>CM062214.1:23307500-24585000 GCA_031216445.1 Lateolabrax maculatus
AGTATTTTGGTATCCCTGCCTTTATGAACAACCCAATACACAGTAACCAACGGACTGTGATCTAAAGCATTACTAGTATGTACAATACAATATATTGTATACCTGTTGGGCTCAGTAGAAGGGTGTTTTTTATGAACATTAAAGTTAGACCTACCTACCAAATAACTTTTCATTTGTTGGGCACACAGTGTTTTTATTTCTCAAACAATGCCTGAACATGTTCGTTGTTTGGACATGAAACTGTTGGTTGTTGATGGAGACGTCCGATGATGACAGCAGCAGCAGCAGTGTGTCAGCTCTGAAACCTCCCGCTCTCTTTGAATGAATCCATCCAGCTGATTGATCGTTCAGCTTCAGAGGCCTCAGGTTACGTTCAGACTCTTATCAAAGTTCTCAGCAGCTCTCGTCTGTCAGACAAGCTCCATCACCGCTGCCCTCCTGCTCTGACGCGGATCTGTCTCCATCAGGTTGCGCTCTCTGGGACTCTGGCGGCGGTGATTATTGCTGATGTTTTCCTGCCATCGATTAGCTTTCCGCAGAGCCGTCAGTCAGCGGCCGGAGGTGTCGTAGGAGAAGAGAGATCAACACAAACACTGTCAGGACTCATCTGGTGTCTGCAACAGGAAATGAAAACTGCCTATTTGACAGGATGGAGAGTCGGGAGGAGATGAAGATGATTCATTCAAAACATCGAGGGTCTGAAATGAACACCTGACAAAACTGTGACCACAAACTCTGTCAACTTACCAGCCAACATGGAGACAGTTGTTCAACTGACATGTAAAGAACTAAAAACCCTCTGGGGCTCTTTGAGTTTATTTAATAGAAATCAGCTTCTTGTGAGCTTCGCCATTAAAACTCCTCCAGACAGTATTACAGTATTTTCAGCAGGCGTGAAGGAAGCAGAGGGAATAATTCACAAAATCACAAAAACTGCACTAAAGCCGCAAAAATGGCACAGCTGGCTTTAAAATGAGGAGCGATTCTCCTGATTCTTGAATCTACTTCTCTAACTCCGAGCTGAAGATCTTCAGTGTCTCTTTGTTTCTTTAGTGTCTGCGATTTCTTTCTTCAGTGTCTGGGTTTCTTTTGTTCCTCCAGGAGCCAAATTAACTCAGCAGGGGGGACAGATTCACTCCGAAAAACACAGTTTACTTGGTGATGAGCAGAAAGTGTGTGGAGCTGGCAGAGAGATTGTACCTGCAACTAATGAGTCCTCGAGTCAACAATTCACAGCAAAACACGAAGACACATACAAACACATTGTTTTCCATACAACTGAGACACCTGAATTCACACAATTTCAAACATCCCCTCAAAAAGGTTCACCGTGGTCACCCTAACTGTGTAACAATGTCCCCGGTTTGAGTTTGGCCAGGGGCTTTTGTTGCATGTCATACCCATTTTCATTTTCTGTACTGGCTTGTTTTGTTTGTGATGTTTTGTGTATCGTTTCGTTAGACGGATAAAGACAGGTTCCTTTTAATGTGTCATCAGGAAATTTCTTATTTTACTTTTTTATTTATAGCAAACTTACCTTCTGGCCAAGTTAGCCTCAGGAGGATTCCTCCTCTTGGGAACCTGAGTGTCTGTATTAAATCTCATGGCAACCTATCGTCTGCCTCAGTTTATTATTTCCTGCTGAAAGTCTCTAGTCTGAACATACCAGCTGTCAGACTCCACCTCCTCTGTCTGAAGCAGCTTCATCACCTTCAGGATGTTTCTCTGATGCCCAGTTAGGTTCAGCCTGCTGGAAACCTGTTCGACGGCCGTCAGTATGTGACACGTAAAGATGACTATATGTCGTACATAGAGGAGAGCAATGGAATTTTTTATGTTGTAGGTAATGAGTGCAGTCCAGTGTTATATGTGCTGTATGTGTGTCAAAGCGGAGCAACTTCATCTGATGTGGAGGTGCGTGGTGTGTTTTCACTCTGACTTTTAGAAATGTTAGTTACATAAAGAAACCCTGTGGTACAGCTGAGCTCAGACCAGAGATTGAAAAAACTTCAATTTAGCCTAAAATTATTTGTATAATAATAATATTGTATTGTATTATTAATATGAGCATTTTCCTGAACCATGAAACCGTCCATACAGTGACTGACTTTGACACCAGAGACTACTGTTCACATCCCGTCTCCTACTAACAGACAACACTGGTTTCTTTTAACCATGACCACCATCTTTCTCTAAACTTTAACCATAGAGGAGGCAGATCACAACACAATCATATGGGTCAATCTGAAAGCTCCTGAATATGTGAACCCTCAGGCATGAGGACTTGCATGATGACATTACTAGTGTCTTTCTTTTTTTCACGCTTATCCAATCAACAGCACAGAATCGCATCTGCAAGAAGAGATTTAGTAGAGATGTTTATGAGGTTTGAGCAGAGGAGAACAATGAGGTATAAGCACTAGGATAAGACGTATTTGTTATTCTCTCCTTATACAATATTCTGTATGCAGGGGAACAAAAATGAGTTTCATCAATGCTACACAATAACAACTAATGCAATTTAAAAAAAACACACAAATGTCCCCAGTCCCGGCTCTGGCTGGGGATCTTTGTTGCATGTTATTCTTATCTCTCTCTTTCTCTCTGTCGCCCAACATTTTCTGTCTGTATCTCTACTGTCACTGTCAAATAAAGAACAGTCTAATTTTCAGATCCTATCTTGTAAGCACAGCAGAGGATGTACTTCCTGCAGCAGCTGAAGAAGTTCCACCTGCCAGAGACAATGACGGAGCTTTTCTACTTCGCCATCATTAAATTCATCCTCACCTCCTCCATCACCATCTGGTACGCTGCTGGCACTGCCAAGCACATGGGCAGACTGCAGCGTATAGTTCGCTCCGTTAAGAAGGGTGATTGGCTGTAATCTGACATTCCTCCAGGACCTGTAGGCCTCCAGGACCTGTAGAAAATGTACTGACAATTTTACATCAAAGATTCTTGATATGCAGTACTTGTTTCTTCCTATTTTCTCTTACTATGTTCATTGTGAATGTTATGCACCAAAATACTCAGGCAAATTCCTCGTATGTTGAAAATCTACTTATGAAACTGTATTTGTGTGTGAGTATGTGAAATAAAAGTCTCTGACAACAGCAGCCTAGTATCAGTGATTAAACACATTTTATCACCATTTGACTTGGTGAATCACTGCACACTCATCATCTGAACACTCGGAGGAACGCAACTGAAGTTCAAATATTAACTTCAGCAGGTTTCAGCTGCAAAGAAACAATAACATCACATATGTCTTACAGAATCAACATAAATTCACTCTGGGCATTGACAAATTTCTGTTTCTGTTGAGAAAAAAACTGGAGTATTAAGTAGAATTCTGAGGTACTTTTCTGTTACTTTATACTTAAACTGCAATACATTTCAGAAAAAAATATTGTACTTTTTACATAATAACTTAAGTAACTTTGCATATTCTGATTAATAACACAAAATATAATCAACACATAAATTAAGTTTTATTATAGATTTGCGATAATAATCAATAAATCAAACGCTTTGACACACACAAAAAAATAAAAAATCCGGTATCTGTGGCTGTCGCAGGCATGTAATGAGCCAATCATTTCATTCGGCCCAAATGAAATGATTGGATGGCCTACCTGCCTGTCTACCAGCCTACCTGTGCACACTTGCCCATGCATTCATTGCACAGGACCAGAGTCTTCCTAGTTACTGCATCAAACTCAATTTTCCATACATTTTCCCAATACCACCTTGAGTACAGGCGTCAGTACTAACAATAGTCATGTTGGCTGTTTATGTTCATTATGCTAATGTTAGGTGTTTTCTTACATGTGAATGAGACATTAGGGAAGGTGGATACTCAAAATATGTATTAATGCATATACAGTTTGTCTATGTAAAAGAGCGTTGGGGAGAGGAGCACGGAGCAAATTTTGTTTTCAGACGTTGTCTCAGATTAGTCAAGATTTTGTTCTCTTTCTATGTTTAAATCAAACTAAATATTATTCTGTCTCTATTCTTATCTCTATTGAAGATGTAATAACCAACAAAGTTGAAAACAGCCTTTAAGATGAAACTTTTTATTCTACTGACCTTTCTGTTTCCTGTACAGCTCTTTATTTGCAGAGAAACATAAGTGTGCGATAAACGATTTATTTCCAGTTCTGCCTGCAGTAAAGATGAGCAATGGATTTTTTTAACAAAATGTCTTAAAAACAAGCAGAAGCAATTCAGAGGGCCATCTCTCCTGCAGATATTGCAGCTGTAAAACAACACTGGGACTTAAACATCGTCTGGACTGACTGAGAGCGAAGACTGGTTCAGAGCTGAAACAAGTTTAATGTTCCCATAAAAAGAGGAGGACGCAGTGAATGAAACTGGCCTCAGGTCAGCAGTGAGCACATTTCATCCAAATCCAAACTGAAATTTACATTCTGTTTTCTGTCATTGCTATGCAGAGCACAGAGTTTCTCAAGGCAACACATAAAATATCTGAGAGAGCTGAACTCAAACTCGACTGCATGTTTCTCTCTTCAATTCCAGCAGATAAAAATGCAGAAATTATAAAATATAATGAAACATTAAAGAAATTTGTTGTATTTGTTTTTTTAATCTAAAAAAATAATTTTAATTCTTCCAGCAGTGATGTATAATTTCACCAGGTGATTGTTGATCTGCAGAATAGATTATCTTTGTGACTTTAAGAGCCCTTTTTAATACAGTAATATGAGGCTGGAAGCTTACACAAAAAACAAAACTGAACTATTATGATCCATCCAAGACTGTATTCTAGCAATTACATTTATATGCTACTATTTAAAATGTTTTTCTGGAGGGAAACGTTGTCGCCCAGATTGCAATTTTTAACAAGATAATGAGGAATTGTTTTTAATGAACAAATCTGGCAAGTCCCAGAACGTTTCAGGAAATTTCACTTACAGTATGTTTAATTTATTTTCCTTCAATATCAGCACTAAACAACTAAACCATGATAAAGTTATTTACGGCTCTGTTTAGTCTCTTGGTTAGACTGAAGAAAGATGGTGGACTTGGTTGAATATGGAAAAAGTTTGAACAATAACCTGAAGCACAAAACACGACAGGTTTACTCTACTAACATCCAACTAAAACCCCCGTCTTTCTTAACCTCCGTGTTCACCTCTTTGAGCCTCTTCAGATGTGTTCTAAAACCATTTTGACCATTTTTTGACACTTTTGGATGAAAGGTTTGGTGTGTTTACCAATCTAAACTTTGTTATATAACTTGTTAAATTTTCCCCTCACAGTTGTAACTAGCCCGATAAGATGCTTTGTTGAATATTTAAATAAAAAACTGTTTAGAAATCTGCAGTAACATGATTCTCTTCTGATCTTTGAGGTACATTTTGGTCAGAGGTCGACGACTGTACATCAGGTGAGTTTCTCTCTCACAGGTTAACGTCAGAGCTGACCCCGCCCCCTGCTGCATCCCTCCTTATCATCTAAAAGGCACATTATTCAGCTGGCGTCTCCAAAGGCTTTGCTGCAGCTGGATTTATGGTCCAGCTTTAAGTCAGAGGTAGAGCAGCACATTAGGCAGATCAGTGTGGAATTATTACGCTCACTTTACTGCACAGGAGGAGGATTAATTAAAGGAAACACAGAGGTGATACATCAACAGACCGTCACTTCCTTTCCCCCCGCAGACACACAGACTCTGGTTATACTGGATGCAAAATACAGTGTGAGGCTCCTGCAATGAGAGTATCAGTAAAGTACCACAAAGAGTACTCTTGACCGCAGGACAAAAAGGGTTTCAAATGTCAGGCTCCATATTTCAATGCAGTTACACAGCTCCTGCTGGCTTCATGAAATATATGAGACATAATCAAAAGCAAATTTTAGAAAACATTTTAAAGTTTAGGCTTCCTACTTTAATGCACACAGTTGGGACTGGTAAAATAGGCAGTTTTATTTTATTTTTTTTGCATATAAACTTCTGTCAGACTGTGCTGAGGCTCATGGTGGTTGGTGGGTGGACAACCCACACAGAGCTCATTATTTTTAATCAGCTCCACGTTTTCAGTATCGTTACTGCCATACCACACTGCTGTAAAATCAGCCATTTGTAACACTGAAATGCGTCAGAAAAGGAGTCTAGAGACAAACTGAGTGCATAGCTAGCCAGCCACAAAAGCCAAAATATAGGTAAGGTGTTGATTATTAGAAGGACAAGCTGGCATCAGGCCACCATAGTAGTCAAAAACAATGTTGATGTCAGAGAGTTCATGTAAAATTGGCCACAACTCACAACTACTGTAGTGCAACAACTAACAATTATTTGTTATTTGTTACATTTCAATTCATCACCCATCACAATTTGCCAAAGACCAAATTGGCATATTTCAAATTATTTTTTTATGAGACCATCAGATCGAAACCCAAAGTTTTCAGTTTGCAATCACAGAAAATGAAGAATACCCGCAAATATTCACAATTGAGAAGCTGGAACCAACAAATACTCATTTTACATTTTTCCATAAAAATGGACATAAACGATTCATAAATTACCAATATGTTGCCAGTTAAATGGCTGTTAATTGAGTAATTTCTAATCGACTAAACAGCAAAAATGTATTTCCACTGTCTCTTGTGAACCAGTGCTGGAAGCTTTGTGACCTACTTATGGGGCAGCACTAGCCAGGCATGGAAGCCAAAGCACAGCTTAGGTTTTTTTAGGTTTCTTATGAGCAAAAAAAAAATAAAAATAAGCCAATAAAGCAAAAGCTAGCTAAGCCACTTAGCTTTTTGTCCCACAATGGTCAGCATTGTCCTGGGGGTTCGCAATTGGTAGAAGACAGAAATTCACGCAATGGACGAAGCGTACGCAAGCGAGTTGTGGAGATTGCGGCAAATTCGGATTTATTTGAGCTTCACACACGCCTTTGTTTATCCGAGTTGGGGTTTGAGCCCACGTCACCATGTCGCTGGTCATTGTCGTTCTCACTGGACCATCTTCAGCACTGATGAACACGAACAACCAGAAAGGGAGAGAAGCTCAGACTGAAGGAGGAATCTGCAGAAGATTTACGTTTATCAATCTGCACAGAAAAAAAAATTTAGAAAACTTCAGACTGAACAGAAACTGAAACTGAAAGACGATGAAGTCCAGTTCAAACTGTCGGCCTGCCGATGAAAATAACAGATAATGTAGAGTGATAATGTGGAGAGTCAGTGTGGATGTTAATTCTGATGTTTCTAATAAAAATTCTGATCAACGGAACTGCAGGTGTCACTTATTTTCTGGGTGAGAATAATTAAATCCTCCAGGTCTGATTGTTCTGGTAGCTCAGCTGGTTAATTAACTGGTTCAAATCTCAGAGGTTGTTGGTTCAAAACATTTTTCTGCATTAGAGTTTGACCAAGAAACACTGATGTCCAGATTATTTAGGATGATATGATGGTAACATAGAGTTTGACTGAAACCTTTTCACCTAACAGTTCAGCATGTTATCAAGCAGCTTAGTAATGCAGAAGTTGTGGGTTTAAGTCTTCCTCTTTGAAATGGAATTCAATTAGTTTTCTTCATTAGAATCTAACCAATAAATTTTTATATGTAGATTTAGACTGATCTGATTTATAGTTTTAGCGTTAAAGAGATAAAAAGCATCATGAGACACTCTCTCTGGCTCCATTGCCTGCCCTTATTATCAGATTACTCCCTTAGTAGTTGAAAATCAAACCAATTGTTTATCACTGTCAGGCCATCTTTCAGGTCGGCATGGCTCAGGTGGTAGAGCGGTTGTCTGTGATGGGAAGGTTCACGGTTCAATCCTGACTCCTCTGGCGAGCGTTCAAGTTGGCACTTTGCATATAAGCCTCTTGTATAAATGGGTGAATGTTGGCATGTTTAAAGTGCCTTAAAGTGGTCAGCAGACTAGGAGAAGTATGTTTATCATTTCAATTCTGTGTGAGCGCTGAAAAAAAGTCCTGATACGTTGCTTGAAATTCTTGTCTTAAAAGTATGTTCTTTATCTTTTGTCCAATAAGACATATCAGGATCCAGCCAAGAAAAAACAAAAAAAATTCAGATTTTTATTTAATTTCTTACAGATTTCCACTTCAAATATACAAAATGTTCTGGTTAACATATAACTTCACTCTGTAGCTTTTATTTCCTGCCTGTAGTGCCGAGGAGGAGGAACATCTGCAGGATGTTTGATGACGCTCCCTGGCAGCTCATTCGTCTGAGGATGAGCAGTAAACAAAAGAGCAATAAGAGCTCTTCACTGATAAGACTTTGATTCATCCTGTTGTCTTATCGCCTGCTTTTCAGAACAAACCGCAGGCCTTATTTCCCACGAAACACCGAACCTGTCCCACCGCCATTTATCTGAGGAGTTTACATACAAGGCAGACAGGAATACAGCGCCCTGCGTGTCACAGATGATGATATCTGGGAATTTAACTAGCGGGCCTATATATGTGGAGAAAAACATACATTTTGAAATGATATCACAACTGCTGCATGGGGCATTTAAACATTAAAACCGAGTTGGACATCAGGTGAAGAATATCTAAAAGTCTCACAAAGCTAAAGTTGTTTTCACATGTATATATATCTAAAGGCCACATGTTCAACTGCCAATTCATTTTCTGTAAATCAATTAATTGATTAATTAACTAATCGTTTCAGCTTTACTTTTATACTGTTGTGTAGTTTAATTTATAAAAAAAAAAAAACATTATATTTTTTAATATGTTTCTATGTTTTTTAATGCAAAAATCTTAATTTTCTTAAAGGTTGACTCTTGTAATCGTTGGTTGTCTGACTGTAAATGTCTGACAGGACTCTCTTGACAACACATTGTCACTCCCAACTCGTCAAATACGGCAGCTTGGTCAGGGCCCCTTGGTGTCACTTTTTACGCTCTGGGCAGCCCATTTTTCAATGTGCAGGGCTCTGTGGTCAAGTTAGTAATAATGAAAGTTCCTGAGAAACATTTCCACGTGCAGGAAAGGACGTTGTGAAACCGTTGCAATTTGGTTTGGTTTAGGCAACAAAAGTACTTGGTTAGGTTTAGGAAACAACCATAGTTTGGGTTCAAATAAATATGTAACATACATAACTTACATCACACACTGACATCCTCCCTACGTGGACTACCCTGCACGTTTAAAAGTGATGCTAAAGGGGTCTTTTGACAAGTGGACTGACTGTAGCTGTATCTATGAACCTGCTTAGTGTTTCTGTGTTCAGCAGAGACTCGTCACTTTAATTTAATCCACTACATATTTCTTCAACTGTAGCAGCACCTCATTACACAAATTAATTCATGGGAAGGTTACAAATGAGCTTTATTTCTTATTTCTAAATGGAGGTAGCCACTAGTGGATCCAGCAGTACTCATGGAAATTAAAAACCTGACGGAGACACTGAATTAAAATTAATTCTGCTTTTAAAGGAGAGTTTGGTCATTTGAGGACAATAAAGCATTTTTACTGACTGAATCCTCTGAATTTAAAGATATATTCAATATATTCTTCATACATTTTTCCTTTGCCAACTTCATTGTCATGGCTGTGGAGCATTTTTGAAATTTTTTCTAGGAATGTGTCACCTGTGTGAATAATGTTGATTATTAATATTATATTATTATTATTATGGGTATGAGAATAGTGGGATATTTAGGGGTTGACAGTGTTCAGCTTTCAGTGCTGAGACTCTAAGGAAGTATTTACTGTATTCACACTAGAAAAGTCACAACATTTAATTTGGTTTAAATTAATTTTCATTGTATTTATCAAACTGAATGTTCAGAGCAGCTGTTGGTGACTTTGTCTTGTTCCGTCTTATGTCTTGTCTCTTGTTACATGTCGCTGTTTTATTCAGCGAGTACATTATGTGCTACCCATCCATAATTTTATTCTTTGTAGAGTAAAATAGTAATATTTTTATAGAAAAATTTTCTTGTCCCCATTTAAAGATGCATCAGAAGATATGGAGGGTGAAGGCTACAAAACAATCAACACAGTCCGGTTGTGCAGGCATCGATGCTGCATGCAACACATCCGCAGCCGTGCAGGAGTGATCGTAGACGAGACGTTTAACATCATCCCCACACATAAAATGAACATCTCCCTCTTTCAACGTTTCAGAACACTGAAAATGCTCCCGGCAGATATAAGGTTGGCAGTCCAATCTGAAGCCGAAGAGTGCCAGCAGCCCTCATCCCAACCCTGCAGGCCCAGTCTGAGAAAACCAGTCAACAAGGTAAGCTTCAACCTGTAACATGTCAGCTTGTAATATTTGTATCTGTGTGTGTGTGAGAGAGAGAGAGAGAGAGAGAGAGAGAGAGAGAGAGAGAGAGAGAGAGAGTTAATGAAGGGTTACTTGTTTTGCTGGTATCCAACAATAAGGAACATCGTTTGAAACAATTTGTCTATTTGTTTAGCCTAGATCTTTCCATTCCTGCTGGCAGGGGAGAAAGGGAGCACAGCACTGGACAGCTCCCTCGCTGGCAGCTGTCTCAGCCCTGACAATTGTACTACTATAAAGCATGAAGTTGGCGGTTTGCGGGATGGGTTCGGGTGGTTGATCAACGCATATTTTCACAAGCTGGGCAGTGCGGATTGGTTATCGTAAGAGGTTGCGGGTATTATGAAACCCTGAGCACGAATACACAGGATACAGCTGCGTCGTGTCCCGGCTTAGTCACAGCTCCGTTGTGGTTTTAATGTCCACAAGAGATGTAGGTTTGGATGGCTTAACTGAATTGAACTTTATCTCCAAATTAAGACATTTTAATTAATTGTTGTTAATGAACTGAAAGAGAACTTTACATGTATTCAGTGGTATCTAATGAAGAAGAATTTTTCTCTAAAGGCTCAAAATGTCCCAGATTTCCTACTGCTGGAGTGGAGAGATTTAGTCTGCTGGTTGTATCAGAGTCTTTTTCAACATCAAAATATTGTGACATTTTATTTAAAAATTCAGTTTCTCATAACAATTAATTTTACTCCTTTTCACAAGATCCAACAGAGCAGAAACATCTTATTCTGTTTCTGTACCGCAGGGAACAGTCCTACTGAAACCACAGTCTTTCTGTGAGCCCAGACTGTTAAACAAAACCAAATAATGGCCGTGTTTTTTCATGGTATTTCATGACAGTAAATGTCTGATGCTGGCTCCGTGTGAGTCTGATTAAGAGCGCTGTGTGTGCTGAAATGTGCAGTGTTTGAAGGGAAGTGGATTAACTAAAATATAAAACATTTTTCTCCAAACTTTCACCAAGCTGTTCAAATTTCTGCTGTAATAAGATATCAGGATAAATGTCAGCATGGATTAACTCATCTCAGTTCAAAACAGAAGCCAAAGTTGACAGTTTATCTTTGTTCTCTGCTCTGTCGAAGTGTATAATCTCAGTCAGCCTCTGAGCAAGACACTGACCCCCACCTGCAGCAGGTGGAGCTGTACTGGTCTCCTCAGAATAACAAGCAAATGCAGCAGTAAATTGTAGTTTTTCAGGTGCACCTATGAGATTTCATATGAAGAACATGAAGTAAACAGGTGGAAATCAGCTCTTAAGTGAGACTAAATTTATTTTGACATTAGTGTTGTTTTAATGGTTCAGTTTAACTAACTTGTTGCTGCTTTATTGTTGGTTATCTTGAATGTAACTCCATATCTTATAACCTGTTGTAGGTTATTATTGTATTCCCATGAGATGAAGTTGTTAATTCACAGTTTAATTAATTAAAGGTTTAATCCATCGACCTCTGGGTTATGGGCCCAGCACTCCTACGCTGCTACTGGTGTTCAGGTGAAACCATCATGGAAGACGATGATGACAGCATCAAGACATGGTAAGTTTTTAACTGTGACATAAATGTTTATTGGTTGGCCCTAATTGAAAAATTATTTTTGTAAAAGCTAAACAGAGAATTTGAACCAACAACTTCCAAATTATGACTCAGTTAATAAACCAGCTGAGCTACCAGAAGTATTAATGTAAGATGAGATCAGATCTGATTATTCTCACCCCAAAAAAGTTACACCTGCAGTTGAGATGATTTTTTATTAAAAAACTTAGAATAAACATCCAGTCTGACTCTCCACATTGTCCCTTTACATAATCTGTTATTATGGTCCGCACGCCGACAGTTTGAACTGGACTTGTTTTGTTATTTTTTTAATAATAAGGACACTTTTCTGTCTGTCAAATAAGGCAAATCCAGTATAGATTGATATTTTCCACGTAAATTAAACAAAGTTATGTTTAACCAAAAAATGTTTAATTGTAGAGTACAAAAAGGAGGAGAGAAGGAGGACAAAGAACAAAAGATGATTTTCTGACTGAATCAGATTACAGACGAAATATTAAAAGAGTGAAAAATGTTTTGTTTCAAAAATAGAGGGAAGTGACTGTAATGAGTAGATATTAGGATCAGTGCACATCTGCTGCATAAGACTTAAATAGCTCCAGTCTTTAATAACTCCACCACGAACAACCATTACATAAAACTGCTGCACATGAAGGAGTCTCTAAATCTAGAAGCACGTACATCTACTCTTCATAAGAGAGACATAACATGATATTATTTCAGTGGTTTCTGTCCAAGAACATATTTAAGGAAGGAACGCAACTTGTATTTCTAAAAATGGAAAAAGTAAAACAATAAAAGTATATAATGTTTAATATTTATGATGGTAATGTTAGATATGCATCAAATCTCATCAACAAGGATAGATTGTTAATAAGTGACTATGTGTGGACATTCTGCCGTAACTGCGTAGTGTTTTAAAGTGACTAATAATGTTCAGACTGAATCCGACGTGTCATAAACATCAACTTCTTCATGTCTGTTAATTATTGTCAGTCTTAAAATCAGTTTATTGGCAGTTTACTGCCAGCAGCTGGACTGGTGTGAAGCAGTAGACTGTGAATTGTGGGATACACTTTATTACTAAAAGTGTGCATCAAGTGTGGGTTAAGTGTAATGTGTGTTGGCAATTTTCAGACATGGGACACACACGCCGACTTCCTCCCTGTGCATAAACATACATTTAAGAATTTTATGTATAAGGACGAAACCAAGTAACAATGACGTACATTTTCGGGGTAGCTTTGGTGTTTTTTTCTGTGCTCTCAAAGAAGTTGCTGTTTAACTTTGCTGAAATCATGAAAGTTTCAGTTTCTAACAGCAAGTGCTGTAGTGGATGCTGATTTGTCCTCAAAAAATGGAAAGTAAAGCTGAATGAGCGATGAGTCACAGACATGACGTCATGACTTTGATTCTCTGTTGTGCTGACTAAAGAATAGACTCTTCTCGTAAGTCAGTTATTTCTTACATGTGAATATTCATGTTCATCGGAGAGAAAGTGTTTTGTTAAAGCAGCACCTGTACAGCTGCTGCACAGATGTTGGTTTTACCAACATTTCTCATCTGTTTGTTGGTTCCTGCAGATATTTGAAGCCTTTAAACTTCTCTTCCACGTCTAACTGCTCCTCTCTCTCTGGAGTCATCAGACTAAATATCCGAGTTCATTTAAAAATGGAATATTATTCAGACAATTGATTCCAGACCATTCTATGTTTTTATAGACAAAGTTCAGCTGATCATAGCCTGAGAGCTGAACATGGTCAGTGACATGAAGCTGATGACTGTCAGACAAGTTTCAGTCAAAAACCAAAGCATTGGACAAAATTAAATTTTGACCTGAAGATTGCACTAGTAGAAAAGCCAGAGGATCACCAAAGTCAGTAGGATATATAATCTGCAGATCATGAATATGTGTATACAGTGTCATTACAATACATCGCATAGTTGTTGAGCTGACCAAAGTGATGGACCAACATAGGACCGACACCAGTAGACCAACATTGCCATCCCTAGAGCTGCTAGCATGGGTAATACTAAGTTAATGGACCAATTAAGGTATATTTATGGATCATCTGAGTCTTTATGGGGCAGAAACCAAGTTCACACAGTTTACTCAGAAGATGCACAATTTACAAAAATTTACAATCAACGTCTGTCTTCTAATTATCTCTTGTTGTGGAGCTCATGTTTTATTTGCTCTCACAGATACATCTGTCCCCCCTCCCATTCAGACAGATTTCCACCCGACATGGAGTGTGGCGAGCCAATCACGGCCATTTAATTAATATGAGGTGACTGACAGAAGAGCGTCATTGAGCCTTTTTTGTAAACAACCAAGATGGCTGCCGCTGATGTGGAACGCTCTGTTGAATCTGTTATCACATCACTATTAAATGAACTGGACGGCATATTTTCCCAAAAAGAAGAACAAAGAACTGCACTTAAAGCTTTCGTTGATAAGAAAGATGTGTTTGGTGGCGTTTCATCCTTTGATAACGGCCCTTGGAAATCAAAAATGAACTGAGAGGTTCCAGACTAATACGCATTTGCAAATTAGTCTGGCAATGCCAGGCTAGTCTGACAGAAGAGGTTAAATAAAACTAAATGGAGACCAAACCAGAGCTAAAAGGAGTGAATATTGGATCCAATTGCATGATCATGTTTCTTTCGATTTGAAAGTAGGCAGTTGTCTAACATGTTCGCCACACCTACTTCATGAGCTGATAGTATTTCAGATGCTGTGTTTTCAGACTGCTTTAATCCAGGTTAAAGGATAAGGCATTCTTCAACAAAGTAGTGTGTGTGTCATCCATTTTTTCATCCTTTGAGATTTTGGATTAAAGCGTCCTGCTTCCATGCTGAGCAGCTACATGAGCCTCTAGATTCAGCAACCAGAAAGCTCCGAGGACTCTCAGCCGTGTCCACTGCAGAGAGAAAACACAAGATAAATACTGGCAAAACAAACTGAAACCCCAAAAGACTTAACGCTACATCTGTGCATGAGCCTGTTTTAACATTTACATTTGAGATGACAGTATCTGTAATTTCCTCTATTTTCATATTAACAAATGTGATCTAAAACTGACAGATGTTCCTGTGTATCATCAGTCTGATGGTCTGACTGCAGCTGCACCGACACTAATGTTAACCAGCAGGAGCCCCATAAATCCATCACTGATACTGACTGATTGGTCTGCCATGTCGCCTCCCGGAGCTCTAAACAGCAGCTTCCAGCACTCAGATAACAACCGTCATCGTCTCAGCAGCAGCAGCAGAAATAGCAGAGCCATTATCCTGCTGTGTGTTATCAGGGACGGATGAGGAGGCAGGATATCAGCTCCTAATCTCCCCTTGCCGTTGTCGCTCGCACCGCCGCCATCGCCACTGCTGCAGCAGCAGGCCAAGGAAAATGGATTCTTCACGCTATCCGCCAAAACATTCCTCCTCCTCCTCCTCCTCCCTCGCTCCTGGCCAACAGTTTGGTGAAAAATGAAACCTTGGCAGGAGAGAAAGAAGGAGTGGAGCTCTCCGACCACAAACAAACAATCAGTCTGACTTTTAATTAAAGTAAAGAGAGACAAACTTCTCTGTTTCCAGAAGGCGAGGGAGTTGGAAATGATGTACAGGACTGTCAAACAACCACACACACACACACAATCTCACACACGCACACACACACACAACCACACACATAGTATTCATTTTATAGAGGTGAGTTTAATCTAATTGCCATATCTTCTGCTGTAAAATCCCATTTCTGTCAGCAAATGGAAATGAAATATATGAAAAGCAAGTTATAAAAATACCCGTGGAAAGTCAAAATCATAACATTTGAAATAAAAATTGAGACTTTTTCAATGAATATTATGAGATACAAGTAAAAAAAAATTTAAATCAAGATTTTGGCTTATTAAAGCAATTCTATGTAACTATTTTACCTTCAAATAACTGCTTCAAAATCATATTGACAGTACAATGACTTGTAAAAGGGAGAATGGGGCCTCTATCTAACTGTCTCGGTTTTGTGATGAAGTCTGTTCCCCTTTTATAAAAGTGTTTCCTTCTCGTTATAATAGTGCAGTATCTTCGATCCTCGAAGCCGCCAAGGCATCAACAGATTTAAATGCGCCTGTAATTACCAGCAGCAGAGGCTGCTGTTGCTGCTGCTCAGCAAAAGTGACATAGTGTTGCTTTAAGTCAAAATTATGAACTGCTTTATCAAGGTATCAGTCCAAGTATAAGATTATTTATTAAAATTATTACTTCTATTTATTCCATTACCTTGTATATATATAATTTTGAGTATTTTTGTTTTTATCATTTCAGACTTTCCCTCTTTGGTTTTTCCTGGCAAAACTGTGCTTCTATAGATGCCAAGTATGAAATGAATGAAAGAATCATCAGTAGGTGAAATGTTTTTTCATCCTGCAGGTTCAGTTTGACTAAAAAGAGAACAAAAACGAACAGCAGAGACTCTGTGCAGCTGCGGTGAAAAATCCTCCAGAGAGGTTTATAAAAATGTCAAAGAGAAGGAGACGCAGGCGGTGAAGATAACCAACAATGACACAAATAGTTGCAGGTTCCTGACCTTTGAACGCCTCACAGGACTTTACAGTGAAGACATGTGAAACTGTGAAGGGCGTATCCCCTGATACTTCAGAAAACTGTGAAAAACTGAAGGTTTTTAAGAGCAGAGAGCCTGAGAAGAGCTTGAGTTGTTTCTGTCACTAGACCAGCCAAATACAGTCAAAACACTCCTCCAAAGTACAACTCACAATGTATTGTAACTGCTCTTCAGAACGATACATAGAGACGCTTTCTGATGCCCCTGTCAACAGGACAACATCATTTTTCAATGCCTTCCAAAACGAATACAAACTATTGTTGAAAAATAAATGTTCTGATCTTACAGCGCTACAGTTAAAGCGGCTATAATCAATATTTTTTAATAACATTGTATCAAATGACAATGTGAAAAAAAATAGCCAGGTTTCCATCGAAATGTAGCACAAACTTCAACTGTATTTTCAGAAAATCAGCAAATAAAAATTAAAATGTATACGCATTTCCATCCACTACAGAATATTAGGAGTAGGTTCATTTAGATAAATAGTAGGTGGCGCTAATGCTCCAGTCGGTGCCATTATACCATTGTAGAAGAAGAGGACGCAATGAGATGATGTAATGAAAAAGAGCACCAGTCAAACCTCAAATGGTGGACAAAAGAATTTGGAAAACATGATGGAAATATGGCATTTATGTTTGTTTCATGTTTTTATTTACAGTCTTCTCATCACTCCACACAGATCTGATGTTGCCATTGACAGTCATTCATCATCAGTAGCTTCAGTGGACATTTAAATCACATGCTTTATCTGCTTCATGATAAACAGTACATGTTCTTGTTCCTCTGCTACCTGTGTTTTGACCTGCCTTGCTCTGGATTTGTTTGGTCGTTCGGATTGCCTTTTTGTCATTTGTTTTTGTCATTTGAACATTGATTGAATAAAGCCCTTTTTCTTGGACCTGTTCTGCCTCAGTGTCTGCATCTGGGTCCTCAATCCTATTTCCTCGTCCACACATAAATAACTGTCGTTAAAGAAGCAGTGATAGTGACAAAGTTATGACCACACTTGAAAAGTTGTTTTTGCTAAGGACTTTTTCAATTTTGTCATATTTTATGCTAAAGTTGTACATTGTTGACATAGTAACTAGACTGATGATGACATCCACTGGTGTTGTGATATTGCTGTTCTTGTGTGGCCTCCTCTGCTGCAGTGACGTCATTCATGTCGGCCCTATGACTGTTTAATCAGCTGACTGATAGTCACTCAGAGTCTTTTATTCCTGCTGTTATGAATCATTTGTAACCTGTCTGTCAACAGCTGACATATGAATAAAGATTTAATCACTATAGTTGACACTTAAAGTGATGATTGTGATTCTGTTTACAAAATTAATGAGGGAACCATTTAACATAATGCTGCCAAACACATGCAGCTCCAATGCCAACAGTTTAATACATAGACAGTTTATTTATGAAGCTGCACTCTGCTGTGATTGATTTATTCATACAGTTGTTTTGAAATTATTCTGAGTAAATAAATATGAATGAGTCAGAGAGTCGACAGCTCAGATCAGGAGCTGCAGATTACACAGAGGTTCTACGCTTTATTACGGAGGAACTGTATTTACTTTTATCAGTGATTTAAGTAATGAAGGATTTTACAGTGATATGTTTTTTCAACGAAGATGATTGGTCACCATGTCTCACACCTCCACATGAAGACTTGTTTCCCATCCACCCAATGGTAGCATTAACTGATTCTGTCAAAATAAAAGAAATTACAGAAAATGGCCTTGTAAAATGGTAAATAAAATAATGATTACCCAGTAAGTGTTTGTCCTTAAACAAAATAATATTTTTAACCTAAAAACACAGAAATGTCTGAACCTAAAACCGAAATTTTTCTAATCCTTCAGTATATCTGAAAACCTTAAAATCACAAAATGCAAAATAAAAGATGAATCATTTTTACAGTGCAAAATAATTTTTGTAGGTTTTCCTTCATTCCATCACTTCACCTGTCTGATATCCAACATGTGGTGTGTGTGTGTGTGTGTGTGTGTGTGTGTGTGTGTGTGTGTGTGTGTGTGTGTGTGCGTAACTGCTTGCAGCTTTGATGATTTTATTTATGACATTTTAAGTCAAGGAGAGAACGTGAAGATCAATAGATCAAAGGTGTGTGTGTTTGTGTGTGTTTGTGTGCTGCAGTCTTTTATAATTTATACTTTGAGGGACTGTTTCCAGCTCTGAACACACACACACAGACACACACCGTTCTCCTCCTTCCAGTTCATTGACCTCAGTGTGGTGAACTCCTCACTGATTCATCAATACCAACACACCCCTCTTCTTCTTCTTCCAGCAAATCACAGGTTGTAAAGGCACTTTATCCCAGGATGAATGAGGAATACTTAAGTATTCAATGGTCATTTTAAAATTAAAGCCTGCTGACAGAGGCTGCAGTGGAAGAAACCTTTCTGATATAAACTGAATAATCTGCAGCCTCACATGTTGTTTTCCTTCCTCTTTGTTCTGTTAAAGAGGTACTGCACACTTAAATGTGTTTTTTGAGCTGTAAACTAAATGATATGACTGTACTGTGATAAAACCCATCCATGCTGGTGTTAATATCGACATTTCTTACCAAATTGACATTTCATGGGTTGGAAAGGGCTGAACACACCATGTAATGTTTTAAATTGGCCCTGAACCTTGTTGATATAGAGTCGACCAGCTGGGACCTATCTACTTTACCACATGAAATTTATATAAAACAATAATGCTAACACCCTCTAATCAGAGGTGGGCGATATTTAGGGCTGACCAACAGTAATGTTAACCGCGATAAACAGCATGGCTACACACCGAAGACCCTCTCATGGCAGAGCTGCTAACACTGGTACCAACACAGAGACTCTCAAAGGACCATAAATGTGCTTCTAGTGTCTTTCAAAGCTCCATCAGACTCCCTGTTATTCCAGAGGAGAAATGGAGAGTCTGACTGTAACGTCTCATGGCTTGGTAGCTCTGACTACCAGCTTTCTATTTCTGTCCATGCTACACAGAGCGATGGTCAGTCCCCTGACCCCACCGTCACACACTACGTGGACACGAAAAACACCTCTCACAGTTGTTGCCCCCCAACTCCTCTCTGTTGCCTTCTTTAAAACATGCTGGGAGTGAGGGTTTTGGCCAGAATGAGGGTGTAGTTGAGGGTGTAGTTACACTGTAATCATAAACTAAAGAGTCTGATATGAAGAGGATGACCTCTTTCTCACACATGACAAGGTTTTCCATTGGTCCTATTGCCTTGTAGCAATTTTTAATATGTGTCATAAACTGAGTCACAAACTGTTAACGCTCATCATAACTCAGTCAAATCTGAACACACAGACATGATACACATATTTTTAGATTTGTTGTGACTTACACTTTCACAGGGATATCATTATCATCCATATACGTCCATAAATTCTAAGAAAAAGAAAGAAACATTTCTTATAACTCCAGAACTTGCATCACATTTTTGAGTTTTGAGTCAGTATCAAAGTAATTGACTGATAATTGTTTGTGCATCCATTGTACACTGCAATAGATAATTTGGCATACTTTCATTGGTGCCACTCAGCCAGAAAGTAGATGTTATTTGGCTTTTATAAGGTTACATGACGCTCGGCTTTCCCTGTCTTAACATAAATTCATTATATTGGAAAGAGACACTGCTGTCAGCTTATTTAAATGAACATTTTTGTCACTTTAAGCACCACAAACTAAAACACATTAAACTCTCCCATACAGCTGATAAAGTGAGTGAAACTTTACCTGGATGGACAGACTGGCCCTCCTGGTTGAAAAGAAATCAGATTTTCATTTTATTTTAGGGTGAACTGTCCCTTTAAACCAGCCAGGCAGTGCTGAACGTCCCTCCTCTCATCCGACCTGAGGTTTTCACTCTCAGTGTTTCCTTGAAATAATCGAAGAGTTTGTTTTGGGAAGTGGAGCGCTGCAGCCGCTGGATGAGCCTGTTTCCTGAGAACTCACAGTATTAAAAATTAAACACTCTTCAAAAATGAATGAGCTAAACTGTGTGTGTAGGTGTGTGTGTGTGTGTGTGTGTGTGTGTGTGTAGGTGTGTGTGTGTGTGTGGGTGTGTTTGTGTGAGTGTGCTTGTGTGTGTGTGATGCCCAGCTGATGGTACAGTCTCTGTCACTACTGCTCAGACTGATCCGGATAATATGCTTTGTTCGAAGCTGCTGCCAGAAAATGTATTGTTTTCTAACAACTGATGGTGGAACTAAAACATCAGCAAACACATCTTTTCCGTCACCGCAAATGTTTTTAAAGAAATAGTTTGACATTTTGGGAAATACGCATATTTGCTTTCTTGCCTAAAGTTAAATGAGAAGATTGACTCTCATGTCTGTATGATAAACATGAAGCTACCACCAACAGCCGGTTAGCCTATAAGTAAACCGTGTCCAGTATTTATAAGAAATAAGAGTCTAATAACAGCCAGGCCAGGAGCTCATGAGGCTATAATGCTGACTGTAAAGAAAAACCAGCTGTAAGTATTGGACAAATTAAATGTTTGAAGTCATGCTGGCACTAGAAGAAAACATTACAGGATCATCAAAGCTTTTACAAATTATCCTGAGGGGAATGTAAACGTCTGAAGCTGCACAGCGAATACTGTCAATCAAATATGGATGTAAACACCCTAATGTTAGAACTGAAGTCAGCATTTTAACATCAAATTGACTGTTTAACTTAATATTGTATGTGTGTGTATGTATATACCATATATTGATGTGCTTGAGTACAGACACAAAAGATACAAAAATAATACATTATTATAATTATTATTATTATAATTAGTTGACTGCGTTTTGTTTTTAAACAGCACCACTGGTGTTTTCACTTTGTGTTTTAATATCTGATGTCTTTAATTGAGCTCCAGCTCGGTGTGCGCAGATACAACTTATCCTGTAAGTGAGGAGCTGAGTGTGTTCAGAGCTGTGTGAGAAGTCATTACTGTGAATAATGACTCGCTGAAGGCGCTCGTGGCCTTCGCCTTATTAGAGCGCTCATGATGACACCTCCAGCAGAGAGAACAGAGAGGAGCAACGGGGGGCAGAGGAAGACCAGGATCCAATTACCACCAGCACTGAAAGCTCTCTGTGGGCGACCAGCAGGCCTTTTCTCCGGGCGGCGGGAGCCGTGGAAGGTTTTTGTCGTCAAGGTCAGGTGGTGGTAAAGAGCTCTGAGACTGTTTTTCAGGTCAGAGAGGGACAAAAATCTTACGTTTCATCTCGGTTGGAGGTCAGAAATGACATCCTGGTGCTGGATACATACATGTAATCCTTTTAAAAGCACTCCAGCTGCTGTGAACTTTGACCTTGTCTGTGTGTGAGAGAGAGATAAACTATAGGAAGAAGTAGGAGAAGAAGAAGAAAGAGAGAGAGAGAGGCTACATGCAAAGGTTATCTTTGAAAAAACTGACATATTACACCCCCTTTATTAAACTGCCATCAACCTTCAATTAAAGGCACCTTCATCGTATAATTACAGTCTTTTAAAGCTCAGAGTATCAATATATTTGATACTTGCACTGAATCACTGGACTAATTATAAGTTCTGCGGCTCTATAGTGTGGAATATTTTGAGAAAAAAGTCTCATTTATACATTACACATTTTATAAGAGACCACAGTGTCATGTTATAATTGGATTGGGTAGAATACCCTTATACCCTTTCCAGACATCGACACGTGGATCTTCTCATATGAGACATCAGTCGCTCCTGACTGTTAGCAGAGACTCCAGGCTGCAGTGTAGCTATTACAGTTCACTGATAAACCAGAGACTTACACCGAATAATTACCAGATAAAAGTTACGTTTCACCTTTCTGTCTGTTAATGTGCACACTTTCTCTCGCTCTCTTTTCCACCAGTTGGTTAAATGGTACATCAGTTCACCAAAACCAGGCAGCCTCCCGGTGTCCAACCAAAAAGACCCCTGGTGCAGGTTTGACCCCTGTCACTGTGTCACTGTGAATTTGATATTATTAGATCGGTCCTCGTTTCTCGCTGGACCTGAATTTCGATCCATATCAAATTTGTCATTTCAAGTGTCTCACAGCCGAATAAAATCCAGATGAGATTGAAGACATTTTAATTTACACTCATTTGTTTCTCCATTGGCCAGAAGGAGGTGGTAATGCACCTGATGTCAAGCCTCTGACCTGCCATCCCCTCACCTTCCACATCCTTCCCTCCATCACCTGACTGCCCCACCCATCAACACACCTCCTCACTCATCAGTCCAACTCCCTTCACCTATGGACTCACCTGCCTAGTTTCTTTGTTTAGTTTTCATTACCTTGTGTGTTGTCTTTTGTTTGGTTCCTCCCTGTCACTCACCTGCTCTAGACTTGGTCTTTGTGTTTTTGGAATTCGGATTTTCTTTTGGCCTCCCCACCCTGTAAGTTTTTGTTGCACCTGTTTGCTGGATTAAACTCCTTGCATCATACCTGCCGGTCTCCTCTCCTCTCTGAGATTGGATCCTACCCCTTCTTACCTGCTATTCCCTGTGACCCCTGAAGCTGTTTGGTAACTGCCAAACACCAGAACAAGAATTACTTCTGCACTTTGGCAGTTAAGTTACAACAATAAAACAATTTAGCTTGCTGACACAGACACATGGAAGAATTGTATTTACAAACTACAAGCACGACAGAAGTTTTATTGTCTTCACAGTCATTCGGTGGTTCAACTTATCAGGGATCAGATAAACGCTACAGCAGTTCTGAGCTATTTGATCGTATGTGGAGAAATGACTGGCTTTTCCTTGTTGAGTCCAAAGGCTCATTTCAGTGTAATAGCTGTCATTATCACAAGGTCAAACAGCCCAGAAATCAGTGGATATTTCCATAGACTAACTGCAGACGTAGTTACAGTATATGGGAGGAGTAAAGATTACATATGTGTCTTGGAGACACAGATGCATTTACACCTTTTTAACATCTGGCTAGAATATATTTCAAACCGCCAATCAGAAATCAGCCCATCTTGAATGCTTCTTGGATATATTTACACTAATTTAACAGCTATCTGGTCTACACAAGACACATGAAGCGACAGTGTAAATGGGGTCACTGATTAGTAGCCTGAATAAAATGCAGCTCACTGAATACAAACCAACCTGTAAAACACCCGAACTTTGTAATCAGCAGCAATAATTAGCTTTTAAATGCAGCATGACCACTGACATCCTGGATAAAAATCACTACAAAGTGTAACCTCAGAGTTAATTTGTTTAGCTTCACATGAAGGTGTAAGATGGTTTTTATTTAGTTTTGGTCATCAGTCATTATCCCCCTTCCTCTATTATATATGTATTTTTAAACTACAACAAGATTTTACGACTGAATAATTAAAAAAAAAAAAAATGTAACCATAATTTTACTGCAGTCAAAGTTTTAAAAAGCCCTTATATGTTGTTCAGACTCTAATTATGAGAATGAAAACACGTTCACAACAGCCACCAGCCAACTGGTCATTTTTTCGAATATTTCTTACAGCTTCGATCTCTCCCATTTGGTGGAAGAAGTGTCAAAAAATTGGTAACGAAATGGCTGCAAAGGTTCCATCACTGATAAAATCCAACATCATCAACTAACATTTGTTGTATCCAGTTTCACTTGTTGATGAACTGCTACAGATATATCAGCGCGAATATAAGACATTTTAAAAATATTCTTTCTGGATATTACGTTTGAAAGTACTGGGGTTGTATTACATTTGAAGATTGGCTTGTTTGTAGTCTAAATGTTGCCAGGGTATGAAGTTTTAGGAAATTCTCAATTAGATGTTTTCTACAAATCATTCAGCCCTAGTTTCTGAAGCAGAATTTCAGTTCATTCTTCTGAATTCTTTAATTCACTCACAGTTGTTTATTTTATGTCCTCAGCGCATTAGTCTGGGTCTGATGTGAACCAGAATCTGTCCTCCATTAGCATCCCGTCGAAACAAACTGTTATCTGAAGTCTGCCGAGTGTTTCCTCCACACACGAACGCAGCTCAGCGTGAATATGAAGTGGAGAAGAAGACTCACTGATGTCTTAAAGAGCAGTTTTCTGTTCGAGAGGAAGAGGCAGCGGTGTGAGAGGAGATGCTCAGCGGGAGGCAGGGGACTCTCCGGAGACTGAAAAATACCTTCTCTTCAGAAACAAAGAAAAGAACTCAGCATATTTGACTCTGATGTTTAACACTGTGGCAGAGGACTCTGAGGTCGTCTGATGCAGAGCATCAATGCTTTTGTCCTTCCATCCAAACTGAGCTTCTGAATTTTAAAGCTTTTCCATTTTCAGTCTTATGTTGTAGTGTGGCGTGAGGAAACCAAGCTTGTAAACTATAGAGCTACATTAGCCAGGGGTCCATCCAAATGTAACACAAGTTTTAGTCCATTCACTAATGTATGTGAATATTTGGAGTTGGGCACATCAAGATAAACAGTGGGTGGTGTTAATTCTAAGAAAAGGGTTTCCACTGGTGTTTTTGCCCTGGATTTGACCAATTTTATTTCTCTTTTTTTTTTTTTGGCCCTGATTTTGTCCAGTGTCCTCTGGTGTTTTACCTGCAGATTTGTCCAATATTCTCTGATGTTTTGTCTGATATTCTCTGATGTTTTAGCCCTGGTTTTGTTTGATATTCTTTGGTGTTTTAGCCCTGCTCACACAGAAACCCACTGACTCTCCTTCCTCTGTCCACCAATAGATCAATATCTTTCTCCTCACTCATGCTCCTCTCTCTGACCCTTCTTCATTAGCAGCACTTGACCTTTGACCTCTATATGGATCCAGACCTCTTCAGTTCATTTGTCCTCACTGAGAACCTGTAATCTGGCACCAGCAAACATCAACAGCTCCAATCCAGACACATTTAGAGGTCAAAGGTTAATGGGATCAGGAGCTGATCTGTAGTATCTGTTTGTCAGATTAACTGTGGGGATATTGATTTCTGCAGATGTGATCAGCTGTAAAAACACAGATGAAGAATACACAAACACACAGCTGACTGTTTGTCTCAGGAGACAAATTAACCAAAAAATGTCAATAACTGCTCAGTCTTCTCTGTATTATCTCCCCCAGTCACTGTGATCAATATCTAAAGATGGTAAATTATGCTCAGTTTGTAGTCTGAGCCCAATCTGAGATAACTCTGATGACATATAGGACATCTTCAGGGTTATTTTCTTAGACTTGACAAAGTTCCTTTAGATCCACAGACCACTACTTTACTGTAAATCTGTTAGTAATCAGATTTCCTGACAAAGTCCTGACATCCCGTCCTCTGCTTCACTAGCTTCTGCAGCTCAATGCAATCGCTCCTTCCGCATTTATTTAATTGATCCTTACAATAAAAAAATGAAGCTTGTTCCTAGAGTTTTACCTTCCATCGTCTAAGACAATTCAGCATCCATGACAGCAGTTGCAACAAAAAATTCAAACAAAACAACAATTACTTTGTAAGCATAAAAAAATAACTACACAAAATACAATTATATTCTCTGTACTTTTAACTTTTGATAAGTTTATCTATGAACAATAAACTGATGAAGTGGATAATAAATGTTCCCATTTCACTTTCCGACCTTTGCAACACCTGTGCAGACTGAATGCGGGAGGTGCTGCTTCTTGTGTTCAAGCGTCTGATCATGCGACACCTCGTCAACACACAGCGCCGTCTCTAACATACCGAGTGTTTTTTAATCATGCAGCATTTTCATGCCTCACATCACATTTCTCTAGCAGTGAACAACACAGAGGAGGTCTGACTCCACTCAACCAGCTGGAGACACGACGGTGGTGCGCAATTATGATATACATTTATATTAAATCACTGCCGTCTGTTTAGTAATTTACAGAAAAAATGTCACAGGTTTCATTTAGCTGCCCGAGAGGCCAAATGGAGGCAGTTAGTAGAGGTCAGACCAAAGTCAGCCAATCAGCTTTTATTATTCATATGTTTGTAAGGAGAAAAGTGTGTTTGTGTGTTCGCCACCGTCACTTTGGAATGAAGTTTGGGCACATCTTCCTGTCAGATAAAATCTGTTCAGCTGATCTCTCAACAAACTCCACTGGCATGAGAAACTTACTTAGAGGAGAAAACACACACAGCCCAAGCTGCGCAATCACAGTTCTGGCAGTCTGTAGCCTTGACGTTGGTTACAATTTTGAGGAGGTGCACATCAGCTTTGTTTTAGCTTACACAACAGGTACAGCATCATCTCTTAACACAGCAGCAGTTACTGCAAGGTGTTTTTGTTTCTGTAAACATGCCTGTCATCAACTACCTCTGTTAACTGTTATTGCTCATGGATTCTAGTAAAGCACTTTCAGTTCAACCCATTCCACCTGTAAAGTTCATGTTAGGTCGTTTTAGTTATTACCTGAACAGCAATTATCAAACTATTAGCTTGTATGTACTGGTAGTTTAGTTCATAACAAATCATATTTTATATTTTTTTAATATATTTTTTTTATGTTTTGTAAGCACAAATATTTATTTGTAAAGTAACAAGAAACTAAAGCTGTCAGATAATTGTAGTGGAGTTAAAAGTCGAATATTCCCCTCTGAAATGTTGTGGAAAGAAGTAGTACTAAGTACAGTACTTTAGTTAATGTACTTAGTTACATTCCCTCACTGTCTGTCTGTCTGTCTGTCTATCTGTCTGTCTGGTGGTCTTTGTCCGCCTCAGACCGAGCCGCTATTTTCTTTTTCTCAAACTCATCCTCATTAGTGCCGCGCACAGGAGTCCCGTTGGCAAGGTCACCGTTGCCCCAGTAACGCTTTGCTGAGAATAATGATGAGGCCTATCAGAGCGACATCAGCAGCATCGGGAGATAAAAAAAATTTCCACTGAAAGGAAAAACAACTTTATCAAGAAGATTACAGCCTGAAGGAGAAGGGGGGGAGCCGGGGTTAGTGGGGTGGAGGGTGGGTGGGTGTTCAGGTCCAGGTCCCGTTCTGTCAGCATCAGCAGTTTGAGTTGAACTACATGTCACACTGTGTGTTTCTCTGCACACTGAGATGAACTTCTTGTCTTTGGAAGTAGTGTGACGACATCATAGAGCCTCAAAACTTCTTATGGAGGCGGTCAGATCTTTTTGTCTCTCTTAGTTACTTCACCTGGTTGGGAAAACAGTTTGTACTTGCAATAAAGTTTATTAAAATCATTGATGATGAAAACTGCTCAAATGTTTTGATGTAGTCCAATAAAGGTAACACTTTGAAGAAATGAAAAATGCAGACTTATGACAAATCTTTACCAACCACATCAGGCTGACTCAGTGATCCACATGACAAGATTCAGGTACAGTCTTTATATATTTCTTTTTTTCTTGTAGGTTAAAGGTCTGTTGCTTCTGTCTGTCTGCTCTGACTTGTGTCAGACTGTACGTGTATCGATTGATTCATTATTGATCAGTCAGATTCAGCTTGCGGGGCGTGAAAGGAAAAGGACAGCTCTGCTTGAATAGTTGGGAGCATGAGGAGAATTTTCTCTGATCTATAGCTACTGCAGTAACATTACAGTAAACTGGATATATATACTGAGGTAATTTACCTGGTAAAGATTTTGCAATAAAAATTAACATTAGGTTTTCTCCTTAAACACAGTGAAGTCCACTAAAACATTTCATATAAGTTACAAACCACAAGGCAGCATGATAAGACTACATCCAGTTTTTTTAAAAGAGATGAAGGTGCATGCATATACATGACATTATGATAGTCTAATACTGACAAAAAAAAGTACTTTGGATTAATCTTTTTTCAAGCAGTAAAAGAAAAACACCTTTTTAAATGAAAATATAAAACTTAAACTTCTTTTTAGAAAGCTGTCAATGTTGACACCAAAGGTCAACATGCTTGCCATCTAGACCATACAATTAAAACCAATTTTTAATTTATCTGCAATAAATAATTTTACTGGATTTATTCCTACATCAAGATCATTTATATGAATGGAAAATAATCTCCACATTTTAATAAAGGCAGAACAAACGGCATCTTTCAGTAGCTGCCTCTTTGTAGTTGTTATGCATCTTTTTGTCCTTTTGTATCTCTTGTAGTCGTTTTCTGTGTCTTCTTATTGTCATTTTGTGTCTCTTTGTGGTTGTTTTGTTTCTTTCAGTGACATTTTGCTGACGAAGCTGAGGCCTTCCGAGCCCCGGGGGCCCCTCGGCCTGTAGCCCCTTTCAGTAATCAATCCATGCCTTTAACTAGAAGTCAGGAACAAGTCTGTGCATATTTAAACATCTTTACGGTGAGCACTATAAACCTGCAGAAGTCACTGAATAAAATGTGTATTTTAAAATTCATTATTACAGTAAATATTTTCCTCACACAGAATTGTTCCTTCATTCTGTGAGGTTTACTGTGTGTAACTAACCACGCCATCATTCATCATTTATCACACACGATACAGCAGCTCATGTTTGATGCATAAACTCAGACTTTGTAATCTGCTGATCTGCCTGAGTCAACTCTGCTAACAGCCTGTACAAACTCCAACAAACCTCTGAATTATTGATCTGGACCCAGTGTTTCCTCCCGTCAGCTGTGGTTTCCTCTGATATCAGATCAATAAGTTTCAGACCACACAGTCACGCAGCAGCTGCTCTGTCTTTTATCAAAGGGTTTCACCTGTGAAGGTTACGGCGGGTCATTTTAAGATTTTAGCAGTTTATTCATTGGATGTAGCTATAGTGCAACAGCCCTCTTCTTCTGCACCTGTAATGTTAGAAGAAGAAAGAGTTGCTGTCATCCTGCTTTGATGTCCATCTTTGAGCATAAAAAACGGAGTGAAAATGCTGGAAATATCACAAAAAAGTTTTTATGCATGGCTGAGCTATGAAAGTTGGTGTAAATAATTTGAATAAGTGCTGTAATGTATTCATGATGTACTTCTATTTTTAACCACACAGGGAAAAAAATGCTCACAAAAAGATACTGTTTAGAGCCAAAAGGTGACATTGTCAAAATGTGATAGAATAAAAAGTTTCAGTCAGGGGACCATCGTTAGCACAACTTACAGACCAGAAAACTTGTGAGACTGAAATAGGCTGTCAGAAAAACAGCCAATCAAGAAAGAGGTAGTGAGAGGAGGCTACAGCAAGACCTTAGGTGTAAACTGCCTCACCATGAACCTAGGGGTTGCTAAATGGAGCGAGAGGGTTAATGAACCAAATGGATTAATCAACATGTTACTCATAAACTTTTTTCATATAACTTTAATTCCCCACCTTGATTCTGAATGCCAAATGCAGATTCAAGAAACTTATTTCAAACACAAATGCTATATTCCCCCAAAAGTACACCTCTTGTTGCAGCTCATCGCTGTGTCTGATTCAATATTTCATCACCTGCTGTTTGATTTCTGCTCTGCAGACAGACAGGAAGTGAAGTGCGTGGTTGGTGGCGACGGTTCACATTTGTTCGCTCTCTGGGGAAACCCGGCGCCCTCGGGGGAGATGATGTGTTTGATGTGTGAAGCTGGTTTGTCATGTCGGCATCAGTGTTTACGCCTGTTAATGTCACATCAAAAATTAATGAGACACAAAGGATGATGGGAGGGGAAAAGGCAGGGAAATGGAGCGCTCAATGTTCTGTCTGTGCCGAGATCAACTGGAAGTGACAGGACATTGACGTGCTGACGGTCAGTCAGGTGATGTTTGATTGACAGGTGGTATTTAAAAATACAACATCTGACACCAACATGACATTGCATCCAGTGTCTATGCTGTAAAAAAACGTTGCGTCACACTGGCAGCGTCATCAGAAGCGGAGAGTTGCCGCCTGCCGTTGACTCAGCGTCTAAGCCAATCACAGACGCCCTGCTGACAGGTCGTCAGCCCTCTGACTGCAGGAAGCGCCACCTGCCGCCGCCACAGTGTGAGACACCAGAATGGACAAAAAGACATGGAGTCGCCCCGGGCAAAGTTATGACCAGAGGACGACGACACTGCAGCAAGGAGGAGAGGACACGTTGATGACGTCAGAGCTGAGACTGCTGCAGCGATCTGATTCGCTTAACGACAGCGTTGTCACATCAGAAGACAAATTTATTTTTTAACAGGGATTTTTAAGGCAGTTTTGGAGGGCACGGACAAATTATGTCATCCTGCTAATTGAAAAAGTCAGATCAGTAAACACTTCTATGTGTCGTTCTAGATGGCATGGACAAACAACAAACTCTGTTGTCTAATTTGGAGAACTAGCTAGTAATAGCTCCAGTGCGAGCCCTACTCACCTTGTACACTGTTGTCAATTTAGCTGTGATTCACAGTACTCATTGAAAACTCATTAACAGGTTGCAAAAGCCACAGAAGCAATCACAATGTGATAACTGTCGCAACCAATAGTGTGCTTAGATTTGACCTTGAAAAATGCTTGTATAGGCTAGTTTTGTACTGACCTGAATATAAGAGCTTGGACCATCAACAGACTGAACGTACTGAACTAAAAACTGTCAGAATCAGAGCTGAATATTGTTGAATTATCAGTATGAGCGGTGATGCATTCACTTACTGATGTACATACTCAAATGAAATGTGATCACTTAGCTTTAAAAAAAAGTTAACAAACTACAAGATAAGAAGCTCGAAACGTGATTCAAAATCTACACCTCTATTCAGGACTATACAGCTGGTTCAAACCAAACCATAATAGGGATTTAATGTAGCAGTTACATTATAAAGATGATATTAACCACAAATAGTTTAATTTATAACAGTTCCAGAAAGATCTGAAATATATTATTTCTCCTTAGCTTTGATACACGACTACTATCATATTTCATGTTAAAATATAAATGCCAGCCAAGCACCAAATTAAGCCATGCAACAACGACACAATAACTTTGGCACAGCGGTGAATCTGATATCCAGACTCTGTTGTAGTTTGTTCTGTGTGACTGTGGTTTGTTGTGTCTGCAGGCGTTTCCCTCTTGTTCCCCATCGACAGCGTCTTGGATGAAGTGATCAGCCTGACAGCGGCTGCTGATATTTACGATCTTCGTCATCCAGTCAGCAGCAGGAAACACATCACTTTTATGGAGGGGCCATTAATACGACTGTTATTCAGGGATTTATGAGTCCATCCTGCAGCAGCCGTTTGTCTCAGCAGGCACTAAAATGGCTGACAGTGTAATAACCTGCATATGATGTTCAACGGCTGACTGTAAAACCTCACTGTAGAAACATGTTGTGGTCAGTTTGTTTGTTTGTTTGGAAATCCTTCACTTTATAAGTAGTGATCATACTGTATCATCACTTTAAGTAAGTACAAGTAAATATTAAATGGAGGTCTGTCCACCAGGTGAGAGGAAAGATCTGAAGCTTATCAGTTCATCAGTAAGACTCAGTGGGATATCAACTGCATCTCAAGCTTCTTCTTTTTTAAGGCAAAAGTTTAAAACTGAAAAACAGCTAGCCTGGGTCTAAGCAAAGGTTAAAAAAAATCCTGTGCTCAAATTTAAAATGTAACATGTTAATTTGTGTGTTTTAGAGCAGTTTTTTAACCTCCAGATGAATGTGTGTCACTTTTTGAAATCTCTCTTGGTCTTTCTGTTCTGCTGAAAGATCAGCAGCTCTCAAACTGATGAACATTTTTCCAGGCCTGGTCACTCTTCCCATACACGCAGACCTCCAGCAGTAGTGACATGTGAGTGTTTGCTGTGATTCAGGTAAATATCTGTGTGTTAGTCAGTGAAAGACTTGAATCTGATTAGTGGCGGCTCTCTGAGGATGTGAAGCAGAAACTCTCATGGACCCTCCTGAGCTCAATTACAGCCCGCAGATGTCTGCAGGGTCCGACTGCAGCGCTGATCGATAAGTCATAGTGTGATGAAAGAAGCTCACTGATGGGCCTACGTATCGATTCGCAGGAGCCACTTTTCTCATCATCATCATCTCTTTGTTTTCATGACTTCTCCTAGCAGGTCTGAATATAAATCTGTGAGAATGATTGACACCACATCTGAGACAGTACTGAAGCTGCCAGCTGCTCTGTGAGGTTGCACTGAAGCACAGCGGTGCTTTGAGCTAACTGCTATATATATATATATATGCATGTATGCCTATATTGGGTTTGGACCGGGTAAAACACACTGGGTTTAGGCCAGATTAGATTGACTGGGTTTAGGGCAGGGCAGACTAGGTATAGATCGTGTTGTACTGGGTTTAGGCCAGACTACGCTGTGTTTAGACCATAGTAGACTGGATTTAAAACCAGATTGTACTGGGTTTTTAGGTAATTTTAGACTGCTTTTTGCCCAGATAAAACTGGACTAGACTCTGTTTAGTCCAGATTACACTGGGTACGGTCCAGTTTTAGACTAGACTAGATTGTGTTTAGTCCAGATTAGACTGGGTTTAGACCAGGTGAGACTGGTTTTAGGCCAGTTCAGACTGTTTTTCCAGAATCCCTGACTGCCTGCTGTTGTTTGTTGGCGGAAAACAGAATTGAAAATGTTCTGATTAAAAACCTCTGCATGTTTCGATCAGTGTAACAGGAAATCTCAGAAAAGGTCTGCTAAATCAGTTAAAATCTGCGGTTTGTGTAACTGAGCGTCTCTGTGTTTTTTTAAAAGTTCGGGTGAATTTTTGTGAAGTTTTCTCAGTGGTTCGATCAATATTTATTATAAAATCAGAGTTTAGTCTGAGGTGAGTTTTTCAACTGGAATGAGCTCATTACTTCAGCAGAGTGAGACATCCAATCACTGTCTGTCTGTCTGTCTGTCTGATTACACACGCAAGGTGAAGATCAGTGTGGACTGAAAGTGCATCAGTCACATCACAAAACACACAATCACTACATCGTGCTTTACTAACCAAATGTTCATCATCAGGGTGATCCTCTTTAATGAAGTACAAGTAGGTGATCTGAATATTAATCATCTCAATACTGTCTCATAACATTCAGTGATTTCACACACAGGCAAAATGTTCCTGAGAGTTTTTCCTCACCTTGTTGTCTCACTGTTGAAGTCTGAGCAGTCAAATCAAATCGTGGTTCTGCGTCGAGGTTCTGCGTGTGTCACACAGGAGCATCATGGGAAATGTCAGTTTGAATAATGAACTCTGACAGATTGTTCGGGGTTTTGGAGGTTTGTGTGCAGCCTGTAACAGCAGTAGCATCTCTAAACTGCCTTTAAACATTCATTTATCTGTCTGTTGAAACATATATTTGTTTACATATCAGTGCTGCACAGGTGAAATTCATGCTTTTACATGTAAATATGTTACTAGTGTCCGACAATGATGTGTGCATGAATGTGAATTTATTTAATGCCTTTATACATGTGAAATGCTGTTTTGCATTTGTTTTAATGTGTAAAATTAATTGATAAACTTAGATAAACCAGACTTATCACAAAGTCCAAAGTACAAATCAAATTAGGAAGGTAACAAAACACCTGACAGATCGACTCAAGTATCAACACCACTCATCAAGTTACAGATGTGTTCATTTTAATTAAACTGGATATTACTATTACCATGTGAAGAAAACTATTAATTACTTTAAAATGAATATTTCAACTGTTTATTTATTACTTTGAGCTATCTGTTTCAACCATTAATCCATTATGTTTAACTCTCTTTTTGCTTGCTTGCTTGCTTGCTTCTCACGTACTCTTAGTTGCCATCTCTGGTGTTCAGTCGCTGTTTCCTGAAATTATTTGAACTACTCGATGGGATTAGAATAGACTCATGTCTAGTCCATGTCTCTGTCTTCTCTGGATCAGTTTATACTCCACAGATGAGGTTAAACTGGACCTGATAGTTTATTTTATTTTTATTTAAGCAGGTTTTACCCACAATGTCTTGAAACAAAGACACAGTCTGGCTGTCATTTCTTTAAATTGTATGTATCTTTTTTTAGGACCAAACTGCATATGTTGTCAAGGAGTTAAGAGAACAGAAAACATGGTTTCTGGGTTTGCTCCCCTCAGCCGTCACAGTCTGAGCCGGAGACAAGACATTTGAAAGTGCAAAAGAATCTCTTTCATCCAACAAATCTCAGTGTGGACGAACCTCAAGTGTTTCTTGTGACAGAGTTTTCAATAAGCGACGGTGCGCTGCAATCACAGCCGAGGCCTTGAAGAAAGGGCGGAGGTGTTTTATTGCAGGTGGAGGACACAGCGTCTCCAGGCAGCTCAGACATCACCGTGAACAGACTTCTGATGGAAATGTCAACGTTCGTCTCCACCGCTCCACCTTCAATCTGTGTCCGGACGCCACGCCGCTGTCACCACCTTGCATTGACTGTCAATCACACCCGGCAGGGATATTATTGTTCTGACGCCGGTGGAGCGTGGCCATTCTGATGAGAGATGAGGCGTCTTACTCCAAGAGGACCATGGGGAAAAAAAAAACCTGCCCTGGAGAAATGAGAAGCTGGAGTGTAGATGTCAGAGATGAACATCTGTCTGTTGTCAGACAACATGAAACATCATCATCATCAACAACAGGACAACATGAAATCTGACTTTTTTTGAAGAGGGTCAATGTATGTAAATGCCCTTCACCTGCCTCTTGCTTCATTCGTTTTTTTTTTATTTTGTCTCTGTGGTAGAAATAAAGGGGGATTGAAAAATAGCCATTTAAAACTTTGGTAGAAGGAAAAGAGGGAAAAATGCTGTATGGAGTGAGAGTGGCTAAAGCTCCCCATGGAGTTTCTTTTTTTTTTTTTTTTTTTATGTTAACAGAAACAAAGTAGCAAGAACATGTTTGTATTTGTATCCTAAACTTCTCATACTTTTGTTCTATGAGGTTTGCTTTTACAAATCAGACTCACCAAACTCTTTTAACTGGACAATCAAAAATTGCTCGTTGCAGTCTGATTTGGTCATTAGCATAATCAAAATCAATTTTATTTTTTGATGTGTCACATACTTAGATACACATACTACTGCAACACACCAAACTAACTGATATTATCTAATGTTGTCTAATTTATTTTAACAATTGCATTACCTGCCCTCAAGATTGTTAAAACCATCCAAAACTATGTACTCATAAATTTAGTTTTTTGCCTTTATTGTACACTGATACTGAAGAGGCAGACAGGACATGGGGAGAGAAAGGTGTATGACATGCAACAAAGTTTTCCAGCTGGAATCGAACCAGCAACGGTTGCAACCATTCACCTTAATATCAGCAAAACTAAGGAGCTGGTATTGGAATTACCACAAGTTGCTGCTATATTGTGTCATTATTTCACTGTTGTATTTTTCTGAAACTCACACTGAAAATCTTTACTGATCAAATTGTTCTTTACTGATCATACCATGTTTTAAATTTAAATTTTATTTTATATATCTATCTATTTATATATATATATATATTCGTTTTATCTATTTTCTAGATTCATTCTCTATTCTACTGTTGTATTCATCTTTATCTTATTTATCTATTTATTAAACTTGTTCTGGAGCTAGGCACCTAAGAATTTAACTGTACATTGAACTGTGTATGGTTGTGTATTTGACAATAAAGCTTGATTTGATTTGATTGGATTTGAAGTCAGAAGTTTTAATAAACAGGTGTCTCAATATGAATTTCAGATCATTTCTGAGGAGTTTTGGGACTGAGGAGCCAAGGCAGATAATGAGGGTTCAAGCTCTTTAATAAGAGGCAGATTTCTAATAAATTAGTGCTAATAGCTCACTATTTATATCAGACTAATGTGGCATAATGAGCTACGCCCTCAATTACAACATGTTTCATTATATAATTGATGTTCATCCCTGTTTCATTTCATTCAGAGACATGGAGAGAGAGGAGAGCTCAGCCTGCAGGATGAAAAATGTTTAAAGTTTAAAGAATCGCCTAAAGAAATCAAAGTTTCACAAAGAGAACACTCACTTTGCTCAGGTTACTGAAACAGCAACACAAGGAGTCAAGTTTCTCTGTTACAAAGTTGACCATCAGACCAAAACCTCTAAACTGTCTTTCACCTTTTACAATACTAACCGAAATATCTTTGGGTTTTGGACTTTTGGAAAGACATTCCCATTTTATTACTGTGTCAGTCACATGACACAAAGCTGCTCATTGCCACCAACAGTGGTGGAAGGTAACTAAGTACATTTACTCAGGTACTCTACTTAAGTACAATTTTGAGGTACTTGTACTTCACTTGAGTAATTCCATTTTATGCTACTTTCCAAATATTGTACTTCTCACTCCACTGCATTTACCTTACTGCTGTAGTCCCTAGTTACTTTGCAGAATCAATTTTTTTAATAAAAAATCTAATCAACTAATAAATGATGATGTATTATTATATTTTGAGCTACACAGCAGTATATTAATTGAAATTAGTATATTATCCACAGTTATAATCCAATGATAAAATATAAATGTGTCTGAAATGGGCCATCCTGCATAATGAGTACTTTTACTTTACTTTTGGTACTTTTATTCTTATTTTGATGCTAATACTTCTTACTGTATTTTTATTGAAGTAAAATTTTGAATGCAGGACTTTTACTTGTAACAGAGTATTTCTACACTGTGGTATTGCTGCGAGTTCTTTGTCCGCCACTGGCCACCAATCAGTCCTTCTGATAACCTTTAAGTCAGGTGACAACCTCCTGTACGACATCATGATTCAGCAGTAGACAGCAGAGATTTAATCTGATTGAAACATTTCTACGGAACGAAGGGAGCTCTGATGTGCATTAAAGCAACGGGAGGAAAAACTCTTTGTCTAACAGCCAGAGGAGTCACTGCATCTCCTCTGAACATCATTTTTCATTAAATCAGCAGCTTCCTCACTCACCTGCCCATACACCGAACCCAGAATCCCTCTGCAGCCCTTCCAAACTGAGGCCAGATGCAACAGACCGAGCTCAACTCTGTCAGATCGCCTTCCAGCTGACGACAAATACGCCAAGAAGATCACACGGAGTACATGTCCTGTTTAAACCTCCAAATCTGGTTTCAAACGGTCTGAAGGTTCAGACACAAAAATCATCATGGACTAGAACCCTAAAATCCAACAAGAACCTCAAACTGCCTAAGCAGACCAGGAAAGGAACCAAAACAGGAACGCTTTATACCAAAATATGATAAAATATACTAAAAATAAAGTAGAAACTGACATTGGGAATGAAAGACCTGCTCACTCCATACAACATACATTTATTGTCACTCTGCTCTCACTGAAACAAAAACCCAGCTGTCTTTCTCCACAGTGATATGATTATCATTGTCATTATCTGCAGTTATTGCTCTGCCAGGTGAACAGAACCATATCACCAACACATACATGAATACAAATGCAGGTTTGTGCATGTTAATGCGGAAGGATATTTACATCAGAGTGTTGAGAGACGGATGAAGCCTGGCAGACAGCACACAGGGAGGAAAAAACAAAGAAACTGTCTCTAAAACTGAATCCCTTAATTTATATTACCATTTAAAGTACCATTAATTTATCCACAAGGCTTCAGCAGTTAAACGCTGTCAGGTGACTCATTATCAGCCACAGTTCTTCACTCAAACCCACAAAAAAAAAAAAACACTGAGCAGTTCAGTTCTGAGGATTAAACAATTCACTCTCCAAAGCAGCTCTGGAATCATGATTTTCGTTATTCCCTGTTAAAATATTATATGTGAGAGTTGTATTGAGACTCTCAAAAATCTGCTTTTTTTTTTTTCTGACACTCTGTAGTGTTGACATTTGAGCCACTTGGGGGGGAACAACAAGTGAACACAACTTTGAGATATTATCACCCTGATAGTTTATGTTGCACTTCTTAGCAAACAGTTGCTTATTCACACATCCAGCAGTTACGGAGCAACATTATCATTCGTGTTTCTGGCCAAATAAGTCCAATATTCACTCTCTTTTAGATCTGTTCTGATCTCAACCGACTCCAGAGGGAGATATCTGGCTCTTAAGCTGATAAATTATTTAAAAAAATAATTATTTGCTACTTATCTCTGCTGCTACTACTACAACACACCTGGATCTCTAACTGAACTGCGGGCGGTGGAGTTGTATTGTGGGTAAGGCAGGTGTCAGGTTTCAGTGAGAAAGAAGAATGTGTGCAATAAAAAGGCCAATATCTCTGGTTCCACTGCATCACTTTAAAAAAAACTGTCAATCACAAGTCTGACAATATTATTGATGTGCAGGTAATAATTGTAAATCCCTCCTTGTCCTGTAAAGGCTGTGAGTTGGTTTACTTATTTTCTCTCAGTGTCAGTGCTGTGGGGTCCTGACATGAATAACGAAGTTGAGTTGAAACATGTTTTGACTCCTTACAGATCCTGAAAAGGCTTGTCTCCTTCCATCTGCTCCTCCTGAGCTGCTCTCCGGTTCATCCCACACATGCAGCAGGAGGTTTAACAAAGCAGCCCATGTGGTTTCTGGTTTATAACATTGCTATGGATTGCATTTAAATTTGGCACAGACGGTCCTCACAGGACGAATTGTAATAACTTTAGTGGCCCCTCGACTTTTCCTCTAGCGCCATCATCAGTTCTAAATTGTAATTTGTCCAGTAATTTGGTTTATGACCAAAAACTTTCGTCAGCCTCAGCTGTACGTTGTGTACTAAGTGGCAAATGTCAGCATAGCAGACATACACGCACTCTACTTTTTATAGTGTTAGAGAGGGAGTGATGCCACGGTGGCATCGGGTGCATGTAAGGGTAAACATGTATAACATGTATGGCAGCTGTCGGACCTGTTGTACTGCTTTCTCCAGGGTTCAGAATGTCAGGAGAGACGTGTCCTGTTCTCGCCGAGTGAATCGTTGCTAAGGTAAGACAAATGATATGCTTTAATTCATTAGAAAATATTTTATGGTGTTTTGTGATCGAGTGTAGGACATATTAAATGTTTGAGATGAATATAATACTCCACATAATGAACAGTACTGCTTATATTAACTGCTTATACTACTGAGAAAATGTATATTTTCCCTCGTATGTCCTTTTGTTTTCCTCGCCACTGTCGCCAAGTGTTTGCAAATGGTGGGAACTGTTGGGTCTCTGTAAATAATATTTTAAAGAGTAAGGTCTAGACCTGCTCTATGTGAGAGGTGTCTTGAGATAACAATTGTTGTGATTTGGCGCTATACAAATAAAATTGACTTGACTTGGCTTGTATTTGCTGCATGTCTTTAGAAAATTAATTCTATCCTAGACAACATCAAATCAGATTGTTTTCTCTCACAACAAGGCTGTACAGAGAACAACCTGTTACCTGATACTCAGTAAGTCTGATAGTATGAACGAAACTAGACAAACTCAACCGTGGTAATTCTCTGCAGCATCACAAAGCAAGGCCTCTGTGTACATAACTTACATAACTGCAACTGTTGATTAAATGTTTATATTCAATATATATATTGTTTTTTCAAAACTAAATTTGACCTGATAATGACTCTGACTGAAAAGTCAGCGATTTAAATTCATCTTGAGGTGGATATGAATGTCTGTACCTTTCATGCCAATCCATCCAATAGTTGTTGACACATTTCAGTCCGGACCAAAGTGGTGGGCGCACGCTGCTGGTATGGCTGAAAAAGTAAAGATAATTTTGTGAGGAGAACCTAAATCATTAAAAGTTTAGTAGGATCATTACATTGTTGCATTTGTAGAAATACATTTGAGCAATAGCAGAAAACTGTACTTAGCAGAAGGACACAAACATCTCTGATCTGTGGAATGAAAGTGAAAACAGATATTAGTGCTACAGTGTCCAAATGTATTTGTCACAGTTCAGCCACACCCTCCAGACACCTTCCACTCCACCTGTCAGCCACTCCCTCCTCATCAGCCTCACTCATTTCACCTGCCAGCAATCACTAAACAAGCCCCTATTTATACTCCTCCCTTACACACACTCAGTGCCAGATTGTTCTTTCTGTATGTCAGACTTTCCAGCGGCTTCCCCCTCTGCCTGAACCCTGAACCCTGGTAGACGCACCTGCCTTCTGTTCCGGTTTCGGAGTGACTCTGTCTGTTACTGCAGCTCTGCTAACGAGTGGGCTAAGGTCCTTTCTGTGTGCCTCCTGTTGTACCTGACGAACGGTAAATAAAAGTTCTTCATGTACCGATCCCTGGGTCCTGTGTGCTGCATTTGGGTCCTTACACCACCTGTTACAGTATTCAGATATTTATATATTATGTTGCAAAGGGTACATGATACGGTTACCGAGGAATTAATCATGTTAAAAGTTTTTTTTTTAATTTCTTGGGTAACTGGATTTAGTTTGGTCCTAATGATTAAAAGCCAGACATGTCACTCTACTTGTATAGAGGTTTTCCCAATTAAGCAAGTACAATTTTTATTCTCAACATAACAAAGTGTCAGTTACAGTGTTTTTGTTTTTTAATCAAATAGCGGATGATCTTGGGGACTGATCACCAATCATGAAGGTCAGAGCTTGTATAAGAGGGGAGGCCTGCATTTACCTTTCCAAGTACGGAGTCATCTTCCTCTTTCTGGCTGTCTTAATGTGTGTGCTACATAACATGAAGGTCCTGGAGGTGAGAACTTGGGTTCTAGTGGGACCACTTGAAGGGTGGACCTTAGATTTCAGCATATTGTTTTCAAATGTGTGTTTCAATGTAGCTCAGGAACAGTGTTGTTGTTGTTATTATTATTATTATTATTATTATTATTATTATGATTTTTCTCCACAATCCTGTACTGTGATTTGCTGACAGCAGCTGCTCTTCTAATTAAAGGAAAAGGCTGGCATTATTTTATCCTTTCCATTACATGACAAGACCAAACCATTTTCTTTTGTCAAACCATCAGATGTGGTTAGCACCTCTATTGTGCTTTTTGCCCAATGACAAAAATATCCTAAAACATGAATTTCAGTGAAATATTTTGTGCTTTGGGCCAGGAAGAATCTTTCTTCTTGGCCCTTTTTGTTTTATTTAGTTAATTTACTTTTAGTACATTTGTTTGATGCTTCTTTGTAACCATCTCTCTCTCGACCCCCTGCCAGTTTCAGCATCAAATGAACTCCACCATCATGGTCCCGGGAGTTTCCACTGTCCCTGAGAAGCATCACGGCTTCTGCACCTTGAAGCCACTGTCCCTTAATGACGCTCTGGAGGAACGCCTCCTACTAGACTCCATTGCTTGGCCTCAAACACCACTTTTACCAGCTCCTCTTTCCCTGGAGCAGACCAGTAATCCTGCCCACAGCACCTTCACCATTTTCCCACCAGGGAGGGGAGAAGGGCAGTGGCACGTAGGGGATCAGATGGAGGTTTTAATCAAAATGTATGACTTCCAGGGCCATCCCAAGAAGTCTGGGGGAGACTTCTTACTCGCCCGGTTGCACAACCCGGCGCTTGGTGCAGGTGTGGTCGGGCATGTGGTGGATCATCTCAATGGCAGCTACTCTGCTGTATTCTCTTTACTCTGGGAAGGAAGCGCACAGGTGCAGGTGATGATGAAATATCACATGTTACATGTAATTGTACTACTTTTTTTTTTTTTTTTTTAAATCCATCTTCTAATTGACCATTCACTAAGCCCTGTCTCCCTTAGTTACTGTTGCTATGCCTGTTAAGGCTCACTTATTGCACATAATATTTGCTGTATGATTTGGGTAAAAAACAGACTATTTCCTCCCAACATAACCCCATTTGGCCAATGTGTATGCTGTCATCACTTTGTCTCAGATTTGGTTGAGGTTTAATGTTTGTTAATCTATAATAGTAAAACCAAGGAGGCTCCTGAATTTGGGAAATACTGTAGTTGTCACAGGGAGTAGCAGGTTAGCAGGGGTAGGAATCAGTCGCAGAGAGAAGAGGAGACCGGCAGGTGTGGTACAGTTTATTCCAAGACAAGGTGCATCAAAAACTTACAGGGTGGTGAGGCCAAGTCAAGAGCAGGCAGGTGAAACCCAGAAACACTGCACAAACACAGCGAAAGTCTATGGCCCAAAGGCAGTGAGCAGACATGAGGACAGGAAAAAACCGTGACACAGATAGCTGGGGCTAGAAGGTTACAAAAGACAAAAAAGGAACAGATCATGACAGTAGTCGTGAATGGGACTTTTTCTTAACCTGTAACCAAACAAAGTAATTTAACAAAAAATACTTCTTGACTGATGTAAGCTGGTTAGCCATTCATGCCTTAATTTGCCGATTTACATTAGAGCAGACAAAACACACAAATTAATTCTTTACACCTTCCTTTTCAATGGAGAGTATCTCTCTTCCTACTGCGCCATGTTCTTTCATGCAGTTCTCACTCTCCCAGTAATTTTCCTCTCTACCTGCCAGCCACTCCCCCCTCATCAGTCCAACCCCCTTCACCTGTACACTCACTTATTATTAATATTATTTATTATTATTATTATTATTATTATTATTATTATTATTATTATTACCGATTTATTCTGGGTTGTCATTTCTGCTGCTCTGCCAGAGACTTGGCTGTGAGCCTTTGCTGTAACCCTCAACCTGTTCTGCATATTACTTGCTTTGGTATGTACCTGCTTAAGTTTAAACATCTTTACCTACTGTTCCTGGAATCTTGTGTGCTGCAACTGGGTTCATACACAATCCATTACATGTAAAGCACTTCAACCTGCTCTGCCTAGATATGGCTGCTAAGCTATGACTGTATAATTTCTGTTTGGGGTAGAGTTTAACGAATGGTCAATTTCCAGAGGTGGTTGTCTGAAGATTAATCTGGTTTATGAAAAGGTTTTTTTTTTTTTTTTAAATGCATCAAAGTGTGGAGCTTGAAATATTCACTTTATTTGTCTTTACTGATATGACTGAACATGGTGGATGAAAACTCTGGTTCTCTCTCCTATCAGGTGACACTGGTCCACCCAAGTGAGGCTATCGCAGTGCTGCGCAGGCTGACCAGCGAACAGCCTGATAGGGTTAACTTCAAAAGCCTATTCCGCTCAGGCTCACTCTTCAAAACTACAATCTGTAACATCTGCCTACGTCCAACCCAGCAGCCTCTGTGCAACTACACTGACCTCCGCACAGGTGAGCCTTGGCTCTGCTACAAGCTAGAGAACCTGAGCTGTGATGCCAGAAGCAACCATTCCCATGGTGAAATCAGACACAACCTCAAGCCCAAGGAGGAGACGCTCTTTCAAAGGTGAGGGAGCAGAGAGACAGGACTGACATGTAGCTCCTTGGTAGGAAATTTCAGAGGTTAAAATGTTCATGTTTTAAAGGTGAAATTGGCTTTATTGCCCATGGTCCCCCCTCTGTTTGCACTGTCTATTGAGCTCTTAGCAGAGCGTGTTTGTAGTCTTAACCTCATAGGTTTTTTTTTTTGTTTTGTTTTTGTTTTTTTTCTTAGTGGTGTCAACATGAAAGTCTCCATTCAGGCTGCAGGCCCTGCCAATGTCACCGTGTTGCCAAAAAAGGAAGGTAAAGCATGCTTTTTACACAACTGCCTATAATCAAAGTAAAACAGGCAGGAAAAAACATTTTACCACTTTCTTCTGGGTAGTGCTGTCCTCTAGACAGATGTATTCACGCTAATTTGAGAAGAGCGTGGAGTTGCAGGCTAAGAGTTCTTGAATGTGGTGCTAGTTGTCTATTTCCTCTGGAGTAAGGAAATGCCATAAAATGTTAATACAATCTCTTTACACCAGTGGTGGGTAGAGTACTGAAAATCTGTACTAAAAGTACAAGCACTCCTATAAATATTGCTCAAATAAAAGTAAAAATTACTATTTGACAAATCTATAAAGGGAACTGGTTAAACTACTCAAAGTACAAGTTACTTTGTGTTTTTAATTTTGTTTAGTGTATGTGGGCTGAAGAGCTTCGCTAGTAATTTTATGCAAGCCTAAGTCAGGTTTCAAGTCTTTGAGTCAAGTCTCAAGTATCTTGTTTGAACTAGAAAAATTGCATTTCTTGCAGAAAATGTGTGAATACTGACCACTGAAATAGCAAAATAAAGAGATCTTTAATGAAGATGAAAAGGCGCTCGGTCTAAACACAGCTGATGTTTGAAGATCACTTAGGAATATCAACACAAGGAAGGCCCCAGGCCCAGATAACATTCAAGGGCGGGTACTCAGTGAATGTGCAGATCAGCTAGCTTGGGCTTTAATGGAAATTTTCAACATCTCGCTGGACCAAGCCAAAGTCCCAACGTTAAGTCTGCCATCATCATTCCAGCGCCAAAAAGAACAATATAACATTCACTGAATGACTACCGGCCCATCGCACTCACACCCATCATGATGAAGTTCGCCTACCGGCCAAACCGCTCCACTGAGGACGCATCTCCTCCATTGTTCACCTGAGCCTTGCACATATGGAGAAGAAAAATGCTCATGTGCAGATGCTGTTCCTGGACTTCAAACTGGGACCACTGGGTTTCAGCACCCCTCTGTGCAACTGGCTGCTAGAGTTCCTCACTGACAGACCAGTCAGTGCGGGTCTGACAGAACACCTCCAGTGTCATCACCCTCAGCACAGGCTCCCCTCAAGGATGTGACCTGAGTCCTCCGCTGTTCACCCTGATGACTCATGACTGCGTCCCCAGGTCTGACACAAACCACATCGTGAAGTTTGCGGACGACACAACAGTGGTGGGACTCACGAGGCAGGATAATGACTTGGCCTAGAGAGGTAAAGGTATTGCTGGGCTGGTGCAGAGACAATCACCTGTTCCTGAACATAGACAAAACTAAATAAATCACTGTCTTCAGGAAGAACCAGCCCAGTCGTGCTCCAATTCTCATCAGCAGCACAAAGTTCCTGGGGGTGCACATTTCAGACGACCTCTCCTGATCTGTGATCACAGGTTAGGATGGCACAGCAACGTTTGTACTTCCTGCGGAAAATGAGAAGAGTGCTCCTGCCCCCACCCATCCTCACTGCTTTCTACAGAAGCACCAGAGAGCATTCTGACCAGCCGAATCTGTGGTGTGGAGGCCGCAAGGCCTCTGATTGGGGGGGGAAAATGTGAGGACAGCGCAGAAGATTATGTGTCTTCTCTTCCCTCCATTCAGGAGGATATTGCACCAAAGTGTTGCATGTCCCGAGCTAGGAATATCCTTAAAGACTCCTCACACCCCCATCGTGGACTGTTCACCCTGTTAGCCTCTGGACAAAGAGAATGCAATAACTTTTCACCCAGGTTATCAGGTTGTTGAACAAATAACTGAACAATAACATTATTCCTACTTTTTTTTTTTTTTTTTTTAATTTGTCATTCTACCTCAGCGTGCACTATTGTAGGACTGTTCTCTAGTGCACTGGTGACAGCTCTTGGGACTCTGTGGTCCAGAGAACATGTCACTCCAAGCTGTACACTGTAGATTTGCACAATTGTACCTGTTGCCCTTTTATCATTCCACAGGCTCCTACTTATGTATCTGCTATTTTTGTTCTATGCACTTTATAATATTTATATAGTAATGTTTGTATTATATTGAACAGTCCTTTAATTTTTTTCTTATGGTGTGTATTATAATTTCAATGCTGTTGCTATGCCTTTGTTACGAAATGTTGTTCAATGTACAGCAGTTGTACATGATAATAAAACCAGTTAGTCAAGGACTGCCGTCTTCCACTTATGTAACACTGTAAAATCAGACATGGCACAGCCGACAGTAGCATAGTGTGCAGTTAGTGAATTTGAGTTGCATTAGTAGAAAACAAACCTTAAATTGAAAAGGTATTTGCCTTATTTTCAAAAATATATTTAATTTACCCAGCTCATTAATATCTGGCACATGTTACCACAAGGGAGACTGGTTAACTGGTTTTTGTACTCTTTTCCCAACAGTAGATAATATAAACAAAGGTATAAATGGCAAAGTAGATTACTCAAATTTTTTTGGGCCAGTTAAGTGAAAGTACAGTTTTAAAAAGGAGGCAGAAGTTACTGTTCCAAAAACTACTTTCTTACTCAATACTATACATTATGTATAAAATTATCCCACCAGTATCTTTTTAACTTCCTTTCAGGTCAACCAGAGGTGGAGAACAGCAGCAGTATGATGTCTGGACTCTCTGGTTATTACTACCAGGGTGTGTGGCGAGCACTACATGGCACAACAGTTCACCAATTCAGAACCTCCTCTGCCATCAGTCAGTGTCTGAAAGGCAAGGTGGTCCACCTGTATGGAGACTCCACCATCAGGCAGTGGTTTGAATACCTCAACGCAGCACTACCAGGTAGCTGATCCACAGTGATTTCTGGCTACAGTTTCAGTTTGTTCACACTGTAGCTTTATGCTTTCCCTCTCTAACACTTTTAGATCTTAAGATGTTTAACCTACAAAGCCCGTGGAATGCTGGACCTCACATGGCAATAGACTATGCAAACAACATCATGGTGACATACCGCAGCCACGGTCCTCCTGTCCGATTTGGAAGCATCTCAATCCATGAGCTGCGTTACATTGCCAATGAACTTGATGATTTAAGCGGCGGCACCAACACTGTTGTAGCTCTTGGCATCTGGGCTCATTTCACCAATTTCCCCATGGAGGTCTACATCCGGCGGCTACAGAGCATCCGCAAGGCGGTGGTACGGCTGCTGGACAGGGCTCCAGGCACGCGGGTTGTCATCCGGACTGGGAATCCAGGTGCTTTGACGCTTACTATGGCACAAACCAACAGCGACTGGTACTCGCTGCAGATTGACAAGTTGCTCAAAGCCATGTTCAAAGATCTGAATGTTCGTCTGGTGGACGCCTGGGAAATGACTGTGGCCCACCACCTGCCGCACAACCTCCACCCAAAACCTCCCATCATTATGAATATGATTAACGTCATCTTGTCCTACACATGCCCTGAAAAGATGCAGGAAATCACCTGAGAATCAGTTGAAGCAGATTAAGAAAAAGTAATATTGGTGGTTGGAGAGGTGCCAGTCCAGCTCCAGGGCACTGCCGAGGTGCCCTGGAGCAAGGCACCGAACCCCGCAACTGCTCCAGGGTGGCGCCCTCACTGTGTGTGTGTGTGTGTGTGTGTGTGTGTGTGTGTGTGTGTGTGTTTTCTAATGCCAAATAAAGATTTCTATCTCTATTCTTCTTCTAGTCTTCTATTGAAACTTCAGGACAGAAGCCCAGTCCATAGTAAGCCCGTCTACAATGGGGTTCTAATTACAGTAGACTGAAATTTTAAGACACTCATCCAGCAGCTAATTGTGTACTTTTAAGAGAACTTGTGCTCTGCTAGTTTGACTCTAAGGTATGATGTGGTCACTGTCTTCTAAGTGCAACAATTGAAGGTACAAATACATGTGTACTTTCTTATGGGAATGTCAATTTCTGGGTCAGACAACTCAGTGACTCATCTTGTCTGACTTAGACACCTTCTATTATTTATATATTTCAGTCAAAGAGAAACTGTTAACACTTTAAACTTGGATGAGTTAGTTGGGACTAGAATCATTTACTTTGGGAAGTGCACTTATTTCTTCTTAAAGGGAAACTTCTGAATTTCAACTGGATTGGTATCATTACAATATCAACAGTCTATGAAAATTAATGTTTACCTTTTGCTCCATATTCCATGCAACCACAGCTCCCTGCTCATTTGCTTTGTATTGTTAATGTGTGATAAAAATAAGTAATAAAAAAGAGAAATGGCGTCCGCTAACGTCAACAAACAACCAGTGTTACCGGATGTGCTCAGACTGCCAAATTTGCTAGGGCTCCTGCGTGTAGAGAGACATACATCTAAGAAAATGCAATTATTTCATATCTGTCTGTGCAGAGAGTGTAAGTTCACAATGTATATCACATAAGTTAGAAAGCATGGAGAGGCACTCGTGGATGAGAGGCGAGCCAGGGCCGGTAAAGCCTCAGCATGCTCTGCAGGCCCTGGTATGACTGAGCTGCTTGGCTTTATCCAACAGCCCCTAAGCCGCCTTGAAACATCTGTTTTAAGAATCCTTGCTGCTTTGTTTTTAATGGTTTTCTTCATATGTATTGCATCTTTTTTCTACAAGATGTACTATATAGATTTATTGCTATTATGTAATATTTGTGTTCCTTTGCCTGTGACTAGTCCCATCACAGCAGAGTTTTGTCATCTAAAAACTCTCCACTCCTTCATCAAGGTCGTCCCAAAAACCTGCTGCCATCATCATCATTAACAAACTGCTTCGTTCTCGAGAAAAACAAAACAAAAAAAAAAAACAGCCACGTCTGCGTAAAAATAACACGACATTAAACTTAAACGACTGAACCCTTTATACGCACACACCTACACACACCCACACCCACACACACACACCTCTTTCCTCTGGCTGTTAGCAGTTAATAAATAAAGGAAATGAGCAGAGAGAGCTCATTTATATCAGTGAAGGTGAGCAGCTAACAGCCCCAGGAGGCCGCTGCAGTTTATACAGGAAATGAATGGAGGGAGACAACCAGAGCTAACACTAATGCTAACACAAATACACACACACAGACATACTCTGGTTTCCTGGTGGTCAAACTATAAATATAACAATACTACATAAAGTCCAAAAAATTTTTTCAGACCTTCATTGTCTACACCACAATTAATGAATCACTGACAAACACTATACTCTGTATATGACTGGCGACGTCAGAATAATGACAAACTAGTCCATCTCACCTTCTTTTCCAGGCTTTAAAGACAAAGTTTATTTATGTTTATATGTTTATTTCACAGAGATGAAAAAGTTTTTATAAAGCTATGGAGCCTCAGGAATTAAATAAAAAGTAAGTCTGACGTATTCATTTAGTCAAAATATGGAGACAGTATGATGAGGTTTTAAATACTTCCAATTTTGGAATATTTTTCTATTGTCTCATCACAGTCTCTGGTCTGTAACCAACAGCCGGCCGGCTTGTTGAATGTTTAATTAATATTCTCCTTATATTAGTTAAACATTCATCAAACGAGCCGGCCGGCTGCCGGATAAACTCATGTATCAGAATGTATTTATGTGAAACAAATATACTGTATATAGCTTATTCATTCATTGTCAGATTTTTTCATCTTCTCCTCCAACTTCCTGATTTCTTTGTCTTCTCTATTTTTCTGCCCTTTCTCCTCTTCCCTCTCAGGACCTCCATCACCAGGAAACCTGTGTGTGTGTGTGTGTGTGTGTGTGTGTGTGTGTGTGTGTGTTAGCAGTAGTGTTAGTGTCACCTTGGCTGGACTAATTATTTATATGGAGGACACAGGAGGAGAGCACGTTTTCCTGCCCCTAATGATTCATAAACAATTTTAACAGGATGAACTCCATCAGGACCATAATTAGTCTGTGACACACACACACACACACACACACACACTTTATATAAAAATCTGTTATATGGCCATGTATGTAAATTATATTTCAGTGGAAGCTGGAGACAAAAATATTTGACTTTATAGGTCCATACTGAGGTCACATGATGACACCTGTGAAAACTCTATCTGCTGATGACTGTGAAATGTGGTTGAAAGCTTCAGATAAAACTATTAAGTGTAACTTTAGGTAAGATTATTTTAACAAAAAACTAGATGCTAAACAACTGCAAAATCTCTCAAATTCACTTTCTGTCTCTGACAGTACAAACAACTTTATTGCCTATTGGTTTGGATGTTTGACAGAATAAAACTTTATTGAGATACGGAACATTAGAGACAACGACTTTAAACTGTAAAACCTGAGCTACTCTCCAGTGCCATTGATAATAAAGTACAAGCAAATAAACACAAACTGAAAAAGAGGGGGAAAAACACAAGATTTTGATTCCTGATGATTTGATATCTTTTCCTGATGTGATGCACAGCACCAGTCTTATAACACTTCCTGGTTCTGAGGGTGCTGATCCACACTGAGCCCAGCTGATCCAGGATAAGTCTGGATGTAGCATCTGTGCCACCGCTTTGATCTGCCTCCCTGATGCCTGGGAGCTTTTCAGCATGGTTGTGAGCAGCACTGACAATGAGCTGATGTGTTAAAGATCCCATGAAAAGAACTAACTTGATTACATTACATTGTAAACGAACTGCACATAGAGACAAAGTAATAATAAAATATATATATATATATATATATATACACTTAATGTGTTACTAATGTGTGTTTCTGCTTTGTTACTGGTATAATTTTGTTCTACATTGTGCCCCACAATGTTTCCACTGTTTCTACTACTAATCACTGTTAAACATTAGATATATCTAAATATATATTACAGACTACCAGTGATGTTAGTGCATGAGTGGTGAGGTTCCTCCTGATGGATGTGTAAGAAACTTTTAAGTGAAAATAATAAGCCTGCTGTGAAAATGTTTTCGCACAGTGAGTTGCAGTTAGTTTTATTGTTCAAATGACAAATTCCCATTTTCATGTCAAATTAAATTTCACGTGTGCTACATCATTTTAGACTCATTTCCCCCAAATTCAACCCGACAAAATTCTGTGTGTCTGAATGAAGCTCAGGTGAGTCTCAGCATGTTGGTGCAGGTGAACAAGGCGCAGCTGGAGAGCCATCAGAGTAATCAGACGGAGGGTGGAGCCAAACTTCAGCTCTACAAAACCTCCTGCTGCACGGGTCAGTCTGTTTCAACAGAGGAATCGCAGAATAAACTCAGAAACATGATGCTATTCATCCAAATCTTTTTCTGTCTGTTCTGCGGCGCTTCAGTAGCGGCTCAGGAGTTAAACTGGAACATTCAACCTGCAGCCGGCAGGTTTGGAGACCACAGACCACACAAGCCTGAATTTCAGGAACCAGCAGGTATGCCTGAGCCACACCACAGCAACACTCACCATTTTAATATCTGATGAAAGTGCTGAATTATTAATCATTGAATATGTGTTATTATTGAGTTTCAGCATTAGATTGAGGGAATGTTTGAGTACAAGTGAAATTCTTCATCTCTGATTGCCATCTATAGAATAAAAATGCATAAAAGTTAAAAACAGGAGAACTGTTTTCAGTTCAGATAGCTGACTCACAACAATCTGTTGAAATGTCTACTTATGGTAGGAGTAGTTAACATTTTTTATCAAAACTGAACAATGCAATGACTACATAATTTATTTTTATATTTTTATTTTTTATATATATAACTTTTTTTATTTAATTAAAAAAATACTAACATTGTATGTAGATTCAGTTTTTCCTGGTCTCATCCTTTCTGTCAATTGATAAAAGGACTAGTAGTGGTAATAGTTTCAGCTGTACTTGTATGTACTGTTGGGTAGTTTAATTTATAACAAAACATATTTTATAAGCTTTTTATATTTAAAGTAAATAGTATGGTAAGTAAAGCCGTATTTGTAGTGGGGTAAAAAGTACAATATTTCCCTGTGAAATCTAGTGGAGTAGAAGTGGTAACGTAAAAGTACCTCAAAATTGTACAGTGCAATAAATTTACTTAGTTACATTCAAAAGAGTATTCTCTGAAGTCTCTCTAAACAGAAACTGAAACTATAGTTTTTGAAAACACTCATAACAAAGCATAAATCATTTTTTGTGCTGCTTGACCATGTAAGCTTTTAGAGTGCAGCAGCATCTTCATCGTATCCTGCTGCACTAAGCTGTTAATGGGCTCATTACTGCCCCCTGTGGCCAGAGAGTAAAGAAACACCCACTTTAACTGTGGGTGAGAAATTGAGCATCGCGTTAGTTCAGGCGGGCCACGGAGTCAAGCTCAGCTCAATATCCCAGCTACATCAGCTGACCATTGCAATCCAGGAGCCACATCAGCTGATGGATCAGCTGATTCCCTTCCACGCATCTATTGGCGATCTCATTCAGGGCGCCCAATTTAAGCTGCTTCAGCCTGCCTACCCTGGCTGCTTCCTCCGCAAGCCGCTTTACAACCCACCTCCACCCCAGCTCCTCCCTTCATGCTGTGTCTGACTTATCAATGTTATTTCTGTTGTCATTGATGCTGCTCTGTTCTGTGCCCTACTGGGGTTGTTGCCGCTGCTCTCCCTGCCTCAGGCTTTCCATGTGTGCACATTGAAGGGCAGGGAGGTGTGCTAGAACAGAGCATACCACCAAATACATACAACTGCAAATGTATCTACTGCATGTAGATCAAGTTTCTTTGTCATAGTGGTCCTGACTGAACTGCAGTTGTAGTGGGAGGATCACACTACACAAAGGTATATTTATGCTTTTAAAGGAAGTTTTTAAAACGGTATGTGTTGGTTTTACAAGAGAGAAGTCCTCAGTTATTTGGTTGTTGTCCTCCTAACGAATAAAGCTGAATACATTCAAGGTCGAAACAAATAACGCTCATTAAAAAAAACAAGACTGATGGATAATGTCACCCTGCCTCCAGCTGGCCTCCAGGAGAAGCAGACTTTCCATGAACCATTGTCTTGGAAGTTTCCGGAGCCACCGGCTGAAGAGGAGCCTCGGTTCCCACCAAACTTTGAGCTGAAGACTCCGACAGCGGCCGACAGCGTCAGTGCTACCTGCGGCGAGAACTCTGTCCGGGTGGAGGCCAAGAAAGACCTGCTGGGGATCGGTAAACCTGTCCAGGCTGCAGATGTCACGCTGGGAGGATGTCCAGCTACAAGTGAAGATGCAGAAGCTCAGGTCCTGGTCTTTGAGTCGGAGCTGCACGGATGTGGCAGCCAGCTGCTGGTGAGGCTTTAATGTGATTTTATAACAACCCCATGGTTTTAATTTGAGTGCATCGGACAAAAACATATTTGCTGTTTTTAGAATCCAGGTTTTCATAATCTTTTACAGCTGTATTGAACTTTCACTAAGTCCTGTCCCACTTGGTTACTAATTGCTTTTTATTCGCACCTGTGCAGTTTACACACTTTAAGTCTGTGTAAAGCAATAATAAATGTGTTCTGAGCTTGTCACACCACCAAAAAATGTGTTCTTAACCACCAAGCCAAACTTGAAAGAAAAAAAATCTCAATGTGTATATAAAATTAGGTTTCAAATCCTAAAAAAATAAGCGGTATTCTCTGCTCTGAACTGCTGAAACCAAGCGCACCGTGAGATCGATGCTCTTTACTGTCTCCCTCCATCATTTGTCTGTTTTTTTTAATCTGTTCATTCTCTGATATCCTACTCTTTCATGGTTCCACTTTACCTGTGCTAACTTTAAGCCGCAATGTCTAGATCTGTCTAGGGTTTATATCACTTTGACTTTGATAAGATTATTTTGGACCGATTTTAGCAGCAGACTGACAATTTTCCTAAAATGAAAATGTTTGCAAACAGATTTCATCAGCTTTAGCGAGATACTTAAAAACAAGAAGTGAAGTGGTGTTAACTATCAGCTTGATATCTACATACATAATAATCTGTTAGAAGTCTGAGGCTAAAGCTTAACGCCATCAGGTCCCAGGTAAAAAGTAACCCTCACTATGACCCATGTACAGTATATGGAAAAATAAGACTTATTAAATTCTAACATAGCCCTGTTTGGATGTTTACTTCAGAAAAACATACTTGGATGAGCAACATAAAGGCTAGATTTGGTCTGAAATGAAATAAAATAGAATATTTAATTTTTACAAAAGGTCAGACAGAGTTGCTTACATTAGTCTAAACTCTGATAGTATCTGAGGCCGGCTCCCACACAGTGGATGTGCTCCAATATCCAGTTGGTCCAATATTCTGTCCTTTTTAGCTCTGGTTTGGTATTTGATCTGGCTCTTTGAGCTGCTATGTTGCTGTTTCTTCACCAGCTAGTCTCTACCTGCCCAATACCAAACAGACAGTAAGTGTACAGTGTATTGAGCTTGCTGGCAAAAATACTGAGACTGAACAAGGAGCTAAAAGAAGCGTAAAAAGCTCTGTAAAGTTGCACAGACTCTCAAACTCCAGAGACACGTGATTTATTTTGTTAGTGTTAATGTCAGAAATGTAGAACTTGTCTACACACTTGACACTAAAGGTGTCCAGTAACTGTGTTTCAGATGTCTGAGGACTGGCTCGTCTACGCCTTCACGCTGCTCTACACTCCCAGTCCTCTGGGAGACAGTCAGATCGTCCGAACCAGAGAGGTCGCTGTTAGCGTCCAATGTCACTATCAGAGGTCAGATTTTATACAACTGAACCAGACAAATAACTTTTTTTGTCTTGAGTTTCTCTGTTTCATTTAAATGTTTCTTGGCTTTTGCCTTTATAAAACATGAGTGTTTTTCAGATTTTTTTTTTTTTTGCGGTTAATGTTGTTTTTAGGAAGCACGACGTGAGCAGCGGGATGTTGAAGCCGACGTGGACTCCGTTCAGTGTCACCAAAGCTTCAGAGGAAAGTCTCTACTTCTCCTTCAGACTCATGACTGGTGGGTGGGTGTTACAACTTCATCACTGATAAAAATAAATGCCTTTCTTACAATGTCCTGGCACCACATATCATGCCACATTTCTTTTAATAACCAAACTTTTGTGATCCTCTAATGTTGTTTATGTCAGGTTTATCGCTGTTAATTTCATAATTAGCAGTGTTGGAAGAAATATTCAAATTTACTAGAGTAAAAGTAGCAATAACACAGTATAAAAATACTAAATTATAAGTAAAAGTCTCGCATTCAAAGAAAGTTAGTCCTCATAATGCAAGGTGGCTACTTATATCGATGTATTAATGTGTGCGTACATGAATGTTGTCGTCGGTGAAGGTGGAGCTGATTTTAACTGCTTTTGGTAGTTTAATCTGTTTAACTGATTACATGTTTTGTTTGTAAAATCTTGAAAAGTAACTATAGCTCTAAAATCTAGTGAAGTGAAAAGTACAGTTATTACCTCTGATATGTAGTCAAGTATAAAGTGGCATAAAACGGAAATACTCAAGTAAATGTAGTACTTTCCACCAATGAATATCAGTCAGTTGGTCTATGTTATAGAAGCCACAGTACTTGGCATCCTGTTAGATTACCTCCTAAAATAAAAGTTAGCATCTTTTGTTTTGTTTTTGTTTTTCTCGTGTGTCTCTCAGATGATTGGCAGTTCTCTCGTCCGTCCGCTCAGTTCCTGCTGGGAGACATGATGAAGTTTGAAGTTTCAGTCAAACAGTTTCATCACATCCCTCTCAGAGTGCTTGTGGACAGCTGCGTGGCCACTGTGGTCCCAAACATTGACACCGTGCCTCGATACACCTTCCTGGGAAACAGTGGGTCAGTTTGTTGTTCAGGTGGTCGTTTGAGAATTGACTTTTTACTGATGTTGGAGACACGTTATATCCAGCAGTTAAACTTTTGAAATAAAAAAATAAAAGAAATTCATTTATAGATCCTAGAGCTTTCAGATAGGGAGGAAGAGATGTGAATGATAATAATTGAAGAAAAAAACATGTCAGACAGCATTGTGTTTTTATACTTGCCCTAAAACATGTCTGGATGGGATCTCTTAAATTTTAGGCTTTTCTTTGTCACTTTTTAATGCCATGTATAAACGGATTCATGCCGTAGGCCATCAAAATCTTTCCTCATCTGTTGGGGTCAGTGTTGTGTTCAGGTGTCTTCTGTCTGATGGTCCTCTATGTTGCTTTCAGGTGTCTGTTTGACAGTCAGCTGACAGGCTCCAGCTCTCAGTTTCTGCCTCGGTCTCAGGCTGACAGACTGCAGTTTCAGGTGGAGGCGTTTAGGTTCCAGCAGGACTACAGTGGCGTGGTGAGACTCAAACACTTCCTGTTTGTATTCCTGCCAATTGGAAATTAACTGGCATTATCATTTCTAATTGGATTCCTTCCTTCCAGACAGCTGTTGGTTTCAGTTCATTTCTGTGACGACAAACTTGAATGAATGAACTTTGTCTCTTTTTAGATCTACATCACCTGCAGTCTGAGAGCCACAGCAGCATCTGCAGCTGTTGATGCCACCAACAAAGCCTGTTCATTCATCAACGAGTGAGTTTTAAAATGTAGTGCTGTCAGTGAAAAGTTCTGCACATGGAGCAAACCTCAATTTTGAATGCATGTGATCCACTTAAATTAGAGTCAGGAAATATTATACGTTAAATGGATATTAAGGACTAAGTTCATATTCCACTCAATTTCAGTTCATATGTGGTGGATGGAGAACCATATTGCTCTAAAATCTGTTTTATTTCTGAAATGACAAGAGCTTTTCCTTTTTTTACTGTTTCTTTGGAAGAACTCTTAATTTTATTGAGTTTTAATCCGTTGTAAGAGACGCAGCTTTTGATTGACAGGTGGAGGGAGGCCGGTGGCAGCAGCCATAACGCCTGTACCTGCTGTGATACGGACTGTGGGACAGGAAGCCAGAGTCACCTGACTGAAACAGGTACGTGGGTGCCCTCCAAAACCCGACTGTTTGTGCCTGTTGTGCATGGTTTTCATTCCATCTGACAGACAGCACATGCTGCTTATGCAACCTGAATCGACGGCAAGACACCACATATACGACAGCAGTGAAAATAATACCCTACATTTCCATTAATTAACTGCAAATTTGGGATAATACCCCTTAAGATTGTCTTCTTAAGGTACAAATCAATGGGTACTGTGATGGAAATCTTGGAAATCTTGAGCTGGTTCACTCTAACAAGAAGTTTCAGGAGACCAGGATGTCTTACACAGGAATATTTATTGAAGCTCGATCCAGGAGAAAAGGGAAACACCACGTGTGAATCACAGCGTACTGCTACCCAAATCTGAAGATGGTGTCCTGAAGCTCAGTATTTAACCTTCCCCAGAACTGACCAGTTCTGCTATATCCTAATAGTGTTATTCCTAACTCAGCCTGGTCTGATGACTCTATTGGATATCGGATCCAGACAGGGAAAGACGTCAACATTGCTGTAGAAGCAACAGCATAGCCTCTCTACAGTCTCTCTTATCGCGTGTCAACAACCAGGCACCAGCCTGTTGTGTCTAAACCTGAAAACAGAAGATATCTAGCAGACCTTGGTCTACCAGATGCTAGAGCTAACTCGACCTTGTCTTGCACACAGAATGAGACAGGAGAACAGAGACAGACAGTTGACCTGACCTGTGAAGCCGTGTCTTAAGTTACCTTTAACCTATAAGAGGAAAGTTCAACATACAAGAAGGAAAATTCCTTCACAGGTACCCGTAATCCTTTGTTTTTATAAACAATCATGTGGCGTTTGTGTTTCAGGTGGTCAGTGGGAACAGGAAACAGCTGTTGGACCAATCACAGTGAAGGAGAGACCCCTACTGTGAAAACAACAAGAACTTAAATTAATGAAATTAAAGCTCTTGTATCCTGATGAGACTGTGTGGTTTATTCTCAAGGTTAAAGCACAAGAAAATGTTGGTCCATGTTGGAGAAAAGTATTGAGGTGTTTATGCAAATGTTGCTGCACACAACAGTTTCTTAACTGTCAGCTGTAACCTGTGAAAATTAGGTGTGACCTCAAAGCAAGCCTTGGTTTTTGTGTATGGGTGTGTAGGTTAATGTATTATTTTTTTTCCATATTCAGTTGCATTAACGCTCCCAAGACAAAATAGAGGGCGATTTCCCATTCTGCAGAAGTTAGAGCCTGTTGACTTACTGACTTCACTACATTTGCAATTATCCAGCAATAAAATCTGGTCTGAGATGATAATTGGTTAATAAATCTGTGGGATCAATAGGCAGTTCCACCATCTGTGTTTTCTTGTGATTCTTCTGGATGAAAGTGAACAAAGATTTTAACTAGAAATTCCTAACTTAGAGTTTAAGAACTTTTCACAAAGCTGCTGAAAAAAAAACGCCTGAGATAAGAGAAGGCAGAGTTGACCCCGACACTGTGATATTTTTTTATAAATATTTTGTCTCTAACGTCCAAGTAGTGGAGAGTTGTGCAATCCATCATATGGTGTTATTGGCTTGTTGTGATTTGCTTAGCTGATTGGAACTTTATGAACTTGCTGCCATCAAAATATGCTTTTAACAGTAAATTTTTGCTGTATTTTCGTGCTTTTTTTTTTTATATATATTTAAAAAGGATGTTTTGTGTATTTGGCCGCTATACTCCATTGATGTACTCTGACCTCCAGTCTGACCTGTCTGGTCTCCTGCACAGCTCCTCCTCATGCTGTGGTGAGTTGGGTTTACTGGGTTGGTCGGGGCGCGCGGCGCTGTGCTGGGACAGCTGCTCTGCCACTTCGCCTATCGTCCATTTCAGATGTCATCACCTGCGTGGACGCAGCTGGAGAGACTGTTATCATGCATCACAGAGAGGTCGGGGCAAAGGCCTCATCTATTTTCTATAAATAACCCTGACCTACCCCCTCCTCTTCGCCATCGGGCCGCCTTGTTCCCTCGCCGTGGCCTGAGCGTCAGAGGCAGCAGCATCCATCACGGGCCGGAGAGGAGCTTCCTGTCAGACTCATCCATCTATGCCTTCCATCCCTCGTGGGAGGAGAGGACCACTGCTGGCTGTGTGACGTGAACCTGAGAGGTCACAGGGTCAAAATCAAAAAAGAATTTTAAGTCTTTCACACTCTTCAATGAAAACTCAGTGATGTGTTTCTGTCAGTGAGGATTTTGTTGTTTTCGGGGGAATTTTTATCCATTTTTTTTTTTTACTAAATTACCTCAGAATGAGATGGCAAATAGAGCCACAAATTGGTTGGTTCACATTATTTTGTCCACTACCATTCAAAAGCATGTTTCCTTATCAATGCCTGCTATTTTCCTCTGGCTATCCTTTTTGTGCCCAATGTGGGTACATTAACTCCTCTAACAGCAAGAGACGCTGTTGTTCCCTTTGGTGGGAAGAATGTGTTGAAAGTTTGATGTCTGCACTTAAACCACAGTGTAACTACAAAAGTTGAGAAAAAGGTTTAAAGTTGACAGGTTTGCTTAGTAAACTTAACAGTTGTAATTTCTCAAAGGTCCCCACCATTCTGGTGTTTAATGTGAGTTTTTCCACAAAAAAGTTAAATAACCAATTTCAATGCTTCTCCAGCATTTTGAAAAATTCAAAATCAATGAATATATGAATATTTTTCATTTCAAAAGTTTACCTGCTGGACACAAGCTGTCTCCTACTAAAGTCCATTCTTAGTTCATGTTCAACAGCTCACTTGCATATTGAACCATGATTGGTTTCCAAACTAGTTGCAATGTCATTAATCATGCCATTTGTGGATGTTTTAAACTCTGATTTAAGGTTAGTACAGAGGAACTATCTCCCTTCAGCAGATGAAAGTAAAAGCAGCGTTATAACTCTGCACATGCTTCTTTCTGCACAGGGAAGGTCAAACATTCAAGTTAAGACATTTCTGAGTGGAAGGGGACTTTAATTTTATGCCTCACCTGATTATTTAACCCCAAAAATCATTGTCACAGACCTTCTGTAAAACATATGTTTGGTGAGACAGTTACCAGCCAGGAACATCTTTAAGTAAACCTGGTGTGATAATCCTACTACTAATCCTCATTAACTGACTGACCTGCTCTCTGACTTCCTGTCATCAAACACACCACCACAATAAATATTAAAACGGAATAATCATCACTTCCACCTCGTCTTCTGGATCAAATCAGCCTCAACTCTTCTCCACAGACCCTCATGTTCCTTCTGAAGACTGAAATAAAACCTGATCAGCTTCAGCGTACATCAGAGACTCAACAGATTCAGTTTAATTACGAAAATCACATTTCTAACAATGCAGAGACAGAAGAAAAGTCTCTTAGAGTCAATCAAGAAAATCAACATGATTTTGAGTTGTTCAGATTCAGCTGAAGGTTGAAACCGTTGGAGTTGAAACAGAAAACAGCTTCTGAGAGAAGCTCCACACCCGGAGCGATATGTGCAGCAGCATCTCCCCCTGCTGTCTCTGTGTGAAACTTCCTTCTTTGAGATGAATGCAGTGAGTGACCTGCTGGGAAACACTCAACACACCCTGGAAAACCTGGATTTATCTTTACAATCATGGAAACATCCTGGAAAATGCCAAAGTAAACTGAAGTGTCTTTTGAAAGTGAGTTGTTTTAGTCGATGGTAAAAACAAGCTTTGTTTATGCGTCTTGTGTGGTTCCAACATGCAAAAAAATTTTCATTTTCATCAAATAAATGGACAGAAAATCTACATTAGAATTGTTAAAATAATTTAAAGGAAAAGCAGCAACCATGAAATGTTTTTGCATTAAAAATGACTCAAACGATGATCAAAAATGATTATTATTACATTATTTCCTGACATTATTACTGACTTCAGGAGTGAATCATCAAGATTTACTTTTAAGTCAACACAGATAAGAAAAAAGCTCACAATGCATACATGCCATGGATTGATACTTCCATACAACATTTCTGGCAATACTATTGCTGTAGCTAATACAGAACTAGTATCGCTCGTTCTTTATATAACAACTACGCAGAATGAACTGTAGCTCCTGTGTGAAAGTAAGCAGTAAAAATAATAATCAGTATTATTATTCGACGTGATTCATTGCGTCAAAGAAAGTCACAAAGTGTTTTTAGTTTCCAGCACAGGATCAGAGGACGTGATGACGTCATGACGCCGACCGACAGACGCAACTCATTTCTGATGCTTTCAGGTGCTGTGTGAAATGTTAGAATTATAAGACTCTTCACATTAACAAAAACGACCCAACATGGAGAGGAGAGGCGCATAATTCAGGTGATTAAAATAAAATAAAAAATCTGAATCTGTTTATGTGATGTTTAGGAATTAAAAATTGTAAACCTTTGGTATGCACTTGACCAGCACCTTAATTTAGATTTCATGTATTTTTGGACACTTTTGCCTTCATAGAAACTTTTTTTTGAAGACTTTGTTTTCAAGACAGATTAGGCTCCATTATGACACCCAAAAATCAGATTTCAAACACCCTTTCAGTCTTAACTACATCTATAGATGTGACTTGCTCATCTTTTTTTTCAACGTCATAAACCAATAAATTTGGTTCTGCAAACATTTTATGAAAACAAATTAATTTACAATTGTATTAATACATATGTAATTTCTGTAATTTGTAATGTTTAATTTTATTTACAAAAAATAAAAACAATATATAAAAATAATAGTTTTCACATTTTTAGTTCATTCAGTATTTTGATCTGTCCATGTTAGACTTAAGGTTAAATATGAATAGAATAGAATAGAAATACTTTATTCATCCCAAACTGGGAAATTTCTTTGCAGTAGCAGCGTTTACACCCGAGACAATGAAATGAATAAACAAACGTAGAAAATAAATAAAAAGGCACCTACTATTAAGTAGTAGTTATAAATAACAGTATAAAATTAAAATGTAACCTTAACAATAGTAAATACAAAATAAGTTTAAAGTAAGAAATATCTTTATACAGAACAGCTGGGAAATTATTAATGTCATCAGTATAGCGACCAAAAAAATAATATCCAAATTTAAATAAACATTTTTAGTATATAACTAATAATAAAAGTTATAAATATCTCAAAAGTCTTGAGTAACCGTGCAAAGTCAGAGTTTTCTGGCAGCACCTGAACGCACCACCGGGTCCCTCCTACTTCCGGTAAGAAACCGCTATCTGTCAGAAAAAAAACATCCCGAGCAGGAATCCGCTACACGGACTCATTTCTGCTGACAACGCTGCTCCCTTTTAACAGTTTTTCGGGGGTTTTGGATCCCCTCCGGACACACACAGACAACATGCCCGGGCAGAGCTAACCGTCCCCCGGGCTGCCGCCGCCTCCTCAGCCGGCTGAAGGACGGAGCGACGCGGACAGACGCAGATGGAGAGGCCGGGCAGGCAGCTGCTGCTGTCCGAGCTCCGCGTCAGAAACGCCGCGTACGACGTGAGCCTGAGCCGGTGCCTGCTCACCTGGAAGAGACGGGTCTCCAGCCCGGTGTACCACCCGTTCAGACCCAGTAAGACCCGGATAACGTGTCTGTCTGTGTCCCCGTCTGTGTCCCCGTCTGTCTCACCGTCTGTCGGCCTTTAAACGCACCGCGACACCCAGCGAGATAAACAAAGGACATGAAGGACACATTTCCTGCAGGGGGGGGGGACACATGTTGGACCTGTAGGTAACAGAACAAAGCGTATTGTGGCCCGGAGTGTAATAATATACATAATATATCCGGTTACATAACGCACAACATGCAGCCTGACACACAATATGTGGAGGTCACACTGAGGCTGCAGGCAGGAACAATACAAACCAAACCTCATACACGGTTCACAGTATTTAAAACGCAGGGAAACGTGGAGAAATAGAGAAAATAAACAGTGCTTGAAGAAGTAAAACGACAATAAGCACAGCTGGGTTTGGTGTTCTTGCTCTTTCTCTAACTAAAAATGTGAATAATGTTATTTTTGTCCAGAAAGTGCTGCATTAAATATAGATGTTATTGTGCAATATGTTAAAATAATTAGTAAATGTATTATCCAAAAATACCAGATGTAAAACATTCCTCCTGACACAAAATATGATTTATGGTGTAGTTCAGGCTCAGTGTCACTGTGCGTTCATGGGTTTTAACTTTATGGTCAATATTTTTGCAACATTTCATGTGACTTGCAATGTGATGTGGCTGGAGAATATTCTTTAAATCAGCCAATTACTATTTTTATATTATTACTTGGCATCTGGTGGCAATGTCCCCTACTTATGATCATGTCTGTGTAGCAAAAATCGCCATATTTCTCAGTTTTTCTCTTCTCTTCTTATCCCACTAATGTGCCGATCACATAGTTCAGCTGCAAAACTTTAAAAGCTGCAAAACTGAATGAAACAGCAGTGGGACCAGCTATGGCTCAGCAGTGCCAATGACAATATAGTAATAATCTTAATTAACAGAGCACTTTTCAAAACCCAAGTTACAAAAGGTGAGACCCTCCCTCTTCATCTAGACGTGTCCTCAGTCAGACACGTGAGCTGCGTTCAGGATACTATGAATATTCAAAGCAGCAGAGCAGGAAAGTTTCAGATCAGACTGAGGCTGCTTCAGGGTTCACTGTGACCTGCAGACTGGCTGCAGGCTGCGCCACCTGAATTGATCCTAAACTGATCCAGAGTCAGAAAGTGCACACTGCTGAATGTTTCTACAGGTAAAGATGACACTTTCAAGCTCTGTGATTGGATGTTTGTTACCGAAATGCCCCTTGGGAGTTGTAGTCGACTTCCCTCCTCCCGTTTGTACGTCCACAGGGTTGTATCTTTTTGACTTTTTTTTTTTCTTTATCGCAAACTCAATCAGCTGTCAGTCACCTCACATCGTGTTCGTGAACATGAACCAGACGTTGCTGCATGAACCAGCAGCGCCTGAAATAACTGACAGGTTGAAGCTCCGTTCTGTCTCCTCCGATTCAGAGTCTCAGCAGATCACAGTCCGGCTGTGTGTCATCCAGATAGCTTCGTTTTTCAGCAGTGTGTCTTTGTGTTGTGATTGTGTTTCAGGTGTGAATCTTTAATGTCTGACCTGCTTTCTGTCTGCTGCTGCTGAGTGGAGCTGCTGCTACTTTCATTACATTTACTGACAAGTTTAAAAGTACATATGGTTCTCCTGCAGGGTTTTGTGTTCCTTCGTTCCCTCGTCGACCAGACTCAGGTAGGAGATTTTGCTCCCACGATGCAGTGGGCCGCCTCCACCACCAATTTAGTTAATTGTGGTGCTGCTGTTCGAACATGTTTCTGTGTTTGATGGCTGAGTTCTGAACTCTGTTTGTCTGTTCCCAAACTGAACCTGCAGTTATTCTGCAAAATAATGCAATTACATTTTTATATAAAATAAAACTAAAATATTCACTTTCATTCATTTCATTTGCATCAGTAATCATAAAAAATGATCTTAAAACCTTAAAAAGGAAACTGGACTTACTATCCACATTCTAGACTACTTTCAAATTCCTACCATTAGTTTTTATTTCCTTAATTTGTCTTCGAAGAAATCACATTTTGGAATAAAAGTCATGTTTTCCGAGAAGTAAATAGTGTTGGTGCTGTTTTCCCTCAACATCAAGTCCAGCAGAAACATGCTGTGCTCCTCAGGCAGTGTTTGGTGTGTAGTTTGGCTGAATAGTTTCAGTAACTCTGCTATAGTTTGTTCAGTTTGTAGATAGTGCTGCTGCTTTCAGAAAAATCTTGTTTAATCAAATGTTCTTTAATATTTCAACAATTTGGGAAATCCTATTATTTCTTTCAATTTCAGTCTGATGTCTGTGTGTTAAACAAGCAGCTTAGAGCCTCAAGCTGGCAGTCAGAAAGCTACAAGAAACTGTTGGTTTGGTTTCATTCTGTCATAAAACAACCTGCACATAACACATTTTTCCACATGTTTACTAAGAAAACCAACAAACAAAGTTTATCAGCTGAATCTGCAGCTGTTGCTTTACAGTTTAACATGTTGCACTGAAGTGTTAAATAATGTAAATCTACTCCTGTGTCAAGTCTATTAATAATAATAATAACAGTAGTTGTTTCAATAGAGAAAAAGGCATTCCAGTGAGTGGAGGGAAGTGATACGCACGCAGTTTTATTATATTAGGTCTCAGTTAGTAGAGTGGCTCGTCACTGACCCCAAATTGCTCAAAAGGTCAGTACCATGCATCTGTGTGTGGGCGAGTGAATCAGAGATCTAAAGTTATTACAAATGTCAGTGTGATTTCAGAAGAGGTTTGTTTGTTTCTGGAGCAGAACCTGGAAGTTCTGGTTTCACTTCAGCTCTCTGTAACAACCAAGAATATGATTCAGACGTTCAAAACCAAAAAAACTCTTACTCAATTCACTGATCTCATGTGGTTCTACTGCAGATCGATTTCTTGTTTTCCAGGCAACTGTTGGTTTCAGTTCAAATCTTTAAATATCATGTTAAACTTACATCACAGTTTTATTTGGGTCGGTCCGGGAACTGAAAGTTAAAGTCAACCTGCTGTCTGAGAGAAGCTCCGAAATATCTGATGTACAAGAGGTGGCTGCTTTTATTGTAAAGCTAACAAACTGTGTGTGTGTGTGTGTGTGTGTGTGGTCAGGTGTGTGTCACAGTGTGTCAGTGTCAGAAATCATCTCCGTCAGAGAGGAAGAGGAGGAGAACAGCAGCAGAAGAAGAGACGATGGCAGCTGGAAAAAGATCAAAGAGAGAGAAGGAAAGGACTGCAGGCAGGCCTTCACAGGTAAACACACCTGGAAACACTCTTGACATTAGTAAATACAGTAAATACTCTAAACACGTCTGGAAATAACAATAAATCCATTCCATTGGCTCACAGGCCAAATTTCTTTAATGTGAAGCAGCCAATCAAAACAAGTTATGATTGGAATTTATTCCCTCATGAATCATTAAATGGTCAAATATAAAATGATCAGTTTCGACTTGTCTGTTGTGTTTCAGTGTTGTACGTGGAGAGGTGTCAGCAGCACCGCTGGCGGTGTGCTGAGGTCACCTTCACGTGTCCAGAGGAGGCGCTGTGTCAACGCTGGGTCAACAGCATCAGAGAGCAGCTCGCCACAATCAGTACGACTTCACACCGAAACACACTGACACACACTGACTAACACACATGTGATTGTTACAAGTAACGTTGTATTTGTTGTCTACAGCCAGCAGACCCAAACACCTGCTTGTCTACATCAATCCGTACGGTGGGAAGCGTCAGGGCAAACACATCTACGAGCAGAAAGTTGCCCCGCTGTTCGCCCAGGCAGGCGTGTCCACGCACGTCATCGGTATGTCCGGTATCACTCATTTCCTGTTCTTGAGCTTCCTGTGTCAGGAATTATAGATCTAAAGCACATTGTGACTGTGTGTTTGTTGTCATAGTGACGGAGTACGCCAATTATGCAAGAGATCACTTGAGGACGGAGGTTGAGCTGAAGAAATATGATGGGTGAGCATCACCCATTATTACATACTGTGATTACATCACAGAGCACAAAATACCTGCAAGACAGCAAATATAGGTTAACCGCCAAAATAAAAGCACCATAGGGAACACATCTGCTGTCTTTTTTTATTTTTAGACAATAAACAAATTGATTGATCAGAGAAATTGTCTTAAGTAAACAGAAAGCCATTATAGCGTATAATGGAATTACAGTTTACGCAGATAATTAGTTTGGTTTCCCTTTTTAAGCACCTGCTAACGTCTCACTTTGACCCCGGCTCAGGGTGGTGTGTGTCGGAGGGGACGGCATGTTCAGTGAGATCATCCATGGGCTGATCTGGAGGACACAGATCGACGGCAGCGTAGATCCAAACTGTCCGGATGAAACTCTGCTTCCCTGCTCGCTTCGCATTGGAATAATTCCTGCAGGTCAGACACGCTGATTAATTTTGGTGATTTTGGTGATTCAATTGATTAAAATGGAGGCAGTGTTGCCTCCATCCTTCAGTATAACAACAACGTGTAGAGGTTGAAGAGGTCATTGAGCAGGTTGTGGAGGTCCTTTTAGCGGGTTAAAGAGGTCCATGAGATGGTCCTTGAGGAGGCTCCAGGGATCCGTGAGTAATGTAGCCTGTAGCATCAATCCCGTTGCTATGGTTACCTGAAGTTTTTGCTTTTTGCGCAGTCTGACTTCTCCTTTTGTCCCACATCAACACTTTCAACAGGTTTTCTCAGCTTGTTTCTATATGATGTATAGATAAAATGTGATGTTACTTTTATTCCTGTATTATTACTGATGAGTAGACAGACTCCAGAGCGTAAATAGAGTTTGAGCCCAGATGTAGAACGGAGGTTAAACTGTTGACCTGAACTATGTTTGAGGTGAACACTGATGTGATGTTAATAGACGGCTGACAGCCAATCAGAGAGCAGGATTCTCTGTTATCAGGGTATAAATGCAGGTGCCGAGTGTGGCCTCGTTTCTCAGTTTGTTCTTTTCTGTTTGTTTGTGTCCTTTTTTGTTTTCTGTTGTTTCTGCTTAAGTGCTCTATAAATACACACACACACACACACACACACACACAGTCATTAATTGTCTCTGCAGTAGAGGAGAAGCAGCTCCCCTGGTTAATTAATGGCTGCTGTGATTGTGTGTGTGCAACATTAATTAAATGTCTGCATTGTGTTCTATTAAGTTTGTTTGTTTGTTTGTTTGTTTGTTTGTTTCAGGTTCAACAGATTGTATCTGCTTCGCCACTGTGGGCACCAACGACCCCGTGACCTCTGCACTGCACATCATTGTGGGTCAGTCACATGGTCTCACTACAGATTCACTATAACATGAATCATTTCAGCACCTGAAGCACCTGTTATACTGGAGGCACATGAATAAAAACAGTGCAGTGATGTAATTTAACAGCTTATTTGTAAAAAGACTTATGAAGGTCATTAGACAAAGAAAGTCTTCCTCTAGTATAACAAAAATGTCCAAACACTTTTTGGTCAATATCTTGCTAAAGTTGCACATTCAGATGCTATTCATCCAAACATTTCTCACTCCGAGCTGCATCTACTGGTAAACTTTCTGCACATTTCCCAGTTAGAATAGTTTTTTTAATTTCACCTCAAGTAGTAGTTTTAGTCATTTTTCTAGCAAAAATTGGTTTCCGCTGTCAAATGTGAGAATTTGCTGCTTTCCTGGTCTTGCATAAATAGTAAACTGAATATCTTTGGGTTTGGACTGTTAGTCGGACAAAATGACACACAGGAAGACGTCACGGAACTGGGATCGACATTTTTCACTGTTTTCATCGTTCTAGACGATGATTCAAATGACTCAAATAATTGAGAAAATAATCGAAAGATGAATCGATAATCAAAAAATAATTGTTAGTTGTAGCTCTACTCAAAATTTGTAAACAAGTCTAACTCAATGAAATGAAATTGGTCTCATGTTTGTTTTTGAAATATAGATTTGTTTTAATAGATACATGCGTATATAACATAGATGTTTCATATTGATTATATGACTTTTATTATACATGAGATAAAACATCTCCTTATTCCACCAAAGATTCTTCAAATTAGACCAGATTTGCTTCACCAGTGCTGGATGTGATCTAACATGTCAAATTTGGTCCAAATTTCCAACAATAGGTGGCGCTGTAAAGCCTTTTTTTAATCTCAGTATTATATTGTTAAAATGTAACAATTATTTTCTTTTTATCCATGTCCAGTTTGTCCTTCAATATAGTCACATCAAATTGAATGAAAATCCATCAATGCACATGACTTCTGTCTATGGTCTCATGCTGCCAGTTTGAGTCTTGTTTTGCAATGGTCTCAACTTCCCTCTTAACTTGGGTGTGGTTCTGAATTGCGTGTACAGTATTCAGTATATACCTGGTTGCAGGTCTAGTGTTTTAATTGTGTTTCTTAAAAAAACAAAGATTTGAGTCAAACATGAAAGGATTCCAGGTTGGTATGTTGATTATGTGTTTTTTTTTTTTTTAATGTGTGTGTTCAGGAGACTCTCAGCCGATGGACGTGTGCTCGGTTCATCACAACAACACGTTTCTGCGATACTCCGTCTCCCTGCTGGGATACGGTTTCTACGGCGACGTTTTAGCTGACAGTGAGAGGAAGAGATGGATGGGACCGGCCAGATACGACCTCTCAGGTAGAAATACAACATGTGTTCAGATGTTTTCAGGGGAAATCTGTGACGTTAGGTACACGCACCAGTTTGTACAGCTTTTTGCTTTGAGCACATGGTAATAATTGAAGGCTGCACATTTTCATGTGTTTTATTGAATGTTATCAATGTGCCGTTATTCCCAAAACACAACTATATTAACTACAACTGCTGTAATTTAAGTCCAGGAAACTCTGTCAAAACTCTCCAAAATAAATATCAGAAGTTAAAATTCAAGTTTGTCATTTCATATGCATGCAGGGGGATCCTTCTCCTGATTCTTCCTGAACCTTAAAACCTGTATGAAGGACAGCAGATATGAATGTGGAAGAGTTTTAGAGCAGGTATAATAAGGTGTGATTAGTAGTTGAGGAAGCTGTCATATAGACGTGAACAGATTGTGTACCGATGATGAGGATGAGAGTAATCTCTTGTCGTTCCATTCACTTACTTTGTTATGTGCCCTAGTTTCATGTTGACGCTTGACTCCTGCAGGTCTGAAGATGTTTCTGACTCATCATTACTATGAAGGAACGGTGTCCTACCTGCCAGCCAAAGGCACCATGGGAACACCGCGGGATGCCTCCAAGTGTCGATCTGGGTGAGAAAGATGCTATATAGATTTGAAAATGTGTTTCTATTTTTATTTTTTTTAACAAAAAGGCTTCAGTTTAGCAGCTAAAAAAGTTTTAACTCCGCAAAGATTATCAGTGATTTAGCTCAAGTGATTTAACAGTTGAGTTTAGTAGCTAAAAGAGTTGGGTTCTGGTAATGTGTACTGATTATTGTTTTATACCTTTTTTTATTTTTTAAATAACATCGATGTGGCTGTACATTTCCAGTTGTTTGGTTTGTCAACACAACGGGAAGATACTTTCAGAGAAAGCTGAGCAGTACAAGATGGATGAAGCATTAGACAGCGGTGAGTCCAAAAATCCTCATCCGGAGCTTCCAAAATGCAAGAAAATTACTGAACTGTCTTTGAACCAATTTAATTTTTACCGAAAGTCCCCCCAGGTCTTTGTGACTGGGGGGGAAACTGCTAGCTTGACCTCATCAAAAGTTGTAAAAAAAATACGTCTTCCATCAAGTCCAAAGCTATCGGATTTACATGTTGTATATTGTTGTATTTCAGAGTATATTTATACTGTATTTGGAAATAAAAGTGGTCCAGTGCTGTACACAAGAAACTAAAGTGCCCAGCGTTACCATAAAAAGATCTATCGTGCATATTATACCTTTTATATACCATGATCTTCATCAGATTTTAACCATTATATGTTCAAATGTCCATTTTTTTTCTGACCACTTTGAGAACTGCAATTTTCCGAACAACCTCATCTCAAGGTCCATTTATTAGCTGTCAATGAGGTTTCTGTCGCATTTCCCAGGTCAAGAATAAACCTTGACCTCAACTTTTTCTCTCCATACTGGTATCTGATTGGTCTATGGGCTCTGGTTGCCATTCTAGATGCATCTGAATGTATTCATTGTTTTACTCCTGAAACCCTGCAGTCAGTATTGTTTAAATATCAACCTTTCCCTCATAAAAACAACAGTAAGAAAGCTCAGCTCTGTCTTTTGGGGCGTTTTGGTTCCAGAGAGCGACGGCGAGTGGAAGACAATCCGAGGGAAGTTCCTGGCTATAAACGCTGCCAGTATGAGCTGTGCGTGTCCTCGCAGCCCCAAAGGCCTCTCACCTGCCGCTCACCTGGCCGACGGCACCACCGACCTCATCCTGGTCCGAAAATGTTCCCGCTTCGACTTCCTCAGACACCTCCTCAGACACACCAGCAAAGACGATCAGGTAATAAATTAATATTCTGCAAACACTTGGTCCAGTTACACCTGCATTCCCCTGAACCTCCCTCACTGTCTACTTCTTCTTCCCTCGTTCTGTCTTGACCAGTTTGACATGACTTTTGTTGAGGTCCACCGGGTGCAGCGTTTCCGCTTCACTCCGCGTCACTGCCAGAGCGACTCGGACCTGGACCTGCACGAGAACGGCAAGCGGCAGATCTTCAGCCAGATCTGCCGAAACCACCCGGCTTGCGGCTGTGCCCCCGCCTACAGCAGCTGGAACTGCGATGGCGAGACCCTGACCCACGCGGCCATTGACGTCAGGTACCACGACCCCGGGAGTGTCTTACTGTGCTGTTGTCAAATATTTTGGTTAAATTTCTCCTGAGGAACACTATCTCATTTGTTGTTTTGTTTTTTCCCAGAGCGCACTGCCAGCTGATCAAGCTGTTTGCACGAGGGATCGAAGAGCCAACGGTGTTCGAGGATCTCACCAACCCCTGTGCAATATAGACCCGCACCCCAATTATTCCCTGTCAGACACTGGAGTCGTCACTCTGTTTCCAGCCACTGCTTACGTCACTGCTGCTGCCGCCGTCAGGTGATCACGTCCTTCACCAGGACTCTCGACAGGATTTACCGACTCAGCAACGATCAGCAGTACGGAGAGAAACAAAACTTTACTTTCTGGGTCTCAAAGTCCAATATGATTTCCTTACAAACAGAAAGTGAGGTGTAGTTCGAATTTAAAACCAGCTTTAAATCTATTCCCTGGGAACTTTCAGCTGTTTTTAGGAAATAAACAGGAATTATTATTGAGATTATTGATTTGTTTTGGGTGGTTGTGGTGGTGGATGGTTGTCGGGTGTCTGGCACCTGATTTATTTTTTGATATTGAACTATTTTTTCCCCATAAACCTCAGATCACAACTTTATGTTCTTGTTACCTCGAGATTACAAATGCTGCCTTTAACAGTAACATAATGCGTAAACATACAACAGCTACTATAGGTGGAAACCGTCAAAGCAACACGGACTCTTGCGTTTATGCGTTGTCCGAAATGAGACTCTTGACTTGTCTCGGTCTTGTGGGCGTTTTGACTCAGACTTGTTTTGACTCTCTTGGATGTTTTGACTTAGTCTTGTCTCGGTCTGGTGGGCGTTCTGACTCGGACTTGTCATAGGTGTTTTGATTCAGACTTGTGTCTGTCAGCCACCAGTCTCCCCTGTTACAGACCTGTTACAGGTCCTGACTTGGACTCTGCCCTATTTAGACTGTTTTTTTTTTCTGTTATCTTGGACTCATCACGGTCTTGGTTAATGTTTCAGCCTTTTTTCGGCCTTGTGGGTGTTTTGACTCTGACTTACGTTGTCCTTGACCACCGGTTATTCTCTCTATTTAACTGCGGTCTTGACATAGAACTCAAATCTGATCTAAAGTCCGCTCTCAAGACGTTTTGTTCTATTCTCTCTGACTTGTCTCTGTCTTGTGGATGTATTGACTCAGACTTAACTTGAATGCAGCCCTGCAGATAAGAACAGACTGAGAGTCTTTCTTTTTATTTAGCTTGTAAGTACATTAGAAATTGTTACCTAAATGTTAGCTCATTTGCACTTTTTAAGTAGTTTTAATTATTTTAAGTTTTCAAAAACCGTCTTGGATTTGGAACGATCTGTTACATGTTTTAAGGATGCCAGACACCTGCCAGTCACTCCCAGGGCCATGTAGGGCTCAGGCTGATTCACATTCATGAAAAGTAGAAAGTTAATCCCCTGCACATGGTCAGTACTTATAGGGGAAGATAATGGTGACAGGAGATTTATTTTCCACTTTTGAACTTTCCTCTCACAGTCTTTAGCTGTGTGAAGGTTTCTGTTATATTCTGTTACAGGTCTCATACAGGTCCATTAGAGTTATCTCCAGTTCTCCCATGTTTCTCTCGTTTCTCAGCAAGACCTGAGCTCAATCGTGACTACAAAATTGTATTTTTACATATTTTAATTCCCAGCAATTTAGAAAAAAACTTTTAAAAATCTCAAATAAAATGTTTTTGGTCAAGAAAGTTTAGAGTCAGTCAAGCTGGTCGAGGCTGAGTAAGCTGAACAGCGCGTACATGAATGTTTATAATCTTCCATTCCTGCTCGATATGCAAATGAACTCAGTTGGAGCAAACACAACCATCTGATGAAGTACTAACACCAATGTTTCACACAAACTGTGCAGATAATCTGTCTTCAAAATTAGCTGAGGCTGTAGCTATAACTTCCATTTCCTCTCAGTGCGACATGATGTTTTTAGCTCATCTGTCGGTTACTTTTGTTTCGTAAAACCTCAAGATCATCATCTGAACCTTCCACAAATTAAATAAGATTCACATACAGCAAAAGACCAAAAGAACACTAAAGCAGTGGTTCCCAACCTGGGGGGGGGTCAGGACCGTTTGTGTAAATATATCCATCTCACAGTGAAAAAGGCAGATTATTTCTAACCGGGTTAGGTAATTTATTGTATTAGTGGAAGGTTCACATTATTGACTTGAATTTTTGTGAATTCTGTTTTTTTTTTTTTTGGTCCAGTGTTGATATTCAACTATCAGCCCACAAAAAAACATGTTCAGTCTTTTTTGGTTTTGAATCATTGCAGGTTTTGAATTTTAAAAGTTCACAGTGAACAGCTCTGAGCATATCGTAGCCTGATGTTAACTGTCCCTGTAGCCGCTGCTCACTGTGAACAGGGTTCTTCTGTTAGAAAATAAAATCCACACGTAGCATTATCATCTGTAATACTCTGTGGAACTCTGTCAGTGTTTTGGAGAATAATTTAAACTTTGACCCTGAGATGAACCGGGCAGAAAGTTGAGTATCAGCAATGAACTGTCAGATTTTATAGTAGACGCTGTTTGTTTGTTTGTTTGTTTGTTTGTTTGTTTGTTTGTTTGTTGACCAGCAGTCCTGTTTCCTCTCTGCTGACGTCGAGCAGGACTTAAAACTGAAGGACGAGGGAAGCAGTAGCAGCTCACGGTGCTCCAAAACACCGACCAATCAGCTTTCAGCTTTCTCCTGATCCTGATCTAACCAAATACCAGCCGGGGTTTAATGATGTAGCTGTCTGTGTCTGTGACAGTTGCGGCTCAGCCGAGAGGTCTTCACTGGTCCAAAATCTTGGACCCTATCAGAAAAGTACCCTTGGAAAACCCACCAGAACCCTACGTGTATTCATTAGTTGTCCATGAAAAACAGATCCAATCCAAAAGGGACCTGAGGACAGTCAGAACTGGTCTGATATGTAACACAGGATAAATAGACCTGAATGTGTTAGACCTGCAAACAGAGAGAGGAACACCTACACTGGCACCAGCATGATGCTCCACTAATATACAACAGGAATACAAAAATACTTTAATCTGAACCCGACCTGGGTCTCAAGTCAAACCTCGGTTAGTAGGAACCGAGTGGACCTGTGAAGACCATTTAGCTCAGCCGTCTGTCTCATGTTGATTTATCTCTTAACATTGTATTGATGTATAATCAGTCTGAATGTTTGCCGTGAAACCCCCAAACAACAACCAACCAAATGTGTTAAACGTGCACACAGAGGTCGACTGATGATAGATGACTGAAGTGGATTTTTAATTAGGAATTAGATGGTATTTATTTACATTTAGCAGGCTGTAATTATTAAATAAATGTTTTTGCGCTAGTGTTTAGTATTATAGATTTAGTGCCCCGGTCAAACCAGAAACTGGCAAATTCATTTGCATGTTTTCCTGAAACAGTCGGTGCTGGAGGCTGGATGACGTGACAGCGTAGATTTGCATGTCAAAGTTGAAGTCTACATTTCATTCCTGTTAATTAATCCGCTGATTACAGAGATAACATTTAAATTGACTGATTCTGTCATGGGATGACCGGGACCTTAAAGCAGCGCAGAGAGAAATACGTTAAAACTACATTATAATTGTAGAATTACAGTTGTAATCATAAGAACATCTCTAGTGTCATGTTAGGTATTTTGCTAACAACATGTAGAACATATAGAATGCAAATAATGATTATTTTTAGTATTGGTAAATCTTAATTATCTTTCTGATTCGTTATGCCTAAAATGTTAAAATTGTGAAGCACTAGTTTCTCCCAATTTAATGTATTTTTATTTTCAACACTGTAGTTTAATCTGACGCTGAAACTAGTTTGATCTAGTGACTCAGTCGACCTCTACTGTAGCTGTAATCTGAGCTGTGACTGATCTTTACCTTCTGCTGTAGCCGTTTCATTATCAGGAATTAAAAACATATTCAACTCCTCCGTGTACACGATGATGATTTTATTCTGAACACTGAAACAATGATTATATGATTATTCTGTATAAAATGTATTGTGGAGCTCACTAGCAAATGATTAACTAATGGAGAATTATTTTCATGAAAGTTATGGGGGGGGGGGGACATGGACAGTACATTTCAAAGCAAACTTTTAATTGATATTTGTTGTGTCTAAGTGTAGAGAATCTGCCCACCACATATGCATATATACATTGTCGTGAGTTCTTTTAAAATGATAGGCTGTTGCTCCAAACAACCTCACATTTTGTTGTGTCAAACAGGAAGTCGTTGAGGAGTTTATCTGAGCTGTGACTTCTTATTTCCTGCCCCCACTCCTTGTTTTGGTTCAGGACATCTTTCTGTACTCCCAGAGGATCCACTCCAGTTTACCGTTCTCATTTTGCCCTAAAGATCTTCCTCCCGTCAGCGTCACTCCCTCGGCGCTGCCAACTCTTCCTTGAGGCGTTTTTTTTGCTCCTGGGATCAAACTCGCCCCCGATGAACTCCCAGTTGCAAGGGAGTGACACATTTATTTTATCCGCTGTGTTGTCAGGCTTCACAGCAGGTAAACATCCTCTATTCTCCCCTGACATCCCTCCAGCTCTCGACCACAGGACAACGTCTCCCTTCAGTTCCACATTAAAGTCTAACTAACCTTAAGGTTTCTATTAAAACTCTCCCTCCCCGGAGGGCTCTTCAAGTTCAGTGTTTACCCGACAGTATAGAGTGAAACAGTCCTGAGATCTGGTTTGGTGTGCAGTGGTTTTACATTTGAGAAATGAAGTGACACACTGAGGCAGCTAATATATACAGTGTGTATATTCTGTTGTGGGTCTGTAGAAAGAGTGTAAGGGGGGTGTTACAGTGTTGTCTTTTGTTTTCTTTTGCATTGGTAAATTCCATGGCTGCTTCACTTGAGATCTGTTATATACCTTGTGTCAAATATATCATGTCACGACAATCAAGTCCAAACTTAAAAGGCTTGAAATAAAACTCTGTTTCTCTGTTCAGAAAAATTCAACTCTGCCAAACACTGGAGAGTGAAGCTGATAATATTTACTGAGTTTCAGCATCCAGCATTAATACAAAGCATCAGCTCTACTCTGACAGAAAGTTGTCCTCTTTACGTTTCAAACTGTAACGTGTTCACTATAACTACGTCATACAACATTACTTTCCTAATATTCCAGGAATCATAGATAGAAATTTCTGTAAATCCTGCATCGCTGAACATTGGAATATTAATGTACAGTGTCAGTACAAAAACAATGTTCTAACCAAAACCTGAGCTGCAGGTCAGTACTTTGATCTCTGAGACGGCTGCTCAGTTCAGAAGAGACGACTGAAGATTCAGGAGATGAAACATTCAGTGGAGACCTGTGTGGAAGATGCAGACAGAGGGATGGAAGCTGGTGTTCAGGTCTTCACTGCTCAGAAGGAGTCTGTTGAGAGACGCCAGGCTGAACTCATCGAGACAACCAAAGAGAAGCAGAGAAAGACAGAGAAACAGGGTGAAGGCTTCATCGAAGACCTGGAACAGGAAATCTCTGAGCTGAAGGAGACGCTGGAGGAGACGCTCACTAAAGAGATGGAGAAAGAAATGAAAAAGCTGTTCACCAAGGCCGAGCTGATACGCTGGCTCACTCTGTCTCACGATCGAGAGAAAGTAACATACACCGAGAGAAGGAATACACATCCATACTCTTCAGTGAGTTTTAAAAAAAACAGACCTCAGTAGTCATGTTTACATGCATGTATATTTGTGTAGCATTGAGGGATGCAGTGTCGCCCTGTATTGTTTAATGACAATAACTGAACCTTGAATCTTAACTGCACAAAAAAACAGAGTTGTTTCATTCATGCTTCACCATCGTTGGGGCATTCATCAGCGATTTGGCAAGCGCCAAAAGTGGCGATACCTTCATGCCGACGTTGGGTGCTGCACCTCCATCCACCACCCCAACCTCAAACTTGTGTGTTGAAACTTTTAACTAAGAACACTTAAGTAAATGTTTTGTGTCTCTCTGTTGGTTTTCTCTTGGAGGTCCCTGCAGGATTTGATCAGAGATGGTTCCACATTTCCAACGGTTTGTTTATGGAGTGGTGTCGCCATTGGACCTGAACCTAAAGTTCATTTTCAGTGATATCCCGCAGTATGATGAAGGTTTATACTAAACTGACTGACTCACATTCACTCCCTCTGCGGTCAGGCTGCTCTGCCATCTAGGGGCCGTCTGTCTGTACTGCATCTCCACCAACCTGAAGGAATAAATAAATAAATGTGGAAATAAGGGAGAAAAATTACACCGAAAGAAATACATTAAGAAATTAATAAATACTGAAGTAATATAATATTTTATATTTATCTTTTCCCCATTAATCTATTTATTTATTATTTTTTGTCAAATTTAGATTTATTTATTTATTTTTAATTAGTCATGCTTATTTATTAATTAAATACAAACATATATTATAACATGTATATAAACAGTATTATATTATTATAGAATTATTACATTTAATTCTTAATTCTCAACATTTCAATCCTGTTTTTCACTTTTCAAACCACAGTTAACACTAATTTATGAGCTGAATGTGACCTGATGCATGTAACTGTCTTACTACTTAGCCTCCCCCCAATTTAGCATTTATAAAAGCACTGTATATAGACATTTAACACACTATAATGTATTTATGTAAATATAAGGACATTTTAAGTGTTTATTAGGCTATTTGTCAACATTTTTTATTATAATACTGTAGATATTATAATTTATTTTTAAAAATTCTAAATTGTCATATTTGTTTATACAACAGGAAGACATTTAGTTGTTGACAAATACATTAATGAACACTTTAAAATGTCCCTGACATATTGAATGGTTTTCATAGCAACAACATATCAGTGGGCCGGTGCCATGTCAAAGCAGGTGTGTGTGTGAACAGGTTATAAATGTGGAAACATCTTGTTGATCTACCAACCAAACCACCTAGAAATGTATGTTTATTAAATATATATTATGTAAGTGTACTCATAAGATCATCTTTTCAACCTCTGAATTTTTCATTTTTATTAATTTATTAGATCTAACTCAATCATCAAGGTGGAGCTAGTTTTTAACTGCTTTGTATATTTTGTGGTAATAACAATGCATCATATTTATTAACTGATTGTATGTTGTGTAAAGTGACTAGTAACTATAGCTTTGGGAAAAAATGGGATGGAGTAAAAAGTACAACATTTCCCTCAGAAATGTAGTAGAAAAGGTTTAATTCCTGAGTTTATTCCCAGTTATGCTTGTGTTTGTACAGATTAAACCAATGAGATATAACATGTTAATAAGTGAGCTTTAGAGGTGCTAGAACGGGGACTTTATTACTATGGAAGTACTGATAAACCTCAGAGCCTTTCAGATTGTTCGTGATTCAGGCCAGTAAAAACAGAATCAACAAAGTGGCTAAATATGCAACAGTACGTTATCAAAGGCCACTTCCTCAGGCCTTCCTCCCACGCCTCCAAAGAAGGATCACATCATCCCATTTAAGGTGTCCAAGTATAACATGGAAGCTATTGGAAAAAAATCATACATTTTCCATAAATATAAATATAAAATACAAGAAGCACTAAAATCCAATATGAAGAGGCGTGTTGTGTCTTTGTCCAGTTTAGTGATACATTTTGGTCTTGATTTAGAGTCACTGTGTCATATTACATGGAAGCTATTGGGAAAAATGCCATTATTTTTTATTAAAACGCACACATTAGCAATCAAAATAAGTGTGCTACTTAAAATCAATTTAGAATAATTTTTTTTTATCATACTTTTCACTAATTTGGTCAAACCTGCATGAAGGTATTGAAAAAACATTGTTTTTGTGACAATTAAACAGTAATTGTCATCTAAGTAATATGTATATGGAACAAAAATTATGAGTTTAGTCATCAGTTGGGTCCCACAAAGAGGCAAGAACCTTCTAATAAATATTCTGATGTCAAATTCTCCACTGAGCAGTTGTGACTGAGCAAACAGAGCAAACAGAGGCACAAATCACAGTAATAAAAATATACAAATGTGTGCTCGTGGATCAATACTCCATATTGATGTGAGGAAGATTTCACGCGAACAAACAGCACGCAGCTCTCACAGGTGATTAACCCTTGTTAATGAAGTCAGATCCAATAATTTCATTGAGATTTCAGGAAGCAATCAAACCTGGAAGATCTGATTGCTAACTCAATATGTTGACCCGGTAAATAATCAGACCAATAAAGCATGTCAGACGGTCGATGCCTGAGGGGGTACAAAACGAAGTGACCGGGCCCCCAACAGCCAGTCTGCAGGTCTGATCTGGTCTCTGAACAGGATCCGTCCAGGTGAGTCTCTTCATACATCGACTGGAGACAGCATTTGTTAATTTTAGTTTTCTTTTGCTGAGATAAGCTTGTTTTTTGACCACCTTTTATTAGGTTCAAGCTGTCATTTCTTCCCAGAAACTTTCAGAAACTAAATTCTACTTTAGAAATGGACCAATATGAAACGATTATGTGGTTTTCTTTGAGTTTTCTTCTGCTTTTATTTTTGATTTGAAACAGCTTGTTTAATCACTTTGATTAAATCTTCTGATTTGCAAGTTTATGCATTCAGTCTGAGACTTATAGGCTTACTTTACAAGCTGCAATGCTTGAGTTGGTTGTGTGTAGTTACATTAAATATGTTTTCTGGTGGACGTGAGGCATCTATATTGGTTTGGTTTTGAGGCACTTCCTTATTTTTAATTGCCAAGTCGGATATATCAGAGCTTTCAGGAAAATTCAAGTTTGAAAAGTCGTAAACTTGTAATTACAATATCTAAGCACAGACCTGAACACAAAAGCTTTAAAAAGAAAGTTTACAGGCCCACATTTTGATGTACAAAACTAAGATTACAGATACAAAAGTGGAGCTAATGACATTAAAGGATGTGTTTGTCTGTTTGGAGGTTTGAAAAATCAATTTGTCTTGACAGGAAATCAACGTCTTTATCATCCTCATGATGCCGTCCATCAGTGTGACTCAGGTGTTCCTGCTGTTGGCCCTCTTCCACTTCACCTCATCACTTCCTGTCAGGTACGATCGCCTGAGCAAATCTCACAGAAACTGCTGAAAAGTCCAAAATCTAATTTATCCCTTGAAAAACACAAAGCAGTTAAACATCTTTCCAAGAAATCCCTCCCTGATTCCTCTAAATACAGTACACGCTCTACTTCCATCACATCAAAACAACATATTGATTTCTATAAAACTGGATAAATTATGTAACAAAGATTTTATTGTCTTGTTTAGTGTCAGATTTCCTCTGAATGTGTTCTCCAATACAGTTTTCTCTTCTGGAGAAAAAGTTTTATTTTTTCTGATATTGTTCTTTGTAATTGTTTAAATGTTGTGTGCCTCCCTTCCATGCGACCACCTCAGGGATGAAGATGAAGTGGACAGTTTCCTGACTCAGTTCAGAGACCTGAATGCACCATGGTCTCTGTCAGGGATGAACTCTGGAGACGCTCTGCTCGAGGCCAGACTCAGGTAAGTTTACGCCAAGAGAAGAAAAATCGAGCTTGTTTCTCATGTAGGTACAAATGCTACAGAGTCATGGTTGAATTGTCCCTTAAAGTGGTTATAATTAACATTTTTATCATAACATTGTATCAAATGAAAATCAGAAAAAAACTATGATGTGACAATGTGAAAGGGGTCACGTGTATTGACAAACCTTCAGAAATACCTGAATCTGCAGCTCCCCTCAGCTTTGTGGAGCTTTATAATGAGTTTCAGCTCATTGTTTAGCTCTTCGGCCCACAACTTTACACTTTGCACTACCTGCTCAGCATCAAACAGCAGAAAGACACAGTTAAAAAAGGTGATGTATATGTCAGATGCTGTGTTCACAACTTGTTTCTGCAAGACTTTGTGCAAATGAAGTAGTGGCAGTGTATGCACGCCCCAACAAGATATCAGTCAAAACCATACAAACATTTAAATTGTAAAGATGCATCAAAAACCTGATGTTGATGTGTGTGTGTGTGTCGATCCATACTGATACCATTTTTTGATGATTGTGTTTCAGGCAGCTGCTGTCTACAGGTCTGGACCGCAGAAGGCAGCTGGGAGACATCGAGTTCTCCAACAGATATGCAGAGTTCCTGCGATCAAAAGCCAAACACAGCTCCATCTGCGCCTTTCTGCGCCGCATGGAGGGCGTCAGGAAGAGGTGTGAGACTTCAGACACGTTATAACGACAGTGATACACATTATGATAACAGAGAAATACAATATAACAACAGTGATACTGTCCATATATTTCTACAGCAGTTATTCCATCAGTATCACAATCAACCAAACAACCACTCTGCTGATAAAACTTTCTCTTTTTAGCTGTAATACTGTTTTAATTTATATTTAAGTTATAACTGAAAATAAGATGTTATAACAGTTGCTCTTTCCTCTTCAGCAGTGTTTAACCGTCACTCTGTTTTTGTCCACAGTGGGGTAGGAGGAGACACGGAGAGGGTGAATCTGCTGCTGAAACAGTACATGTGTCCGTCCGTCTACAACAACTGGCCGACCGACCTGTAAAAAGACACCCAGCAGAAACAAAGAAAGATTCAAGCTGATGTTAGAAGGACAAACATGTTACTGATGTTCTGAATAAAGCTCTTTGTTTGCAGCTGTTATCATATTTAATTTGGAAACCCAGAGATCTTTGTTATTAAAATAAGTTTTATGAAGTACTTTAGGTGTTTAGTGTGTTTGATGAGTGTATGGAGCATTTCACATTTTCTCACACCAATAATACACTACATTCAGTTTGCTGAGTGGATATTAACAAGTCCTTGGACTGTTATACTGAGTTATTGACCTCAGTGAAAGAGGCTCACTATTCGGATGCATCGATAGTTAAAATGTTCTACCCAAAACCTGAGCTGAAATTTATATATAAGTTATAACTGAAAGTGTATAACTTTGTCCTGAGGGTGGCACTACAGAAAACGTCATGGGTTCACAATCTTTGCAGTTACCAATCTGGGAAGAAGGAAACATCAGGACATTTGAGGATAGTGTGACCAGTAGTGGTACTCTTGTACTCGACATTGGGACAAGGGTCAGATATTTCTTATAGTTTATTAACATTCAAAAAAAAAGATTTGCTTTGTTGTTGGCTTCCCGGGTGAGATAAAGAGAAACAGAGAGTGAAAGAGGTAAACAGGAAGTGGTGGTAGAGGAAACAATGTGAGCAAATGAGAGAAATATAAAAAAATATAAAATTCTCACTTTTACAATTTTTCACTCCTTTGAACTATTAGCTGAAGAAAAAGAACTATGTCTGAGGCAATATATATATATATATATATATATATATATATATATATATATATATATATATATATATATATATATATATTATAGTGGATGCAAAGTCATCGGGGGGGAAAGGTAAAAAAGATACAAACCCTCTAAGGGGTTCAATTCACAAAGTTAACTAAATTATCACAAACATTGCTACCCATCTTGCATTTACTCCACAATTTCAAAAACTCATCAGATCTACTTGAATTACACAAATTACATATTTTGGATTCAAATGAGTGAGTTTGCATCCTCTTAGAAAATCACTGTGCTACATAGATAGTTACGTAGGTTATAAGCTACTTCATTGACCAACACAAACCAGCTACTGTCGTCACATTATGAAGTCAACTTTATTAATCATGTAGCCGATATGAGTTACACCTATACTTATGAGGATTATAAAATAATAATACAGAGGCTCCATTGTCTGAACCGCAATAGCAAAACTTATTACTTCTTTCCCCTTGTCAAAAGGAGCGGATTACAGATCCACTCTTTACGTTCTTACCTTTCACAATAAAAAACATATACACTGCTTAACAGAGGGAACTTGGATTCACTTAGAGCATTTCGCTAAAAGGCAACTTAATAAAATAGCTTCCAATCATAATTGATATTAAGGTTACAAAACTAACAGCAGCATAACTTACTATTCAACACACCACTGAGGTCCAGACTGCTGCAATTATATATATAATATATCATACTGAAATTCCCAAAATTGTAGAATTTTACATACTTGGGAAGTAACTCAAATGTATCCTTGATGGAGTCTAAGTAGGAAATGACCTGCCCGACCATGCCCTAAAGATTACCCATAAACACCTGCACTGTTGTGGCATTACTGCTGGTTTGACTGAGCAGCTGAAAACCTGGAGAACATTCAGAGAACCACAGTGTAATCACATATAATGGTTTGAATGGAACAAGTCAACATTTTGGATATTTTAAGTAATAGTAATACTAACAGTAAGGGAAGCAGTAGTCTGAATATTTGCATTTATAAAACCTACTGAAATCTAACCTTCCACATTTTCTGTGTTGTTATGTGTACACTGTTGTGTCTGTTGTCAACCATTAATGGAAACCAGGACACATGGACTCCTGATAAGCGGAGAGAGTGGAGGAAATGCTTATATGAAGATATTGTAATTTAAAACTTAATTAATGTAATCATTAATTATTTCCGCTTTTGTGTATGTGTAACATTTAACCATGATATGCCTCAAGTTAAACCAATCACATAAAAGACAATTTGTCATGAAAAACAGATCTTATATGACTTCTTGGCAAACAGACATGTGTTGTGTTTTTATGATGGGGAAAAGTCCACTGCAGCCATAAAGCCAAACAGATAAGCAGAAACCTGAGACAGAGGAAGATCAGTTCAGACAGGACGGACAGAGACATGGACGGGATTCATCTACACTTCACTGTGAGGACGTCCTTCAGCTTTCTAGTTCTGATTCTGCTTCAAACGTCCACCAAGGCTCAGGACAGTGAGTACTGAAATCTGCTGCTTCAGACTCGTTTGTTTTATCTGACTGATGGTGTCACCTTACAGAAAATAATGGGCTTAATAAGTGTGCAAACTGGTACATGTGGTACAGACAGACCAGTTCTAACTACTCACAATGTGTACATTTAGATAAATAGTGTACAAGTGGAATTAAACCAGTGGAAGAGCTCAGCTGACTGAAACAGGGAGCTGTTTGACATTTGACATATCCAGTGACGTTCAATTTAAGATTCCAAACTATGATTACTTCCGTTATCAAGTGATCTATGGATAATTTTTTTTTACAAAATTCTCAAAAAGGGGAAGGGGCCTTTATTAACCAGCAGCTGAATGTAAATTTAATGATGAGTTTGAGTGTAAACTTCACGTTAGACTCACAACTTTGTTCAGTTGCTCTGTCTGTACTGACACTGCAACTGAAATAAGTTAAAATCAAACTGTCGCAGAAAGTGACGTTTCACCGAGGGCATCGTTGGGATACAATGAGAGAGAAAGACACCACTGACTTTTGACCCACACAGTTTACAAAATACATGACAAGAGTGCCTCGTGCCGTTCGTGGTACTTAAATATAAAACCACATTTATCCTATATGAAAACATTTGTTTTTATCCTGCACGTGTCCAGTTTTGAAAACCTGCCCCACACCAGCAAGGCTCAGCACCAGTACAGACGCAGTCATCCGCAACTAACGCTTAATCGTTTCCAGATCCGACTCCGACCTGTCAATAAAAGACTTGCGCCCTGACCCAAAGGCTACTCAAATATGCTCCGATCTGGCTCGCTGGGCAGTGCAAGCAAAAGCTGTGGGGGTTGGCGGGTTAAGGCCTAAGGGTCTAAGCTACTAAATAAATGATAAAATGAAATTAATAAAAACACAGTGACACCTTTAGATTGTGGTGGCAGAAGCTCCCTCCACGTTTCAGTGGATTATGTAACTTGTGTTTCCTTCTCAGACCAACTTGTTGGCAGAGAGTCATACACAGACCTCTAAAAAATCATTAACATTTTACCACACCTGGCGCAGTATGAATGCCCTCTTTATTCTGTTTAAGAACTTATTTCAGTTAGATAAATAAGAACTGATATTTTGCTCGTTTATGTCGACTGACAGTTTAAATGTAATTTTTCATTGGTCTTGGTTCCTTCAATTTTAAACTGTGTTTCCTGTACATTGAATGGACTTAAGTTATGGTTAGGTGTTCATGGGAACATCAGCTGTATGTTCACTGTCTGTCTCATATTCTATATTGCTGTTCCTCCCCTGTCAACATTTCAACATGAAAATGAACTTTACAATATAGATACATAAAAAATAATGACCAAGAGGGTCTGGAGAACTTCCATTTTGGTGAAAACATTCTGCTGAAGTCAAAACCTGAACAGTTACAAGTTTCTGTTACAAACAACCAGGTAAAGTAAATCTTAGGCGGTGAAGTTATAGCGTAACTCCTCCACTCCGGTCAAACCAATACTATGTTTGAACTTAGATGATGCAACAGTCTGCAGGCTTTTATTTCTACTTTTCCCTGTTTTTTTTTTATATATTTGATTATTTTGTTGTGTTTTCAAGCATTAGGCTAGCACTCCAATCTTTGCACTGGACACACACAGATGAAACTTATATTCATTTTCTAATCTGTGTTTGGAGAAGAAAAAACTAATTGGATTTACTAAACTTTGGTACTGCCTTTTTAATTGTGACAGCTGCGTTCTTCTTCTCTCCCAACAGTCTGTTCTGCCCCTTCACCTGTAGACTTGGCAGAAAACAACATGGTGGGGGATGTTGTGACAGTGATCACTGTCCAACCAGGGGTGACCCTCCAGTTCAAACCTCCCCCTGCAAACGCTGACAACCCATTCAGGCTCGAAGGAAACCAGCTGTTAGCTGAAAGGGTGTTTGACTATGAGGTACTGTAGGTCACGTCTAATGGCACCAACCAGATCCAAACTCACGTCTCAGTTTAGATACTAGTCTGTGTAAAAACCTGACTCTTGAGCATGAAGTTTGCTTTGTTTGCAGACTGACAGAAATCATGTGGCTGAGATCATCTGCACTGACACAGCCACAAGCCTCACGGTAAAACTGCTTCCATTCACTTAACATGTTAAAGTGAGATGGGTGAAATCTGCATTACACTGTACTACTTTTAATTTTCCCCTCTGTGGTGTATTCAAACTGTTAAAATGACAGGTAGATTCACTGGATGAATGAGTGTGATGATGTCCCACTATAAAAGAAGAAAGCAAAACAAAACTAAGGGTTTCTGTTGTTCCACACTTTGAAGCAGGTTATACAGACAGAAAATCCCCAGATCATCTGTTACCTTTTCGCAGAGTCATGCAGCTACATGCAGCTCAAAGATGGATGTCAGAAATGTGTGTCTTTGATTTATGTCTCTTTGTTTCCAGTTGGGCCTCGTCATTATCGTATTAGTGAGCAATGAGAATGATAACCCTCCAGTCTTTGAGCAGAACCTCTACCATATCAATGTCAATGAGGTAAGAGTCAGATGAATACATTTAACTGAACAAGAATTATTGTTCCTCATTGTGGTTGTTTGTTTGAAAACTGTTTCATGTTATTATTTCATCACACTGACTGTTCCATTTTTGTCCCAGATGTCTCCTATAGGTACATCTGTGGGCCGCTTCACTGCCAAAGACTTAGACCAGGACCAGATCTACTACACACTAACATCTGAATCAGTAAGACCTGGTGTTTCATTTTATTTTATCTCTCAGTAGGTCCAACATTCTGATAAATCCTCTTCTTGTTCGTCTCAATATAAGATATTAATTTAATCTCCAGTAAAGAGAGAGGTCCAGGGCGTATTTAGCCTAACCTAGCACAAAGACTGAAAGCAGGGGGAAACTGCAAGCTCAATAGGCAGATATAAACAGTTTTTATTGTCCTGTTTGATTTCTGCAGGACGACTTTAAATTGAGGGCGCCTACCAACCCAGATCTCCTCATTGCAATGCCTCTCGACTACGACAATGTCAAGAATGTCAAACTGATATTATACGCACAGGTGAGTGCTGCTCACTGCTGGTTCTTAACACTCATTTCCTTATCTTTCATCCAACTCAATGAAATCAAATATTTCTTTCAGTCTAAAAAAATATATAATATAGGAGGAATAACAGAAAAATGTAGCAGAGGGACATGGACTCCTGTAACCATGGCAACTGTACACGACAAAGATGGCAATAACTGTAGCTTGGAAGAGATAACAAATAAAATGCAAGTCCAAAATTAACTAAAATGTTTTTAACTTGAAATCAAAATCAGGTGCCAAAATGAATACTGTCAGCTTGGATATTTAAAAACACCAGTGTGGACGTGCCAGGCCTTTAAAAAGAGCCACTCTAATGTTTGGACCCTACAGAATCTACAGTCTCTGAACACTAAACCTTGTGAGACTAGTTTCAGTTTCTCATGCCTCTGCTGACTGACATATTATGTTCTGAAATAATCAGGTTCTGATTGTCGTTTTTTCATTTTTCTAAGGACACCCCATTGGCACCGGCCAATAGCAGGGCCTCGTTCACTGCCACCACCACCATCATGGTCACCATCGTAGACGTGGACAACAGGCCGCCATGGTTTAAGCCCTGCACCGAGCACGTGGTGGGGGGGGCTGTGATCTGCCAGGGCACAGGTTACACCGGCAGGGTCGTCTTAAACGAACAAGAGGTGCGACTCCTCTTTTGTGGTAACATTTTATCTGGAAAGTATTTTATCAATGAGCAGCCGGTCAGCGAGCTCCCAGACTGAAGGTTCGGAGATGCTTGAACCAAGCAAGTTGGATCGTTGTGCGGTCCAACTAGTGTTTCAAAGAATTTATAACTCTTGTAAATATCCACATTGGCTCCTCCTCCTGGCTGCATCCCACTGCCTCAACAAAAACTCTGTGTCTTTTATGTGTCTTGTACACATAAAACACTTGACGCCATGCATCGTACAAATGGGGATAACAGCGCACACTTTCAGTTTCTCTTCAAAGACATTCATGGAGTTGCACCTGGTTGAACAAATGAAAAAAGACAGAAGTAGTTGTATGAAGAATGAAAAAAGAGAGCAATTAAACCCCTAGTTTTAAACCTCCACACACCTGGCCAATTACTGAGTAAAGTATGCATGATTGTTGGATTTTCAGTTTTAAAAAGTTACATAAAATAAACAAAATACAGCCTCTAGTGTCTGTTTCCCACTGTCCTCATGCTGAAGGACGACTTTCACCACTGTGTGATGATGATCAGTGTTTTTCTCCTCTGCAGCCCGGAGTGTTACCACTGAAACCAGGACCGGTTTATGCCATCGATGGAGACTCGGGGATAAATGAGGAGATAGAGTACTCGTTCTTGAACGGTGAGCAGCCAGGATGATAATAACAGCGGTTTGTTTTTCAGTCTGACGTCAGAGTCTGCAGAAATAAGCGGGTGATTATTGGCAGGTAGAAGCGGCTCAGTCTGTCTATGTTCTAGGGAATGCTGGCGGTCTGTTTGAGATCAGCCCGAACACGGGGAACATCAGCATGCTGAAGCCGGCCGACAAGCTGGGGACGATCAGTCTGACAGTGCTGGTAAAGAATAAACTTGCTTTTATCCAATTTGTTCAATATGATGGTGTTTCCGTGTCTCTGTTACTTCTTGAACTGTGTTGTTGCTGAATGCTGTCCAGATGGTCTTGTGGGCTTGTAATAAGTACATAATTAAAGAAGAAACACACCACTGTAAGATGTACTACCCTGGACAAACAAAAAGTACTTGTAGCATGGTTTTAATCTAGAGGCCTAGAACATCCTTTCACCAAGGCCATAGCTACCACTGAGGATTTTATATAGCTATATATAAGAGATATCCTCAGTCATATTTCTAAGAATTTGGAGGGGTTTACAATCACATGAAATAAAATAAATTTAAAAAAATAAATTTGTACAAAATGCCTTTGCAAGGCCCAAGTTCACATCTTCAGCTTGTTTTGTCAAACCGACAGTCCAAAACCAGACATATTCAGTTTAACACAGAAGATTAAGAAAACCAGCACATACTGTATTAATATTAAAGAAGCTCGTACCAGTGAGAAGGTTTTGACACAACATTTAGACCATAATGTAAAGAGATAAAATTAATAGAAAATCTGGTTGTTGGTTGGTGGGTTTTTAAATTGTTGGATGGGGCTCTGCTCTCCTGGTTACAGTTGTGCTTTTCACCTGCAAATCACCAAACCTGATCTCTCTGTGGTTAGAAACAGAACTGTGTGCAGCTATTTTTATCTTTAAATCTTCCATCAGGTATGTTTTTCTCTCTCAGGCTGCTCAGAAGATGAACAGGTATCAGTTTGCCACCACCACCGTCGCCATCAATGTTCAGGTGAAGAGTCTCCACCTTCCACAGTTTCAGAGGCCTCGGTACGAAGGCGTCGTCTCTGCAGTGGGCGCCATGGCCATGGACCTGGAGAACAAGGACAAGCCGCTATGGATCATCGCCACAGATGATGATTATGCTGGCGTTAATGTAAAACACTGATACTACCTTCCTCAAATTAATTCATAAAACAAACATAAACGTTTGTTTTTTTGAGGTTTGACTGGCGCTCTTAATAACGTCATCTTGTTGTGTCGTCTTCTTCTACAGTGGTTTATTGGCAAAAACCATTGTTTAATTTTTCTCAATGAACCAACTCCAAATATCCAAATTTTAGGTGGAAACTTGACTTCAGACATCCATTTTGAGGCAAAGTCTGGTTTATTAAAATCTAAAATCTAGTTTATATAGTTTTGTTCATAATTTCTATCAGTAATAATAACATTGTACTTTCTGATTTAATAGCTGAGATCTGGTAACACAGTGAAATGTCAAGAAACACGAACAATCAATCGATCAGACAGGCTGTGAACAAACCACAGAAAAAAAAAAAAAAAACACGCTATTTAGAGGTCAAACTTAAAGTTAGGGGACCTGGAAGCATAACACAGACATCGAACAGTGAAACTGTGCACAGTTATGGTAAGTACAGTAGGTCAAAGGTGAAGCAGGAAGTCTGTTTACAAGGGAAAGTTTAGAAATAAAGATTGAACTATTGAACTTTGTTTACTCTTACAGTTTTGAATACATTTACTAATATTTAACTTTTATGGTTTCAAAATGAATAATACAAACACTACTTTGCATTAACAGTACAACGTTTTTGGTAAACCCTTTATTGTGAACTGAAAATGGTGGGTTACTGTTTAACTAAATAGTCATCATATCAGTTTTGTGTGTTTCATGACTGAGGAAGTTTTCTGTCTACTTGATCTGCCGCACTAACTTTTTAATCTCTTTTCAAACAGGGTCTGAATCCCAACATCGTTTACTATGTTAAAGGGAGAAGCGATTTCTCCATCGTTAACAACTATTTATTCATGACTAAGGAGCTGCCAGATTCCACATTATCTCTGGAAGTCAGTTTACAAATCTAGTAAAACTTAAAGTTATTGATTCATAGGTAATTTTCTCTTTAGGCACTCAACTTCATCTTTGTACTTCCAGATGGTGGCACTGGACAATTCTAACAACGAATCAGCCACAGCTCCGCTCTCAGTGGAGGTGTTATCAGGTAGGAAGAAAACCTTCACAGAGGGTCTACAAAAGACTGAAAGGTAGTCAACAAAAACACATCTATGGCTCAATGCAGCGTTATCCTCCGATGTACTGTATGACCATCAAATGCATGCAAACACAGTGCCAGAATGAGCTACAGAGCTTGTAGCTGGTGACAATGTAAAAATTAGCTGCTGTCCTCTGTAGACCAAAAGATCCTTGCTTGTTAGTTTTAATCAATTTCAGATTCACAATTGGACCGTTTCCACCACAGAACTTCAGGAAATTCAGCCAGAGGGGTATATTTAGTACATGGGGCAGCTTTGTTGGGACTGTCTCATGCATTGCATTGGAGACAGATGCTGACCCTTCCCTGTCAATGTAGTTCAATTATATCCAGTCCTGTGGTTGGTCTGCTCTGATGTCACCAAAACAAACAGTTTTCTTGGATGTGGACGAAAGACTTTTCACCCAGTCTTGGTGCAGTTGTTTGGAGCACAGTATTTGAATAAGCAGCGCTCTCATCAGCATAACATCACCAAACAACTCTCTGGAACTCTGTTAACTAGAGCCCACGTCGGGTTGGAACCATTGGCTATTTGTAGCCAATAAAAAATAAAAATAAAACCTCCTGCAGGCAGCCAGCAAGTGCATCCAGTCTGAAGCACCTTGAAGGTTCGGAGAAAACAGGGACATAAAAGTGTGCTCTCCTCCCAGGTCTCACCACCACCAGTTTGCCTCTGAGCACTACAGACAGTATGACCACAACGTCCACAGGGGAATCCACCACGAACCCCAGTGTGTCCACTGACAGCAGCGTCTCAACCACCATCCCCAGCACAACCAAGGAAAGCACCATCTCCACCACTAATCCTAGTATGACCAGTGAAGGCAGCGTCTCCACTGCCAGCACAGCTCCCCCTCACACAGGTGAACACACTTTTCTCTCAGTAACTTCAGTCTTATATAATATTTCCCTATTGAAGGACATTAAGAAGTTGAGGGTGATTCCACCTGGTTAATAACAAATTCAACACCACACATAATTAAAAGTGAAGCAGTGGTCATCTGGAAGGCTATTTCTTGTCTTATGTCGTAAACGGAGGCAACCGAGCCAAACCTTCCTGTAAAAGTAAAGTTCACAATGTGTTAAAGAGCTGCCTACTCTGACCAGAAACGGCGTCTTGTTGTTGACATGCAAAGCGACCAACCACAGAGCACTGCTTTGTCGTGCAGTGACAGCAGTCACGCCTGAAAAGGTGATACCAGATTTTTCAGACCTACCTGAAACTCGTCCTCCAGCTCAAAGCTAAGCCGGCTCAACCTTCTCAAGTATTAATGAACCCTACCTCCAAAATCTTACGTAGACTGCAGTCTTCATTTAAGAATCGCCACCAAGTTAGTTTCAGAGTTAGCTGTTCTTTTGGTGACACCTGTATTCAGTGACCTTTGTTCCTGCAGTGGTCGTACCGCCAGGTGGCTACGGGCTGGTGGACATGGCAGTGCTCGGTGCAACCCTGGGTGTCCTGCTGTTCATCTGTCTGGTGGTCATCGGAGTGCTCATCTTTTGCATTCGGAGAGGGAAGGCCGATTGGAGAAAGATCTACGAAACCAGCATGTTCCGAAGCTCTGTGAGTTTGAAGTCGGAAACGTTGCTGAAGTTCTTGGGATACGTGGTGTAAAGAAACGTTTTCTAAGCATCCAGACTCATCTCCTTGATTTAAGGTTATTGTACATACCACCTCACTAAAGTGACACATATGCTGCAATTTTAACACAGCAAGCTTTTTGGAACCTGGACTTGGTAAGCTTTCAGACTGTGAGGTTCCTCTTTGGTTAGCTTAGAATCTGAGTTTCTTCTCTCCAACACCTTCACACAGATTGTTTTAATACAGCTGCTCTTTAACTACAACATAGTTGACCAGTAAAAGTAGGTCCTTGTAGCACAGATGGGGAATTTATCGTATACCCACCTACAAATAGCCAGAGCTACCTATCAGTCGGAAAGCTGAGCCAGTTCTTGGGTAATTGATAGAAGTGGCTGTACCCCAAACTTGGCTCCTAATTTATGTGTACAGAAGATTTAAGTTACTCTGGACAAAAATGTCTAGCAGATAAATGTAATATTTACTGTATGTGGGAGACGACGTTCCCTGACTCCTTCCAAGCAACAGGAGCACCTTCAAGCCCCTAGGAACAGAGCTGGGCTGTGAAGCAATTTTGGCTTAGTGGCCACACAGGGTATTGCAACTTCCTAGTTCATGTGAAGCACACTGGCCCAAAAAGCAATTTTTTCCATACAGAATCACTGGAAAACAAGCGGCTGTAAAGTGGTGAACCGCTCTCAACCCACTGAGCAACTTTCATAGGACTCAATACACCTTAATACATCCATGAGTGCATCCCCAAAACGGGCCAAACCTGGGGAAACAGGTCATTGTAAGACTATAATTTCCTATACTGTGGAATGTAATGAACCCTGAAGCCTCTTGTGGTCACCAGCAGCACTCTGGACTGTTAGTCTTGTTTTTAGCTGTCTTCTCTCCCTGAATGTGTTGTCCTTCCACAGCTGGGTCAAGGTTCAAGCGGTCTGAAGGAGGGCATCCAGTACACCAATGACGCCTTCCAGAACGATGAAGATGGAGGCAGCCTTGGCTCCCGCGGGCCAGAGGGGGGAAGCGTAATGGCTGGTAGAGAGCCACAGAGAGCGGCAGGGGACTTTTCGGTCAAAGAGTCCATGGTGAAGTCTTCTGTGCCGCTGAACACCCTCCTCGGCGACGACATCAGCCAGGCCGGCTCAGACAAGACCGACAACGAGAAGGAGGTGAAACCCATCCTGACCAAGGAGAGACGCATGGACGAGGGATACAAGTCAGTCTGGTTTAAAGAGGACATCGACCCTGACGCCAAGGAGGAGGTGGTCATTATCCCAGACAGCAGAGAGGACGACAGCGAGGAGGAAGACGAGGAACAGTCATCCAGCGAGGACATAGATGACAACACGCGGGGGAAAAAAATGAGAGTTGCCTTTAATGATGCAGATCTGGACAGTGGACTCGGAGTGAAGATGGAGGATCCAGCGGAGGACTCAGAGGGTGACGGATCATTGACCGTTGATCTGTGAGCGGCGCCAAAAGGAAAGGCGAAGACATAGCTGGAGCCACCCATAGTAAAATCTAATAAAGAGTTATCTGCCTTATCAGTCCATTACAGAGGACCAGTGACACAGAACCAGGACTCAACACACCTTATTGAAAGATTTAAAAAAGTCAAGTAATGACAAATCTGAATTAATTTAATTTGTAAACCTCACCCTGAGTGTGAAGGTTTAGATTTAAGTAAATTCAACCTTTAAGAGCTTTTATTCTTTATGTAAATACTGTCATAATTAATGTAGTGTAACATGATTAAAGATTTTATGTTCATGTATGAAAGGAGTTTGCGGCTGCTGAGATCAGTGTAGTGGAAATGCAGGAATGGAGACCAACATTTCTGTGGACCCCCAGTGATCCTTGCTTGTATTGCAGTGAGTGAGTGGAAGATTTTTTAAAAAAAATATTTTATTTATTGATTAATGCTCACTAAAATCAGACATCAGTATTTTAAACGTCCTTATCGTTATTATTATATTACGAAATTCTTCAAGACACCGGTTGACAACTGTTAAGGTGGATTTATAGTTGTGTGTTAAGGTGTTACAGCCCAGTGCCGTACGCAGGTGCATAGGCATACATGCATTTGATGTTATTTATTAAGATATAATAGAAGGAGGAAGCAGCTCTCGCTGTACTTAAACAATGGAAACTTTCCTTTTTTCAAGTCCTCTAGATTTGTAACACTTCTGTTTTGTCGTAGAGCTACCAATAAACATGGTTTGAATCTGTGATGGGAAGAAAAAAAATGTAGTTTACCAAAATCTCTGGTATTTTGGGTTAATTATTTACTGTTTGTGTTGGTGGTTCAGTGCTGACAAATGAATGCATCATGTCATGCAAAACTAAAAAAGCACAGAGAGAAACTGCAGCTACTAAAACTGCTGATAATGAAGACTGTAAAACATTATGACTGAAACAAACGACGTCAGCAGATGGGCTGAAAGAATTAACGCTCATGTTGAACTTAGAGCAGAAAACTGTTCATGTTTGGATCAAACCAAAATGAAGAACATATTGTATATTAACAATAAATCCTTAAACTGCAGAATAAGGTCGTTTAACATTATTTTCTTCCAACTTTTAGATTGTTTTACATCATCTAAAAAAAAAAAAAATCAAATAAAAATCAACGTAAGAGTTGTTAATAATTACGTTGACCTAAGTTTGACATCAATTAAAGAGAGCGTACTGTAAATATTAATTTACTGCTTATAATGAATGTGGTTAATACAGTCTCCTTATTTAATTATCAGAATATTTTGGTGACACCAACAGGCTGAAGCAGGGACTACACAACAACAACAACAACTGGAGACTGTCAGTGTTTGAGATTTGATTTTACTTAAATAAAAAAAAAAAAGTACATCACATTTTAACAACAGAGATCATTTCATTAAAAAATTACACCTGTTTGTACAATGACACCATTTTAGAAAACCATTAATTCCGACAGACACAACAGGTCGACAGAGAAACGTTCACAGCGAAACCTGAGAAACCACAAAAACACACTGGAGGACAATTAGGTTAAGATTAGGAGTTAAAGCAAAGACAGTCAGGAAAAGCGTAAAACAAAAAGTCTAATTGAGGCAACGTGGCATTAACAACTGGCATCAATACTGCAAAAATTAAAACAGTTTTTTAATAAGAAACAAAATGAAAAACTACAAAAGACAAACGATTTGGCAACGAAAGAGCTTTTTGAGGCCCAATCACACCAGTGAGAAAGATTTGACCAAACATTGTTATAATGTGTTACAGGCTCGAGGAGAAAACAAACTGCTTTCCTTTACGCTGGATGTTTCACGTGCAGGTTATTACTTTACTCACTTAAATGATAGCTTCCTCCAGTTTGGACATTTAGTTTTTGGTCAAAAGTTCAAATTTGTAACATTTCAACTGAAATGGAGTGAATTTGAAATAAAAGTGATAAATGCTGGTGTGACAGCCTTCAGACTGACAGAAAACAGCTACAGACCGCTGGTGATCGGCAGTAACAGAGACACCATTTTAAAATTTACATAGCTGCATTTTAGCTGGCAGCAGAGAGAGTTGTTTCCTTATTTAGGGTCAAACTTAAAAAGCCTGACAGGTGTTATGGAGAAAAAAAACAACTAAAACATACATGATTGTGTATGTTTGGATGTCAAAGGAAAATCTAAAGTATATCAACAAATCTTGGTTCAAAATTAAAACTATAAGTTTAAAATCTAATAGCAATTGAAGCGAGAATTATTAATTTGAGAGCAATTATTGTTTAATTTCTTGATGTGGCTTCTGTTTTTTGTAGCTTTAGATTCTCAGGTTGTTGAATTTGTAATAAAACTAAAGCTAAAGGATACGTTGAGTTAAGTTTGACTAAACAGAACTTCAGTATTGTACCGAAAAGAAGAAAAAAAAAAGCGAAAAGCTGAGATTAATTTTGTGGTAACATTAAATGTCGCAGAGAAATTAGTTTTTAAAACATTCATATAGAATAAAAAAAACTCTCTTACCACCACATGAATAAGAAAAAGAAAAAACATACATTAATATTAATGGACTGTAAGGCTTAGTTGCTAAGTATAATACAGAGTCATGTAAGGAAGTTTTTATATTTCCCTGAAGACACTAATGTAAATTAATGTGAGGTTTAAACATGTTTATCTGCTAATAACACTGTAAAAACAACTGATTTAAATCCAAAATCCAAATAATCTTAGGTGGAATATGTTCAGAAAATCTAAATAATAATTTTGAGTTTCTCCATAGTGAAGATTTGCTGCAACGGAAAATTTGGGGATTTTGAACCGTTTGTCGAACAACAAAAAATATTTGATGGCATCGCCTTGTGACGGACATTCTTTACTATTTTCGGACTTTTTTTTTCTTTTAGACCAAACGATTAATATGAAAATATCAGCAGATCAGCATTACGAGATTAATAATAAAAATAGTCCTTAGTGGCAGTTTCACTTTAAAGTTATTTAAATGTAACTTTAAAGACGTACTGATATTGTTCGATACACGTGTCTCCTGTGTTCTTTCATTTTTTGAAATATTTTTGTCTCTTCATTGTCAACAGATATCCATCACAGTCAAATACCAGACAACTGTGAAAATAACCAGTTTTCCAGAGTCCAAGTTGACGTCTTTGTTTGGTTCGACCAACCGTCCAAAACTCAAAGATATTCCGTTTACAGTGATATATAAAACAGACAGAAACAGCAAACCCTCACATTGGAGGAAGCTGCAACCAGAGAATGATTTGAGTTTTTGGTTGATAAGTGACTAAATGATAAATAGATTATCAAAATTGTTGTATATAAATTTTTTGCTGATCGAGTTATCATTTCAGGATTAACGCATTGTGTTTTAAACTTTTAGTTGTAATATATATCAGTGTCATATACCTCTATGGAAGTAAACTGAAATTACACAACCTGCCGCCGGTCATATGACACATCTGCAGGTAACGGTGTGTTGATGCAGGACTGGCCTAAACAAACTGCAGTCATCAAAAGCGCTCGAACAAAACAACTGTAGTTTGAAGAAGAGGTTTGTATATGTTTCACATTAAAAGCTTTCCAAATATTTAAGAGATTGTGCTCTTGGAAGGCTTTCATTGTGAAACATCTGTGCAATAAGTGAGTTTCATTGACTTAACAGGAATAAAAAGTAGAGGAATAATCAGTGAATGAGAACATAGTGGTGAGTGTGACATGATGTACCGATGGAATTAATGCTGTGTAAATGTTCATTATACTGAGTTTATCAATTATAATACAGGTAACCCCGCCCTCCTCAATGTATTTACCCGGTGTCTATTTGTTTATGCAGGCGATTGTTTGAGACTCCATAATTTAAATACCAGCCATTAACTTAAGAATTTATAGTAAAGGAACACTCAGGAGTGACGAAAAGTGGTTTGTTTGTAGAAAGCGGCTAATGCATCATATGTCATTATGTCTGAAGAGGTGACCCTAATCATATGAAAGCAGCTCAGCAGCAGTTTGAAGATGTCACTGGTGAATACAGTAACACAGTGTAGATGCCACGGACACTACTTTTTCGTTCCATTGTGGAATTTTTGAGGGCACTATATAGTGGATACATTTACACAATTCGGATACCCAAATAAAATGGCGGACAGTAAATATAGTGCACTATATAGTAAATAGGGGGTGACTGCCTATGTCTCTGGGTTGGTGGCTGTAGCCCTGGTAACGATCTTCATGTACTGAGTGTTGATGGTGTCGAAGGCCTCGTCTCTGTGGATCATCGCACCGAAAACCATCGGCTGCAACAGAATAGAGGGAAATCAGATGAAAATAATCCCCAACAAATGCACAATTTCCTCCTGTTTGAGAAACGTTTGCTAAAAACTACAGTGACCAGCTGTTTGGGAAATTAATGAGCCCTTTTTAAAATGAAACAATATATTTGTAAGCAGGTTTTGAAGATTTGAATTTACGTAGGAACCAATCAAGGTGGTATATCAAGAGCACACAGTTATACAAGATAACTTAGACGACTGATTTGTTATTCCTCGATCAACTGTTGTAAGAATCAGATTATTTGGATGTGAACTAACAGGATCATTTTAGCCTGGATTAGTTTAATCACATTTGAAGAACGAGGGAGTTCTGTGTTGTAAACAATGTCCTTGTTCACATTAGAGGGCACCAACACTGATCTGTCAAGAGAATTTAGTTAGTTTTTCTGTTTTTGAGGCTAAAGGTGACATTAAATGGTGTTATTTTCTTGTAGTGGAGCTTATTTTACAGTCTGTAAAGCAGAACAACCCACTGCTCAACAAAAAGACAACTTATGTGAGTTAAAATAAGGACTTTCATCCTTATAATCTGATTTAAGTGTGTTTTAATGGGTTGTTTTGTATTTTGTTTATTAAAGCCTGAAGACCATTATGAATACATTAAATGATGAAAGTGAGAATGATCTGACCTGATTTACTTTATCAAATTCTTTGTTTAATGCTAGCTCTGATACTCTGATTCTCATCCATCTCTGATTGACTGCCACTAATAAACGGCTGTAACAGATTTGTTGGATCCTGTGTTTAAATGTGCACCTCACATCAGATGTTCTGAGAGCCGACACCACCGTCACTGCAGTTTTTCAGTGATTGAAACCAGGCAGTTGTTAATGACTCAGTTTAAACTCTGTCCGACTCACTTCAGGTGAACACATCAACTCACATCAGATCAGGTCACAGTGCCCGCCCCTGAGCGCTTACCTTCTGGGTGGATGGCGTCGCTATGGAGATACCCATCCCAGATCCAGGCAGCACAGACAAAACTTTGTACTGTGAGGGACAGAGAGATTAGATATTCAAATAAACTCAGCGTCAGTTTATGACACGAGATAAAAAAATAAGAACAAGAGGACAAAACGTAAACCAAACTTATTAACCTAATGATAAATAAATGATCAATTACAGGAATATACAGTTTAATGTATAAAGCTGACATGTCTTCCTGCAGCAGACAGAGCGATGTAACAAGTGAAGTCGATTAAAGTCTGTGAGGGTTCAGTGCTCAGGGCTTTGGGAGGACATTTGAACTGGACCAGAGACTCTGCATACCTTTTGGATGTCAGTGATGTCGACCAGTTTGATGACTTTGTTCCTCTTGGAGGATCCAGACCTGGAGCTGGAGCTCTCGAAACACAGATGACTGAGGAGACAGAGGAGATTCAGTTAGACTGAGTCAAAGACTGGAACAGAGACAGACAAATGAACTAATTACTGTTTGAATGAAGTCTAACAACCTGCAGGCACAATCACACATTGTAGTTCCTGACTGATCAAACAGCATCCTCCACTAGCCAATAATATCTCTGCCTTAGAAGTTGATTTAGCGGTTTGACCTGTTTCACAAAAAGCAACGTACAATATTAAATCATATGTAAATTTAATATACATATAAATCAAAAGCAGGTGCCTGAATAAAAACTGCTGTATGCTAGTTAAACACCAGCAGGAGACAAAATATTTAACTGTTCGGTCAAAGCTGAGTAATGACAAGCTCGACAGTTAATGTGATACACGTTTATGTTTTATCTTCTTCAAAAGAAGATAAATGTATGTTTTCCAGCTTTTGCTGTTGGTATATTTGTTACCAGTTTTGAAGGAGTTTTATTCAGTTCCTTATGGACTTATTTTGGTGAAATACCCCAAAAGATCAGTAGGTGGTAGCAGCCCTCTTTGGCTCTCTCGTCATTCTGCGGCGAAGCGTTTATCATCACATTAATGTCATGTATAAACAAATGCATCAAGAAAAACACATCATAAGTCTCTTTCAAAATATTCTGATGCCATATCAGCATCTCAGGGGGGCTGTAAGCTTGTTTTGAGGATTGTTTTGTTCTGTTGGTTCTGCTATCATTGTGGTCAGGCAGCTTGTCTACTTTGTTTGTACCTGTTCTTTTGTTATATAGACCAGTAAAACCCAGAACTCCAGGTTTTACTGGTTTAACATTGTACATCAAGCTCATAAATAATTTACTGAATTCATAAAATCTCGTTTGCCACAAGTTAAAGCCTGAAAAAGAGAATATGTGACTGTATCAAGTTTAAAAAATTGCCTGTTCATTTAACCTTTTTTGTCAGATTACCTGCAACATAAACACAGCCAAACAGTCCACAATCAACAAAGATAACAGATAACATTATTTTACAGATAGCTCTGTCTGTAAAACAAACTGAGCTGACAGGAAGTGAAGGACTTACTTCTCAGTGACGTAGAGGACTCCATTGCGGATGTAGTCTGACGGTGTCTTCTTGTCTCTGTTGATGAGGCAGCAGCGCCAGCCGTTCTCACACACTGAGACAACAACACAACAAATACAAAAACCTAGTCAGACAACAGTTTACCCTGCTGCAGGTGACTATCAGGGGTTTTCACTGCAGCCAGGGCCGGAAGCTAAGAGTAAAGCTGTGTCTCTTTCCTGGATATTTGGGGGTTTAAGCAGCCCAGGGGGGGTTTATTTGACTGATTCTAGTGTTTTTAGACTTAGTATATGTTAATGTACTGTTAATAAATGAAAATAGAACTCAATATTTCCCATCAGTGTTCAATTGTTGACCCTGTGGAGCATTTAGACCTTCATGTTTGGAGATAGCACTTAGATTTGAACCCCCCCACCCTCCTGCAGTTCCTCCCCCACCTGTCAGAGGGCGCTCATTCTCCGGTAGGTTGAAAACTTCGTGAAAAGCTCCCCTCTTGGTGCTGTAGTATCGTCCTCCGTCCTCGTCCCGGCTGACACCCAGAGGAGCTGCAGCGCCGACGGTGGCTCGACCCCCCTGCGCAGTAACCTGAACAGATGGACAGAAGGGGGGGAGGGGCAGATACTGGATTAGTAAATCAGCAGCAGGCGAGGTACTGCAGTGGCATCCTAAGCACCACGGTCAGAGAGTGAAGTCGACAAGAACAACTCACCTGTCCAGGTGTGTTCACAGATGTTTGACAGGAGGGGCCAGAACTGTAATGATCACCTTTATTTAAAATGTGCCTAAAATCTCGCTACAGTGTTTATTATAGCCACAATATGAGCAAACAATATCCTGATGAGTTAGTGATTTTAAGAGTATTAGAGCTTGTCCTGAGGGTGGTGCGTTTGATGTGTTAAGTGGTTTTATGACAAAAATATTGTATTACGCAAAAAATATTAAACTTAAAGAATTAAATTTGGCTTCTTTGTCTTAAGGGCAACAAACACCGGCAACATCTACCCACGAGTCAACTCTCAAGAAAAGCAGCAAATCGCTCCTCTGATCGACACATCTCAGCTACTTTACCTTGACTTCCATCTATATGGTGTGTTTGATGTCAACTACATGACAACACCAATGTGTGTTGCACTTTAGAGTGAAACCTAAAGCAAAAATGTTCAAATCCTTGAAAATTATGTTGAACATTTTAAAAAAAACACATACGATTCTGTGTAAGATTGAACCCAATTCAAGAAAAAACAAAAATTGGGATACAAACCTGAAAACTTGGGCACAAGCTCCAAAATTTGGGTAAAATGGACAAAATTCATGTAAGATCTGACCGAAGTTTGTCATGAAGGAGTTTATAGAGGAAGAGGATGGGAATCTAAAGGGTTCATCCTCTGGAGTGGAGCTGTTGGGATATGTATACTATCAGACTGGTCTACATCTCTAACTACAGTACACACTACCAACCTCTACACAGCGCCTGTAAATACACACAACACACACACGCACACACACACACATCGGAATCCTACCTGTTCACACTCAGACAGCTGAGAGAGAAAAATAACAACAGAGAACTGAAACCAGAGAGACCAGAGACAACCTGCTGGGACCAGTAAGAGCCAGTAGCACTGGTGCAGTTTGTACTGGTGCGGGTTTTGTTAGCGTATGTGTCTACTCTTCAGTGGATGGTAAACAGTGATCCACTTTGTGATCCAGGGTGTCTCTGAGTCGATGTTTCCTCTGCAGATCTCTAAAGATTATCTTGAACAAAACGGATCAATACTGTATTATCAAAAACCCGACGCAGAACAGAACCATTTTTAATCTGCAGCATTAATCCTTAGTGGCGTTGATCTCTTGGTTGTTCTACAAGAAGACGACATCAGTGGACCGAACCTGTTGAGGTTTGTGGCTCACACTGCAACATTAGATATCATGATGATATCAAACTCTTTATTTGAATGTAAAATATCAGAATTTTAGTTTTTTGTTTTGAATTTGTTCCTGAAGCTTTGAGCTGTTGATCAAAGTATTTCTATATTCTGAGTTTATTTGTAAAAGTTTGACACTGTAAATTAGTAGATTTAATTTGTTCTACACTATGTGATCAGAGTGACTCTACCCAGGATAATAATCCAGCTGTGCTGTCATCTAGTGGTTACTTCATGCTCTTCCCACAGCACATTTTAAAAGTATTTAAAATCTGGAGGTGCGGAAGGATGAAGCGAGCGACAGACCGACTGACTTCAGACCAGCGTTGCGGTCTCTGAGCTGTATGTCAGGATATTTCAGGGGGTTTAGACTGACCCGTCTGCTCAGCGTGGTGTTGCTGCGCTCCTTCAGCTGCAGGTCGGTGGGTAAATTGGTCCAGATGATGTAGGGGGTGTCGTAGCGCTGCCTCAGCTTGGGACAACTCTTAAAGATGAAGTCGATGATGAAGAACTTTATACCGGCGTACACAGCTGAGGAGGAGGAAGACAAAAATCAGAGACACTCAGCAGTACTGAATCTCATACCTGCTGTGGTTGTAAACCACGGCATGACAGAGAAGTGATTTAAAAAATGTATAATGATGACAGTATGTAAGTGTATATATTGTATATATTGTACCCATGATGAATCCCAGCAGTTTGTACGGCAGCAGGCAGGAAGAGATGAAGGCCACCCACAGACCCACGTACAGCTTCTGAGTCAACTCTGGCCGAACCCACATGAACAGACTGCACACACACACACACACACACACACACACAGTATTAAAGATCTGTGTGTGGACCACTGGTTCTCTCTGACCTGGACCAAAGTGTGTGCAGACGAACTCACTTCTTGATTTTCTCCAGGATGTTGGCCATCTTCCCAAACAGATTCTGTGAGGACATAAAACAAACAAAAGACAAAAAAACAGTTGTTGTGAAATCTGTGGCTGTGACGTAGGGCCTCTGACTGTCCGCCGCGTCTCACCTGAGCTTTCTGAGCGACGTCCAGAACCAGCTGGAACTTCTCCGACACGGTCAGGTCTTCTTTAGGAGGCTCCTGGAAAACATAGGAGACATAATGTCATAAACACTGACGCCTGTCAATCACCTGTTCACCTGTTCAGGTAGGATGTCATGCAAATTTTACATGGATCTTTTTCATGTTAAATGTTGATATTGAAGGGAAATAAAACATTGGATACGGTTAAGTGCCTGCAGGTGTAAACAGAGATTTCTCACCACGGGCTCTGAGACTTCAGGTACGATGCTCCACTGGATCCTCCAGCCTCTGAGAGCAGTGCATCATGGGAACATACAGGTACATATGAGATCATTCCTACATATCTGTGTGTTTCAAACTGTCGGCCAATCAGAATCAAAACTGATCAGAACCATCAGCAAAACTAAACATTATAACGCCACCTCCTGTCAGACTTGGGTTATGGAAAATCTAAAGGAGCAACAGGTACAACAAAGCTTGACCACTGACCTGGCTATGAGGTAATTCAAGGAGAGGCGGAGGATGCCGAGGAACAGGAACATGGGGACGGCCCAGCCGCGCCACGCCGCATACATGTAGACCTGTGGAGAACACACACACACACACACACACACATATACACACATACACACACAGTTGTGAAGTGAAGTTTAGATTTTTGAGGCAGTGTGTCTTTATATAGATAATGGAAAGATGTGAATTCAGTTAAGTGGCATGAATCAAAAAGACGTGTATGTGAGATGAAAACTTCAATCAACTTTTTCTTTTCTTCTTTTCTGAAGCTGTTTGACTTCACTTCATGACAAAATGATGACTAGACCATGATACCCATTATTTATAATATATAAATATAATAAAGTTTTAGCAATACTTATTAAAACATAATGCTGTCAGCAAAGATCATAAAAATAAAAAGCACAAAAGGTGCACTTATCCTACTTAAATATCTTTAAATAATTCATGAAGATAAATATTTCTGTCTTTTTATTTGTATTTTCTGTTCTTCTATTTTAATTTTTTAAAAAAACATTCTTTGTCTGACGTGCGAAACAATCAAAAAAAAAAATTTAAATTGTATGAACGATTATAAAATTAATGTTTTATTGTTTCTTCATCACATTTGTTATCGCTGCGTTGTCGTCCTGTCGGGGTAATGTCACAACGTGCCCACAGATCAACAAAGAAACATATACAAATCTATGTGCACTCACAATGAAGGCGATGGCCGACGTGTAGACGGAGTACCAGCTTGATAAGGCAGTAAGGTTCCTCTTGAAGTTGGTCACAGGTTTGAATCCTCGTTCTGGAAACACAACAACAGACCAATCACAGACTGAGATATTATCATGACAGAGAAACCTCAGCTCTGTGTCTTCCGAAGATTTTAAATAAACTGTTAAATATATTATATTGTGGACACCCCTGTACTTTTGATCTGGGTCTGGGTTTCCTGGTTTGGTATATTTCATGTCTCAGAGCTGTGAATGTGAAAGAAATACTCACTGAGCCGCCTCATGTTTTCAGTCAACCTGCGGATCACAAACCAGAAATTCATTTAGATTTAAGACAAATGCAGTGCCGACACAATAAAAACATACAGTACGTCACAGTTTTCAAGAAATTACTCCTAAAGCAAGTGGACGTGTCCTAAATGGTCTCTGCACAGACAGTTTTCTGTATTTCTCACCTCTTGGCACTCAGCGGCTCCTCCGTCTCCACCGTCTGCTCCTCCGGTTGGAAGCGGAAGTCCTCTATATAAACGCCAAAATGATCGTAAAGCCATTTCAGGAAGCTGTTGGACAGAGTGTCTTTCTGTTTGTCTGAAGACAGGGAAAGAAAAGAGTCTGATAGCGGTAATGTTACGTGACTCACAATTGGAGCACGTCTGCAGCATGGATCAGCATGAAATCAAAACATGATTTGGTTGAATCATCAGTACAAAAGATGCACAACAGCGTTAGAAAATATCTGGTTCTTGCCTCTTCCACTTCAACGGCAAATGTATAGATTTGTATTTTTCCCACTTGAAACAATTCCTCCACAGATGAACTCAAATGCAGAACTTCTACTAAAAGTGAGTACGTTTTTGCAGCTCACCTGCACTGTTGACTGCAGGTGGAGGAGAGGACGGGGCTTTAGGTGTCTGAGACGGTGAGTCTTCAAGTCTGTGAAGTGACCAGCAGACGGAAACAACCAGTCAGTGTAGGAATAAAACCACAGGACCAAGTTACTCTTTCTGAATTCTCACATAAGCTCCTTAAATAAAATGTTTTTCTGAATAACCACCTGGGTCTCAGGACGTCGTTGATCTTCTGCTCCAGCTCAATGCATCTGCAGCGCTCTTTCTCCAGCTCCTGTTTCAGTGAATCCACATTGGACTCTTCTTTAAGTTTCCTCAGCTCCTCCTCTGAAACAGATGTAATAATGGTCACAGTCTCTGAAAGGACACAAACTTAGTCCTCTGAGCAGACTGATGTCAGCTCAGATCTGTTTGGCAGAACGAGGACGTTGCTCGACATCCTCGCAGATCCATTCTTTATATATGTTTACAATCTAGCTATAATTTTGTCATCCTGATTGTCCATACTGTAATTTTACTATGTTGGTATATTCTGTACACACGACGTTTATTACATTCCTGTCTGTCCTGGGAGAGTGATCTCTCCTCTGTTGCTTGGTTTCTTCCATTTTTTTCCTGTTAAAAAGGTATTTTTGGGGAGTTTTTAACCCAAATTAAGGGTCTATGGATAGACGGTGCCGTATGCTGTACAGCCACTGAAGCCCCTCGAGGCAAATTTGTGATAATGGGCTATATAAATAAAATTGACTTGACTTGACTTCAGCATTCTGAGTTAGCCAAATAGAGTGGATATCTTCCAGTCTTTTTAATATGAAATGTAATGTTTTCCCATGACAGTGTTTCCTTGCTGAGAGACAGATGGTAACACAAAAGAGTATTTTTGTTCTAAAAACATTTTTAGCTTTTGAAGACATCCACTCAAACTCAAACTGCTGAAATCTCATATTAGATTCAGATGGCCTAGTGATCATTGTGGACACATAAACCCCAGTGAGGGAAACAATACAGGAGCTGATTTTACTGGTATGTTAGTTCCCTGAACTATAAACGTATTTACCAGCAGTGAACAAACAGGTCAATGAAGACAAAACGGTATTGGAGCAACATGAGCTTCAAAGCTTGATTATCAGATCTGGGCCAGTCAACAACATTGGATGTTAGTTGGCAGAACTTGCTGTATTAGTTCTGTCATATTGCTTTCCATTTCCTCCATTTTAAACTGCAACCCCCGCTCAATTTAGCTGTGTGATGAGATTATAGCAGGTGCACAGCAGCAGCTTGTGACGTATAGTGCAGAGCATGGGAGGTAGCCACAGGCGGCGTAGTTTACACCCTGCTGCAGCCCACATATGATTGTGTCCCCCATCACTTACATTGGATTATTATTATTACAGGATCTCTTTATGGCCAGTACTGGGAGGAAAATTGCAGTGACCAAAAACTGTCTCAATGTACACGTGAATATTGTTTTAGGAGGAACTTAAAAATGTGAATCTGTCCTTTAAATGCTTGTGAAATTAAAATGCAGCCTGTGCATCTGTGATGGATTAAAAAACTTATTTTGAGTCTTAATTAATTACCGCTGTGTGTGTGTGTGTGTGTGTGTGTGTGTGTGTGTCTGTGTGTGTCTGTGTGTGTGTCAGATGAGGTCAGCTGGGTTATTAATAGCTGTGTGTGTGTTACATAAAGCAGACAGGCTGATATTGACGGATTACCCAGCGTGCTGTTGTGCTGTGGGACGTTTGACTCCAAACTAATGTGAGAAGCCACACTGACCCAACAGCCAATCAACATCTACTCTTCCTGCACAGATTAAAGGGGCACTTTACTTTTTCTTCTTTTTGTTTTTACATGAAAGTGAAAGATGATGGTGCGGAAACACATATGATTTGAATTTTTATTTGTCTTCGGTTCATCTTATTTATTTGAAGTTCTACCAAAGAAACTCCACACCAAGTGCAGCTCAGGTCAGAATACTCACGTAAGAAGTGTTTTTCTAACAAGGCGATTTCTAGGTGACCTTTGACCTCGTTGAGATCTGTCCTCGAGTCGTCTTGGAGCGAGGCAGAAAATGAACCTGGATTGGCCTGAGACACAAACACACAGACAGAGATATGAAATAACCAGACAACATAGAACATTTCATAGAACAACAGTGAAATAAAATAATCTACAAGAAACTAAACTGACTCAAAATCTTTGAAGCAGGTAATCATCTTTTATAAATATGAGCTGGTTGGTTCACAGACGTGACAGTGACCTGGGTAATGTTTCTTCTATGTTTCTTCTTCCAAAGGTCCTGAAGCAACTCGAGCCATGTGTTGCCACCACATAGTGTTCGGGTTTAATCAAACTTGCATTTCTAACAAAATTTTGATCAGGATCAGAAAAACCTGTTGCTGTTAAACTCCTGGTTGATATATTTCTCAGATCGTCTCCGTCACAGATCAAACAGGTGTGTTTGTGTACCTCACTCTGCTGCTCTCCCTCCGCCTCCCTCAGCTCTTCCACCTCGACTCGACTGGCGGAGACCCGAGGTTTAATCACGATCTCCTCGGTGCATTCTGTGTCTGACGTGTTGGGCGACTCGGGCAGATCCAGGAACTCGTCCCGTCTCTGGCCCCGGAACCGGATCCTGTCCAGATGCTTCCGCATGTTTCTCTACCTGAACATGTCTGACGTCTGCGCTGCAAAAAGAGGAGAGGAACACTGAGGAATGATCCACAACACATTCAATAATAACCTGTTTTCAATAAACTGATAACTGACGTGTTTTCACGGTGAGCATCAGTCAGATTTCTGGGTGATGAATCCTAATAACTTTTGTGATGCCCTGACTTTTCATCTAGTGCCACCATCAGGTCAAAGTTTTCACTTATCCTGCAAAATATCTACATTTACCGGATGGATTGGGACATTTAAGGTTTCCAGACGATGTATTCAAATGACTGGTGACTTACTGACTTTTCCCTCTTGCGCCACCATGAGGTTTGAAATGTTTGTTTTTTTATTTAAATATCTCGACAACTATTGGATGGATTGTCGTGAAGTTTGGTTCCGACGTTCATTATCCCCAGAGGATGAACTGTGATGACTTTGTTCCCCGTCAATCCAGTCATCCATCACTTTGGTTTATGAACAAATAACTTACCAAACTAATGACATTCCCATAAGCCCAAGCATGGCTGTAGACTCTTAGTCTTGTTAATTAACTAACAAAAGAGAGACAGATCCACTGAATCTGAAACTGGAGCTGGATGAAAAGCAGAAACAAAACAAAAATTTCTGATAATTTACACATATGTTCCTCTTCTAATGAATGTCTTGACTGAACTGAATGTGAGGCTCCTTCAACACTTAGATCATAATCTTTGTGTACGTAGGGAGAGTCAGGACTCAACACGTCAGCTCACGGACATAAAGACACATGCCGCCAATCAGACGCTCCACTGTGACGGCAACGTATTGTTTGTTCAGGGAGGAGGAAATGTTGTCTCATCTGCTTAATGCTCCTTAATGTTCATGTTTCATCCTCTGCTCTCCGGACTGAAACAGGGACCATGAAAAACAGGACAGCGGGGTCTCTAAAACACGCCAACACATAGAGCCACTAATTTACACAGGGATTTATCATCACCATATTTACCTTAAACACACGAGTTCAACCAAACACACGAGTTCAACCAAACACACGAGTTCAACCAAAAATAACTGTTCCTTTAAGCCTTAACTATCTTCTGAATTGAACATTTGTTCTGAAATGTCCTCAGAGTGGCAACAGGAGGGTCAGCGCTCTGCTGCTGTGTAAAAACTGTATGGACTTTGTATTCGTAGAGAGAGCTGAGGATCACTGAGCGGTCTGACTGGTCTGACTGGTCTGTATCTGACTCCAGCCCTGTCTGAACATGCAGGACTGACTGTTTACTGACTGATTAAATTCAATCACACACTGTCTATTGACTGACTGACTGACTGACTGGCTGGCTGTATTTACTGTATTGAGAGTATTTACTGACAGAATCGGTGAGTTTTTTTTTACAGACTGTTGATTGGCTGGATGCTGAATGAACAGCAGTTAATTGTTAAAAAAACAGACATTGATCTGAGTCTGTTTGGGTTTCTGATCGCAGACAAATCGCCTCTTTTTGTTTTTTGCTGATATTCGCCACCTGAACCGGTGACAGCCAATCAGCTGCGGTTTACCTGCGGAGGTACGAACCGGAACAGGCTGGACACACCCGTGCACCTCAGAGGACCGGGACGAGGAGGGTAGGAAGCGAGGAAGGAAGTAAACGAGGACACACAGAGAGGGAGAGTTTTTTTCTCACCGTGAACCGATGCAGAAGCAAAACTTTCCCTCCTTCTCTCTGTCTCCCAGCGGTCCAGACCCGCTCCAAACCCGGACCAGGCTCCTCTCAGACCGGCTCCGGACCACCCTCCCTCCTCCGAACCCGACAGTTAGTCCAGAATCTGCGGTTTCAGGACCCGGACCCGGACCGGGACCGTGTTTCTGCACCTGACACAGTAATCACAGCTGAGGGCGGGGCGGCCGGCGGCGGACAAACACGGAAGTGACGCCATCACGTCGCGCTCTTAAAGCGGACGTCAGACGTCGCGGAACCCCGGAGCGGACGCGTCTGTGTTTCTGGAGGAACTTGGAGCTGAAGTTAGTTTGACAGACGGACGGACACCGACAGATGCTTCGTCGTGGCGGAGAACAGATCAGCTCATTCGCTTTTTGAGGGTGTTTTTTTTTTTTTTTTTTTTTAAACGTGCAGACTGTGTCATGGCCTCCACGGTGCAGAACACCGACGTGATGCAGGTAAGACTCACCTGGGGCGGGTTCTGTTGGGACTGTCTCATGCCCACAGGCGGTGAGACGACAGGTGAGCTCACGTACCTGCAGAAAACGCTGCCGCCCAGCCCCGACAAGCATGGGAAACACCACAGTGTGATTTGTGCCACTACTCGGAGCTTTCCAGCAGATTGAGTTTAAATGATGAGGTATTTTAATGTCGACTTCCTCATTTACAGAGGAACGTCGTGTACTTATTTTCTTGCAAATTCAGTTCATAAATAATACCATGCAGCCCACTATTGCACTAAAGTTTAAAGTCTTTAAGCTTGCAAACGTCTCGTCAGAGTTGGAGAAAAAGTTGATTGTGACAAACGTATTTTAAAACTTAAAAAGTTACTGTATAGTGTATGTAATATATGCCGAATTGATGAGCATCACCTAATAATTTAAAAAAACATCCTGAGTATTTTTTGTACTGTGTCATGCCTTCACCAGTTTGCGACGCAATTATAAAATTGCATATTTTGTAATAGGGATTCAGATGGGAGAATAAAAGGGTAAACCTAGTGTCTGCACAGTCAACAGAAGCTGGCTGCACAGAAAAAGCAAAGCTGTTCTTTAAGACAGTGAGATAATGTACAATAACATGGTGGTTTGTTGTCACACACAAAACTATGTGTAAGAAAACTTTAGTTAAAATGTCTGTAATGAGGTCAAAAGCCAGATTTCACCTCAAATTCTGTTATTTTTAGGTGTGTGTTGGTTCTGTGTCCTGTCTGATGTCAGATTGAAAGAAGTGCAGATGAAGATGCAGGCTGTGTCTCCTCTGCAGAAAGATGCTGCTCGTGCACTGGTTGTCGCGGTGTCGTCTCGTGCAGTGTTTGGACCTGCAGCTGATGACGGTGACGACGTGTACGGAGAGGGCGAGGCTTTCCCGCTGCTGCAGGTCAGAATTAAAAACTGAAAAACGTCAATGTGTCTTCAAGTAATCCCAGACTGTGCATCCAAAGCTTGATATATATTATTCTTCTGTGCCGTTAAAAACACATCAATGAGCCACACATTTGCACCTGGTGACACGTTTCTTTTATACCATGAACACACACTAGTTTATTTTCAATCCCACATACAGCATTCAGCTGCCAGAACTACTCACTAGAGCACCAAATGTGGATTAATCCGCCACTGAAAATAGTCCCCAACATATGCACTTTCCTATGTTTGAGTAATGTTTGTTAAAAACTACAGTGCCCATCTGGAAATCACTGAGCCTTTTTCAAAATAAAACATATTTGTGAGCTTTTTTTACATCTTCAGTAGGAGTCAATGGGTTTGGAGATGAGAGCCACAGACAGAGCAGGGGAGTCAGAAAGTATTGAAAGACAGACTTTGTTGGCAATAAGAAAGATATAGAATAACAACAAACTGAAGCTTTTATACATGTTTTACTCTTCAGGCGCTGCAGAGAGTGAACGAACGTCTGCTGAAGGGAAATCCTGCTGAGTCGCTGCTGTTTGATGTCGTCCTGATCACCACCGACCGTCAGCAACAGCAGCAGAGCTCTCGCATCATCAGCAGCACCAGACATTACGGTAATATAACTTTAACTTCCCGCAGACAGATTACAGTCGGCAGCTGATCAGAGTTGGAGTTTGTAGTCTCGTTGACGGCTGCTCTGTTGCAGGTCTTGAAGTCAGCAGGTTCTGTTTTTCCAGCGAGGAGGATTTCAGCGAGAGCTTACTGAAAAATAACGTGCAGCTTTTCTTGTCGACGGACCGAAATGAGGCGCTGCAGGCATCACAGAAAGGTCAGAAAGTTTCTCCTTCTTCGCTATCATATATTACAGCTGATGTGTGATGGATATGAAACAGAGATTTTGAGGTTTTAAGTCACATCGTCTGGGAATCATGAATTTCTGTAATAAACTTCATAGCAATCCATCAACTAGTTGAGATATTTTAGTCTGGACTTTACTTTTTTTCCTCATACATTTTCAACTTTATACTCAAAACCTACAATTTGTTTTGCTCAAGCGTGGCCTCAATACTCCATTTAGATTGGTCATGATGTTATTAGCAATGTTGGTCGTTTCTTCCTAAAAGTTCACAGATTAGCCAGGCCGTGTTTTGATAGTGTATTTATAATGTATTGATTGTGTTCTTTTCATTGGTCCAGGTGTTCTCTCAGCGCTGCTGGACCAGCAGATAGCTTTCTGTCCGTCAGAGCAGCTCAGAGTAATGTTCTGCGGGGACGCTGTCGTCAGGCCCGACACTGGCCCGATGCTGGCGAGCCGACAGGCCGCTCAGGTACTCGCTGCAACATCCTGCTGATACGTCCTCTTTACTTTTTTTTTCTATTTTTCTTTATCGATCTTTCCAAAGTTTACTGAAGTCATTCTTTAAGGATAATTCACATTCTTCCTCTGCAGAGTTTCTCGGCTCAGCTTGGCAAAATGCGGCAGAGGTTCGGCATGTGCGACAGCCCTCTCATCATCGTCCTGGTGACGTCGAGCGGCGGCAGGGAAAGCTGCGGCGGCGCTCTGCTGACACTGCGTTCCCGCGGCCTAAGTGTGGATGAGGTTTACTGCCTGGCCGGGTCCCCACGGGGGCCCATCATGCCCCTGCTTGGAGCTCACTTCCTGCTCAGCGACGGCATCAGCAGCCTGGAGGAGTGATGACATCACGACGAGATGTACTGTCACATTACCTCAAACACAAAAAGAAAAACCATCACTGTGTCTTTGAAACCTGCTGCCAAATCCTCAGACTCAAAGTTTAACACCTGCTTGAACAAATCGTTTCAGCTCATTGAGCCTTAAAGAGCCAGTCAGTGATCCAAAGTCAAGCCCCCCCACCACCACAATTCAGACGACAGGATTGGACAGTTGTTACACATATTCGCTGACAGACACACGTTTTTTAAAAAGATAAATGGAGCTTTTGAATTGGATGATATAAATATATTTGAATGAATCAGGAATGTGTAACTCTGTTACAGTCCAGTAGGGGGCAGCCTAACTGCGATACTTCACAGAACCCTGATCATGTTAAAGATGAAAAGAAACGTGAGTTTGTAAATTCTTCACTTGTGTTTGACCTTTGACCCTTAATACTTAATCTCCTGCAGTTTAGAAACCTTCTGCTTCCTTGTCTGTTACTTTGTTTACTGGCAGCTTTATGTTGCCTATTGTCTCCGTCACTTTGGTTTTAGAGCAGCTCAGCTGTGGTTCAGATCAGTATTAGTTAAACTGGGTCATCAGGGGTTTAACTCCTCGAGTCCACTGGATGTTACATTGTCTCATTTACGTTGTGGTTCAAGTGTCAAATTTCTGCATTGCTCAGAATTGTTTTAAAGCGGACTGAAAACATGTTTCCAGCTCATTTCTAATTGAATCATTTACTGGTTTCAATGAAAGTATGCCGCACATTGTCTAATCTTTTTATCTGTATCTTCTGAATATTTATATAATAAATATATATAATATTCTTCTCCTGCTTCACAGACTTAAGAGAAGTTACAGAAAAAAAAAAAACAAGACAAACTATTTTAACTACAAAGTCATTAACAAATTAAAAAGCATCACTGAATATTAATTTCATGTCATGTCAATAAGCTGTAAAAGCTGCATCCAGTGGACATTGTGATGTTAACTGGAGCTGTGTGCCGAGTTCAGACTGATCTCTCTCTCAAAACGAGCTCAGCTTCAGTAAAAGTGACCGGCCGTCTCCTTACACCAGTGAGGCAGGTTTAAACTCATACATGACTGAAGAAAAACTGTAGCAACTTGTGTGTACAAGATTTTTAAAAATCTCATCACAGTGGCAGAGGGTCTGTCCCACTGTCACTCATGGTCTTGATATATGGAAGATATCCATATACATAAAATGTAAAACATTAAAAAGAAAAAGGGGAAATACAGTCGTGTGTGTATCTGTGTTGCAGTGATGTTTAAAGATGACCAGCAGGTGGCAGCAGAGAACTTCAGTCAGCAAAAACTGCAGTTTAAGACACAGAGGAAAAGAGGCCGTTAATATAAACATAATGCTGATTGTGTTTGTACAGTAGGTGTATTTAACAAGGTTCCAGTTGGTCTTGAGGAAGCTCAAGGGTCTTTATAAAGGCTCGGACTGTCCTTAAAAAGACTCCGGCTGTCCTTGGGGACGGGGTCCTTGAGAAGGTTCCAGGTGTTGTTCAGGGAGTTGAGAAATACTCAGCAGAAAGAGGAGCTGCACACCTGTACAAGAGTCAAATGTTGGTAAAACGAGACATGAGGTTCCCCTGTAGTCTTTGATGCTACAGAGGCCCGTGAGGAAGTTCCAGGAGTTCTTGAAGAGGCTCCAGTGGTCCTTGAAGGTGCACAACAGAATCAGGTTTATTGCCACGTAGGTTTTCACATACAAGGAATTTGCTGTGGTGTATTGGTGCATAATAAGTACAGACAATATATAATAAGTAGTATTAAAATACTAAAGTACTAATTTGCAATACAGAATATGAAAAAATATTACTAAATATGTGCAATATATATTTTTAAGATGAGAATGAAATAAAACTAAAACTGTGCAGGAATGTGAAAAATATTGTCCAGGGAATGTGTAATGGCAACAGGCTCTTGAAGTGGCTCCAGCGATGCTTGTGGAGGTTAAAGGGGTTGTTCAGGAAGTTGTAGGGTGTCTGTTGTCCCACAGTGCAACCCTCAGCAGAAAAACATTTGGGAAAATGAATATACTGATGACTAACAAAAATAAGGCCCTGTGCTTTACACAGATACTTGAGCCAAAATGAAAGTCCAGTTTTTGATATGAAACGAACCAGACTCAATTTGAACAGTAAATCATGTGACCTTGAAAACATTTTATAGATGATGAATATAATCAGAGCAACAGCCTGAGACCGAGTGTATCCAGAGAATCCAACAGCTTCATGTGATCAGTTTTACTCATCAGAGGATGTAAAACAGGCGGAGGCGGAGCTGATGTCATCAGGAGCCGCCGTCTCGTCTCTGCTGCCACAAATTAAAACATGTTCAGTGAAATGAAACAGCCCAATGTGGTCGTCTGTTTCTGACAGTCTCGTATCATCCAAATGATCCGGAGCAGGAAACACTTTGTTTTCATTAACCTGAGTGAGGTTTCTCATGAACGTCGACTCCTGTTCACCTCCGCCTCCTGAACACAAACACATCTTTAATTTCAAAAAAGGAACCTCCGGGAAGCTTCATTTCTGCTGATGAAACATCTGTCTGCAGGGAGCTTGTGTTCAAAACTTCATGAACTAATTCAGTCAGGTAATGAACACTTCAATGTATCACTTCATGACATCAGGATAAAGTCATTGTTAGTTTTTATCTATTACCACTTAGTGGTTCCAATGGTACCTGAGGAGGTCCTAGTTATCATTGAAAAGGTCCTAGTTATCCTTGAGGAGGTTCCAGTGGTCCTTGAAGAATTTCTTTGGGTCCCTGTGGTCTGTCAGGAGGTCCAAGGCTCCCCGAAGAGGTTTTAGGGGCCCCTCAGCAGGTTTCAGCTGTCCTTGAGGAGGAACCAGGGGTCTTTCAGCAGGGCCAGAAGCCCTAAAGGAAATTTCAGCTTTTTTTCAGCGTGGCTTATTTTCCATAATTGTGGCCATTGTGGTTCTACTAAATAGGTTGTGCTAACTTTGCACTAACCCTCCGTTGTAGAGACAGTAGAAAATGAGGACTCACACAAATGCAACATGAATCTTTTCAAAATCTTGTCCGACTGGAAGTAAACACAGAAAGTAGCATATTTTAAATAGCCATGTTAACTGCATAGGGATCTACATCCCTACATCAGGGGCAACTTTAAATGGAGGTGGCAACTATGTTGTAATACTATTATCTATATATACATGTGAAGTGTCTCCATGGGCAGACAGGAGGCGTGTTCAATGCCACTCTGTTGTCTCTGGAGGTTTGGATGATCTCAGCTGATCCATCATCACTGCAGACAACAAGGCCACAGAATTAAAAACTCAAATTAAAAACCAAGAGTTCTCAGACATTCAACAAACAGCCAAACAGAGCAGGGAAAATGAAAGCAATCAAACCAGATTACAGAAAAATAAAGGATCACAATGCTGCAGTGCAAGTGATTCGACCAGCTTGTGGTGGTCTCAGTTGGGACCTGGATTCAGAGTAAACCTGATAGAAAATCAATAACATCATCAGCTCCACTTCTCCCATTGTTTTCTCTCTACAGCCGCTGACCTCACTCTCAAGTCAGCATCCCTGCTGTCGCCTTTTTAATGATGTATGTATCTGAAACGTCCAGATTCATTAAATAAAGTGGAGACATAAGAAGAACCGTGTGCCAAAGGTTCTTTAAAGTTCTGGTTCAAGATCTAAAAGTGAACAATGACTCTCGTCACAGCTGCTTACGTGTAGATGTTGGTATAAATTAAATATACCATGAGACTAACAGCAGCTTTTCTCTGCTCCTTCTGCTCTCAGCCACAGGCATGAAGGTCAGGAAGGAGGGATGTGAAAGAGGAGGAGGAGGAGGAGGAGGAGGAGAGTGAAGGGAGAAGCAAAATGAGGAGGAGGATGAGGATATTGAAGCATCTGTTGGATCCTGAAGCAAACTGGAGGGCAGCAGCAGTAGGAAAATGATAAAACGTGTGAAAGCAGTCTTAAAATATAAACTGTCTAAGCAACACTGTGAAGGAACCCGTAACAATTATGATTTTTGTACTAACACAAGTTTTTGAGGGAAAATTTAGCCCAATGACCCTGTTTTAACACAGACGTGTGTCAGAAGAATCTGGCATTTATCAAGATTATTCATAACAGAACATAAAAATTCAAATCATATCAAAGTTTCCTTCAAAGCACTGCTCGGTCCCATCAGCTGGATTTTAGCATCTTGTTGAACTCAAAGCTCTCTCACACTAACGACACTCGGAGGAAAAACAGACTCACTGGTTCCCGAAAAATAATTTCAGATTTCAGCTGAGGCAGATAATCAGCTCCACTGATGGATAAAAACATGAAAAACCAAAGTATTGTATTGTCCTTTAAAACTGAACTCAATTTATCAATCAGACGGCAAATTCCACAATTAATGAATGTGTATGTGTGTATATAGATTATGTATGCTTGAACAGTGTGTAATAATGCAGAGTTCAACAGGTTAAAGAAGATCTCTGCACCAAGACAGTGATAAAGAAAATAAAAAAAACAAACACTAGACTGAAAACAGTGTCACATGGAAACAGGTGAGGTCATGTGACTGCATCATCCCATTTAATCTCATGTTTCCTGAGAGGTCGACTGACGTTCAGATGTTCAGTCTGACCGGCGGCGGCGGTTTCTGACTGACTGAGTGAAAACAGCAGCTGAGCTCCGACGTCCTGGCAAACACTCTGCGTCTGAATCACACAAACAAACTCATTCATACCCGTTCATACATCTTATCAACATTTAACACAGAGCGGAGCAGACCGGCAGTGTGTCTGCCTGATCAGTACAGTTTCCCCTGAGGGACTCAACGCGACCTCCCTCACTCTGGGGACTATTTTTAGCCTCCTGTTAAATATCTGGAGGACACTCTTATTTTCCATCTAAAGATACTGCAAAATAACAATTAAGACTTTTAATATCTTCGTTTGTAAAAGCTGGAGCATTCCAATTTTGTTATTCTTTGATACTAATACTAGAAAAAACACCACAGAGACCGTAACACCTTAGCAAGTCAGCAGCCACCTGAGAACATCATGGCAACCACCTGATAACAACGCAACCACCCCAAAAACTCCACTCAGCTACCACCTCAGCCATTAATCAACATCATAGCAACCCCTTGGCAACCACCCTAGTGATGTATCAACTTCATAGCAACCGCTTAGCAACGACCCCGGTTGTACATCAACACCATAGTAAACGCTCAGCAATCATCCCAGCCATATATCAACACCATAGCAACCACTCAGCAACCACACCATCCATGTATTAACACCATAGCAACCACTCAGCAACCACACCATCCATGTATCAACACCATAGCAACCACTCAGCAACCACACCATCCATGTATCAACACCATAGCAACCAACCCATTAAAACTGTAGAGTTCACTTCAAACAAAACCCTTGTAACCAGTAGAAACACCTGAACAGCCATTTAGCAGCCACTTGGCAACACTGTGGCAGCACCTAGTAACCCTGAAATCAGCCACCTACAGACACCGCAACCCACATACCACCGCCTTAGCAACCAGGTACCCCACACTTGTAAGCAACCATAATCTCAATAAGATATTTGGTATTGACAAAAAGCTCAGACTTTTGCTTGGATATTCATTTTGTTTGTTTGTATTGTGGCTGTAATGAACACTGCAGCCTCTAGGGGGCGCTAGTATTACTTTAAACTGCCACTCTGACCTGTTGTAGGATACCTTTAAGACTTGCTGTGATATATTTATAATGTTCTTATGAAACATGTGCAGTGATTGAGTCTAAAAATAATAATTATAACAGAAGAAAATGGTTTATAATTTCACTCTGGTTCTAATCTGCCTCCACTGATGTGAGTCTGTCCTCAGGATTGAAGTGAATCCAGATGTTGAGACTAAACAGCAGCAGAGGATTCCTGCTGTTTGCTTTCTGAGGGGGGATCCCTCCTCTCTGCCTTCTGCCCCTGCAGATCTCTGCTCAGTTTAACCCACAGTCCTTCACTCTACACTGCAAGAAATGTCCCGCCAACATGTCTTAGCCTCCAGATCTCTTCAGGACTTTTACTCTGAAACTGACCTCTTTAATCCCCACAGACACTTTGGTTTAAAGCCAACAAAACTTCAGAAAGTTTCCCAGACATCAAATCTGTTTGGATTCAGGGGAAATGTGACTAAAAACAAGAGTCTATTAAAATATCATTAACTGATGTTATCATTGAAAACACATCAAACCTCTTAACCAGAGATCCCTTCATTTGTCCAATAATTTGTAATAAATTAAACACCTTATAAAACACTTAATTTCCAGAGCTCTTTATTACCAAATTAAGTAGATTTGAATCACTTTACCTGTAATTCACATGTAGGTTTAATTATTAATTTGCTGCTTCTAAAACTAGCACTGGACTAACTCGAAGTTAATTTGATTTTCGTCTCCTACACACCAAAGCTGCAGCAACACCGGCTTAATCCATTAATGAATGGATACATTAAGATGCTATAAGGGGTTTTAGTATTATGGTTTACAGGCTTTTGAATGGGTCAAAACTTAACCAAATAGCATTATAAGCATACCTGAATTTTCACCTGAATTGAAAAATTAGGGCTTTTCAGGGTAAAAATTAAGCTTTCATGTTATCTGGCCAGATTTAAAGGTTGTTTGCCTCTTTAAAACACATTCAATAGAATAATTATGTAATAAAGGTTTTTTTTTATAGATTTTCAGGGGATGGTTAATGGATAGATCCATGCATTGTAATAAATTAAAGGGGTTTTAATGGTTTATCTGCACAGCTTAAGGTTGTTTTTTTTTGGTTTTTTTTATCAAATACATGACAGCCACCCCTTAATTCAAACCTTAAAATGACCTTAATCTTTCAATTAAGGTGAAAATTCAGGACTTTCATGCTATTTGGTACATTTAAGGGTTTTTGTCCCCCTTTAAAGCCTGAAGAAAAACCTATTAAAACCTCTTAATACGTTGTAATCCGTTAATTGAGCCATTATTTAAAGTAGTAGCAGTAAAGTAAAAGATCTAAATTAACCATCAAATAAAGTTGTGGATATTTTTTGCAGCGGCCTCTCTCTCTCTCTCTCACACACACACACACACACGGACAGACGAACACACAAACAGGCAGATGGACAAACTGTGTCTCCTGCAGGAGCTCAAGGACTGAAGGACACTGTAAAGCGCAGCTCATAAGCGGCTTTAATCGGCTAATTTGGCCCCGGTGGCCTTCAGCAGGATGCAGGTGAACACACCCGCAGTCTGACACACTCACCGCGGTCTGACCGCTGCTCGCCGCTCCCCAGCCTGAGCTCTTCACTGAGGAAACATGGATTTCCTCCTCAACTTTCTAATGATCTGAGGATTTCAGCGCGCTTCCGATCAGCTCGGCGTGTTCTCCGTAAGTTTTCTCACCTTCAGGACACAAAATGTCCTTTCTCAAGTAGACAAACGGAACTTTCTCGTCACCTTTTTCGACAGTTATGAGTTAACGGAGTAAATGTGTGTTTTATTTTGTAAATAAGAACAAACTCCACCTGTTTTCCGTCCTGCATTGCGCGCAGTGCTCTGCGTAAAAGCGCGCACTGGAGCGCTCCGGAGCTCCGCGGTCTGAGTCTGAGTCTCCGTGACGCCATGATGAGACCAAAGTGCGGGGACCTGAACCCGGCCCGGCCTTCATGAGAGCCCGCTGGCCGCGCTGCTGCGGCGGGGACCGGGACGGAGCGGAGGAGCCGCGGCGGAGATGGCGGCCAACCTGAGCGCGGAGGCGGCGGCGGAGGCGGCGGCGGCGGCTGCGCCCCCGGAGGCGGCGGCGCGGGGACACAACCTGCCGGCCCTGCTGTTCGGGGTGCTGCTGATCGTGGTGATCATCTGCGGGAACCTGCTGGTGTGTCTGAGCGTGTTCACGGAGAAAGCGCTGAAGACCACCACCAACTACTTCATCGTCAGCCTGGCGGTGGCGGACCTGATGCTCGCGGTGCTCGTGTTGCCGCTCTTCGTCTACTCCGAGGTGAGATCCGCCAAAAACACACCGCGACACCTCAGCGAGGGAACAGGGGAGATGCTGTTTTACTTCAAGTGTTTACTTAACAGCTTAGGACAGAGCTCAAGGGGCCCCTCCGACCAGTTCAGGAGCCGGACAGAGCTTGAGGTTTATGGTCTTCAGAGTCCAGATGCAGGTTGTAATGGACTCCAACATTTTCCTCTCAGACCTGTTTGAGAGAACAGAAAGGCCTTAAAAATAGCTTTTCCCTTAATTTACACATGCATTTGGAAGATTTGACAAGTCAAAGCTACCATCATTTTCATAAAGGTGTAACAGATTATCAAGAGGCAAACCTCCTTAAAAATATTTTAACTTCCAAAGCCCTAAATGATCAGATTAAGCAGCTTTTAACATGACCATCCCTTTAATTTTCATAATAATTAGCTGCTGCTGACAGGAACATTAGACTGATGTTATCTCTCCACACACAGAATCTGCAGCAACAGATCAGTCCATTAATAAACGAATCAATGAATGGATTATGGGGTGTTTTAATTGGTTATATGTCAGGTTTAAATGGTTTTTAAGGGAAATAAACCTCTTAAGATTAACCACAAAGCATGAAATTGGCATGACAAATTACCATGTTAATTAAAGATGTAAGGTTATTTTAAGGTATAAAGGATGGCTGTCATGTCATTCAGTTGGCCCCTTTAAAATCCCATTAGAAACACCTAAATTACATCATTATTGTATTGTTGGTACATTAGTGGAGTTTCAAGGTAAAATATTAAGGGATTCAGTTTTATAGTGTTCATAAAACTAAGAAACGACAAGTACATTTTCACGCCAGATATTTGTTGCAAAAATCTTTTGACCTTTTGTTCACACAGTTCAGTTCAGATCTTTATTGTCCCACAAGAGGTAATTTTTTTCACAGCAACATAAAAAACAAACACGATAAAAACAAAATAAGACAATCAATATTTTATCAAGTTCTTGTGGGATCAATGAAAACCTGAACCTGATGCACCCAATTTTCCGAAACCCGTATCTCTCAAATTCCTTAAAGAGAAGATGGTCCGCATTTGCTTTGATGGATATGTGTTAATAAAAATGTGACGAAACATTAAGAAACAAGTAAACACAAGTATACACATAAAATATATAGATACAAGTACACAGGGAGTGCCACCACAGTGTTCAAATACTCTCTTACAAGTAAAACTCCAGCATTCAAAATGTTACTTTTAACATTAGCATCGAACTATACTCAAAGTACCTAAAGTAAAAGTACCTGTTATGCAGTGTGGCCCAGTTCAGAATATATTATTATTTATTGGATTATAATTATTGCTGCATTAATGTGTAAAAACAATTTTAATGTTGCAGCTGCTGAAGGTGGAGCTTTAATGACTTTATATACTGCTGGGATGTGGTTAGTTTGCCCCGGGGATCAGCATAGTTTCATCTATCTATACGGAAGATAATGGAAATACACAATTTAAGTACAAGTACCTCAAATTGTACTTACATGCAGTATTTGAGTGAATGTACTTTACTTTCCACCACTGTTCAGTAGGGATGTTCTGATCTCTCTTCCTGATGTTCACACTGTAGTTATTAGCAGATATAAGGACATTTTTATGAATGTTTATTCATATTTATTAATGTACAGTATTTTTCACAATTATAACATCTATGAAGACATATTTTAAAATAATTACAACTGTGTTTTACTATATTGTCTTTCATTATATGTTTATATACCAGCATCCACTCATTGATGCTTCACAGGAAGATGTCAAATACATCAATAAACTCTTAAAAAGACCTTAGGATATCTTGGTTCGCGGTATCGGTTGTATACAACCTGCTGGAGGTTGAACTTCTCTTTGTACTACTTCCATTTACCAGCATCTCAAAGTCTCTTATAAGGGTATAATAATATGCATGTGTGGCACTTTTTAATATTGCAGCATAAAGAGGACTGTTTGAAAATTAAGATTTATTTAAAGTGACTAGTTGCATTCAATATTTCTAATGTTTTATATATTGATGTCGAACCAAATACAACCAAACTTTGATGCCCAAATGTTGGTTGGATCACTATGAGACCACACAAAGAGTGTTCAACCAAGTGTTAATGAACCAGGTCTATTGATACTTTGATTGACGGCAAGATGGATCAATCAGTTTGTGTACAAGCCTCATTGTAGCACTCTGAGCCCGTTCCTCACCTTTGTGACCCCTTAATATAAAGCACCGTTTCATCATACGTTGCATGTCTATACGTTGTTTAACAAAGAGAGAAAAAATTAGAGAAAAGTCACTGTACTCAAGTACTGTATCTATGTACAATTCTTGAGGTACTTGGGTATTTCTATTTTCTGCTACTTTATACTTTACCACTACATCTCGGAGGCAAGTATTGTATTTTTAACTGCACTGCATTTATTTGATAACTTTATGTATGCTGTATATAAAGTATTAAAATTAGATCCACCTTTACCAGTTGCAACATAATATAATATATATTTTTCTGAAATGGGACACACTACTTCTACTTTTGGTACTGTATATGTGTAAGTGTATTTCAATGCTATTACATACAATAGTTATACAAGAGGTATATTACTACTTTCAGTTTTCCGTCTTCCACCACTGCGGACCCCAAGGTTTGGAAACGCTGGTTTAAAGGATCAGTTCAGTGTTTTGTACAGCCATTGAGATATTGTTTTACTCAACTCAACCTCATCTCCCTGCTTGTCCTGGAGCTTTCGACAGTCTTACATGGTCTTCATCAGCAAATTGAGTTTGCCCGGTTGTCGTAGAATTGTAAATTATTTTATCTCTTTGTGCAGCTCCAAAACGTCTCGTCAGTGTTGGCTGAGAAGTTGAGTTTGACAGTTCATTGTTGACTTCAGAAAACAACAGCTGACAAAGCCACCTCAATCAAGGTCCATTTACTCGCTTGTTCTGGAGCTTTTGACTGTATTACACAGTCTTCATCAGCAGCAGATGTAGACAAGCTGTACTGTAATTTTGAACATCGCAGGTTATCGATCCACCAACTTATATCAGGTTGTTTATTTTAATAGCAAAATTAAATAGCAAAGCTACCCATAGTCATTAAGTGATGGCTTTCATGCTATTTTGTAAATTTGAAAACGTTCAACCGTTAAAAGGGGAAGTTATTTCCTATTCAAATTAATAGACATATTAAAGGAAACAGTAAACAATCAATCAGCGTTTCATTGGACCTCAGTGTTTAAACTCCTGGATTTTAGTGAAACCAGCAAAACCAACATGTAAGTGAGCTCTAGGTGTTGAAATCAGTGAACTGTCCCTTTAACCGTCAGCTTTCAATTCCAGGTGCTGGTGAAGCCCCGCCCCCTGGGGTGGGGTCACTGAGCGGTCTCAGAACCACCTGTCGGACAGCAGCAGAGTCTCGAAACTCACATTTCATATTTTTTAGTGGTTACAAAACTATTTTTCTCAGCGATCACAACGAACAGATGGAGGCAGGAAATCCTCTTTTCATCCATAAAATCTAATTTAAATGAACCTGAACACAGTAGACAGTCAGCCTTTGTCTATCAGCGCTCAGACAGCCGAACACAGTCTATACTGTACATTCCTCATGAGGTCAGCTCTGCTCCAGGGGTCAGAGGTCAGCCGAGGGGCCCCACAACAACAATGGATTTAAAGGAAACAATTCAGTCCATGTTCGTCGGTTTGCGTTCATTCTTTTGTCCGCGTCTCATCTTCTTTGTGTCTGTTTGTTTATGTGTTTACCGTATTTTTCCTGCCATTTCCTCCTCAAAGTTTATCTTTTTGTGTTTTGTAATCTAAGCTCTTTTTCTTTTTATCGTCCTGACAAACATTTGACACAGAAAACAAACAACAAAACCATTGAAGCTGATTCATGTTTCTGCAGGTCTCTGCACTGTGGTTAAAGAAGTATTATTAAGGCCCTTTACTTAATTAAAGTAATAATACCACAATGTCAAAATACGCCAATACAAGTGAATAAATGGACATATTAAAGGATTTCTGACTTGATTTAGATTAAGGTGTTTGGTGTGTTTTCTGGGGTAAATTAAGGCAATTTTAAATGAACAGTAACTAATATATTCTGCCATAAATAATTTTAAAGCTTAATTCATATTTGTATTTATGTATTTTCATCATTTGTATGCACATTTATGTAGCCTATTTATTCAAGTTTTTAATTATGATTTCTGATTGATTTTCTATCCTAAATATTTTAATGATTTTTTTTTATGTATTTATATTTATTAGATGGATTTATGTCATTTTTGTGCATTTTATTTGTTGATTAGTATTTTTATAACATTTTTATGCATGTATTTATTTATTTTTATATATTTGCATGACTAGATAATCTATTCATATATTGATTTACTTGTATGTAATTTATTTACTGTTTTTTTACTGTGTTCTGTGTTATGATTTTTATTTGTTCTTTGATTTTTCGGGGGGGTGTATATATTCTTGTTTATTTATTTCATAATTTTATAAGGTGATCACATGTTTAGTTTGTAAAATCTAAAAGCTGTCAGACAGGTGTAGTGTAGAAAATAAAATATTTCCCTCTGAAATATAGTGAAGTGGAAATGTTAAGTCATATAATTTACTCAAGTAAAGTACAATTACCTAGAAATTGCACTTTAAAACAGTACTCAAGTAAATGTATTTAGTTACACGATGTTTATATGTATATGTCCAAACAGTTTGTATGTTAATGTTGAGTATGAGTGAACGTACTGAGCGTGTTTCTGTGTGTTTCAGTTCCAGGACGGCGTGTGGACCTTCAGCACCACCCTCTGTGACTGTCTGATGACCATGGACGTGATGCTGTGCACCGCCTCCATCTTCAACCTCTGCGCCATCAGCGTCGACAGGTCAGTGCTCACCTGTACAGGTACACGCACCAAGGAAGCAGTGAAAATATGATTTAAATGTTGATATCAGTAGGTGTCTGTCTGACCTTTGACCTGTTTTAAAGTAGTTTGAACTAGTCCATACACAAGGTAACGCTTTAAATGTGAGGTCCAACATGTGAACTGTAAGACGTGAAAACTGCATCCTGATGGTTTTAGCTTTTCTTTGAGGGGAACTCTTACATCAAAGTCTGTTGGAAGCGCTACTGGATATGTGACCAAAGTTGTATAAAACCTTTCGTGGCTTCAGAGGGAGCTGCGTGGAGTCTGGTAAATTCCCTCAGGTGATGTCACTTGAGTCTGTGCTGGTTGGGGCTGAGTAAAAAAGAAAGTGAGCTTACCAGACGTCTGTGGCCGATCCTCATTCCTGCAATTACAACACACCTGAATTTGTAAACCAAGTGAATTAAGTCAAGTTGCATTGTGGGTAATTTAGGTGCCAGATTTTTACAAGGAAGAAGAATGGATGGATTATAAAAGACGATATCTCTGGTTTTATCTGATTTTAACCCTTTTTTTTTTTAAACTCTCCATCATGACTCAGCCAATGTTATATGAGTGCAATGCCAATCAGTGGAGTCCTCTTTTAAGGCCCTTTCAGAACACACACCTCCCTATGAAAATGTACAAAATAAAAAAGAACAATTTAACTCGTTATGTTTGAGTCACTTTTACGTAAAAGTCGCGGGGGAAATCTTAGTAAGTCAGACTCAGTAATATGTCTATTTATATTTCTTTTTTGTACAAGTGGAAGTTTATTTATTTAAGCACTACAGGAAAGGTCATGGAGACACAAGAATCATTAGGATTTATTCTCTGCGGAGCATGAATAGTAATTGAATTCATATTCAAATTACAATCTGATGGTGGCACTAGAAGAAAAGTCAGGGGATCACCTAAGTCAATAGGATTCATCGTCTGGGGACTTTGAATTTCAGTTCAATCCTAAAAACAGGGAAGTCAAACCTAAAAATGGTCCCAGAACTTTTTTCTCAGTTAAATAAATGTCTACATACATTTTCTCAGAGCTGTAGTGAGGAAGATGCAGATGATTAAGATGCGGGCGGCTCTGCAGCCAAACAAACCCTGAAACACCTGCAGGACTATCAGAGGAAACTCTGCAGTTGATTAAAAGTAGGAGGTTAAAGTCCAGCCGTAACTCACAGACTAAGTGTCATATCCAGAGCTTTAATCGGCCTCAGGTCAGGGTCATCCAGGAACAAGCAGCTGATTAATCAAACCAGAGCCCTGAGGACACCTCACTGACTGTCTCAGCTCTTCATCTGAAGGTCGTCAGGGTCAGACAGTCACGCCAGAGTTCGCTCTCATGTGGAAATATGACGATGACCTTTTGTCTGTTTCCTGCAAAAGAAGAAAAATCAAAGCAGACAGAACAATTTAAAGCCCCAAATGAGGGATGCGTCTGTGGTGATGAACTGCCAGCTCTGCTCTGCGCTCGTTAGTTTGACTCAATGAGATTATCAGAACTCTTGGCTGATGTTGAAGGATGAAAATCTGAGCTGAAAACCTGATCTGTTCCTCAAATCTGATGTCCCAGCTTCAGAAAATATGATTACATCAGAGGCTGATGGAGGCAGTGAAGCTAATGTGGACTGATGGTGATGATCTGAAGCTTTTGGAAGCAGCCAGCAGCAGTTGGAGATTTAACTGGATGACAGAGTCTGAATAATTCAACAGACTGAGCGGGAAACAGATCTTGAAGGTCTGCAGAGAGTCCACCTGCTGCTGCTGACCACTGGCTAAAGGGCAAAATCTTAAGGTTTCTCTGCAGGTTTAATGGTTTTAATAGCAAACTGACTGATGACCCGCTGTCATTCATGGATGGATTACTGAACAGGACCAGGGGTCCGGGGGGTAGAGGGGGGCCCCTGAGCCAGATCCTCTGAATGAAGCGACTGATATTAATATTTCCTGTTGCTGACAGTCAAAGAGGTCAGCCAAACACGTCTTTCATCCTCACCACTTTTTCCGATCCTGATTGAAGTCCTTTGACTATTTTGGGAAATACGATTATTCACTTTCTTGCTGAGAGTTATCATGTCTGTTCATTACAAATGAAGCTATAGCCAACAGCTAACCATAACCTCAAAACTGCAAAGTGCATAGTTTGGCAATAGTAAGACTATGTTAAAATAGTTTTATAGAAAAAAACAACCCACATTTCAGGTTTCCATTGATGGTTTCCTATAATATTTCCGATGGTGCCCTATAGTATTGTGTATAATATCTGTGTAAAGGAGTGTCAGTGTGGATCTGCTGTGGCAGGAAGCTTTGGACAGGAGTCAGACAGCCTCTGACTATCAACAAAACACTAAAGTTCAGTCGTTTTGCATGGCAAATCTCAATTGGTTTTGATAATTTCATTAATAGCCAATGAGGGAAGAAGTACTCAGAGAGTTTACTTAAATTAAAGTAACAAAACCACAGTGTAAAAATACTCTGTTACAAGTAAAAGTCCTGCATTCAAAAATCTACTTGAGTAAAAGTACACAAGCATTACCAGCAACATGTACTTTAAGTATGAAAAGTAGAAGTACTCAAAATGCAAAATGCAAAATAGTTAAATTATGGAGTATCAGCGTCCTGAAAGATGATAAATATATTTTTTAATCTTATGCATACAAGATAATTTATACACAAGTTGTTATCGTGTGCAACAAGACTTCAGGGACTCTCTTAGTTTTGTTGCAGGGCAATTTACATCTTTATCATTCTTGTAAGGACATGGTGACAAATCCCAGCACAACTCCAACCTAAGCAGGACTGATCAGTAACAAAACTAAAAACCACCTGGGCCTTAAATCTATAATAATGCATCATATTATATAAATTGATCATATATTTTGTATTTAAAATAAAAGTAACTATAGCATTTAAATAAATGTAAAGTCAAAAGGACAGTATTTTTTTCTGAAATTTAGTGGAGTAGAAGTGAAAAGTAGCGTTAATTGGAAATAGAAGTATATAAAGTACAGTAATTAAGTGCAGTAATTCAGTATGTGCTTAATTATTTTCCACCACTGTTAACAGGTAATTTGTTTGAGAATTTGCGCCACTACTGTACAACATCAACTTTTTCTTTGATACATTTCAAATCTCTCTCATCAAAAAGCCATGTTTTAACTGTTAATAAAGCTGAATGTGTGCTTTGTATGTCTAAATGCTTCTTGTAATTGTTTTCTTAATGTGTGATCAGCAGTCTGTGTTTGTTAAGTGTGTGCTTTTGTCCATGCTCTTACAGTACGTGTTCTCTTGTGCACAGGTCTCCTGAAAAAGATGTTTCGATCTCAATGAAACGACCTATTTAAATTAAGGATTAAATAACTTAAGTGGGAGCTTTTGACCCGTCAATCACAAGTATAACTAATAACATTATTAATGCTGCATTGCAGTAATTGCTGGAAGGAAGCATCATAATGTTATTAGTTCCACCTGGGATTTTCCAGCTGTTAAAAAAAAAGGTCTGTGAATCTGATTTATGTCTGAACGATAAAGAAACGAGTGCTCTGATTCTGCCACAGGCTGTCAAGATTCGACTTAGGAAGATTTATTTATACTGAAAAACAACCTTCTGCTCAATCTTAAAGGATTACAATTATCAAGATGATGGTAAATGGTACATGTTTTCGTTGTCATGTATTTTATTTTATTAGTTTTAAACTGTTATTTTACTTCCCTCCTCTTTTCAAATGTATTAATATGTTAACTGTTGTTTAAATTGCCCATTATTCTCTTTTATCGAGCACTTTAAGATGCATTTCATCTATGAAAGGTACAATATTAATGACATTTATTATCATTATTATCATTGGTGTTATAATGTAAAGTACAAGATAGAAAGATTGAACAGGGAAGAAAAGACAAACACGTGATGCTCATCGATTAAACACGTCACTGTGTTCACTGTCAGTATGTCAGGAGAGTCTGGTGTGTGTTCTGTGTGTCAAAGTTTAATTTGTATTTTTTATTTGTCCAACAGAAACTAATGAGAAACGTGGAGAGTTAATTTCTTCTCGATAATGTTATTTCACTTTGGTGCATATCAGGGCTTCTGGTCCATCCAGAAAAACAACATTCCTGCTCCCCAGAGGATGAACCCTTAAGATTTGAATATACCCCATGACCTATTTTCTAGCAGTAGCTTCAGGACAATTTAAACATTTTTAGCTCCACTTCCAGAGGAATGATCAGGGATGTCAGACTCATTATCTTTAAAGAACAAAGTTTGTTAAAAATGATTGTTTTTTACAAGAAGGTGCCATCAACCCTGACAGCGAGTGAGTGAGTCAGTGATGTGATTTCAGCTGCAGCTGACTATAATATTTCTCTGGCTTGTTGCAGGTTCATCGCCGTGTTGATCCCTCTCAACTACAACAGGAAACACGTGGACCTGCGGCAGACGGTGCTGCTGTCGGCCACCTGGATCGTGGCCCTGGCCGTGGCCTCGCCCGTCATGTTTGGCATCAACAATGTGCCGGGCCGCGATCCCACTGAGTGTAAACTGGAGAACGATGACTACGTCCTGTACTCGTCCGTTTGCTCCTTCTTCATCCCGTGTCCCATCATGCTGCTGCTGTACTGTGGCATGTTTCGCGGCCTGCGGCGCTGGGAGGAGGCGCGTAGAGCCAAACTGAAAAACAGCATCCAGGCCTGCCGCAAGCTGCAGAAGGCCGCCGCCTCGCTGCCACCGCTGGCCTCGCTGCCGCCGCCTCTGCCGCCCATCATAGAGAGGGAACTGACAGATAATCCAGATGAGCCGTCCACTTTCCCGTCCCCAGACCGGCCCTTCCACTCATCAGACTACAAAGACGGCCCTGTGCCGACGGTCAGCTTCACAGAGATCAAGTTTAACCCCGACCCTCGCAGGAAGAAGACGGCCAAGATCAACAGCCGAGAGAGGAAGGCCATGAAGGTGCTTCCTGTCGTTGTGGGTGAGTTCACTGTGCTGTCAGTAACATCACTACCACACAAGGCTGAAGGCCAACTAACTCGGGCCGCTGTAGAGTCACAACTTCACCTGCTTCCAAGGTGCATGGAGAAAACTCTTAAAGGGTAAAAACTATAAAAACTTTATTGTGAAACCAACCAATTTTGGCCAGTGCATTTCGATGGCCCCAAACCCCACTACTGCCCCTGGAACACAGAACTCAAGGTGCCCCCCTCCAGGTTTACTGTGTCAACTGGTTTGTGTTTATTCAAATAGTTTATTTTCAATAAATCAGCAGAAACACTGAAGCTCACAGACAAACTCCAGCAACACAAAATGTAACACGTCATACCATCTGTATTCAACAGATGCAGAAACAGAAATGGAGGCGTAGTCCTCTCTGCACCTCCAGCCCCTCAACCAAACTGGGCTGACACTACAGTTTTATTACTTTTGTATGTTGTGTTAACTAACACTACACATTTTAATCAGATGGCTGGAACATGCAGAAAGTAGGGTCTGTCTGTTTTATTTCAATCAAACAGCACAGTATATTTCTGCAATAACTGCAATATTATTTAAACAAGCCCCTTACAGTTTATAACAGATATTTTGAGCAGAGATGTTGGACATCAGACCATAGAACTGCAAACTTTCTGAACCTGCCAGAAATCCATCTGATCTGAACTGACCTCCCTCAAACTGAACATCAAACGATGGCAAATCTGGTGGAAATTTTGCCCGATTCTAAAAGTAGTTGTGGGCAACCAAATCAGGTTTAAAGTCAGGCTTAATCCGTACATTGTCTGCCCAGCTTAACACATCCTGGCCAAGTTTGTCCACTGAACTCACAGATACGGAACTGATACTCCTCTTGGAAGAAGGGTTGATATCAGAGGTTACTCCTGGTAAAACAGCAAACAAGGCCACCCCCCAAAACATCAAATTATCCAAGAGTTTCTGGGAATAGCAACTGTAATGTAATTACTGAATTTCACATTGTTATCCCTTACACAACTGTTACTGAAAAGAGTGATCACATTAGAGTGACGTGTCAGTAACTAATGCTTCACGGCCCAACAATGATTGTAAGACCAACGTGTCTCATCTAAGAGAACCTGGACCCTGAATGTGTCTGTCTCACAATAAAATTGTTCTTTATACTACAAGTGCAAGTTTTGACTCCCTACTTTGCTTGCACAAACTAGTTTGTGTTAGTTCACAAACATTTAAATGAGTTATCACAAAGTTACTGTAGAGTGACGAAATTTAGTAAAAAGTATCCATCCATCCATCTACACACGCACATAAATAGTGATATAATGGGTACTGCAGGTACCTGAACGCCCCACCGCCACCTCTGATGTCTGTTCAGAGGCCGCAGGTACCTGAACGCCTCACCGCCACTTCTGATGTCTGTTCAGAGGCACAAACCCATCAGTTAGAAAAGGTCGGCCTATTAATAGCAGCCAGTGTTGGACCTAATGCGTAGAAGTGCTTCCCTTTAGCACGCAGCAGCTAATCCTGCAGCTCCTTAATCTGAAATCCAATTATGACGTAAAGCTTGGTCAGACACAATTTTCAGTGTGCAGGTAGTTCTCATGAATCTCTGCTTCATTAGCTCATCTAATAGTTCAGGTGGTGGTTTGAGATTAACAATAGAAAGAAAATAACTAATTGCAAATTGTCTGACCAGCAAAATATTTAGTGTAAATTAAACTCCAGACCTGTATTGGTAGTCTACATAGTACTAAACAATCTAGTTTTTGCATGAATATAATCAGTCAAAATAATGCAGTTTCTTGCTGTTGACTTCCTCGGGGTTCTACAATAAGAAGAAGTTAACTTACAAGTAAACTTGTCTAGTTTTCTATAGTTCTCGTTGAAAATGTAACTGGAAGATTGTGACTCTCTGTCCGCCTGCTGTCAGTCATTTACACTCAACTACCACTAAACTACCTGCTGCCACCTGTGTGAACCTGACCTGGGTTAATCACCAACATTAAAGGGTCACCACTCTTTTGGTTGGTAGATAGGTTGATAGGTAGGAAGGTTTGCAAGAAAGTTCGTAGAGTGATAGGTAGAGAAATAAGTAGGTAGGTATATTTGGAGGGAGTTAGGTAGGTTGGGGTGTGTGTAGATAGGTAGGTAGGTTTGTAGGTAGGTTGGTGAACAGGTGCCTAGATAGAAAGTTGGTAGACTGGTAGGTAAGTTAGACTGGTAGGTAGTTCATCTGACTATTAAAGAGACAACCCGAGAGTAGGATCAGTTGGTAGATTGGTATAGGTTTGTAGGTTGGTAGGTAAGTTAGATTTGGTAGGCAGGTCGATGTAAAAATGAAAAAGGCTACAGCCCAACCTGAGAACACGTTTTGGAATTTTCTTATTGGTCCAGAAACAGATTATCTCAAGATTCAGCGTGAACAGTAAATGTCACATACGTGTCACGGTGACTGTTTTTCTCCCTTTAGATCCCTGTTTCTTATCTTTGTGCTAAACTAAGCGAAACACTCCCTGGACTGATCTCTGTACCGGTCACACAGAGATGAAACTGAATCCTGACTTAAATGTTGGTCAAATCAAAGTGAGGTTCTTTCTTCTCCTCCTGCAGGTGCCTTCCTGTTCTGCTGGACTCCCTTCTTTGTCCTCCACACGATGCGAGCTCGCTGTCAGGACTGCCACGTCCCGCCGGCCCTGATGAGCGTGGTGACGTGGCTCGGCTATGTCAACAGCGCTCTCAACCCCGTCATCTACACTGTCTTCAATACTGAGTTCAGGAAATTCTTCAAGAAGTTTCTGCAGCGCTGCTGCTCCAAGTTCACCAGATGAGGACAGCGCTGCCACCGCCGCTGGTTTTTTAATGCACAACAGCTGAAAGAGACACTACTGACAGTTGATTTAGTGTCTGTAGTCTGTGTATGTTGCTATTGTTTCCTTCCTCTGTGAGGTTTTTATTTTTTTACATGTGACGACAGCAAAGTTTGTTTGAGCTTAATTTTTCCTGCGAAGAGGTTTCAGTCTGAGGAACAAACTGTTCGGAGGATCAGCAACACATCTACATCACGTCACCGACAAGAACTGATTTTATATGTTGAAATTCATCTTTTCAGAATAAAAGTTTTCACTAAAAAAAGCTGGTTATTAAGATCTTTGTGTTTGTGGAGCAATGCAGAGAGAACTGTGGTCTGAAGCTGATTATCTATCCTGCAGCCAATCATGTTACCATCTTTGATTTAATCTATGGAATTTACTGAACAAGGGGACTTTTATTCCCTGTATTCAGTCTTTCAGGCAGTGCCTTCCTCCTCCATGGCTAAATGTGTACTGCCCTAACAAAGCACCAAACTGACGGTCTGTAACTGGCAAACTTAATGGAGGGGGACGAAATTAATGAGTAGCTTGCTTATTGCCCACACACACACACGCCCAACTACAAGTATGAAACTAACACACCAAAGCTGATTATTGAACTACAGCAGAGCGGCTCAGCATGTCCCAGAGTGTCCAGGGTTTCTGCAGGATCTGGAGCTCCACAAAGTCATCTGAATGTCATTAAAGTGTGATGATGTAAATCTGACACAACAAACAGACGTGAACCTTTAAAAGCTTCGCAGCAGATTTCGTCAGAGTCAAAAGAGCTGAAATCTGAGGGCAGACTGACAGCAACGACACACACACAGATTGTGTTTCATTGGATCATTTTTAAAACTCCTGGTCCCGCCCCCTGCAGGGGTGGAAGGAGATTGTGTGGCGTTGTGTCTGTAAAACCAACTCTTCACCATGTTAAAGGGTAGTTTCACATTTTTCTAGTTTGTCTTAAAACAATACACAGATGACCATATGTACATTGAAACAGTTTTACTTGTCACAGCAGCAGTACACCGACAAGCCACGCGGTACAAAAAATAGTGCAAAAACAAATTTCAAAGGCAAGTACTAACATAAAAGTAAAACATTTTAAAAAGGGGATGTTGTTGATGGCCACTGACAGGAATGATCTCCTGTGCCCCTTGGTGGAACAGGTCAGGGGTATAATTATTTGGCTGAAGACGCTCCTCTTCTCAACTGGGGGGGGGGGGGGGGGAGCGTTCAGGATGCTAACCAACTTGGACAGCATCCTCTTCTACGTCACCGCCTCCAGAGAGTCCGGCTCAAGTCATCCTCTAATCACTGCACGGCATTTCTGACTAGTTTGTTGAGCTTGTCAGCGTCTCTCACTCTCACGCTCCGTCCCCGGCACACGGCAGAACAGAAGATAGCGCCGGCCACCACAGACTGTTGGGACATCTGCAGCATCTTGTTGCAGACTTTGAAGCCTCTGAGCCTCAGCAGGAAGTAGAACCGGCCGTGGCCCTTCTTGTACAGTAGAGGGCCCCTGAGTTCCCAGCCCACTGTAGCCTGTCGTCCTGATCCACTGTGAGGTATTTATAGGAGTGAACCACCTCGACATCCTGCTCCTGGATGGACACAGGAAGTCCACGATCAGCCCCTTCGTCTTGCTAATGTTCAGCTGCAGCTGAAGGAGATGTTTCCGGTTGAAGAGATGGGCAAACAAAATAATGAAAGCCTCCTGTGTAGACAGCCATGCCATCTCCAGCTGAAGCCTTGTGTTTAGTTTAACTTGAGGTAAAGGCATTTCCTTATTTGTTTTGTTCCCCATCACTTACATTGAAATTGCTTTAGGAAGGGATCTCTTCAGGGTCAGTATGAACAGGAGGAATGATTACAACAAGCAAAACCTGTTTCAGTGTTCATATGAGGACCTGTTTTAATACAGACTCAAATAACTGCAAACCTGAGATGTTGGAAGAGACTGCAGATGCCTTTGCTAAAGTTTCCTACATATACAGTTCTGGCTGTTAATGTAGGAAATGTCTGGTCCCGGGAGGATCCCCTTCACTGTCAGGGAGCAGCAGACGCCTGAGCGCCACTGGGACCAATACGCTGCTGAATCAAATGTCATAATGTCTGAGGTGATTCATCAGGAGTCGCTCTGACAGATCACCTGACTACTGACTGTCAGAAATTTTAAAAACTAAACTAAACTTAGACACAGAAAACTGAAAAAAAAAAAAAAAAAACAGAACACGCAAATCTGTCTGCTGGAGTCCTGCAGGAGGAATGACGCTGAGTTTTACTTCTGAGACTCTAGTTGGATAAAAATAAACCTGAAATCTGTACTTCATTAATAAATTAACAGCATTAACTTGCTGATGGAGGAAAAGACCTGAACAGAGTCAGAAGAAAAAAAAAGTCTGATAGAAAACAGGGTTGATTTAATATCCAGTTTGTAATGTTTATAGATCAGAGAGGAGGCTTATTTATGATCTTAAAAAAATGTGTTGATACCTCGTTTTTTATTTAAATGTATCATCCCTTAGTGGTTATTTATTTATTGTTCAGGGTCTCTGGAAGGAAAATGTATCCTGAGAAACACTATGTGGCTGAAAGTGTGTGCCAACCTTTCCAGCCATATATGCCCTGCAGAGGGCACTGATTTATATTTCCTTGGCAGATGGAATTTAAATATAGAAAATTAAAATAAATAAAACATGTAACTCTATTGGCAAATATTTTCCAGTGTGAGTGAACGAAACTAAACATAACATGGGCGACTTAAACTTGAAAATGAAACTGCAAACTGGACTTTAAAATGTTAATTCTGTCCTGAATTTGGCTAATAAAATTGAAATGTCCTTTTTGACAGGAAATTTGTCAAAGTCAAACAACAAATCCAGTGGGTGAGACCCACGATCTGACTGGTTGAAACACACCAATCACAGGACACCATTCAACTGCTCTGGTTTCTGGCAGGGCTGCCATACATCATGGATCATGTGCATAGAAATGAAAAATTACATTTCTCTTTTAATTTAATGATTAAATACTGCCAGCTCTGGACTTACACACGTTTCTGTCTTTATGAGCTTCTAAGTAAAAACAGAAAACTGCAGAGCTTTAAAGATTTCCCTTTTTGATCTTGAACACAAGACAATATCCTGTACTAAGTTCAGTCTTTCAGGACTTTGGGCTTTACATGCTGTGAAAAAACAAATAAGAAAATAAAAAACATTGTTTTAACTGGAACACAACCTTTAAAAAGTATTTTTTGAGTCAGACATCAGCATCACCTCACAATTCATCATGACTCATAATAAAGAAAAAAATGCCACAATACCATTAACAACAGACAGATAATTAATCTCTACGTATTGGCCAGGGTGGGGTGGGGTTAATTTAATATTATCTTTTATTTTACTGATGTGACCTTTATTTAACCAGGACAGTGTCTGGAGATTTAAATCTGTTTATCAAGAGTTACAATGGCAGCAAAATAATGTTTCATAAAAACAACAGAGAGGTAACAGTCACTGAGGGAAGATAAGAAATAAAAATCATCATAACGGTAATTGATAGAATAATTGACTAAATTAATTGAGAAGATAATTGACAGATTAATCGATAATGAAAAGAATATCCTCATCATACTGGTGGTGAATTAATGTTTTGGTAATTACTGAAATATTCAGTATGCAGTTCAGTATGTTGAGCTGCGATTCCTCCAATGTCCACTAGATGCTGCTGTGATCAAACGCAGACTGTATTGAAGTGAATGGGGAAAACACCCAACTTCTCTCTACGAATATAAAGTCAGAGCAGCTTTTTCGACAACAAGCTCGCTCTCAGCAGATCAGAGATCTTCTTTCCATGAGAATCTGTGGGGAAACTTTCACAATAAAAGCTCCAGTAAGGAGATTTTAAGTCTCCACAACAGATGTGTCTAGAAAGATCTCCTCTTATAAGGACTTCCTGTCGGATGACCTTCACTGACACACCTCTCATGTTCTCATACAGACTGTGTCCGCGGTCTGCTGCACCTTCATTTCACTTTGTCCATGTCGATGGCTGTGATCGGCTCCTCCTCATGAACAACCACGCCCCCTGCGGACTGACAGCAGGTGTGCTGATGATCCTTCCAGTCCTGCAGTGAGGAACAAAACAAACTGATCTGTGATTCTGTTAACAGATTTCAGTTTACAGATCGTTTGTATTCATACATTTATGTGTTGATAACAGCTGATAATCAGGGCTCGTATTTATCAAGCATCAGAGTAGGAGATCAGTCTTTTTTTTTGGTCCTACTCCTATTTCAACTAATAATCAGGAGAGCTCCAAAGGTGTCCGTATGCTTTTTGCAATGGGTAAAATGCGGCAGTCCTAAATAAATCTTTGTTTGATTTTATGTGCACGACGAGGTTCTGCCTGTGCAATACTTCACAATATATACAAGATGCACTAATGAAGGCATGATAAAACAATGTGATGTGACTGTATAGGGCTGAATGAAGTCAATTTGTTATATTTAATACATTTCTTTTTAAATTGTTTATATTAAAAACATGCCAATGTTTACTTAAGGTTTATTATGTAAATTGTGTATTGGCAAATGAGATTCAGCTATTTATTCATTTTGGCATTATATTTTTCCATATATAATTTGGTACCCACTTACCTAAGTTTGCCTATACACATAAAAACTGGTGCTATTTTCTGAATTCCCATTTTAACTGTCGTCATCATGTTTTTAATGTACATACTCTAACTGTGAAATGCGAGTTTATAAAGATGTTTTCAGTGATTTTCTTTGTGACGCTTCGGTTTATTTCTGATTTTGTGGCGTAGCTCATGTTATCTGTCTTTTGATGTTTGTCACTAACTCAGTGTTATAACTGCCTATTTTTTTCTTGAGTAAGTGATTAATTAATTGATGAGGCTTTCTTAGTGGAAGAAAATACTGTTAAATTAACAGAAAAACATGACTGTACTCCAGAGGATTGTTCAGGTGAGTCTTACCTTCCTCTGACAGAAGGTTGAGCAGTAGTTGACTTTGTGACAGCCTGTACACTCACTCATCGCCACCCGACCACAGTTCACACACATCTGCTGCAGAGCCAGAACAGGAGAACACACATGAACACAGAGGTGATGTTTGTTGTTGTAGTTTCCCCAGGGTGCCATCAGATGTCTGACTACAACTTCAAAGTTTAAAAAACGTGGCTGTTTACAAGGCAGGAAGGGTCTGATGAAGAAAATTTTCAAGACTTTTTTAAGGTGTGTGTTTGTGTGTCTTACATTGATGATGATCTCTGTGATTTCAGTGCTCCTCTTGGACTCCGCGTCGTCCGGCTGCTGAAACGAGATCTGGTTCTGAAACGTCTGACTGAGACCACACTGAACACACACACACACACACACACACACACACAGAGTTAGAAATAAAGCCACTCTCTCATTTTATTTGCAATTATTATTGTGTGTGTGTGTGTTCTCACCTCCTTCCTGCCTGTCTGACCTTTGACCCCCGTAGTGTCTCCTGAGTTTTTGGCCTGTTCGATCAGAGCCTTCAGCTGCTGGACGTTGCTCATCAGCGTGTTGGCCATCTCCTCCAGGTACAACCAGGTGTTCTTTTGCCCCTCGCTGACTGCTGGCCCCATCCCTCCTACAGGCGTGACCTCCAGCCCGCTCACCAGCCCCGCAGACGGAGACGCCGCTGTCACCGTCATCTTGGCCTGAACTGGCTGAGGAGCCACGGCCAGAGCCGGCAACGCTGTCAGCACTGAGAAAGAAAAGACACAGCTGTGATTTGATTGAAAATCCCTGTGACAGTTTCTGGGGTTTATGTCAGTCCTCTGGATATTTAATGTAGAAGTGAAATATGCAGAAACAAACAGAGCAGGTGGTCTGAACAGATCCAGATCACAGTGTCTGTGCGTCCTCCATACATTCACTCCTGACCTACATACATGATATAATGTCTGTTTTTATTCCTGCGGTGCTGGAGACACCGACAGCTCGGAGCTCCGCTGAGACCAGATGAGTCCAAAAATAACCACACATCCATCTCAGACTCTGATCCAACATGGGGAAAGAGCGTGTGTTCTCACAGGTAAAACAATACTGATATAATACAGATATTTATTTTTATATTTATTGTCTTATACAGCCATTAATGTTTTTCTTTCTTCACTGTGTTTCTCCTACTTTTGAAAATAAATGCCTTTGGTTGGTGGAGTGTTTTTAAGAAAGATCCTCAGATGTTACCAACAGCTGGACTAAAAGTTTCCACTGTGGTTGTGAAGTACAGGTAATCTGATAATAACACAACAGTTACATGTGAACTTGGCTGTGTCCCCAGGTATTCTTAAGACTTTATGCAGTTCTTTCTCTCCTGGATTAGTGCTGCTTATTTATTAACTCCACCAGCCTCTGCTATGTGTCTCTGACCTGAATGAAAACAGCTTGTCTGTCCGATCATGCCGTCCTGGTGGTCTTAATTCTTTATATTGTGGTCATTAAACAGCAGCAGAGACTTTACTGCCACCTACTGTATCCCTGCTGAAAATGTAAATAAATCAGATCCAACAGCTTCATCGTTTCTTCTCTTCCTTTAAGCTTTTACACCTCACCTGAGAGAAACAACTTCTGTTCTGTTTGATTGATGTGGATTTATCACTAAATTTAGTTTGAATCTGTGTATTTGAATCGATGAAGTCTTTCAATTATATACTGATGCAAATCTCTTCATCTGAAATTCCAAACATACACAGACCCACAGGCCCAGGGTGCTTCATTAACCTCAGGGTGAAGGACAGAGAGACAGTGCTGACAGCTGGATCACGACTGTGTGTGTGTGTGTGTGTGTGTGTGTGTGTGTGTGTGTGTGTGTGTGTGTGTGTGTGTGTTGCCCAGAAGTCAGATGAAAACATCAGCAGCTTTCCAGCCAACCAGAACAGGCCCAGTGAAGGTTAAATGGTCCAATCAGTAACTGCTCACACTCAGAAAACACTAATAATAATAAAGATTAATAATAATAATATTGTTCGGTGTTGTCCCTGTATTAACAGATCTGTCAGTCAAAGTTGGAGTGAGAGATCTCTGATTGGTCCTTTAAAGAGGACAACGCTCACACACGCAGAGCTGGCCTCTCCTGAGAACTCATTACAGCAACGCGACAGCCAATGAGAAAGCAGCTGTCGTGCTTCCCTGGTGCCTGATAGGATGATGGATAGGCTGCAGGTCAGCGGCGATGCAGGGGATCAGTAAATAGAAGGACAGGAGGAAAGATTAAGCTGAACAAAAAGTACTTCAATGTACATGTGGGCATGTCAGTATTGTTTTAAGATAGACTTGATTTAAGTGAGTGTGAACCTCTCCCAGTTCGAGTGTAACCACCAGGGACCTTTGTTGCATGTAATACCCCCGTCTCTCTCCCCATGTTTACACAATTTACTATCAGTATCCAATAAAACAGACCAAATAAAAAAAAGTTGTTGCTGCATCATCATGTCTCAGCATGGAAGCTGCTGATCCAAATGTCCAGAACCAAAAGAGCCAGGCTATTCAATTCTATGGAAAGCTCAAAATTGGTACTTACTAGCTCATAATGCTGAGAATAGATCTTGGAATTACCACATCAGGACCTCAAATCAAGAAATTGTGATTTCTCTCGTAATTTATGCAATCTAGATCTGAAATCTGATCTGATCATATTCACTCCTGGACACAACTCCACGTCTGAACCTCAGACTGACATTACGCACTACAGATGACGGACAGTGTGGATGATAACAGTGATGGACGGTACCTGCTGTGCTGGCGAACACCTCGCTCTGCGCTGAGCCCTGTGAGATGATGGCGGCGGCGGCAGCGGCAGTGGCGTCTCCCGTTGCAGTGCGGTCAAAGGTCAAGGTGCCGGAGGTGGTGAACTGTCCTGACGGCGACACTGTGACTGTTGGTGGAAGACGGACGTGTCAGCCATGTTTGGAAAATCAGACACAATCAGAAACTTTCAATGACTGTTCAGGTCTTATTCAGAGGACCAGCAACTACTGGACAGGCAGTATGTTCATCAATATTTCATTAATTTAAATAATTCACTATTGAATTTAATTCATAGGTGCTTCACAGGATGATGTGAATAGAATTCTAGGGTAATTTTCAAGGCGTCAAAGGTCATGAAATGAAAACTGTCTAATCTGATAAATGGAAGATATATTTTCTCCTTAACTCTCAAGCCTTTTAAAACAAGCTGTTGTGACGGTGAGCCCACAAATCTATGAAATAAACTGATTTGAACAGACATAAACCTTTTGGGTCAGAACCACAAACTATCCTTTTCTTCTTCTTCCTCCAATCACACATCGGATTGAGGTCACCTGACGTACATGTGGTCCCCGGGGTCAGCGTGATGTTTTTGGTGACAGGAATTTCCTTTTTGGGGGGGGTGAGCGGAGGCTCGATGTCCTTCTTCCGCCTCTTGTACGGGACGAAGAGGCGAACTGGACCAGTCTGAACCGAGTAGAGAAGACGAAATCAACACAACGTCCAACAACAGTGACGATGCTTCAAATCAGAGACAATGACAAGGAACGTTTTTTTCTCTTTTTTTAATATCTTCAATATGAACCTGTTTATCTTAAAAAATAACAAAATTAAATTTACCATACTGATGTTTTCTGCTACCACAGAGTCTGTATCCTTTGGACACTGAAGAGAGAAAAGCAGAGAATAAGACAAACAGAACCTGAAGTGATCCGGTCAGTTCAACACAAAAAGGTCCAGTTCATAATGAAATCAACAGAAAAAAACAACATCATCAGAAACTGGAACCAGACACTGTGTTGCCAGATCTGACTGACACCCAATAGCCCAATCATCATAAAAGAAGCCTATGATTGAGTGTAACAATAAAAATAAAGCATTTCATCATATGATGCACCTCCAGTCTTTAAGTTAACCCACAAACCCCAGTTACAATAATGGAAAAGTAACTCCTCTGAATAACGCTACATTAAACAGAACAAGCCTTCACCTGTAAGAACAGATGCAGATATTTTACTGACTGATAAACATAATCTTCTTCTTTCACTTTGCTTCCTGATCTAAGCTGTTTCCTGATCATGCACGTTCTCCAGGACCAGGACCAGGACCTGTCCTGCTGACTCACCCCCGTCAGGTCATCACAGCAGGCTGCACAGGTGCAAGAGGCAGCGTGGGGGTTCAGGATACGCTCCTATACACACAAACACACACATACAGAAATTGGGAACAGGATTTAACTCCACCTCTCTGTTCAGAATCAGCTGCAGTGTAGTACTGCAGCAGTACAGTGTAGTAAAATAGAAGTATGAGCTCAGGAGCACCTGTATGAGGCAGAGCAGAGGCCTGCCAGCGTATCTGATACTCCTCTTCCAGTCTTTGCTGCTCGCTCTTCCTGCCAGACCTTCAAACTCCGTGGGAGTGAACCACTGCTGGTTGTGTCTGACGCAGCGACCTTTTCCCCCTGAACACATCACAACAGTCAGTGTGGGACATAACAGGACGAATTACTGAAGAACACAGTGCAACACGGAAGTTAAGTGAGTTGTTTCAGTCTCATTCAGGTTCTCTTAGACAACTGGTCACTGTTCGCTCAGCGGCTGCTTGTGTAGACGATGTCAACACTGAACAACTGTGCGTTCTGCAGCTGGTTTCATTTAAACTGAAGTGAACACTGATGCAGCATCAAGACAAAACTGCACAGGGAGAGAACTGGTGTTTGTGAAGAACACGTGCCTATGTTGTTGTAGTTCCTCATAGCTGCCACCAGACGTCGGTACAGAGTCTTCTGTAACTGACAACACCAAAAAACAACAATAGCGAACTCTTTAAACTACAAGAAGACGAGGTATTTGATGAGGAAAAGAGGCTGAACAGGAACATTGTTTTTTCTTTATTGTCCACGTGGCCAATTAATTAGTTGCATTAATTAATAAATCAGTAATTATTCTTTTACTTTTGATACTTTAAGTACATTTAACTGATCTGCACCTTTACTTCAGTAACATTTTAATTGCAGGACTTTTACTCTGGATTTTTTTAAGCTGTGCTTTTGCTAAGGAAGTTTAGGGATCTCATTACTTCTTTCAACACTGCATTTGTTTTCTTCTATTATAGTTTAAGTATACATTTTTCTTCAATTTTATTTAAAGTGAGGTAAATAGTGAAAACACTGCTTTCACTATGATGTTACAGCCATGTGTCACATTTATTTATTAGCTTTATTTAAATTAAAATACTCCAGTAGCCTAAAGGATATTAGATATACATATTATTTTCCCAGTGAAATTAAAACAAATGGTGACTGCAAACCTTTTAGATCGAAATTTTAATTTGCCTAAAACTAGCCTGAGGGTTACGTTTCCATGGTATCTTCAGTCAAAATAAACCCGGTTTACTGCTAATCTCACGTTGATCACCTGATCCCAGTCGGTTCTTGTAGAGGACTCCGCTAGTGTTCCTGCAGCGGACCGGCAGCTCGTTGTTGTAGACCGAGGGGTCCCAGTTGTACTTGGAGCAGGAGTCTTTGTCCTGGGGCGGAGTCAGCGGGGTGGGTGGAGTCTGTTGGCCTGAGGGACGCACAGGAGGACGAAACAAACAGACACAGTCAGCGATGGACCTCACCGACCTTCATGTTCAGGTTTTCATATTTGCTTTTTAATGACCTGGTTCAATATGAATACCTCAGAGACAGCAGCACCTTCTCAGTACTGTAACACACACACACACACACACACACGTACCTGATGCGATGGCGGCAGCAGATTTGAGGCCAGTAGCCTCCACAATGCTGCCGTCAGTGTGAACCACTATCAAAGTGGCCTTCTGGCTACTGAGACCTTCACCCAGCTGGAGGGTTGTCCTCCCACTCTGTGAAACAAACAAACACACACACACACACACACACACACACACACACACACACAAACATACACACACAGTATATACATTTAAAAGATGGCTGAGTATACATACAGTATACATTTGTAATATTTATTTCATACAGTTTCTCACTCTAATGGTGCGTTGAAATACATATGCTTCTAGAAAAAACAGAGGCTACGTTTCTGTATATACAAAGCCACACTGTGGCTGTGTTCATGTGCAGTAGCGTCACCATCAGCGTGTGTTGATCTACCAGCATGTGTTCAGGGAGACTTCCTGACGTGGCAACCGTCGTGGTAAAAACGTTGTCCTCTGCAGCTTGAACGTCTGCCACCGTCACAGCCGTCACCTCTGAACAACAAGAGATTCAAATATTTTATCATCACATACATGTTCAGATCAGTACTTCAACTATATTATAGCTACTGTAGTTCTCCTGTAATGTAAGTATAAAATCATAATATCTCAGCCAAACTTGAGTGTTATGACGACAGCGACACATGTAAGGCTACACAGGGCAATGTGGTAAATTATAAATATTGTGACAATCAAAAGACCTTTTCTATTAATAATGAATGTAAATATACATATATAAATAATAAAAAGTGTTTAAGAAAGGAAAAATCACTAATTCAAATTTTTAGCTGATGCCCCTGACACAACGCATCTCAATTTCTGATGCATTCTCAATATTTCATCATCTCTCTAAGAGCGGGAGAAATCTAATGCAGAATTTCACATTTATTTCCAAAGATGTGAATGTTATATTATTACTATTGAAACGTGTGTAAATTATTATGTAATAAAACACTATTTTCCCCAGCTGTTTGGCAACCATTCATCCAGTCTGTCCAGTGGTGGCACAACCTGGCCAGCTGAGGATGCCCTGGCACACAACTTACCCCTCACCAAACTACATTCAATATCTGACATTTTAATCTTATGGACCGGGGGAAATGCACAACCATCACCTATTAATCAGGTAAGTAGTCAGCACTTTTATTAAGTAACCTCTCTTCAGTTCGGCATATTGGATTTAGGTAAATATCTGACGTAAGTCAAATGTAGACTTTAAATACGGTTAATCTTAATACACCGGTGGGCTGTGGGCTACCAGAGTAAGCCAACTCTAAAAGTTTAAATTTTATTAAGGTTGGGCAGTTTTTCAGTTGTGTCTGTCCTTGCCGAATTTGGCACCAGTTTGCTAGATTAACCAAGTGAATATGTGCGCTGTGATATATGTGACATATATGCAATCGATGGGCCAAAAACCTTTAAATTAAACAATAACTGAACGGAGTTTGGCTGACGAACGTACTGTTGCTGTGTGCCACCAATCTACAGAACCTACGATGTTTGTTTTCCGTGTTAAAAAGCTGTGCAGTTTCATGTGGGAATCGTCACTGGTTCACTTGTATCGATAAGCAGCGGCTGTAAACACATTCACGAGCCACCTGCCGTCTCCCCCCCGTTTACACACGGAGAGACATTTTCATCACACTCGGCGCTTCTCTTTGAACGTCCATGTTTTTAGCGCCACCCCGCTCGGCAGCGGCCTGCTCCTAGCTAAAGCCCGCCTTGCCTGCGAAAGCCGCCTCGGCCTCGTCCGGGTTCGGCAGGGACTCGGCTCCCATGTCGATGTTTCCCGGTTCGGCCATCACGGCCATCGTGGTGACTTCGGCCTCCGACTCGGTATCCGAGCCGTTCCCCGGCGCGATGCCGATGGGATCATCCAGCCCGAGTGCCTTCGTGGCCGAGTCCGCTTCGTCCATTCTTCCGCCGACCGACAAGAGCCGAATGTCGCCGAGCTGCCGCGGGGCAGAGCGGGCTCCGAGCGCAGCCGAGTGCGGAACGAACCGAGGACAACCGTAAACACGGAACCCGTTAACGGTAATCGGTAGGGTGAATAAATACTTTCTTTTTTTTTTTTTTTTTTTACGAAATTAACGGAATCGTCAAAGAATCAGGCGAATTAATCCGGAAAGAGGACGGCCGCTCGGCTGTTTGTTTTTCATGAAGTCTCAAGAAAGAGATGCACCGGAGAATACCGGAAGAACACGAGTCGATCCGAAGCGACACACAGCGGCCAAAACACACACGTACAACTTAGACATAGTACATCATTTAAAGGGTGATTCCAGTATTTTTACTATTTTATTATACTTTTACAACAAGCTCAAATAACTGTATTCCTGGTTAGAAACAACAATAATATAACTGATCTAAAAATCTAAATGACAATAACTATAATTAGATTTATTTGTGTTGCTGGACATGACCTTAATATTTGTAAAACTATGGTTACAGCTTGTGTCTAAAGTACAGCAGTATGTGGGTAATATGGATATTCAGCTGAAATGACACTGAAGTAACACACTGTTGAAATCTTTAAGGAATTCTAATTTATTTTCATTTGGTTTTCAAAATAAAATGTTTATTATGATTATGAAAATAAATGATTTTTAAATATATTATTTATTTAAGACTATTACTATAAAAATTACTATAAAATGCAAATCATAAATTATTGTTGGTATATCTCACATAATTCCCATAAAGAAGCAATTATCCCAACAAGTTCCACAATTAAAACTATTTATTACATGTATATTAATAAAAATCTTCAATGTAGTCTGTGACCGATTTACAGTCCAGACAGCTGGAATGTAAACACATAAAAAATAAACTCTTTTTAATCCTCTTTAATCTCCTCCAGTCTCTTTCAGCACTAATCTGCTGTGCAGACAATGACTGACTCCATGTAGAATATAAAAAAAAAAAAAAAAAAACTTATGATACAAAATGCTCCTGTAAACAAAAAACAGAATAGGTCCCAACATTAAATATTAATTATTAGAAGGAAACACGTACTTAACTAAAACTGCTTCTCAAACTAAAGTAAAACACAACTGAATACACTGATGTTCAGGTTTCATTTTTGTTTTTTTTAGAAAAAATAGAATCACATTACAATATGTGGGGAGTATTTGCCTGCAGCCTCGTCTCCTGTTAATCAGCTGCAGGATCAATACAATTGTTGTATGGAAACGTCAAAGGAAAAAAACAGCTGATTGACAGTCATGGTCAACACATAGTGACATCATCGAACAGATGCTGTGTCCCAATTCCACACTACATACAAATCAGTAGACATTTTATATTACACATTAATTGTCATATAATAGTGATTTTGCTGTTTTAATACAAAACATCCTTAAAAAAAACATTTGTTTTGTACTGTCCAAAAATAATAAAATTTGCACACTGACGTCAATCAAACTTTGACCTTGGAGTAACACTGCCAATTAAACTTCATAAAGAAAAAACACAATGTTTTACAGCAAATTCAATACTTTTCCCCCTTGACCTCCAACTTTCTCACCAACAAACCTGCAATTTAATTTAATTAGATTTAGCAGCTGTGAGTCATTCTGTTATTCTTCTTTTGTGCACTGATGTGAGACAGTAGTGTACAGTTTTTTTTATTCTGTAATAAATATTTTTTTGTATTTTTTCACCTTTTGCGAGTTTGCACAATTCACTCGAAACTTGCTTTAAATTATTGTGCAGTCTGGAATTGAGGCACAGCTACTCTGTGATAAAACGTATGTTGTGGGGCAAGTTTGTCTTGATTGACACTTCTCATCTGTGGTGGGTGTCTCTCCCACCTGTGCTGCATTCAGGCTCCACCTTCTTTTTTCCAATATTTGGACTTCCTGGCTGCAGCAGGAAGGGACAAAGTCAGTGCGGAAAAGCTCCAAAGTCCGGCATGTTTTTTTTTGTTGTTTTTTTTAAAATAGACTCCAGCGTCTTTGGTATGACCACGTTCACTGTTTCCCCACCTGAGTTGGTCGACACCCCCTGCTGGTCAGTTCAACGATTCAACAAAATGTTTTCTGTCTACTTCCTGTTCGATTTCTCACTTTGGTGCAGAATAAGAAGTCTTCTGTGCAGGAGAACCACAGAGATTATTTAAATCTATCAGATATGACGTCAGAGTCAAAAGTCTCAGCTCCACATTGGGACCAGCTCCTGTCTGATCTGGTTTTGAATCAGCGTTGAATCCTGGAGACCAGGTAGTAAAGCAGGAAGAAGACCAGGACCAGGCCCACAGAGACGTAGCAGAGGATGCGGCGGTTGTCTCTGCCGGATCGGACCATGGTGGAGAAACGCTTCACGCTGCCGCTCAGCAGGCCCGTTGCACTCAGGAAGTTTGAGTCCTGAAAGGAAAAAAAGACAAGAGGAAGGAAAAATATGACGAAGGGACTTTTATAAACTTTAACTGAAGAAAGCAATTTTTGCTAAAACAAGAAAAATACATTCAGATCTTGAGGAGTTGTGTGGATGTGTCTGAAGGTCAATTCACACCAGCAGCCTTTTTGATGCAAGAACACATGAACTTTTATTTTATCATATAATTTAGACAAACTCAGAGAAACGTGTCACTACAGGTTTATTAATGCTCGGACTTTCCTTCACTCTTTTTTAATATTCCTCTAGCACTGTTAGGAAGCTCCAAAGAGATCTAGGAGCACCATTTTGATTGATGACCAAAGATTTCACTGGGTCTCTCTCATTTTGTTAACTTTCAATTACAAAGTGTAGAGGGGCCTCTACGAAGACGAACCATGATCATTGTGTGGCCATTCAACAACTACAGCTCCCATGAGGTACGCCCAAAGTGTTCTGATGGCTCAGACTTGTGGGATATGTTGTTGTTAAATGCAGAAAACAGGCAGATGGAAGAAATCCTCTGAGAGATAGTACAGAACCTAGAAGGGTGGGACTTATTGCTGTCCTCATGATTCAAATAGACACCTGCCAGCCAATCAGAAACCAGCTTTGTCTAAGGATATGGCATCTAAATAATAATTTTAAAAAAGCAAATTATATTTTTCTATATTGCTTCATAGACAGGAAAGACTCACCATGCTGTCTAGATACTCGTTCTGATCATCAGCCTCTCTGTCAATGTCGTACGCCAGCTGTCAGATTCAGAGACAAGAGAGATTATTAAAAGTTAAAATGGCAGGTTTTTATTCTGTTTTTATTATTTTAAAGAAAAGGAATGATTAATGACATCAAGTTAATGTTTACATCATGTCAATATCACAAATGCCTCATGGGGTTTTACAATCTGTAAAGCATATGACACCCTCAACCCTTAAACTCCCTGTCCTGTTTTACGTCAGTGTCACATTAATACCCACAGGTGTCAGACTGAGCAGTCTGAAGAATCACTTCTGACTAAAAACTATTAAGAAACATATCAGAAATTATGAAAGTAGCAGATGAAGAGAGTCACTTGACTCACAGATTTTAGTCTGGAGACTTTGGTGGCCAGGTTCTCAGCCAGCCGTTTGTTTTCAGCATCCAGCATGTCGTCCACAGAGCCATGACCTGGAGATGCACAAAAGTATTTAGTAGGTTCTGTAGTTAGAGTCACAATATTAATTTACAAATGTGAAATTGTACAGTGTAATCTGTAACATGTCAATCAGTTGCTAAACCTGTAACACTTTATTTTATCAGTTTCCTAATAATCTCATTAAAATGGGCTGATATGTAACTGGAGTTCCCTTAGGAAGGTTCACAGAAAGAACTATGTAATCTGGTACTATTGGTATGTAATAGGGAAAAGGAGGAATTAATTCCAGTTGCTTGGTAGAAAACATGTGAAAATGTAGAATTTGTCCTTCTGTGTGGTAAATTTACTGGTAAACATATGATTTTAAAAATATAGGGAATCAAGTTAATTGCAAAAACTGACAGATCCAGTTTAAACCCAATCAATACGAATTTAACAGTTCTTGCTAATGAACTCTACATAATTATGTCTGCTGTATCATTTCCTGGTTCTGACTTAATACAGCAAATAATTGAAAATGTTAAATAAAGCGTTACGAATTACACATTACGAATGAACCTGATATTTTGCTCAATCTCTGAAAATTCAAACAAACCTCATCTTTAGCAGATATTTCTCATTATAATATTGTGACTTTAGTTTGTTTAATTTAAGAAAAATAATACAAACTGTGGAATATAGCTAATAAGATAATTTCAGTAAAAATGGCGGTTTGGCTTCATGACGTCATCCAACAGTCAACCGCTTCGAGTTCCCGTGGGCGTGGCCTTTTGGTCCGACGGCTCGGGGTTTCCCAATCCGTCGTCCTCGACAGCAGGGGTTTTAACGTTCATTTTCAAATTATCAGCGCTAATTTAATTACCTGCCAATCTGCGGTTAAAGGTAAATATGCACACAAATCTTTACATAAATGTATGTTTTTAAGATTTATTTCAATAAATACTAAGTGTGTTTAAGGGAGAGGGAGTCGAACAGCCCGCTAATCCAACGGCGCCACCTAACGGCAGTGACCGTGGCCCTGTCAGCAAACTAGTTTATTAGCTAGCTTTAACGGTAATCTACCGTTAATAACTTGCTGCATAGAGAAGCTATAGGACTTTAATTATTATAAATTGTGTTTTTTTTAACGCCACTAAACCTGACCAAAGTCACTGTTGAGTGAAGAAGTTACCGTGTGAAACTGGTAGTTAACGTTAGGCTGAGGCAGGACAGAATCCCGAGAAATAACGTGAGCTCGGTCAACGTATATTATGTAAATTAATGTTAAAAACCGCGGAAAATAAAATCCATCAAACAGTCTGCCGGCTGTTTATTTGATGAAGATGCAGCTTTATTCTAAAAAACAAGAATTCCTAGTACTCTAAATTACTCTACAAGGTGATTTACTAATGTTACCTGAATTAACGTACCTAACGGTTACGCCTAATAAATTATGCGGTTAGTTAAACGTAAATTATGCAGTTAGTTAGGCGTAGCAAGAATAACTGGTCGGGTTAGTTTAAGAATCCGGGATACAGCTTGGTTCAGATTTAGGTAACGTTAAGGGTAAACATATCTATATGGAAACACGCTTCGACACAGTATCGGTATTGTGCTGTTGGGGGTGTGCTGAAATCAACGACCCGGACAACCGTATCCGGTGTACATTTCTTCCTGTATCTCTAAGCAGGACATGTTTTTTCTGCAATTTACAGTAAACAAAGCCAACTTCTGCTGGTCTGTCACAAAACATACGCACAAAAATCGCTTCATTCTGGTCACTTAATGCACATATTAAGTATCAGCTAATCTAACTTGTATAAAAATGTTGTTAGAATTTTGTGGACTGAGCTATCTTTTCCGTTCATAATGTTCAAGATTTGTGTGATGTTAGGACAGCCAACTTTCTCTGATGTTACGACAGCCAAAGTACTTAACACCCGAGTTAGTTAGCCTGTTAGCTATGCTCCAGACTTGTGTTCGCCTTAAAGTGAAGTAACTACAGATCCAGACACTAATCACACTGCTGATCTGATCTGCCATCTCAGTGATGGAGTCAATCACACGGCTGTAAGATTTAGCTTTTTACTGCTTGAGACGGTTAATGGCTGAATATTTACAAGTGAATACGTGTCAAAAAACAATACCTCTGTTCCAGTCCGCCATGTTGATGAGTGACGTCACGATCAGCTGTGCACAGGTTTGATAGATACACGTGACCACATGTCACACAAGTTGCTTCTTGTTTTACAGCGGTTGGCATCCACCTTATTGGTGCATTACCGCCACCTTCTGCTCTGGAGTGTGAATCAGACCATAGCTTTACAATCTAAATCCTGTAAATATAAAAGTGTTCTTTAAAACCTAGTCCTTCTATACATCCCTATCCATGTCAGCCACCCTACCACCCTGTCCCTGCTTATCCGTCATATCCTATAAAAAAAAACCTGTATTCTTTAAGAAAGTTTCCTCTCTCCTGTGTCCACTACCTACCCGAGTGACTTTGACATTCTTGTGAATTTGATATAGATGACTCCCTTTCTCCTCTCTGTCCCACCTTTCTTACCTCATTTGGTTGTTTTTTCCCCAGATTATACACATGACCTGTGACTATGCGCTGGAACTCACAGAAATTTTACCTGACCTCCCTGATTTGCTTATCTTGTTACTGCCACTCCCCCGGTATTTCTGATGTTTTTCTCATCAAACCCAGTCAGTTACTTACTTATTTACACATATTCCTATATGTGTATGACCCAACAAGAAAATAAACACATTATGCATGGAAATGTAAAACAATTAAGTTAACAATATTATAGACAAATATATCTGATGATAAAACATTTTCATTTTGGTGCCTGACATCCAATCGAGCAAAGATGAGTGTGGTTTTTAAGAAAAACTGATGCTGAGCTCTACAGTATAATGTGGTAGATAGAAAGTATTCCTCCAACAGTAAAATGCAGGAGATATTTTTCCGAGACTGTAACTGTGTGGCGTGTACAGTGTGTTAACTATGTCTGTCCACTGGGTGGCAGTACACGTACACACTGGACAGACTGGTAAACTGATCTCAGGTCAACTTGGCCAGTGCTGACTGAACCACTTCAACCAGAATGAATTTATCAAGCAAGTTTGTTTTACAGGTTGTAATCTTCTTCATAAGATAAATTGATTTATTTGAACTATAACAGTCTCTGTCTTAATCTCCTTCAGATCTGAGTTGTAACATGTAGTTAAGTGTGTACTACATTAAAAATGTATATCAGAAATTTGTATCAATCATGGTTTTGTGGTAGCATGAATCTAGACCTCTGATAGACTGCTTGGTGAATGTTTGGTGGTGTAGCCAATCCCTGTCCAGTGAGTCACTAAACTACTGCTGTGGTAGTCCTCTAGAGCGTGGGGTCAAAGGTCATGCTAGCTCAGTGTGAAAACACTATCGTGCAAATGTGAAACAGTGATATCATCCTGTGTGTGTATGTGTGTGTGTGTGTGTGTGTGTTCAGTTAATCCTCCTGTGTCTCTTTGTGCTTTAATCCACCTGTGTGTGTGTGTGTGTGTGTGTGTGTGTGTGTGTGTGTGTGTACCACCTGACGCCAGCCTGCATCTCTGCTGGGTGGGGGGAAGGGAAGTGTGCATGAGTTTTTCCATGTCTGTAAGAAATGAAAACAACCATATTGAACAACAACTAATGCAGTCAGAGCACCGAGAACAGGATGGACATTTCAGTTAGGGGGTTGCTAGGCTGTGTCTTGGTGGTTGCTAGGATATGATAGCTGATTGGTAGGGTTTTTTTGTGGTGGTTGCTTAAGGTTTTCCTATTGGTTGCTAAGATATGATAGTTGGGTTCCATGTTATTTCTTTGTGGTTGCTATGGGATGCAAACTGGTTGCTAGGGTGTTTTCTGGTGGTTGCTGCCTTAGTTGAACACTCTGACCCTCCAGTCTGTTTAGACCTGGTGTGTGTAGACCCGGTCCGTGACTTTGTGTAGACTGGGTGTGTGTAGACATGGTGTGTCCCTCTCAGCAGGAGGTGCAGCAGCAGCAGGTTTAGATGTGGTCTGTCTACCTGGTGTGTGTAGACCTGGTGTGTGTAAACCTGGTGTGTGTAAACCTAGTGTGTGTAAAGCTAATGTGTGTGGACATGATGTGTCCCTCTCAGCAGGAGGAGCTGCAGCAGTAGTCTCACTGGCGCTCACAGAAGCCACAGATTGTCTAATTAGATTAAGCGAGGCTTTCCTCAGATAATCATTTAGCCAGCTCCTGTTTTTTCCTACGATGGAGCGCTGCTTGTGACTGTGAGCTTGCTGAAGGTCAAATTGAATTTCTGAATAACAGGCTGGTTTTGGGAGTAAATTGTGGTCTTGGAGTACATCTGCAGACTGCCGGCTGTGGCCGGGTTATGGGCTTTTTCTGGAACTGTGAGTGTGACGCTGCTCAGAGTAATCGGACTGCCGCTAATACCTGCTGCTGCTAACAGGAGGCGATGGGGGAAGTTTCTGTAAGTAAAGCCTTTCTTCTTCTCAGTGCTGCAGTAATAAAGTGACAATAATGTTTTCCAGGAATGACTGGTTCTGAATAGTTAATAGTTTTTTCCAAAAAGCCTGAATGTGTTTCCCCAGTGTGAAAGGATGGCTGCTGATTTTATTCAGCTCTTTCAAACAGCTATAGTTTGTGTAGTTAAGCGTACTGCTGTGATGATTTGTTCATTATTAACTGATCAACAGAGAATTTCTACAATAATAATTAAAATGATCTTGTTGCAATTTTTCTAATGTGAAGATTTACAGCCCTTCTGTTTCCTGTTGTATACTGAACCTCTTGGGGTTTGTTGACCGTTGGTTGGAATCACTCATGAGGCTTCAGCTTTGTACAGTGAGCAGCAAAGCTTTATCTCCCAATTTGACCGTCATGTCTTGTGTGTAGTCTGTTCACCTCTCAGTAGCTCTTTCTTTCTCTACTTCAGCCCTAAACAGGCTGCATCTCTCTTGCTCAGATTAAGCCTCGGCTGACTGATTGACACAGATTACAGTTGAAGGCACAGAGGTCACAACCTGTGAAGAATAAATATAAAAGCTTCCAGTTTACACACCAGCAGGCACAATACTCTACATCACACACATATCTATTCTAACTCAGTCTATTTAAAGTAAATCAGTTAAAATTTACTTTTTTTATTAACTGGGGTTGGAGAACAGAGCAGTCTGCTGGATGGAGGTTTGATCAGGACTGTCAGGTCTCGGCTTTCTTGTTCAACAGTTGATTGAGGGCTTTTCACTCATACAGCTGGTTATTAACGGTGATGAGGTGAGACGATGTAACGAGCATGTTGCTAGACACTTAAATGTAGGAGTGCAGCCCAGGACAAACAGAAATTACAAAGAGTAATGTTTTTCAAATTTTGTTCTTGCTTTGATTTAATGTGTAGTCTTACTGCTGCTCTTGAGCAAGATACTGTTCTCAGAGTTGGAATCGATTCTTAGGCTAGGATGGGTCAGATATCGATTATGGAATAGTTATTTATTTACACATGACACATTCATCTGGCACTACCAGCATTTCAGGAAGAAATCAAAGTTTTGAAGTTCAGTTCAACTAAAGCTCATTAAGCAACATTAAGCGCTAATTTAATTTTTTTGACGTTTGAATATTACATTTAATCAACTATAAACAAAATCAAGCTGTAAATGAAGAATATAGTTATTGAATATTTACTTATTTTAACATAACTGACTTAATGCATGACCGTGGAACACAGTGATTTATTGCTTTGAACATCACTAATAATATTGCCCACATTTGAGTTTAGCCATATTACCCAGCCAGGGCTGTAACCAGGATTTTATAAATACACGTCCAAGTCCAAGTTCCTTTAGCTTAATCCCACCCCCACAAGAAACATTTCACTCATCCCAAACAAATCACATTTTCTGATTACCATTATTAAACATTTTATTTAACTGTAAATGTAATCTTTCCATATGATGATCTACATGCTGGGTCAAAGCCTTCACAATCTTAGGAATATAATTCTGGTAGTGAAGTACTAAATCCTTTTTACTATACTGACATGTTTTTTGCCAGAAAAAGTCAACTTTAAGTATGTGGAGTCATTATATAACAATGTAATTTGTATGTAATTATTGAGTGCAAACCCCCACATTTGAAGAAACAATACCAAACACATGACCTTGGTGTCCTGTGCCCAGCCCCAACTTTTTATTCCAGTCATGCCCTTTGTGTGATAATATTTCTACATGTTTCCGTAAAAGTTACTTGTTTCCCCTCAGACCTCTGACGATGACATGTCCTGATCTACCTATCCCCATACAGTCACAGAGTCCCCGTCAGGCCAGATCTGCACCTCAGGCCGACCACTGAGTCTGTGTTTTTTGGGAAGGCCTCTGTCAAGTCCCAGAGGAAGGAGACATGGCCAACAACTCGTTTCGTGGGTCCAAACATGGCCGACGTGGCGAGGCCAACCACGAAGCGGAGTTCAGCTGCTCACTGGAGGAGCTGCGCTTGCTTATGGAGCTGAGAGGAGTAGAGTCGCTGACTAAGATCCAGGAGTGTTATGGAGATGTTAATGGACTGTGTGCCAGACTGAGGACGTCACCTGTCGAAGGTAAATATGTTTATAAATCTGTTTCTGTGTTCACTTTGTTTCTAAAACAACAGGGCTGACTGCCAGCTGGAGCATCACAGCACCAGAAATGTTAAAAACTTAACTATACAGCCGTTGTGGTATGAAATGATGTGTTAGGCCCCTTCACCAGTGACTCACAGACCCCGACCACTGATGTGGGCACCATTAAACCAACGGAGGACATATTAAGTTTTGTTTGGCTTGAGGGGCTGTTGACGAGGGTCAAAGTCGACTGTGACCTACAGCCTCTGTTGATCCTGCTCTGCTCCCTGTCAGCTTGAGGACAATATGAGACAAACACAGTGTATTCCAGTGTGTAAATTATGCATTTGAATTAGGGACAATTCTGATGGAGGATTTACAGCATTGAGGACAAGATGATATTGTTGTCTCTGATGCAGTTTAGTGATGTGAAGTGATACAAAGGTTGACCAAAAGGGTTTTAATAATTTTTTTAAAAGTAGTTTTAGACATTTTCTTCACTTATTGTTGGGAGGTCGTTTTGAAACACTGCGTGGATGAAATGCATTTCATTACATGTTTACATAACAAGTTTGTAGATGAGAGATAAAAGAGGACTGATGTTACATCCTATTAACAACACGCTTTTAGCAACTGCAGTAAAAACAACACTAGTTTGACACAGTGAGGGAGTAGTGCTAATGAAGTGAGCTGGTATTACATCAGAACGCTGTATCAGTAGATAGATAGTAGAAATAATCAGATCGGTGCATCCCTAAACTTAACCAAAATGTGTATGCAAATTAATTTTAAATTGTGCGGGTGTCTCCACGTGCACCTACTGTTTTATTTCATGTATGTACAGCAGTGCAAAATGGAAAAGGGCTTCGTGAAGTGGAAAAGAAATTGGAGGTAGCTCAGGTCAGTTGTAGTCATTAATAAATACACTCTCAGCCAGTCACATTAAAGGCCTTGTAACTCTGAAACAGCTGTGCCAATCTCTGTTGACGACGCAAATCAACAGAAGTATCTTCACTATTGCTGCAAGTATTTAGTTTACTCTTGTTGATAAAATCACCAAAGTTGCAGCGAAGTGACATTGCACCAGAAAAAGACGTGGTTCTGAAACATCTAGTCTCAGCATCCCAAGATCCAATTTCCATCAAACTACCAACAACTCGCTTTATTCTGCCTATTTGAATGAACCTTCCACCTGTTTGTGTCTCTCCTTCCTCCTGTGTCATTTTTCAACAGTAAATAAGTAAATCTTGGGTCACTGTTAATTGACGACTGGCATTAAATGAAAATGTCCCCTGTTTCAGTCTGGCTGCAGACTTTGACCCATTATTCTTTAAGCATTTTCTGTCCACTCTAACCTGTCCAGTAAAGGAACAAGTTACAAAGCAATCTTTAAAAAGCAACCACGATATTAATAATTAATGTTGTGGAGGCAATGATGCTCATCGTGTCTGATCAGCATGTGAATCTTTTCTACATGATGACTTCAGTGACCTCTGCTGAACCCTGGAGGGTGGGGGCTGGGGAATCAAGGGTTGATTTGTCCTGTGTTCCCTCGTGCAGAGGATGACCAGAGGAGTTTTGCGTTTTACTTTAAATGCTAAATTTAGACTCCATGACCAGACTATGACCGCAGGTTTAGACAGACCACTGAGCTGCTCTTTTAATGAACATCCTGCTGCTCGTATCTTGTAGCACTTTAATTACAAATCAGAAGTTGATGGTGTTTTTAATTATCTGCTTTTAGATTGATTTACTTCCTTCCATTCACCCACTGGTTTCAATTAATTTCTATAAATCTTGACCTCATTACGGTCAAGATTAGCCAAATTATGTTTTGGTATAATGTGTCTCACACTGAACAACAGACAGTGGATTTAGTGTGTTCCAGTGGACTTAATGTGTCTCATTTGTCTGCCCTTTGACATTTTCCTCCTCATCATTAATTCATTCAGTCTGTCCGTCTTGCACGCGTTCAGTAAACACCTTCAGTGTTTCGACTCCTGCTGACAGTGAGAAGTAAAATGTCAGCAGCAGCTTGAAATCAATGGAAAATCCATCACACTGCTTTACTTCTCTGTGTGTCTGTGTGGTGACGACTGGGCGGCAGATCCATTAACTTTCAGTGTAACCCCACTCACCTGAAAGCACATAGCATGCTCAGTTCTCAGTCTTTTAATTTTCAAACAACATGAAGAGAAGCGCTGGGTTAAAAACCTGTTCAGACTGACCGAGTCAGCTGCACTGTGTCCAGAGGGATCTGAGCTTGTCCCAACACGCTGTTCTGCTCCACAGAGGAAACCAGTGTGCTCTCTGTTCCCACACAACACCACACTACTGCAGAGAGACACAAACACCAAGCGTGATAAACCATGTGTCACATTTTAAGAAATCAAGCTTAAATTATTGGAATTAACACTTAATATGTTCAAATCATTTTGATGCAACCAATGTGGCTTAATTCTAAACTCTGTGTAGCCTAAGCCTAAACTTTGTTGCATTCACAGTGTCTCCACTGCCTCACTGAGTGACAAGCTACTGTTGCTTACTTTTGAGCTAAGTTACTGTATGACGTTGCATTCATTCGTGTACGCAGTTGCATTTTACAAAATTTGCACACAATGCTGAGTTATTACCTTCTATGGTGTTGAATCCAGCACATCTCACTTGTTTTGGTGTCATTACTCTCTTGTTCATTACAGCTCTCTAGTTTACTGCAGTTTGTGTTAAAGAAGAGAGCAACCATCTGGTTTTAGAGAGGACAACAGGACATGCAGTGGGTCCGATGGAGAGTGTATTTTAGGAACATTCCCCCCCAGTGAGAAACAGTGCATTCTGATTTTGTAATAGCTTATTAGTAGTTTTCAAACCAATCATAAAGCTGACAGATCTGTCAGTTCTAACCATATTCACAGTTTTTTGAAGAAAGATTTCTTTAAATCTAGTAAAAAGATTATATTGCAGCATATTGCATGTGTTCTAGCTCTTTATTGAAGCTAGCAGATGGAAACTTTCTACATGTCTGCTGTATCATTTAAACACATTTCCCCAAAATATAGCCTGACAGGTGTGGTATCTTTGGAAACTTTGCAATCTCCCTTAGAATTTAACTTATAAACTTCTGTGACAATATGAGTTTGTAAATATGGTGACACTGGAGTTTCTTTGCAGTTAAATAAGGTTCATTATAATCAGATTATTTGATTCAAGTTCATCCTTGTGTGAGCCTATTAATTAGATGAGTCATATTTGTCAATGATTACAAATGTTAAATCACTCATGACTTATAATGTTGGATTTGTTCTTTAGAGTGGACAGGATTAAGCATTTTTTCTTGGATCTATGAAATTATTATAAACTCAGTTTAATGGTGTGGGAGGATATGTCTCTGATGTTGTCTTTGTGTCTCCTGCTACAGGTTTGGATGGAAAATTGGAGGACATCGAAAGAAGGAAACAGGAGTTTGGACAGAACCTCATCCCTCCTAAAAAGCCAAAAACCTTTGTGCAGTTAGTGTGGGAAGCCCTGCAGGATGTCACACTCATCATCCTGGAGGTGGCAGCCATCATTTCACTAGGCCTTTCTTTCTACAAACCGCCAGATGCTGAGAGACAGAGTGAGTTGATCTTATTATTTTAAACGCTCACTCATTTTGTTCCAATGAAACCTTTGCACCTGATCAGATAGGTCTCACTGATGAGCTTATTAACACGGGCATTATGGTGAGATGTTAGCAGAGCTGTCAGGTGATCAGCCAGTCAGAATGTGCTCATCGTCAGACACTTCCTAATACATCAGCTGTATATGTTATAACCCTGTTTCATGAATGGATGAAGACAGGCAACGAGAGGCTCAAGAGAAGACTCCATGCTTCAGTCAACAGGAGCAAGCAGTTTTGAAGATATTTTAATTCCCTTATTTCTTAGAATTATTATTGATTTATCACGGTGATGACGGTATTGCAAAATCCATGATGTGGCACAACATCACACCAGTGATGACACCGGTGTACCACCCACTCCTTATAGACATTTGTTCATTTTACCCACATTTTTTGTTACAGATACAAATACACTTGATACAATCGATAGTTCTTACCTAGAATATGAGAAATACTATATCATCCAGGGCCTCTGCTTAATGAGTTATTAGAGTCATGCTTTAGTGCCTGCACTGTCCTGTTACATTATTATCATGTGTGATATGAAAACATCAGATTTACACACAATCAGAGGAAAGTGTTCAGTAAAACAATTTCCTACAGGAGACATACATATTGTAGGTGCAATAGGTTTATCCTGGTTAATTATGGCCATCGGAAATAATTAATAATGTTTAAATAATTTCTGAATAGAAGAAGTTGGCAGCATTCACTCTTATGTAACATTAAATAAACCAGCATATATAGTCAAAAAGTATTTATTTACCCTAAAGCAAATGCACAAAAAAACACCGTGCTGATCTAACTAGTACTAGCTACAGAGCAAAAGTGAGTAAGTGTGTGTGAGTGTGTGTGTGTGCGTGGGTCGGGTGCGCGCCCGAAAGAATGTCTGTGTGTTTCTTTGTGCTGCCACGTATGTGTTTTCCGGGTGCACGAGCATCAACCACGTGTTAGGACAGAACAAAACAGTTTTGAAGCATAAGCTTCAAATGTCCTCTCTGTCTGTGGAAGAGACGAAGGCAGAATCGAAGTGTGTGTATGTGATGTGTGTAGGATTATAATACCAGGTTAGATAAGAGGATGGTTATTTTTCATGCAGGACATAGTTAATGTGTAACAGGTAACTATAAGTACATGCTTAAAGCATAACTAACATGAACTGATCAGCGGCGAAGCTGGTCGCTCCTGTCCTGGCAGAGTTAGCGACTTGACGCAAACTTGTTTGTTGCTCCTGTGCTTGTGAAGTTAGTCTGCAGACCTCACGTTGTAGCAGCTGGCTCTGATTAAACTCATTACCTTTGGTTAGTGGATGGTGCTCAACTAACCATGATGTTGATCTTCAGCAGACTCTTGCGTGGTTGCTGTAAGAACTAGAGTTGAGTGTGTCTGCTTTGAGCAGGACACGCATGGCTGCCCAGAGGTCAGAGAACCATCAGACGAGGAGGTGAGAGCATTAAGAGAAGAGAAAGGGCAAAAAGAGTGCAAACACAAAGCAACACTGGTTTTTGTTTACAGGATCAGCGGGCGTTATTCGGGTACTGGAAGTGACATATGCAAATGTCACTGTAACTAGAGATTCCAGTCTGCAACATAGTTTATCCATCTAACAGATATATTTCACAGAACCACACTGACACATACCTGCTGTTTTCTCTCACTCTCTCTTTTTCTGTGAGTCAGTTATATGACGTGTATGCACCTGTCCCTGGTTTGGAGGAGCATTGAGAAAGAGAGTTGGTGGATGTGCTTTTTTACCCATTAAGTAAGTTAGGTTCAGGTCACTGTGTTGGTCTAAAAAGGGTATTAGCCAGATGCAGGATAGGGTACTAAATATGTCAGGTAAACAGACTATTTTTTGTTCACTGATAGATTACTTATCTTTGATGACTGCGCACAAACTGGTGTGGACTGCTGTTTTAAGTGTCATTCAAACTGCCTCTTCATCTGACAGTCCCACAGGACTCAACGTCTCATCACCAACACATCAGTGCAGAGTTTACTGTGTGAAAATGTGAAGAAAACTACACAGCTTGCATCTACGTTCATAAGGTTGTACCTGGTGCCCGTCAGCCTGCATCATCATAATTATGATGATGATCATTGATCATCAACAAGCTGCTGTTTCCCACAGTTCACTCTGAACTCTTCCACAGCTTCCCAGTGGGGTCTGTTCTGAAAGCAACCTGAAAAGTCCTGCTGGATTTGATATTGCATGTGTGTTTTTTACACTGTAACACTGATTCTGGTAACCTTTAGGTTTAATAAAGTCATGCTAAAAAAATACAGATTTTTAATTTCAAGGAACTAGCTTGTTAAAAATAACAGTAAAGCAAAGAACCACTGGGACCTGCTGAGATCTTTGTGTCACAGCTGCATTGTGTCATGCCCTCCCAAAGTTAGAGAAACTTCTCCTTAAAACCTGGATCCTCCTGAACACAGGTCAGAGGTCACTTCCTGTCAGATGGCACTGTTTGAGTGGATAAAAAAGCAATGTAAAATGTAACTAATGTTGATACAGCTTCAGGAAACTAAAACTCTAGCTTTTGTTGTTTTGGTTCAGACTGTGGCAGTGCGGCTGGTGGCGTGGAGGAGGATGGTGAGGCGGAGGCTGGATGGATTGAAGGCGCTGCCATCCTGCTGTCTGTGGTGTGCGTGGTCCTAGTGACGGCCTTCAACGACTGGAGCAAAGAGAAACAGTTCCGCGGCCTCCAGAACCGTATCGAGCAGGAGCAGAGGTTCACCGTGATCCGAGGGGGGCAGATGGTCCAGATCAAAGTGTCCGAGATCGTTGTTGGAGACATCGCACAAGTCAAATATGGTGAGAGAACAAAAACATGCACTTATGTTTAGCAGAGCTTACCATTGGTTGAAAGTCAAGTTCACATGTTAAGGTATTGGTCTGAAGTTCTGGTCCCGGAGTGGTGGAATGAACGCTGCACAGAAATCTGGACAGTAGACTCATTGCCCATCTTCCACTGCGGGCTGAAAGACACCTTTTTACAGTACCCCTAGAGAGACCATGATAGAGCTTACTGAGTTCTTTTAAAAAAAGACTAACTGCTTGCACTGTAGCTCTCCAAACATGCTTTTAGTTGTTTGTTTGAGAAGGTTGCTCTTCCAATTTTTGACATGGTATGATATCTAGCTTTTGATCCTTTTGAGTTTGAATGCACTTGCTGTAAGTTGTTTTAGACAAAAGCATCTGCAAAGTGAATGTAATGTAATGAAATTCAGGTATCCTATGGGCACTAGTATTGTAAATTTCAAGTGGTAGCTGATTTAAAAGCTCAGTTAAATGTGTCATGCTGTTGAGATTACATTAAGGTCACACCACCACCACAAAGGAAGGAAGTAGTGAATAGAATGTAATTTATGGTCCTGAAAAACTGAACAGCAGTGATTCGCTTGTTCTTTTGGATTATCCACAGAGCCCACTGTCAGCATATCAGACAGCTGCAGAGGAATTATTTTAGTTTTCTATTGGTGACAGAATAATCATGTCAGGAAATAATTTCAACATAAACCAAAACTAACCTAAAACTTTTCTAGGGATCATTAAATATTAACATATGAACATCAGAATGCAACAGTCTATATAATGTTCCTTTAATATTCCTGTAGATAGTGATATTATGTCTGTGGTGGTCAACAGTCTGGGGTTGACGTTTTCTAATAATAATGAGCCAATTCATCTCTGTTCAAATCTCAACATCACATAATCATTAGAAAACAAAACTTATTTCCGCCCTTCCACTACTGCATCGGTTCATTTGGCCTGTGTGATATGTCATGTGACAGTCGGATGATGTAACATAATGACCTGGTGAGGGTGAGCTGCTGTTACACTGTACCTGTGTGTTTTGTTGTTCCAGGGGATCTCCTCCCGGCTGACGGCATCCTGATTCAGGGCAATGATCTGAAGATTGATGAGAGCTCTCTAACCGGAGAGTCTGATCATGTCAAGAAGAATATCGACAAAGACCCCATGTTGCTGTCAGGTGCTTCACTCTTCTCCATTCACGTGAATTTACAGCTGTTATTGTCAGCTCTCATCAGCCAGTTTCTGCTGCTGATTTTCCACTGTTAAACCAGATCATCTGACTGGTTTCACACCTACAGACTGAACACCAAATATGTTCCTACACTGAAATAATACAACTAATACAACCACCTAAAATACTGATGAAATGACTATATTTTTATGTTGACTCATTGCGAAAAGAGAACCATGGCCAAAAAACAATTTCATGGTTATTATTTTAGGGCGAGTTGCCACAGCAACAGTGAAGTAATGATTTAAAAATATATCATTTTTGGAGGCATCCTATTGGACCAAAACTTTAATGCCTGTTGTATGGTTTTCATGACGGGCTCTGCAGACACGCGCAAAGGGTGCTTGGATCCAATAGTCGAAATTGAAAACATCACAGTCTTTAGCCTTACTGACTGCAGGTGACTGTTGTTGATGGTTGGCTCGTTGTTATGCTACTATTTGATACCAACAACCCAGTCATGTCCTCTTCCTCCTTTCAAACATCATCGGCAAACAGGTATCCAATGTAGTGTTAAAGACAAAAACCATGCATTCTTTACAACATGACTTACAGCCACTTCAGAAGTTTTAACTAAGAACCGTCACTTTAAGCTTTTCCTGCTTTATTCTTCTACAGTGGCCTTCCTGTGTGCGTGCAGTTGATCTGTCCACAGCTCCTACTACAGTGTCGCAGAGCAATGGCAACTTCCACACAGTCAAAAGTGCGACTTGCGCAAGTATACATTGTTGTGGACAGTGCGCACACAGACAGGCAGGTGGTACGCACATTGCTGCAGTGACCATGCTGAGAGTTTAAGATTAAGGTCTGAATTCTGCGGCTGATTTTGTCACATCATCCCCCCTTTGTCTCTCTGTTAACGGGGAAACAAGGTGGACCCATGTAACTGGATGAGAGCTTGATATTGTAGTTTTTTAGGGGGCTCACATAAACTCCATCAGGTTGGTCACTGACTCCTACTATCATGTCAGTTTTATTTAATCAACCTCAAAGGGCTTTACAGTCTGTCCAAGATACAACACCCAAGAAATATCAGGTGCAGCAACAGAGGACGGATGGATATGCAATGCATGTCTTGTGAACAGAGTTGACAGAAATAACAATAGCAAAATTCCCCTCCCTCTCTCCCTCTCGCTCTCTCGCTCTCTCTCTCTCTCTCTCTCTCTCAGGTACCCATGTGATGGAGGGCTCTGGCAAAATGCTGGTCACTGCTGTAGGTGTGAACTCTCAAACTGGTATCATCTTCACACTTCTTGGTGCTGGTGAGGAAAGTGATGGGGATGAGGAGAAGGCTGAGAAAAAGGAGAAAGAGAAGAAAGACAAGCGGGATAAGAAAAAAAAGGACAAGAAAAGTAAGTTCAGAATATAAATGGATCTGTTTACTCTAAAGAGGAACAGGATGCTGCTTACCAGGTCTTATTCTAGTTCACAGTAAAATAAGTTGAAATTCGTAGATCAGATCAGGAATGAGAAATGTCACCTCAGCTTCTGGTATTGGACAGAGTTCATATTTCATCCAACAAATCTGTGTGTCTAACAAGTGTTTTTTAAAGTGGCAGTTTTTGACTTCTGTCACTTGTTCATCTCACATAGTAGTTACACTTCTATTTTAACGATTGGACTGCTTTATTTGTCTCTCATTTACACACGCACACTCACATATGAATGGAGACCAGCTATCGTGCAAGGCACCAGGCTATCTATCAACAGCAACTGGGGTTCAGTGTGTTGCTCAAGACATATAGATTTATGGTCTTTTAATCTTTTGTTCATGTTTTTTTTCATAAGTATGACTAACTTATGGCTGTTACATGTTTTTCCTTTGCAGGTAAAAAAGATGACAAAGGCAAGAAAGGTGAGCAGCTTCAGTACTGTGAGTTAGCGTCTGTGACAGTGGCTGTGAGGGTTTACTGAACAACAGCAGCTTCAGTTCATCTGTCCAGCAAGTTACCTTAGGCTGGCTGGTTTATTCATAGCTGTACTGATCAGTGTGGACTCTGTGGTTCCTGGTTTCCTTGTGGTGGTTCTGAGCTGTAGAACAACAGCTGGTTTGTCCATTAAGCCGCCTTCTTGTTCATGTTTTCATTCCTCCGTCATGTTGGTTGCATGTACAATATATGTTACTGTGTTCTGTGAGTAAAAGATGGAAGCTGTGGAGCAGTGTAGAAGCCAGCAGGCTGTCATTGGTCAGATAGTGTCGCACAGTCACAGCTGATTTGTCCTCTACTGATATGTGTAGAGGTGTTTTTCTCCACGATTATGGTGAAGTTTGTGGGTCAAACCTGTGTGACATCAGTATGGGTCCTGAAGTTTGTGGGAGTCAAAGACTGTAGGCCTTCTTCAGTCTGTGTTCTTGTCTCTTCTTGTTTTCTTATGAAACGTCATCAGTCACAGCCCAAGTACGGTCCCAATTTAAAGTCCATATTTAGACAAGAATGCTCCAGAACTCCAACCATTTTGCCCAAGATGACTTGAGAGCTGACTTGTGTCTGGACTTGGGGTTGACAAGTAACCCAGCATGCATTTCACGTCGTACACACACACAGTGGTGATGGTGGAGGATATGAGTAGCGGAGTGATTTTCTTTTAACAGGCTCCTGGTTCCCCCTGGGTCTTCTCATGTTTCTGGTCCCTAGCAGATCCTCCTGGCTCCTTGTGGTCCCTGTGGTCCCACATGGTGCAGTGTGTGTCCCTGTGGTCTGAGCAGCAGCAGCAGGTGCTCCTGACTCTGGTGATGGTGATTAGGACCAAGCAGATTATCGGCCTTAAGCTCGGCAGCTGCTTTCTTCTCCTGCCTGCCTCTCCACTAATAACCTCATTACTGAGCTGGGATCAGCACCATCACACACACAGAAACAAACACACACACCTGCAGATACCCTCACTCTCTGTCACAGAGCTACAGTGTCAGTTGACTCACTTTGTAGTGCTGTTTATTGTTACCGAGGTGATCCAGAGGGAACAGAGATGATGTAGCGGTAGTCTGGTTAGTTAGTTAGTTTGTCTGTAAATTTGTTTGGAGGTCTGCTCTGACTCATATATGAAAAACCAACCCAGCACAATTAACCCAGACTAGGATTAGACAAACACCACCTACTTGTTGACCAGGGTTGAGCTCTGACATATTTAAATCTCCCCGGTAAGAATGAAGTATATTTATAATTTAAAAAAAAAAAAAACATAAAATGTTATGAGCCAGATAGGACTTACATGTGATTTTTGTTTGTTTGAAAATAGTTTTTATTCTGTTTTATTTACCCTACGCTGTATGTGCGTACTAAAAAGATACATTCTGCTGCACATCCACTCCGCAAACAGTCCGCAAACGTTATGTGTTCAGTGTAGCCAAATTTTTTGTGTTAACATGTTGCCCAGACAAACATATAGTAGGCTAGCATTTTATTTATTTATTTATTTTTTAAATAATATAAATATAAAAATATTATCAATCAGTTTTTAACCTCAATAAACTGATAGTATTTGACCAGATTTTCCCCCATTTGTCTGGGACATTAAAATCCTCCAGGACACGTGGACCAGCACCAACGGAAACCCTCTGTTGACACACTGACTGTTCACTCTGATAACACAGACTTTTAATAATAACTAACAATTTTAATACTAATGATGTTTCCTGCTGCCAAACCCACTGTTGTGATGTACAAGTGGGCAGTATGACCCACATACTGAAATAATCTTCTAGAGTCTTGCTATGTGATTCATAGAAAACGTGTATCTGTGTTCATGAAGTGAACTTGTTCTACTCGTTTTTGTTGTTTTTACTTCAAATTTCTCATGTTTTACAACCACATTTGATCATATTTTAGTAAGGCTCCTCCCTGTTTTCTGACCTGTTTCTGTTCTAATTTCCTGTTGATACAAACTCAACACTGCATGTTTACTTGTTGTCATAATAAATTTAGTACGACAAACATTTCTACAGTGAAACAGTAATTGCTATAACAACAGTCATGTCATTCTCACCAGTTGGTTCTACTTCTGATTTTTCAATTACTGTTAGATTACCATCAATAAACTCAAGTCCAGCAGATGTTTCGCATAAAAAGCCTTTCTGTGGCTCAAATGGAATAATTCCTCTCCTTTCTAGTAGGCTTTTAATGTGAAACGTGCAGCATGTGCTGATTTCATTGACAGCAGTTCAACAGATCGAAAAGACCGCAAACTAGAAGCACTTGTTTCAACCATGTTTTGTGTCCAAACACTTCAATATTTTACTGACTTGCAATGTCCTCTATAGGAAAAAACAAAGATGGAGCCAATGTGGAGATGGAGCCGCTCAGGGATGACGAAGACCCAGAGAAGAAGAAGAAAAACCTACCAAAGAAGGAGAAGTCGGTCCTCCAGGGGAAGCTGACTAAACTGGCTGTGCAGATCGGCAAAGCAGGTACGAACAAAGCATCAGATAAATGATGAACAGAGTGAGAATACCACCTCCCTGCTGGGTGAAGTTCACATGTTACTGTGCTCTACAACAATGAACTTTTATAGTAAAGGTGAAGCTGCCACATTTGGTAGGCAGTAGGGATTAATTGACTCATATATACATACTGTCCGATTATTCACCTCCACCTTGTTCAGGTCTCATCTTATGTTAGTTTTCCTGATGGTGTGTTACTGCTTACTCCATGATGTGTGCTGATTTTGTTGGAAATAACGTGTTTGTACAGACCAGTGCCAATATCTATCAAGCCACTCAAAGTAGAAAATCAGTCCTTACTAACAAGGGACAAGTATTTGGTACTACTTTCAGGACTAGAAGTTAAAGCATTTTATCACCTGTGTTGATGAGTGCTGTGCGAAAATTTAGAAGAGTTCCAGAGGTGTTATAACTTATTAGGAGTTGCAGGAGACATTCTGTGGGAGGAAAGATGTTCATTGCTGAACATTAGCGTGTTAAAAAATACAGTTTTAACTGATCTTGTGCAGGACGCAAAAGAGAGCACATGTTCTCTTAAGCTGAGGTTCTTGCAGTCTTGCACTTTTTGGCAGAAAATGCAGCTTTACAACAGGGATGATTCTGTCAAAATTTCCAGCAGCAATAAATCAATCTTTAATTGATGACAATGTTTCCTTAACTGCCTACTATACTAATGGCATATAGGTAAATATGAGATTGGAGATCAGCTATGTATTCATTTTGGCATTATATTTGTGCATGTTACTTGGATAACTAAATCACCTATATTACTTGCCTATACATGTAAAGCCTAAACATAAAAAATGTTTTGCAGCTTTTTCTGAATTTTTAACTTTAAAATTGTCTAATACAAATCACAACTGAACTAAAACTCGTAGTTCAAAGACTGCACACGTATCATAATTTCTACTTTGTGTCAGAGAGTGGTAAAACACTCTGTAAGGGGTTGTCCATCTCCTTGCTGAAAGTCAGTGTAGAACGCTTCATCAATAACTCTTTGTCCTGCTCTGAAGTAGGACTGGTTTTGTCATAGATTAACTCTGAAACGCTTGATAAATACAGGTCCAGAACACTCCTCACTGTACACAACATCTGTTGTGCTCATGATCAGGTTTATGGCAGAACTAAACTCTCTCTGTCTCTGTCCCTCTCTCTGTCTGTCTCTCTCTCTTTCTGTGTCTTCAGGTCTGTTCATGTCGGCTCTCACTGTCCTCATCCTCATCACTCGCTTCCTGATTGATACCTTTTGGATTCAGGGGGTTCCCTGGGCCAGCGAGTGTATGCCCATCTATGTGCAGTTCTTCGTCAAGTTCTTTATTATTGGTGTGACGGTGCTGGTGGTGGCCGTGCCTGAAGGTCTCCCTCTGGCCGTCACCATCTCCCTGGCCTATTCAGTCAAGGTCTGTTTGTATACAGGATCATAAAGCCTTTCACCCTGAACATATACAGTCTGTATTCAGCATTATACAGCGTGCCAGCCTGAGCATGTTCTTTTCCTTTTCCTTTTTACCTTTTTCCATATGATTTTATAATTTCCTAAAAATTGACATTAGTTTAGTGTGACGTAACATCTAATATAATATATCAATTAACATTTCTCAGAAAATGTTGATATTATTTTTAGCACTTAGTTGTTGTACAGATTTTACAGTATTGTTTATTGGCCCCCTTGGTTGGACCCATTTGACCGCCTCCTGGATCAATCACTGTTCATTCTGTAAATGTCTTTAATAAATTCAGATTAAAGCACTCAACATTGGTTTCCTACTATTTCAGAAAATGATGAAGGACAACAACCTGGTCCGCCACCTGGATGCCTGTGAGACGATGGGCAACGCCACGGCCATCTGCTCTGACAAGACAGGCACGCTCACTATGAACCGCATGACGGTGGTGCAGGCCTACATCGCAGGACACTACTACAAAAAGGTGCCGGATTCGAACCTGATTCCTGCCAAGATCCTGGACCTGCTCGTCCAGGGTATCGGGGTCAACTGCGCCTACACCACCAAGATTATGGTAAGCTGTAAAAATAGCCATCCATTCAGGAAGCTCTGTGAGTTAAGCATTTGTCCTAGAGAGATGTTGGTTTGGAGAGCTGCCACAGCAGCTCAGGACTCATCTCATCACTGCCACTGGGATCCAATGCACGGATCAGAGCACAGATGAGACAAACAGGTTCAGCTACGAGAGTTAAAAAGTGCCAATAAGTATCAGTTTCCTTTCTGTCAGTTCACTGCTGAGACAGCAATGATTTTCATAATCAATTAGTCTGATCTTTGGATCTCACGAATGAAGTAATCCTACGCAGCCACCACTGGAATCTAATTCTACGAATAGTATACTGATTTGTCATTAAAAACGTAAACTTATGCTGTTATTTAACGCTTCTCTTCATGCAGCCTCCAGAGAAGGAGGGCGGGCTGGCTCGCCAGGTGGGAAACAAGACAGAATGTGCCTTATTGGGATTCTCCCTCGACCTGCACCGTGACTACCAGACTGTCCGCAACGAAATCCCAGAGGAGAAACTGTTCAAGGTCTACACCTTCAACTCAGTGAGGAAGTCCATGAGCACCGTGCTAAGGAACCATGATGGCAGCTTCCGCATGTTCAGCAAGGGGGCCTCTGAGATCCTACTCAGGAAGTAGGTTAACTGCTGCCGCTCACACAGCTCTGTACTCAGATAGATGATAATCACATGACTCTTTCCTGTGGTTCCAGGTGCTGTAAGATCCTCGTAGCCAGCGGCGAGGCCAAAGTCTTCAAACCTCGGGACAGAGACAACCTAGTAAAGAAAGTGATTGAGCCGATGGCGTCCGAGGGCCTAAGGACCATCTGCCTCGCCTACAGAGACTTCCCCGTCGCTGATGGAGAGCCTGACTGGGACGACGAGGCCCAGATCCTCACAGCACTCACCTGCATCTCCGTGGTCGGCATTGAGGACCCTGTACGACCTGAGGTACATCAGCCCTGTCTCTACATAGGGATACATGGAGGCAACCAGCCAATCCCAGTAAAAATACACACAGTATGAGTCAGTACTCACAGAACATCTGAAGAGGAGCTCCCTAAAACACTATGGTCCGTTTCTAATTTTAAGACTCTTCAATCTTGGGCTAAAAGAACTTCATGAGGGTTTTTTCACTTGTAAAATCATGGCCTGTATTTTATTTAAGCATCTCAGAGTCCTGATATTTAGAGTTACAGATATTTAGAGCTCCAGATGTGTCCTAACCTGTTACGAGCTGCAGGAGATGGAGGTCAGAAAGAGACATTCTGTTGGAGGAGATATGTTTTAGGAACGCTTGATGACAATGTGTATATTAAAATAAATATTTTTGACCGCTCTAGCGCAGGATGTAGAGAGACTACATGCTCTCTCTGCAGAAACTGAGGTCTTCAAAACCTCTAAGCAACAGGGGAAAAGTTGTTTTGCAGCAGTGATGATTTTATCACAAGGCAAAGAAAGTTTATTGATCCCTCGTACAGCTTCTCAGATAATGTGCACATTCATCCATCTCCTCACACCTCAGAGTGAAGTTAATCTGGTAAAACAAACTGCAGCCTATGGAAGGTTTGTGATAACAATGCTGCATGTGCAGTATTGTACATTATGTGCAAGATTCTGCACTATTACAGGCTGTAAAACATGACTGGTCAGTGTGATTGGACAGTGTTGAGTCAGATTTTTTTTTTGCATATGTAACATCATATAAAGATGTCTGAAGGGTTGGATCACAGGTCACATTAAACCACAAACACACTCTGAGGACTCGTACACCAACATTTTTTTGTTCTTAAACAGCTATAACAGGTGTGTGAATGTTGTCTGACAGTCATTAGTTTTTGTTCTCCAGTGTTCTGTCATCTGTCTGCAGGGCTCCATAAACCTCAACATGTATCACTCTTTTCTTGTTTTTACTTCTGTTGTTCTCATAAGGTACCAGAAGCCATCAGAAAGTGCCAGCGGGCCGGGATCACTGTCCGCATGGTGACTGGAGACAACATCAATACTGCCCGAGCCATCGCCATCAAATGTGGCATCCTGCAACCTGGAGAAGACTTCCTGTGTATGGAGGGGAAAGAGTTCAACCGACGGATCCGCAACGAGCTGGGAGAGGTCAGACAGACACAGGCTGCACCAAAAGACAGCAGTGTCTGTCCTAAACCAGACCTAAAGTCCTTTGTCAATCTAACACCAGATTTAATGACCCCATGACATTTTCATATTGTAGCTGTAATACACACTACAGCCTCTAGAGGTTTTTTCTTTTCTCTTTTTTTTTGAGCTGTTTAATTGAAGAGTGATTTTGCTAATCACTGATTAATTTGAATAGCTTTAGGTGTCTAAAAAAAGCTATACAAATTTCCGAAAAGTAAAAAAAAAATGGATAATTTTGTGTAGCAGACATTTGTAATTTATTTTCCAAGTTTCCTTCCCTGGAAGTATTCTCACAACCCCTTTGATTCTTTTGTGAACCCTTGTATGGGCACCCACCGCTGCTGTAAGGGACACTAGAAGCTTTTAAGTCTGATAAACTGATTTAAATGTATGTTTTTAAATTATAACTCTATATTTATATCTTGTGTCTTTCTCTGCAGATTGAGCAGGAGCGTATTGATAAGATTTGGCCAAAGCTGAGAGTCCTCGCCAGGTCGTCTCCAACGGACAAACATACTCTGGTCAAAGGTTAGACACATTTTAACCAGGTCAATGTCAGACAGCTGTAGGAGTTAGACAGACAATTTATTAGTGCTTTACATACATGTCAACATTAAAATGAATAAAAAAAGAATTAATAAAATAAACTGTGAGCATGAACAGCATGTACCAATTCAGAAGCAACCCAAAGACATGAAAACAAAGTGAAAGTGATAAACAGGTTTTAAAAGTGGTCAGACTTAGGGTACAAAGTGTGTCTCAGCTGTGGTCTGACTGTCTCCATCTCAGGTATCATCGACAGCACTGTGCTGGAGAAGAGACAGGTTGTCGCAGTAACTGGAGACGGAACAAACGACGGTCCCGCCCTCAAGAAAGCGGACGTTGGCTTCGCCATGGTAACAATTGTTACCAATGTCATCAAACTGCTGCTTCTAGTTAACTTTGTAACATTTAAGACATTTAACATTTATGTTTTTTTACAATCATCAGATTGTTTATATAACAGCAAAAAACAGTTATCAGCGCATAAATTAAAAACAACTTTATTAATCAATTAACTTCATATGAGCTGACCTGAAAAGACAATAAGGTGTGAACTTAAAAAGGACTAAAAAGTCCCGTTCAACGTAAACTTCCTGCTGCCTTCTGTTGTGGCCCCGTCCCCTCAGATCTTCAGGTTATTCTGATGATGTTTTTTAATGTTGCTGTTATGTTCTGATCCAGAGCAACCAGGAGGTTAAAAGACAAACAACTGATTATTCTATCAGTTCAGATTTGACAGTTGATTCTGTTTATTGTTTTTTATTATTATCATCCGTTAAATCGATTCCATTCAGATAGATTGAATTGATAAACTAAAGATCCATTCTCCCAAATCCTCAAATACATTCACTGAGAGTCCATTGATCCTTACAGGTGTGTGATGGACCAATCGGATGTGTGAGGAGCATTTAGATGATCACATTCTTCATTGTAGACTGACAGCAGAGAGGTTCATGAACCCCCATGGATCATACCTGGTCTAAACTTACTCACTGCCAGGTTTAGTGTAAGGCTTCTGTAAACTAACCTACATGCTGTGTTCTGCAGGGCATCGCTGGGACAGACGTGGCGAAGGAGGCGTCTGACATCATCCTGACAGATGACAACTTCAGCAGCATCGTGAAGGCCGTGATGTGGGGCAGAAACGTCTACGACAGCATCTCCAAGTTCCTGCAATTCCAGCTCACCGTCAATGTGGTCGCCGTCATTGTGGCCTTCACCGGCGCTTGCATCACCCAGGTCAGAGCCACCTGACACTACTGCTGCCTATGTGAGGGGAGGACAAAATTAACAGTAATGTTTGACAGTGGGGACTTTGTCAGAGAAGTTTTGATTCGTGCTGGAGTTGGTGTTGTCAGGTGTTTCCACCTGTACAACCAGAACACCAGGTGGTTCCTGGCTCAGAGACTTTGTCATCACAAGGACAGTTCAGACTAACAGGATTCAGGTTTTTCTTCTTTTAGTTTAATTCAGTTGGAAAAAGGTTTGTGTTGTATCTATCTGGAATAAATATTATCAAAACCACTATTTTAAATTGAGATGAAAAAGTTCTGAAAGTCCAGGTTGATGGGCTTGTGGTTACTCTGCTGATCGACACTGACTGTAGATCTGTGTGTGTGTTTCCAGGACTCTCCTCTGAAAGCCGTGCAGATGTTGTGGGTCAACCTCATCATGGACACCTTCGCTTCGCTGGCTCTTGCCACTGAGCCACCAACTGAGGCACTGCTGCTCAGAAACCCGTACGGTCGCATGAAGCCGCTCATTTCCCGCACCATGATGAAGAACATCCTGGGACATGGTGTCTACCAGCTGACCACAATCTTCACCCTGCTCTTCATTGGTTAGTGAACGCCTTGCACTCTTACACATCTTTGCACTATATTTATCCTTGTTTACAATTTATAGACACTGACCTGTATATAGACATTGAATGCTCTTCATTGCTGACTGCATTGACTTTTATATATATATTTATATATGTTTCAATTTTTTTTTACCCAGTTGCATGTACATAATTGTTATGTTGGTGTTTGTTTATCTTTGTTAAGCTTTGTTGTCCTAGTTTTGGCTGTATTTCTATGTGTATCTTCTTCAACATTGTAGAACTGTGTGTAAGTACTTTGAAAGTCCTTGTATGCGTAAACATACTTGGCCAATAAAGCTGATTCTGATATTAAGATTTTAATGGATTAAGGGGCAAAAGCCTCTTACATTTGGTTAAAAGATTCCCTCAAAAACCCCTGAACTCATGGAAAAAACATAATACATAGTTTAATATATTACAATGCAATATTATCCTCCTATAATCCAAGTAAGAATACCTTAATTCCATCATTATTAAGGTGTAAATGAATGGTATTTTGATGTAAAGGAGAGATTGGGTTGATTGCTACACCTGCTCAGTAGTCTTTGACCCTCCCTCTCACAGGTGAGAAGATCTTTGACATCGACAGTGGCAGGAACGCCCCACTACACGCCCCGTCCTCTGAACACTACACCATCGTGTTCAACACGTTTGTCCTGATGCAGATTTTCAACGAGATCAATGCCCGCAAGATTCACGGAGAGAGGAACGTCTTCGAGGGCATTTTCAACAACCCCATCTTCTGCTCCATCATCCTGGGAACCTTGTTGATACAGGTACTCTGTTAGGAGCGAGGCGATAGTTACACCTGATCAGGTTCACATTGTCAAGTGATAAAAGACTACCTGTATAATGTCTTCTCTCTTTCCTCCTGTAGATCGTCATCGTGCAGTTTGGTGGTAAACCGTTCAGCTGTGTGCGCCTGAACATTGAGCAGTGGCTGTGGTGTATCTTCCTGGGCCTCGGCAGCCTCCTGTGGGGACAGGTGAAACACTTCATGCCATTATTGTGACATTGGATAGTTGCCAGGAATTATAACGTTATAGGCTATTTGTGCAGTAATTACTTTGAACTTTATCACTCCCTGTCATTCCCCCAACAAGAGGGTGCTTGTTTTGAAACAAATATTGACTCAACACCTCCAGAAGTTTCACACAACAAGCCTTTCAACAGCCTGATGGGCATAATTCCTCAATTACCAGAAGGCTTTAACAGTGATAAGAAAAGCATAAAAATAGAGGTGATGGGAATAAGTGAGATAGTTTACATCAACATCAAATTACAACGCATTAGGATCAGAAAAAAAAAACAGGGAGGCTTCTCATTAAAATATGATCAAATAAACTTATAACACAGGGAAATAATGACCTGGTTCTCTGTGCAGTTGATCGTCATCATTAAACAACAAAAACTGTCTCCAAACCTTCAGGAGGTCTCAGTAGCATTTTCAGGTCACAGAGGTGTTGAGGAACAGGAAGTGCCGCTGTTTGACAGGGGAGTAATATTGATGTCGGTCCCCCTTTCAGCTGGTGTCCAGTGTCCCCACTAGCTGGCTGAAGTTCCTGAAGACGGCGGGTCACGGCACGCAGCAGGAGGAGATCCCTGAGGACGAGCTGGAGGAGATGAAGGACCAGGATGAGATCGACCACGCTGAGATGGAGCTGAGGAGGGGCCACGTGCTCTGGTGCCGAGGCCTCAACCGCATCCATACACAGGTGTGGTTTCACCTTTAAAGGGAAATTCTGGGTCCTATTCTCATAACAGAATCCATTCTGACTGTTGGTTATTATAATATAATATTATATATATTTGGACTTTCCACCTCCAAAAATCCTGCTCATAGCAAAGTGACACGCACAGCACAAAAACCTAATTTGTTTTGTGTGAATGTGACATGAGGAAACATCAGTGATAACCACCACAGAGAATCCAACATCTCTCAGGATATTTTTGTCGTATGTATTTATCTCTATTGGAATAGAATAATGCTACATATGAAACAATAAGTAATAAATGTCTGTTATTACTGTAAATCGGGGTCGGCAACCTCTTTGATATGAAGTGCCATTTTAAACGTTCTTGTTAATCAGTGTGCCATATCAACGTTAGAGTAAACATTGAGTTTAATTATGACACCACATCAAAATTTTAATCTCCAACAGATCTGTAATTTTATTCCATCCATATAGCAACATTTAAAAAAACATTTTCTCCCATTATCAGGACATTGTAATTTTATGAGCACACTATACAAGAAGGCTGCCATCATTATGAAAACATCCACATCTGAGTTGAAATCATTAACACTACCAACCTTCCACAAATCTTGTCCGTCAGCAATAATCAAATAAAATAAAAAATATTTAACCCCCTGTGGTTACAAATAATATGCACACTTCCCATTTCAGCATGCTGCTTTCAATTACATTTTCATATTTAACTTGGCATGCAGATAGAAATGTTTGAAATTATTTCTGTAAAGCTGAAGTTTATTTGTAACCTTTAAGACTCATGCAGCTTTTTTTACATTTCAGTTAGAACAGATAACAGTTCATATATGTGGATAAGACCCAGATAGAAAAACACCTGAATTTTCCTTTAACATCCTTCGTCACACTGTGCTACTTACTCCATTAAACCCTGAGTCGACTGTTTCTCTCGTCTTTCAGATTCGTGTGGTCAACGCCTTCAGAGACAGCGTGTCTCCCTACGAAGGTCTGGAGACGCCAGAGTCTCGCAGCTCCATCCACAACTTCATGAGCCACCCCGAGTTCCGCATCGAGGACTCGGAGCCTAATATCCCCCTGATCGATGAGAACGATGGCGAGGACGATGCCCCCACCAAACGCAACTCCATCATCATCCCGCCTCCGCTGACCGGACTGTCCGACCTGCCGCCTCTCCCATCCACGCCCAACCAGAACAACAACGCCATGGAGCGCATCGTCCCGCTGCATAAGGACGCCTCCAGGTCTGGTCTGATCCCCCCCAACTCAGCGGGGCTGCCGCCGTGTCCGGGGAGCCCCCTGCACAGCCTGGAGACCTCGCTCTGAAGCTCACAAGGCCTCTTGTGACTTCCTGTTACGATGGTCTGTTCGTACTGTGTTTGTTACGCCGAGAGTTCCGGTTCTTCTGAGAACCAAAGAATGAAAAAACATTTTAAAAACAGATTTCGTCTGACTGGTTCTCGTCAGGAGTTCACCTGCTGGTTTCCAGGAAGCAGAAATGTTTCAGGTGTTTGTGGTTGTGTACAGAGCGGCGGCGGCGGCGGCAGGTTCACACAGACTGATGTTTCCTTCTTTACTTTAATAGACATGAACTCTGCAGTTGTTGTTTAGGAGAAGAGTGTTTGTGAGGTGATTGATCAATAATCAGTTTCTGATCTGTAAATATTCATGTTGATGTTCAGACGTAGTCAGAGAGTTTGTCAGCAAACAAGCTGATGTGAGCCGACGGTGACGAGTTCAGGTTAGTTTTGTGTCAAGGTTTAAATTTAAGGATCTGTGACTGAAATGTTTAGAGTCCGTCAGCTTTAATTTGGGTGGGTGGGGGGGGGGGTGTTCTTACAGAGACGTGTGTTTGTAGACTGAAACCTTTAAAGTAAATGTCTATTCTTGGATTGTATTGTAGTATTTTTGTAAAAAAAACGTGTTAGGTTGTTGTTGTTTCAAAAGTTGTAAAACCAAAAGTTATTAAAAGTTAAAAAACAACTTCTAGAGCAGGATGTTTGTGACGCAGTTTCACATCACACAGAAGAAGAAAAGTTAAAGTTTGACAGACAAACTGGTGATTCCTCTTTTGTTCTCCATAACAAATGTATAAAATAACTTTAAAGGGCTTCTTCACCTCCAGAAGGATAATAAGTCCCACTGTAAACAGGTTAAAACTGTCTGTTGACACTCAGAAGAAGCTTCACTGTTAGGACATGCTGAAGCTGAATCGTAGATCCTTCCAGTTTCTGATTCCGCCTCTGTCCAACACGTCATACCAGACCCGCAGGCCGCTGTCGCACTGCAGGACAAAAAACATCCAAATATCCAGTATGACCCCACAGTCAGATGAAGTAGTGTACAAAGACTTCAAACAGGATTCATCAGTGACAATCAGGGATGAAGATATCAGAACACTAAAAAAGATTGAGTTAATAAAAGTAATCAGGTCATCATTATTCACACTCTTAATTCATCCATAATATTTGTTTTAGGCTTTTTCTAAACAAAGGATCTGAAAGAAATTCAACACAAAAAAATCCATTAAATATTAACCAAATTAAATAATAATACGGGGATGAAAGTTATTATTTTAACTCACTCAATACTTTTTAATAACAAAAGGAGTTTTTCTGGGTGAGTCTACAGTGAGTTGGGTGTAGACGTGAAGGAACACAGTGACAACAGAATCAGCGCCACTAAGCGGAAAGATAAAGGAGTTTAAATATTTTGAGAAAATAAGTTTTGAGAGAAAAGTCATAAAATATAATATGAAAATTAAGTTGTGGTTTACAAAGAAAAAGACAATGCGATACTGGTAAAGTCATTGTAGTATTTTTACAGTTTACCTTTTTTTATATATATATATATATTGTGACAATCTGTTACCATTTTATCGGATATCCAGAATTAAATTGTAATATTTTTATTTTATTTTAAAGGAGACAGGTAATAATATTACAAGGTGTGATATTTTCAGAATTAAAAATATATGAGTAATAGTTTGAAATTCGAAGAATATTGTCATTTTGTTAGAAAGAAAAACAGTGATTATTCAGAATTAATTTGGTAATTTTAAAGAAAAGGTCATAATGTTACAGTAAAATAGTTGTATTGTGATAATAAATTGAAAATTTTACAATAAAAAAAGTTATATTTTAACAATATTGTCGTAATTTTCTAAGAACAAACATTGTGATATCTCCAACAGACAGTTTTTTCTAGAAAACGTTCACCAAGCTGCGTGGGACATGGAGGTGAAAGGAAAAAGGGAAACAGTATATATGTACAGAATATAAACGGAAAGTCAGGAAATACTAAAACATGTACATGGACACCTGCGTTTCATCGATTTTTGGTGGATTATGACTTAAACTGGTTTTCAGACTGAATGAGGCTGAACCTTTGTCTGGTCCAGTTCTGCAGTCAGGGAATAAGAGTCTGAGAATATTTCCTCTCATCAAAGTGAATAATTTCCATCTGACAGGAGACAGTGAACGCACCTGAACTGCACCTGTGTGTCCCTCTGTCCTCTGTCCTCCTGGTGGAGGACGCTGAGTGACAACCGCTCCCCCTGGTGGAGAGTCTGCTGAACGTGAGCTGCTGCTGCTTCACACTGGACACTGAGGCCTTAGTGGTCTGTGGACATTTCTTATAATGAATATGTGTATATTGCCCTTTTTTCTCATTTGACATAATACTAATACATTTATTCATCCCATTACAATGATCATTATTAGATTACAAAAGGTGCGTGCCCCCCGATCAAATACTCCCCTACAGCAGATGTGAAGTTACAGCTTCCTCAGTCTTCTCCAGACACAGCAGGGAATCTCACAAACCACATTTCCATGACAACGGGGCAAAGAGTTTATGCTGTGGAAGCTCATGTGATACGACTGAAAGCTCCTGAACAGCTTCTAAATGGAGCTTGTGGTGGGACTGTTCTGTCAGCCTCTTCAGATGTGTTTCTGTGTTACTGTGACGAACCTGTTTGGTTCTGTATAGTATGTCACTGTTTGTTTTGTGTTTTTTATTTTTTATTTTTTTATTTTAGGAACATTACTCAAAAACAACAGTACAGGGAGTACAGGCAAGCAAAAATAAAAACTTAACAAATGGATACATACATTAATCTTGAACTATAAAAAATATCAAAATAAAATAAAATAAATAAATTTACAAAATTCTTACCTAAATCCCCAAATACTGTATTCCTTAGAGAAGTACTGTTTCTTTTTCTACTTCTATTCTTTCTCCAGTCCATCCCATCATGAATAATCCCCAAACTCGTGTTTTACTGACTAAAAACAGTTTAGAGCAACATTTTATTTGATTATGGCTTAAAATCTGAGACGTTGCTGTAAATGAATTATATATTAATTTATTTATAAGTTTATTATTATAATTATTTTGTAAATTCTCTGATGTTTGTTAACATGTAAGACCATTTAAAGTAACATTTATTGGAATCAAGCTTTTAAATCCGATCTAAAATGCGTTAAACCATAAACTACACAAAAAAAAGGCCTCAACCCGGAAATCAGTTGTAATTCTACGGACTACAATCCCCACAACTCTCCCCGCGCCTCCGTCACACACGTCCGACCAATGGCTGAGCGCGCCGGAGTCACGTGTCCAGCCGGGCAGCAGATTTGAATTGTTGGTGTGTTTGTGTGTTTTTCGTGTCGCCGTTTGAATGCGGAGCAGCACAGATCTGTGAGTTTCCAGAGGGAGCGTCAGGTTTGTAGTCTTTAACAGTCATTAAACTCCCGCGGGCCGTCGAATAAACCAAACGTCATGTTTAAAATCTCAGTTTAAAAAGCTAAAAAATCAGTTAACGTGTGATTCAACGCGACCTAACGGGCTAACGGGCTAACGCTGAAGTTAGCTCGGCCATTAACTCTTCCTGCTTAAATTCACTCTTTCATTCACAGTTTTAGTGTCTTTGTAGTTTAACGCCAGAGCTGAATGTGCCGCTGCAGGTCTGATCCGGATCAATCAGGAGAACCAGCGGCGGGATGGACTGTCGAGCTCACGGCGGTATGTTCACACTCACGGCCCCGGAAACAGCGTCCGTCACCGGTCACGCCACGTTCCTGTGTTTGATTCCCTGTTTTATTCTCCATTGTTCGTGTGTCTCCGAGCAGATCTGTTCTTCCTGCCTGATGAGAAGTTTGACTTCGATGTTTCTCTGTCACCGGCCAGGTAGGAAGCACATGACGGCTGTAGCAGGGCCACAATCACCAATATTCATACTAATCGATCTGCATAACCCTATGACACACACTGTCAGTTTCAGTTTGATATTCTCACTAAAATCTCTAAACTGACTGTCCAGCTGCCAAAATGAAGGATCAAGGTTCATCTTTTTTGTCATTACACAACTACAGGGTTCCTCCACGCTACACACAAATATTCAAATATTTTAAATTATAGAAAATAGAACAGAGAAGAAATAAGCGTAAAGTGTATTTACACTTGTACCATTATGTATTTTTGTCCAAAAATGCACCACAAAAAAGTATTTTAAAGAAAGAAGAAATTATTTTTAAATGTATTTCTATTCTAAATGTAACTATTTGTGACTATAACTTTCATTTTGTTGTGCAATCCTGTGTGGTAAAATCAAATGACCGAAGACCAACATACAGAATAGTTCCATGTAAAATTCACAGATGCAGTGCAATGTATAGAACAGCGTGCAATCTAGAACATGTATAACGTGGAGCTGAGGTTTACGAGGAGGGGTATTAATTTGCGGTGATGTGCACATGATGCTGAGGAGTCTCACAGCCTGAGGAAAGACGGGCACCAACATAGAAATCCAATATTTCCACAGACTGTGCTGCTCCACTGTGCTTCTCTTCTTCACTGCGCCATCTTTAGCAGGCTGTGGTCTGTGAGTGGCACTGTGAAAATATTGGATTTCAGCACAGTAAAACATCTGATCATTTCAAACAGACGGTGGACATCTTCCAAGTAACTGGGAAACACATAATCTGGTGATTTTTGTCCCATAAAGTTCGCATAGAACATGCAGTAACCAAAGTCGAGGTCTGAAATGAGGTGCTCTGTTAAAGGACACCACTGTCTCGCAATGCAATGCACAAAGGGAATGGAGGAGATGCTCACAGATGGAAAAACATGAAATTACATTTCAGATGGTGTGAGAAAGCTCCAGAAACATTTTGGAGGGAAAAAAGCAAGTATTAAATCTCTGGTAAAACATTGTGCCATCCCATTTAAGTCTGTTGGCACACATTATTTAACATATAATATGAGGTCTCTATTAATTGTAAAAGTCAACACGATTGTATAATTAGTAAATAAACTATTAATTTTTACGAATTTAGCTTACACTGCATGCATTTTAATTTTTTGGTTTAACAAATGTTATATTAAAAAACTGAAATTTGAACATTTACATGATAAAACTGTAAAAATTGAGCCTTGGTGTCTTCCTGCTCTGTAGCTCCAAAGGTGATGAAGATGAAGATGAGGTGTTTGTGGGTCCGCCCAGCCACAAGGAGAGGTGCGTCTCTGCCGATGTGGCGTCTCGGCTTGGGGGCGGTGTCGGTGGCGTGCGGGCAAGCTGGAGTCCACTGACCGGAGATCAGCTGGAGGCTGTGTGCCAGGAAGCCCACAAACTGGCCGACCAGCTGCAGAGCGGTGAACTGAGCCAGTCGCACGGCGAGGAAGACATGGCCACCAACATGACTACTGACACCACAACCGACAGGGAGGAGTTCGTCCAGGACGCAGAGGCCAAACTGGGTGTGCTCGGTCAGACCACCAGTGTGCTCAGCCCCATCAAACGGGAGACCTTCTGCGTGCAGGACAGTCCCATGAAGCAGCTGCCGCCCTCTATTCAACGTCGCCTGCTGAGGGGAAGCAGCGCCAACACAGCTTCATCCAGCCGGCCCGCCAGTGCAGCTTCATCCAGCCGGCCCGCCAGTGCAGCTTCATCCAGCCGGCCCGCCAGTGCAGCTTCATCCAGCCGGCCCGCCAGTGCAGCTTCATCCAGCCGGCCCGCCAGTGCAGCTTCATCCACCCGGCCCACTGCCAACTCCAGACTCAGCACCTCCAGCCCTGTGGCCGGGGTCAAGGCTCAGTCGAGGACGGGGCTGCGAGGGAAAGCCACGCTGGGCGTTGCTGTCGTGCTGCCGAGCAAACCGGCCGCCCCAGCGACTTCCTGCTTAGCCAGCAAGAGCAGAGTTGAGAAAACCAGACTGCAACCACCAACCAAAGTAGGAGAGAAGTTTGTTTTTTACTTTTGAATTCACAGGTGAACCATTCGGTCCAAAAAAACGCCAAGAATAACAACAGATCTCTTGTACGGCCTTTGCCACTGCAGGAACTCTCCAACCTGTTACCTGGTTCTCCCCATAACTGGGGAGGCTGCCGGTCCCACTCTCTGTCTGCTCTGTACCGTCAAATCAGCCACTGTTCAATTATCTCCTTAATCAGAAGACAGGGAGGCAGGGAGTCTGCTGGAGATCATCCGGCCATTTCAGATTTTCTTTCTTTGAGAGAAAATAAAATATAACAGTTAGTGATGTAGTGTTTGGTTGCACTGCCCTGTTACTATCCATGTTACCTGAATGTTACTGTGAAATTACAGTAGTAATGTGTTCCCCAACATGGCACACAATCTACAGTTTACACAGACTAATACAGAGCAAAGCAGCAAAACACGTGTGTCAGATATCTTGAGTCAGAATATCTCATCGATATTCAAACACAGTCTCCATGCAGTGCTCAGCTAAGCACATACCATTAGTCTGCTCATACACAGCATTATTAGGGCAAGGCGTAATTGTTAGGAAAACTATAGAAATGTTGGATTTAGTTGCTCCATTCTAGTTCAAAGAACTTGCCCCCAAAGCAGCTGAGAAAAAAGTGGAATCAAAAGCAGAACCGAAGACAATGGCTAAATGTTTTGGGTTGTTGAGTTCCTGCAGTGAAACGATGTAATTATGGTTCCATTTCCTGATTTCTGTCTCTTTGTATGTGTTTCTATTGTCAACCTTTGGAAGCTACACTTGCCTACTGGGAATCAATAGTGTTATCTTAAAGCAACAGTTTGATATTTTGGGAAATATGCGTATTTGCTTTTCTTGTGGACTGTTGGATAAGAAGATGGATACCACTCTCTTCGGTAAATACTAGATCCGGCAGCCGTTAGTTTAGCACAAAGACTATTGTCCAACAAAATCCACCTCCCATCACCTGTAAAGCTAATTAACACGTTATATCTTGTTTGTTTAGTCTGTATAAAACGTGTAAAAATGACAATTTGCTGTTTTACATGTGATCATATTACTATTTATTAGCTGCGAGGAATTGCCAGGCAGCCAGTGGAGAATCCCGGAAGATGTGTTGATGTCGCCTGTTTGCTTTGTTTTTTTCTTGTTTCAGGCGGTGGGAGGCTGGAGGCGGGGCACATCCTCTCGCCCCTCTGGCAGGGCAGAGTCATGTGAGGATCTACTCTCTGATTCGGCGAGTGTGACGTCTGACATCAGCGACTCCTCCCTGAACTCCAGCCTGCTGGGGAAACGCATGCTGGCTCCGCCCACCAAGGTAACACACCTGTTCAACACTGATTCTGGTTGATTTATCACGGAAATGCGATCAAAGACCTCCTCCTGTTGGGCTGAGTCAGTCACTGCACATTTAATGCAACTGATCATATTTATTATGTATATTATTATAACATCCTTACATGATGTGGAAATAACTGACAGCTTTTTCTCTGGCAGAATGTGAGGAACCTGTCAGGTGTGAAAGCTCCGCCCCTGCAGAGCAGGAGGGTAACGGACAGGAAGAACACATCCTCATCTTCATCCTCAGTGTCCAGCTTCAACTCCAGCCTCTCTCTGTCCCCCGCTCAAGGTACACTAACAGATAACAGTTACCAGCTATGTGTAAATAGTCAGTCTGACTTGAAAGACAGTGTAGGCCGACATCAACCACACATTAAAAACTGACAATTATCCATCTAAATCCTGCGAACAAATACGACGTGTTCTTAAAAACATAAAAGCGTGTTAATCAACTAAGACCCGGCCAGATAATACCTGACCTTGACCAAAACAAATGCACCAAGATCATTTTAGTGGAAGTGGTCTGGAGCTGTTATCTAACCAGTTAACTACCCTGCTGCCCCCTGCTCTCATCATCCAATCAGAAAGTGCAGTAGTACAGGTGTTGTGTCTCCTCTCAGGTAAACTGAACTCTTCTTTGAACCGGAGTTTGAGCGGCTCCACCGGCCCCGCCCCCACAAACATCAGCAGGCCAGCCAATCAAAGCAGACCACGCCGCTCCACCGTTTACGCCAATGCAGAGCCAGTGTCCTCCACCGCCAGCCGCCGCTCTCTCTCCGCCCAGGCGAGGAAGCCGTCTGAGGTGGAACGCGTCAAAGTCATTAGGTCCACACCGCTGAAGAGAGCGGAGACCACGCCCCTCCAGGTGACGCCCGCCAAGAGAGTTATGGAGAGGACCGCCTCCATCCCCATCGTCGCCTCAGTGCGGCCGCAGAGTGGGTTGAAGACCAAATCCAAACCTGAGGCCCTGGTCCCACCGACACCCAGCGGAGGAGTCAAAGGAGTCCCCCGCGGAGACGGTAAGGGGCGCCAATGATGCCAGAGCTGGGGAGGGGGGGAGTAATGTTGCTGCATATATGTTGGGGCACACAATTTTGCATCTTTGTGTTCTTTTGTCAATTAAGCATGCTAATAACTAAGAATAGAGCTGCAAAGTTAGACTTGATGCTTGGATTTTTGGACACATTGTGCAGCAGATGTGTATACATTTCCATTTCCTCCTTCCATATGTTGTGCCTCTAAACAGGGACGCCTTAAAATACTCACTGCATAAGAACAAATGCAAAATTTTCAGCAGTGCCATTCTTCTCCTGTTTTTACCTGGACAAACTAGGTGAATAAAGACACCTGTCTGTCTGTCTGTCTCACACTCTGTATTTGTCTTTGTGTTTCATCTCCAGACGTCTCAAAGAGGCTGATGTCAGTGAGCAGCGTGGACAGGTAGATGACATCACTCTCCACCACTACATTACACCACCGTCACTGTAAACATGAAGGCAGCAGTTTTTTGTTTTTTTTTAGTCAGCTGTACATTTACATCATTCATATGTATGAAAATACCTCAGATTCACTGCTGAAATTGTTTCCAGACTTCAAACTCCGTTTGTTAAAACAGAAGAACTGATTATCTGCTGTGAACACTTTATTACTCTGCCCATCATAATCAATGACAGCCAGGTGAAACTAGCAGTATTCCTCAGAGCTTAAAGTTATCTCCAGATAGTAAACATGACAAGAAAGAGCTTGTCATCCAAACCCCTGCACCATCAGTCTTGTCGCTCTGTGCAGCGTCTGAGGTCTGACGTTGGGGTGATTTCTGCCTGCCATCAGTGTCTGACCGATCAGGGATGTCGTCAATAAACACCTTCCTCTCCTGCAGTCTTCCTCAGAAGCCCTCTGCTGGATCTCTGACGCCCTCTGCTGGCAGCTGCAGGTTGCCTCAGGTGAAGGCGCGGCGTCCCTCCGCCCTCCCCACCCCGGTGAGGCGCAGGATGTCCGCCATCCCGGTCGCCACGCCCACCAACAAGGCCCGGCTCACCAGGCAGCCACCCACCTCTGACCCCGACCCCGCTTCTTGCTCCGCCTCGCCCAGAAGAGAGAGAAGCTGCAGGTGAAGTGCTTTAAATTGCTGTCGGCCAATAGGAAAGCGGCTCTGGCCTCTGACGGGGTGGTCCTGCTGCTGCAGATCACCTGTCTGTTACCATGACAACACGTGCAGAGGGCTCACTCTGTTGTTTATCGCTGTGTTGTTGTTGTTTCTGTGCAGCCCCGCCCCTGTAAACAAGCAGGAGGCGGAGCCTGTGGATGCCCCCGACATCCAGCCCTTCTGCCTGGAGGAGGAGGACGAGCAGCCTCCTGCGGCCCCGCCCACCAGCCCTCCACAGCCTGACCAATCAGAGAGCACGGATCCAGGAGCGCTGAGTCAGGGTGAATCAGAACCCAGCAGAAACCTGATCGAACTGGAAAATACAGAGGAGAGCAACAGCAAGACACAGGAGGTCAGAGGTCACACACAAACACACAGAACACGAGCACAAGTTTAAATTTGCATGGCATCAGTTTGTATCATCTGTGAGGGGATCTGTAGTAATATTAAAGAATTTTTGCATCCTGGATTTGTCAAATATTTAATTAAATGGTTTAATTAAAAACAGACAGTTTGTCAACTGAATTTCCAGGAAGTAAATGGAATGACCACTGAGCGACTGATGAACCTCATGTGTTCAGTTTGATGTGTAAAATATTTGGTGATGAACCTGCAACCAGAGTCCTGAATCTAACGAGGTTTTGGTCTTGACAGGTTTTTATCTTGTCGCAGTTCGTGGTCTCGTTGCAGCTTTTCAGTCATGTCACTTTTGTCTCTTCATTGTAAATAAACTTTATGGAACAAGCAAAGTTTTCCCGTGGACCGAAGTCAGTCCACTTTAGCAGCGTCGTGCTAAGCTGTGATGACATGTGGTTCCACCACAGCCTCACAGCAGGGAATAGGCGCACCGCACTGCCAACCCGTGACAGTCTCCTCCCATCAGCCGCTCATCTCATCTGTGTCTGAGCTGGAGACTAGAGGGAAAGCTCTGTAAAAGGCTGTCTTTGTTCAGCTCTCTGTACTTCAGTAGCTTCTACTTGAATGTCGGTGGTTTGCAGTTTAGTTTCACACTCTGGGTTTTTCGATAATGGAAAAACCCTAAAAGATTTTCATCAAACTCTGAGTCTTTCTGATGTCACAGACTGAAAGTACAGGTTCATAAACTGAGTCCGGACTTGTGAGGAGCTTCATCCTCCTCTTCCTCAGTTCAGTCTGATCAGCTGCTTCCTTCAGGAGAACCTCACAGATCTTCATCACTCTGACGCTCTCTCTGTTTTCTCTTCAGGTTCTCCTGCTGGATCTTCCAGCTCCGACTCTGCAGCCTCAAGAGAAACTGCTCATCGACTTGACCAACACACCCAGCCTGATCCGGACCAGCAGCAAGACCTGCACCACAACTCAGGTGACTGACACCTCACCTGGTTATATCCACAAACATAAAGCCGAGTGTTTTTATTTGTCTTAAAGCATGTATGGTGTTTTCAACCCCGTTGTTTTATTTGTTTCAGCAGCTGATTGACCTGAGCTCTCCGCTCATCAAGTGGAGTCCAGAAGACAAGAGGGAGAACAACGCTCCACTCATCAACCTGTCGTTCTGATCCAGATCCTCCTGAAGACCAGGATCTGGTGGTTTCTGGAGTTAACTGGACTGAGACTCTAATTATAATCCAGTTACATTAAGTTTTTATCAGTGAAGTCTTTACTGAAGCAGAATATTATGTTTTAAATGATGAAAATATTCAAAGGTTGCTGAAGTTTTTCTGCACCTGATTGGAGTTTTATTTGTCTCTGTCTTGCTGCTCTTATTGATGTCTGAATAAATGTTGTTAATGTCACTACTGTAAATGTTCATGCTTCTGTGTGTTCATGTGCTGCTGACCTCCATCCACCAACATGGAAACCTGATTCTGTTCCTGTTCTTCCCTTGAAATACTATAATCGTAGCTGCAGTTGTGCCAGAGGAGTGTCAGTCCTGTTCTTAATTCTTCCTGGAGTTGGCTGATTTCTTTGTATATCTTCTTCTCAAGCTTAACACATTATACTACTTTATTTCAGGGGTGTCCAAACTTTCCGTGCCAGGGGTTTTTCAGAAATTTAAGACACTATCCTTTCACGCACATTTTAAGAATTTTGGCAGATTCAAGTGTACAGCGCAATCACAACCGTTTAGTAAGAGGCGGGTTTAATACGATGACTTACAGAGAGGAGCACCATTCAGACATTTTTGTAAATGACTAACATGGCTGGCACCAAGGCGGCACGTTTCCCAGCCAACTACAGCGGCCGTTAGTAAAGGACTGGATGGTAAATTTTCTCTAAAACAAGAACAAACAACTGCACTTAAACTTTATGTTAATAAGAAACAAGTTTGCCAAACTTCTGACAGGACGTACCGTACAACACAAGGGTGCTGCGTTACTCTGATTGGTTGTCTGTGCCTGTTTATCTTTAATTAATTAATAATTAATTAATAACTTAAATGTCCACACACTGTCCTCACAAGTGTAGTAATCTGTGTCTTTGTGTACAAGTCAGACCATTTACTGTAAAGACACAAGTTGCAGGAAGAACAGAGTGTAAGCAGGATGAAATGAAAGTGTGCTGAATCATAGCTGCAGTTGTGCCAAACAGGTATAGCAGCCTGATTCGTGTTTCTTGCTGGAGATGGTTGCCTACATTGTGTACACAATATAATACATTATAAATACGTACATGCACATCAGTCGTTTATTAAAAGGAAAGTCAGTGCTCATGATAAACGAGTGGCTGTGTTGCACATACTTGACTACACAAATTCTTCAAAACCAATAAATTCAGATTTTGATGCCTGCTCGTCACTGTTTAGTATGGAAGCCAGGAAAAGAAAAAAAAATGATGAAAAATGATTTGAAATTCTGACATACTAAGTAAAATATCTTACTTTTTAAGGCAAACCTGAGAGATTCATAATTTGGGGTTATGAAGTCAGATTTATGAGATAATAAATAAAAGTGTTGAAATAGTAAGTGAAAATGATAAAATAGGTGAAAACATGAACATGAAGCAGGTGTCTTCAGGGCCTTCAGTCTCACAAGGTCACATACAGTTTTTCCAGAACAATATTTGCTACCACAAACAGATTTTATTTAGGTTAGTTAAGGTGGGAATTGGCAGCCTGTTTTCAAGGCATCTTATCTCTAAGCAAAGCGGAGTTACAGATATTCTGAAGGCTATAAACATCGTGTGCAGCAGGATCCAGGTGTTAACACTGTACACCTGCAGGCTGCTAACATGGCTTTCTTCAAGTGCACGCTCAGCCTGCTCGTCCTCCTTGTCGTCTCTGACTGCTCCTGGGCTGAAGACAAGGTCAGGATATCTGTATTATCTTTGTGTTAATTCAGGATAAAGATCTGATCAATTTATTAAGGTTTTGTGATTATAACAATATCAGATATACATACATACGTATATATATATATACATACATACATACATACATATATTCATAAAAAACAGACAATACAGCCATGACATTTTGAAATAATTCAAAACTAATCTCATTGTTCTGAAATGTTTGTTTTTCATTTATTACTATAGTATATTATACGTTTTTAATAGCATTTTCCCTTATTTCTTAAAAACTGCTGTTTGCTCATTCAGACCAAAGCAACAGTCAATCACATAACTGTCTAAAAGTAAAAAGTAAATAAATAAAAGTAAAAAGCATTATGAAATTAAAAAAACTCACTTTGGAAAAAGGACATTTAGAAATTAAAACTGCTGTAATTAACAAAAAAATGACCTGATATAAATTGTTATTGTCAAAAGAAGCAGGATGAAATAACATTTCAAAATATGAGCTGATTTTATTTTATTTTTATATTTAATTTTTTTATTTAATTTTTTTACATTTAGGGTTTTCATTATAAAATGTACAAAGTGGAGTTATATATGAATATTTGGAATGAAAAATAAGATCATTTATGGAGAATATACAGTAGTTGTACTACAGTAGTAGTAGCAAGTACTTTGATATTCTACTTCTTCTATTAGTTGATATAACGGTAATATAATGGTTGGTATAATGTAGTTGTTTGAAAGAGTGGAAGTTGTTTGCACGAGATTTTGAGTCACCTGATGATAACAGTGGATGCTCAGTTTTATATTAGACCTGTAACATCATCAGGACCACTATAGAAATAAGTTATTTTAACTGTTAGTGATTTTATCCGGTGTCATGCTTCAATTCATTATGTTGTTTTATATGTTGTTTAAAGTTTATTTGATCTTTTTTTGTTTTGTGTTTCTGCATGTCCATGTTGGATTTAATCCGTCTCTGTTGCTTGTTTTTTGGTGAATATTTGGACAAACCATACTGAGTGATGCTACTGAGCAAAATTGTTTCCATATACAACCAAGAATTTATAATGATAAACTTTTAAACTTTCCATTGGATGTAATGAACAGTGGTTGCCTGCATTAGGCTGTTCCTAAGTATCAATTAGCCTTAAGTGCTGATTTAAGATTCTGAATATATACAGTGATGGTGTCAAACAGAGAGGAAAACAGAGTCTAACTTTGCAGACATCACACAGATGAACTTGTTCTATGATACGACGTGCCAGAAGTCATTGCTGTTTATTTACAGGCTGTATGTTGACAACACACACACAAAATGTGATCACTGTTAGAAAGAAAACTGTGCAAATGGACAACAGACAGACACTGCACATCCCTCTACATGAATACATTTCACTTTTCAAGGGAGTCCTTAATAAAGAGCCATGTCCTCTCCCTGATCTAGGATCTGTCTGTCTCTGAGCTCCTGTGGAGGGCGAACAAGGATGTTGGTAAGACAACATGCACGTCTAAATCTATGTTTACTTATTTTTATTTAACAGAGACGTCTACATAAATAAACATTTCTGTAAATTTCATCTGTAGTCCCTGTACAGATACATATAGTATATATATGTGTATATAAAATAATGTATATTATATATATATTTATATTATATATAGTGTTAAAATGCACTAAATAAGAATACATTGCGCTGCATTATGAGGCACTGCTATTGAGTCTTTCCATTTTATGTGACTTGATACTTCTACTCCTCAATTCAGTGAAATATTGTACATTTTACTCTACACTCTACTTTGACAGTTTTAGTTGCTATTTTAAATTATAAGTTTACATGGAAATATATATATATGTGAAATGCCTTCATAATTACCTAGAGCCCAAAGTCACAAGGCAAGTTCAGCAAATCCTCATGAACCAGTGGTCTAGTGAATCTAATTCAGAATCTCTCTGGATATTCATGCTCCAGGAAAAGGCTGGACCAGGCAGATTAATTATACAGGACCATAAAAAAATCAAAAAGAGTCAGACTGTAGGAATAAAATCATTAAGATCACTTTTCCTGCAACCACCCGACAAACATTACTCATTTTGGCCTGTGTTGTTCATTCCAGTTGTACATTCATGCACTTTTAAGGGTCAAACTAAACAAATTTATAGTCGTGTCACTGATTAACGTCCTCCTCCTACAGTGCATACAGAGGAGGAGCCCTTCGTCATGGATGACATCGCTTATGACAACGAAAACGACAGAAACGCTGATCCCTGCACCTCCGGCAACTGCATGTGGGGCAAATCCAGTGATGGAAAGGTGTACGTCCCCTATGTCATCGCCTCACATTTCTGTAAGTATCTGAAACTTGTTTTTTAAATGTTTTATTAATTATTCATTATTTTTACACAGATTCCCCCCTCCCCTTTAAAACCTTTTTGTAAAATAGTTAAAACTGCACATGAAGAATAAGAAACCAAAAAAAAAGGGATTTTGCAATAACCAAAATAACAAACACTAAAGCAAAGTGACAAACATTAAAGCTGCACATGTACGTGCTGCAGAGAGACTGTCAACATCAGCACCAGTCGTTTCAGCAAGTGCCCCAAAACAACATACAGTATGTTCAGATGACAAAGACCTCGAGTGGCTGTAGGCATTATGACGGGAGCAAAGGAGGAAGTTAGATGACGTTGCTCCTGTTCGCTGTGGCGGTTGGATGTGTGGCGGCTGGATAGTGTCAATTTAGGGATTACAATGATGTTTGAACTCGATAGATCGATATAAAACTCCGTCTTCTCCATGTATGTCACCTTAAAACATGCCCACTAAGTATCTTTGAAATAATTGTTCCAACTGTGGAAGTTGTGAGTTAAGAAATCATGTTTAAATGCCAACGCTCACAAAACTTGTTTATGTAGATTAGAAAGGTTATTCATTAGGAAGCTGTGTAGCTGTAATTGTATCATAAGACATTTCAGACCCTCAGTGATGATGTTTAGTCTGCGACATCCCTTGTGACGATGCAGACGTCACAGGACCGTCTCCTGGTGTGGGTGGTCCGTGGCACTGTCCACCCCCCATATCTCTCTCACCTGTATGTGTCTTCTCAGCTTCTCGCGAGCGCTCCATCATTGAGCGTGGGCTGGTGTCCTTCCACGACGTCTCTTGCATTCGCTTTGTCAAACGCACCAACCAGAGAGACTACCTGAGCATCCAGTCCAACAATGGGTAACAAACTCTGTGTGTGTGTGTGTGTGTGTGTGTGTAAACTACCTGCAGATTTTTAACTCAAACCTGTGTTTGTGCGTTATGTCAATTTGGAAATATTCTGGATGTTTTGTGCCTAATTTTATCCAATTGTCCTCCACGTTCAGACATATTTGGGATCTTTGTATGTCTTTGAAACTTTTGCATCTCAACAAGAATTTAAGTTCTCTGGGTTTTAATAGTTTTTAGGTGCAATTATGGGCCTGAAACTTTGTTGAGGGGCATATTTCTAAACCAGACCAAATTATTTATCACACAATATTGTAAAATCATAGTTGTTTTCATCTTCAGAAGAGTAACTTGCTATTTTGTAGGCACAGAGTTTTATTTTAATGTTAGCTATAATTGTGTGTATGATACTTTATTTAGAGGGAACTTCAAGAGATAAACGCCTCAATTGTTAACTTAGATAATATTTTACGTTTTATTTAATAATATTTCCTTAATTAATTTTCACTTATCATAACTTTCAATGAATGACGATTTCCAACAATATCAGTGGAGACTTTTGTTGCATTGAGATGAATGAATGAAAAGTTTCAAGAAAATCACTTTTCCAATCCCCTAAATCTTCTACCTGAACTATTCCTTGCCTGCTTTGATCATTAACAGTTTTATTTAATTGTCTGAATGCAGGTGTTACTCCTACGTCGGCCGCCGTGGTTATTCCCAGACGGTGTCTCTGGACCGTCAGGGCTGCCTCTACCACAGCACCGTCCAGCACGAGCTGCTCCACGCCCTCGGCTTCAACCACGAGCAGTGCCGCTCCGACAGGGACCAGCACATCCGGATCCTGTGGGAGAACATCCAGTCCGGTCTGTACTTTGGCCTCCTCACACAAACAGCCACGCACATCAAAATGAACCTAATGGTACTATAGTTTTGGGCTGCAACAAATGTTTTTTTTTCAATTATTGGTAAATGTGATAATTATTTTCTGGATTCACTGAATTATAATTTTTGTTATGAAATGTCAGGAAATGTCAGCTAGAGGTGAAGAATTTAAACTGCTTGTTGAAACAGATTGCAACAGTCCAAAAAACACAAAGATATTCAGTTTACTATCATAGAAAAGCATCAAATCCTGACATCTGAGGGGCTGGAAGCAACAAATATTTAGCATTTTTACTTTTAAAAAGTAAATAAATTACTTTAGGAATTATCTGATTATGAAAATATCAGATTAATCGATTATGTATATTTAAATATATATATTATATTTAAAAATCCCAAATCTTGATCATAGTATAACTCGATATGCACTGTAGTTTAACAAATATTTGATTTATTTCTAATAAAAAAACAAATAAAAAAAAAGGTTTGATATCTTATCATGATTCTTATATCAACCACTGGAACTTTTTTATGTCCAAGAAAATAGAATATCATAGTATATCATACTAAAATTGACATACTTGAAACCTGTAATTGTTCTGTAAATTAGAATTTGGGGAACTAAAATTGTGGTAATTTAGCAAAAAACAAAAAAACCTTTAGAAAGGCCTGTCTTAACTACCAAATCTATTTTACTGTACTAACTAATCAGTACAGCAGCCAATCAGTAGCCTTAAGGCCTGGCCACACCAGACAGTGGTACAACAAAATGTATCTTTGTGAAATATTTGTTCCTTTAACCTTTTAATCAAATCTTTTTGCAAAACTATCTTCGTGATGAACTCATGATTAATCAGAAGGTCTAAACAGACACACTAAAAGACAGTTTGTGCTTTTCTGACCCTTTTCTGATTTTTTTCCTCTCAGGTTGGGAGTACGCCTTCGACAAGATCAACACTGTGAACCTGAACACCCCCTACGACTACAACTCTGTCATGCAGTACCACAGGTTGACAAGGCTGCCATTCATCTAACAACTCTTTTATTCAGATGAACATGGATTGATTTTATAATTATTTGTTTATATAACTTTATACCCTCATTTTTGAGGGTATAAAAGTACCTTTTACCAAGGGATTGTATGAAAATGATTGGGTTAGAAAGAGGGACTGAATCTTTCATTTGTACTTAATTTCATAAAAAAGCAACACCCTCCCCAGTGTTGTCAACATTTTCTTCAGATGTTCCCTTTGACCTACCCTAACCCTCTTCTTTTGAATAAAAAACTGCTAAATAAACAGCTCTGTGGCTGCTGATGGACTCGAGCACCACAGCGTTTTCCACCCAACCCAGATACCACTTAACAAAAATGATAACAAAGTTATGACTACATTATAACATCGATGCAGTCAAGCCATCAACACATAACAGATGGGCAAGAAAATGAGCTGATTGTGAAGCTGCTGTAACTTGAGTGAACCCTTTAAACAAGATTTAAATACCAACTTCTGTCTGTACCCTTTATAATTCCAGGTATGCCTTCTCCGGGAACAATAAGCCCACTATGCAACCCATCCCTAACGCAAATGTTGAGTTCGGCACGGCCACCCAGATGAGCAAAAATGACATCACCAGGCTGAACAGGCTTTACAAATGTTAAACGGTAAGAAAACGCATGCTGTGGTTGAATATACACTACACTTCTGTGCTGTAAGTGTTAAATAAATGAGAAAATACCCATAAATACCCATAAGAAAATGTACACGTGTTTTGTTGCCTTTAACATGTTTTTTTTTTTTCAGCAGGTGATGAGAACAACGGGTTCCAATTCAGACATCAAACCAGCAGATTGATTGATGTTTTTTCACTCTTTAATAGAATCTAAGACATTTTATTTACAATAAACCTTCAGACATGTTCATTGAAACCTTGTTTGTCATCTGTGATTGTTCCCGCTTCCACAGTTTACTTCTGACGTTTGTGTGATGAAAAAGCAAGATGTGTAAAAGCTGCAGAAGTGTTTAGACATCAACACAAAATCAAATGACTTGCTGTAATGTGAAAGATGTCACTTGAACTCACAAAGAAGTATCACCCAATTCTGCAGCTCGACTGAGCTCTTTAACATCTTGTAGCTCATTGCTTTAGTTTGAGGGAACATTTGGTGTTTGGTTCTGTGTCATCGTCCTCGTCAACGTTTTCAGCAAAAAGGATCTGATAAACCGACTGTACGCCACCTGCCCAGCACCAAGCAGCAGGCAGACACAGTTAGAGTTGTTTTTGACACAGCTGGGTCAATGTTTGCTGTTTGTTGAGATGTAACAGCCGTCAACTTCCTAAGCCAGGAACACACTTCAAGATTTGAGAGCCAATAATAACAACCCAGATTTGGCTATGATTGTTTTTCAAGATAGTCAGCACTGGTCTGTGCAGAATTAGGTCAGGTCACGTTGGACAGCTGGAATCAGGACATATCTGAATATGATCCTGCAGTTTGAGCTGGTTAACAACAGACATCTGAGAAGAGCTGAATGAAGTGTTTTCAGTCTGTTTGGATTGTGAATGTCCTCTAATTTGCTCCCAGCTTTAGTTTATTTCATTGTAATCGTAAACTCTGTTTGTCCATCAACTTGTTCAGTATCTGCAACAGATTATCAATCAACCAAAATACATAATATGTATAAAATTATATATTATAGCCCTGCAATTTTAGCAAATCTTAGTAAATGTATTTATTAGTTGATTAACTTAACAGGGACAATACAGATAAACACTGTTACATTGGGAGAAGCAATGAAACAGATGAAATATACATATAGGCCACTATCTAAAGTTCATTAGCAGCCCCTGTCTCTCGTTAGGTTTTTAAATTTAGGTTTAAACATCTAAACAAACATGTGGATGACACAGATTCACGATAAAGACAACAGAACTGATAAACCTGCATGTGTCTGAGAGTGTCTATTGTTCAGGACTGTGTATAGGCCTGAATGTATGTGACAAGTGAATCCATACATCTTAAAACAAATCCAGTGTTCATATCAATTAGACAATAAATTGAAAACTATAAATTAAATAAAAAGAGCTCATATACAATATATATAAAAGTAAAGGATTAATATAATTATATTTTTACTGCTTCAGTTAAATGTGAAACACATGCTCACAGTTGACAGAACATATTTGAGGCCAAGTTTCTGATCCAAGTCAAACAAGATTAAAGCTCTTATTATGGGAATATGCAATGTGGCATCAAGGTGAAATATATTCTTATCAGGCGCTAAATTCTGTTTCCATTTCTAATCATTTTCCTAAATATCCTTAAAAGGATAGTTTTCCGGTGCAGTTGATGCTTTATATGTGATGTCGCACCACTCGCTTACTGTGTTCTCTCCCCTAAGGCGTAGCAGTAAGTATCATTTATAATTTCTCATCATCCCTGTTTCAAATGCTGTTTTTTGACAAACCATGGGGATACAAATCCAATCTGTAATTTCAGGAGAATTAGGTCATTATTCGGATGTCTTCTGTTCTGTTGATTGTTTGTGTCTTGCTGTAGGTTATTTGTTGTCATGAAAGTGAAGTGTGTTCTGGGCCTTGTGGTCCTGGTGGCTGTCTCAGCTTGGGCTGAGGAGGAGGTGAGTTTTGCTCCAAACGTACTACATCTAAACTTTTTTTTCAGTGCTGGAAGAAGTATTGAGTCCTTATTCTTATGTAAAAGTATTAATATATTAGTGTAAAAATACTCCATTACAAGTAAAAGTCCGGCATACAAAATCCTACATAAGTAAAAGTACAGAGGTATTATCAGCAAAATGTACTTAAAGTATCAAAGTAAAAGTGCTCATTGTGCAGTAAAATGTAAAATGTGACTGATGTATTATTGTATATGACTTTATTAAATCAACAATAATGATGTTGTAGCTGCTCGAGATGAAACTACTTCATATACAGTTTGGTGTTTTACTCCAGAGGTTAAGTTTGTGTTTCTGTCTCCCTTTTTTTGTGCTGTATAATTTCTGCAAAACTCCTGCTTCTGTAAGTTTGGTCTCTGTTTTGATCCAAATTCAATATATAAGTCTTCTAAACTCATAATAAAATGCATCATTTGATATTAACGCTGAGGTTTAAAAACCTTTATCAGTGTTAAGCTCGGTAACCAGTTAATAAACTCAAACGATCAATCAATTTCCCATAGGTCACCAAGGCTTTGACTGCTTCAGAGCGGATTGAGAGAGCCAACAGGGATGTTGGTATGGATTTTTATAAAGCTTAGTTCACTTTTAGTTCCTCTTCATTACCAGCATGAACCATAGCCATGACTTTAGAAATACTTTTCATATTTGATTAGTTCAGTTACTTCAACAGTTCAATTATGTTCCATTATGTTTTCATTATATATTTTTTTCCACATGAAGGTTTAAATTATGTTTCCAGGAATAAAAATCTGGATCCTTATTTATTATTTTTATTATTAGTTGGTAAAATGTTTTCTAATTTAAATATGTTGAGTCTAAAAAATGCTGGAAACCGCCTATAACCCCATGTGTTAGGTCTGTTTAATTAACTCCAGGTTTAATGACTTGGCCTCAGTGTTCCCGTGACCAGCACAAACCACATCTTGTTGATGGAAGTGCATGAATTAGTGCAAAATGTTTCTTGTATCTTTCGCCTTGTGTGCTGCAGTCCGTTCTCCCAATGAGCCGTATGTGGAGGACGATGTCGCTTACGTTTCTGAGACTGAGAGGAACGCTGACCCCTGCACATCTAAGGGCTGCATGTGGCCCAAGTCCGCCGATGGAAAGGTCTACATACCCTACGTCATTTCCCGCGTGTTCTGTGAGTGTTCTTCATACTGTGATTTGGCTCTTGAAGGTCCAATCTGGGATTTTTTAAAATAAATTGGAAGTGAATCCACAGGCATGATTGAAAAGTTTGAAAACAACATCAGAAAATATATGCAAACATATATTCTGTTCTATTGGTAGTTTATGATTGATAGAAGAAGGTGCCAATCAATTTTAAACCAGTAGAAATTTCCAATCACATGTCTTTGAATGCAACATTTATCAATCGCACAAAATGTTTAATGTCTATGTTTATCAATAAACTGTGCATTGTGAAGGTAAAATTTCCTGTTGATATTTTACATTTAATATCACGTCGTTCTTCATGATCAGTAGCATCAGTTTTAAAGTAATTTTTTACTTTTCCGTCCTTCCAGCCACTCGTGAAGTGTCAATCATCGAGCACGGTCTGAAGTCTTTCCACCATGTCTCTTGTATCCGCTTTGTGAAACGCAACGGCCAGAGGGACTTCCTGAACATCCAGTCCCTTAATGGGTAAAACACAGGCTTCTGATTAGGCTAGTGAACTTTTTCACCTCAACTTCCTATAGTCTACTTTTTTCAGACAACTAAAATATGGTGAGAAATGTATCCTCTTCTCATCACGTTATTACCACTTTATTACCATAACACCTGAAAATAGGTAACTGGCGCCAAAGGTAAACATTTATTACAATAGGTGTAGAAAACACTCACATCACATCCAGTAGGTTGCCTTTTTAACAATGTGATATTTCATCTGTTGAGGTTTTTTCCTGTTTTAATATAAAATGACACAAAATGATCAACCTGCTGTCAGTGAATAGGCTGAGATCTGTCCTGAATTGTCACAGGTGCTACTCCTTCATTGGCCGTCTTTACAACGGGCAGGATCTGTCCCTGTCGCGTTCAGGCTGCGTTTACCACCACACAGTCCAGCATGAGGTGCTCCACGCTCTGGGCTTCCACCATGAGCAGAAACGCTCGGATCGCGACCAGTACATCCGCGTTGTGCTGGAGAACGTCACCCCTGGTTTGTCTGTTTACAGTCATCGTTACCTGTCTGTGTTGATGTTGTAGGATAAGGTCACTATCAAGGGACACAACTGTGCACCCAACATATTAAAGGAGTAGTTCGTCATTTTGAGTGGTTCAAAATTAGTTTTCTTGCCGAGAGTCAGGTGAGGGGATTGATACCACTCTTGTATCTGTCCTTTAAATATGAAGCTACAGCCACCAGGCTGTTAATTTAGGAAATAGAAAGGCTAGGAAATAATCTGGGACATAACCCCGTAAAACTCTCAAGAAAAAGCAAATAAACATATGTCCCAAAATGTCAAACTATTCCTTTAACAACAATATATTTAAGCAAGTAGATTGGTGTAGATTGGCAGGATTCGAGCCTGAGGTACATGAATACACACACAGATGGAGCTCGTGATAATTCTGTTTTCTTTTCAAATCTTCAGGACTGGAGCACAACTTTGACAAAATCAAGACTCTGAACCAGGGAACCTCCTACGACTACGGATCTGTTATGCATTACCACAAGTAGGTGACACAAAAACAACTCTGTAACTGCGGCTGTTATATTTGTGATGGAGAATAACGAGTGGTCATTCAGACGCCAAAAACTGCACTGACGTTACCAAGTAAATCTACCAGGAATCTTAAGTTAAACATTTATTATTCAAATAATTAAGACAAAAAAAAAGATGCCCTTTGCATTATTTAGAACAAATTCATAAATAAAATGTTATAGTCTTATAATAGAAATACAAATTTTGTTAGGATCTGCTCACAACGAGCACAACTGACTGATCAGGCAGGGAGGGCTTAAAATATGGCAACGGATCATTTTAAAGTAATTAAAGTGATCAGTAATTCACAATGGAAGCCATAATTCTGAAGGCCTTTTCAGGAGTTAACTACTATTTAAATTTAAATACATTTTCTGTATATTTCCTGATATGGCATGTTTTTCCTGTTTTGTTTGTTTTTTCAGTCACCTTTTATTTTGCCACGTTTTTCCTCCCTCAAACCTCTAAAACACTTTCCAGCAAGGACGGGATCTTAAGCTGTTGTCTACATCCTTTTGTCAACACCGGTTAATGTTTTGCTTTTTGTGGTTCCAGGTACGCTTTCTCCAAGAACAACCAGCCCACCTTGGTGGCCATCCCCGACCCCAGCGTTGAGTTTGGCTGGGCCTCTGAGATGAGCCAGATGGACATCTTCAGACTCAACAAGCTGTACAACTGCCCGAACATGTAAATGTAACTACCACAACACGTCCTGTTAACTACAATAAACATTCTCAAATACATTTCTTTATGTTGTTATATTAATCAACATGAAGAATAATATGTTAATTATTTAACTGACGTTTATATATGACAGCAGCCAATTAAAAGTATCTCTCTTTTGCAAATATACTACTAATGTCCTCTCTTCAAACAGGTGAAGGAGATGATGCACTACTTCAGGAAGAGAATCATCATCATCATGACTGTTTTCATGTTTCATTAATCACTGGATCAACGATAAAGTCCATATGCTTTATTCAACATCAATAAATTTGCATGAAAACAGACAGTTACACTGAGTTTTATTCTCATTTACTTGTGTGCTTTTGCCTCAGTCATTCTCAATATGACGCCTCCACTAATAGGATGAAGAGCGATCATTCATCAGTACAACAGAGCAGGGACACATGATTGTGGTTTTACTAAGACAGCCATCAAGCAATACTGCAACTACTGTTTCATATGTCAAATATATAATATATAATAATATTGGTAGATATTGAAAAGTGCTTAATTATTTTTAATTTTTTAAGGTTTACAGTAAACAAGCCCTTATACTTTTAGCAGTGGTGGAATGTAACTAAGTACATTTACTCAAGTCCTATACAAATTGGAGTATTTCCATTTCATGCAACTCCACTACATCTCAGAGACAAATATTGTACTTTATACTCTACAGGACTGCACCAGTCTGGTTCTCTGTATCATTTAACATTTATAAGCCAAGGACCTCAGTTTGAGGTCTTTGTCATTGAGTTGCTTAAATGTTCTGAGGCAATAGTTTGGATGTCTTATCACAGCCCAGTGTCCTAGTAGGAAATCAAGTTCACATCGGACGATTTTGCAGGTTATGATTTACATCCATTGCAGAAATTAGTGTTCTTTTTATATAGTGAGGTAAAGGTTGGTGTGTTTCCCAGCCTCAGACTTTCATGCACTAATTGTTCTTTTTTTTACCACAAAAACATCTTTCTCTCAAGTGTTGTAGTTGCCTAACCTGTAGTTTCGATGTGCAGAGATTGTACAAATGAATCATTTTGAAAACATAAACCACCCAAAAGCTTTATAATTTAAAGGAATAGTTCAACATGTTGAGAAATACCCTTATTTGCTTTCTTCCTTGATCTCACAATTATTTTGCCTCCTGCTTGAACTTTCACAGTGTCTGTTTCACAAACACTTTAATTTAAAATGTCTTTAGATAATAAAAGTTATTATGGCTAATGTGTTAGCACACAGCAGTTAATTTCCTTTAAATTACAAACAAGGCATAATGGAAACTGTGAACGTTGATAAAAAGACAAATCAGCTGAGATTGAATATAAAAAACTACAAATGGAGTAACAACTAATAAAATCTAAAAGTCTATAAAAAATAGCAAATTATTTAAAAAATATATATATATGAAGAAATTATCTAAATCTACGTATTACAGACTTGTTTAAATGTAAATTCAATGAATTACTTTGTGGATTGTTTATAATTATGAACTGATCATAATTACCCAGAAAAGAAAAGGAAAAAAGAGTAATTAAAAGAGTAATTAAAAGAGTAATTAAAAGAATAATTTTCCCTGTGGCACACTCCACTTCTGGGAAACAGCATTATGGGAATAAACAGGTGGCATCAAGGTGAAATAGTCTTATCAGTTGCAACAGGTTTATTTATATCGCCAATCATTTTTCTCCCCAGTCTATACAAAAACAGCTCTTATCCAAAGCTGCACAGAAACACTGACCTAACTTTCCACTGAGTATTTGTGGTGTGAGGATCATTTAATACATCTTTAAGCTTTGTTAACTTCAGGTTTTCAGAAGACATGGCTGCTCTGAGGTGCACTCTGGGTCTTCTGGCTTTGATGGTGGTTTCCATCAGGGCCGATGAGAAGAAGGTGAGTATTGGACTGTTCAAAAATTAAATGTAATTGTTTGCTTATATAGCCCATTTCATACATCTATTTGTGTGTTTAAATAAGTTCAAGATAATGAAATACACCAAAATCAAAAAGGAAAATAAAACCAGAAGATAAAAAGTGAGGTTTAAAATGGACAAAAACTGCACTATGTGTATAAAATATGTGTTGTTTGTTGTGTGTATCTCCTCCTTTATCAGTGCTGTTTAGATTAAGACTCACATTTACTCAAGTACTTTACTTGAGTACTTCCATTTTATGTTACCTTATACTTCTACTCCACTTAATTTCCACTACGTCTCCTCACAGGTTAAATCTGTCTCTGAAAAGATTGAAGAAGCCAACATGAACATTGGTGAGATATGAGATAATGATTAAAAACTCAGTTAATAACTTTAATTATTCACACAGATGGAAACTGGCACATTTGAATCTAATGTAGATAGGATTCACATATTTACTGTGCATATGCATTCGACACTTACAGGTAAAGAAAGCACTGCCTGCGCCACAGAGCCTTTGTCATGATACCGAAAAAAAAACATATATTTTTTAAAATCTACATGTTTTGTCCCCTCTGGTCTTCCATATGCCACTTATCAGTCAGAGCTCCTGATGGGCTCTTTGTGGAGGATGACATGGTTTATGACTCTGACAGTGAGAGGAACGCCGACCCCTGCACCTCCTACAACTGCAAGTGGGACCAGGCCAGTAATGGCATGGTCTATGTGCCCTTCCTCATCGCAGATCACTACTGTGAGTTTAGTCTGCTGTTTTCGTTTCAGTGGTGGTGGAATACGTATTCACATCTTTTACTGGTCTGTCTTAAAGCAAAAGTCAGGTTTTGCTTGCTGTAGTCGTTCCTCCTGTTCATACTGTCCATCAAGAGATCCCCTCCTAATGCGCTTCTAATGTAAGTGATGGAGGACAAAATCTTCAGTCTTTGTTCCATGCAACAATATATTGAAAAGTTAATCTAAAGCTAATATGAGGCATATAAAGGCATACTTTTTTATTCCTACTAAATTACATTTTTCACTCTGTTGTTATACACACACAGGTCCGAAATACACACATGCACAAACAGGACCTCACATGCATTAATGTATGGAGGGATGTCAGAGCGGGGAGGCAGCCTCTCGGCCTCAGTAGTGCCCAGATGTGAACTGGCACCTCTCCAGTTTCCAGTCCACACTCTGTACTGACTGGTCTGACTGGACTTGAATAAAAACTTTGGCACATAACCCTCCCTAAAAAAACAAAATATCTTGGTAATTATTGAGTTTTATAGGCACTAATAGGCTGTCTTAATGCGATATGCATCTTTAGCGTACAAACATGACTACAAACGTCTTATTTAAATCTTAACAAGAAAGAAAGAAGAAAGATGAGTCTGTAATAACTGATCCTTACACTTTCAGCCTCTAGAGAGCGGGCCATCATTGAACGCGGCCTACAGTCCTTCCACAGTTTCTCCTGCATCCGATTCGTCCCTCGAACCAGTGAAAGAGACTACATCCACATCCAGTCTCTGGACGGGTTCGACCTTATTTCATGTTTGAGTCAATTACTGATGAACTTTTGGTGCATTAGTACCTCATCCACATGAGGCAAATTTAGAAAATATGAACTTCCAGAAAATCATCTTAGATGACAAAAAGGTTTGGTACAGGTCACGTATGCCTATGAGACATTTAAACTGCTTGATTACATACAGGAACTTCAACATGTAACTTTCTAGACACATGTAATTGAAGCTCCATTTCAAAAATACTATATAAAATACTGCCACTCCAAGTTGTAATGTACAGTTTTATGATGTTTTATATGCCACAAGGTCTTGTCTTAATCTGACTATTGCAAATCTAGAGTCTCCTTTTGATGCATTTAAAATCTCTCTTAACCTACAACCTAAGCTTGTTAAAAATTCTAACAAAACCAAATATCTGCTATTCACTTAAGAGTGTCTGACCATACTTAAACGTAATATGTTTATTCTTGTACACCGGTCCAGCTTAAAAAAGAGATCATGGTCTCAAAGAGACTACCTGTTTAAACAAAGGATTAATAAAGAAAGAGTCTAATAATTTGTTTTGATTTGGGCAACTGAAGTGTGTCAAGTGTGAATACACAATAACACACACTGTTTACTTCTCTCAGGTGCTTCTCCTATGTGGGTCGCCGTTTCAACGAACAGGCTCTGTCTCTGAAGCGACAGGGCTGCCTGTACCACGACGTGGTGCAGCACGAGTTGCTGCACGCTCTGGGCTTTAAACACGAGCAGTGCCGCTCCGACCGAGACCAGCACATCCGCATCCTGTGGGAGAACGTCATACCTGGTGGGTCACACCCCCGGACCTTTATTTTGTCTACTGGTACCATCTGCTCAAAATTTCCCACCCTGGTATCGTACAATTCAGGTTCATACTGGAAAAATATTGTGTCCTTTCTGTAGTGAGGAGGAAAGTAGGGGTTTGGATGATGGGGTGGGTGGGTGTGGAGAGCATTTGACTGATCATCCAATATCAAATATATATAGATATTAATTGTCCCTCTGCAGGACATGGTCAACTAATACAATGCTTTGCTCGTTTGCCTTGTTCTTAGGTTGGGAGTACGCCTTTGACAAGATCAACACTCTGAACCAGGGAACCCCCTACGACTACAACTCTGTCATGCAGTACAGCAAGTAAGTACAGAGACACCATGTGCAATGTGTCATAACTTAACTTACTGACATTTCTTCTGCACACTCTACATTTTGATTCACCATTTATCTAACCGGTCTCTCAGTAAATGGTCCTCCTCAACACTGACAGAACCAACACAACATAAAATCTGATTTATTTATGAACGCAACAACATTTCAGCCACTGTGGGTCTGAATCTGACCCACAATGCCACACATACCTGCACCTTCTGTTACCAAGCTACCCATCAGCCACTTTCAGAGTGTAATGCTTTTAAATCCAGGTACGCCTTCTCCAAGAACAACCAGCCTACCATGGCCCCAATCCCTGACCCAAACGTTGAGTTCGGTACAGCCACTGAGATGAGCCAGAACGACATCACCAGGCTCAACAGGCTGTACAACTGCAGATAAACCAGACTAGTAAATATACACATACACACACACACACACACACACACACACACAAACATAAATGGATACAGAACACATTAATGTGTGTTTGCCTAAATCATCTTGAGATGATCACCAGAGTAAAACTCTTGAAAGAAAAAATAATGTTATATAATAACATGAAATATTGTGGATGTTTGCTGTCTGAGCTGAGTGGGGTGTTTCAGGTGAGTGTTTCTTGATAAATGCTTGCTTGTAATGTTTTATTTTTGTCGCTATAAAATTCAGGTGTGGATCAAAAATTAATCCAGATTCAACAAGAGTTTCTTCCTGGTCTGAACTACCACTGGATGCCCTTCTGTGAGAGCAGCAGTCCAAAGGCTGAAGCACAACATATAAATCTGTATGATTACTGGGTTTCATTCAGTTTGAATATAAATTAAATACATAACATACAACAGGGCCTCTACATTGATATGCTCAGTCAAAATAAGTTCAGATTTGTGATCAACAGCTTTAATAAAAGGTGACAGAAAACATTGTAATGGCCTCTAAATGTCCTCTGGAATTTCTTCTTACTGTAATGCTGAATTGCTGAACTGACCATTCACAATACTCAGTGACCATTAATCTTGTCAAAACAATTGCATGCAACTTCACTTTATTGCAAATAAATAAGTCTGATAAGTTGCTACTGTTTATCCACGAACACTGAACCTTAGTGTCCTCACTGTTACAGTCACATCAGCTAAATGACTAAAGCCTAAATTGTTTCAGTACAACTATAAAACTGTATAAATCATATTTTTCTACCACAAGAAAATGACCTTTTTAAATAATGACACAACCAACAGATATGTTTTAGATGCATATTTATTGATTTTAGTAAATTGGAAAAGTGATTCCCATCACCTTTGAGTAAACAGGAAAATCCCTCCCTCACATAAATCCAAACTTTCCTTGTTTAGGAAGAAAGAAAAGTACCAGAAAGTTTCATGAAATGGTAAATAATTATCTGCATAGTTACTTAACAGACTTCTCCTCCTACAGAAGTTCACATTAGTAAATGAATATCAGATGAAGTAAATGTCAGTGTAACATGTCCTGGACTGGAGGACTAGTTGCGGCAGTACAGCAGGTTGATGCGGTTGATGTCGTTCCTGCTCATCTCCCTGGCCGTGCCAAACACTGCGTTGGGGTTTGGAACGGCCACCATGGTGGGGTTGTAGTTGTCCTTGGAGAAAGCCAGCCTTAAAGGAAGAGATGACCAGAGTCATCAAATATTCTAAATTGAAATGTTCCTTATAAAGTAGTGATCTTATAAACAGTACAGAGCTTTGGTCCTTAAAGGATAAGTCTGGTGATATGCCAAAACCAAAGAATCGAGTAAACGGTAAAATATTAGCAAGAACAAAATTAAGAAAAAGGAACTTTGAAAGTTGTTATATTGTTATTTTGTATTATCCTACTCAATCTGTCAGTCAGCAGCAGTCCAATCATCCAAGAACTTGTTCATGTAATTCCTTTAACAGAGCCGCACAGCTGTTTCTTTGCCTCTTTTTATATCACACTCAGTGATTTCTGAAAATCAGACCAATTCAGATGCCCAATACGACAGAATGCGTACATGGATGACAGTGAGATTCAGACAGTTAAAATGCAGATTGGAAAGAGAATTTAACATGAATTAATTGGATGCCATAGTTAAACTGACCGGCTGTAGTGCATGACAGAGTTGTAGTCGTATGGAGTCCCCTGGTTCAGAGTGTTGATCTTGTTGAAGTTGTATTCCTGACCTTCAGTGGAAGAAGTATAGAGAGCATTTACTTAAGTAAAAGCAACAGTAAAAATATTCTACTACAAGTGAAAGTCCTGCATTTAAATTTAACTTAAATAAACTTATAAAGTTTAAAACTTATACTTCTTTTTGGATAGAATGCATTATTATTGGATTATTATTACTGATACATATACGCAACATTTTAATATCATAGCTGGTAATGGTGGGGCTAATTTAACCATTTTTATATTTTATGCTGGATAATCTAATCTATAAAAATGCATCATATTGTTTAAATTGATCATAAGTTTTGTATGTAAAGTAACATCTAACCACAACTGTTGAAAATTAAATGGTTAAAAAGTAGAATATTTCTGTCTGGATGAATTAAGGTTGAAGTATAACGTTACACGAAATGAAATACTTAAGTTAAGTAAATTTGTACTGAAGTTTCCACCACTGTTGGTCTGTTGCTGATTAGTCGGCAAACAAAAGTCAGTGAATGAATCAGCACATGAGGACTGTGGTTGTGTTTGTCTAGGAAAATCCAGTTACATGCTATACAGTCAAAGGTATAACACTTACATGTAGCAGTGTCATTATATAGCGCTCAAAAATGTCAACTCAAATGTCCAAATCCACAGCTCAGCACAGTTTTAGTATAAAAACAGATGACTGTGAGGAAACTGCTGCAACCTTTGAGGATGTTCTGCAGCAGGACCTGGATGTGCTGGTCCCTGTCGGAGCGACACTGCTCATGGTTGAAGCCCAGGGCGTGGAGCAGCTCGTGTTGGATCGTTCCATGGTAAATGCAGCCCTGGCGGTTCAGAGACACGATCTGGCCGTAGCCCTGGCGACCCACGTAGGAGTAGCACCTGCAGAGTAGTTGGATAGTCGAACATCAACATCAACTCATCAACAGTGGTTCATCCTTCCCTCAGCACTTTTAAAGTGGTGGTTCTGGGTACGATTCTCACTGACACATGAGAATGAACCCCCCTAATAAAGACTATAGTACATTAACAGACGAGCCTCATCCCCTACAGTACGTACCCATCCAGGGACTGGATGTGGAGGTAGTCCCTCTCGTTGGTGCGGGGGTAGAAGCGAATGCAGGTGGAGTAGGAGAAAGAGTTGATGCCTCTGTAGATGAGATCCAGCTCCTGAGACGCTGGAGGGGAAATAACAGAGATGAAAATTGACGCTTACAAATGAAAAGCTTAAGAGGGACATTGTTCTACAGTATATTTTTCTTACGGTTAACAAATCCCATGAAAATACCATAACCAATAATGTGTCTCTCAACACTTTCTGACTTCCCCACCCTGTCGGTGACCCGTTGGTTCCTACTGAGGATGTCAGTCTTTAAAAACAAATATAGAGTTTAATTTTAAAAAATGCTCCGTAATTTCCTACAATTTCCTACAACTGGGCACTGTAGTTTTTCGCAAATGTTACTCAAACAGGAGAAAAAGTTCACTTGTTGTGGACTATTTTCAGCAGCAGATGAATCCACATTTGGTGCTCTAGTGAGTATTTCCAGCAGCAGGCTATATTATACTTTTGCTACTACTGCTCATTAAACTACTGCCACTGTTAGTGCTACTTCTGATGCTGCTACAACTTCTAACGTTTTGAATGTTACCTTACATCTAGGTTACTATATACAGTAACTGTTGTTTCAACAGCATTTCAATGACTATACCTAAACCTGTGCTTAGCACCTGTCATTGAAATATAGTAATGTGAAAGTTGTTGAGGCAATGGTTATATTGCATGTAACCCAGGTTCACTTTTAACTTAGATGTCTATAATTCAACCTGCAAATTCCCAAATCACTGCTCACTGGGATGATAACATTTAGCATGATTAGATAAGCAATAGCGCTGACTTTTATCATAAAGCAAAATGTTTCAGTGCACAGGGGAATGTATGCAGGTACCTACAGTAGTGGTTAGCGATGACATAGGGAATGTAGACCCTGCCATCTGTGGCTTTAGGCCACATGCATCCACGCAGGACGCAGGGGTCGGCGTTCTTCAGGGTGGGCAGGCGAGACACAGCAATGTCACCATTTATCTGGATACCATCTCGATTACGGTCTGCAGAGAGAAAGGGGAGAAGAGGTATCAGTGACAACAGAGCCAATCAGTGACAGTATATGATGTCTACAGAGATACTTGTCCTGTATCAAATTATTAGGAGTGTGAAATGCACGAGACCCAAACTTGCGTTTTTGAGCGTTATTAGTTGTTATAGTATTAGTTACATATGTGCTTTTCCCACTATGACAAAACAAAATGTCTGTGAAAAAGGTTCATATAGGGATAATTTCAACCATATTACCCAGCTCTATCCTGAGTGCAAAAAACCCCTCCACGTAATTCAGTAAAGTCAGAAATCACTGATGCTCAAGCTGGAAAAAAATGTTTCTGACAAGTTGACAGTGTATGTGACCTGGTAATGTCTGTTGGTGTTGTTTGAGTCAGTATGATGCATTCACTGTGCGCTTACTGAGATTCTTGTTGGCTTTCTCCAGCTGCTCTGTAACAGTCAGGTCTCCCTTGTCTTCAGCATTATGGTCAACACTCACTTTCTTCACATCCTGCAAACAGAAAGTGAAAGCTTTTCTGAAGTTGAGAATATCAAAACGCAGTAGTCAATTGTTTAAACATTTAAGTGTATGTAAAGCATTTTGAAATGACTTTGGTGTAAGAATTATGCTGTTTAAATAAAATGTAGTGACTTTATTCTGGAGGTGGGAGATATGAACTGATGGTGTTTCTGCCAGTGCTTCTGGTGTTACTACCACTAGAGCTATAACTACTTATTAAAACCCCCCAGAATAATTAAGATTATATATTTTAGACAAAGTGAGTAGATATACCTTTCAACAGGCAATTCTAAGTTTTGTACATGTTAAGACCAGATATAAAAGAAACACAAGGCAGTATCAAAAAACACATTATAAAAAGACACACACATTTTCAATTTTAGTTTTGTCCTAGAATGGTCTGATGTACAAGATAGGAAGGTTCCTGCTTCAATTCTAGTTTCATTGGGGTTAAATAACTTTTGCCACTGGAGCGATGTGAAGACCAGCCGCCTGACTGAACGCTGTAGGACTTACCCCCGCCTCGGTCCAGGCTGAGACTGCAAGCAGGGCCAGGAGACCCAGTATGCACTTCATCACCGCCATGTTACCGAACAACCTGCAGACTGAAACAAACGACCAGTCAGACCGAAACAAAACTAAAGCATTGGTATTAGCAGCATTATGAGCATGCAGGTAGTATCACTTACCTTTACCTCTTTATTTCAGGTAGGTAATGTGATGCTCTGGGAAGGAACCGGCCATCCTCTTTTATAGCAAAGAGGTCCACCTTCAGCACAATGTACGCAGGGCTTTACCTCCCTAATCCTGCACACGCGGATGATATTGACTTTGTTAAACCTCAACAAACATGAAGTTGATTTTTCATTTCTTTCTTGCTGACGCCCTTAACACATATAAGGTTGTACTATTGCAGCAAAACAAAGAAGGTGTTTAAGTGTTTAGTGTTGATATTGAGCTTGACTAATCGTCCTAAATGCTTTGAGATTAAGTGTTCACTCTCTGGGAGCATATAGGAGCCGCTTACAGATGCTATGGAAGAGTTTTTGAAGAGGTCACAGAGGTTGACAGACGGTCCATCAATCCCTCAGGTTTAAAAGTGTCCGGTCTGTGTGTTTGTCCTTAATGAATAAATGAACAATGGTGGCCTTGTACAAATTTAAAATTTAAATTTAACTCCACCTAAACCAGTTGTAATGTTAAAGTACTGTTTACATGTTTATGCATCAATAATAATGATTATTGATGCATAGACATGTGATATAAGTGATATAATGATATAACACTGACTTTTTTGCTGATGATACTTTTTTACATTTTTACTTACTAACTTACTAACTTACTAATTGAATGACCTGAACATTTCTTCAACCACTGAACATGTGTTAATTTCAAAAATCAATAAATACTTTTGATTTGAAGACCCTTTGGCTTTTTCTGTAGCACCAGCACTCAAAGTAAGAACCTAATTGAGTTTTCGAGGCTTTTATCAACACTACTGTTAATGCTTAACAACCCTTTAATACTTTGGGTTTTAATGGACATTGCAGTTCTTCTAGTTTTGCTGCTATTTGGACTTTCAGTGTTGTTAAAGAAAAAGTACCAGTACAATTTTCACCAGCACGTTCACTCGGCTGAAATTGTAGACTTGAAAATGTTTCGCCACTCAAGGCATTTTTCTGTCATTTCAGTTTTTACTGGAATTGTACCAATATTTGATCATCCTGTATTTACGGTACTTATTATTTTGTACATCATATGGTGATGAAGAGAAAAATGATCTTGACCTAAAGTCAACATGTAAAATATACTGCAGGTAAAACTGATTATTTTGAGATAATTTAAGTGGTTAGTGATATTTCAGGATGGAAATTAAATGTTATATTTAATATATTTAAAAGTTATTCTCTTCACATGTGTCAAAAATGATAAAATAGTGTTTTAAGTAACACGTGGGCACTAATTCATGATAAATTTACTCAGCAGTGGTAGCTAATGTCCATCTATCTATTGAAGGACGTTTTATTCACATCTAAAACTATTTAATATATTTTTTAAAAAGCTGATCAGTGTTTACTGGCTCCTAAAAGCAGTTAACAGATATTCTGAAGACTATAAACATCGTGTGCAGCAGGATCCAGGTGTTAACACTGTACACCTGCAGGCTGCTAACATGGCTTTCTTCAAGTGCACGCTCAGCCTGCTCGTCCTCCTTGTCGTCTCTGACTGCTCCTGGGCTGAAGACAAGGTCAGGATATTTGTATTATCTTTATGTTAAGATTTTATAAATAACAAAATTCAAGATAAAGATTTTATCAATTTATTAAGGTTTTGTGATTATAACAATATCATATATATACATACATACATAAAAAATTGACAATATAGCCATGACATTTTGAAACAATTCTAAACTAATCTCATTATTCTTAAATGTTTGTTTTTCATTTCTTACTATAATATATTATATGTATTTTATAGCATTTTCCCTTATTTCTTAAAAACTGCTGTTGTTCGCTCATTCAGACCAAAGCAACAGCCAATCACATAACTGTCTCAGCCCTGTTTGTCTTCATTGATAGGCCACACCAGACAGTAGTTCAGCAAAATGTATCTTTGTGAAATGTTTGTTCCTTTAACCTTTTAATCAAATCTTTTTGCAAAACAAACACACTAAAAGACAGTTTGTGCTTTTCTGACCCTTTTCTGTTTTTTTTCCTCTCAGGTTGGGAGTACGCCTTCGACAAGATCAACACTGTGAACCTGAACACCCCCTACGACTACAACTCTGTCATGCAGTACCACAGGTTGACAAGGCTGCCATTCATCTAACAACTCTTTTATTCAAATAAACATGGATTGATTATTTATTTATATAACTTTATGCCCTCATTTTTTGAAAGTACCTTTTAAGTCAAGTAAAGTCAAGTCAATTTTATTGGCTTTATAGATGTGTGCATGGACACATCTGCATCCACCGAGTTTAGTTGAAAGGGGAGGAGAGAGGGGGAGAATGGAGGACAGACAACAAATCAGACTAATAATAATAACAACTGCAGCAGTGAGTGTGGAGCAGGAACATGGGGGCAGTAGGCGGCTGGCAGCCACAGATCCAAACTCTACAGCTCCAGAGGTGGAAATGCCTGCAGAAAGTGAGAAGGCGAAAAAAGCACAAAAAGCACAAGAACTACCGGGAAGAAGTGGAGTTATTAACATGTATTAGTGGGATAAGAATGTGTACGGATAGAGAGAGGGAGGAGGAGAGAGATGCTCAGTGCATCATGGGAAGTCTAAGCCTATAACAGCATAACTAAGGGATGGTTCAGGGCTAGCCCTAACTATAAGCTTTATCAAAAAGGAACGTTTGTAGCATACTTTTAAACAAAGAGAGGGTGTACCACAAGTAACCCTGCGTTCTGTGAGCGTAGTGTTTTAGTGGGGTAATGCGGTACTATGAGCTCTTTAAGATATGATGGTGCCTGACCATTAAGAGCTTTGTAGGTGAGGAGGAGGATTTTAAATTCTATTCTGGATTTTACAGGGAGCCAGTGCAGAGAAGCTAATATTGGAGAAACATGTTCTCTTTTGCTAGTTCCTGTCAGTACACGTGCAGCCGCATTCTGGATCAGCTGGAGAGTCTTTAGAAACTTATCAGGGCTGCCTGATAATAAGGAATTACAGTAATCTAACCTAGAAGTAACAAATGCATGGACTAGTTTTTCTGTGTCTTTTTTGAGACAGGATATGCCTGATTTTTATAATGTTGCGTAAGTGGAAGAAGGCAGTCCTTGAATTCTGTTTTATATGGGCATTGAAGGACATGTCCTGATCAAAGGTTACTCCTAGATTCCTTACAGCGGTGCTGGAGGCCAGGGCAATGCCATCTAGAGTAACTATATCTATAAATAATGCGTCTCACAGGTGTTTAGGGCCCAGAACAATAACTTCAGTTTTGTCTGAGTTTAACAGCAGAAAACTGCAGGTCATCCAATTTTTTATGTCCTCAATGCATGCCTGAAGTTTGGCTAATTTATCGGTTTCATCTGGCTTTATCGATAAGTGTAATTGAGTATCATCTGCATAGCAGTGAAAGTTTATGGATTGTTCCTAATAAAATTGCCTAAAGGAAGCATATAAAAGGTAAATAAAATCGGTCCAAGCACAGAACCTTGTGGAACTTGGTGACTAACTTCCGTGTGCATGGATTTTTTATCATTTACATGTACAAACTGAAATCTATCTGATAAATACGACTTAAATCAGCTTAGTGCGGGTCCTTTGATGCCAATCAAATGCTCCAGTCTCTGTAATAGGATACAATGGTCAATGGTATCGAAAGTGGCACTAACATCTAACTGAACAAGTACAGAGAAAAAAATCCTTTGTCTGACGCAATCAGAAGGTCATTTGTCACTTTCACTAGTGCTGTCTCTGTGCTATGATGCACTCTAAATCCTGACTGAAAATCCTCAAATAAACTATTGTTGTGTATAAAGTCACATAACTGACTGATGACTGCTTTCTCAAGGATTTTGGAGGAAAGGCAAAGTTAAATATAGGTAGGCTTTTTAAGAAGAGGTTTAATTACAGCTACTTTAAAGGACTGTGGTATATAGCCTGTTGATAAAGACAGATTGATCATGTCTAGTAAAGAAGTGCTTACTAAGGGTAGAACTTCTTTAAGCAGCGTAGTTGGGATGGGGTCTAAGAGGCAGGTTGTTGGTTTCGACAAAGAAATCATTGAAGTTAGATGGTGAATGTCAATTGGAGAAAAACAGTCTAAATATATATATGGTTTTACAGCTGTTTCTAAGGTTCCTGTACTTGAAGATATCTCAACTCGCTGAGGGCACAAGAAAATGAATTTTGTCTCTAATAGTTAGAATTTTATCATCAAAGAAGCTCATGAAGTTATTACTACTGAGAGCTCTGGGAATACATGGCTCAACAGAGCTCTGACTCTGTGTCAGCCTGGCTACAGTGCTGAAAAGAAACCTGGGTTGTTCTTATGTTCCTCTCTTAGTGAGGAACAATAGGCTCCTCTGGGCCTTCCGGTATGTTCTAAGACTATCTTGGCAAAATAAATGAGATTCCTCCAGTTTAGTGGAGCGCCATTTCCTTTCTAATTTTCGCGATGTTTCTTTTAATTTGCAGGTTAAGGAGTTATACCATGGAGCTTACCTATTTAGTTTTATTATCTTCTTTTTCATAGGGGCAATAGAATCGAGAGTCATTCGCAGCGACCCTGAAGCACTATCAATCAGATGATCAATTTGGGAGGGACTAAAGGTAGCATAGGAGTCCTCCCTTATATTGAGATATTGCATTGAATTAAATGCCGATGGAATCACTTCTTATAACTTAGCTACAGCACTATCAGACAGGCATCTACTGAAGGAATGTGTGCCTAATGGCCTGTAGTCCAGTAATATGAATTCAAAAGTTATTAAATAATGGTCTGATAAGACAGGTTTTTGTGGGAAGACTATTAAATGTTCAATTTTGATTTCATATGACAGAACAAGATCAAGGGTGTGGTTACACTCTGACAGAAGCCAATTGAATCTAATAATGAGTTAAAAACGCAGAACTAAGGCAACGTCCACATGAATATTAAAATCACCTACGATAATTACTTTATCTGTTTTGAGGACTAAACTTGTTAAAATTCAGAATACGGAGCGCGGTACATTATGACAAATAGAATTGGCTGTAGAGTTTTCCAGGTTGGGTGTGAAAGACTAAGAACAAGACTTTCGAATGAGTTCAAACTGAGTTTAGGTTTAGGGTTGATTAATAAGCTAGAGTCGAATATGGCTGCAACTCCACCTCCTCGGCCAGTGCCTCGAGGAATGTGAGTATTAATATGACTGGGAGGAGTGAATTCATTCATTTAATCCTCTTATTTGGTTGTACCACTACACTGGTAGTTTCAATTTTTATTAAGTTTTTATGAGTAACTCCTCTTCTGTTAAAATTGGACTGAATGAATTGAAATGGTCGGGGGCAGACACAGTCTCTATGGGTTTTTTTTAATTATTTTTTTTTATTAAATGGTGTTTGAGTGGGTAACCACTCTAATGGAAGCGCAGAGAAGTGTGTAGGACTGCAGCTCTGCCTCCTGGTCTCAACTCTGGATTGTCACGGGACAACCAAGGGACTGTATGAAAAGTATTGGGTTAGAAAGACGAACTGAATTTTTCATTTGCATTTGTACCCTCCCCATTTTCTTCGGACGCTCCCTTTCACCTACCATAACCCTCTTCTTTTGAATAAAAAACTGCTAAATAAACAGCTCTGTGGCTGCTGATGGACTTGAGCACCACAACATTTTCCACCCAACCCAGATACCACTTAACAAAAATGATAACAAAGTTATGACTACATTATAACATCGATGCAGTCAAGCCATCAACACATAACAGATGGGCAAGAAAATGAGATGTGAAGCTACTTGTGAAGCCGTTTGTTTGTTTTGTTTTTTGTAACTTGAGTGAACCCTTTAAACAAGATTTAAATACCAGTAATTTCTACTTATTTATACAAACCAAAATTAATTCAACTTCTGTCTGCACCCTTTTATAATTCCAGGTATGCCTTCTCCGGGAACAATAAACCCACTATGGTGCCCATCCCTAACGCAAATGTTGAGTTTGGCACGGCCACCCAGATGAGCAAAAATGACATCACCAGACTGAAGAGGCTTTACAAATGTTAAACGGTAAGAAAACACATGCTGTGGTTGAATATACACTACACTTCTGTTGCTGGAAGTGTTAAATAAATGAGAAAATACCCATGAATACCCATTTAACAGAATCTAATACATTTTATTTACAATAAACCTTCAGACATGTTCATTGAAACCTTGTTTGTCATCTGTGATTGTTCCCGCTTCCACAGTTTATTTCTGACGTTTGTGTGATGAAAAAGCAAGATGTGTAAAAGCTGCAGAAGTGTTTAGACATCAACACAAAATCAAATGACTTGCTGTAATGTGAAAGATGTCACTTGAGCTCACAAAGAAGTATCACCCAATTCTGCAGCTCGACTGAGCTCTTTAACATCTTGTAGCTCATTGCTTTAGTTTTAGGGAACATTTGATGTTTGGTTCTGTGTCACCGTCCTCATCAACGTTTTCAGCAAAAAGGATCTGATAAACCGACTGTACGCCACCTGCCCAGCACCAAGCAGCACACAGACACAGTTAGAGACTAGCTGGTGAAATTAAGTGGAACCGTAGCAGCTAAAGAGCCCGATTGGTGGTGACTTGGACTCCCTTTAATGGGATGATAATGTTGCTCTGTTTCTGCTGGAAGTGTAAAGCATTTGTCTGTTGACACATTAACATTATTTTTATAGGGCGAAACACCAGTTAAAGCAGCTTTAAGTTAGTTACATACATACATAATACAAATGTCTTTGTTTTTTCATCCTGATTGCCCCTCCATTATGATTTTTTTTTCTCCTTTTTTTTTTCACATGAAGGTTTAAATTCTGTTTCCAGGAATAAAAATCTGATTGTAAAATTCTGGATCTTTATTTTATTTATTTCTATGTGTCTCTGGGTGGCATCATGGAGAGGATTCTGTTTCGGGACTCTACAGTTCTACTGGGAGACTTCAATGAGGCAATGATGGAGACACCTTGAGGCGGGTGATTGGGAGTTGTGCTTTATTATTGGATTTCTGTGCATAAGGTGGTTTATAAGTGTACTTGGCACCAGAACACCTTACGCCTTAGGCAAGGAAACTATACAACTGGTGCGGTTTATCAATAAATTTTTGTTACTTCCACCCCTCATAGTGAGCTAGCTTCTCTCTCTCTCTAAACCATGTCCAAACTAAGATGGCAGCTGGAAGTAATACATCTCTTGGCTTGATCTGTATGATGCATCAGCCAAATTACTTATTAATTAAAATTATTGCTTTGTATTTTTATTCATCCCTAATTTAATTTCTGAAATACAGTATGTTTAGTAGTAGTTTAGTTACATTTTTTTTACTTATTTTGGTTGTATTATATTTTTTGTACTTTTCATTTAACATTTGTTGCATATTAGCAAGATAGGAAATATCAAGGGAAACAACTAGGGACTTAATTCATTTGGTTATAATTGAGCATTTTATTTCTAAAAGGTTGAGTGAGCAATCTGGAGCACTAGGCTGTTTCTTGTGTCAGAAGTCCTTGCAACCAATAAAAGTACAAAAATATCTGCAGATGCTGTAAAAAGTGTAAAATACAGTGCTGTAACTCACAACTTGTGAGATTATAGCACCTTCATTTGATGTGTGCAACATCTTTATTATGTTTTTCTCTTACAACATGCACTCTCAAGGACAATGTCCTTGACTTATAGATTACACCAAAGCACAAAAGCATCATTCCAACATTTCAGCTGTAAGGAGGCCAAAGTCAAGTTTGTTTGCTGAGTGTCCTAGCAGTTGAGTTTAGTATAGCCACTTATGACACCTTACTTATCAGTGTCTTTCCTGTGGCCTTAACCTTTTTGGTCTAAGGACTGATGCCATTTTTTTCTGATGTCTGAGAACTGATGCTAAAGTCTAAGGATGTCCTAAAATGTACACCTTACTACTGTACAAAATGAATAAACTTTCTTGGCATCAATGTTAATCTTACATGATTGTGAAAACTTGATTATATATTAAGCTATTACACTTTAGTAAGTGAAAACTATATAATATCAATGATGAATTCCAGAAAACATTTTATCCCACTGCATACAGTATTACGGACCTAAGACTTTGATATTCGTCCTGGGCTCCCTCTGCTAGTCTGCATAAACACAACACAAATCACCACCAAAGCTTCATGTAAAGCTATTCATTTAATACAACAAATTTAATTCAGATAAACGTATCACAAACATTGTGTAAATCTTTCAGTCAGGCAGAGCAAACAAATTAAATACGGATAAACATAATGCACGTATTGAGCAAATTTATATATGTAATTACACCTATCACCTTGCACTGAGGAGAAGCCAAGCACTCCAACTGCAAACTAACCAGGACCTTGCCTTAGGAACTTTGCCCTGCACACCCTAACTATGTTCAACACCCCGCCACTTGTAGAAATTCCATAATAATGATGCTTAACCTGTGTGTGTGTGACCTGTGTAGCCTGTGTCCAATCCCTACATCTTTAACTTTATAAAAGCTTGAAATGCTGTTTGCTTAAGTCTTTAAATCATTGTTTTACCTGGGGTTATTGTAAACTAAAATAGAAACGGAATATAATGTTATTTTGCATGTACTCAAATAGTTACTCAGGTGGTAGCTCCTACAAGGGTAAACATGATTTTGGATCACTCCCACAGGTCCACAGCTGTGTGATGAGGAACTCTATTTCTCCATAATACTAGTGTTGTGTTGATTCAGGGATGACAGCCGATTCGGCACGTTACCCTGAACCAGTTTTGATTAAAGAGACAGCACTGTTCAAGAAGTTGTAATCCGTATTGACATAATACTATTTAACATCCAGTCACTCCACAAACAACTGAAATGAAAATGTCATTGAAGTGGTTTAAACAAAGTAGTGTGTCAGAATACTGCAGAGGCTTTAATGTAGAAGTACACCAGAAATGTAACAAAAAGGCCAAACAAGTATTGATAAAATACACAAATGTGCTGCTCTACATTAATTCAGCAATAGCCCAAAATACGATTTCATGTTCCATAGTTAAACAAATATTAAAAGAATGATGCAAAGACATAGCAGCCAGTCTTAACTTCTCCAAATTAGTTTGAATGCATTTCATTTAATATTTAAGCAGACAGTTAGCGCTGACCTATGATGCTATAGCACTTAAACATTTTTCTACTATTGTTATTATTATTATTATTATTATTATTATTATTATTATTATTATTTACTACTTTAGACTATGGGCTAAATTACTTGAGTTTTTTAAACAAACTAAATACTGAAAAACATCTTGAGGCTGTCATTGCTAACAAATGTTCTTCAAAAACTCACTCATTCACATTAGGTGCACATTCTCCAGAAGGTACATTAGAGTAAACCATATAAACATCATAACAGTTGTTGTTTTGGGTATGGGTGGGGGGCGAGACACTCTGCACACACACACAGACACACATGTACATGCATACCCAGGAATACTGTTTTACTGTGTTAACAGCAGAGTCAAAGCAACCCTCTCTGTTTGCTATGTGTCTGGAAAAGACTTTCTGTTTGCACAAAAGTATGTGACAACACTGCATGAGCTGTTACAACACACAAAAGTTTGATGTGCTTTGCGGGAAGGTTTTGTTAACAAAACTAGCATCATATTAGTTCTGCTGCTGATGTTACCTGTAGCAAACAAGTAAAGATAACTGTACATGGCCATGCAAGACATTATTGTTGGTTATCTAAAAACGAATGGTGAATTTATTGGAGTTTATTTTGAATATGAATAAACACATAGCAAAAATCTTTGGGCCACATCCATCTAAAAACCTGTGATTTGGCTGCAGTGGACACACAGTTCAAGATGATATGTCAAATCCAAACAAATGTGAGATCAGAAATTACCCTTTGTTTAACTGTAATTTGGGCCATACTTCTCTCAAATCATCTTAAAATGACAAAAAGGATATGGTATAGTCCAGGCTTAAGGGGATAGTTTGGATTTCTTGAACTGGGGTTGCATGAGGTATAGTCAGTGTAGGCCTATTCCCTACTGTACATGACAGTTAACAAGCCACCAGTTTGGAGAAGCTGACAGCTGTCCATGCACAAAAGTATTCCTTGTTAGAGAGAAGGCCTGTAACAGATGGGCACAGTGTCAAAAAAAACATCATTGCTGCCAATTTCTCTACGAGGGCCTCATAGCTTGTTCAAAGGCTTACGGAAGACATGGAAAACATGATATCAATATCATATCTTGTTTGCCATGTCTTGGCAAAAAGACTAAACTCAAAGAGGGTGGGAGCAAATAAAAAAAAGAAGCAAACTCAATATAAAGGGCTGTCAAATGCATTCTGAATATTACGTGCTTTGGTGACAGAAAGCCCTTAGTGGCAATAATGAAGTGGAGGTTTTTGTGGTTGTGTTTCCTTGCTTTGTCTGTTGCCAGTGTGATCGGTATTGACACCAGACAGGGTAAGACTCTCAGAACTGTACTTCAGATTCAGTGGAAAAGTTTTCAGGACTGTGTGAATGGGTTTTTCAGTTTACCACATATGCATGTATAATGTAAAGCACTGTCTTCAATAATTGTTATGCTCAAACATTTATTCAGACTGTTAACCACACTTCTAAATACTGCTTAGGAGGTATAGGTTTAAAAAAAAGCTAAAAAAATATATTTTCAAAATATTGTAGTTATGTGCATATCAAGAAAGTTTAATAATGTTGGTAACTTTTTCTTTTTCTTTAGCCTCCCTAGTTCACAACCATGTCAGCAGCATCTGCAGCACATGGGGCAGAGAGCACTTTAAGACGTTTGATGGTGATGTGTACACTCTGACAGAAGCCAATTGAATCTAATAATGAGTTAAAAACGCAGAACTAAGGCAACGTCCACATGAATATTAAAATCACCTACGATAATTACTTTATCTGTTTTGAGGACTAAACTTGTTAAAATTCAGAATACGGAGCGCGGTACATTATGACAAATAGAATTGGCTGTAGAATTTTCCAGGTTGGGTGTGAAAGACTAAGAACAAGACTTTCGAATGAGTTCAAACTGAGTTTAGGTTTAGGGTTGATTAATAAGCTAGAGTCGAATATGGCTGCAACTCCACCTCCTCGGCCAGTGCCTCGAGGAATGTGAGTATTAATATGACTGGGAGGAGTGAATTCATTCATTTAATCCTCTTATTTGGTTGTACCACTACACTGGTAGTTTCAATTTTTATTAAGTTTTTACGAGTAACTCCTCTTCTGTTAAAATTGGACTGAATGAATTGAAATGGTCGGGGGCAGACACAGTCTCTATGGGTTTTTTTTAATTATTTTTTTTTATTAAATGGTGTTTGAGTGGGTAACCACTCTAATGGAAGCGCAGAGAAGTGTGTAGGACTGCAGCTCTGCCTCCTGGTCTCAACTCTGGATTGTCACGGGACAACCAAGGGACTGTATGAAAAGTATTGGGTTAGAAAGACGAACTGAATTTTTCATTTGCATTTGTACCCTCCCCATTTTCTTCGGACGCTCCCTTTCACCTACCATAACCCTCTTCTTTTGAATAAAAAACTGCTAAATAAACAGCTCTGTGGCTGCTGATGGACTTGAGCACCACAACATTTTCCACCCAACCCAGATACCACTTAACAAAAATGATAACAAAGTTATGACTACATTATAACATCGATGCAGTCAAGCCATCAACACATAACAGATGGGCAAGAAAATGAGATGTGAAGCTACTTGTGAAGCCGTTTGTTTGTTTTGTTTTTTGTAACTTGAGTGAACCCTTTAAACAAGATTTAAATACCAGTAATTTCTACTTATTTATACAAACCAAAATTAATTCAACTTCTGTCTGCACCCTTTTATAATTCCAGGTATGCCTTCTCCGGGAACAATAAACCCACTATGGTGCCCATCCCTAACGCAAATGTTGAGTTTGGCACGGCCACCCAGATGAGCAAAAATGACATCACCAGACTGAAGAGGCTTTACAAATGTTAAACGGTAAGAAAACACATGCTGTGGTTGAATATACACTACACTTCTGTTGCTGGAAGTGTTAAATAAATGAGAAAATACCCATGAATACCCATTTAACAGAATCTAATACATTTTATTTACAATAAACCTTCAGACATGTTCATTGAAACCTTGTTTGTCATCTGTGATTGTTCCCGCTTCCACAGTTTATTTCTGACGTTTGTGTGATGAAAAAGCAAGATGTGTAAAAGCTGCAGAAGTGTTTAGACATCAACACAAAATCAAATGACTTGCTGTAATGTGAAAGATGTCACTTGAGCTCACAAAGAAGTATCACCCAATTCTGCAGCTCGACTGAGCTCTTTAACATCTTGTAGCTCATTGCTTTAGTTTTAGGGAACATTTGATGTTTGGTTCTGTGTCACCGTCCTCATCAACGTTTTCAGCAAAAAGGATCTGATAAACCGACTGTACGCCACCTGCCCAGCACCAAGCAGCACACAGACACAGTTAGAGACTAGCTGGTGAAATTAAGTGGAACCGTAGCAGCTAAAGAGCCCGATTGGTGGTGACTTGGACTCCCTTTAATGGGATGATAATGTTGCTCTGTTTCTGCTGGAAGTGTAAAGCATTTGTCTGTTGACACATTAACATTATTTTTATAGGGCGAAACACCAGTTAAAGCAGCTTTAAGTTAGTTACATACATACATAATACAAATGTCTTTGTTTTTTCATCCTGATTGCCCCTCCATTATGATTTTTTTTTCCCCTTTTTTTTTTCACATGAAGGTTTAAATTCTGTTTCCAGGAATAAAAATCTGATTGTAAAATTCTGGATCTTTATTTTATTTATTTCTATGTGTCTCTGGGTGGCATCATGGAGAGGATTCTGTTTCGGGACTCTACAGTTCTACTGGGAGACTTCAATGAGGCAATGATGGAGACACCTTGAGGCGGGTGATTGGGAGTTGTGCTTTATTATTGGATTTCTGTGCATAGGGTGGTTTATAAGTGTACTTGGCACCAGAACACCTTACGCCTTAGGCAAGGAAACTATACAACTGGTGCGGTTTATCAATAAATTTTTGTTACTTCCACCCCTCATAGTGAGCTAGCTTCTCTCTCTCTCTAAACCATGTCCAAACTAAGATGGCAGCTGGAAGTAATACATCTCTTTGCTTGATCTGTATGATGCATCAGCCAAATTACTTATTAATTAAAATTATTGCTTTGTATTTTTATTCATCCCTAATTTAATTTCTGAAATACAGTATGTTTAGTAGTAGTTTAGTTAAATTTTTTTGACTTATTTTGGTTGTATTATATTTTTTGTACTTTTCATTTAACATTTGTTGCATATTAGCAAGATAGGAAATATCAAGGGAAACAACTAGGGACTTAATTCATTTGGTTATAATTGAGCATTTTATTTCTAAAAGGTTGAGTGAGCAATCTGGAGCACTAGGCTGTTTCTTGTGTCAGAAGTCCTTGCAACCAATAAAAGTACAAAAATATCTGCAGATGCTGTAAAAAGTGTAAAATACAGTGCTGTGACTCACAACTTGTGAGGTTATAGCACCTTCATTTGATGTGTGCAACATCTTTATTATGTTTTTCTCTTACAACATGCACTCTCAAGGACAATGTCCTTGACTTATAGATTACACCAAAGCACAAAAGCATCATTCCAACATTTCAGCTGTAAGGAGGCCAAAGTCAAGTTTGTTTGCTGAGTGTCCTATCAGTTGAGTTTAGTATAGCCACTTATGACACCTTACTTATCAGTGTCTTTCCTGTGGCCTTAACCTTTTTGGTCTAAGGACTGATGCCATTTTTTTCTGATGTCTGAGAACTGATGCTAAAGTCTAAGGATGTCCTAAAATGTACACCTTACTACTGTACAAAATGAATAAACTTTCTTGGCATCAATGTTAATCTTACATGATTGTGAAAACTTGATTATATATTAAGCTATTACACTTTAGTAAGTGAAAACTATATAATATCAATGATGAATTCCAGAAAACATTTTATCCCACTGCATACAGTATTACGGACCTAAGACTTTGATATTCGTCCTGGGCTCCCTCTGCTAGTCTGCATAAACACAACACAAATCACCACCAAAGCTTCATGTAAAGCTATTCATTTAATACAACAAATTTAATTCAGATAAACGTATCACAAACATTGTGTAAATCTTTCAGTCAGGCAGAGCAAACAAATTAAATACGGATAAACATAATGCACGTATTGAGCAAATTTATATATGTAATTACACCTATCACCTTGCACTGAGGAGAAGCCAAGCACTCCAACTGCAAACTAACCAGGACCTTGCCTTAGGAACTTTGCCCTGCACACCCTAACTATGTTCAACACCCCGCCACTTGTAGAAATTCCATAATAATGATGCTTAACCTGTGTGTGTGTGACCTGTGTAGCCTGTGTCCAATCCCTACATCTTTAACTTTATAAAAGCTTGAAATGCTGTTTGCTTAAGTCTTTAAATCATTGTTTTACCTGGGGTTATTGTAAACTAAAATAGAAACGGAATATAATGTTATTTTGCATGTACTCAAATAGTTACTCAGGTGGTAGCTCCTACAAGGGTAAACATGATTTTGGATCACTCCCACAGGTCCACAGCTGTGTGATGAGGAACTCTATTTCTCCATAATACTAGTGTTGTGTTGATTCAGGGATGACAGCCGATTCGGCACGTTACCCTGAACCAGTTTTGATTAAAGAGACAGCACTGTTCAAGAAGTTGTAATCCGTATTGACATAATACTATTTAACATCCAGTCACTCCACAAACAACTGAAATGAAAATGTCATTGAAGTGGTTTAAACAAAGTAGTGTGTCAGAATACTGCAGAGGCTTTAATGTAGAAGTACACCAGAAATGTAACAAAAAGGCCAAACAAGTATTGATAAAATACACAAATGTGCTGCTCTACATTAATTCAGCAATAGCCCAAAATACGATTTCATGTTCCATAGTTAAACAAATATTAAAAGAATGATGCAAAGACATAGCAGCCAGTCTTAACTTCTCCAAATTAGTTTGAATGCATTTCATTTAATATTTAAGCAGACAGTTAGCGCTGACCTATGATGCTATAGCACTTAAACATTTTTCTACTATTGTTATTATTATTATTATTATTATTATTATTATTATTTACTACTTTAGACTATGGGCTAAATTACTTGAGTTTTTTAAACAAACTAAATACTGAAAAACATCTTGAGGCTGTCATTGCTAACAAATGTTCTTCAAAAACTCACTCATTCACATTAGGTGCACATTCTCCAGAAGGTACATTAGAGTAAACCATATAAACATCATAACAGTTGTTGTTTTGGGTATGGGTGGGGGGCGAGACACTCTGCACACACACACAGACACACATGTACATGCATACCCAGGAATACTGTTTTACTGTGTTAACAGCGGAGTCAAAGCAACCCTCTCTGTTTGCTATGTGTCTGGAAAAGACTTTCTGTTTGCACAAAAGTATGTGACAACACTGCATGAGCTGTTACAACACACAAAAGTTTGATGTGCTTTGCGGGAAGGTTTTGTTAACAAAACTAGCATCATATTAGTTCTGCTGCTGATGTTACCTGTAGCAAACAAGTAAAGATAACTGTACATGGCCATGCAAGACATTATTGTTGGTTATCTAAAAACGAATGGTGAATTTATTGGAGTTTATTTTGAATATGAATAAACACATAGCAAAAATCTTTGGGCCACATCCATCTAAAAACCTGTGATTTGGCTGCAGTGGACACACAGTTCAAGATGATATGTCAAATCCAAACAAATGTGAGATCAGAAATTACCCTTTGTTTAACTGTAATTTGGGCCATACTTCTCTCAAATCATCTTAAAATGACAAAAAGGATATGGTATAGTCCAGGCTTAAGGGGATAGTTTGGATTTCTTGAACTGGGGTTGCATGAGGTATAGTCAGTGTAGGCCTATTCCCTACTGTACATGACAGTTAACAAGCCACCAGTTTGGAGAAGCTGACAGCTGTCCATGCACAAAAGTATTCCTTGTTAGAGAGAAGGCCTGTAACAGATGGGCACAGTGTCAAAAAAAACATCATTGCTGCCAATTTCTCTACGAGGGCCTCATAGCTTGTTCAAAGGCTTACGGAAGACATGGAAAACATGATATCAATATCATATCTTGTTTGCCATGTCTTGGCAAAAAGACTAAACTCAAAGAGGGTGGGAGCAAATAAAAAAAAGAAGCAAACTCAATATAAAGGGCTGTCAAATGCATTCTGAATATTACGTGCTTTGGTGACAGAAAGCCCTTAGTGGCAATAATGAAGTGGAGGTTTTTGTGGTTGTGTTTCCTTGCTTTGTCTGTTGCCAGTGTGATCGGTATTGACACCAGACAGGGTAAGACTCTCAGAACTGTACTTCAGATTCAGTGGAAAAGTTTTCAGGACTGTGTGAATGGGTTTTTCAGTTTACCACATATGCATGTATAATGTAAAGCACTGTCTTCAATAATTGTTATGCTCAAACATTTATTCAGACTGTTAACCACACTTCTAAATACTGCTTAGGAGGTATAGGTTTAAAAAAAAGCTAAAAAAATATATTTTCAAAATATTGTAGTTATGTGCATATCAAGAAAGTTTAATAATGTTGGTAACTTTTTCTTTTTCTTTAGCCTCCCTAGTTCACAACCATGTCAGCAGCATCTGCAGCACATGGGGCAGAGAGCACTTTAAGACGTTTGATGGTGATGTGTACACTCTGACAGAAGCCAATTGAATCTAATAATGAGTTAAAAACGCAGAACTAAGGCAACGTCCACATGAATATTAAAATCACCTACGATAATTACTTTATCTGTTTTGAGGACTAAACTTGTTAAAATTCAGAATACGGAGCGCGGTACATTATGACAAATAGAATTGGCTGTAGAGTTTTCCAGGTTGGGTGTGAAAGACTAAGAACAAGACTTTCGAATGAGTTCAAACTGAGTTTAGGTTTAGGGTTGATTAATAAGCTAGAGTCGAATATGGCTGCAACTCCACCTCCTCGGCCAGTGCCTCGAGGAATGTGAGTATTAATATGACTGGGAGGAGTGAATTCATTCATTTAATTCTCTTATTTGGTTGTACCACTACACTGGAAGTTTCAATTTTTATTAAGTTTTTATGAGTAACTCCTCTTCTGTTAAAATTGGACTGAATGAATTGAAGTGGTCGGGGGCAGACACAGTATCTATGGGTTTTTTTTAATTTTTTTTTTTTATTAAATGGTGTTTGATGGTGATGTGTACAAGTTCCCTGGTATGAGGGAGAATACAACCTGGCCTCCGACTGCCATGAGTCCTACCAGGAGTTCTCAGTGCACATGAAGAGGAAAAAGAATGATACAGTCAGTTATGTGGTGGTCACCATCAATGACCTTTCATTCCACCTCACCAAGAGCCTGCTCACAGTGAATGGCCTTCCGTAAGTAAAAACCTACTGAACTGATTTTGTCCCCAAAAAGCAACTGTACTTCACTTTTCTCTGATAATTGTGCATTATAATGTTTTTCTTTTCCTAGTATCAAAATGCCATACTACAATGTAGAGATACAAGTGGGAAAAAATGCTGTTTACATCAAGCTCCAATCCAAAGTTGGCATCGCTGTCATGTGGAATGGTGATGATGCAGTCATGGTAAATACTCAAAAGGAATGTTTTAATTTACTATAATGCTGTCTTTTACAACAAATTGAGATATTACATATAAACAGATTACTCTATTATGGTACAAACATAGAATACTATTGCTGGATGGATTTGTGGGGCTCACTGCAAAATTAAATAAAAACATTTAAAAAGCAATTATTTATTTGAACTACTTTCTACTCAAGAAATAGTCCACCATATAACCATAGAAACAGACAACCATTAAAAACAGAGCAGAATAGGCAGGTACATTGGGTAAAAAAGCAAATTTGAATTAGATGGTGGATGGAGTAACAAGCACATGTTTCTGAGTTACCAATTCTGAAGATCTGGAGGTGACTGGACTTTTGAAGAATTAAGGTGAGCTGAGGCTCTGCAATGAAAGCTGGATGAACCGATTATAAAATAAGATGTTTTTACTCACGTTACACTGCACTATATTACTTGCAGATTTCGGAAGGTTCAGTATCTCACATTATGACAGTATCAAATTACGCTCTTTTATGATCAAGTAACAATATAGTAATTGTATTTGCCCTTTATTATTTCAATAGTACAATAGTGTTATTATATAAACAAACATAAAAACTTGTATTAACCCTTTGTTGTGTCTATTGTAGGTGGAACTTGATTGTGACTATGCTAATCGTACATGTGGACTTTGTGGAGACATCAATGGTGTTTCTGTCTACAATGAATTAATTCTTAATGGTTTGTTATTCACTTTAAACATATACTTATTTATTGTTTTTGGAAACATAAACCATTGGTTGTTTTGCATACAGTCATCATCATTGACATTTGACATTAAAATTACAACCAAAGTCGCAAAATCAGGCCCATTGAGTTTGGCAACTATCAAAAAGTCCATTGTCCAAACGATGACTATGAGGACCCCGATGAAGAGGAAGATGAATTACCCCGAGGCTGTGACTGTGCCGGATTCATGCAAAGAGGTTATGAGTTTATTATCCACATAGTTTTTGTGATATGTAGTAACATATAGAATTTTGCAGCAGAATAATTTTGACTCTATTATCCGTATCTGCTTTTTCCTTTTAGCAAACCACCTGTGACCAGATGCTGCGCTCAGAGTCCTGGAGCTTCTGCTCCACCATTATTTCTGAACATTACATCCAGGCCTGTGTGCAGGACATGTGTGGCTGCACCAACAGTACAAGTGACTTCTGTGTCTGCAGCACACTGTCTGAGTTCTCTCGACAGTGTTCCCATGCAGGAGGGCAGCCCCCAAACTGGACGACACCTCAGTTCTGTGGTAAAGTTTTTTGTCCTATTTTCTGTTTTGTTAATATCTTTATATTTTATAGATTATCGGGGGGAGAGAGTACTAAAGAATTCCACTGCAGTAGAGGTACTGCTATCATGCTAAAATATTACATAACAAGAAGTACACCTACTGGTGTAAAAATGTATTTCAAGTAGAAGTAAAAACCAGCTCATTAAAAATGTATTCCAAATAAAAACAAGTTACTGTTAGAACATTATTTAAAGTTATTTTGACATGCAATTCTAGGATTAGAAGACAGAGTTACAAATATTTTATAAAAAAAAGTAAAATAGGCATTAAAAAAGGTATATAAAGTATACTACTTACAGGGATTATAATATCTGTATATACAGTGTGTGTGTGTGTGTGTGTGTGAGTGTGTGTGTCAAATTGGTCAGTGTATAATGGAAAATGTTCTTTAATGAAATGTAATGTTAAATTTTTAAATTTGCCCATTCAACATGGTTTATGAAGAGAGTGATTCTGCATGGACACATGCACACATCTAGACACAAGTTCACTGTGTGAGGACCACACAATGGATGGCTGCTTCTGTCAAGTAAAGTCAAGTCAATTTTATTTGTATAGCACCAAATCATAACAAAAGTTATCTCAAGATGCTTTTCACATAGAGTAGGTCTAGACCATGCTCTTTAAAATATTATTTACAGAGACCCAACAGTTCCCACCATTTGCAAACACTTGGCGACAGTGGTAAAGAAAAACCCTAACTATAAGCTTTATCAAAAAGGAACGTTTTTAGCATACTCTTAAACGAAGAGAGGGTGTCTGCCTCCTGAACCCAAACTGGGAGCTGGTTCCACAGAATTTTTCTGGATTTCACAGGGAGCCAGTGCAGAGAAGCTAATATTGGAGAAACATGTTCTCTTTTGCTAGTTCCTGTCAGTACACGTGCAGCCGCATTCTGGATCAGCTGGAGAGTCTTTAGAAACTTATCAGGGCCGCCCGATAATAAGGAATTACAACAATCCAACCTAGAAGTAACAAATGCATGGACTAGTTTTTCTGCATCTTTTTGAGACAGGATATGCCTGATTTTTATAATGTCCTTTAAGTCTGTTTTATATGGGCATTAAAGGACATGTCCTGATCAAAGGTTACTCCTAGATTCCTCACAGTGGTGCTAGAAGCCAGGGCAATGCCATCTAGAGTAACTATATCTATATATATATCTATCTGTCCTCCTGGTTAGTGCTGTTTACATGTACACGCTTTTCTTACTACATTGTTTCCTATTTTTTTACCTGTGATATGCACTTTGTCTTCTGAAAATGTTCATGTCACGTGTTTATATCAGGAACTGTGTTTGATGATATTTCCATGAGAGGGTGCATTGGTCAAGCTGAATGTCAGTGCAATCACGACAAAATCTATAACACCAGTGGGGTATACCTACAGGTCGGGAAAAATGGTATGGTTCACGTTTAATAATGTAAACAGAATGTATTATTTGTTCTCTTTAATTATATGTTTTTGTGGACTCAAACTGCATTGTTTTAGTACAAGTTTCACCTGCCATTGAAGGGGGTTCACATGTAACTTCCTTTGATGGAAAAACCTACACCTTCCATGGAGACTGTTACTACACACTAGTCAAGGTGGAAAGAAAGGTGAATGAGTCATTGCTTTCTACTATGATATTATAAAAATAGATCATCATCATCATATAATTCCACTCACACTTTGTATATTTCACGATGTTGCAAGTCCAAATTTTTCCATCCAGGGCCAGTTGGTTCCATGTAGACACCAAGACTTTGACACTTGTCTTAAGAGCCTTAAAATCCAGCTGAACAATGACAGAAACAATGTGAGTTAAAGACTGTCAGTTATGACAGTAGTCATCAACCAATTCTCACTATTATCTGCAATACTCTAATGATCAATTCTGACTTATGCCGAAACAGAGAGGAAAAACTTTATGACTCTTGTTCCGTCAGTGTTGAAAATGGTAAAAAGCACTGGTTGATTTTTCTACTGTTCATCTATTTTTGTTTTGTTTGTGTATTTCTTAGATTGATTGCCAGATTTTAACACGTATTTCTAGATTGCAAGTATGTTATGTTTAAGGCATTTAGACATTTGAACAGAATTGTAGACATTCAAAGTAAAAATGTTATTGTGGTACGCCAAACACTGGTGCTCCTTGCCAATAAGTCCAAACAGCACCTTTGCGCTATGCAATTCCTCTTTCAGAATAAAACTCTTGAAAGAAAAAATAATGTTATATAATAACATGAAATATTGTGGATGTTTGCTGTCTGAGCTGAGTGGGGTATTTCAGGTGAGTGTTTTTTGATAAATGCTTGCTTGTAATGTTTTATTTTTGTCGCTGTAAAATTCAGGTGTGGATCAGACCAGGAAGAGTTTCTTCCTGGTCTGAACTACCACTGGATGCCCTTCTGTGAGAGCAGCAGTCCAAAGGCTGAAGCACAACATATAAATCTGTATGATTACTGGGTTTCATTCAGTTTGAATATAAATTAAATACATAACATACAACAGGGCCTCTACATTGATATGCTCAGTCAAAATAAGTTCAGATTTGTGATCAACAGCTTTAATAAAAGGTGACAGAAAACATTGTAATGGCCTCTAAATGTCCTCTGGAATTTCTTCTTACTGTAATGCTGAATTGCTGAACTGACCATTCACAATACTCAGTGACCATTAATCTTGTCAAAACAATTGCATGCAACTTGACTTTACTGCAAATAAATAAGTCCGATAAGTTGCAACAGTTTATCCATGAACACTGAACCTTAGTGTCCTCACTGTTACAGTCACATCAGTTAAATGACTAAAGCCTAAATTGTTTCAGTACAACTATAAAACTGTATAAATCATATGTTTCTATCACTAGAAAATGACCTTTTTAAATAATGACACAACCAACAAATATGTTTTAGATGCATATTTATTGATTTTAGTAAATTGGAAATGTGATTCCCATCACCTTTGAGTAAACAGGAAAATCCCTCCCTCACATAAATCCAAACTTTCCTTGTTTAGGAAGAAAGAAAAGTACCAGAAAGTTTCATGAAATGGTAAATAATTATCTGCATAGTTACTTAACAGACTTCTCCTCCTACAGAAGTTCACATTAGTAAATGAATATCAGATGAAGTGAATGTCAGTGTAACATGTCCTGGACTGGAGGACTAGTTGCGGCAGTACAGCAGGTTGATGCGGTTGATGTCGTTCCTGCTCATCTGCTTGGCCGTGCCAAACACTGCGTTGGGGTTTGGAACGGCCACCATGGTGGGGTTGTAGTTGTCCTTGGAGAAAGCCAGCCTTAAAGGAAGAGATGACCAGAGTCATCAAATATTCTAAATTGAAATGTTCCTGATAAAGTAGTGATTTACAAACAGTACAGAGCTTTGGTCCTTAAAGGATAAGTCTGGTGATATGCCAAAACCAAAGAATCGAGTAAACGGTAAAATATTAGCAAGAACAAAATTAAGAAAAAGGAACTTTGAAAGTTGTTATATTGTTATTTTGTATTATCCTACTCAATCTGTCAGTCAGCAGCAGTCCAATCATCCAAGAACTTGTTCATGTAATTCCTTTAACAGAGCCGCACAGCTGTTTCTTTGCCTCTTTTTATATCACACTCAGTGATTTCTGAAAATCAGACCAATTCAGATGCCCGATACGACAGAATGCGTACATGGATGACAGTGAGATTCAGACAGTTAAAATGCAGATTGGAAAGAGAATTTAACATGAATTAATTGGATGCCATAGTTAAACTGACCGGCCGTAGTGCATGACAGAGTTGTAGTCGTATGGAGTCCCCTGGTTCAGAGTGTTGATCTTGTTGAAGTTGTATTCCTGACCTTCAGTGGAAGAAGTATAGAGAGCATTTACTTAAGTAAAAGCAACAGTAAAAATATTCTACTACAAGTGAAAGTCCTGCATTTAAATTTAACTTAAATAAACTTATAAAGTTTAAAACTTATACTTCTTTTTGGATAGAATGCATTATTATTGGATTATTATTACTGATACATATACGCAACATTTTAATATCATAGCTGGTAATGGTGGGGCTAATTTAACCATTTTTATATTTTATGCTGGATAATCTAATCTATAAAAATGCATCATATTGTTTAAATTGATCATAAGTTTTGTATGTAAAGTAACATCTAACCACAACTGTTGAAAATTAAATGGTTAAAAAGTAGAATATTTCTGTCTGGATGAATTAAGGTTGAAGTATAACGTTACACGAAATGAAATACTTAAGTTAAGTAAATTTGTACTGAAGTTTCCACCACTGTTGGTCTGTTGCTGATTAGTCGGCAAACAAAAGTCAGTGAATGAATCAGCACATGAGGACTGTGGTTGTGTTTGTCTAGGAAAATCCAGTTACATGCTATACAGTCAAAGGTATAACACTTACATGTAGCAGTGTCATTATATAGCGCTCAAAAATGTCAACTCAAATGTCCAAATCCACAGCTCAGCACAGTTTTAGTATAAAAACAGATGACTGTGAGGAAACTGCTGCAGCCGACCTTTGAGGACGTTCTGCAGCAGGACCTGGATGTGCTGGTCCCTGTCGGAGCGACACTGCTCATGGTTGAAGCCCAGGGCGTGGAGCAGCTCGTGTTGGATCGTTCCATGGTAAATGCAGCCCTGGCGGTTCAGAGACACGATCTGGCCGTTGCCCTGGCGACCCACGTAGGAGTAGCACCTGCAGGGTAGTTGGATAGTCGAACATCAACATCAACGCATCAACAGTGGTTCATCCTTCCCTCAGCACTTTTAAAGTGGTGGTTCTGGGTACGATTCTCACTGACACATGAGAATGAACCCCCCTAATAAAGACTATAGTACATTAACAGACGAGCCTCATCCCCTACAGTACGTACCCATCCAGGGACTGGATGTGGAGGTAGTCCCTCTCGTTGGTGCGGGGGTAGAAGCGAATGCAGGTGGAGTAGGAGAAAGAGTTGATGCCTCTGTAGATGAGATCCAGCTCCTGAGACGCTGGAGGGGAAATAACAGAGATGAAAATCGACGCTTACAAATGAAAAGCTTAAGAGGGACATTGTTCTACAGTATATTTTTCTTACGGTTAACAAATCCCATGAAAATACCATAACCAATAATGTGTCTCTCAACACTCTGACTTCCCCACCCTGTCGGTGACTCTCAGCCCATTGGTTCCTACTGAAGATATCAGTCTTTAAAAACAGGTCCCAAATATAGAGTTTCATTTTTTAAAAATGCTCCGTAATTTCCTAAAACAGCTGGGCACTGTAGTTTATCGCAAACGTTACTCAAACAGGAGGAAAAAGTGCACTTGTTGTGGACTATTTTCAGCAGCGGATGAATCCACATTATGTATGCAGGTACCTACAGTAGTGGTTAGCGATGACATAGGGAATGTAGACCCTCCCATCTGTGGCTTTAGGCCACATGCATCCACGCAGGACGCAGGGGTCGGCGTTCTTCAGGGTGGGCAGGCGAGACACAGCAATGTCACCATTTATCTGGATACCATCTCGATTACGGTCTGCAGAGAGAGAGGGGAGAAGAGGTATCAGTGACAACAGAGCCAATCAGTGACAGTATATGATGTCTACAGAGATACTTGTCCTGTATCAAATTATTAGGAGTGTGAAACACATGAGACCCAAACTTGCAGAGTTTTTGAGCGTTATTAGTTGTAACATCTATGTTTTTCCTACTTTGACAAAACTGTGAAAAAGTTTCATAGGGATGATTTCAACCATTTTACCCAGCTCTATCCTGAGTGCAAGAAACCCCTCCACGTAATTCAGTAAAGTCAGAAATCATTGATGCTCAAGCTGGAAAAACATTTGTGACAAGTTGACAGTGTATGTGACCTGGTAATGTCTGTTGGTGTTGTTTGAGTCAGTATGATGCATTCACTGTGCGCTTACTGAGATTCTTGTTGGCTTTCTCCAGCTGCTCTGTAACAGTCAGGTCTCCCTTGCCTTCAGCATTATGGTCAACACTCACTTTCTTCACAACCTGCAAACAGAAAGTGAAAGCTTTTCTGAAGTTGAGAATATCAAAACGCAGTAGTCAATTGTTTAAACATTTAAGTGTATGTAAAGCATTTTGAAATGACTTTGGTGTAAGAATTATGCTGTTTAAATAAAATGTAGTGACTTTATTCTGGAGGTGGGAGATATGAACTGATGGTGTTTCTGCCAGTGCTTCTGGTGTTACTACCACTAGAACTACTTCTTAAAAAACGTGAGTACATATACCTTTCAACAGACAAATCTAAGTTTTGTACATGAGGCATAAAAGGCGTTAAGACCAGACATAAAAGAAACACAAGGCAGTATAAAAAAAACACATTATAAAAAGACACATATAACCATATTTTAAGAGTATGAATAAATTAAAGTAGAGGATAAAAATAAGATAAGACAGGATAATAAAATATGAGTCCAATAATTAATAAGTAGCACAAACAGAAGTGAAGGATCCAGTCCACATTTAAAAGGAAAAGAAAACATTTCACAGTCACAGAATATGTTTGGCTCTGCTTGAAATCTAAACAGGAACTGAATCAATTTTTATACAGGCAAAAAAAAAAAAGTCCCCAAAGGAAGTCAAACCACTTTAAATATGTTAGGGACTTCCAATTTTAGTTTTGTCCCAGAATGGTCTCATGTACAAGATAGGAAGGTTCCTGCTTCAATTCTAGTTTCATTGGGGTTAAATAACTTTTGCCACTGGAGCGATGTGAAGACCAGCCGCCTGACTGAACGCTGTAGGACTTACCCCCGCCTCGGTCCAGGCTGAGACTGCAAGCAGGGCCAGGAGACCCAGTATGCACTTCATCACCGCCATGTTACCGAACAACATGCAGACTGAAACAAACGACCAGTCAGACCGAAACAAAACTAAAGCATTGGTATTAGCAGCATTATGAGCATGGAGGTAGTATCACTTACCTTTACCTCTTTATTTCAGGTAGGTAATGTGATGCTCTGGGAAGGAACCGGCCATCCTCTTTTATAGCAAAGAGGTCCACCTTCAGCACAATGTACGCAGGGCTTTACCTCCCTAATCCTGCATACGCGGATGATATTAACTTCTAAACCTCAATAAACATGAAGTTGATTTTTCATTTCTTTCTTGCTGATGCCGACGTCCACCCTTAGCAGATATAAGGCCCTACTATTGCAGCAAAACAAAGAAGGTGTTAAAGTGTTTTGTGTTGATATTGAGCTTGACTAATCGTCCTAAATGCTTTGAGATTAAGTGTTCACTCTCTGGGAGCATATAGGAGCCGCTTACAGATGCTATGGAAGAGTTTTTGAAGAGGTCACAGAGGTTGACAGAGGTCCATCAATCCCTCAGGTTTAAAAGTGTCCGGTCTGTGTGTTTGTCCTTAATGAATAAATGAACAATGGTGGCCTTAAAATGAGCTCCACCTAAACCAGCTATAACATTAAAGTACTGTTTACATGTTAATGCATCAATGATAATGGTCCAGTGATATAATGATATAACACTGACAGTATAATACTTTTACTTTATATGCTTTGAGTACATTTTGCTGATGATACTTTTGTATATTTATTTAAGTGAATGACCTGAATACTTCTTCCACCACTGAACATGTATTCATTTAAAAAATCAACAAATACTTAAATACTTTTTCTGTAGCACCAGCACTCAAAGTAAGAACCTGATTGAGTTTTCAAGGCTTTTATCAACACTACTGTTAATGCATAACAACCCTTTAATACTTTGGGTTTTAATGGACATTGCAGTTGTTCTAGTTTTGCTGCTAGTTGGACTTTCAGGGTTTCTTAAAAAAAAAAAAAAAAATAGTAGTACCAGTACAATTTTCACCAGCACGTTCACTCGGCTGAAATTGTAGACTTGAAAATGTTTTGCCACTCAAGGCATTTTTCTGTCATTTCAGTTTTTACAGGAATTGCATCATTAATTTACCATTTCTACAATCAACATCCCCTCTAAAATTACCTGATGTTACCTCACATTTAAATAAATACCACCCAGATTAAATCCTGTGTGAATGTCAAAAGTGATAAATGAACAGTTTATACATATACAAACATCTTGCCATGCATCCAGCATGATATATCATTAACTGTTAAGACAAGCCCAATATTTGATCATCCTGTATTTACTGTACTTATTATTTTGAAAGGACTGTATTCCATATGGTGATGAAGATAAAAAAATGATCTTGATCTAAAGTCAACATGTTGGTATATTGTGAGTTTCCACTTATGCACAGAAAATATACTGCAGGTAAAACTGATTATTTTGAGATACTTTAAGTGGTTAGTGATATTTCAGGATGGAAATTAAATATTATGTTTCTATTTAAAAGTTAATCTCTTCACATGTGTCAAAAGTGATAAAATAGTGTTTTAAGTAAACATGTGGGCTTTACTTTATGATAAATGTACTCAGCAGTGGTAGCTAATGTCCATCTATCAATCTATTTAAGGGCTTTTTATTCACATCCAACACAACACATTTTTTTAAAAGCTGATGAGTGTTTACTGGCTCCTCAAAGCAGTTAATTCGGATTTGGATTAAAAGTATAAAGGTAAAAACATTAAAAAGGTGTTTTCACATATTTTTCTCATTTATTTGGATCCTTATTACAGGTGTACACGATTATGAATGCTTAAGACCAAACTTAAATAAACATTCAGTCAGTAAAACACTGATTCCTGTAATTTATTGTGCTGCGATTTCAACATGCACTCTACCAATATACTGTATCAGCGATAAGCCGATATGGGCCTAAACCTACTTCCCTTATGTTCCACTTGGAGGCGACACATCCTCACGGTTCTGAAATACTTTTTCCATGCAGAGATCCATGGCTACAATTTCTTATCAAGTGCTGGTTTTTGAAAGCCAGTTTGACACTGATATTTTAGTACCTGAGGCTGAACATTTAATGAAAAATATATTGTGATTTCACAGCATTTAATCAATGAGAGAATTCAAATATACTATATGTATATGCAAAAACCCTGAAATTCTTTAAATATGCAAAGAAAGTAAAATTTTATTACAAGTTTTACACATTGAAGGGAGGAACTGGCTCATATCTTTCATTAAATAGAAGTGTAACACCAACCCCATCCACCAACACAAACAGTGTAACTATAGATCTCATGTATGACTACAGTGGTAGCCAGAGTGGCTCCTAGCCCGGGGGTCGGGGTTCCTCCAAAATGTCACAATCTAAATCTGAGCAGTGTCGAGATGATTAACAGGATAGAAGAAATAATGAAAAACATAGTTCTGCTTAACATAGTTGTATTGATTTTTCTTTTTTGTGAAATTCCGGATAGTTTTACCTCCTCAGGCCTAAAAAAATCCTCTTTGGTGAAACTGCTTACAACTCATTGATCTATATATGTGACAAAGAGCTGGACAAGTAGAAACTGCTTCACATTAAGGGGTCATAGAATAAAAAAACATTGCTGCATCAAATTGTTCTGGGCAGGTTCCAGTTGTGAAGCTGGGTTTTTCCGAGAAAGAGAATTACCTTGACTAAAGTCACCTTTCTAACCACTCGGCCTCCTCTGGAGAGCAGTGAAAGTCAGCTGAGGTCATCCGTCCTAAACTTGATTTCCGACATTCTTCAGCGACTGGAGCTGTGAGTGACAGGCTGTCTGAAATCAATGGCAGTCTGTCACCCTGGCAGAGCGGATGTTGCCCCGAGGCGTGAAGTCACATGTCAGGAGTTTTACTCAGAGAGGAAGGGCAGATTATTTGCAGAAGGAATTATCTAAACATATCATACTGTTAGTGTATTGTACTACAGAAGGGTAGATAATACCATGTTTTGTGTGTACTTAGTCCTGGATTTAAAAACCAGTGTCCAGTATTGTTGTCATTTAAGGCCAGCCAGAAGAGATGTGCATCGGTCTAATAATCATAATAGTTACTAATATTATTTATACAGGAAACAACACAATATAAAGTAGTAGTTGTGGCAGCAGTATAGTAGTTTTCTAGTACAGTTACAGTTACTTTCTTTTGTATGTATTACCACACATTGTTTTTTGTGAATTGCACCATGTAAGCACAATATAAACTGAAATAATAAACAATAAATGTCTTAAAACTAGATTTTAACTCAGGATCCCTCTACAAGATGGGGCCTCAAGTTAAAGTAGCAATGCAGGTTTTGCCTTACAGCTCCTGTATTTTCAGTTTACAATGTGCTGTAGTGGTGCATATACAGTAATGAATTGAATTACCACAAACTAATTGCTATTAGTTAAACTAATAGCCTTTTGCCCCATGAGGGTCTCGGGCCCCAGGGCCGTAGTCTTGGTATTAGAACAGTAACAATGTTAACAGAAGCAGTAGTTAGTGGCAGTTTTTCCAGTGGCTGTTACAAAGTGTCCCTCCTGGATATTACAGTTTCAAATACCAAAAAAGTCTCTATATGGATGAAAGGTTTTGAATACAAAAGTTTGTTGATGTTTAATCAGGGCGACACTCTGGCAGAACAAGTAGACTGTAACGTTTGGGAGGGAAAACGTGCTGGAGGGGATGACAGCTCCATGTTATGCTGAAGTCGTCAAGTTTCTGGATGACTCATCTTGGCATCTGAAGTCGGGGCAGGTTCTGAACAAGAGTGTCGCTCTCCCCGTGGCTGGGTGCCAAGTATCAGGGTTGTGACCCCGACCACATGCTGGTTGGACCGGATCGGGGTGAGGGGGCAACTCTGTTATGTACCCCTTGACCAAAGTGCAGAGATGAGGGTTTGTGCGCCGGGCTGCATTGAGACAGAAGCCTCTTCTTCTTATTATCTCTCTTTATCTCATGTCATCTCATGCACGTTTACATTCCTCAAATGTTTACCATGCTTTATAAAACAAGTAAAATGTCAACGTGAGTATTTGAAGAGCTGGTTACAGTCAGTGTGCATTCGAACCATTCTGCTAAAAAGAGAGGGACACCGACAAACAGATTCCTCAGTACACTGTGCATTGTGGTGGGTATGTGCCACTAATTCTTTAAATCCCTCAGAACAAGGAGGTTTGGATAAACACTAAGAAATCAGGACGAGCCCTGTATTGTCTGAAAGTTAAATGTTTTCAAGCATATTAAGGTAGTATTAAGGTAGACAAAACAGCCTTTTAGTGTCAGTCTCTGCACATGCATCATTCTGCTCAGGGAAGCGCAAACACTCAAGGGAAGAAAGTATAAGGACAAGAACATATTTCTGAGTGGAGGAGAGCTTTGAGGATATTACTTCTACAAGGGCACTTCTTCATATAAACCCTCAAAATCAAATGGCAGCATTTATATTTTTCCTCTATGGCTGGTTTCACTGCGTAGATCCTTGAAACTGGGACAAAAAAAACAGTGACTGCAGCTTTTCACTACTTAGCAGAAGCACCTGCTCCCTCCACTCCACAGTCATGGGATGGTGGTTAGACAGAGAGGGGCAGTGTGAGGGAGAAAGTGAAGAGAAGACATCAAGCTAAACTGAGAGGGAGAAAGATTAGAGTTCAGAGGGGGGAAAAGAGGAAGACAGAGCAGCGCTGACTTCAGATCAGCAGGGATGGTGACTGAACAGAGGTCTGGTTCAGCTACTGGCAGCCCCTCAGGGACAATCAGACAGAGATGTGGCCCAGATCTCCTCCTCCTCTTACTTCCCTCCATTTCTTCTCCCTGTGTCTGTCAGTGAAGTCACTATCTAGACCTTCCATGTCCTCCCATTTGAAGCTCTGGCCAGGATATGGGATCCGGGGCTCGCTGCCTCGCTCTCTCCATGTCTTTCCTGTCTGCCTGCTGGTCGACCCAGCCTCAGAGCCGCAGCACACAGGACCCAGTGATGGCCAACTGGCCGCCCGGCTGCCCTCTAAGTCCACTATGCCCTCGTCGACAAACAGGGAGTCATTGTGCCTGCTGTGTGTCTCAACAATGAGCGAGTTAATATGAGCCAAGTGTTCCCCACAGGACTGAGGCGGGGGGGTGCTCTGGCTGAGGGACCCTGCTGTGGCTCCCCGACTCCAGCCCCATCCATCAGTGTCTGTCCAGTCGTCTCTGGTTGCACGGCTTTCTCCCGGTCCTCCTCGGACGGTCGTCATTTCAGTTCTGTCCCCACATCCCTGCTCGCCCTCCCTGCAATGGACCCTGAGGACATGGTTTATAGGTCATCTACAGACTCATAAACCATGAGGCTGTTGGCTCACAACACATGCAGAAAACTCCATGCAGCCAACTACAACTACAGTAATCACGTCCCAGTGATGGAATGTAACATATATACATTTACTCAAGGACTGTACTTCAGTACAACTGGAAGGTACTTGCATTACAGTACTTGAGTATTTCAATGTTATTCTGCTTTATACTTCTACTTAACAACATTTCAGAAGGAAATACTGTACTTTTTACTCCACTACATTTGACAGCAATAGTTAGTGGTTATTTTGCAGGTTGTTCTTTGCTCCCTTCATAATTCCTACAGCCGCTAGCGGGCTTTGTCACCTGAACGTAAACATATTTCATATAAGGGCACTGAAACGACTGACAGTCTCTGCACTTCCATTAAGTTGGAGGATTCATAAGAGACGTATTTAAAAAGCAACAGAACAGACAGCATGGGTCAAGGTCCAAAAACACTGGATCTTACATTTCCCATAATGCAACCTTTAGCATCATTTCGTAAATGCCTATGTCTTTTAAACTTCATGCCTCCAGTTTGTAATGCAGGTTTTCTGTTATAGTTTTTTAGTATCCAAGCCGAATCTTCACAGACCTGACAAAGCTCCTCCAGATCCATTATACAGTAGTAGTAGTAGTACTCGTCGACATGAGAAAACGATTATATGTAAAATTGGTGGCGAGAGCCCTTTAAAATACCTGAAGCGCTTAATACAGCTTTACCTCCACCAGCTACACCCTCTGCATGAGTACCTTTAAGTATATTGTGTTGTTGAAAGGATATCGCTTATGTTTAAGCAAGTTCTGTCCTTTGAAAAAGAATCATCGAACAACAGAAACTTCTGCCCACATGCTTAAAAATAAGACTAAATGTGGAACCCCCTCTAGGTAAAAAATTCCCATCTCCACGATAATGTTTCTGAGTCGCGTGTTCATCACGTGCAAGAGACTTTTTCATATTAACATTCACATGCTTTCATATGCCATGGCTGCTCCCCGGTTCCTAACATCATTGGAGATGCTGATTTTGGAGGCAGGGTTATCCATAAACCCTCTGCTCGTATCAATAGACTCCCCTGTGACAGAGCAGCCCACCCCCCCGCCTTTAAACATCAGTCACCAGGAAAATTACAGCAAACTTAATTAGCCACTTTTGGTGTTCGGTTACATCTGGTGAGTGAGAACAGTCGATCTTCTCAGCTGCTTGTAAATAGTACAGTCTGCATCTGAAGGTCCTGCACTTTCTGACTTCCCCAGACTGTCTGTGGCACTCAGCCCCAAGCACCAAGAAATTCAGCAAAGTCCCTGTTTTTCTGTGGGTTTCTTCCTGAACGCTGCTGTTTCTTAGGCCAAAGACATACTATATAAATCAAGTAGATTAAAGACTCTAAATGTATGCATACTGCAGGTATGAATGTGAGTTTGCCCCACTGGCTATATGAACAGGATCAGGCAGGTAGAGTCAATCAAAGCTTCAATCAAGTGTCCCCTCAGCTTAGCACAACATAAAGTTAATACAGTTCTTTGTTCACAACTTAATACGCAATTGCTGAGTTAAAGAACATAATATATACTACTTTCAAAAAAGTAAAATATGTATGGCCCTCTTCATTACCTGATGACCAGGATGCAGGGAAGTAACACAGGTAAGACCTTCACATTACTTTATTATATTTCAAGTGTGTTTGCAGTGTTTAGTGTGACATCAGCTGGCATGCCTACTTGTGTTTCAGGTAGAATTGCTCATTTATGTTTAATGCTCTGAGTTGGATTCACTTCAGTGGCTGCCAAGAGCTGCAGAATTTCAAACCACTATGCTGCACAAGCATCAACAATACACACAACAGCAATGTAACTTTGACAAAATGTTTACTGTGATGAATCTCAAGCGAGTTTCAAGTCAGTGCATTTTGATTTTCATACTGTAGAGATCTAAAAAGTCATAATGGCATGGTTTAGAAAGTGCAGGAACCACGTAAAGTACAACTAATTAGTTTAAACAAACAAAACCAATTGTGTTATTTTGATGTTTACATTTGACTCACATGGACAAAAAAAAAAAAAAAACTGTAAAGGATTTGAAGCAGCAGAACAGTCTGTTAAATTCCACATTTTTATTCTTCATCGTCAAAATCTTGTGCCTACATTACCCACGATGCAACGATGTAAGAGACCAATTTCTACATTCAAACAGCATAAAAATGGCCAGAATTCATTGCAGCCACAAGACACATACTGTATTCAATAAAGGGGCATGACTCACTTTTTCTCAGCTTTCTCTCCTCCTGTGCCATCACAACCACGGCTGCACAGAGAACATCTTTCTCTGGGAATCTATCGCAAGATGTTTTCACCAAAACAGCAAATTACAACAGTTAATCGCAAAAGTTCCTGTAACTCACAGAACCAAAGGATCTCAGGGGGAAACTTTTTCTTTTAAGGTCACAGCCAACTTTAACTGAAGAGGGGAGGGGGGCGGTAGGGAGGGGGTCGTTGTTTCCAAGCCACATATCCGGAGTCCCCCATAATCACTGGCTGTAATGACGGGCTTCCTTTCAGAGGGAGAGGGATTATCTCCACATGACAGCTCCATCGCCGCAAATATAGACACGAGTTTGGGATTTGACACATGACAAGACACTAGGAAATAAAGATCTCTGTGGGAAAGTTGGGAATCCACATACGAAATTCCCCTATGGATGACAGAAAACTGAGTGACAGCCTTCTGCAGATCAGTTTAAGTGTGTGTGTTGGGATCAAGGGAACATATAACACAATAAAAAAAAGGCTTTGGAAAGCACTGATGGGTGAGAAATATATCATATTTTTAATGGTTTGTGGTGAGTCGCTGTCAGGATTTTAGTATCACCAAGTCATTAGTGAGCTGTTAACACTTAAAGCAGACATATTTCAACACGTCTGTGTGTCTAATTATCTTGTGCAAAAGAAAACAGCTTTGTCCTTAGTCTAACAACTGTGGATTTCTGAAGTCTGTCCAACAGGGTTTGAAACATTTTCCTGAGCTTAAAGGTTGGGAAAGTTGTTTATATCAACCCCCAAGAAAGATATGCAAGTAATTCAAGGTAATATATATATATATATATAGAATACAAACTATAAACACTATAAAACAGTATAATTTCTTGAAAATGTCCTAACCAGTGAATGTTGATCGTGCAACATTTGACCTAAATAGGGACTTAATAACCTCATTCTGGATGACCAGGCTGGATCAGCGTCTGTTAATCCTAAATGCCGCATCTGGGAGCTGAGAGGGCCCCTATCCTCTCCCCCTGCTTTTCTGAGATAAACAGACCCCGAGCTGAGAGATTTGAACTCTGAGCATCGACTCCTCAAAGATTAACATTGGGCTTTGGGTTTGAAACCTTTGCTTTTTGCTTTCAGTTTATACGTGTCGGCCATCAAACAGTGTGTATTACAAAGAAGGTTGTATTTTCAGAGACCCACTGAAACCTACAGTGACAAGCTGTATAGGTTCAGTCCATGCAAAGAACATAATATGTGTCTATAATGGTTTATGACAGGATGGGCCAAAATAAGCACATACCACATGAGGAGGTACTTATAAATTACTTGAGTATTTAAACTACAAAAACACGTCTATTCCACTGAAAAAACAGTTTATATTTTCACTTGGCTTTGTTATTAAGACAGCTGCTGATTCTACATATAAAACATACAATCAGCTAGTATGATGCATTATTAGATGCAGTTAAAATGACTTACATTATACTTTACTGTTATATATAATTTACACACAACAACATGAATAGTATACATACAAAAACACTATTTCATTCTTGAGTGTACTTTGGTGATAATACTTAACAGAAAGTCAATTTTCGTGGTAATAATTAGTTGTAATATTATTTTCACTGTGGAATTGCTATTTTTACTTTAAAGAAAAAATGTGAAGGCTTCTTCCACCGCAGGAAACAGGATGTCTAAAAGCCTCCAGAAGCCTCAAGTGCAACCAGAGGCTCCTTGTTTTATACTGGTGCCAAACTGTGGAACTCAAGTATTCATGGAGCTGCTTATTTGTGGAGAAAGGCCACAGGTTGTTTGTGGGATTTTCATTAAGCCATCAGTTTGTTTGTTTTTTGGCCTCATGACCGCAGTATGATTTTGCACAAAATAAAATAAAAACAGAAAAAAATATGAGATTTAAAAAAAAAAAGACTGTGAGATTAGGTGATGTATTAAATAGTGCCTTCAGTGAAAGGATCCAACACCTTCCAAAATACCTTTGAAATAATCTTTTTTTTTCACCTGTTTTTGAAACATCTTTATTTCACCTTTCGGTCTCTGGAGGTCCCCGAGCCCCGGTTTGGGCACCACTGACTGGCTCACTTTATAACTACAGAGGCCGACAAATGCTGTTGTCAATCAGTCCGCCGAGACGCGCCTCCTCTCCAGTTGGGAGCGCAGCGCGGCTTCGCATCTGGATTTTACGCGTCGGGTCGGTCCACGCCTACAAGACCGCCCGCCTCCCCCGCAGCAGCCCGCACACACACCCCGACCGACGGGCTTCTCTCCACGGCGGAGACCTCTCGTCCCCTCCCCTCCCTCTCCGCAGCTCCCTTCGGTCTCTCAAATCTCGTCTCTCTCCTTTTTTTTTTCTCTTCCTCCCCAATGGCCGTCCGTGGCGTGATTCGCGTCCAGCAGCGCAATAGTTAAAGAGCGCCGGATGCGCCCTCGCTCCAGCAGACCGCTACAGCACGAAGATGGCGTCGGAGGGAGCCAGCGGGGAGCAGCCTCCTCCGGTACAAACACTGGCAACCGCGGTGCTGGGCAGTGTGGACACGGTAAGACACCGGGGCTCGGGCGAACTCAGGCGCCGCACGGCGGGTTTTCGATCGGCGGCGCGGCGCGGCGCGGCGCGGGGGGAGGAAAAGAGGGAGAAATGCGGTGCGCATCTATCCGCAGACTCGTGAAGCAACAGCGGGAGCCTCGCGACGGCGTCTGGAGGAGGAAAAACACACACACACACACACACACACACACACACACACACACGGGGTTTTGTGTTGGTTTTCGGGGTGATAAACGGACCCACAGACGCTCCGCGGCAGGCGGGATGGCGCGTCCGCTTCAGTGTGAACATCGCGGTGGATTCTTTTGTTCGCCTCGCTGCCTCTGAACATTCATCCTGTCACAATCCTGCGTCCGATCCGCGAGAAACCGCGGCTTCGCTTCACAGGTTGAGGCTCAGATGTGTCACAGTAAACGGGTTCATACGCAAAGACTCAAAGCGAGCAGTTGGCTGACAAATCTGAGATGTGTCCAGGCTGATTTGATCCCTGTTCAGAGGTGAAAACATTTCATTCCACCATTTTTTAAATTTTTAATTTTTTATTTTGATGTTTTGCCACTGATGTTCACCTGGCCTGCGGAGCTGATCGTGGCATGAAAATGGTCATTTCCTGAAGTCAGTCCTGCATGAATCCTCCACTGGTTGTAACCGCTCACCTCTTCAGAGCTGCCAGTCTGTCAGACCAGAGGATGGGCTCAGGACCAGACAAGCAAGACAAGACAAAGTATTTCCTTTTTTTTGAAAGTAGGGTTAAGCCTCACTAGTTTACACACACCTAGTTGTGATTTCTCACACTCTGTAGGTTGCGGCTCGTGTGTTCCTCTGTGCAGAATTGATCAGTGTGTTGGCCCGGACGCCGGGAGGTCATGAAACCGTTCCCTTCCCTTCGCCGGCTCCATGATGCAACCTGTCACACTGTCGTTATCGACCCGTCAACTCATGCAGAATGGGCCCTGACGCCCTCGCCGGTCTGGTTTTTGTCCTTTTTTTTTTTTTTTCCTGTTTTTATTGAACTTAACCTTTGCGCCACATCCAGCAGAATGACGGTAAAAGCGCTTCTTTGGATGTGAGATTGAAGAGGTAGGCTGGTGCAAGCGTGTGGAGTTGCTGGAATAGAAAACAGCCCCGGCGGTGGGTGGTAGTGTGGGTGTCGAGTTGGGGGCGGGGGGGGGTAGGTTTGGACGGCGAGCGGAGGAGATGGTTGAGGACGAGGTGGGAGAAGAGCTGCAGGGGCGGATGGAGGGCAGAGGCAGCAAGGTGGTGGAGGGGGTGGGGGGTGGAGGCCCTGTTCACCAGACACCTTTCTAAATTGGTCTTAATTTCAGTGACTCAGCTGGCATAGCTGGGAGTACCGTGTCAGCCAGCCCCCCCCCCCCCCCCCCCCCCCCCCCCTTTCCTGAGCGCGCTCAGAACTGCCTCGAGGCTGCTTTACATTTAGTGTCGAGGTGAACAGGTGCTGCAGAGACATGGGAGCCGGGCAGCCTCCTCAGCTCGCCCGTCGCTCTGCCAGCACACTTTTCCTCCTCCAGGCTCCAGCCAACGACGCTTCCTCCACCATGCCCTCCCACCCTCCCACTCTCCCACTCCCCCCCCGCCACCATCATGCCTGCCGTGGTTAAATAAAGCACTTTGCTCTTTGCTCACCCCTGTCAGACTCTCTGTTGTTGGCCGGAGGTGGGGGAAGTTTCTCGTTTGTGAGGACTCTGAAGGACCGGCCCTTGTGGTCCGGAGAGGGGTCAGAGGTCAGGGGACGGCTCTCTGCTGGTTACCTCCAACCCATTCACCATAAACACATGGCCGTGTGGCACATAGCATCTCTACTGCCCGATCTGCTGAAGTTAAAGGAAAACAACGCAGGTCTTTTTTTTGCAGTTTAACAAGTTTAACTGGAAGACTGTTACATTGATGTGAGACAGTCCACTCGCTGTCCCACATTTTTGACGTGTCTTTTTATTCACAAACAATCTTTGAATACAGGCACCAGCTGCAGAAAGCACGTCAACCGGTGAACAGACAGACTCTTTCATTTTAGACGTTACAGGATTAATGTTAATTATCTGCCTGCTGATCTAATCTGCCGACGCTGATGTCTGTCATGTTAACCAGCGACAGCTAAAAATGAGAAGCTGCTGCGTTTTCCATTGCTCTTTGTTAATAAAGAAGAGTGAGTGGTTTGTTAGTGAATCCTTGTATGTTGCTCCAATGTAGAACCGGCTATCGGAACCCATCCCTAGTGTAAACAGTCACCTATTTTAGCCAAATTTAGGTGAGACTTAAGGTCAGCTTAACCAATTTGTTGGTTTTTAACATCTCATTGCATAGAAAAACTGTCCACACTACTACAGTAAGCACAGTAGGTCAAAGGCGAAGCAAAATGTAATGAAAGTTTACAAAGAACAGAATGGGCAACCAGCAAGTTTCATGTTTGCTCTCCATTTCATTTCCAAATAAGTTTGGTAAAACTTCTTTGGTAAAAAAGTCTGACTGACTACCTGAGTTCCCGAGCTCATGAGTAAAATATCACAATAACAGACAGGAAAGATGGCCAAAACTACAAAAATAAGATCCAGGTTCAAGAAACAACCTAATTTTCACCCAGATACCCAGTTCAGCCACATTTTAAAACCTTAAAAAGCTTTAATATTCGTCGGGACTATTGTGTAATTGAAGCCTGAGAATGGTCAGCGATAGTTATGTGGGATATGCTGCAATGTTGGAGGAGCTCCATTAACATGAGTTGCTGTAATGTCATCGCTTCTTCTTCCTGACAACAACATTTCTGTGCTCTGATACGAAAGGGTTCAACTGACCCTGTAAACAAGTTGACAGACACGGGTCAGTTCACCCAAATTAGCCAAGAAATCTAACGATGCAGAAAAATCTTTGTTTTAATCCGTCCAGGTTCTGAGATATCCGTCTCTGAGATTTATGCTGCCACCACAATACAATGGAGGTGAATGGGGTTTTGTTTCTGGTGCTCCAAGCTGGAGTTGCACCGATCAGATTGATTGATATTGGCTGATACTAACCCAATTAAGTGATAGTAAGTGTTGAATACCTTTTGGGGATTTTTCGGTTGTTACTCAAGAATAAACAAGCAATTTGAAGATGTGACCAGGGGCTGGAGGGAAATGTGATCATTTGCTGCTGTTTTCTTACACTTAATTGATCAAATGATTAATAGAGAAAATAATCAGCAGATGAAACTCTAATGAGTAAATGGTAAATTGAATTTAAATTAGTTGCAGCCATAATCCATAGATGTCAGAGTGAACTGTTTTCATCTGAACCTTTGAAATATCCCTATGAAAACATAACACTGTGAGACAAATATCTCCAAACCCGGACAAATTAAATCCAAACTGTCTGCGTTGTTACATTGTTAATTGAGAAAACATATTTTATGGTAATTTAGTCTAACTGTCCCCAACTTGGTGGCATTTTCCTCGTTACCATTGGTAACCCCTCGCAGGCGTCTATTTACAGGCTGTCATATCACACAGTTTTGTGCTTGCAGTAACAGGACATGAGTCTGTGAGAAACTTACAGGCCTAAGCAAGCTTTTGCCAGCAGAACACAGTGGAGGAACTTGCACAGAGCGAGCAGTTCCCCTTCCCCTGTGGCTCAGAGAGAAATGACACAGGCCTTATTAAGTGGACCGGGGCTAACAGCGAGCCTCTGAGTGCTGGCCCTTGGCGCAAGGCACACGGCTCATGGAACAAATTAGTGTTCGCTTCCCTCACCTGCTCACCGTGCAGAAATGCCAGAGCGAAGCAGCCGTCCACCCCCACCCCTTACCTCACCCGCGGCCCCGTGACAGGACAGCGTGGCTCAGGGTTGCCGTCCATCAAGGGCTCCCTGAGTCGTCCAATTCTCTGAGTGGTGAAAATGCTGCCGGGAAAAAGGGGGCTCGGGGATCGATTGGAAGGCTCGATGCGAATGAATAAATCCCTTGGAATCTCTCGTGCTTTTATTTCCAGGCTTGGCGTGATGGCATCAGAATAAAAAAACGTGGTTTGACTAAACTGAAACATGTGATTGACGCAACACTTTCCAGCTCCTTGTTCTGAAAAGAAAAAGGTCCATATTAGAGTGAGCGGACACAATTCGCCCTTTGTTAAAAACCTGTGATTTTTCAGCACCTGTCTTTAGAAGGCTCCCATTTTTTAAAGTGAAGCTTTGAAAGGAGAGAGTTCTGGCCTGTTTATTCATATGGATGTATTACCTCTGTTTCCATTGTTTGGGCATGAACTTTTCCCCTTTATTGTGAAATGAACATCATCACAGGGGCGTATAAAGGACACTTAGAAGGCAGCGGCTTGTTGAAATCTCACACCGGCCCATTCAAAGTCATATTCTGTGCGAGGATCCTTTGGAGACGTGTGTGACTCTTTGATGAAATGGAATAATCTTGGCGGAGGTTTTGATGTAGGCTTGTAAATCAGACCTAAATGGCTGGCTGACAACTCAGCGTCACCAGACGGAGCAGGTAGCAATCAGGCTGATGTGCACCAGAGGCCGAGGCGCTCTTTGCTTCCTCCATTTGCCTCTCTCGTCTTTGGTTTATTAAGGTTTTATTGAACAAATAGCCTGCAGCTGGATGTGGCCTTCTCAGCAGATGGCCGCAGTAGTCGCCAACACGGTAATTGGAAATTCTTCTTTCACCGAGCTCCAGTGTTAACTTTTGGCCTCTCTACGTGAAGTTACATCATCTTTTTTGTCTCTACAGCCAAGAATTTCACTGTTTTTCCTCACATAGGTTTTGCTTAGAATAAGTACAATGCCTTTCAAGGTCCCTTAACACAACAATTTGACGCTGTGCTTTGGAATGTCGACTAACCAGACGCTGTTGTGAAGTTCATGGAAGACCAAGAAAAAAGCTGTCTCACACTGAGGAAGCAGAGATGAATAGGACTCACTGTGTTGTCCCAAAATCATGACGTCTTGAGAAGATTTATTGTTGAATTTTTCATCTTAACTCTAGAAGGGCCATACTTCTGTCACATTTCTTAGGGACTTTTCTTAGACCTAATTTCTGTCTTTTTATTCTTCAAATGAACAACAAATTCAAACTTCAGTAAAAGTAGCAATATGTATAAATGTATATACTCACCAGGTACACTGGCACCTTGGAAGTTTTATGTTACTATACTGTACATTAGGGCTGCAACTAACAATTATTTTTTGTTATTCATTAATCTACCTGATTACTTGTTTGCCCTAAAAGTGTCAAACTGATGAAGAACTCACTATTTTGAATAGGTCCAAAGTGACATCTTCAAATGTTTTGTTTTGTTTTGTCTGACCAACAGTCCAAAACCCCCAAATCTTCAAGTTACAAAGCTATAAAACAGAGAAAAGGAGCAAATCCTCACATCAGTTTGTTTGGTATATTTGCTTAAAAAAATTACTTTAATGATTAATTGATTATCATTAACCAACTGATTGTTTCAAGTCTACTGTATAAACAGTATTATATTTGATATTATTACTGATGAATTAACATGCAAGCAGCATTTTTATGCTGAAGCTGGTCTAAACGGAGCGAATTCTCTCTGCTTCTTATACTTTTGGGAGGTTAAAACTACAATAATGCAACTTTTTTTATAAGCTGACCTAATGTTTCTTATGTAAAATCTTAATTTGCAAAATAACTTAAATTGTTACACATTATTACACTGAACCCTGGCAGCCATAGTCTTAAAGATTGATAAAATGGAGCAAATCGTTGTAATTAAATGGGTTACCCCAGAATTAAATATAATTTTAAGAGGCACGTGCAGGTAGAGAGGAAAAATTACCCATTGTTTTTAAATGGGCTGAATCATGAAAGGAAAATGGTCACACCTCCTTTCTTTTTTTCTTTCTTTATAGTAAATCCCCAAAATATACAGCCATTTCTATAGACAACATTCAATGTATTTTTATAGCACCGACAATATGGTTCAAAGTCAAACGAATTAAGAAAGTTGGAAATGAAATTGACTTAAAATAACTCATTATGCCTTCTTCCTATGAACAGACTAGACAGCGGCAACACACAGATGTTTTGCTTTTTATAAGTAGACCGGGAAAAAGCTTTTAATTGACACGAGAGGAAGCATGAAGTGGTCTGGTCACTCCCAATTACAGTCATCTCCACCCGTTCGCCCCGCGGTCGCTACCGACCAGATAGGTGCTTAATGACCTGGCTAAATGTAATTAGACCGTAATAGCTTCGAGGTAGGACGGGACATCTAGCCTAATTCGAGGGCTGCACCTAATGAGACCAGTTGGACACTGGGAGCAAGTGGTGCATTTGTCATATAGGCGAACTTTGTTTCCTGCCGGTGGAGTCGACACAAAGTGCAGGTGTAATGTTGGATGACTCGTCAGATTGTTGGCTGTATTCATATCACCTACAGTGTATTAAGAATTTTACGTGTGACTGTCAAATCTTTGACTTTTTCACATTTTGCACATCTAAATATATATATTTGAAATGATGAAATGGAGTGCCATGAATTGTAGTTGACATTCATGATTACCAGGGGCTCATCCCCCAACTTTCCTCTTATAATTAATATCTGGTCAAACAATAATTGTCATGAAAAAACTTTGATGGGTGTTTTTTAAGAAGTATCAGGATCCGACAATAATTTGAAAATGAACAGTTGATTGTATTGTGTGATTCTGACCTGTTGTTTCTGACCTGTGTTGCAGAAATGTGAGTTCAACATGGATAACCTGAGCAAGCCAGAGCTGCTCACCCTGCTGAGTATCATGGAGGGAGAGCTGGAGGCCCGCGACCTGGTCATAGAGGCCCTGAGGGTGAGTCCAGACAACACACTCCTGTACTCATCAGCTAAGCCTCTGCCGTCTCAGCCATTGTCGGGTCAAATCGACACACGGCCTTTGCTAAAGAATTGAGATGAGACGATTAGCTGTAATTGTGACCCAGAATTGAGTTGGTATCACTTGGTGTAATGAATGATGAATGGTCATGAATGCTGCTAAAAGAATGCGATATCACAAAATCTGGGTTGGTGGCTTTTCCCCAGAAATGTGCAGAACAAGTGTGTGATCACAATGAAAGACTCTGCCCCACTGTTTCTTTCTTTCCTTTGTAATTACCTGCTGATAAGCAAGTCTCCCTAATTGCCTTTGTTGAATGGGAGCTGGCTGAGCGACTGGTTAGCACTTAGTTTCTTGCCAGAAAGGCCAGCGTGATCAAGTCCTTGTGTCCACCCAACACCACCTGCTTTGTTAGCAGTAATAAACAGATGATGGAAGTCACTGGTTCTGGCTCCTGTTGTTCCTTTGTGACTACTGAAAACCAATTAGGACATTTCTGCTTGAGTAAAAAGTGAATTAGGAGAATTAACTCGGATACATATGGTTTAGTTTTTGTTGTCCTTTTTTGTTTCTAAATGTTTTGACCATTTTGATCTGTGTCACTGGATTGAAGAATGATTTGCAGAACATTTTATGTCCTATAACAGATGGTACACTAACTAATTTGCGCTACTGCGGATAACATTGATGAAATATCTCAAATTAAGTGATATATACAGAAACTAAAATGGAGGGAGCCTGGAAAGTACAGACACTGGCACTCTCACTTATGACTGAATTTTTTCTAAACAACACCATAAAATCAATCTTGGTTTAAACACAGATCCAGATCATTATCGAAGTCCCGTATTCCTTGGTCCGAGGCCGATCTCCAAACCGTATAAACTGTGTGTGTAATGGCAGAGCGATGAAGGTTGGGACGAGTTCAGGTGGATGATGTACTGATCTTACTGTTACTGTTACCGTTAGTTAAAACTGATAAACTGATGACTCTCTGGCGTCCAGAAGAACCTGTCTCGCATTAGAGGTCGCTCGTTCTCCGAGGGACAAGAATGCCGAGTTATTTCCGAACAAACCCTTGCATGTCTCTCTGCAGTTCTGTATTTAGGTCAGCATTGGCGCCTCAGTTTGTCCACGTTCTACTTAAAGGCTGTCCTCTCAGGCTTTTTTTGATGGGCTGCTATTGTGCAACTCATTCACCGTGTTGGGACTGCAGGGAAGTGGAGAGATGTTCTTATCGAATACTAGACGTTTGGTTTTAAGGCTTGTAGGTGGTTCTCCGAACACAATAGCAAGTGGAGCTTCAGTGTCCCTGCACCACAAACACTATACACATGTTACAAGGATTGAACCTGTGACCATTTGGTTGCAGAGCAGCTTTCAATAGCTGTTACTGTTGTGTTTGCTGGACATTTTGTTCAATTTTCCTGATATTGAGCCTATTTTGTGACTTTACATTCATCGACTTTGCTGATATTGAACAGCACTTAGTGGCTCTGTACCTCGCTCGCATTGCAGCATCAGCTTCAGACAGTAATATGAATCGTTATACTTTCCTTCTCGCTTGTTTGCAGACTTCTTCCTATTTTGTTCATTCAGGTTTATCTGTCGTGCTTCGTCTACCATTTTTGCTGTCTCGCTTTTCTTTAAATTTAGGACAGTCTGTGACCCAGTGTCACCTCTTCTGTCTCTTTGTGTTTCTGGTATTGGTTGTTTTTCTGTTCCACCCTCACCGCCACTTCACCCATGTTTTCTGCTGGCATTAAGAATCCCTGCAGGCCCCCGTCTCCCCTATGAATGGATATCCTATCCAGGTTTCAATGAAATAAGCCTCCTCTCTGGGCCCTGACAGCTCTCGCGAAACACAATGAGCCCGTTTGTTCTGTCGCTGATAAGCCCCATCCGAGAGAAAGAGAGAGAGAGAAAGAGACCGAGGCAGACAGGAGGAGGGACAGAGGATGAAGAAGGGGGAGAGAAATAAAAATAAAAAAAGAGAGTTAAAGCTATATCTAGAGTGAGAAGCCCAGATTGTCGGTTCAAATCAGAGTGAATTCGATGAAGGGCGGGTGAGATGCAGAAAGAGAGAGTGGAAAAATGGAGGCCCGATATCGTCTCTGACAAAGCGGGACAGTGTGACAGAGAGGATTAAGCAAACTCCCCCATCCACTTGCTTTCCAGTCCTCTATCCAACCCACCCCAAATAGCCAGAAGAAAAGTATCATCTGGCCACCAGCTGCAGGGCTATCAATGTCACTGCACAATGCTGTCTCTTTAAAAAAAAAAAAAATCAAACCACAAATCAAGCTCAGAAGCCTTATTAGTCTGCATTTCCAAAGCACCTTGCAGTGGCACAGTTACAAAGAGCTGCACAGGAAACTGAACCCTCAGCCCTGGCACTTTCAGTACAGGTCCTCTATCTACATGCTACCAATTCCCCCCCCTGTACCACTTTACTGCTTCCACACCAAAAGCTTGGACCAAACGCCCATGGCTTGGCTCGACTGCAGCGATTGTTTGTGGCGTTTGGGCTTTTATTAGGAGGCTTTGGTGCCGCAGATTAATTAGCGTGTGGCCAAAGCTGGCTGAGCTGCGTATCAGGTTTCATCCTGGAGAAAAAGAAAGGAGGCTGTAAGCAGATTAGCCAAACGACAGCGATATCACATGATTACCGTGGCCGTCGGCAACACGAGTCACCCATTCTTCTGCGCCAAGAGCCTTTCGGAGGACATTTGGAGAGCGCATCTTTACTCGATCCTCAGAGCGGGGAACAAACAGTTTTATTTGTGTTGGTAAATCACAGGTGTAAGGCACATTTCCATTTCCAAAAGCTGCTTTCACTATTTAACAAACGGTAGATTGTGGCTGAGTGACTGCTGAGTAGCTGCCTGAGTCAAAGTGGATAAACTCGCCGGCCAGAACCAAGATTAAGCCTTTGGCTGATTTCCAGTGGTAATTTCCCACTTACTCAAAGAAATAGTTTCACAAAGACACTATTGTTAAGCCTCCTCAGTGTTGATGTTGTACTGAGAATGAAAGAAGAAAATCTCAACATCATTAAAACTCATTTTAATGTCCTCTGCCGTTCCCACACCGGCAAGTAGTAAAGGTTTGTAAGCCACTGAAAAAATTTAAAAAAAGAAGTGGTAGGTGATGCAAATCATCTCCTTGTAGCTCTGGTTTGCTCTCTGCCAACTCCTGGCTAGATGTTCAGATTTTTTCACCAAAACAAAGAGCTAATAGAAGCTAAAAGATACTAATATACATACATAGGCCTGCTGAGGTTTGTGTTTGCATTATGAGTTATTTGATTCAGTCGTAATATGAAAAGATGCCACTTTTTGCAGGTATTACATTGCAAGTACTTAGAAAAAAAAAAATGTAGAGCGTGTTTTTGGTAGATCTTCTAACAGTTTCTAACTGTTAGTTATGTTCTGTGAGCCTGGGTCTCAGCAGGAGAGGAGGCTCGTACAGACGGAGGCGTCCAGATTGGACGTCTGTGCTTTTGTGAAAATAACTTGATGGGATGATTTCACTGGCAAGGAGTGATCAGTGGAAGGCCAGCGAAAAGCATCTTGGTCGCTAAAACCTAGATGTAGACGAGCAGTAGGTTGTTACAGTGCGTTCCCATCCAGATACAGAGAGGAAGCCTCTTGCCTCTCACGTGCTTGAAGCTTTGAGTTGAGCACGTCATTTACATACTTGCTCCAATTATTTTTATCAGAGTATAAAGTTATTTTCTTACTGTCGCATGATGAAGTTAATATCCAGAGTGGTGTGTTTCCATTGTTTTTTCACATTCAAGTCCCAGTAGCTTGTTAAAGTTGTATCGTAGAGAACTGGAAGGACGATCAGCTACTCCACTGTTTTGTTTGAAGTACTTTTTTACATATATTTGAATTTCACCAGGCAATAAAAATGAGCACAGTTGGTTGTTGCCACACTGTTGCTCTGTCTGGCTTCACCACGTCTATGAGTAATGATGTGCGGCGCCACCATGTTTTTGGAGGTTTGATTCACAATAAATGGCATCCTGTTGCATCTCCGACAGGAGTTATTCAGCTTGATAAGTAGTGCTGCAACTGGCAATTTTAGCAACTCTGTATTTGCCATTAGTGGATTATTTTCCGTGAAATAAAGTAATGGTATCGCTGCCAGGGTTGGTGGTACCATTCCTGAAGCAGCTGCATGCTTTAAATGTCATAAACAGTCAGTGCTCTCACTCCTGAATTAACAATGAACAAATTGCTTTTCTCTGCTTTAAAATGAATGAGTGCTGTTGTTGAGGTGGGCCGGAGTAACATCCCCACAGACGGCGGCGGAATCCAGATGGGCGCTCGGCGTTTCTGCCCACCAGCGTCCGGCCTCATGCAGGCCGGCTTCCTCGGGCGGTCACGTGATCCGCCATATGACTAAGAGAGCCCATGGAGCACTGGGCTCATACATGCTTAGCACAACACAACACATGCCTCTAGCCATCAGGCTTTCTCCACTGTCACGTTATCTCCGACCATCTAGCTATTTAAGGCATGCCCTGTTGCTGGGCTTTTCCAGCTCTCCCCACACACTCAGCAATGTTTGTCTTCTTCTAAATCTCTCTTCATCTCCTTTTGTTCCCGTAAATCTGTGTTTTTTTGGACACCCTGCCCTCTCCGTGTTGCTCCCTGTCGCTCACTGCTTCTTTGTTTCTATCTGTCTTCTTATCTCTTTGGGCAGACAGCGTGGCAGCTCATTGCTCATCATTACTATCTTTCTTGCAGTCTCTCTTCTTCCACATAAATCTTTTTGGAATTTCTGTCATTCTCTTTCTGTAGTTCTCCCTTTCTCTCTGAGCTGCACAGCTAATCCGAAATATATTAAAAATCACAGTGCACTCCCTGAACCACGAGAAGCTCCCATAAAAAAAAAAATTAAAAAAAAGAAATTTGGGAGGGTTGCTTTAGAAAGCTTTCCCAACAAGTTCAATCCTGTGCTGTGCAAAATGTGTGACCCCACAAAACAAGGGTCGTAATCTTTTCATTTTATTCAAACTGAACAAACTACCGAGCAATATTATCATCTCTACCTGAGCACAAGGTTTTGTAGGTATTGGAAATGAGAAATTAGTGGAAAATATTTTAAGTTCAGCGAGGGCATAAAGGACAACCTGTCTGTGTGCGTCTTTGTCTGTCTTCCTCTTTTTTTTTTTCCACTCCTCTCCATGGTCCAAAATCAGGTCTACACTTCTTGGGCAAACCATGTCTCCAGATACACACAAGCCAATCCGCATCCTGCTCTGATCGGTTGGGTGCCTAGCAACCAGACCCCCCCCCCCCCCCCCCCCCCCCCCCAACCCTCCCCCCAACCGGGACCCTCCTTCACGAGCTCCCAGGCTCGTGTTTCACTGCCACCCACTGACATGACACTTCGGAATGAGGCTACAAAGACTCAGAGAGTCAGTCTTACTCTCAGCCCGCCACCACCACCAACTACCCCGTTTCAGGGGAAGTGGTACGACCCGTTTGTGGCCGTCTCTGGAGAGCCGGTTTCTTATGACGGTCTTGTTTTTTGGTGGGGTGGTTTTTGAAGTGCTGTCAGTCAATGCACAAGATGGGTCAACTCCCAGGGGGGTGGACTGTCTTACTGTTGAAAGAGCATGTCTGGTGTGTGTGTGTGTGTGTGTGTTTGCATGTATAATGCATGTAGGGCTGCAACTAAGGATTATTTTCATATCGATAAATCTTACTGTTACTTTTTTGGATGAATCGATCTATTTTTTTTTTTTTTTTTTTTTAAGCTCACACAAGTTCCCAGAGGCATTTATTGGGCATTTATCCTAATAGTTGATTATTTTCTTGTTAAGTGTTGTCGTTGTTGTTTCAGAACAACAGTCGTGTTTTAACAGCAGCACTGCATGAAAGCCCGTTCATTCATTTGAAATGGCCCCACCATTGCGTTGTCGTGTTTCTGCTGTGTTGTGCGATCATTACAGCAAGAGATGAGAAAATTATTGGTAACAGTATTTTGTTGCCTGGTCAACCTTCAGACTCATGGATCGGTTACTCAAACTTGACTTCTTTGATCATATTTCGATGTCTCACTGCTACCTGAATATGCTATCTTTCAGGTCTGAATGCCCGGTAAGCGTCTGCGTTTACAGAAAAGAATCATAAAATAATCATTCTTTATCTTCAGGCATTCTTCAGCAGAGCTAGGAGAAAATGTGTATGAAAAAGTCGTCCTTCAGTCTGTTGTAGAGGGAAACCAGATTTTCAAATTGGATGCCTCAGTATATACAGGTTTGAATGAAGAAATAGACATTAAACCATATTATCTATAACTACAAACAGTCTTAATTGCACCTTTTTATTTATGGGAGTGCATGGTATGATTTGAATATGGTTGTTAATTTATTATGATCATGAATTAATATTTTTATGTTACAATACAAAGGCTTTTACATAATTGACCTTTTTCCCCTGCTTTGTTTAATAGTGCCTGAAGAACGTTTTCATTTAACGTGATACATTTTTTTTCATCTTTTAAGAGCACCTTAAGGTTCTTTAAGACTTACTACATGTGAAACTGCTCTGCAAACTTTGCATTCATTTTGTAAACCACTAAATTTATATATGTAATCGTCTCCTTCCTGTGTGTTTGGTAGTGTGTATTTGTATATATGTGTCCATGCCGTGTGTGTGTGTGTGTTCCCTGTACATGCAAGAAAATCTTCACTGTGAAACGTAGCGTTTGGTGAAGTGCTTAGGAAGTAGGTCATAGCAACCATCCCTCTCAATCTTTCTCTCTTAATCCTCTCTCTGACTGTAACCCCCCTCCCACCCCCCTTTACACAGACCTATATTTCACTCTTCAGCCTCCCCCCTCTAGCTCCTCATTCTTGACATAATTATATAACATATGCCGTTAGGTGGAGGCTTTTATCTTAAGTGCCTCACAGTGCAGCGAGCGTATGCGTCTACAACATGGGTGGCCCCAGTGGGAATCGAACCCCCGACTCTGGCAGTGATTAACCCTTTGCTCTGCCGGTATCCCTACACAAGGAATGCCAGATGTTCTTGTGAAGTCGGACACCTGACTATATGTTTTTGTGTTTCTGGGTCAAAAATAAAATCAAGCATGGGAGGAATGAAGTATCAGGTTATTTACTGTACGTGGGAGTGCAGAGAGGATGTGATTTATCAAGTCTAGGACTGCAACTGTCAATTATGTTCAGTTTTCAGTAAATGTTATTGATTATTATTTTAGTCCATTGATTGTTTAGTCTATAAAACATAAAATTGTGAAAAATGTCCAACACAAGTTCCCAGAGCCCAAGTTTACTTCTTTCAATTGCTTGTTTCGTTCAAAGATATTACATTCACACAAATATAAAACAAAAGCAGCAAAACCTCACCGTTCAGAAGCTGGAACCGGACGTTTTTGCTTGAAAAAAATCCCAACAATATCCACAACAGATGAGTGATTTGATAAATAATTTCCTATTGATTAACTTATTGTTTCCTTACAAATCAAGTATGAAAGCTGGTCTCAGCAGCTTCCCTTTTTTATGGCTCCATATGAAAGAGAGAGGTAAAATCCTGCAGCTTTACTGTCCCTGTTGATTTGTGGATACAGAAAGGACTTATGAGGAAGATGCCTCATGTTGACAAGTCTTGTGTTTTCTTCGGATGGTTTGTTTTCAGATCTGTGGCGTCTCAATTAGTGGGAACGAGATGCTTGTCTCTATTTTAAACCGAATTTGTCAGTCAGGCTGATGAGACAGTGCATTTTTTTCCTTTAATATCTTGACAAACCGCTGTATATGAGCGGTTTGTTGGGGTTTAGTTGATAGTTGCTGTATTTCACAGCTCATGTACCATATTCCATATGTTTGTCTCCCTGTGCATACAGGCATTGATAGAATAACACAGGACAACATATTGTGGGACTTTACAAATGCCTCAGAAGTGACATTAGAGTTGAGACGAGCGTTTTGACAGTCGAAAGGTAGAGTTTATTGCAGAGTTATTGGATTGCATTATATTGTGCATGTGGTCTTGTTGTATGTACCCCAAATCCAAATCCCATACATGATTGATAAACTGGAAGTACAGGGCTTAATCACAAGTTGTACATCTGGAAATCCTGCAAGAACATGAATGCTCAGTTGCTTGGACCATTGACGTACACAGGGAATTAAACCCACAACACTTCTTAAAACATGTATTTGTTCTTTTACATGCAAGTGTTTCATGAAGCCTTTCTGTCAAAAAATCTCCCACTTCACTTTTCCTTCTCCCCTCCCTCTCTTTCACCCTCTACCGCTCTCTGTAACTCCCTCTCTCTCCCGGGATCTCTCTGTCAGTTGATTTGATGACATGGCTGCTGTTTGATGTGGACTGAGAGTGTCATGAACACTTTAACACACACACACACACACACACACACACACACACACACACACACACACACACACACACGGCAGCCATGTGATCAAGTGGGGAATGTAATGGGAGATGGTGATACAGTACAAACAGAAGTAGTCAACTCTGCTTGTCTTATCTGATCCGGTATGAAGGAATTATTGGAGCAAACACTCTAAGCATGTGTACAAGAGTTTGGATGTGTAACTGGGAAGACCTGACCTTAATTTATCACTTTTCTGTCAAGAGTCTGTTGGTTGGTTGGTCTAGTTAAAGCAGAACAGAGGAAACATAGCTGGTAATTGTAACATGCATGCAGAGAGTATCAGTGAAAGATAACCGCATAAGCTCTGATTAATAAAGCCGTTCTGTTTAACTAGCTGATCCTCACCATAATGTTGCAAAATTTGGAATAAAAGGCACTTCATAAGCATTTGAAAGGGTTTGTAGATATACATAAAAATCTATCATAAGTTGTATCATGATAGTTCTGTAAATCACAGTATAAATGTTGTAGAAATTAAATTGAGAAGCAGTTTGTAAATCAAATTACCAGACAGGAATGTCTCAGTCTTGGCTAATCCGTTGACCTGAATTTCCAACCCATCAAGGTACTCAACTCCTACACTGCCATCATGTAGTCCTGCTCATTGTTTGCAACAGAGAAACAGCAGCCACATTTAAGGGATTTTTGCTGAAATGATTTATCGACAAATCAAACATATAAATCAGATAACTAAAACTACAACACTCCACAACAATTTTTATTACAGATTATTGTTTTAAGTAATTTGACTGGCTCCAGCTTCACACATGTTAGAATTGTAAATTTAATATATTTGGGTTTTAGTAAGTATGTAAAAAGTAATAATGAAAGTAATCCGTAGTTGCAGCTGTAATAATAGGAAACACTCCAAATCTCTGTCTCACAGTATACACTCAGTGGCCACTTTATTAGTTATCTATATTTATACAATGTCATGCAATTCATAACTGCAGCATGTTGAAATGTGTCTGATATTTTACTCCCCTCATGTTTGGAAATGGGGTGAGCAAAACATCAGCGACACCTCAGTATAATGAAGTCCAGTTCAACAACACTGCAATAACACAACCTCAGGAAGAAACACACAGTTACATTATTATCTTTGTAAAGGTAGACTTCATGGCTGAGCTGAACTGACGATACCGTATATCTTCATATTGCTCAAGCCCAGCAGATGCTATTTCAGTTAACTGCCATTTTGTTTAGCTACTGTACATGTCGCTGCTGTCGACTTCATACCAGCGATAGGCTGTGGTGCAACAGGACTGTGTGTGTGTGTGTGTGTGTGTGTGTGTGTGCATATATTATTTATAAATCAACTCATACTTACTGTACATACATACATACTGTTAATGCACATTTGTCACACGCACAAACACACATTCTCACTCTCTCTCATCCATTTGTACTCTCACTCTTTCACTCAATCACACTCTCACACATTGCCTTTAGGTGTGTGTGTGTGTGTGTGTGTGTGTGTGTGTGTGTGTGTGTGTGTGTGTGTGTGTGTGTGTGTCTCACACACCATTTAATAGAGTGTGGGTGTTCAGCTGGAGCAGAATGAGAGCAGCAGCTGTGAGTGGCCGACTTCAGGTTACCATAGAGAGCAACAGAGAGAAACACAAAAAAATATGAGCGGCCCTGTTGTTTAGTGTTTTTTTTTTTTTTCATCTTTTCAGTGCTATTCTCTTTTCTTCCTTTTTATTTCTCTTCATGAAATAACATTTGTTTTTATCTACTCGGCCTGTTCAACCTGCTTCTCCCCTCCTGCCGCTGCTGCTGATTTAGCCAGAGGCAGCAGAGAGGAGCGTGGGAGTTTTCCAGCTGCAGCAGGACGACGACAAACGCAAAGAGAACACAGCAGATAGAACTTTACTGCTATTAGCTGTGGTAGAAATGTGAAAAGATTCAATTAATGCATAATCACAAAGCAACACCCACTATGACACTATATTTGTAGTGGTGTCACTAGTGACACTCTGGTGGAGGTTTAATGCACCGAAAATGCAGCCTGTGTGTCTAATTGAATCTTTCCATGATTTTTTTTTTTTCCAGGTATTTTCCAACTCGACATCATGAAAAAGTAAATGTATTTATAAACACCTTACCCAGATGAATTTTAAGGGCTAATCCTAACCCATTATGTTTCAATTATGTTATGAATTAGAAGAATTACCATAACTAGCCTGGCCACTGATCCTGCCTCTTACTGATACTGTATATCAGTGTCTTTGTCACAATTCTTTAATTAGCAAATTTAAGGAATTCTCACCAAAATTGCTTGTTTGTGATAAGTGTCTATGTGAAAAATGGCAAAAAATATTGGCCAATATATGGTTTAACACATGTTATCAGCATTGGTTGCAATAATTCTGGATGTAATTACCATAAAAACCTTTTCAGTCTTTTGATTTGAAGGGGATCGCTGGTGGCACAAAACAGCTTTTTTTGCTGAATAAGGGCCTGAATAACAGCCCGATTCCTAATTTTCCCTCCACGTTTCCCCCCTCTGTGCTCAGAAGTATTCATTTTAGAAATGTTTAATGTGCTATTGGTAGAGCCTTAAAAATAGACTGCAAAAGGAAGAAAGAGTCCTGTGAAAGATACACTTCAGAATCTCTCAGCCTGCAGCTGTTATCGACAGGTTTAAATGTTCAGGCTCATCCCCACTGAAGTGCCTTTGAGCAGAATGAACTGAACCACCCACCCGCTCTCGGTGCAGTCTAACACCTCACTTGAATGTACTGTATGTGTGTCACCGTGGGGTTCGCCAAGAAGCAGATTCCTCGAGCTTGTGTGCGGGATGGTGACTGAGTCTCAATATGTGTGAAATGATGGGAGGAGGTGTGTGAGAGGCTGCGAGTGGAAGCGACGCTCTAATCTAAATGTCAAAGAACGGCTCTGAGTCATTGCAAATGGAGGGTTGATTAAGCCCGAGATGTCAATGGTGTGGAACTATGGGCCGATGCCAAGCGAAGGCACCAATGACATGAAGTCTTTTAGCCATGCCAGCAGCTGTAGGGATGGCAGTGTTGGTCCGTCAGTTGGTCGATCGGTCGGTCCACCACTTTTGTCCAGACTGAAATATCTCGGCAACTATTGGATGGACATTCATGTTCCCCAGAGGCTGAATCCTTTGGTGATCCCCTGACTTCTCCTGTAGCACCATCATCAGGTCAAAATGTTAACAAATCCAATACTTTGGTTTAAGACCAAATACCCACGAAAGTATTGACATTCCCATTAGCCTGATAGAAAACTGGTTGTGTGAATTTGTGAATCTGTGCAAATGTGAAATGGGATGTGGTTAAAAAAGAGCAGAAAAGTAAAACAAACAACATAAAATAAATCTGTTTATAGCATATTCATTGTTGTTTTAACCATAAATCCTGATGTTCCTGAGAGCTGCAGGTTTTAGTTGAGTCAGTGTGGGAATAAGGACCTCTACCTCCTTTTCTGTTTCAGCCATTAATCGATTACACCTCGCTCCAGCACGACTTACTCTCTCTCCCTGTTGGCTTCACAGTAATGCATTGTAGCGAAAGCAATTAAATTTACAAGCATTCAGCAGCTACTACAGCACTCCATCTGCGTCTTTTTTTTTTTTTTGCTCTCATAGTCGCCTTCCCTCTCCAGGGCAACGGCAATAACAAACACCCTGCCCTCATCTCCATCTCCACTATTATGTTCTTCATGGTGTGATCTTCCTGCTATTCTGTTCAGGGTGAACTGAAGTGCTCTGCCCTGGGAGGGGGCTGGAGGTCATGACTGATGTGGGTGAAGAAAGTGCTGTCGAAAGGGATTGTGAGTTCTGCTTCAACACAGCTACGGCTTTGTCTAGACGTCGAGTTCCTGAGGAACACTGGCAGCTCTGTTCTCGCCCTTGACAGCAATTTCTGGTCAAATCGGCGGAAAACAAGGTTTCTGTGTGGAAAACATTGACTCTTGCATGTCTGTTGCTTCTCATCCCGAGGCATTTTTGCATCTGACATCAGAGACGGGGGACAGCGGGTCACACCTGTTGGACTACACAGACCAGGGCTTTGTTTCTTAGTTTTGTTTTAAGTTTATCTAAAACAAATAATGTAATATAGTTATAAATGAATAAAGTGTTTTTTACTGTTCTGTGTGCGCAGATATTGTTGGCAAGTGACAGTCAAAGAAGCAAAGAAGACCTTGGTGTTATGATGAGTTTGGGAAATCAAGTGGGGTTTAAATACATACACATGCTGGTGTAGAGTAATGCCTTTAACATTTGGCTCCTGAATACAGACTGTTTTTTTTCAACCTTGCTAGTTAATCACATATTTCTAACGAGTCCAAACCTCAAAGATATTTAGTTTACAAAGATGTGAAACAGAAAAAAGCAGCGAAGCCTCATTTAAGAAGCTGGAACCAGTGATTGTTGGACTTTATGCTTGATACTTTAAAAACTTTAAACTATTAATCAGTTAAGAAACTTATTGATATTCTGTTGATAAAATAATCAATTGACTTATTGTTTCAACATTTACAATAAACAAAAGCACACCACAGGTAGATTTGAAGCTGCATCCTGCATATTGATAATTCAAATAAAATCCCTCTTAAGCTGCAGTTTTTTAAAGGTCAAATATTATATATTTGTGCAGAATCATCCAGTCTTGGTCCTATAGTTTTTTATGGCAGTGGTTCTCATCTTAGTGTCATTGAGGCCTGAGTGTATGCTGGCTTTTATTCCATCCAGTTCATTTCACTAATTAGTTTCTCCTGCCTGGATGAAGACTTGCTAATCAGCAGAATCAGCCACTGTGGTGGTTTGTTGGAATGAAAACCTGCAGACTCCAGGGCCTTAATGGCACAGAAAAACCGTATTAGAGAGTGCCAGCTCTTCCTCTCTGTACTACAGACACAGAGTAGAGGGCGTACCTGCTGCTTCGGCCCTGCCGGTGTGCCGATGACCCTCTGTTTCACACCAGAACTGCCTCTCTCCTCGCCAACCGGCCACGTGGCAGGACTGGACTGTGCCAGACTCGGTTTGGACACCAGGTCCTGGCGGTGGTGTGAAAGGAGCTTCTACAAAAAATGATTCTCCAGATTTTGAACTGAGCACTTTTCCCCATAAACAAATGGTTTTTGGTCAAACTGGAAAATGAAATACATGATATTCTCTTAGTTGTAATTTTAGGGCTACACTTTGAAAAGATGTAAACAGTTTGATCCCAAAATGAGATAAATACTAATAGAAAAATGTATAAACACACTTTAAAATACTTGTTGGCAGGAAAAAGGGCAGAAAGTGCACATTATGGGTTGCTGTTAAGGATCATAAGGCACTTCAGGACTTTTGCTTACATTTTTGGGGATAAAATCTGTGTTTTGATAACATTGTTGGAATTACAGCCCTCGTTTTTAATGGATCAGTTGGCATCAATAATCAAGTAGCAATACAAGAGACGTCTATGGGAATATACTGTTCAGTATATTGCTGATATAATGATGCTGGTTGATTTAATATGAATGTATGTAGTGGAACAATTTTAATAACTTAAGTAATTGTGTATCATTTATCAGGTAAATATGTCAAACATGAGGTTTTTCTGGGTTGAACATCTGAATTTTTAACTGTTAGACAGAAATAATTACCAATTTACTAATGTCGGCTTGGGCTCTGGCAAATTTTAAAAGGCATTTCTCACTATTTTCTACATATATTTTAAAGTCTTATGGCTTGATTAAAAAACAATCGATAGACCAGTCGATAAGGAACGTTTCTTGCAGCCGTACAACAAATGCCCCATATATAATGCACATCCAAGGCAATTTCAGTTTCGCTCATGATTCCACAAACCCAGATTGAATAAAATAGTTTTCAGAGTTTATTGTTTTCCATCAAGCTGAATACTAGAGAAGACGTTAAAACCAGTTTATGGTCAAGCCAACGCCTTTTACTGCTCCGTTTACACCACAAGCCTTCATCGTTGGGGTTGGTTTTATTCTGCCCTTCCCAGGCTGTTTTAATTCAGCTCTGTGAGATGTTGTTTTTAACAGTGCCAGGAGGCACCGCGTCATTACGGCGTGGTCTCTTTATGGGAAGCCCTGGTATGTACATTAGAGGTTTTGTGAAGGGAGGAGACATTAGAAAGGGACGGGGGGTGTTTGGAGCTTATGTTGAGCTGATGTTGGATCACAAAGGGGTTGTCTTCTGTCTTTGTGAGGACCACAACCTGCAGAGTGAAAACATTTTTGCAAAGTGATGAAGTTTTGTCCGGTCTTCACTACTACCAGAGTCAAAATGAGACTTGGGTTTTAAGGTTGGAATTAAGATTAGGTTCAGATACATAATGTGAAGTTGAGGTTATGAGCAAAGGAATGAAATTTGCCCTAGTGAGTTCTCAGAGGGTATTGTGGTATAAAAATGGGTTCGCATGTGTTATGAGTTTTTGGATGATGAAGAGAGGCGTGTGGTGACACAGAATACATTCATACAGCATCTTCTAATTTGTGTGTAACATACCCATTTCTTTCCTTGAATATGATGCACTTCACTGAATGCACTTAACCCTCCTTTGACCTCGTTCATATGAGGCTGCTGGCACAAGCCATCGCTTTTACATAGAATTGCTTATGAAGAACAAAATAAAATTGCATTTTCAGCTTAATTTCACATAATTATAATGTAATAACCTTACTGCAGAGCTGTCGTATAAAACTACATGACACTTAGCTACTGTAGTTGTAACTAATAATAATAATAATAATAATAATAATAATAATAATAATAATAATAATAATGAGTTTATGTACACACTTTCTGAGGATGGACAGAATAAAAGTACAGTATAACACAATCCATTACAATAGACCTGCATGATAAACGTCCATTGTAAAACTCCTTCATAGATGAGTCTCAACAACATGTGATAATTGCAGAGCTCTTGTATTGGTTGCATTATTTTGTACAGATGTTATTACTGTGACTCTTATACAAATGCTCAAATATTCGGCTGATATGTGATTGAGAGAGAAGGCACTTTTAAAACCTATTTTTCATGGCCTGTTTTGTTTTTTTGTTTGTTCTCTCCTTTTGCGTTGCTATCAGATTTAAGCTGATAGCAAGGCTACACTTGACTGACCAAGGCTACACTTGACTGACCAAACCAAAGTTTTCTTTGAAAAATCTCGTCCAGCGAACCCCCCCCCCCCCCCCCCCCCCCCCGAGTTTGGAGCCATTTCACTTCACACTATAGGAGAATCTGACCTCGCCTGAGGCTGAAAAATGTCTCCCTGTCCACACACTTTATCTCCCCCACTTCCTCTCTCTTGACTTTAAAGACCTCTTATCTGAGAATAAATAATCCCTTCTACCTTCTCCTCTGCTGTTCCTGCTCTTGTCCCTTGTCCTTGTACTTCTTTATCTTACATGGTCATTTCATTGACACAAGGAGCATCATGGTGACTCTGATTCTTAGTCTCTTGTACTCTCTGTCATCTAGTAATTGAAGGATATTCCACCGTGGCACTCATTAGTAGGTACTGAGAATTAAAACATCTGTTAATTAACCTTCACCATTACATCTTTTTCCCAGTAGATTGTATATCCCGTTGGATAGTCTCTTCTTCCCTGCTTAGTGCCCTTTATAGGCGTCCTCAGGCCAATCAATCGTGTTGGTTGAATATTCCCTGTGTGTCTGACATTTTCTGAGCAGCTGGAAGGAAAATTGTGATCTAATGAACATGCGGTGGTATGAGGTGATGGACTGGTCTCAACCACCAATATTTGCCACTTCAGTGAGCTGCAGTCAGCTGTAGCACCACTTCCTTACTTCCATGTCTTCACTTGAGAATCATACAAGCTTTACAGATCAGGAAAATTTGGTTCTGATGGAAAAAAATAATAATTCTGCGCCCTAGTGGGGACGGAAAATCCCAGGGGCAATAGACCCTGACATCTCCTGAAGTCCTGTTTGTGTGTAATTAAAGTGAAAATGTTCTACCAAAGTGAAATGTTGCATGAGTGCCCACACTCGCAACCTGCTTAATTTATCTGAGTGGGCAGACGGCTGTGGAGACGTTCAGTTCAAAGTGTCACTGGGATTTCACTCATTATTTCCTCCTTCAACCCACAATACGCCGCTGCTCTTTTCTCCACCATGTAACTGATTGACTATACGTTTAACAGGCAGCCTAATGATTCACCGTAGGACTGATTTGATTTTTTTTCCGAAATACCTGAGACCTAGAAACTTCTGAGGCACTAATCTGAATTTGCTCCCTCCCTTTTCCTCGCGAGTCACTTTAAATAAAAGCAGTGAAATGGCTAAACTGTAAAAGGCTGGTGGATAACCCTGTCAGTCCACATGACAGGCAGGGGCGCAGGGTCCGTGGAGTTGGTCAGGGCTGCTCAGGGCTGGACTCCAGCAGGAGCCCTCACCCGTCGCACCAGACATATCATGGCTAATAGCTGCCAGGGACGGATCCAGACTCCCCTCCCATCTCCATCTCTTTTTCTGTCTTTCTGTTACTACACAGTTCCTTGGTGAGCCTGAATCCTCTCTTCTGATTTACCTCCTTGCCCGGCTACCGCACCTTCTTCTTTGCTTTCACAGCCTTCTCCCTGCCAACCTTTCTGCATTTACACAGTCACATCACGTTTGCATTTTAAGACGTTTTTATCAGAGTTTTCATCCGGAGAGACTTACTGAACCGTGGAGTACGCTTCAAACTTTAGATCACTAACATAACAAGCTGCCCGCTGTGAGGGTCACGGCCATTGTGTGTTGATGTAAATCCTACGGTAGAAGCACAAAGGTTTATCTCACTTTTCTGCTGTTTTGGAGAATTTTTAAAATAAATTCTCTCATTTTTTGCAACCAGTTGTTGAGGTCCAGGATTTGGATTTGTTTTTGTGTATTTGTATTTTGCTTGTGCAGATTACACGGCTGTTGTTGTGATTTAATGAACGAATTCAGAAATATAACATCAAATAATTAGTAAACAAGACTTGGTTTTGATTTAGTCTGGACATTTCCATCTTGTAATATGTAAGGATTAGCTGTTTTTCTTAGGTAAACTGATTTTTTTGTTTTGGACAGTCAAAATAAGCAATTGTAAAAAGTTAGTTAGTTGTACTCTAGGAAATTGTGGTGGACATTTTTTCATGACATTAGTTCAGGGTTTTTCCAGTAAACGTGTTTGTTGCCTCGTTCTCCTGCTATAGTTTGGGAATCTAAACAGTGAAAACACTCTGAGTCCTCACTGCTGTTTTGAACACAGCAGTCTTTCCCAGGGTGACAAGTGACCGCCAGTCAAACCCATGTTCTATAAAAAGAGTTTGGTTGTGGTTGTGGCATTTTGTCCTCCCAACCATCCACTTTGGCAGGTAACCCGTCATTCAGATGTCCTGTTTTTTTGTGAAAGTGTCATTTCTGGTAAAATAGTTAAACTACAGCATTTACTGGCTGCTGTGGCCTTTTCAACAAACAATTTGATTTCTTGCCTGGAGCATCATGGTGTTGATTTTCTGTCTATATTTGTCTTTGTTTGTGATAGGTGTGTGTGTGTGTGTGTGTGTGTGTGTGTGTGTGTGTGTGTGTGTGTGTGTGTGGTCAGGTGTCCAGGGTTGCTGAGCTCTGTGATTTTTAACTGATGTGTGATATCAGAGGAGCTGTTGGATATGAGCCCTTTGGCTTGTACCTCAGCTTTTTTCATCTTGCCTCTCTTGCCAAGCCGATGGTAATACACACATTCAGGTTCAGTGTGCAAGTGTTTACATATACGAAGGGGTGGGTGTGTGTGTGTGTGCGTGTGTGCACATGTGTGTGCTTGCAGGATTTTTTTTTCCAGCATGGGGTTAAATCAGCTGGATATAAAGAGCTGACACACATTTAATATCAGAAAATATAGATATGCATGTGCATGACTGCACCACTGAGACACACACACACACACACACACACACACACACACACACACACAGAGTAAGTAATAAACACACTTGCAGCCCTATCAGATGTTGGGGGTCTTTTCGTGCTCCTGCCCACAGGGACTATGAGGTTTAATCAAGCAGCAGGCGTGTGTTGGTTTACTGTGGCATTAAGGATAAAAATAGGCTGCAAGAAGCTGACTCTACTGGGCAGCACAGCCCCTCCACACAGCTGCAAGTCATGCTGTGTGTGTGTGTGTGTGTGTGTGTGTGTGTGTGTGTGTGTGTGTGTGTGCGCGCATGCATAGACTAAAATGTTTGTTTGCTCTTGTGTTTCCTTTTGTATATTTTTCTTGCATTTTCTTTCCCACATTATGTTTTTAAAAACAACATTTGCTTAACATAGCTAAGGGATTAAAAAGTTTAACTGCTCTAAATGTGTAAATGTGTGTTTGATTGTTATAGAACCTGAACAGCAGATATGCAAAGAGAGGATTTATAGGCTTTATTTGACTCTATATTTGACAATAATTGAATTTCCTGTGAAGCTGTTTGAATTTTACTGTCGTATTTTATTTACGGTTACCGTCATTTCAATAAGTAGATCTGAGTATTGTTTGAAAATATTTGATGCGAGCGCCAGTGCAATTTTTCATTTAACAAAACATACCAAACTGCTCAATGCATTGACATTAAAGGATTAGTTCACTGTTTTGAGAAATACACTTAGGCCTATTCCCTTTGTTTCTCAGTATGAAGCTGGAGTCGGGACACATTAATCTTATCTTAGCATAAAACCTGGACAAAGGGCTAAACTTGTCGTAGTTAAAAAAAAAATAAGTCGACTAACATCTTTAAAGCTTCATAAATAACATGTTGCATTGTGTAGGCTGTTTCCCTCTGTCTTTTTGCAAAGCTATCTGACAAGTCTGAATTCACTTCTGGGTGGAAAAGTCCCTGAAACAACATTCAGACCATCATGGGATTTTCAAGCTCCCTTGAAAAACAGACATATTTATTTCTCTTAAGGCTGGAGCCGTTTAATGAGACCATGACCGTTAAAAAGAAGTCCTTAGAAAACTGCATTTCATTGCAGGTTTTGAATTCTTCTTAAGCTGTGGTGAAGGAGGAACCTCCATCTTAGTCAGTGGGTGATTGGCTGATATCCAGTCTCTCAAAGAAGCCCGAACTGTTACGATTTATTCTGTGTGTGTGTGTGTGTGAGAGAGAGAGATTTAGGATAGGAGGGTTAGGAAGTCCTGGGAATGTTGAACAGTGATTTTCACCGGTTACGGTGTGTTGGAGAGAGACTTGGTGTGCAGTGATGGAACATCACATGACAGTATGAAGTGGGTCTCAGTCTGTGCTCATTCACATGAGGATTACTTATCGTGAGATCGTAGGCTTCTTTTTCACACAGCAGATAACTCAGCCGCAAGCTGTGAGAATATGGGTTTATAGTGAGTGTGTGTTTTCTGTCCTGTGTGTGTGTGGGCATACAGTATCTGGAGCTTCATCAAACTTTCATTGAGACTGTCAGCTGAGCTCATTAAACATTAGTGAAGAAAACTGCCACCGCGTGGGATTCTGGGTAAAATATCACCACATTAGGCCTCCCTCAGCCTCTAGTCTGCATAGTAACATGTTAACAGTAGAGGCGTGTGTGTGTGTGTGTGTGTGTGTGTGCGCGCTTCTGTCTTTAGCAAATGTCCTCACAAAAAAAACAACTTAAAAGTCGAGGAGATGTGGAAGCTTCTCACTTTGAAAAGTATTATTATTATTATTATTATAATTATTATTATTATTTCACGTCTTTCAAATTTCTTGGGCTGGATTTTGGGGTAAATTTGTCTGACAGAAGAAAAACAAAGCGAGAATGTTTGACATTTTTCATCATTCAGTTATTCAAAATAGGTAAAAATCAGCTTATTAGTTAATTGACTAATTATTTCAGCTCTAACATCCTCTAAGTTGAGGAAGTGTGGCTCCTTTTTAGGGTTGGATTGTCACCGTTTGTATGTGACCCCTTTCTTTGCCATGAGGTACATAAGACAACATTTTACACATTTTATTATACAAAATATGTACGTATTAATCATTAACCACAGGTGAAGCAACAGTACATCAGGAATATATTTATCCTGCTTCTAGTTACTAGCCTGAAAGGAGAAAACAGAGAGTTACAGCTGGAAACACCACGGGCCAACCGTTCCTGTGCTGCTGTTGGGTTGGTTATATAAGAATGGCCTGGTTCCTCATTGATGTCAGAGTGATGCCATCTCTGTGCCTCAGCTGAGGGCACCGACGCCCCGGGGGGCGACCCGGCGACCGACCCCCCCGCCTCACCCAACCACAGCGACAGAGCGAGATAAATGACGGATGGATTTTGGAATTGCTTCCACTACAGGGGGACGATTAATTTAAATAGTTTGCAGACATAACACCACAAGCAGGCACTGTGGTTTTAGTTTTTACTGTACGACCACCAGTATGAAGGAAATCAATTTTTACAGTTTACTGCTACCACTGTGGGTTTATTTATTTATTTATTTTCTCTCTCTCTCAGAAAAGTAATTCCAACTTTTGGCTACAGTGCTAGGATTTCGTTTTGGTACATTTACATAATCCGGCCAATTCTTTATATATTATATTACTCTTGAAACTGATTTTTTTTTAGAGTGCCAATTGTAGAAAGCTACATTTTTAGCACCTGAGCATCTGCTGTACACACATCTGTTTCCAAAAAGGTCACGCACTCATTGTCGGGGATCCATCAATACCCCTTTTCCACTGCCATTGAGAGCTTTCTTGCATAATTGGCTTGATCCACCACATTCACTACTAGGATAGTTTGGTGGATATTATCAAGAGTTTTCTCATTATATTTAATCCAGCCAAGTTAGGGTTCTTTTTTTTTTTTTTACAATCGAAATCAGTTTGGGGAAATAGAATAAAGGGTGCTATACATCGTGGGGGAGTAGCAGATTATTGTTTTTGCAGAGTTAATATGGTTTTAAACTCAAGAACATCTTGCCTATTCACATCCTGTTTCACAGTAAAAGCCTTAAAGCAAAGACAAGATTACTCACTTTTATTGTGAAGCAGGTGATGGAAGGTTTTTTTATTTGTAGTGACTGGGGATGATTTGATGAGTTTTTTTTCTTTTGTTTTATCAGCCAATTAGTAAGACAATACATAGCACCAGTGTTTTTTGTATGACACACACAAAAAGAGCTGCAGGCACTGATTGTGGTTTTGGTGAACCTCAAATCTTCTGACAGTTTGTAGCTCTAAACGTAACTTTTATTTACAGCAGCCAAAAGAGGGCACTGTAATTACATGTCAAAGGTTATGTCCCTTATTAACTAACTTCTATTTTCTCACTATTCACTGAAAATATAGTTCACTAAGTAGCAGATAGGCTTCTGCACGAGCATACAGGGTATCCAGCTTTTTAGTAACGACTTACTTTGTGCTCATGTAGTTATACTTTTACATCTGGACCTGCCCAGTTCAGATTCAGTCTATTAATGGGGGTGAAACGCCTTGCTCAAGGCCATGTCAGAGGTAGTAATAGCAGTTCATTAATTAATACATTAGTTGTGTAAGTCAGTTTTCAAGCACAAATGCCACAATCACTGGTTACAGCTTCTCAAATCTATTTAGACTTTTAACTGACAAAAAAAACAATATGAATACGTCACATTGTGCTGCTGGAAATTGGGAAGGGCATTTTTCATTGTTCTGACTCAAAAAGTGTCTCAAGAGTTAATAAATCAGAATAAATAATCAACACCTAAATTTAGTTGCAGCCCTATATTGGAGTGAAGTATATGCACACTATCTCCAGCCAGGAATTCCCAACTTTAATGTCTAGAGTGACACATGATCCCTGTTGTGGATGGGTTCTTTTGGTGATAAAAGCTGATGCCGTTCAGGCTTAATGACACTTTGAACCGTCAACACGTTACGTAACTGCGAGGGGTCGTAGCTGTGTGTGAACGCAGCCTGGCAGAGGAGGCAGTAATCATCTGTTCTGCTGGTTCTCGCTCTTTCTCATCTTTCCCTTTCAACCCCCCTTTTGGCAGTCTCTCCCATGCTTTTTCCTCCTGTTTCCCCCTCTGTTTCCATCTGCACCTCTATTCTTCCCTTTTATCTCAATCTAATTTATACTGTACCTCCTCCACCTCCCCCGTCCGTACTGTAGCTCACGCTCTGTTATCTGTTTCTCTTTGTCAAATCAAATCCCTCTGCACATATTGATCCTTCTAGCAAAGTGAAATCCCCCGTGATTGCAGGTCATCAAGTGTCAGATGCTCTGCTGGGATGGATATCTGATTCAATGTGTTACAGTAACCACCAGCATCACTTTGCGTACTGATTGAGATTTGTGTGTGTGTGTGTGTGTGTGTGTGTGTGTGTGTGTGTGTGTTAAATCTGAAGGATTACCTCCTGCTGTTATCATATTTCCATATTTCATCACAATTATGTCAGTTCATGTATATGCTGAAATAAGCTGGGGAATAACTCTGTGTTATCGTACTATGGTATATTGACTTTTTACTGTAGTGGAATTGCATAGTGATGGCCAGATTAACGTGTGAGTGGGCCCTGGAGCAAAACTGAGCTGCTTGGCCCCTATTGACCCTGGAATATATTGTAATGTTACGGTTTGTTGCTGAGGTGTCTCTCTAAGAGGGTTTAAAACAGCGAGGAGGGAGGGGGAGGCCTGAGGCAAGGATACTGTGTGAAGTGAAGGAAACAGGTGCAGGTCAACTACAACTTAGTTGTTGTAGTTGACCTGCTGGTTTGGCCCATTTACCAACATAGTCAGGGAGGTGATTAATGTATTTAAAAACCTGACTGTTATACTGTTATACGTGGCAAAGTTCATTCTTTCTGATTCAAAACTCAGTTAGATCTGAACACAGACATCATACACATTTTTAGATTCAGTGTGACTTACACTGACTTAGTTAACAGTGTACAGCATCAAGTCTAAAGGCAACAATAGCCTAACCGAGCGTTCATCTCACCTGTCTAACCATCTGACCTTTGGAGGTAAGATGGAGCTTTTCAGTGTCACCAGGTCATCATATGAAAGCACCAAAGCGTGTTTGTTGATTGCAGTGACTCTTGTCAAGGAGCCTTGTGGTTATAGCTGATGACCTTTAGTTTCCGTTTGTACCATATGAGCTGTAGGTGACCGCTTGTCAATTCTGTGTCTGAGGTTTGCTTTGTGTTCCACGGTTTATTGGGTTTAAATGCCAAATCACAGCTCATTGACTGATTATTCAGGAAGATGCGCGTTGAAGCGAAGATGGGTTAATTGGGTGTGTGTGTGTGTGTGTGTGTGAATGACAGATGGGCCGTAGGATTGCTGCCATCATCCCAGGGGTCAGTGCATCCCCAGGGACTATCCACCCCCTGCTCACTCACACTCACTCACACACTCACACACTCACACACTGAAAGAGTCCTCCAACGTTTTGGAGGCTTCCATATCTCCAGAGACCAGAAATGGATCCAAAAAGATCCCCCGCCCCCTCATTCTCAGCAAATCCTGCCTCCTAATTCGCTCGTTGCTCGATGGTGTTTGTCAGCTCCTCACCGCTCTGACCTAGAAAACCAAATCGAGATCGGAGTCAATGAGTAGGCACCTCAGGAGTGCAACATAAATCAGGTCGGTTATCAAGCAGAAAAGCTGCAGAGTTGTTGATACTATGAGGTTGGATTTCTCACATTTGTACCCTGAAATTTCAGATTAGTGTTAGCGAGTTTGTGAAAGAAGGTCAGTTAATTCAGCACAAAGGGTACACTGAATTTTCCCCTGTATATGTTACCAAGCCGCAACCTTTAGAATAGGAAAATTAGATCATATTTGACCCCATTTTGAAAAAATAAATGAAAAGAGCACCCGGGTAACAAGTAAAAAAACTCACCAAGCAAATTACACAGAACAAACTGAATTATAGCACTTGAGCAAATGTTCAAGTGTCCTTGAGCAAGGCGCTGAGCCCTGCATCAGTCACATCTCGTCACAAAGAATGACAAATGGAGAGTAGCTTCAGCATGAAGGTGGAGGTTAGACCGAACAGTTGACAACCTCGTCACGCTGACCCGACCCTGTGTGGCTGAAACAAGAACCCGCAGAGAGAACGGTCAATGTATTGATGTGACTGTCCTCCCGGCGAGCCTCAGCACAGGGGTAACCGGCATCACGGCGACTGACAGGAAGTGTTGATTAAAAGCCCAGCGGCAGCAAAACCGGCGCCACTTACGACTATTTGCACAATAAAACACACTTTACTTTTACTTGCCTGTGAATGTGCTCCTTGCTTATTCCATACACTTAAAACATGTTCAGCGGAGGTTGTTTCATCACACTGCTGGATTGCTGGTGATGCACATAGTATGTTTATTGTAAAAGGATGTTAACACAAGTCACAATAACATGTAGACTTGCATTCCAGGGCTATTACGTGAGTCAGCATCCAGCAAAGTCAACTGGACTTGCTTCTAGATTATTTAATTTCCTTTTTCTAGTTATACCATGACCTGAATGGCATATGACAAACCTCAGAAAACACATCCCCATGTGACCCTTCATGACATTTGTGCCGTTGTCACCAAGATAAAGTTCTGTACATTTCTGCTGTGCTGAACAACCGGCTGCTGGCAGAGAAATGCAGAGAACTGATGTCAAGGTGTGATTAATCATAGAGTGTCCGTTTGGAACGGGACGCTCTATTAGACTGAGTGCATCTCAAATTACGACTGTCTTTAAGCTTCCTGCGGGACATCATGAGGGATGTTTCAATACAACAGAGGATCTATTTCTCATCTAATTTCTTAATTATTTTGCTTTTAGATTAAGCAAAGCCAGCTGATTGGGTCTTTCTCATTCACCCTGCCTCTCCTTTTTAAGTTTTTCAGCTCTTTTTTTCAGACCCTCCGCTGCGTCTCGTGCATCACACACTTGAAACAAGCACCCTCGAGCCCTTCCTTTTCTTGCGATCTGATGTTTGCTTGTGTATTTTTCCGGACATTAGCGGCTCGTCTGTTTGACCTGATGATTTTTGTGTCAGAGCTGGGTTGGCAGGCGGCCACGGACTTGACATTCACACAGTCATGAATGGAGTGAAATGAGACACTTGAATACATGCTGCTCTTTTCTCCGCCATGTGAAGTTTGAAGTACCCTCTGCTTCTTTCTGCTGAAGGCCTTTCTGTGCCCCAGTTGCTAGGCTTTTTTTCTGCTTCGCTGCTCTCTCTGTCTCTCTTTTCCCTCTTTCTTTTCTCTCTGATTTTATTTGTTGCTATTGTCCTTCCTCGCAGCGTTTGTCATTTCTCCACCTCTCTCATCTGTCTTCCACTTTCCTCCATGTCCTCCTGCAGCGATCCATCTTTGATTCTCTGCTAAGACGAACTTTTTCTGGCTGTTTTCCCTGAACCCTCTCACCCACTGAGTGCAGCATGCCTGTAAAGGTTGATGCTAATAATACTGACGGCTCACTCAGGGTCCTGCACTACTGCTGTACTTGTAAATACTATAGTATTACCATAGTATTACCGTTGCTCCTCTTGTAAATACAATACCCCCCCTCCAAACCAGTAGGCAAACATCTTATTTAAACCTTATTAACTGTGACTGCTGGAGGCCTCAGTTGGCTGCGGTTCACACGGTGAAACTGAAACGTGGACATGTTGAACTTAAATCCCCTCACTTTAAAATCTTACCTTACCTGCCTTGCTGCCTAATTGAGATATCTGATCCAAAGAAATGTAATGTGTAGTATCATGGAGTTGGCTTGGATTTAATTGAAGTGCAGCTATCCCTTAAACCGTGTGACTTCATAAGTTTATGCACAGTCTAAAGGGCACACCCTGCCACCTGACACCCGAGGCTTATATCGGACACGTCGCACATCCAGATGTGGTAGTTCAGATGCTGTCGTCCAGATGTTGTAAAACAAATGTGAATGAATGTGATGGAATTGCTGAGTTTCTTGAGTGTCGACACTGAACACTAGTGTAATGGCTGGTGTTTTGAAGCATCGCGCCGTCATGTGTTTTTTTTCTTTAAAAATTATGTTTAAAAAAGCACATTTTACAAAGATCCTCACTTTTGAGAGGCTTGAACCGGTTTTACAAAGAATTTAATTTAATCAGAAACCAGCATTTTCCGGAGTGGTCATGGAAACTTCTAACAATCTTCATGTAAAGTAGAATTTAATTTTTTTTTTTTTTGGATTATTAATAAAGTTAGTTTAAAGGATTTGACGGTGTTTGTCATTCTGTGGTTCCTTTTTTTATATTCAAGAGGTTTTGATCGATATACGCACGATGGCAATAAAGAAAAATGATATAAAGATATTCAATAAAAGCACAAGATGTTTTCTTTTGGAAGACAAAACATCAGCATCACTCTACAAAAGCCATACTGGTCACACTGAACTGTTTACTGTAGCTTTCCTCTAATGACAGCCAATGGATCTATGGGATCAATAGAGCCTCAGGGGAGCTCAGGATCTGACAGCTGATGAGATCTCAAAGGATTTAGCTCTAACCCGGTCTCTGTAATAGGATGACCCATGACCCTGAGCCTCACAACCAGGAAATATTGATGAACCTTTCCATAGCTCTAAACAGGAAGAGAAACATGCCAGTCTGAATGAGGGGAGGGTTTACTTGTACTGTATATCAGACAGACTCGCTTTTTAGCAATTTATGACTTTGTTTTGTTGTTATTGGATTTTTTTTTTGTAAAACTCTGGGTTGAATTACTTCTTTAAAATTATCATTTCTTTCTTTCAAGGCTAATAATCAGAGAGAAGAAAGACATATGAAATGGAGATCCTTTTAGCTTTAAAGACGTATCACCTCAATAAAACAAAGAAAGCAGGATGGGGATAATGGGGATACCACCGCCTTTTAAATGTTCTTCTCTATTAATACTCACCCAGGAATACACGTAAACTACCAAAAATCTGCATCTGATAAGTGATGAGACTAATGTGGACGTGAAGAGCAGCAGCCTGTAATGGTCTCTGGTCCTGTGTAAATATTTACCAGAAGACTCTGGGAGTTGAAGGGCAGTTTCAGGATGGCATTGCATCGCTCCAGATTATTTACTCTGGAGCTTTCCAGAGGATCCCTTCAGATGGTTCAGATGGTTCAGATGGTTCCTTCTGGGTATTTGAGCTTCCGAGTTGAGGCATCTATCTGTTCAGTTTAGAGCTGAGTAACTGTTTACCAAATATTCAATGGTTCCAGTTCTCAGTTGTGAGGATTGGACGCTTTTTTCTTTTTCTTTTTTTTGTGATAGTAAATCAATTATTTTTGAACCGTTGATCGGATAAAAAAAGTAATTTGAAGACATTAATTGGAGCTTTAGTAAACTTTAAAGGCAATATAAAGATTTAAGACTAATTTTCACATTTTATAGACTAAATGATTTAGGTTACTTGCTGCCCTAGTTCAGTTCTTGAGTTCTGTGACACACACACACACACACACACACACACACACACACACACACACACACACACACGTGTACACACACCTTTCCCGGTGGTGTGTTTATATTGGCCTGTGCACAGTCAGCCATCAGCATCAAGAACAGCCTCAGTCTTCTCGGGATTCACCATCAATCTTCATGCTCTGTGCTCTTAGTGTGTGTGTGTGTGTGTGTGTGTGTGTGTGTGTGTTGTTTGAATCTCCCAACTCCATCTCCTTCTTTGGCAAAGCATCTCGCAACACCTTCCTGTCGTTTGTCCCTCCTCGTCTCTGCTGTCTGTTCTTCAGTCTCTCACGCTCGGGCTCTTTGTCTTTTTCTCGCCTCCACATTTCATTTAAATGTCTCTCGCCCAGTTATTAAATATTCCTCCCTCACCAACCTTCTGCTGCTGAAAGATGTGAATCATGACTCTTTATAAATAAACTCTTTTAAAACTGTTTTATCCACGCCTGCAGTTTACATCGTGAGATAAAAAGCTACTTAAAGATCAAACAAGTGTTTGGCCTTTGATTTGAAAACCTGCATCCACCAGGTCTGATGGTTTTTATTCCCCATTTTAAAGTATTTCCTGGAAGTTAGCAACTTACTGATTATCCTCGTACTCTAAAGTCTGCTTTTCTGTGTGTGTGAATTACAATCTGGATGTTTCTGAGCCATTACTCCCTCTCACCACCACTTATGGTCAAAGGGTTTGGTCTCTGTGCAGCTGCTGTACTGCAGCCAAGTGGGTTTTGGTCTGGTATGATTTGACCGTTGGATTACTGCGAGTGGTCATCTGGTTGTGGTCAGAATGATTAAGAGCCAGTTTGACGGGGCTAATGTTACAGAACTGTACTCGGGGCCAATCGATGCCAGCTTCTGCTTGGAGCAGCAGTTTGGATAACACTGGACTTTATGACGGCTTTATCCCATTTACTAATCCACAGGATCTGATGGAACGATCCGTCCGGCTGTTTATGGCGAGCACCTATCTAGAAACCTGGCTGGGATGTTAGTGGGAGTGAATATATTATTGTGGTGTCAAACCAGGGTCCAAAATTACGTTTTTAGATTTACTTTTTGGCAGGTCGAAATAATTAAGGCAACAACTTTTTAAGAAGCAACTAGAGATGTTATTGTTAATACAGTTACAGCAGGGATTTTACAGTTTTTGTCTTGTGCACTGTAATAATGTTGATCATACTGTATTTGTTTTGTATGGATCACAGAAAATGTAGTTGTTGCCAAGGTAACAATGGGAATATAAATACCAACCATAAATCCACCCATGTTAAGTTCAAGGTGTGTAACTACTGCATCTTGCTATAAATGTGGACAACTAAAAAGTAGAAAGGAAAAAGGAGTGTTTTTTTATTTTAATAAAATTGTACATAATAAATAGTACATACAAACCTCTATAAACCTGTTTCTAGACAAGAGTAGATCTGTTTTTTTAAGGTTAAACTGTTTTTGTCTGTCTATCTTTGTCGTGTTTTTTTATTTTTGTGGTGGTGTCAACACCTGCTCTGTGTCAACACATGGGAATGATTTAAACTTTCACCCAAATGTCGGCCTCCTGTCATCTCGGGAACAGGATGAAAAGTTTGCATGAGTTGAGATGCCGCTGCTTTGTGTACAGCCGCTTCACTGCCTGTTTGATACAGAGCTTTTTTTTATCGGTTCCTGGTGAGCTGTGTTCTGCCTTGTGAATGTGGGTGATAACACTTGTCCCAAAAGGCACAAGAAATTTAGCAAGTAAGTTAGATAGAAGAGAATGCGTTTACTATTGCTATTTTCTTAGTTTTTATTGTATTTTATTATTTTATAACCATTTTGCGACGTTCATGTCCTGTTTGGAAAGCTTGCCATCTTGGGCTTCCGATGCATCTGCTGAACATCGTTCTATTTACATTCTCCTCTAAGTCAAAGCTAGAAGATGAATGATAAACATCAGAGGCTGCAGCTGTGCAGTTGAATTTCTCAGCCGCGGTGGAAGTTCACAGTCTGTCGAGGCTCATCTAGTTTAAATTCACCACAAAAAGGCGATTTTTGTGTAGCATTTGGCAGGTGTCCAGTTGCGTCCTAGTATGAAGACCGTGATACCTGCGATCACACTACCTCTGAGCAGCTCAGAGGACTCCATCTCCCATCGCCATCTGTCTGTGTAACCTGAGAGCAGCCGTGACTGCTGCAGCGCTGAGTGGTAGTGGAGTCAGGCAGGCGGGCTCACGGTGGTCAGGGCCGAGTGGTGGGGGGTTCAGGGTCCACAGCATGGACTGATGGACTGGACTTCTTTCTGAACAACAGGGCAGTGGAGGGAGATGAGGCCTGGGGATGAAGGCTAAGCAGGGGCTGGTCGCCGATGCTTCGAGTAAAGTAGTGGCACAGTTAAAACCTTAATTTAACCATAAATATGTGCTTCCTCTCTCATTATCTGTGGTTTGATGTCGGCGGTCGCACATTAACACCAACCGAGCAGATACTGTACATTTGTAGTATATCACACAGGAACTTTCACTGGGATAACTGATGAGCACGTTCTGAAACGTAGCGATTGTGATAAATAACTGATCCTGGTTTTAAAAATATATTACGTGTTTTAAAACTGCAACATACCTGTTTAATGTGGTGACACTAATTTTAAGATTCATGATCTAAATGGAGTCAAAATCAATGTTAAATAACATTTTCTCCTTTCTGTGTTTTTTTCCCCCTCTAGGCTCAGAGGAAGGAGGTGTTTCTCCAAGAGCGGTACGGTCACTACAGCCTGACCGACCCCTTCCTGGCACTTCAGAGGGACTTTGAGTGCGGGGTCCCCGGAGGAGACAAGGAGCGGCGGCCCCTGGGCTCCAGCCCCATCTCTGTCCTGGAGGCCGTCATGGCCCACTGCAGGAAGATGCAGGAACGCATGTCAGCCCAGCTGGCCGCCGCCGAGAGCCGCCAGAAGAGGGTAAGACGGGAAGGAGAGGGAGGGTTTCTATTAGTGGATGTATACACATTGAAATTGAATTTCAACTAAATTGTCTTTAGTCTAGAGATCAGTGCTGTGCTTGAAACATCGGTTGTGTATTGGATTCAGTGGAATACTTCATTCCCATAATGCTGTTGTTAGCTTCTACCCTTCATGTGTATTGCAGTCTCTATGGCCAGCAAATACACTGCAGGTTCAGGCGGTGGCACACATTACAATTGTTGGGCCAATAATAGTTATGTTTGGGCATCACGACGGATCTGACCAAGTTGGCCGGAGTCCTGTACACTCTCAAGTTCTGTTCCAGGCTTATGTGAGCATGGTTGGATTGTCCTACACTTCCTGTGCTCTTTGGAGCATAACAGTTATGATGAGAACATTCTTCCTTTGTTTTTGATTTTATTACAGTTATAAATTGACATCGCATTTAAAAACAAAACACAGTCTGTGGTGGAAAACAGAAAGGGGGCACAGGGTGCCAATAATGTGAATTAATGTCTGATATACAGAATATTGTTTTTTCTTAAAGCCCATAAAGAGCCAGATGTTGTTTGACAACCTCAGAACTCATAATGCTCTGATACATAAATTGCCTGTCAACATTAATTCCATACTGTTTAGTATGTTACATACTCTCTAAGTGGCAGGAATTCAGTCATTAGTTTTTGAGGTGTCGTGTTATGAATTGAAGTTGAATTTGGAACTGCAGGTGGCGCTATAGGAAAATTCAGGGATCATCAAAATAATAATAAGGATTCATCCCCTGTGGACCATGAATGTCCATACTAGCTTCAATGGGAATCCATTCATAAGTTGAGATTCTTCACTCTCTGTTGGTCCAACAGATGAACCAACATCACCATCTTTAGACCCGTGCAGCTCGGCTAAAAATCTTTTTTTTTTTTTACAAAATGCATCATTTATAACCATGTGTTTATGTAAGTTGCTGAGTCACTAGTCAGATAAAATTAAGGTAAATACAAATAAGACATGGCAGTGTTTGCTTCAGCAGATGTGGAAGAGAAATTTCTTCTGTTTGACCACAGATTGTGTTTATTTACCCATGACTCAAACCTCTGCGGCTGAAATTCTCCAGAGGCAGAAGAGAATTGTATGTTTGTCTGTGCCTATTAATGTTTTTTGTGGATTTAATTCTTGTTTTCGGGTTTGTCATTTCTATTTTTGTTGGTTGTGTGTATACGAGTCTGTGTTTGTCTCAGGTCTCTTTAGGATTATGTAGACCTGATTAACTGGGCAGCCAGATGTCTGCTATGGCCCTGTCCCATTTTTCTCTCTCTCTCTTTCCGTGTGTGTGTGTGTGTGTGTTTGTGCGTGTGTGTGGGGATTATGGATGTGTGAAAGTGTTTGCTTGAGAGGCTGGCAGAATGAATGTGGGTGAGTAATAGAAAAGAAAACACTGTGTGAACGTACGTATGTGTGTCCTGTCCCTGAACTCTGTAATAATAACAGAGATGATATAGTTTTGAGCCAAATGGAACCTTTAACCACACACACACACACACACACACACACACACACACACACACACACACAGATGAGGAGGAGGAGGAGGTATGGAAGAAGGAGGGAGTGGGAGGAAGGGAGCGGTAGGAAGTCGCTGTTTTGACAGAAAAGCTGGTTAAATAGATTTCGAGGCTTTGGTTCAGTTTGTTTCCGTCCGTCAGGTGTTGATTGATTGTGACTAATTATCACCGGTCCTGGGTACCAAAATGTTTTGGTTGCCTTTGTTTGGGGAATAATAAAATTGTTTCCCTTTTTTCCATTTAACAAATGTGCTCAGTACATCAGTATTAATGACGTTGGTCTAAATACACTAAAGTCTAAATTGTGAAAAGTTTCCTGATATATGTAAATAAGGAACCAGTTATTACCAGTTATTTGACATCAGCTTTACTCATTGCTATGGACACATTTCAGTATATACCATTACTATAACAGTGATTATTAAAGCTAAAAAAGGCATACATTTTATCTTTCATGTTTGCCTTTGTTCCAGCTGAATGGAGAAATGACATTTACCAAGCCATGGGATCTGATTTAACCGTATCCACCAACTGTTTTCTTGTCAAAGAGGATCTGGCCACACCAGGATTTTCTATCTTGATTAAAGTTCACACTATAATGACTACACAATCTCTTTTTAATCGGAAAACATAAGTGAGTGATCCCAGAGAAAGTTGGAGGTGTCAGAACGTTTCTGCTACTTCACCATGTCTGTAAAAGTCACGTATTGTCATTTTGGAAAAGTTTAATTTTTTCTCCTTCCATACTTCAACGTGAGGCCAGTGTTTTAGATTTGGAAAGTGACACTATAAAGTGCGATTTTGTTGCATTGTGAACAGCAACCTATTGTTGATTGAAGGCTAAAATGGTGTGAAAAAGTTGAATGTTCAGATGTTTGGTTGAAAACTGCCCAGATTTCACTTGAAAACTCAAAAGGAAACTGTCATAGTTCCACGTCTTCTCTATAATCACCCTCAACACTGATCAGAAACATCGCTCTGCAAGACAACTTTGACCATGAGAAGTTTTGCTTCATTATACCCTGAACATGCGCGTAAAAGGAGAGGCAGCAACCACAAAACAATGGTTTACCCTCTTTAGCACAGAATAGGTCACTGTGTCACCACTGATTACACAGTTGTACCTAAATGGTCAACAACAGAGTACAAACCTATCGGGCATGGATAAGTGGTTTGTTGGAACCTTTTTAAATGATTAATGACACAACAACAAACCAACACTGCTAAAAGACACGGGCTCGGCGTACTCAGAGGGAACTTCTGGTTGCTGGGTAGAGTGAATTTCACCAGGACGGTCCGTGCTATCTTTATCCCCTCCATCCGTCTCCACTCTTGTCGTTCTCCTGTGAGTACGTTTCTGAATTATCCATGAGGTCTTAGGCAAGCTGAATGCAGGCAGTCAGTTACACGTAACACACTGTGAATCGGTTTATGGGCATAATGAAGGCAACCCCACTCCCTCCTTCTCCTCCTCCATGAATCATTCATTAAGTTGGAGGACCCCCCCCCCCCCCTGCCCCTACCCACCAACAACACTCACAACAATGACGGAGAAACACTGTATTTGTTAGGTTTTGTGGGTAAACATGCTGCCAAAGTGGGGCTGATGTTGTGTTGTGAGACTGAATTTGGAAGCAAGGTCACGGCCGCCGGTGCTGAAATTCCTTTTTCTTTAAATAGTCCTCGGACTTCCTCCTTCGCTTCCCTCTTCTCTCATCCTCACTTCTCCTCAGTAGCTGAATGGGCTGCTTTATTTTATTCTGCCGCGATACCTCGGTGCTGCAGATTTTCAGGTGTAAGGAAGGATAGACCTTTAAGGAAAGATTTTACTTGTAAGCTTTACTTAAATATTTCATTAAGCAGTGGGGGGCTATCAGGTCCAGGGAGCACTTGTGCTACCTGAGGTGCCTCCGAGGTATCTCCACCAAAACGAATTCCAGTTTAATGTCATTATTATTTCACTCTGATGATGGCAGAATGAGCCTATGCATATGGATGACAAGTATGAGCAAAGATTTTACACACTCCGCTGTGGTAATCATTGCACACTCCGTGGAGAAGGTTAACCACTTCATTATCCTTCATTAAATCATATCAAATGTAGAAAATAGTCTCAGGAGAGGTTTGTCCAGGCAAAATCTTACTCTGCAGTCTGACCACAGCATGAAAAAGACCATTCTTCATTTTAATGATACCACTGTGTCGGCGTAGGGTGGCAGAGTAGGGGGCTGCTACATAGGAGTCCTGCAGGGGGGGCGGAAATTGCAGGGTCATCCAGCAAAAGAGCTGATCCGAGCTCAAATTCAACATCATCCAGCAAAGAAGAGCAGGTAGAATATTGTTGCTTTCTGCTAAGTTAACAGTTTACCTTCTAAGTATCAAGATGAAGGGGAAATTACATCTGAAAACTTTCGGGAGTTGTGAAATCCTGTCTCAAAGAAAATAAACAGCTCGATGCTAATATGCTCCCTGGTGTCCGAACGTGGCCGACTGGAGAGCCATGAATTAAAAGATGTCTAAAGCTTAAAGGTTTCTTTGAAAGATTCCTGTCCTTAATTCAAAAGCGGGGAAATTGAGTTAAATAAAAATGATTGACCACGTCAGAAGGCAAAAGTGTTGATCCGTTCCGAATGGCCTCACTCGAAAGCGGGGTGAGTAGCCACCTTTAATAGAAAGGAGTGAGACACGATAATCGTTTAAAAATGTGGATAACTGCACACACCTTGAGCCAGTCTCTCCTGGAAGGCATTCACCACCGGCCCCTTTAGAGATTAAGAGGTTGAAAGATTTTCAAAAGCTTTTCCAGCAGTGCATTTGGGTCCTCGTGTCGGCGGTGGTGGCATTTGCTATACTTAATTGCGATATATATTTTAAACTCATCTTAATCCTGCCTGGTCTCAATCCACGCTGCCCAGTGTTTACAGCGTCCCTAAATTTGTTCTTCCGAGGCATTAGGCTGATTTACAACAGACATAATCCTCACCCAATTAGCAGCTAGTTGTAGCACCTCCTTTTGAGAAACTCTCCTCCTCAGCATCAGCTGGTGGTGTTATGTACACCCTGATGGTTTGGAATAGGGGAACTGGAGGAGTGGAGGAGGGACGGAAGGGGGTCTCGTTTGGGACCGGGGTGGCGGGGTGTCGACTCTTTTGTTTGAGGCTTGTTAGAGCAATGGGGTCTTGGCAATTGGGTGGAGAGCCCCGGTTAAGCCTTGTTACCCTCTGTGAAGCCAGCTCTGAGCTAACAATAGCAGCAATGCTCTAGATATAGAGGCCAGGACTTTGACAAGTCATCGAAATTGAACCGTATGCAGTGACACTGTGTCCCTGTGAACAGATAAATTAGACTCTTTCCCCAAGCCACGCCATGGATTAATTAAGTGCCTTCCTGTGTAAATATCCGCTTATCCATCTATCTTGTCTGTCTTTTTAATTGAGCTATTATGTCTGGCTCATCTGATTAATCTGACGTGTTTTATTCTTCTTGAGAAAATTGTTCCGCCTCATTTTTAGCTTTGCGATAAACGAATGAATGTATTCATATTTGGCTGGTTGCATTACCCCGAATGCAAGCAGTTGTGTTTTCCATCTAACACTAAATTGCAGACTAAATTGAAACACTGTTTGTACCCAAAGTTTTGTGTGTTACTCAGGTGATTGATATTTTCAGGATGCATGTGATGCCCAGTGTGCTAAGATTGGCGGTAGGTCACCTGACGCGGTGAGACAGGAGGCATGAGGGTCGCAACTGATGTGTGTAAAATATGTCTTTGAGAGATGTTGGATGTTTCACATACTTGTGAGGTTCATGGAGCTTGTGCAGTCTCTATGGGTGGTGGTTTGGTCGATTGAAGATCCAGATCTGTGTTTTAAAAGGAGGATGATGTCTGTGTGTCACGTGTATCAGTCATTTGGTAACTCTGTAACTGAAGGCGCTTCATTTATGCGCTCTTGTATCTGCCCACATGTAATGCTGAGGCTTGGGCTGCAGCTAACAATCATTTTTATTATCAGTTCATTTGTTGATTGTATTTTGTTTAGTGTATTAAAATATCAGAAGGTGGTGAATAAAGATTCAGTTTGCACTGATATAAAACAGAAAAAAGCAGCTAGTGATCATATTTAAGAAGCTGGAACCAGCAAGGTATTTTTGCCTGAAAATGACTTGAACAATGAATCGATTATGAAAATTGTTGACCATTAACTTTCTGTCAATTGGGTAAATGATTATTTGACTTGTCATTTATCACAGTACTAGATAGACCAACCCAGAAGTCTTATAATCTCTTGGTACCCATTTTTGTGTGTATTTGTGAAATATTGCATTGATCTATGCTTCTGTCCTCTGACTTTGTGTATATTTCTTCCAGCTGGAGATGGAGAAGCTTCAGCTCCAGAGTCTGGAGCAGGACCACCGCAAGCTGACGGCGCAGCTGAAGGACGAGCGTGAGAAGAACAAGCACATTGTCATGATGTTGGTGCGCGAGTGCAAGCAGCTTGCCACACGGGTGGTGGAGGAGTCGCAGCGCTTCGACGAGCTCCAGGCCCGCCTGGATGAGGAGAGTCGCACCTCTGGCCGGCTGCAGGAGGAGCTGAGCACAGAGCGGCAGCGTAGCCAACAGATGGAGGCCAAGATGGAAAAGCAGCTGTCGGAGTTTGACACAGAGCGGGAACAGCTGCGCGCCAGGCTGGGCCGCGAGGAGGCCGAGAGCCAGAGTCTGCGGCAGCAGGTGGAGCAGCTCAGGACTGAACAGGTTGATGGGAAGGATGGTGCCGCTGTGGCCCAGCCTGCTGCTGCTGCTGGAGCAGAACCTGCTGCCGCCGCCGCCGCTGCCGCCAGCACACCACCCCAACCTAAAGCTATGACGTCTGTTTCCGTAGCCACAGAACCCATCAGTTCTCGAACAGCCTCTTGCCAAACGGACCTGCCCCCCGCAGAGGTGGAGGGTCCCAAGAAGACCCCCCTCACTATACCCGTCAAACCAACCCCTGCCAACTATGTGGGCCTGAGTCTGCCAAAGACGACTGGCCGGGGGATCGTCCACAGCAGCTCAGGAGGACTGGCACAGACAGAGAATGGCTCAGAGGGCCAAGCCCCCCACGGCTTGCCCAGCGGAGTCAGCCCCCGTGTCCAGGCAGCCCGCTACAAGTTCCAGGAACAGGACCAAAATGGCACGGCATCCCAGAGTCCTCCGGCCCGTGACCTCTCCCCTACCAACCGCGACAACTTTGCCGCGAAGCAGCAAGCACGCCACACCGTCACACAGGTCCTTTCACGCTTCACCAGCCCTCCAGCAGGAGGTGCCGGAGCCCTGCGTCCAGGCCTGCCCCACTCCGCCTCAGAGGGAGGCCCTTTTCCCGGCCGCCTGAGCCACCCCATTGGCATCAAGTCGCCCACGGTGGCCAGGATCGACCGGGGAAACCCTCCCCCTATCCCTCCCAAAAAGCCAGGGCTTTCCCAGACCCCCTCTCCTCCTCACCCACCCATCAAGGTGGTGGGGGACAGCAGCCGCTCCTCTGGGGCCGGGCTGAAACCGGCCACGCCCCAGCTGCCGCCCAAACCTGCCCTGGACCTGGTCCCAGCCCTGACGGCCTCTCAGGTGGGTGCCTGCCCCCCCTCCCGCTCGCCGGGGCCTGGCCGGGGCCCTCAGCGGCAGCCGGCAGCAGCATGTGCAGAGTGCCCCCCCGTCATCAGCCCTGCCACCACTGTCAGTAGCCCCTCCTCCATAAACCCCCTCTCCACCTCCTCTTCCATTAGTACTCCATCCTCCCGTAGCCCCCGTACCTCAGCAGGCAGCCCCCTGGCAACAGCATCAGGTAAAGGGGCTCCTCCGTGCTCCGTCTCCCTCCAGTTCTCCCCACTGCCTCTTTTCTTTGACTGTCTTTCCATGGCAATAGCTTAGCGTAGCATAGCACAGGGAAACTGGTCTAACCACAGGAATGCAACGCAGAATAGCACATGGGTCCCTTCAGTTTATGTCACCGACTCTGTCCTTCAACCCTAAATTATCTTGCGAGATCCGATGTCGCTCACTGCATTCTCTCTCTACTCATCTCTCTTTCTCTGCCCTTTAATATGTCCTCCCTCTGGGCACCTTTCATCCCCGATGTTGTCACGTTAGGCCTGCCGGAGTCAGCATACAACAACAGCAGACAGTGACAACATGTCGCTCGCGTGAGCCTGACTGTTGCTCAGGGACTAGAGGTTAGCCATCCCACAGCAGAGCGAGCACGCCGGGGTGAATTGAGGCGCAGCAGATGTTTCCCCTCGTGTATTCAGATTGGGTTTGTAGGCCTTCCCACCCAGTAACCCCTGTCCTCTCTGAAGCTGATGCCAGAGGCTGCTCTGTCCTCCCCTTCCCTTTTCCATCCTCCAGTAGCATGCCATGACCGCTCTTCTACTTCCTGCACTCTTCCTGTTTCAGCTTCTATTAACTCGTCCCACTGGCCTCCTGTCCATTCTGCTTCCAGTGTCTGTATGTGATTTAGACGTTTTGATATAAATGTCAGCATTTATATTTACCTTGTGATGTGCTATTAACGCTCTGTTTGGGTGTACTGTGTAGTATGATTAAATCATAATTCCAGTTTATTACAACTTTGGTCATATTTTCAAAGTTGTGTCCATCATTTCTAGCTGTACTCACTACTCTCACATCTCAGCAAGTCAGTTCCTGAGATCAGGTGCCATGGCAACATCAACCAGGTGGGGAAAGAAACACGAGCGGTCAGATGGTCAGACAAACCTACTCAGAAGAAAAATGAAAGCCCAACAGAAATTATTATCCAAACTGTTGATTGCAAACATCCGATTTTACCTTCCGGCTTAACTGTTGGCTCGTTTTGAACCCGTCATCTGGCTGCTCGTGTTTCTTGCCCAGTCTGACTTCTTTATAGCGATGTTACTGTGTTCCCAGTCATCCTGTATGAAAGAAATGATGACGACACCTAGAAAAAAACAAGACCCAACCTGTAATAAAGTGGAATTATCCTTAAATGTACCTGTAAAATGTGACAAAATACATTTCCATTTTTTAAAGTCCCATTTGAAAAATATATACCTGCTCTATCACCAAATTCTTTTAAAGAATAAAGACCTAAAATGTCTTAAAAATCTCATCAAGAATGTGGCACTCCATTTTATAGATGGTATTATTATTATTATTATTATTATTATTATTATTATTATTATTATTACCAGCTGAAAAAGTCCTCAGATCTGCTGATGTGGCCGTCAATAAAAACATGGGTCATCTGAGAGGAGTGCTGCCCTCCGAGGGACATTTTAAATGTAAGCCTCTGTAAGACTAAAATAATGACACCTTTGCTACTGCACATCTCAAGTACAAATAGAGGAAAAAGTAGAGCAACTTTTTCAGATTTCATTGCATTTGATTACATCATCTCCCACTTACAATCTGATAAAGCTGTGGAGTAGTTTGGGGAAATTCTGCTACTTCCCGGACTTATTTATCACATTTTAAAGCAGGTCCATAATCTCAGTCTCGGTCTTGTGTCAGCAGCCAGATTTGTTTTTGTATCCTTTGTACTTTTCCTGTTCCCCACCACCACCCACTCAGACAGAAAGTGCAACCATAATGGCTGCCATTATTATTATCTGTGTCCTTGAGATTCTCTGCTGCACTTTTTCTTTAGTCTCTTTTCTGTATCTCTCTTCAGTCTTTGAGGCACATTTCTGCATTGAAAATCTCCATTCTGCTTGTTTCCTAACGCATTTTTGACCTTCCCAGTTCAGAACAGCCATATAAAGCCTCTAGCCTTTAACATGACACTTCTCAATAGAGCCAAAGCTGTTTAGTTAGTAGTTTTAGTAAAGTTGTGTTGGGTTTAGTAATTAGGTCATCTTTCTGTTCTTCACTTCATCTGTTTGTCTGTCTGTTGTGCTTAATCATTTAAGTTCATGCTGTATAATTGCACCAGTATCCTTCTAAATAATGTAGGTATTTTTATTTGTCCACTGTGTGAATATTGAGGGTGAAGGATGGCACTGAAAGATGAATGCCATCCATCATCTCTCCATTAATCTGATGTTATGACAGACTCTTTTGTCCAGGCTGCAGCACGCTTCACTATTTATTAGAGGGTTCCTGCATTGTGAGAAACCCAGGAAAAGCCTGGGGTAAACTATATGTTTTACCTGGAAAATAAAACTTAAAAATAGAAATATGTAGATATAAATTCAAATTCAAATTGAAGTAAAAATTCTGTTGAACAGCTTTTTTACTTCAAATTCAGCACTTGTGCTAATTCACATTTAACTGCGTAACAGATAATTGTTTGTCTGTGCAATTTTGTATTAAATACGAATGCCATTTCCTTAAGAGGAGATTTCTATTAACATAAAAACTCTGCCAGCCCCCCTGATGGGTTAATCTTTACAGGCTTGTGTTTGTTGTGCGACAAAGCATTGTTCAGACAGTTTTTTAATTCCAGTGGTAATCCCAAAGTGTCCAAAGATACAAAATATGTCAGGCTTAATTTCACAGAAATATATATCGGAATTGGGTTTATATATATATATATATATATATATATATATATATATATATAAACCCATATTTCTGTTTAATAGCCAGCCGTACAAACATTGCAAGTTCAATGTAAGCAGCATTTTTCTCACACTCAAACTAAACATTTAAAGGACATTTAAGGAGGTAATCAGGAGGTTTAAGAGGTTAAATAAGAACCTTTTTCAAGATGTTTAAATTGTGCTGGAGTTTGAAGTTTCGGTTGAACAGATATTTCTAGCAGCAGGTCTGAAGGGAGAGATAATCTCACTGGTTGAGTAAAGTGAGTGGAGCCTGAGCTGGATGAGTTCCAGCTGAGGCTGAAACAAAACCTCAGTATGTCGCTTAACCTGCCTACCTGTTTTTCCGTAATCCTCCCATAATCCTACTGATTTGTTCATAACATATCTAACCACCGCATGGGATTTAGCCAAGAATAGCTTCAGGCTACAGCAACAGAAACCAACTGGGTGGCTTCTTTCAGAGCTGTAATATTTGATTTCTGTGCTGCTGTGGTGATTTACAGAAATAAGTGCACCTTCCCTTAGAAGTTAGCAATTTCCAGGCACAAATATTCAGTCAGGTCAGTTTCCTGCTGAAAGGCAAGTAATAATATAAGTATTTATTTCACAAATAATGTATTTTACATTTATGTATATTCTGTATCGTTTCGTCTTCAAAGGTATAGGATGTTTACACAGAGTTTTACATCAAACCCAGGACTTGTAGATATTCTTTCCCTCATTTAAGTAACATTTCCCCCAAATTCAGCCTGACCCATCGGGTATCTTTGAAACTTTGGGATCTTTGGCTGCACAAAAGGAGCTCTCTGACCCGTTAATAAGCAGCCGTTCACTGGGGTTAATACGTCTTTCGAAATGTTTATTTAACTCCAATCTCTTACTCTACTCCTGCCTGCTGCTCAGACAAAAGACACTGTACTACCGTATGTGCGGAACTGAAATGTGCTCTCTTTCCCCTCCAACCGGTCCGCCTTCTTACACCCTTGTTCTCCCATGCTCAGCACTTCTAGAAGCTTCCTCTTCCTCCTGCTCTTCCTGCTCCTAGTTTAACCTGTGCCGCTCCTGCTCCTCCTTCCCCCTGCAGGCTGGTGTCCCTCCGTAGTCTCCTCTCTAAGCGGCGGAGGGCCTGCTGCCCTGGACGGCGGGCGCCCCCTGCTCCCCCAAGCTGCTTCCCAGGGAAATGTCACTTTATTGTCAATGCTGCTTAACCAACCAGACCCGACCACCATCACCACTACCACCACTACCACCACCTCAACGTCCACCGACACCACCTTTACCACCAACACCACCTCTACCACCGCCATGGAGAACAAGCCCCATCATCTTGACCAAGACCACCACCTCTACCACAACCACAACCAAACCTCTGCCTTGTTTGCTGCTGCTCAGAATGGACACACAGGTAACATTTGATTAATAAATACTGGCTGGCTGGTCGACATTTGTGTGGTAAAATGAAGGTACTGCAGGTACTGGCTTTATGATAAAGCTGCCATCTCATTGCCTTCATGCACATGGGGCTGTGGCTACAACTGAGGACAGTGAAAGCATGTCCTTGGGATTCTTTTTTATGGGAATTTGGTCCATTTAACAAACATTTACATTTCTGATTTACAATTTCAGTATTTTTAGACTCAGTATATTTTAATTTGACCACTTTTAGGTGAAAGAAAGAAATGCAATAATGAATAAATTCAGCATTTTCCTATTTAATTCCTGACATAAAAGAGGGCTTTGGAACTAAATATAAATATAGAACTTCATGTTGGGAAAATGAAGAATTTCAGTCAACATTATGAAGATTTTATTTTTGGTGGCTGATCAAGATCCTCTTGGAAGTGGGTGTAGTAGAATTCGTGACTTTAAAAAATCATGGCTATGTCCCTGAATGCAAATATTTATGTTAAGTAAGCAATAATGTACTTGCAACCTATTTGTGCTTTTGGTCAGTGGTTGGCTGGCTGATTGATTTTAAAGAGTAATCATGTAGGATTGATTGGTATTGATTGATAAAGAGAGGGTGATACATCAAAATACAAACAAAGGTTTCACACAGGGTTAATTGTTCTATGAGCATGATTGAATGAAATATATGATGCATTCCTTAATGGATCGTAACACAGCAACATAATGATTAGACAGTCGATCTGTAAATACATAAATAACATATGGGTGTGTGCATATACACATACAAGCACATTGTGTAGTTTTCCTACTATTCAGCATTTTCCTTTTTACTACATATAAAAGGAAAACAAACGACAAGCTTTATATATATAAAATTACTGAATAAGTTCTCTCTGTTACATTCCAATTAACTTCGACATGATGAGTTTAAACAGTCACCAGTTATGTTTACAACCTGAACACAACTGCCGTCTGCTGTATGTGATAAACCTTTCCAATGTGGTGTGCTTCAGTTCAATGTGTGTTTTCACAAACCAGAAGTTCTCTTAGAGGACTTGTGCCTTTATAGGGGCCTCGTGAGATTCAATTATATTGCTTTCACCAACATAAACAAAGTGCGTAATAGCTCTTAGAGTTAGATTTAACTGCTGTAAACATATCTGCGTAATGCTTTTCCCTCTTATCAACAACCTTCACAGAGTGGCATTTGAATAAGGCCCTAAAGTAGATTCTTTTCTCAGGTGTGACTATGTGGTACTACATGAATATAAAGCAGATTATTGCTGAAAAAGAGCCTCTTGCTCAGTAGACCTCCTTTTAAACGAAGAGTAAAAAGAAGGTTTGCATTGATAAGAGACTGGACGCAGTGGTTACACACTGTATGCCTCCACAAAGGAGGTTTTTCTGTTTTTGTCATTTAGTTGTTGCCCTTTTCCAGAGAGACTCACAGTGAGTGATACATGATGATGTTATCTTGTGAAAGAAACCTTCAGAGGGAACATGACGTAGATGTTCCGGATATCAAACCTGTGACATTTCTGTTTTTAAGAGAGGTGGTAACCACAAAACCTCCCTGCCACCTGATTGCTTCTTTTTCTCTCTAAATCTCTGCAGAAACATGGTCTGAGATTGTCATTTCAGCTTAATCAAACATAATTTTGCAGATGTTTTTGCCTTAAGTGGAAAGAAAATGAGATGCTAATGCTCAGTTTGTGATTCAGTTTAAATAAAAAGAGGCCTTCTTTCATGGAGCTTGACTTGTAGTATATGCTTTAGTGAAGAAAATCCAGACCAAGGTTCTGCATCTGATAAATAGGCATGTTAGGTTAAATACTCAGATTGACTAACGAAAACATGTCCTGGTTCAAGCGATGTAGGTGACAGAGTTTATAAGAAGGTTACAAGCTATGTAAGCAAACTTTATTTAAATAGCGCTTTTCATTTGAGTTCATATGGTGTCTACCTGATGACTGTAAGTACTAGTCACTCTACTTTTAGCTCAGTTTTGGTCTCCACCAACTCCTGAGGGAGATATCTGTGTATTTAACAGCTAAATGCTCAACTATTCATCTATCCATTCAGTTGGTTTTTACTGCTTTTTTTCCCGCTGAATTCAGCTCCCGTCTGTGGCCAAAAATGCAGTGAGGGTGAGCCAAAACCGTAAAGTTGCTGGCAGAGTCGAGTGATAATTCATCACACAAAGCGCCGCCTTTCACACACATGCAGTCATGTGATCCACTGTTAATATGAAATTATTGATTATAACAGTTTTATTACAATTCATAGGCACAAACGAGAACAAGACTTAGTTATCTCGCATATTTCTTGCAAATCTGCCTGTTCTGGACTTGAAGCATTGGGTTAGTGTGTTTTGACTGTGCCTATGATTTCCTGTGCAGCCTAATAGTATAAAGCTTAAACTGATTTATAAAGCAAACCCCTAAACACTTCGCATACAGTAGCTTTGCCAAGCAGTTACTTGGATGTGCATTTTGCAGCTCTATGGAGATGCATTGCGAGGACAAAGACCTGGTGCTGATAAAACACTCTCCATGTGCTGTAATTGTATGAGCTGCAGCTGATCTCATTATGTTGGCTGCCATTAAATGAGATGGACTGTCATGTCAGGGCTGTAACCTCAGCACTGATGTCAACTGCATGCTCATTCAGCTGACACACACACAAAATTACCCACAGCAGTGCCATGCATACAGTCTCACACACACACACACACACATACACACTCACAGAATATGTAATGCACGTAGACACACACACACACACACACACAGGTCTGTCAGGATTTGCTTCCCTGCTGAGATGTTTAGTAACACTCTGTCAGTCGAGGAGCGTTGATCCATGAACACGACTAATGCAGCTGAAGGACAGGTGGACCTACACAGAGAGGACACACACCCGCGGACAAAAACACACACAGACTTTAATCCTTCTCCCATCAATATTTCCTTGTCCTTTGCTTTTCCCAAGACTTTTCCTTCTCATCGGATCCAATCGTCTGAGCTCCATTTACCTCTCCTCCTTCACTTCCTTCATTTCTCAAACCAACAGACTTACATTTTGACGTTTCACCCCCTCGTAGATGGTTGAGTGTTTGGTGTGAAATGTATTTACCTCAGCAAGGAGAATATCCCCGCTGTTATTACTGAGGCTGGATGCGCCGTTGTTCTGGTGGGCCGTAGTACCTGATGTGCCGTACAGTTATATATATGTGAAACTATTTTTGTATTGGCTGATGTCACGTGCACTACAGAGAGCTGAAGTCATGCCCTACTTCTGTTCGCTTCTATTCCACTTGCTTTTAACGCTCTGTGTCATTTCTCTCAAGAAGGTTTCTTTCATCAGTCTTTCTGAAAAGATGGAACATTTTCCGGGGGATTTCTGTTCATATCCTAAGATAAATGGGTACCATACTATTGTACTAGAGAGTAAAATTTAGACGTCTTGTCATTTTAACAAAGATAAAAGACCACCCTGTGGCTAAAACTAGTGGGAAATGTAGCAGTTGAAGACAATTATTGTTGATTCATCTTTTGTTGTTTTATAATGAGGAGGTGCTGAAATGTTGCTATCCAGTTCAGAATTAGATACTTATTTATTTCAGAATCCTGAACAGAAAAGGGCCGTACTGTCTTCATCTTTTTGGATAAACCACTGAAAGACACACTTTTATGAGAAAATCATTGTCTGGCTGAGGCTAGTGGGACAGAAGTTATCTTAACATATGTTTTTACCATTTATAAATGGCAGCATATGCTACGTAGTGATTCATAAAAAGCTTTCATAAATTGTCTAACACTTATTTTGGAGGTTTTTTCCTACAGTGCCATACTTACTACACTACCTACAGCATCCATGGCAACGTGATAAACTAGTTGCTATGCTCTACTATGTAGAGTGTATGTTTGTGTTCATTTATCTTGATGTGTTTTAGTTGTTTTTATGATGTTGTAGGCTATAATCTTTGTATTTTGTTGATTCTGCCTGCTCACAGTTCCAGTAAAGTTTCTCTGTCATTCTCCCTGTCAGAGTGTGTGAAGCTGCTGCTGTCTTCGGAATCACCTGCTGATGTATCCGATGAAGATGGATTCACACCTTTACACTTTGCTGCCGCCCACGGCCACAGCGGGTGAGCTCACATGGGTCTTCCTCTTGTTCTGTAACTCCTCCAGTCCTCTCCTCCCACACACACTCACTCCACAGTTGTTTTTATTACTGTGATAACATTGACTTCCTGTCATTCCCCAGAAGCTTACCCAGACCACATCCCCAACCCCGTAACTGGCACGTCTTCGAATTGCTTGTTTTTTTCTGACCAGCTGTCCAAAATACATGTAAGCCTGTATGGGGCGTGTCAATGTGATACCTTTTGGTTAAGGGTTAACAGTATACTGTTCCTGATTTGTATTTTTGGGACTGGACCTCTCTCTTTTAGTGCACCACACTGGCCCGTGAAGTCAGAGTAAATGTTAGTGAATCTGACATGTGTTTTCAATTGATAACACACACATTTTGCTGCGGGGCGAGCACAGCTGGAACCTCCCATGTGTGAAATACGACCGCTAGACCAATGCCAGTAACCACCTTGAGTTTCGGTGCCAAAAGCAGTGCCGGCATGTCTGCTCGGTCACCACACCGGTATGAGCGGGCGGCTTTGTGGCATACAGTAGAGAGTCAGACAGGTTGAGCTCTGCGTCACTTGTGAAGCTTTATGGGGTGACTTCCCGTCGCTAAAATAAGCCCAGTTCAGGACTTCGGCTGGGCAGCTGTCATTAATGTTGGCAGCTTGATTTCAATTCTGCTGATTGGTTAGTTTCTCCTCATCAATCACCAGAGCTTTCATTATTAATTATTAATAATGAGAGAAACATCTGCTCCTACACTGCGTACACAGTCAGTTCTGATCACACGTATTGATCCTCATGTATCAGCGGGATGAATCCCAAGCTTACAGCCGGAGAGACTCTGTCAACTCTAGTGAGGGGTGTGTGTGTGTGTGTGTGTGTGTGTGTGTGTGTGTGTGTGCGTCCGTGCTTGCCAAAAAACACGATGCCCAGGACCAGCTGGGGAATGTGCAGTGTTGTAATATCTGATCACAGTGTTATTTATAGGGTGGGGATATCCAAAAGGCATGCTGACACACACACAGACACGCGCTGAGAGTTTATTTTATGGGGTTAACTGTTTTTTCGGTGGTCGTGACTCAGTGGTCGTGTTAGCAGACAGGCTCAGTTTTCCTCAGATGATCTGCTCTCTTACTACTGGTGGAGGGCTGATTGATGTCTTCCCCTGTCTCTGAGCAGGTGCTGCTCGGACTCTGTGTGTGGGTGTGTGGGTGTGTGTGTGTGTGTGTGTGTGTGTGTTATCATTACATGAGGAGTACAGCGAGTGTGTGAATGTGTTTTGGAGTTTGACCTTTTAATTGATGCCAAAACAAATACCAGTATTTAAGAATGATACAATCCTGATAACAGTTCATTAGCTGATATTCGTGCTCTTGCCAAAACCAAATAAGCAGATTCCTCGTTATTAAAGCATTGTAATGAAGTAAAATAAATAAATAAATAAATAAATAAAAGAACCTTTTAAAGATGAGACTTTTAGTACATATAAGATGACTGGAAAGTAATTTCACAGTAAATTTCACCAGAAATTAAGTGGTAATAACTACTAAAACAAAGACACAAATACAAAAAAAATTAACTTTTTGGCATCTGTTCACATGTACACTGATATAGACACATATGTGATAAACCAATACATTTTCTCTGTACCTTGATTATCTTTATCTCCAGCTGTGTGGAGGTGCTGCTGACTGCAGGAGCTGCTGTGGATTCGGCGGCGGCGGGGGGACAGACTCCCCTCTTCCTGGCCTGTGAGGCAGGAAGGCTGGACTGTGTCCGGGTCCTGCTGAGCGCCGGAGCCGATCGCTCCCGCACCACCACGGTAAGTCCATGCCGCCTTACTGACCATTGGCCGTACATACGCTGCAGATTTAAACATCAGGGATATCATTTTGTTGACTTTGTACACTAAGAAACATGTCATCCTCCATTAATAATGCAGGCAGATCTGCATGTGGTTGGATTCAAAAAATGCTGCTCCTTAAATTTGAAGATAGCATTTTTTGTTTTGAGATTAAATTTAGATTTTGAGTTACAGCAAAGTGTGTTTTGACGTTTGTGTTTCAGTAGTGCCGCAATCTGGCCGGTCAGTGTAGTGTCTAAAGTTGACATCTTTCTGGACTGATTTTGTCAGAGGTATTACAGAGTGAAACATATACGCTGATTATATGATTGTGTATTTATTTTTTATAATTTCAGGATGCAGGATATGCCACTGTCACCTGCATTAGACAGTTACTCATTTTCTCTTTATTTCTTTATTATTTCTAGAGTTTTAATGGATAATACTCTCAAATATTAAGGTACAAAATTCAGCTGGATGTATTTCTTCATAGAAGCGAACAGAATCGTCACCTTGTTTCTTCACTTCTCACATTTTGTCACTAGTTACCAGGCCTCTATATTGTTTCACACCCAGCCTCCTTCACGTAAAGGTTTTAGGTGTTCTCGGGGGTTCGGCTTGATAGTTGCACGCTAATTGATGTATGAGCTTCCCGGGTCTCCATGGTAACCATAAGGGCCTGTTAGTTGCCGTGGCAGCATGTGATGAGACCCTATATTTAGTTACCTGCTTTGTTCCACATTTAGCCTGGCTTCCCTGCTGAGCTCTGAGAGTTGCCAAAGTCTCTATAGCATATCTGACCTCTTCAGCACGGATGTATTTTTAGACACCAGAAAATGTTGGCCAGTGTGTTGGGACAAATGTAATGATTTAACATGGAGGGGGAGTCCTAAGCTCGGTTAAGAGAGTATAGTCTGAACGTGCAGTACAGTCAGAGCTCATTTTTGTCAGTTTTTATCTTTGTTTTATATTTTATCCCGGAGGTTATTGGTGTTCATTTTGGATTTTAAAAAAAGGGTTGAAAAGGGGATTTCAAAAAAATAACCATACAAAAAATTAGGGTGAAAAGCTCAAATGTTTTAGCTCAAAATCATTTGTTCTGGTCAAAGATTCTGTGTATTTTTCAGTAAATATCAGTATAAACTGAAAAATGCCTGTTCCTGCTTTTTAAAATGGTTCGCTCAGTTACACTGTGTGCACGTAGTAAATTCGCCCTGTACCCCTCTGCAGGACGGCTGCACGGCTCTCCACGCTGCGGTGCGCTCAGGACACGTGGACACGCTGCGTCTCCTCCTCTGCCACCCGACTCAGGGCGACCCCACTGTGACTCCTGAACCCCCCGCCACCCCGGCACTGCCTGCTGCCCTGCTGAACCAGGCCAACAACGACGGCTGGACGGCTGCACACATGGCTGCTGCCCTGGGCCTCAAGGTGAGAATGAGCCGCCAAAAAGATGTGATTACAAGGAATGAACTGACTATGTTTAATGTGAAAGGGGTCGCTTACAGGGCTGTAACCACCATTATACACAACACTGCAGAGAACTACCGATCTAATGTTATTCCGCAGGCTATATTATAATGTATAAATGTTTCCACCAGTCTGTGTATTTATGTACACTACACTGACTCTGTACCTACACTTGTTATAATCGGTCCACTCTATCTCCCACTAATGTCCAGCCCTGCTATCAGTCTCCACAGCGGCAGGCTAATGGGACAGCTGACCTTGCTGGCTGAAACGTCCTGCTCAGCTTAAACCAATGCAGGAGACACCAGACCAGACTAGACTAGGCTAGACTGAGTTTCTGACTTGAATATAAATGTGGAGCAGTCATTGATATGTTCCTTCATAACACACAAGAGCCTGTGTTGCAGAAATGATAATGTATGTGGTTACACACTCTGAAGTGCACAATGTATACATGTTTATTACTCACAAAGGTCGTTCAGCAAAGATGATTTTTGGATTGTTATCAAATTGTTTTGTGGTGTGTGTGTGTGTGTGTGTGTGTGTGTGTGTGTGTGTGTGTGTGTGTGTGTGTGTGTGTGTGTGTGTGTGTGTAGGAGTGTCTGGAGGTGCTGTGCAGCCACAGTGAACAGGACATCGAAAGGAGAGATAAGTGTAATCGCACTATTCATGACGTGGCGACTGATGACTGCAAAGATCTACTGGAAAACCTCCGTGAGTCCTTCTGTGTGAGTGTGTCTGTGTGTTTGGGGTTGGTTATTGCGCCTTAAAGGTGAATTCTGCTTTTGAAACGCTTGTGTCTTATTTTATCATTCTTATCGGTTACAATATAATTTTACTCATGAATGGGTAACATGGCGATGTTGACGTGTTGAATTTAGTCCAACATTGCAAAAAACATTTTTTATACATTTTTCTTCCCCTCTAAACTTTAGCAGATGTATGTGTGTTAGTTCATTGAAGCACTGGTCGAGCCTTTTGACAATGTTTTTCTTCAACAAATATAGTATAAAGTGTTATAATAATACATCATGTTAGATGAGGAGATTAATTATACTTTGGGAATTGTTTTCTCAATGCTACATTGATCTTAGATACTTAGGGGACAAAACAGACATGGTTTACACATTTTCAGTGGCCTAATCTTTTAGAAAAGCTTCCCAGTACATGACTACTGATCATAGTGATTAACCGGGCAGTTTCTGTAATATAATAACTATCTACAATTATATTGATCAATTTTCTTATTACTTCAAGGAGGCTGAAAAGCAATAAGGGATACTGATATACATTTTTTGATGTATATACTGATTTATAGGGAAGAAGTTCAACATTAAATCACTGCACCTACTATGATGTAGTTTATGTACTGAAGACTGTTTCTTCCTTCCACGTCTCTCCTCCAGACTTGTACCGGGTCCTGGTGCGTCTCCGGTGTTCGGGTGGAGGAGGAGCGGGGTCCATGTGTCCTGTGGAGGCCCTGGAGGAGGAGGCGAAGGGCGTCACCAGCAGCCAGTTGGTGCTGGGCAGAGTGTCCGTCGACCGGTCGATGCGCTGGTCCCAGCTGGCCTCCACCCTCAGCCACGCCTTCACCTCCTACCTCCAGATCGTCTGTGGAGAGTCTCAGACGACCAGGGAGGAGGCGCAACGTCCCCCGCTAGGCCTTGGTCCCGCCAGTATCACCTCCATCCTTATAGGTGAGGAGACCGATGTTTTTATATCCCTCCACCTTTATTTAACTCCCTCTTTCCTTCCTTGACCCTTTCTTACTCTTCTCCATCTTTGACCCCCTTTTTCCTTTCCTTCTTGTCATCCTCCACCCCTCCATACCCTCCCTTCTCCTTTGTTTCCTTTCCCCATCTCTTCTCATCTCTTTTTCCCATTTGCTCTTCCTCTCTTACTTTTTCATCACTCATACCTTCTCCTCTCTTGCACTTATTCTTCTTTACCTCCTTTCCTCTTAATTCTCCTTCTTCACCTTCCCTCTCCTTGTTCTTCTACCTTTCTGGCATCTTTGTCTTCCTCATGTCCCCCTTTCTTATATAGTGTGTTTCCCTCCTAAAAGTCCTTTCTCCTGCCTTTTTTCTCTACCTTTTTTCTTTTACTTCTTTCTTTCCTTGCTGCCTTCTTTCTTCCCTTCTCTTGGTGACCTCAGTGGACAGAAAGGACAGATGGAGACGAAGACTTTAGTGATTAAGTGTATTGAGGTTTAAGCTTCTAGTCCTAGTTTACTCTGAACCTGTTCATGTACCCATTCAACTACAGTGGCTGGCTGCATTTAAATGTGATAAAGAACAGAATAAGGTGTGACTTGTTGGCTGTAGTCTCCCTCTCGTTGTCTCTCACCCTGTTTAACTATAGGTTTATGTTGCCAGCGCCTCTCAGTGTAGTGTAAACTTAACACTCTCCTTAAATTAATGGACTGTAGCATAGAGAAGCCTTTTTAAGGTCATGTAAGGTAAACTGCAGCGGCCATAATGGAGGTCCTCAGCTCTTGGCCAACAGCGTTTGTAAACCGCTGATTGTGTTAGATGAATATCTGTGCTGAAGTTGATGGGGAAAGAATCACTGATTCATGTTTTGTGTTTGTATAGTTACCTCGAGCTGATCCTTGTACCTGTTCCTGAAGCCATAACCAGACATTAATATACCAGCTGCAGTATTAAAAGCAACATTGTTCTTTGACTTTGGCATCAACCTGCAAAAGATACAAATATCTGATCTTTAAGTAGCAGGCTAGATAGCAAACCAGCCAAGTCAGGAAACTATTCTGTGTTTATGCTTAATATGGACTAGTCTTTGTGTCAGTTACCTTGCCTTTAATTATATATATGTGTATATATACACACACACACACACTGTATGGCAAGCTTACAGAAACTCTTCTTCAGGTTACTGAGTTGACTGTGTAAATTTGAGGTATACATTTTTAAAATGTGTTAACATAAAACAATGAATAAATCAACCTTATTAGTAGAGCCGGGAGATATATCAATAGTTAACCATCTATGGCTAAAACTAATGCAGTATAATACAATAACCTTGCAATAAACCCTTCATGATGGTTAAGATGTTCACGGTTTCAGAGGCTGTAGTTTGGGCACTACTTTAGTTTGTGTTATACTGAGAGATTGATATTAATGGGGTGGACAACATTTTAGAAACACCTGTCTGTATATCGCTGTAGAATTCAACAGCACCATGAAGTACAGCCTCCACAATGATCAAACAGTTCATCAACACATCTCTAAAACAGGATTGAAGGTAGGGCTGTTGTATTATACTGCATTAGTTTTATCTTAGTGTTCCCTTATAAACTGACAACTGAGATTATATTAATCTATTGAATCAAAACCAATGTGAAATTTGATTTTCTCATAACTGACTGAATATAACTGAATATAATTTGTGTTTTCACTGTCAGGCCTCTACAGTTTAATGTGAAGCGGCTCCCCGTATGTTCAGCTGGGACAGGATGTATAGTGTCAGATGAGACAGTATTTGTTTGGCTGATGGTCAGCGCTTCACACACACGATACTGTTTTTCTTGATGAATAATTCATCTGCTGGTGCATATGTTGCTTCTGTGTCTGTTTTTCTGGTGATCAAATGTCATCAGTGATTGGTAGGTTCTCCTCGACTACAGGCTGGTTTGGGGTTAGAGTTACGTGTGTGTGTGTGTGTGTGTGTGTGTTGCAGTGAAGGTCCGTCCCAGACAAAAAAAAGGAAATCGATGGCCTCAAAGGCCAAAGACTGCTTCTCTCTCTGCCTCAGTCTCTCCTGTTTGTTCTTTACATCTCTGTATAACACATTTACTATCTCTCCCACTGTTACTGTCAACAATGGAAAAGACTGGTTTGTGTGCGTGTGTGTGTTTTGGGGATGAAAGAAAGCAGTAGCAGTGGAGGGATGCATAATGGATGAGGTGGGAGGGGGGGCTGGGACGGAGGGAGGCGAGGAAGATGCCAATTTAGGAGAAAATGTCTGTCTTCTGTGTCAATCGGGATCAAACTGCAGACATCCAGACACTCTTTGGTGTCTGGCTTTGTGTCTGCATGCGTCTCATTTGCCTCAGCATGTCTACATATATTTTTCATCCTCAGTGTGTGTGTGTGTGTGTGTGTGTGTGTGTGTGTTTGTGTTGCTCAGTAAAGAATACTTTTGTTGGGAACCCACATTTGATTCATGCAGTTTGATGGCAGCTTTTTGACAGCACAACAACTTAATCAACTTAATCAATTAGCCAATCAACAATTTTGATATATATCCTGATTTTACCTTCAAAGTCCCTTGTTAAAATTAAAAATCTTTTATACAGGAATCTTCTGACCAAGATAACAGAACATAAAATTTACAAAACATATTTGTGCTGAAACAATAGTTGATTAATTAAGTAGTTTAAGTCATTTTAAGTTAAAAATGCCAGAACATTAGTCAATTCATTGATAAGTCAATTGGCAGAAAATTAATAATTTAAGTAATTTTTCAGGCAAAGATTCCAAAATATTTGATTCCTTCCAGGTTCAAATGTGAGATTTAGTTGCTTGTTGGTGTCTTAGTAGTAAATTGATTCTCTTTGGGTTTTGGACTCTTGGTCAGACAAAACAAGACATCTGATTGTAAAGAAGGGAAGCTCAATGTGAAGTTTAAAGTTAATTTTTCACAAAGTTGGATGTTCAATTAGTGAGAGAAACCTCAATGCTTTACCTTAATAGTTTCTCTTGGGGAAGAAACAAAAGTGCAGCGATAGTTTCAACACAAATGGGGAGCTTGAAGTTTTACAACTTTGCTGTAGAGCGCAGTTCTGCTCTACAGCTAAAACTGCTGGTTTGAGTCATCTGTCGCTGACCCTCCTCCTGAATCGTCAGCCCCCGCTGTTGAAATTCCCAGTGGCCCTTTTTTATTTCCCCATTGTTACTGTCCCCAGAATAATGTTGGAAAATCTCATTTCTACTGTACATGGACTTTTTCATTATAATTAAAATGTTACTAGTGTTTTACTGTAGGTCTCAAAAAACTGAAAACAGTCTCCAACGGGTGCGTCAGAGGAAAGCACAACCTGAATAATAATGAAAAACTCCTGCACACTGTCACACCACTCGTCTGTCTATTCAATTAAGACATTTTGGCCTGGTTGACCTTTTTATCAGGTCAAGCAGAAACATCTTTTCATTTTTATTCAACTAGTATTGTAGTTCTTATGCAAACTTATGATAAATATCATGGTACAGACATTTAGTCTAGTAGAAGAAAATTATGTACACACTGCAGCTACACAGCACAATCTTTTCTTTTGCATACTGGTTCTCTAATCTTGGGGTCGTAGAGGTTGCTACTGTATGCTTTTCAAACACTGAAAAAAAAAAAAAAAAAGACTGTGTGCGACTTGCTCCACTCTCCATAAATGTATCCTACATTTTAATTGCTGTAACACTTCTTACGATGCATCATTTTACTCGTCCTAATGTGATGTATACTTGCCCTAATTAGATCCTGTGAGAGAAGCAGTCACACTGTTTCTCCTGCTTCATCAACTATAGAAAGAGAATATTTTGTCTATTGCTGTATCTCTATAGCATTTCCCTCTGAAAAGTACATTCTGTGTGGGTGCATAGTTAAATAGATAGATAGATAGACTCTCTCTCACACACACAACAGCAAAAATGTCTTTATGCTACATTATACAGGACATGCAGATACATAATACATTGTGGTGTGCATCATTTATGCATATGCTCTTATAGTATTTTGTATCATGTTTGTTTGTGTGTGATCTTTGAAACACGTATTAATGCCTTTCTGCTTCTCTCTTCCAGGAGATACTGAGTGGTTGCCAGGTCAGGAGCTGCCTTTGTCTCCCTGGGACCTGGTCAGAAAGCCTCTCAGCCAGTGCATCACCATCCGTCTCAAAGGTACAAACCAGGCAACCAGAGTCTGTATTCATTCAGCAGCTCTGTGCCAAAGCCAGAATCAGAGCTGCCATCACTGATAACAAATGCCATTTGGTGGATGAAAGGGGCCTTACAAGTTAGTTTGGATGCATTTGTAGGACAGTGATGTGCCAGGATCTGTGCCACACCCCATGAAGGAAGATTTAAGCCAGAACATTTTTCAAGAATAAGTCAAATTAGTATTCTAGAAGAAGTATTTTGACTAAATAATAGTCTAAATAAAATCAGAATTAATAAAAGATTGTAATTGATCAAATTTAGTTTTTTTGATTGTCCATACCTTCACTCAGGGTCCACATTTCTTAACACATCGATGGATTTAACAGGCAATTCTGTTATATGTGCTGCATCAAAAGCAGTATTTCAAAATACAGGTGCTATATATATCTATATCTCTTTATCTATCCATCTAAGAAAATATGAAAATGAGAAATAATTTTGTGTCAGTCAACAAAGAAGCTGTGGTGGCAGTTTCAAAACGATTTAAGAGTTGTAACTTCAACAACCTACACAGCTGCTATTTTTCATGGATGTAAATGTATAAAAATGACTTCCCCATTCTTAATCCAGCCTACAAAGCTCTGATTGGACAAGTGCTTCTCCAATCAGGGGAAACAGTCATCAGTAAGCACACCAAACCAAATTACTGCAACCACTGACACTCTGTTTCGATACTTGACAATGTAGCACTACAATGGAGACACACTATACTGTTTTATCTTTAAGAATGACCTGTAATATGATATAATGGTGTTCAGTAATATTGGTGCTGGAATGTTGAATAGGTGCCCTTTTTTTTTTTTTTGATAATAAAATATCCAAGGAGTATCTACAATGAAAATCTTTGTTTTACACCATTTTTAAAGACATAACTGGGAACAGAACAGGGCTGGACATCACAGACACCACTGTTAATGATTATAGATGAGTCACAGCAGCAGCCCTGAGCAGCAGACAGTCTCGCTCTACAGATATTGGAATAATCTTTCCACTGTCTGCTGCTGCTGCTTCTTCTGTTTCGCCGACTCCATTCCTTGAACTACTTTATCAAGTGTATTTCTCGTCTCAGTGGGTCGGGGGGAAAAAAAAGGCCGAACAATAGTCTGGCACCATGAAAATCAGGGTGAGCAGCGGCCAAGCTCTCCATCTCTCTCCACCTCCTCTCCCCACTCGTCCATCCAATCATTTTCTCTTTTTCTGCCTCTCTCTGCATCTTTCTCCACCTTTCTGTGCCTTCATCTCCGTCTGACTCATTTTCTCTCCGTCTCATGAAATGGGTGGGGGTGGGGCGGGGTGATCTGTGTGTGTAGCCTTGTGTGTGTGTGTGTTTGTGTGAAGTCCTGACTCAGTGGTCCATATCGACCTGCCTATCCGTCCGCCCACCGTCACTGTGATGGCGTTGAGCCAGGAAACGTCCAGCGCTTCAGTTTTCAGCCTCAGTCCTGATTAAGATTTTTTTTTTATTTAATATTAATTCAAATATTGATTGTTATTACTCATACCCATAAAATCCAAACATTTCACACCCCTGAAGTTTCTTTTTGTTTTCTTCAGCTTTGCCTCAGTTCCTCTCTGGGAAATATGGTGAATAAAGTTTGCAATCAAAAATTAATATTTACTCGGGTTTAAATGAAAAATAATTAGGGGAAGAAATTATATATTTCCTTCCAGAAAACTACAGAAATGTAAAATAAAACATTCCCCTTAAATTTGAGAAGATGGACTTTTTTGCAGCATGTTAAGTGCAAGAAGTCGTAGTCAGGCTACAATAACCGGGATGTGCCGAAATGACTCTGACTTCTCTGAAGAGTTAACATGCGTTGATGGTGGGAAATGAAACAGTGGCGTCTCCTGACAAGCTGACGTGTGTCAACGGGAGTAAGGCAATATGGACAAACTGTGGTATCAGGAAAATGGTTCTTTATTCAGGAATATTCTCCCGACAAATGTTATTTGCATTTGAAGCAAGTGAACACATCATATTGTCATATTTAATTACATAGATTTGACATAAGCTTTTGAGGCGGTATTAGATTGATTGACATCTCAAACTGATGTTTATAAGTGTATCTAATATAATTACAAAAGCTTTCAAAGGAAGTGTTTTTGATTTAGTGAGTATTTCCTCAGCAAAGCTCTTACATCTGCAATTCATCCTACTCACTGACAGCCTTAAGAGCTCATACGTGAGTAAATCACCACACTGACCACTCATTCTCTCCTGATTAATTGGTAGTAGTGCTTAGATTTTCTCCTCACCCGAGGACAAACGGCTGTTGAATGTTGTGGGCATTGAACCTGTGGCGTTTAAGTTTCAGGGCAGTCCAACTACAAGGGCACCTTGAGGTCCGCCGCTGTGTGACGTAACAGAAGAGTTGTATCTCGCTGCTGTCGGTTGCTGACACTGAGCATGTTAACCAGAGCAGATTGGAGGATTTAATGTGTGAATTTGCGTGCGTGTGTGTTTTTCTGACAGGTCTGTCTGAGTCGTGTCTCGATGAGTCGGCTCTGGAATACCTCTTCCCCCTGCCGCTGCTGCACAACTACGTCCGCCTGGTACGCGCACACACACACACACACACACTCATGCAAACACACACACAAAGGACTGCAAGGGATTGTGGGATTAGATGAGTAAGACGTTGAGAAATAGGGAGGAAGCCAGAAGACTGCAGCAAGAGAATGGAAGAGAAAGGCAGAGGAGAGAGAGAGAGATGAAGTGATGGACAGATGAAAGGAAACAGAGAAAGAGGATTAAAGCGCTCAATATTTTCCAACAGCTACAGTGCCCCCTGCAGGCTGTGTCGAGGTGAGGAAGCGAGAGCTGGAGGGAGGCATTAGAGAACCAGAAAACCGGAACATTTTTAAAAGAGCAATAAAACAAATTATTGTAAATGAAGATACAAGAAATCAATGACAGCACACACTAAGGAGCTGAAGAACCTCAGGGCTGAGATTTTATCCTGCAGTGTCTGTAAAAGTCCCACTTTTCATGACTGGTTTTCATTTTTGACTGTAAGCTGATGCTTTAATCTGCCGCGACTTGAGTCTGACAGTGAAATATGTTTCACAGCTTGGATCATCGCTGTAGCAAGCAACTGAGTTTAAGAAGTTTGGGCTGCAGCTATTGTATGATTAATGAATCCATGTATTTTCCATTTAATTTATTCCATAAATGTCACAAACGATGACAAATGAACCTCACAAGTTAGTTGTTAGTTTGCATCTTAGAAACTGTTTAGTTTGATCTAAAACCAAAACCTGAAGTAAATTATTTACAGGAATATAGAAGCTTTGACTCACAGCTGATTGCTATAGATTAACTAATCAATTTATTAACCAGTTGTTTCAGTAAGGATTGTGCGTGATGATAAAGAAGTGTGAGGTAAAAAAGAAAATAGTGCACTGATAATGTAGTCATCAACTTGTAAAAGTGTGTTAGTAAACTTGGTATAACTAATTAAAGGATAATTTTCTCTTTACATAGTCAACACATTCAGAAACCAATTCAATTACATGCAGCCAGCACTGAAGAGAGTATTGAATAAGGTAGTAATGATATCCAACATTGCTGAAGAGGGTTAAATGAAGGCAGAGCTTTTTATTATCACATTATTCTCATTTTTAACACTTTTGTCAGTTCATTTATTAACCAGGTCGTCCACCTGTTTCTGCAGGTGGAACAGTATGGGAACCTCATCTTTCATGGGCTTGAGGGCAGCTGTCAGGAGTACATCGCCAATCTGGTTGCTCGCTGCATCAAGGTACGTCAGTTCACGAACACTGAGCCAGAAAGCTACAGTTTGTCACGGCTCAGCGTGACATGCGATGCTTAAAGGGAATAATTCATCCCACATCAGAGAAACATCCATGTCAGTATATTGTAGTTATTGTAGCTACCGATATAGTTTGATCTGAAACCTCCAAACAGCTCATGTTGCATTAAGTCTTTTTCTCTCCTCATGTGTATTAAATGTAGAAACAGAATAGCTACTTTGGGAGGCAAATACCATATGCTGTGTGATATACCAGCAAGTGTTATGTTTGTCCAATCAGGCGAGGTAAGAGTTCATGTTGATGTCTGAGTGAAGGAGAGAACTGTCGTACAACCCTACTTTCAGTGAGGTCTCTTCAAAGCACACTCATCCGTGGCGATACCAGACCTTTATGACAGAGGTGAAATTGGGAGCTTTTTTTTTATCTCAAGAGGTTTCTGAGATTAAAAACGTTTGGGAGACCTCCACCAGGTCTATGTTTTGAATGTGGCTCTGTTGCACAGTGTGATGCAATGAAACAGAAATTTGATGCAAACCACTATAATATCTCATTACAACATGATGAAACATCAGCCACTGGTCCGCTCCTGCTCCAGTTCGTCTACAGGTCTACAGGGATAATTCATACAGTAGACGTGATAAACCAGTAGTTATGAAATTTTAATTTGTATAATTTGGCCAGCACACTGGTAACTATCGGAGAACATTTGGTTGTTTTCATGAAATACTGTTGGAATCACTGCAGTGCTCAGTCTCAAGTGTTACCATGGTAAGGCCAAATGTTGTTTTTCTGCAGTGGCACAGAAATCTGATATGAACAGATACAGAAAATGTTGTTTTATGAAAAATGTAATGCTGAAAATACCCTTTCAAGGTTATGATGAAGATTAGAGGTTTTTAAATTCTGTTTTATTTACACTGACTTCTTTGAAAAGATCTTCTTGACCTCATAGATATTTGATGATGGTGTTTAATTTGTCACCTGTTTTTGCTGGTTTGCACAGTGCTGCTTTAGTTCTGTATACCTCTACCTTTTCACTTGTTACTGTTGATTTTTTGTACGTATCATTTTAAACGTATAATACTGATACTACAAAATTTTAAAAGAAATAAAGGAAGGGTGGAAGTAAAATTTCTTCAGCTGCGTCTCGACTGTACTCTCTTTGATAGTATGATGTGTCTGGAAAAGCCCTTTCTGCTCATTCAAATTCTCCTCTTGCTCCATTTCTCTCGGCACATAGTAGTAGTAAATTTCCTTTGTTTCCATGACAACGTGCTCCCGTCTTACCTCTCTGTCTCTTCACTCACCCCTCCTCCCTCTCCCTCTCCCTCTCCCTCTCCCTCTCTCTCTCTCTCTCTCTCTCTCTCTCTCTCTCTCTCTCTCTCTCTCTCTCTCTCTCTCTCTCCACCAGTCCAAGCAGGAGGCGGGGGGGCTCGGCTGTGACGTGGTGAGGGTGGAGGTGGAGGAGAGCCTGACCAAAGAGCAACTGCTGGAGACCTTCATCACCTGTGGTAGGCACACACACACGCGCACACACACACACACACACACACACACACACACACTACATGGTCAGCATATACAGGGTTTCACGCAGAAGCAGCAATAGGAGTTTTCAGTTGTGTTTTTGAATTTAGTTTGCTGACAGGTGACATGACGATTTTGATAATCGATCAATTATTTGTTGATAAATTGTTAAAGTAAAAATACAAAAACTTCACTGTTTCCAAATGTGAATACAAACTGGTTTACTTATTCCATTTATTATCTATTTACTATCTTTCAGTTTTGGACTGTTGGTCTGGCTAAACAACACCTTTGACAGCGAACAAATGATTAATCGATCAATTGAGAAAATAAAGGGCAGATTAACTGATAATGAAAATAATTAATTTATGCCGTACACTGTCTTTTCATTGGGACATAACTGCTTTAGCAGTAGAGGGATCATGGTGAAATATTCAGTGATATAGTCTACTATAGTATACTGCAGAGGCTGTATGTCTATGAAATTAAGTATTTTAGCATCTGACAGGCTGATCTCATCTGAGCTGCACCAACTTTTCGCTGAGATAATTTATGCTTAATGATTTATTCACATGAAACCGCGTTTGAACTTTAATTTGCAATGAATGCCTGATAGAATTTAATTCTTATTACAGAATAGCGGTAATATCCTGCTTGTGATGTATTTAATTTTTCTCCGTTTCCTTTTTCATAATGGATTTTCTTTGGGACCGTGTAACAGGAAAGTCAAGGATTTGGCCTTAGATGTTTTCACTGGTGGCAACTGTGAAGCTGTGAAAACAGTATTGTATAAAACATACATCAGAGAGAAGATTAGATACCATAAAGACGCGTTAGACCACTGATGTTGTAAGTGTAGCACAGTAACAACAAAACTGGATTCACAAATTTACAGAAGAGATTTCAAATGATTCAATAAAATGAGTATCAGTGTAAGATCAGCATTAAGTCCCTACAGGAAGTACAACAGATCAATAATAAACATACACATAGAACCCACAAGAGTAAAAGTACAAAGAGTAAAATACATAAGATAGCCCAACAATAATTAACGATAAGTTATAATGTTGTCTGAGCAGCTCATAGGCCTCAGACAGACAGTATAATGGCTAGCTTTGTTATTAGAAAACTAAATTCACAAATCAACAGTCACAAAACAGCTATAATTAGAGAGTGCATACAGATCAACAGTCTCCAACAAGGTTTCTGTATTTGACTAAAGGTGTCACTTTAAAAAAGGTTTCTGTAGGTGTTAATGAGCAGTTTTCTAGGACACCCGTTTCCCTCTTGACAATCCCTCAACAGTTCTGTAAGAAGAAAAGTTCTTCATCAACAAATACCACCAGGCCTAACTAACACAAATTATTGAGATTCAAGGAAATCTTTCTATCTAGGAGTTCTGGAGCACATAGTCAGAAATAAATTATCAATATTTGCAGCTAATATTAAATCAAAGCTTAGATCGTCTGAATCAAGGTTCCCCAAAGTACCTTCTTGGGTTCATCCATGTTTTAAATCTGAAGAAAGTTGGCAGCTGTCCATAACTGCCACCTCATCAAGCTGTCGTCTTGTTTCCATGGTGATTTTTAGGGAGAGAACATTTTGGCACCAGAATAATTTGTCAGAAAAAAGCTCTTTCATTTTCACTGCTACTGTATTGTTATTGTGGCTTCATCCTTGTATTTTCACATATGGTTTGTCTTTATCACTGCAACAGTGGATACAATTTGGACATTTTACTTTTAGTTCTTTTATAAGCGGATTACAAATGCCACTGTTACCGTCACTGTCCTGTTGGAAAACATTATACAGTATGTCCATTTTGCCAACAACCACATAACTGTCAGAAGGTGACAGAAACACTTTTTCACTTTTCTGTTTCAGTTTAGAAGTTGTCATCAGAAAACTTACTGTCGGCTCACGCCTCTTCCTGTCTCAGGTTTCCTGGTGCCAGCGGTGGGGTCAGGGGTCAGGGTGCCGGGCGCTCACACTGGTCACTGTGTGGTGGTGCTGCTGGAGGGGCTGGAGAAGGCTGCGTCCCTAACAGGCCTGCTGGGAGACCTCTGCCACAGTCTGGAGAACAGGGGCTCTGCTTCACCGCTGGTTCTCAACACCGGTACGACTCACTGCAGCCAGGCTTTGACTTGAACCATAATCAGATATACAGTTTAAAGTCAATATATGTTATAATCAAATGGTTATAGCATTTCATTGTCAATGTTCACTACTAGGGGGCACCAAAGTTTAAAAACTCCTGCACATAGTAGCTTTTAAGATTGCTCTAAAATTAAAGCTTACAGCTAATGAGACAATGTTAAAAAATATATTTATCTGTGGAGGAAAAGAGAAATAAAGTAAACTTATTTAAATATATACACAAATTAATTAAATTTGCTTAATGCAGCTTTAACATAAGCAGCAAATCTCCTCATCCAGTCATAAATCTAGAAAATCTTTATTGTGCTTTATATATCATTCATGTTACCATATTCAACCAAAGATATAATCAGTATTATGTCCTGCTAACAACTTGTGCCATCTGGTAAAACTAGATAACCACCACCAAACCACTACCTTCCCTCCTGTTTATCCGTCCCTCAGGTCCCCACCACTTCCATGAAGGCAGCTTCCTGGTTGCCACGCTGTCAAAGCCCCGTCTGCAGGGGTCAGAGCTCCGCCTCCAGCAGCATTTCCGCTGGGTGACGCTGCGTTGGGATCAGGAGCCGCTGCACGGCCTGCTGGGAAGGCACCTCCGCAGGAAGCTGCTTCATAAGGTCAGTGAGAGGTTTGGTTGCAAAACTGCCAAAGACGGAAACAAAATCACATCTGGACTTGCGTCAATGGTTAATATCTATGATTATAAAAAATCTGTCCTTTTCCGAAAACATTAATATATGAATTTAGAAGTTATTTTTTCATTTTGAGGACTTAATTGATTAAATGTAAATGTTTTAATGATTGATACGATTTTTTTCCTGGATTTACATTTTCCACTGCATCAAGTCTTCTCAAATTTCCCCTCTATTTTAGTTGGTATTATAATGCTGCATCAGCGACTCTGAAATAGAGCAATGAAATGAATAAATGCATTGAGAAATCCTCCAAATACATAAGCAGACTGTTTTCATTGATTCACCTGTCATGAAAATCAATGCTGAACCTTCTTTTTTGTTCCATCACTCTCTTACTTACGTTTAATAGTGTTTTATCAGCAAGACAAAAAGCTGCAGTCAAAGCTCTAATCCCTTCCTCTACCTCTCCTCCAGATGGGGACTGGAGTTTGGTCACCCGATGGCGTCATGGAGCGGTCGGTGTTGTGGGTGAGCCAGGTTTGGCAGCAGCTCAACGCCTGTCTGTCGCGTCTGGGGACCCATGAGGCTTTGCTGGGCCCCCAGCTCTTCCTGTCCTGCCCCGTGGTCCCGAACAACACACAGGCAATCGTCAGGTGCGTTAGTGTTACTGTGTGTTTGCTTGCACAGTCCTAAAAAAACTGCTCATGATATATTAAATTGCATTTTACAATAGAATAAATCCAGATTATACATGTTAATGATCTCATTCTTTAATCATGTAGTTTATAAAATAACAGAAATTAGTAAAAAATAACAATTTCCAATTACTTAATAAATAAATTAATAATGTGATTTTTGTTAAATACTTTTGTCAATTTAGTAATCAATTAAATTACCAGTTGTTTGAGCACTAAAAAAACGTATTTCACTTGTTTCTCTGGGAGTTAAGTGTCCATGTTTAAGACTGATACTGCCTTGTGAAGTTAAACCAGAAAATTGTTTTATAAACGTGTGTCCAGGTGGCTGGCTCGGCTCTGGAACGCCGTGGTCGTCCCCCGCGTGGAAGAAGCCATCATCTCCCGTGTAACGGCCAAGCGCTCCCCCTCCACCACCGCCACCTCTTCCTCATCGCCGTCGTTGCAGCGCCCGTCTCCTAGCAACTGTGGGCTGAGTGCCGGGCAGCAGGCCGTGGTGAAAGCCGCCCTCAGCATCCTGGTCAACAAGGCTGTCCTCCTGGGCTGCCCTCTGCCTCGACACGGTGTGTGGGCATCACAGATGATGAAGAGGGTTCATTCGCACGTTTCACCAGCTGTTCTTTCAGTCGGGAAAAACCTACTGGAAAATAGAAAAGGTATGACATAAAATGATGTGTATTTTTCCTAGAAATTGACCGGTACCTGCTGGAGTTTCGAGGCGGGACCTTCCCACTTTCGGCCATCGGCTCCTACAAAGGAAGTGGCGGTGGAGGAGGTAGAAAGGGACGGGACAGCGGCAAGTTGAGACGATCCAATACCAGCCCTCGGAAGAAGGGAAGCCCCGCCTTAAACTGGAGCTGCGGCGGTTCCTTCAGAGAGGGTAAGATGGCTGCTCAGCGATACAAGCTGTGACCCAATTCAGGGGCTTGGATCCTATTAAGGACCATGAAGCTGTCTCCTTCACATTACCTTACAGTCACGCTGAAACCGTCACTCCTCCTCCCCAAATTACATGCTGTAGCTTCACAGAGACCAAAACTAATGGTATGTTCAGCCACTCCTAGTCAATTTTTAAAAGTGTACCACCAGGAAGTTTCCCTCAAACGTCTTAGGTGTAAAGAGCATCGATAAACTTGGACAGGTTTTAATGATAACCAAGTTAACAGTACATGATTTAACATTTTACTTAAAATGGATAATTGGCAAACAATGCACCATGTAAATGGTACATACTGTGCATTCAGAAGGTATTTACATCCCTTCACTGTTCACATTTTGTCACGTTGCAGCCTAAGATTGTTTATATATTTATTTTTGCCCCGATACCCCGTATTGTCGGGAGGAATTTTAATTTTTTTGCCCAGAAGGAGGAAACCAGGCATTGCTTGTACAATACCACTGGCTTTATTTGAGCAGCCTCCACAAGGGGGCATTGTTCAACAGGCCTAAGATGTGCTGTATGCTGCTGTCACTCAAACAATTTCCCCGTTACTGTCTCTGTAATAATCCACGGAGCTCCCTGTGGACAGTTTACACCACAACAAAACAATATTGCAGTCACTTTCATTGTATTGGAATAAAGCAGAATACTCAAATTCTACAAATAAAACCAAATATGTGCATGGTTAAATTGCTAAGAGTGAAAATGATCCTTTCAAGTCATGTTTTATTAATAAGTTTGTTCATATATACTTGTTATTGCAGGTTCACTGTCTAGCTCTGATGTCAGCTTCATCGCGAATGGCAAAGTCCAGAGGTTTGTGTTCTGTCTAATGATGATTATTATTATTATTATATGCAGTATTAGTAGGAGCTGTGGCCGTGCTGGTACTATAGTATTAGGACTTCAAGCAGCCAGGAAAGAGCAGAATTGTCTGTTTCAGTCAAATAACAACATCATCAAGCATAATAATAAACATGTTAAATTGCAGAGTTAATTTGTTGTGATGATACACGCCCCTGTGTATAAAGCTGAAAGGTGACACTAAATTAAATTTCATTGTTTGTAGGGAGCCTGAAGGTCTGTCTGTGTTCTCTGATGACGAGACAGATTTAATCAGAGAGCTGCAGACGATGTGCTCCAGCAAGTCAGAGCCAGACATCAGCAAGGTACTGTCACACACACACACACACACACACACACACACACACACACACACACACACACACACACACACACGTGCGCAGCTATCCTTGTTAGGACATCGCATTGACTTCCATTCATTGTGGACATCCTAACCCGAACCCTTACCAGTTCATGCCCAACCCTAACCAGGACCTCAGAAATAAGGTTTTGCCTCATTAGGACCGGGCGTTGATCCCCATGAGGACTACTAGTCCTGGTAAGGTCAGTGATTATACATCAGCAGTCCTTTGCTCTGTGGGATTCATTCTTGTGCCATGCTCCTGTCGATTTTAAATGAACAAGTATTGTCTTACTTAACTAAGCAACTGTTGGCTGATAAGGTGCTGATAATATATCACTGTCTGTTATTGCAGGTTTAACATATGACAGTTTACCAAGATACACATTTTTTAATACTCTTTATTGCAGCGTAAACAAATTTTGGATAGAATTATCTATTTTATCTAATACTTGTATTTGCTAAAAAAAATTCCCATAAGAAGTACAGTGGATTAAAACAATATAGATTCAGCATAAGTGACTGCTACACTGTTTAATGAAGGAAAAATACATATAGCTGGATCTCTAACTACCACTGTGTGTCTCTGTCATCCAGCAAAATACAAAATAAACCTTTTCAGAAAACAGTTTTTTCCATTCAGGAGCCACTCCGGGTCTTAATTACACTGCCATTTCCAAACACTCGGCTTTAGGTCACATGTTTTGACAAATTCCTGGCTCTTTAATTCATTGCTGTCATCCTTCCAAATATAGAGTGTGTGTGTGTGTGTGTGTGTGTGTGTGTGTGTGTGTGGCGCTGCACTAACATGGTGATGACATTTACCTTTAACTAGCTCCTGTGCTGTTTGACATGAGGGCTAGACCTATTTTTCGGGTCTTTGATTGTTGAGAAACACTCCTATAGCATTAGTTATTGCTGTGGCACAGTCTGAATCTGCAGCGAGAGGCTGGCTGGACGCTGTGGGAAGAAGGACTCGCCTCTCTGTCTTTTTGTCTCGTTCGTATCGACACATTCAGGTGATGCCGTCGTACATGACATGTTTGAAGTGTATCCACGGACATACCCGACCCGATTCAGTTAGACACTAATCGTCCATTTTCACTGTAACTAACCGGGAAACTGTACCGCTCCCATACAGTGCTCCAGCTCTGCTCTCTCATTTGTGTTTGCCATACAGACACAGACTAGCATGCTACAGCTGATAGACATCAACTAGTGCTCTGACAAAACTCTCCTGGTAAAACTCTGTACTATAACTCTATTTTGACGGTAATTGTTTGAGTCACGGGGCGCACCAAACCGAGGAAGTTGCATACCAAACCAGATATCTTTTTCCAATAAATTTGGGGTCCACCCTTAGTGTCCATTTCAGAGATATTTCCACCCATTGTGGTGGAAAAATAATGATTTGTTGGATGTTTTTGCAATTATTGAGAAATGCAAAGATCCCTCAAAGAAAACATGCCAAAAAATAATCTCTTGATAGCTTTGGTAAATTATTGGTATCAGAATTGACCTTTTTAAAAAGTAATCCCCTAATCTTAAACCTTCACTTGGATGACCCTGATCTCATCGGCAACATCCCACCCAGTAATTTACTTCAAATAATGACAGTCCTCACCTGCTGTACACCAACAGAATACTCACAGCGTGCTGTTACTCACATTCAGTCGAGGGTTCACCCGCTGCTTGACGTTTTCGCTCCTTAATCTCCCACAGATCTCTCAGGCCAAAGACGACTTGATCCTGTTCTCCAGCTCTCCCAGTGAAGCGACGCCCCCCCACAAGGCCGAGCAGGAAACCGCCGTCCAGCAGAGACCGCAGACGGTGAGAGGGGGGAAGGAAGTACATTACCTGGCAGCTCAACGTGGAAATAAATAGTTACTGTAACTAATAGTGAATGGCTATTTAAACATATACCAGGTGTCACTACATTTTTTTACTTTGCACAACCGGACATAGCTATAAAACAAATGTACCTACACAGACACACAAGACTGCATTTCAGTCAGTATTTTTCTCTGAATCTTTTTTTGTAAAAAAAATACTACCGTCCACTAATCTCTTATCATTATCACTCCATTAAGCGATCTGACTAAGCCACGAACTGGTGACTCAAATTGTTTTGTACAACTTTTAATCATGTGTCTCTGGTGTGTTTGGCGTTACATCACACATAATTGACCTGTCCAGTATTAGCAGCTTTAGTACAGCAATGTTGTACAATATGTCATTAGTGCAGGTTTACTTGTTGCTGTAATTTTGTACTTGATGTACAGTAGCTCTACAGAGCTTTTTAGCCTCTTTTAGCTCATTGCTTTGGTGTTTGTGTTTTACAAAGTGAATCAGAACGTCAGTTTGCTGTCAGTCGAATTTATGAAGTACTTGCATTGCAATTCTTTTGTATTCCTAAACAACTGTGACTGAGACTTGACATGAAACTTTTCACAACCTTGAATCATGTCTGGCCTGTAGGAAAAAAAACAAAAAATTATTATACCCATAAAGAAAATGTGATTTATTTTACTACCAATAGACAGACCTTAGCTGACCTTTCTTTAAACTCACACTCCCCCCTGATTTTTCTCACTTTGTGTGACTCCAGGCTGAACTAAATGAGTGTAAAACAAAGTTTATAAATTGAAGTTTGAAATGCTTGTCAGATTATCAAACAGTGTCTGAAACCCTCTTCCTCCACAGCTTTCTGATGTGGGATTTGAGGGGGCTGCATCTGACAATTTATGACGTGTTTAAGTATGACGTGTCGTTCGTCTGTCCTGGAATGCATTCATAGTGTTGCACTCTGTTTACACAACCGTTTCTGTCACTGGTGCGTGTACAACCATGACAGAATTAGTTGTGTAAACAACGAAAAACACAGAGCTTGAGAGAGAAATTTAACCCCTGCTCACTTTCTCACCTGGTCAGTCACTGCATCAAGGCCTACGCTGTGAGATGCGTTCGGACAACACATCGTATGAAGTAGTTTGTTCAAACGTATCCCGGCCTTAATGTCGATCAGCCTGAAAAAAGCAAAAAAATAAAAAATAAAATCTGGTTCAGGCATGTCTACAACTGCTGTTATTACTTCCATCATGTACATGCAGCTAGTTGGTGCGTACAGAACTGCAGCCTACAGTTGGATCGTTTTTGTAAAACAGGTGACTGAAATGGTCATTGAAAATGGCTCCAACTCACCAAACTGTTTTCTTTGTGCAGACTGTCACACGTCAGTCCAGCCAGGCAGCCGTCCAGAGCAGCGACCGGCGTTCGGGCCCTCGCGCCAAATCGCAGCTCCCAGTCCCCAGCAGCAGGGGGCAGCAGACACGAGCGTCCACTGCTGCCACTAGCAGAAACAATAACAGCAGCAGCAGCAGCAGCAGCAGCAGCAGCCCCATCCGAACCCAGACGCCCCCCAGCCGTGGCAGATCCACCACCACCACCAACAGCAGCAGCAGCAGCAGCAGCAGCATCAGCAGAATAAAGCAGGCTCCCCCACACAGCAGCAGCAACAACAACTACTACCGCAACAACATCAATGACAACAACCAATCGCATGAGGACATCTGGATCCTCCACAGAGACCTGCATGAAAACAACAACAACAGCAAGTAAACCCCCCCTCCCTCCCTCCCCAATCTCCCCCATAATTCCGCTGTGAACATCCCTCCATGATGTAAAGACTAGGTACCTGACGACCTTTGACTTTTAGTATTTGTACTTGTTATCCGTACTTGTTACACTGTACTACAGTTGTGTACTTGGGGACCATAGTTTTATTCTATTACAGTATTTGATCGTTTGGTTTGGTGAGACTTTACGTGGGGGGAAAAAAACAACAGAAGGTAATGCAGCAGGTTACTTTACTGTTGCCTTATTCCAGTGTATCAACCTGCATATTAGGGACAGTGTTCAGTAGACAAGATATAGTGTAAGAATCTACTGAAATAAGAGTTAAGATATAAAGTATTTGACTGGTGGAAACTGCCTCAAAACAGTACTGACACAGTATTTTTGTGTACTTAAAGTGAAATACTGTACTACTTCTACTGGTATAAGGCCATTGAAGAGTAACTGAAGGTACTTACAGGTGTTACCTTTTTAGTGAAAAGTGTTTTTGGATCAAAGAAAGAAACATGCAGGTTTTTATTTTCTTTTTTGTTGTTTTTGCTATTAAGTATTTTGAGATATTCAAGTGTTTTATCTTTAAATAGTTGCAAGGTTGGTTTAAATACTGTTGAAATTAATCAGGGTTTTACCAAATATATTTGTAAATAAGAATTAGTAAGTTTAAATGCTCTATAGATTGGTGTATGTGGTATGACGCTTGTACAGTGACGAAACCTTAAAGCAAAACTGCTGAAAAAAACAAAACTTGTACATAGTGTTTGTAAAACGAGTTTGGTTCTGAACCCTCCACTTGTTTCAAAGTGAAGGGGTTGTGGCAATAAGTAATAGAACTGTATAAACACAGGATGTCCTATCAACTGTAAGCCATAATAAATATTTTAAATGCCCATCATTTTCCCTGAGTCATGTTCAATTTAACCCCAGCTGAGCCCTACAGTGTAATTCACTCTTTTTTTTGCTTTCCATTATCACTGTATTCTTCATACATTTTTACTTTTAAAAGAAGTTTTATTTTAAGTGGACATTGTTTATAAATATATATAAATACATCTATACATATGTACAGGAGAGATTTTAGTCAACCTATGATTTTGATCTGTACGATAGCTGTTTGAGGTTTAAAGAATTGTCTTTCAAGCACAAACATTAAAATGGCACTGTTAAAAATCCCCATTGGACTTTTTCTGTTCTTTTTACTCTTGATTTTTTTCATTTTTAATAAAACACAGGACCCTACAGAGCCTCCCCCCAAGTCCCAAAAGATTTTTCTTAATCTATTTTGCATTGCATCAAGGCACAAATTACTCACTCTTCTTCAATGATGACTTTCTGCTGGTATAAATGTTAGAAAATCTCTAGAAAAACTGTTGTTGACTGTTCAACAAGACATCAGTATGTCCCTCTGGTCAGGGGCAGTTTTAGTCTAGGCCCCCCAGTTACATTATCCATAAACATAATGCAACAGCATATGATATTTCAGACTGTGTGCTTCAACAAAACAAGTGGCAACCATTTGTGCACCAAGGCCTCAACCCCATCCAACAACTTTAGGATGACCTGCTACACTGACAGACTGGAAGCTCTAATGGCAGCACATTAATGCCCATGGTTGGTTGGAATCTCATGGTCAACTAGGTGTCCACATACTTTTGGCCACGTAATGTATGTTACAGATTAATCCACCAACACCTCATGAACAAGAACCAACAAATAAAGCAGAATCTTTCTTTAACATAATTTACGCTTAACAAAAATGACACAACCACACTGAAATTCTCAATCTTAAGTTTTACTGGAAATATAGTTGATTGAACAAATACATTTATACATGTTTTGGACATATGTGCCCCTTTCCTATGAGTAAGAAATCTTTGTTCTTAATTTACTCTGTAAAAAAAAATCTGTCGTCACAGTTAACATCAAGGCATTTCTCCACAGTACCTTAATTTTCTGCATCGCTGCTGTACAAAACTATTATTCAGTATGAAAGGAGCAACACACAACACTTCCCTCAACCAAAGAAAAAGTAATGTTAGAGTCAAAATGGTTTCCAGTTACAGATACAAGTACAGATATAACTTGGAAAATTATTTAAAAAAAAAAAAAACAACTAAATACTAAATGTTTGCTTTGTGTTTGTACAGCAGTGGCTCTGAAAAAATATACTTTATTTCAAATAGAAAATGTATTTTTCTTTTTTGATGAATTACTGGCTTTTCTCTGTAATTCATCAAGTAACAGAGGCGGAAAAATTAAAGTAAAAAGCATTAATTTGTTATCAAAGGTCACAATTGTACACTTCATTTTATGGAGGAATTTAAAAAAAAACTGTACAGCATTTAATCATTTGACTGTTTTCCTTGACGTGAAAGCTGATGAGTACCTCAGGGTGTCTCTAAAGTGCATTCAGATAGAAAAATAAGGGTATCTGAGTCATCAGTCATTATAGTGTCAGCCAACAGCATCACTGTTCCTGTTGATGTGTTGTCAGCAGTGCAGTTACTGCAGGGTCAGACTGACTAACCAAAGATACTAAAGCAAATATTTAGGAGATACTTCAACTCAATACAAATGAAGCCACTGTAGAAGTCTCACTCTTAGTTTGCTTTAACACCCTAGACCCTAAAATGTTTCCTGAAGCTCAGATCAGGAGATGTGTTTCCAAATTTAGCCGGCTTGATATCAACAGGGCCTTAGACCGAGCAGGGAAGTCCACAACTTTTTTGTTCCTACTTTAAGTGCAATTATCTGCATTGTTATTTCCTGCAAGCTACCTGAAGCTGGTTGGATCAGGTGCATATGATGAGTTAATGTTGAGCTTTCTAAACTCTTACTGTCTGTTTGCTCACAGTGACACTCTGTGTGATCAGATTGGAGTTTTTTTCTCCTGTTATTAAATTACATTCAATAGGTCAGTCTTCTACAGTGGCTGCTGCCTTGTGTTGAGTTAAAACGAGCTGGTTTCAAAACAACAAAACACTTTTCTCAAAGTATCTTAGTTCAAACCAATGGAAATATATTTTTTGCATTATTGTTTAAAAAAACATCATGCAAGTCATGCTTTTTCAAAGCAAAAACAATTTTTGGGGGGGCTCAGAGAAGAAACTTGAATTACTTGATCTGAAGGAACCTCACACTCCAAAAAGCACCTGACTGACTGAAACCTGCAAAGGCACTTAAAATGGTTCAACAACAACAACGTGTACAGTTAGTCAGACTGAACCATAGATTTTCTTCACTCGGGAACCTGCAGATTTCTGTATTTTTTGCAACTGTCACATTCCAATTCAGCTACACACAAATGTTTTTACTAATATCTTTTCCAAACGTTCAGCTATGTTGGACTGTGTCGATCAACGGTCACGATTTAGTGTTGCTCTTAGTTTTGCACACTTGTAATATCAGGTTCTATTTTTGTAATTTCAGCCTCTACATTTTGCTTACTGTGCACACATGATTCATATTCATGCAGAATTTAACTTGAAGATTTCTATACGCAGGGCTGTAAGCAGAAAAACATTCAAACTATTACAGACAAGACTTTTTATTACGTGTGTGAAACATCCTCTACCGTATATTGAATAATAGTGTAAAGTTCTGTCAATATGTGACCGTAACATGGGCGTCAACAGCTTTGTGTCTAGCCAGATTCTTTTTGCCATGTTTTTATTGTGTTTGCTGTGTGTCATCTGTGCTTGAGTCTTTACATGCAAATATACATGTGTACAATATGCTGTATGTGTATGAGGGTTTTGGATATTGGTCAAAACATTTTGTTTTATTAAAAAGTATAATAAGTATAAACAAATACATTTTGTTTAATGTCAATATGACAGAAAACTTGACTTGAATATTTATTTTCTTTGCACAGTTTTTATTTTATTTTAGTCAACTATGATTCAGTGTAAATTGAGTTCTCCTCTTGTTGAATAAAATAATTTGTCGGGGTTTAGTGTCCCATAGTGATCGTGGTGCTGTTTCATGCTGTTATTTGGGGAGATAATAGTTCAAAAATGTTTACCATTGGCCACAAAATCATCAGTATCAAAACACCCGATCAAACCCTAGTTTTTGTCCGTTAGGGTTGTGTGTGTGCGTGTGTTTGTGTGTCTGGCCGGTTAGAGGCGGGTGTCGTGGACTTCGTCCTCAGCTTCCTCTGGCAGGGAGGAGATCTTGGCGGTCTGCGGTGCCGCCCTCTTGCTGGAGTTGAGGCGGTGAAGAGTCGGGAAGAGGCGGAGGCGGTCAGCGGGGCTCATGGCCTGTTTCAGGTGACTCGTCTCATTCAGCAGCTTCTGGATGGAGTCGTAACTTTTTATGGAGCTGCCCTCGATCATCTGCACACCGGAGGGAGGAGAGTTGGTTTGTTATCTGGGCTTCTTATCCCATGTTTTCTTGCAAAAATTATTTTCCATGTTTTGTATGAACAACTTCATGATTGTTTCGAACTAATGGGCTTTTCATTTTAACAATGATTGCTTTAAAACATCTGGAAAAAGTCACATCAATGTCCTAAAACACATGAGATATTTACTAAATATGAAAATCACTGGAGTTGTGGAATACAGTGTGTATACAGTGTATGTGAGGGCTTTGATGTGTTTGGTGACTTTCAGTTTGTAGGTTATGTTTTGTACAGAACAAAGTGAACCTTCCCTCAGTACTGAGCTACATTAGGTCCACTCTACAACCACAGCCAACACCCAGCAGGGTGTGTGTGTGTGTAAGTGTGTCTGGTACAGGATGCAGTGTCTTCAAGTGTGTCATCAGTAATATGAATCTGCAGAATTTTCAGGTTTAGTTCAGGCAATCTGAAGCAAAACTTCCTTTTTTAAAAGGATAATTGTTCTGCCTTATTAGATAAAGACTCTTTAGAGTTGAACCAGAGACACTGCTAGTCAAGTGGTATTTATATGGTGTTTCTTTTTGAGTGTTAAAATGTTGATTAGTATCATCTTGAACCACTGCCCTGCCAGGAAGAACCCAATCATTAACCAAAGTGAAAACTAAACTCTCTCACCCAAATTGACAGTAATTTCCCTTTTTTTTCTTAGTTTAAAATCTGTGTATAAATAGTCATTTAGCCACCTATCCATCTACAGTATATATGTTTATCATATAAATACAAAATTGCTCTAGTTCTGGTGACCTCACTCTGTAGTAACATTGAGGTCACTTCCCCTATGTTACCGTCACGCCTCCTGTTTGATCCAACACAAACCCCTATTACATATACTGCAGACATGCAGTTAAAATAGGCTGACTGAGTTTCACAAGCTTCTACAAACACCTGAGCATAAAAATGTTGCATAAATAATCAGCAAAATCCAAGTGTAAATCCAAAATTTACCAGGAATGATTGACACTCCAGCAGCGGCTCCACTCTGTGTTCTGACAGGATGACGGTGCAGCTAGAGAACGCCTGCTTCAGTGTCTTCCTCAGGACCTGTAACGTTCTGCACACACACACACACACACACACACACACACACCATTATCATCTTCATCATCATCAAAGGCCGTCTCTCTCTGCTGCTAACACATTAGCCTAGTGTTCTGCTCCTGTTGAGGCTGACATGAAATGGCAGGCAGGGTTGGCTTCAGGTTACACTAGATTGGTCATTATAGGCTTCATTTACCATCATGACCCCCCCTCTGTACAGTATGTGGTTGAATTACTGTAAGCACTCTAAATTATCCCCATATGCAGCGGCAGGAACGCCACACATGTTGGATCTGGGTGACTTCCGCTGCACTGTGGCCTCAGGATGACACACACACACACACACACACACACAAACACACACACACAAACACACAAAAACAGTGTTTTGGCATTAATACTGACATGGGGTCGAGGTAGGAGGAGGGTTCATCCAGCAGCAGGATCCGGGCATTGCTGAGGATGGAGCGGGCGAGACATAGCAGCTGTTTGTGTCCGTTGCTCAGCACGTTGCCTCCATCCTCCAGCTGAAAGTCCAGCTTGTCAGGAAACTGCTCGATCACCGTCTTCAAACCCACCTGAGGACAAACGGGACAGATTTCACTTCACAATTCACTCCACTGACCATCATTAGGGAGGAAGAGGTTAAGGTTCACTCACAAAGAAACATGTTTGAAAGAGAATGTTGCATTAAACCTGAACCAAGAGTGTTTCTCTTCTACAGACACTGCACTTATTTTTAATACTTTACTATGTTTACTTAGTGTATGTTGAAGTTTTTGCTTTGTATTATTTGTACCCACATGGTGACATTTCAAAATTAATAAAAACATTTTGATACTCTTGCCAAAGTGATACCTGAATTAACAGTACTTGTTTCGATACATTAACTTGAGAAATATAAACATGGTTTTGTTAAAACCCTTTTCATTCAAGAAAAGCACCCAAACAAAATCCTAGAATCTGATAAGTCTGATAACCAAAACTATGAAAACAAATGTTCCTTTAACATTTACTTTTCTAGCTTGAAAATAAAAAAAATAAACAATACTACAGCTCACCAAAAATCTGAAGTTAATTATCTCTAATTAATTGATTAAACGACTGATTTACCAATCAATCACAGCACAACAGAGAACAAGAGAAAACAGAGCCTCACCTCCTCGGCTACCCTCCACAGCTCCTCATCGCTGTGACGGCCGTGTGGGTCCAGGTTCATCCGGAAAGTGCCGGTCAGAATAAAGACTTTCTGTTCAAAACACATCAGAGAATACATTTAAAATCACATAGTCAAGGAATTGGATTAGAAAGGTTGTCTTGAAATGAAAAGTGGAAGGGGGAACTACTTGACATTGATATAAAAAAAATGTACTTCAAAAATATGTCACAACTTGATCAATGACCTGTTCATGTTTAGGTTTCGGATATAAAATATAAGAAAAAAAGATTAAGGTGAGTCATTGGTCAAAAATGACTCATCGTGTGGTGTAACAAGGTATTTCAAGTAGTCTTTGGCTATTTAAGAGGTGTGAGGATGTAAATACCACAGGAAGTCAAATGCTGCAGTTAGTACTATATTCATAAACTGCTCTCTAGGTTTTAAAATTCCACTTCAGTATCTCTTCATGTCTTATGACTGTGGTCGTTCATGTTGTGGTCGTTCAAATAACAATTATTTTTATTTTGTCTCAATTTTCTTGTCCTTATTTCTTATCCTGAAATGCCCCACAGTTTTGCAGATTGGTCCAGTTTTATCCAAAATAGTGCAGACTAAATTGTAGGAGCACTTGGTGGAACATTTCTGAATCATACAACTTCCAATGTTTGAAGATATGTAACTCTCTAAAGGTGAATTACTCAACACTATTTGAGTTTGAACCAACAACGTTTGTATGCCATGCGTCTCGTTGAAATGTGGCTCAGAAGTCAAAGACGTACCTGCGGCACCACGCCGAAGGCCTTCCTCCATGTGTGCAGGGAGACGGAGCTCCAGGAGACACCATCAATGGAGATTTCCCCGTCAGTGGAGGCGAGACGCAGCAGAGCGGAGAGCAGGGTGCTCTTCCCTGAACCTGTTCGACCCAACAAACCCATCTACACACACACACACACACACACACACACAACATTTTAATCTACTAAATACATTATATCTCACTCAGCATTTTGTGGTAAAGTCTGTGTCTAGTGTCATTGTATGCATGCATATATCCAGGTATTCACATCTACAGAATAGTGTATATACTGCATGTACACATACTGTACAGTATGCAGTAAATATGGAGATAAGTAAAGGATACTCATAATATTATGAAATGAACTGCTGCCTTGAGGTGTTCAGGAGTTCAAAAGCTTCTTTTTCAGCCTTGTGGCAACAATTAGCCCATTTATCAGGAGGCCATAGAGAAGCTAATGGGCCGAGGAAGTGCTGGCACTTACTGAGCTCAGCTGTCCTCCAGGATTCATTATGAGGAGCTCATTCTGACTAAAATGACTGCCAAGAGCAGAAAGAGAGAGAGAGCGGTCAAATATTACATGTTTTCTCTCTTTCTACTGAGAGCTGTTGGCCACTACTGCTGGAGTTCATCTTCTCTAATTAAATAGCATAAGGCATTTGAAACCCAGATAGAAGGGAGGTATTACAGATATGAGTGTATGTGAGTTTGAAAAAAAAAAAAAAAGGAAAGTGTTTTCTACCAGCAAGGATTTAGGGACTTACTTATTTCAATAATTTTATCATGTTTTTTATTTACACAGCTCCCTCAGGGTCTTGCTCATTAGTCTGTATTGTTGTGTTTGCCTGGTTTATGCCTTTGTTTCTACTTTGGCCCCAGAGAGGAATTACATTTTGTTAATTTGGAAGATTGATTAATGACAATAAACAAACCAAATTCTTCTCATTTGTAAGTTAAAACCTCTATTAACTGATTTTTTGGCCACTGGTGGGAAAGAGAAACAAGGAATAAATGCAAAACTGATACTATCTTCTTCTAAGTTGATAAAGCAACTTGTTTGCAAACTTACGCTCTGTCCACCCTCCACAGAGAAGGAGATGTCACTGAGGACGGAGCGTCCAGCCTCTGTGTATTTGACGGTGAGGCCCTGGACGTCCATCTGGCCGCGGTTGGGCCAGCTGTCTTGGGCGTGAGGGTTGTCGATGACGAGGTCGCCTTTACCACCACCGGATTTCCCTGGCAGCGGCTCCTCAGAAGGCAGGTCGATGAACTTGAAGACCCGGTCCACCGAACGCATCTGAGAGGGAGAGCAAGAGGAGAGCTGTGGGTCACCGGGAGTAACTACTTATAAATACAGTTTACTACTGTTCTCCATTGAGATGTTGAGGCAGGAATTTCCAAAACAATTTTTGAAGTGAACAAAAATATTTATGTTTTTGTTTTGACTGAAATGTTGTCCTGAGCATGAAACTACTTTGAATCCTTTTCTCAGCCTTTTTTTTTTTTTGGTATGGCATCACACCGTTTAGTGATTTTGAAATTTTCAGATAAAGCAAAGAATAAAGTGTTTTATTCTTTTTGCTACTTATTACGCTAAATAAACCAATTAAAAATCTTTTGAAATGTCTGAAAGGACTGTTTTCTTAGCTCATGAAAAGTTGAGATACATGATTTCAGCAAAAGCAACCAAAACACAATTACCATCACTGAAAATGTTATTCAGAGGGAGTCACTCATTTTCTATATATAAGAGATATGAGTCACACTGTGAAGAACACTCCCCCAAACACACACACACACACAACCACCTTCACTATTGTGTGTGTGTGTACTGAACAAAATGTTCTGCACTGTGATAAGCTCTGTCATCCCCACACTGGGGACAACAACCGCTGGATGGGTACAAACTGATTTTGAAAGAGCCTCACACTCACACAAGTGACTGCTGAGGTACCTGCAGTTCACCCCGTTCTTCCTTTGACCTTCTCCCTCTACAATACCCTCTGAATAATGGTGAATAACTGCTGTTCCACAGAACAAGAAGAAGAGAAACGAGGGCCCTCAACACCCTCCTCATCTGTGGTTTCAGATGTGTTGCTGACGTCCTGCGCACTGAGGTGTATCCCTCAACAGGCCAACAGTTGAATTAGCATTGACAAGACTGGAGGGGATTTTGTTTCCAAATTGTGTAAAAATGTGGGAAAGAAATACACAAACGTAACATTTCTAAATGTACCAAAGGAATGGCTAACAGACTTCCAGCAGAAAATCTGAGTTGTGTTTTGATGAATTCAACAAACATTTACATTAATTTGGCAGATGTTTTTGTCTAAAGGGACTTACAATAAGTGCAAGTTCATATAAATAATAGCTAGATGTTTTCAATAATTGGAAGTGCATTCAGTCTGCAGGTCTTAACTCCAATGACGTGTTCATTCCACTACTTTGGACTATTGACAGGATCCTGTGGTCACTGATCTTGGTCAAAGCTCTCCTGGGTTCTGGCCCCAGACTGTAGGGTTTGTCTGTGTTTTGGAAGTAGAAAGTCTAGCACCAGAGTTTTGAACTGCATTCAAACTGAGAAAGGGAGTCAGTGGAAGGAACCTTGAAGTGAAGTGGTGTGGGAAAATTTGGGAAGGTTGAACACCAGATGTGCAGAAACATTCTGAACAGGCTGCAGAAATAGGTGTTAAACCCGTATGCACCCATACATGTTCAGCAAAATCTCCTCTAGTGTGTATGTTTGTAATGACTTGACTTACTCTTGACTGGCCATTGGTTGTGTGGTATTTTAATGCAAATCAGGTCTTACTATGATCCAAACGATGATAGATTTGTGTGTGAACCACATACCAGTCCGTCTACAGTGATGCTGGTGATGACAGCCCATTGGAAAGTCCCCAGGATGAGCATGGCAAGGGCCACGATGATGCCAACCTCCCCTGGTTTGTCCTCTGTGGAGTGCACAGACACACACACACAGACACAAACACACACACACACACAGACACACACACACACACACTTTGTTCATTTAGAGCTGCTTTCTCTGTCATGTCTGTCTATGTCAGAGCAGCATTCAGGTATTGCAGCTCTGCTACTGGCTCTATTAGAAACTGATGAGCTGTGAAATAACCCTTTATTCTGCTCTCAACATAATCACAGGGTATGACGCAACAACACGCTTGTTTGTTTGTGTGTGCGCGCGCGGGCATGTGTGCGTGCGTGTACATCTTGTGTTTCCCATTCACTTAATCAAACACACACACGCTTCCTTTAGTACATGACATTTTATCCGGTGGCATTCCAACAGTTTTGATCAGTTTTCACAGACAAACTGTTTTTCTTATGATCCTGAAATCTGACTCTACACACTGTAACACACAGATAAGACAGAGGCTTCTTCACTCGATATGCTCAATGGAAATAATAAGGTGTTTACTAACTAAATAACTTACTGGAATTTCAAGATGTCCCTTCCTCCTTCCCGGGATTTATGTGTACTAACTACTGCTGCTGCTGCTCTCATTCCCTTTAAAAGGCTCCGGTCAAAATGACAGCACCCTTGTTAACTGAGGTTTGCCACAATGACAGCTCATGTAAGTTTCTCAGTTTCACCTAACTTGTTGCATAAATCACTGTTGTGTGAAAACCATGCAACTGTTATTTTGATTATGTGGGTTAAATGGTACATTTGAAAGCATATTTTCTTCTTGTACTAATACTTGTTTCTAGCAATGTAGATAGTTTCAGTTTTTTTTTTTTTACTTCTTTGGTAGGAAGTACTTCAGTAGCAGTATGACTATATATACACACACATACACAATAACAAAAAAACAAAAAACAATTCTTGTAAATCATAAATCCATACATGCAACCCTTCATCCATCTACCCACAGTCATCCCATCACTCACGGTTGGTTCCCACGGCGATGAAGGCAGCGGCGGAGAAGAACAGGACGAAGATCATGTCGCAGCGGAAGAGGAACCATCGCAGTGTGGACAGGTAGTGGAACCAGGTGGCTGTGTGGGTGTTCAGCGCCTTGTGGAAGAGCGTCTCGAAGTAGGTCTGACGCCCGAACGCCCGAATTGTCCATAAACCTTTCAGCGAGACGATGAGGTGGGAGAAGATGGGGCTACGTGCTGTGAGGGAGGAGAAGGGACATGTGAGAAAAACTGACTCAGATTTAAAAAGGTAATGAGAGGTATGAATAAAAGAAAAAGAACAAAAGCAGGAGCAGGGTAGCACTGCTGCATAAAAGCAAGAATTAGGCAGATTTTCTGTTGCTACTCTCGGGCAAACAGTGTCAGATGGAAAAAGGGGCAGTAAACCAAACAAACCACAAATGTAGTTTAAAAAAAAAAAAGCAAAAGTGATTAAGAAGAGCGATCAATGGCCAGAAAAAGTTTCTTATGAAGAGACATTAAATTCAGTATGTGGCTCAGTGAGCAGAGAACAATACAGATTCCCATTGGGGCCAACCATTATACATTTGTGTGGTAGAGCTGAAATAATTTGTTGATTAATTGATTGGTTGATCAACAGAAACAGAACATTTTAGTGGTAACCATTTTAAAATTAACACGTAACTATTTTGATAGTCGACTGATCCTTCCAGATTTTTACATATATTTTTCTCTATGGTTCAGATAAATTGGAGTCACTTTATTTTTTCTAATCTGGTCTCTCTCTGCTTTCAGTAAATCTCTTTGGTTGGACTTTTTGGGGACACAACTTTCTTTTAGTAATGTAAATAAAACAATGCATTCTAACAAATATTGAAGTGCCTTATACATGTTATTTCCACTGTGTTCTGTCTGACATGCTGCCTGTGACTACAGAAGGAGGATGGGGTTGGAGGAAATCCCAGCTCGGCTCTCTGACCCCGACTTGCTCTTAGCGGCTCCGGAAAGACCCAGCCGTCATCACCGAAACACACATTCAGTTACAGAATCAAGAGCAGAGCACAGAAGTCCAAAAAACACAGAGAGACATCCTAGTCAGCAGTCCTGTGATCTGTTTTCTCATCCTCTGGCTGTACAGAGCTGCACTGCCACGGTGGCTACCACACTACAACCTCTGAACTGAAATCTGAATCAAGGGGAGTATGACTGTATTTTGGTATCTTAACATATACTATTTTATAAATCTTCGAATTATCAAGTTATTGTAATTATGAAGTCAGGTCACAAAAAAAGAAAAGATTTAATCTCAATCTTACTTTTTAAGAAGAGATTTACAATAAGTGCATTCAATTTCCACAGGAACGTTTCTATACTAACACATCGTCACATTGTACTTTCTACTGAAAAAAATAGTCCCTATGAAAACTGTTGACACTCTCTGGAGTATGATATAAAATTAGTAGGGACAATATGGCCTAAAGTTATTTATTATATCATGTTTTATTCAGTACTTCCAGCAGTACGTAACAATAAATCCTAATGATATAATGATATTAATGCAACCTGGACAAGTGTCATAAAATTGATAGATGGATGGATGAACGAGTAAAAAAACAAAAAAGTTAATTCATTAAAGTTCATTTAAGTTTTTGCTAAAATTGACACTTGTCAATTATGAGATGATGAGCTTTCTAGCTACTGGAGCTTGAAGCAGTAGTGACAATGTTTGCTACAGGTGAAATGGTGCTGACTCAAACAGCCTCCTGCAGTAAAATCCACGTTGCAAGAATCCCACTTTTAGTTTATAAGTGTGTAAGGTTTCTCCCGACAGCCTGTGATCGTATACAAAAACGTGACGTCGCTGTTGTCAAACAAGCAAAAAATAGATAAAATGAAATGTCTTCATTCTTTTCACAGGGATAAAAAACTCTCTAACTGGAGGATGACTGTTATTTTATTTCGCCCTGCCTCACTTCCTTTAACTGTTCCTGCCCCTCTGAGGCAGCCCATCCATCCTCTCCTTCAACCCTTCCTCTCTCATGTTTTTGTTCTTCAGCCTGAGCTTTGCCCCCTTGGCCCTGGGCCATTCACCAGCTCTGCCTGCTGAAGGGAAGATGTGATGACTGTGGTGTGGTGCACCGAGTCTCATTTCCTCTGTTTGCTCTTTTGGTTTTCCTATCATGTTTTCACTTTCATTCGCCATTTCATATTAATGCCGATCCCTTCATGTTCTCCTTTACTCTCACACTCATTATGTTGTCAAGTAAAAGAGAAATAAAAATGTAATCTTCAGTAGTAAATTCTCTTAAAGATAAAGAATAACACCTCTGCCACCGGTAGGAATTCGGCTAATTACTCAAAGATACTTCAGTGAGATGGATGCTTTCAAACACATCAGCAAGACCCATTTAACAAATTCACTGTTATATTTTATCCACAGTGCAAATAGAATTCTAATGAATAGTATTGTAAGAAAGCATTTAGATTTTTGCATTTATTTAAACAATAAAATATTCTGTAGAACTAACCTTACATGGATTAAAAAAATATTATAAAACAGCTTTAAGTTTGAAATACATCTAAATGCATTTATGATGAATTTTTAAGCAAATTTCCAAATTCACATTTGAAATTTAAGAAATAATTTTCTACATTCAATTAAATGTATTCATCAAGTGGCAGCCAATCTTAAAATGTTGCCATATTTTGTTTGTATTTACATCAGAAATTTATATTTTTCTTTTGTAGGAGAAGGTCAGTCTTCTTACTCGATACCCAACTTTCTACACCAGGCTCTTCCTACTGGTACTTGTTATGTCTCTTCACAATGACACACACACACACAATTCCTCCCCTACTCTCACCTTCAGCCTCCAGTAGCTTGAGTTGCTGTCCAGTTCGTAAGAAGTACTTTCTGAGCACAATGAAGATGACAGCCAATGGGATTGCGGCGATGAAGATGTAAGGCCGCATGATGGACACAGTGAAGATGGCCCCCGTAACAATCAATGTCAGCTAGTGTGAGGGGAAAAAAAAGAGAATAATGATCCAATCTTAAAACTGTAGAAATAACCCTGAGTGTGAACTTACACTGAATACGTGTTTAAAGAGTGTACTAATTAGTTTCAATAAAAGAAAATAATGACTTGATTTGTTTCCTTTCTCTAAAACCTGACTGAACATCAGTGCAACATTTAACATTTTATTTTTTTCTTTATTTTTCAATTCTTATGAAAAGTCTAAACCATATCAAATGAGTGTCCACTCTTAGTCTGTTAATGACAATGTATTGTAAGATTTATGATTGAGTGTTCTTGTGTGTGTGTGTGTGTGTGTGTTTGTGCGTTTTATGATTACGACTGACTGATTCATTATACTTGTGCAATGGACGGGTTATCTATAAGTTATGAGTTATAGATGCAATCAAACTGTGTATTCTTATCTTAATTATTATGCCGCCTGGAGAATGTCACTTTTCAAGCGCCTGGAGGGTTTTTAGGCAATTCTCCTTCACATTTGCTTGTAAATTACATATTGTATTCTCCTGAAACATTTGTATGTGTAAATTAAAAAAGAAAATAAATGTATATAACCTTTGATACATAAGATAATGGCGGTTATCAGTTCACACCAGCATCACATTTAGTTACATATTACAGTTAACGGTACTCCTATTGTGCTCGTCTTGCTGGATATTTGTTTATATAGGAATATAAAAAGGGATAATAGGGATATAGATAGATGAAAATGAAGATGAAGCACGCTCACTTTGCAGCTTTAATGATAGCTCGATGTGCGTTGCACCACTTGACATTTGTAGTGCAGGTAGGAATATTTATCAGTGTAAATTTAGGAACATTCGGCAGAGATATGTTAAGCAGCCTTATTATTATCATCATTCTTTTGGAATACTTCAGTGTGTTACATTATGTGATATTATGTTAGGTCATGTTGGTTAAATACCTGTATGAGGTCAAACAGCACCAGAGGCAACATGTCATCTATGGTGGCCATGTCCTTGGTGAATCTGTTCATGATCCGGCCTGGAGGAAATTAGGAAAAAACTCCAGCATTGTAGTGACTGACAATATTAATATAGCATTGAATGTGGATACTGCACCACAACATTCATGACATTTGCATTTTGGGCTAGTTTTTTAACAGAAAATCATGAAAATATTAAGAAAGTGAACTGAGAAAATTACCTGTCTTCATAGTGTTGAGCACTGCCATGGGGGCTCGTATTACAGCGCTGAGCATCTGCTCATGCAGTCTTTTGGAAACAGTGAGTAATGTGTGCACTAACGGGAGACCCCTGAAGAATCCCAAGGCCAGCACGCTCTCCGACGTGGCCACGTAGATGTAGATGATGTAGTAAGCACTGGTCGGTGTGACGATGACCGCCAGGTGGACGGGGGGCGATGAGGAGTTGGGGTGCTGCTCATCGATGTAGTTTGGTGAGGAAGGGTTGGCGCTGTCCCTCCAAATTGTACTGGTAGAAAAAAGCAAAGAATTGAGAATGAAACATGGACTGAATTTTTTTGTCCGAAATTAGACACAAAATACACTGTAGGCTTGCCATTCAGTAGACACAGACTCAGAGTTTGCACCAATAAAGCTGTTGAATTTTTAACATAACAGATGGAGACTCAATGACGGAGATACGCATGAATAATACGCAAAAAACCCATCACCCATAAGGAATCTTAAACTTAGAAAATCCAACATTCACTCCCCCTGTGATTTTTCCTAACCCTTTATGTGACCATTGTGTTATTACTTCACAGTTTACACAAGCCGATACTCTTACCAAGGCTACAAGGACACACTTTAACACCATGCTACTTAAAAACAATGATTATTGTGAACATTTCAGAAAATGTTTGTATCTCAGAGAACGCCGACTCAGTAGAGGATCCTCGAGTCCTATGGGGTGCAATTACAGGATCTTATCTATCCATCCTATCCATCATATCTATCATGTCGAAATAAAAAATATTGCTAGGATCTTGGCTCCCTGTATACAACCTCATATAACAAACAAAAAGTATTGTGATCAGACGGGTTTTATGAAAACATGTCTTGCAACGTTTGGCAACTACTCCATATAATTCATACTGCCAAAGATGAGATTCCCCATGTGCTGTGTTGAGCCTGTATGCAGAAAACGTCTTCAACAGGCTAGAATACTTAAGACATTTAGTCACCATTTTCAAGGAAAAAAACCACAGGCACTAATGATTTGTGTTTTAGTCTCAAGGACCATGAAACATGACACTTACTCAGTAATGAGGAAAATGCCAATGACTGAACCAGCAACCTATTGGTGGAAAGAAAAACATTTACTGTTAATTAAATTCAAATGATCTAAGAAAAACAAAACAACAATGGTATTAATTTTACCTCAATGACAAAGACAAAGACGATGAAAATTAGGACGTAGACTAAGCTCTTGTTGGTGGTGATGTAGCGTAGGTAAGTGCTCCATGAGGTAGTTTCAAAGATGTTCTCACGTTCATCTGCGAAGCATTGCTATGAGGAAAAAGAATTACTCTTTAACCATAGAGAACCACCTATCTTGTATATTCAGTACAGTACAAGTACATGTTACGGGTATTCACGAGATCTTGAAAATGAGAATGAAGAAAACAGTTTGATTCTTCTAAAGATAAAAATCTGTATGATCATGTACTCTAATATGCCTTGAAAAAGGGTCTAACAAAGCTCTACCTCCATGTCCTCTTCATCCACTTCCTCACTAATGTCATAAACGCTGTCCTTGGACAGGCGGCGGGCGTAAATGTCCAGCTCAGTCACCAAATCACACTGTGGCGTGATGGACAGCTTTTTCCTGAAGGAGGACTGGATATGCTCCCTGCGCTCCTGGCCCTGAGAGTTGGTGATGAATGCCAGGACAGACTGGCGCCGCTGCCCGTTGAGGTGCTGCAACCCATGATGGTACATGTTCCCCCTGGGGAGCACTTCCTCTACTTGATCATCCTCGGGTACTACAGAGAATTTTCTCTCAGAAAGTTCCCGAACCCCGTCCTCCTGGGGAGCATTTGCAGTCTGTTGGGAGTTCCCAATGAAGGAAAACTTGCGAGCAGCTGCCAGGGGATTTAGAATAAGCGACTGTTTGCGTTTTTCTGGGTAGCCATCACCTCCAGGATGGCCTTGGGATCCAGAGACGATTATTGGTGGCGGTGGCTGGCGGAACGACTGGCGAATTGGCTCTGGGCCTCGCAAGCCGGCAGTTTCATCAATGGAGACCCTGCGGAGAGTTTCTGTGAGGATGGAGCTGCGTCGCTCTGCGTTGATGTTGTCGTAAGCTTCCATGCCGAGGAGGAGGGAGCTGAAGTCAGGGCGCTTGGCCTGCAGCTCTGAGAAGGTGCCGTAGAAGTAGCAGTCTCCATTGTGCAGTAGAAGGATTTTGTCTGCTCGTTTGAGATGCTCCAACTTGCTGGTGACCACAATACGTGTCTTGGACGCCATAAGTTTACACACGCATCTGTGCAATAATGAAAATGAAAAGAAATATCAGATGTCAACTTTCTCTACACCAAGCCTAGCCAAGTCAAATCTTTAAAAAAAAAAAAAACTAGAAATTAACAAGTTTCTGTATGTGTTTCTAACCATTACTTTTTTCAGGCTTTGACAACCAAAATGTTAGTGCAACAATGATTTTTGCCTGCTTTTTCCCTTTGAAAGATTACTAGATAGTCCACATTTCATCAAAGAATAATTCCCTTTTGCCCCCCTTCCAATTTCCTGAGAAGGTTACAGTGTGGTGAATCAGCTGTAACTCACCACAGTCTACCCGGGTGTGTCTGAGACAACAAGAGATAACCTTGACCTTAAACTTTAGCCAAACCTCCCCCACCTCCTCCACATGAAAGACTCTCTGTTAGGATACACACTTCTCAAAGATCTCTTTCTCTGTCACGATGTCCAGGTGGGTGAAAGGTGCATCCAGCAGGTACAGGTCTGCATCTTTATACACGGCCCTGAGGGAGAAAACACGCATGGTGAATCAGAGAGAAACAGAAAGGCAAAGAAATGACATATACTGAGAAAAACAAAAATGTTAAGAAAAAAACAGTATAGAAAAAAAACTAAATGCAATAGACACAGAAGGAGAAAGAGAGGGAAAAGGGAACAAATCAATTCATGTGATGTCAGAAGCCAAAAAGCAATGATTGGTGGTAAATTGATGCCAGGATACTAAAACCATGCATAAATAATGCATGTGAATATGAGAGTGTCTGACTGTTATAATCTACACACATATTTAATGGAGCAATAAAGCTTTACTGATGCCGTAGAAAGCACTCGTCATTAAAAAGTGAGGCCATAAAACACAAGTTAGTGCAAGCAGACAAACACACAGATAAGAATGATAGATGATGGTTATCACCTCTGGCAGGTAATGATTATGTACAGTAGAGGCTCGATTCTTTATACAATTGGGAACCAATAAAAATAATAAAACCTTTAAGCATTGCCAAAGATCTCAAATCCTAGATCCTTGTAAATATTATTTAGTAGATGTTTTTATTGGCTTACCATGGGAGGGCTAGTAGTGATGATATTGATAACGGTGATTAGTTGGTGGCCCTGAAGTGTATTAATTGTGAACTACTCAGTCAGTTATTTTCCGTGAGGAGCTCTCTTTGATACATGCACTGTGGAGCAGCTTATATTTTAGCCATTTCAAATCCTGCTACAAAGGGAATTAAATTCCCATTTCTCATTTAACTAGAATTTACAGTCCCGCAGACTCTAGTAATTGATTCTAAAAAAAAAAACCTCTTCAGAGATCAATTTAAGTATGGCTCAAATCCTTAATAGTGTTCTATTTTTGTCCATTGCAAAACAACATGGTCACATAACGGCTGGACAAAGCAAAGACTGTAATTATATCTAATCAGCAGAGAAGGTCTGCGCTGACAGATATAAGGGGGTGAATGAGGTGTGCTGACAGATGCTCAGGTGTGACAGGAAGTACCTGGCTAGGTTGAGGCGAGCCCTTTGACCGCCGCTGAGGGTCACTCCTCCTTCGATGAGGAGCGTCTTGTCCTTCTCAGGCAGCAAAGCAAAGTCCTAGAGAGGAAAAAAAGGGGGTTAGCGGGTCAAACACGTGCATGCAAGGTCACCTTTTGTGCTACAGCAAGAGTGACTGTGTGATACCAGAGAGCTTGACAAAAAGGCAAAAACACATTAAGACACTGAGGACAAACCACCTCTTTAAGAAATACCTCACATCCACCTCTTCCATATCAGCCTCTACTTGCTTTATATGCTTGAGTATCAAAGTAAAACAGATCACTTTTGTTTCTCCTTTCAATTCTAATTTTTTAAATTATTTTCTAAATAGTGACCATGGTTTTTAATCTTACCCCTTTTAGCATTTATTCCACATTGTACTGCCTAAGTATGTCATTTAAATCCCTAAAATATGAATACATGCATACATGAAACAGGATGTGAGATGCACTATCAGTGTGTGAAATGCTACAGTTACGGAAACTAGGTCAATGGTTTGAAGATATATTATAAGCTCAAATTATATCTACTAATTCTGATAACTTTGGAACAAAAACACAAAACACTGTTACGGTTGATGGTGGATTGAAGCAGAAGTTGTAAACATGGGATATATCTGGCAGATGAAATGTTTTAATGAAAAGAGGAGCAAGGAAAGATTAAAATGTTATATTATATTTGCAATGTGCAAAGCTGCTACTCTGAACAGCAAAACAAAAGCTCTTATCAGTGAGAGCTTGTGATGAGTGTTTACCACTTGTGGCTGAAGGGTGACATGTAGTCTACTGTTCACATATTTTGAACTGCACCCTTTTGAATGTATGAGGGCCTGTTGTCCTTTCAAAACGTCCTTTTGCAGAGTTTCTCATTATGTTAAGTTCACCTAACAGACAATAGGGGGTAGAAAATGGCTGCAAAGTCCCCTGCCATGTTTGTTCAAATGTTTTGTGCATGATTGATTATTGGAATCACGTGACTAGGTGATCATTTCCAATGGATTCTGGACAAGGAAATGAAATTTGACTGGACTTCAAATAAATTAAAATATCTTTTAGTAATTTCTTTTCATTGTCAGGTATCTCAGTACCGTGTATGCAACAAATTACGTTCCAAGCGCAACACCACACCAAGACACAGTCCTATACATGACTTTTACCTGGTGATTAAAGTAATTTATGTTTATATGATCACAAAAAGCACAAACCACATATGGGATAGGCACATGAAAGATGTCACAAGTAGAGAAATATAGTGCGTTCGGTGGTAATTGATAATGAAAATAGACGCCCACACCAATAAGGATGAAGTGACAGCACAAGTTTATCATCGTTAAAACGTCCTACCTTTTTAACAGCAGCTTCCGCTGTCCTGACAGGAGCGCATAGGGAATCAAGTTAACATGTTGTTTAACAGCTTGTAAAATAAGGCAGCATAGTAAAAACACATGTGTGTTTCACTGTGAACAAAAAGCACCTGCTGGGCCAGCACCTAGAGGCTGGAGGCAAAAGATGAGTTTACAGTGGGAAGACCACCCACGGCAGTCTGTCTGGTGCTTCAGGGGGCAACAATAGTGAGGAATTACAGTCACAAGCCCACTAAACGCCTTGTGTCTGTCTGGAGAAATCTGTTCTAGTTGTCACTCCTGTCTGTCAGCGTTGCCTTGGGGATTTTTCCTAGAGTAGAAAATCCTGTGTGCACTTTCTTTCCTCATTTCAAGTAATTTCTAGCCTCTTGAGGTGGTTTGTAAGATAAAGCATTGAGAATTAGTGTAAAAAATTGGTACTTTTAAAAGTTATTGGTTAAAAATTATCTTAGAATATTAGCTTTTCATAATAAACCTCCAAATGCTTTTATGTATCTTGAAATAATTACTACAGAGCATGTGCTCCCAAGCATTTTGTCTTTTATGATTGATGGAAAATTCAATTCTGATTCATATCAGCAAAAAAAGATTGGGTCACAGAAAAAATACAAACAAACAAAATGGTTGCTCAACACAAAAATAAAAAACTGATTTCAACCTGCGATAACTCTAAAAATTGATTGACAGGTCTTACACAGCAAAGACTAAAACTACAACACACTGTAACAACTACTGCTGTAGAAAGGTTTGTTTACATGAGTAGTGTAAACCAGGAGTGCAGTTTAATATGCCAATATTTTAAGTTAGATCCTTGAAGGAAACACAGAACATGCACATTATCCTCTGAATCTCAATCTTCAATAACAAGAGACAACCTTAAATGTATGCGTTAAGAAATATTATGGATGTATTATTATTATTATTATCATCATTATTAGATAATAATCATGTTTTCTGCATGAGAAAAATGTGACCATTATTTTTAAATGTACCTACTGTAATGCCAGACTTATAGCGCTTTACTTAACATCGTCACCACAACTGACTACTTTAAACAATGTGTCAGCTGCAATACTGTTTGAAGGTGAGCTGCTTTTTAACAGCCTGTCATTGTTAACGGTAATTTCACAAAACTTCAGTAGAATTGTCTCTGTCAGCCTCAACACTCACAATCAAAGCACAGAGGAAGACGTCCTGTCATTCTTGTCATTTCCATACAATATACAGCAGAACTGGCAGTGTGACTCCTCTCCATACTGCTTTTGTTTTTACAGTTTCAGTGACGCCTCATGCCAGAGTTTGACGCCTCTCCTCAAAGACAAAATGGATGCTGGTTTTTATAGTACATGGAGACGTCAGATTTGCACGCCAGCTTTGTTTGCTGTGACAACATGTTGTGTTTTTTGTCCAAACCACTGAGGTACTGTCAGTGCCACAGGAAATGGGGCGTGGTAGTAAATAAATATGGTGTTACCCTCTGCATGAGCGGCTGCATTTCAGTACAAATAATACTAACACAGTTTTTAAAATATGAACCCTATTAAAACAGAGTAACTTTTATATTTACATGGACTCCAAAAATGTGATTATGGACATTTTCTTTAATTGTTTTGGTAGTTCTGATATGTGACAGTATGTCAATTTACTATATTTTTCTTCCTACCCAAAAATAAAGATTTTATTTTAAGTCTGATGTATCTCAGATGTCAAAATACCACCATAATAAACACCGCCTTTACTTTCAATAAGAGTCATGTTATTCTGCTCAACAATGTGAAACATATTTGATAATATAAGCTCATACTGAATCACAGGCCTAACAAGCCCACGGGTCTGATGGTTTGTCCATACAGCTCGTCTGTGTTGTCACGTCTGTCACTGGGAACCAGCAAGCTCATATTCCATCCCAGTGACATAACGAGAGATTTCCATGGCAACAGAAGAGACATTATTCCACTGAGGGGCCATCACTCAACACTGAGGCTTATGAGAGCGCGAGTGTGTGTGTGGGTTGGTGTGTATCACAGTAAGAAACAGAGAATGTGCAAGCATGTGTGTCTTTGTGTGTGTGAGGGACATTAATGGGTGTAAATGTGGAGCAGGGAAACCTGACCCATCGACGCCTTGCAGAGGCTCCAAACAGACAACTGAGCAGAGAGCATCAGTAAAAGAGGAAAGACTTGAGGAGGAAACTGCTATATGCGAAAGTTATTTGTTAAATTTAACAGTATAGCAATACATGTCGCTACTCACTGATTTTTCCTTGTTCATATTCCCTGTTTATTGACACTTTTACCTTTGTATTATTTTTTTGCTTCAATTCATAGTTACATAGTTAGTTTCCATTAGTTACAATGGATTCCAGTGGTGACAAGTGTTAATCGCAGTACAAAAGTATCAAAATATCCTGTGTCTATCCATATTCTTTGTATGTTCAAAAAAAAAAACATATTTTCTCAAAATATGGCTAAAGACATTTTGTGTGTTTTGAACACTCATGTGGTCCATCTGTATGTTCAGTATGCTCCAAAGGCTTCTGTTTTCACTAAAATATGAGTTTTTATATTCATATTTTTGAGAAATGTTAGTGTTTGAAGCCCCCTGACCATATTGACTAGACTTCTTGGGAGATTATGTTGGAGGAGTGTGTTGATTAGATTGAGAACATTGCTGCCACTGTGAAAATAGTGACAGACTGCACCGATTTACAACCTGGAAAATAAAGTCTTGGAAGAAATCCTTTGCTGTAAAAGAAGTGGTTATGTTTAATGTTTTCTGGTGAGTTTGGAATAAACAGCACAACAATCTGTGTAGGTTGCATAAGCAACAACAGCCATAATGGTTGAACATACTTACAGAAATCCATTTCTTCTGCAGAACAGAAGATGTAAAAAAGACAGGAGGGAAAAAGAATGAAAAAAAATGATTAAGTGAAGGTACCTCCTCCAGCTGGCAGGCCTTGATGACGGAGGAGTAGCGGTACTCGTCATAGGTCAGACCAAACAGTATGTTGTCGCGAATTGTCCCCGGCATGATCCAGGAAGTCTGTGGTGAGAAGGAGATTCGACCGCTGTGTCTGATTTTACCCTCCGATGGCACCAACTCTCCCAGAATCATCATCAGCAGGGAACTCTGGAGGAAACAGGGAAAACATGGTCACACTTTTTTGGGTAGGGTAGGGTTTCAGCTCCTTGCTGCAGGACACTCTGACCAAACATCTGAAAGTAGATGGATTCAGTAGCACTTGCAGATTCAGCGTGGTCATCCAAAATTTCACTTGGATGAGATAAACTTACTTTCCCGGAGCCAGTGGATCCAGCCACCGCCAGCATCTTCCCCTTCTCCATGTACAGGCTGATGTTTTTGAGGACAGGTGTGATGTAGAGGTTAGTGAAAAATAGGCCGGCGTCACCATTCAGATGTCCGTTTGCTTTGTTCTCCTGCTTGATCTTCTCAAACAGCTCACCAATGCCCTGCAGAACAGATCAAAATCAGAGCCTACACTGTTTTGTCGGGACTGAACAAACACCAAAGATAAGCTGAAACTCAGCATTTATATTTAGCCATATCTCCAAGTTTGTGGAATATTCATTTTATTTATTTATTTATTTATTTTTTGGTGCAAATTCAAAATGCGCATTAAATGAAGAAGTAGATCGAAACACATTATAAAATGTGTGTGCGTCCAATTTTTATAATCTGACACTTTTGATAACATTTTTATTTTTTTACATCATCTCTAACATTCTACATAAATAGAGCTCCCAGATGTTTCCCCCAAATAATGAGCCACTATACTGTAGTTCATTATGTCACATAAAACTCCACTGCACTACAATATACTGTTATACTATATACTACTATAGGGTAGGGTACTGTGCCCCATGCTTTGGTGCTATAGTACACTTTTACAATACACTAATACAAACACTGTACCATGCTAAGCTTAAGTATACATAATGTGTACAACAACATGTGTACGTGTGCATGACATTTATTTGATTTGTGTTTTTCCCTTTAGTTTACAGAACTGCCTGTACTGCTTCAGGGTGAGTGTGTCTGCCAGGCTGTGCTTTCAGATAGTGACAACAGGCCAAACTCCTGTGAGAAACAAGAGATTCTCCAAAGACAGAAGAAGACTCCCAAAGTCTCACAATGGCCTTACTTCACCTCATCTGTCACCGCCTCTGTAAAGATTAATGGGTGACACATCACTGTTAGAAAAGGGGAACTCTGCTTGACTTGCCGGCTTAATTATTGACCCCTGTGACATTTTATGGGTCATCGTTCCCCTAATGCCGGGACTTGCTGGGGTTTGTATAGGTTTGTCTGTGCGATTCTCATTCTAATGAGCTGACGTACATGCTGTCAGCAGTAAAGAAAGGCAACACCCCTCCTATTCATCTGCGAATGGCACATTCCAGGAAGAGGAGACGGCAAGAACAGAATCTGGGAATTAGGTGATGAACACAACTCTGAATCTCAAAGGGAGATTCAGAGCGTTCCCAGCAAAGGCAAAGTTTGGTGACGAGACTGGGATAATTAATTATGCAAAGTGACAGAAAAAAACAGAGTTGGAGTCTGGTTTTCTCACGGTATTGAGTGGTCAATGAATCACACCTGTTCGACTAAGTTTATAGCCTCTGTCTGTATAGTAGATAAGATTATGCTACCCACTCCCAGTGATGGTAAGGAATGAACTATTACAGATGTAATGGATGGCGGATTTAGGGGTTTGAGCTTTAACTTTATTAAACAAGCCTTCCTCTCTTACATTTAATGTACTATAGACTGGCCGATACTGGATTTTTGGGGCCTTTTTTTCCCCCACATAAAGAAACATATACAACACAAATATCTGACACTTGTCGGGACTACAGCATTGCAACGCTGTTTCTCAATTAACTACCATAAACATATCTTTGGCATCTCTGTATAGACATTTATTGTTATGACATATGGCCATATAGATATTATCTGCCATAGGGCAATATAATGACCTGGCCAGTTTATTAACTCCACCCCTCTTTGTGGTATTACAGACACATAAAGAAGTAGCTGAATATTCGAATCAGTTCAGTCTTCAATTTTGTTATGCCCAGTAAACTGAGCATAAGGAACTGTTTTCTATCACATGTACACACCCATCTACTTAAACATTACCCTTAAAACTTATTTTGGCATCATTACCTGGGTTATTTCCCTCCAAACTAAAAATATTTAATGATTAACTATTGATTAATTAACATTAAGAATTACATCAATCAAGTCTTAGTTACTGTATAACCCAGTGGGATCAGTTCCCAAAAAATGTTTCTTACAGGGTTTCAGTTTGATAGAGAAAGATAGAGATAGAGATGAAATTGAATTTTGTTTGGCTATATGTTGACTAAAAAGTAAAAATTTCGAGTGATGGCATTCTTTTGTAAAATTGTATTCATGCCTAAAAAGATTTTGTTGTGTTAATTTATTGTATGATTCAAATACCCAATTCACCTGAGTTGTGCTGTGAAAATAGCCCATGTCATTTTGTATTTAAGCATTTAATAATTAACCAATTATTAATCATCAACGTAACTGATGATAGATTAATCAAACTGCTTGAAATTTGTGTCTCTCTACACTGAGATTTGCATTTGTGGGAATCTCTATTTTTGGTGTTATAAGTTAGTAGTTTAGGTAACATTGTTCTCGCCTGATGGAGGAAATGTTCCACAGTTTGACTAAACAACACTAAACACACAGAACCTGCTATAAATTAGTAATTTTCATTAAGTCTCATATTCAGTTTTGACACACAGATGAACGAACCTCGTCCCAGGACGCAGACACATTGACCAGCTCCAGTTCAGTGGTGGTCAGGTTGTACTCCAGCACTCTGTATTCTTCCTTCATCAAGAAATCCTGGAGAAAATAAAACACATGCAGGTACATCAGTACATTTATATTATACATTTACTATGTACTCCTCAATTCTGTTATGAGCTATAAAAGGTTTCAACACCAAAACTGACATTTCTAGACTTAATCTGTTGATGGCCTTGACATTTTAGCAGTAATAAAAGGCATCTAACTTATTAACACAGTGAATGAAGCCTAAGCATACGTACAGTAGCCTGGGATCAGACAATCTGCAAGCTCATGTTTTATTTGCTCTTGCAGATACACATTGCGAATTAATCTGGCGATGCCAGGCTACGCGTACACATGTCATCCCCTCTCTGAACCCACCTCGATCTTCTTGACCAGTGCCAGCGTGTCGTACCACATCTGGATGGATCCTGGCAGCTGGCGGGTCAGCGTCATTCGCAGCACCATGCAGTAGGAGGCTGTGGTGAAGATACGGCGCAGGATGATGCCTTTACTGAGAGCGTGCGGCACAATGGCAGACACAATGACCAAGATGGCAGAAAAGAAGTACGAGGCGCTGTAGAAGTAACGCAGAGAACCGATCTTCCTCGTCAGCGTCATCTCATCCCTGAGGAGGGAGGGAAAGTGGGGCAGAAGAAAAGGAGAAGAGAAGATCATTTTCTTAATGACTGAAATTTCACAAGCATATAAATATGCATAATAAAGTATAATAAAGCTTTTAATAGTTTCAATTTATATTTAATATGCAGAGGAACTTTCATGGACCTGGCAGGAATTCGTTTTGCTGATTTGTTGATTGAATTAAAGAAAGATATTGTTTCATTATTACATGTGATTTTTGCATACATTTGTCATATCACAATTGATATCTGAAAAATTCTGTTATTCATTTCACATTATTGATTTTAGCGACATCACACTGACTTAATGCTTGACTTCTGAGAATTACAGGAGTTGTCTTGGTTAACAGCATGTCAGGTTTTCATGCTGCTATTATCAGGTAAATGTGAAGTCTTGGTGGCTCAGTGTTAGCTGATAGTTATCAACATATTTCTGCACCATGACATCAAAACTCTTTCCCGTATGTTTATTGAGCTTACCAATTACAGTGATTCTGATTCTGGCTCTGACAGCCACCAGTGATGCCAGCGTGGCTCTGCTGGTTGACCACATGTTTTAACATCTCTCTCTTAATTTTTGCACCAAGTTGATTCCATTTCTACGGTACAGTCAAAATGATGTTGCCTGACTGCCTTTCTCTTGTTTCTTTTCCCTGCTCAGTTCCATTCATTGCAGTATATCAAAGATATGAATATACATATAGTATATAAAGACATACATATGTCCAGAGAGATGCTGCTTCAAATCAAAGTTTCTTTCCTGGTTAAAATTGCCTTAAACCTACTAACACCTGACCTCAGGAAGCTAACACTTTATATTTAAAGACTTTCATAGTTTTAAATGACCAGCAGTTATATTGTTGTAGTCAGCATGAGTAAACTTAGGTATACTTAGGTATTAAAATAACAGAAAATAGCTGCAGGGAACTTTTGTGATACAGTTGTGTGCTTTGGTGTCTTACTGCCTGATGTTCTTGATGATGGTCTCCATCACCTCCTCCCAGCCGTACGCCTTCACAGAGTGGATGTTCTCCACGATCTCTGAGGTGAGAGCCAGCCGGCGGTTGATCATCCCAGCACGCTTCACTCTGTTTACAGGACACAGTTTTACTTTACCAATTTACAGCAGCATCATACACGCATAGAGGCAGATTTCTGTATGCACACAAAGAGACATGTATATGCAGGTGGACAGACCCACACACAGACACAAACACAGAAATTCACATGGTCAACATGGGCTCAGGTGTGTACAAGCAAAAATCCATGCATACATTCAAGCATAAACTTGGATACCACAAAAAGCAGCTACACATGCACAAACATGCTCACATGCACATTCATGTATGCACCCATACTGTATACAGTATGATATAGTATACAGCATACAGCACACACTGATACTGATATATGTTCTTTAAATGGATGTGTGATAGTGTGTACCCACCGGTGAGGTCCCATCTTCTGGGAGAGCCAGGCCTGGATGATGCCCAGCAGAGTCAGCGCTGCCAGGGCGCAAAAGCCGTTGACCTCGATCAGCTCCCAGATCAGACCCACACACAGTATACACTGCAGGGGGGTGATCCATACAAAGTGGGCCAGACCCAAGCTCTGCAAAAAGCATACACGGTACACAGAGATTACATTAGTGCACATGGAGTAACTGGAATATGACTTTAATTACAGAAGTAATACTACTGGGACAATTTTCAGTAAGGAAAATATTTTTTTGCTCCTGACCACAGAGAGGTCAAAGTTCAGGTCCAAAGAAAACTCTACCGAAAACCTGTTTTCAGTATCATACAGTCACTACCTGCATGCTTGAAAGAAGGAAAACAGTAGCAGAGAATAGCAGCTGTCCTTGGATCAAGACAGTATAGCAAGTAGATTATGCAATGCTTTTATATAAAGAGTCAGATGTGACTAAGTTCTCTTTTCATCAATGCTCAAATCATTCCACCTACAATGCTTCAACTGCAACATTTTTATGGAATATTCAATACTTTTTCCTCCCTGTGAAAATGACTGAAGGAGTGAGTATGCGATACAGAGTGGACATACTTAAGGTTTTTAGTGAGCACTACTTACTACTTACGTACTACAATGGACAATAGTTGAACCTGGTCCTAGTGTAAAAGAAACACTGGCACACTGGTGTCCACACATTCATTTACCTCAGGGAGGTCAGAGTGCAGGGTTTTTTTGGTAGGATTACTTACAGAGCTTTGATGACATATTGAATGTTTTGCTATTGTTTTAAGGTTTATTTTTTATAAAACTCCATCCTCTACACATTTTTCATGAAAGATTTTCAGTGCAGAAGAATGAATGAAGGTTACAATGACTGAACGCAAGACAGAACAAAAAGTATGCAAGCACAAAAACAGGGGGAAAATAGTCCAGAAAGAAAATAAGGAATATATCAAACAAACAAACTTTTTATTTTGAGGAATCCACTTATATCTAGTCAGCACTGTACTGATGAACCACAGCTGTACTGTAAGTGAGAAAGTCTTCTCACCTCGATAAGCTCCCTTTCATCCACTCACCAACAAGGGAACTACATATAGGTAACACCCCCCAGTCATATAAGAAGAGTGGTGCATTGGCCAAGCCACATCCAAGCCAGGTGATAATTGTCTCAAAAGCAGGTTGCAGAGTGTTTCCACATTCAACACCTCAGTGAGACCCAAAGCAAGACTGAGTTCAGCCCACACACATACACACACACACACTTCTATACTTGCTAGGACATTCATTGACATAATGCATTCCCCAGCCCCTTACCCTAACCTTAACCATCAGGACTAAATGCCTGACCCCAACCCTTACCCCTAATCTTAATTGTAACCTGAACCTTAAAACCAAGTCTTAACTCTCAAACAGCCCTCTGAAGGTCTCTCTGAAAGTCGTGAGCGGCAAAAATGTCCTCACTTTCCAAAAATGTCCTAACTCCCATGGTCTAAAACTCAAACTGGTTCTCACACAGATAGATGTAGTATAGGACACACACAAACACACACACACACACACACACACACACACCCTACAGCTATGTTGTCTTGCATAATCAGATAGGTGTTTTTCCACACTGATTCAGTTACAAAATAATTTCCTTAAGTAAACACACCTGCACCAAGTGTGTGTGTTTGTTTGTATGTATACTGTATATGTGTTTAATGTTTCAGATCTATTGTCCTCTAATTGTCCCTCAGTATGAAGGTGTTGGATAATAAAACAGATTCACTGAAGTCACTGAGGGTGTGAACTGTCAATCTTCTTGTCCCTCATCCTGCCTGAGGACACAAAAACTTTCCATGGAAAACTACTGTATTGTTCTTTTGACTTAAAAAAGTGACATGATTTTTACACCCAAACAATGGGATGCAACAAAAGTTCTGCACTTGAAAACCAATTATTAAAAGATGCACCTTCTGTACTAAGTAAATCTCTACTGTGTACACTGGTGTCCCAGAGTAATTGGTACAATAGATTCTACTGTTCTAAATAATTAAGCAGACAATTTAACAAACAGTAAGAGATCTGCATTCCTTGTTGCTGGCAAATCAGCCGGCCAGTGTATGACAGTTTCCTTACATTTGGATTTGGAGCATGTCAATTACCACAGATTGCAGGGATCAAAGGTTTATGGAATAGTAATATTATTAATGCAAGTGAACAAAATGCTTGGGTTTTCTCACCTCATCCAGCTTGTTGAGGTGGGCAGACATCAAACTGACCAGCTGACCAGTGCTGATCTTATCCAAGACTCGGCTGGACAGCTTCAGGGTCTGAAAAGGTCAAAGGTCAGGGGTCAGTTGAAGCGCAACGGGAGAAAGTGAATCGGTTCAGGGGAAGTTGGTGACACGTGGCCATGCTTTGACACCAGGCTGCCACGCCCCTCTCAGCTGCCTGTGGATTGCCACTACTAGATTTCCACATATAAGAAGGTTTCTGGGAAAGTTCAGTCACGCATTATAGACAAGGTGGATGCCTTCAGCTGATAAGGAAGGCTAGAAACGCCAGATCTTAAAAACAATAGCAAGAAAAAAGCTGGAAAATGCTCACACACAACTGTCTGAGTATCTTATCAGCTGGGTTGTTTTGTTTTGTTCCAACAACTGGTTGTTACAGCAGTAACTTTAAGTAGCAATTGTTTGATTCATGTGTAATCATGCTACTGGCTACAAGTTTTGGGAGCCTTTTCACTTGAACTCAACATATGCAACATATCAGAGGCAAACATTATTTTTGCTCTCATTATGTTGCAATTTAAAATGGAGTGAGATAAGATTATTAAATATCACTGTTGCTGAAATATAATAGACCATATTTTTTGCATGATGACAATACATTTTAGACATATCTTTAGACATAGAGCTTACAAAGGGAAAGACTGGCTTAAGTTTTATGCAAATAAAGAAACAACTGAGTCTCAGTTCCATACATACACCCTTGTTGTCCCCTTACCTTCTTGTAGATAAGACTGAAAAGGGCGATGCGGATCTGCATGCCCAGGTGATGCAGGCCAAAGATGGCAGGTTGCAGTAGGAGAAAGCGGGCAGTGAAGAGGAGACAGAGGCCAAGGGCCAGGAAGTATCCCTGGCTCCGCTCCGGAGTGTGGAAGGGGTCGAAGGAGCCGATGATGCGACCCAAAAGCTGAGGCTGCACCGTCTTGGAAGCCTCCTACACCAAGAGATGGGACAATAAGAGATGAGATGAATGTACTTGATGTACTTTTACATTAATAACTCTTTTTCTTACTTCTTCTATTCGTCTGAGAAACAAAAATCAGTCAGCTTGCCTGTTGCTCTTGGAAAGGCGATACATGATTTCCTCCATTCATATTGCAGTGCATATCATTCATAATACAATTATTTGTTAAAAATCCTTAAAGGTGTCAAAGCTATCTTAAAAAAAGAAATCACTCGTGCATACCTCTGCCAAGCCGCACTGACATCAATGCCAATGTTACAATTTCACAATTAACCGTAACATAACTGAGATTCTGCTAAATATTTAAGCACCTCAAACAACCAAAAACTCTTTGTTGGCTTCTCCTAAGAACCATCCCCAGAGCTTTTCTTGTTTTCCCACACAGCCTCTTTAACATCCAACAGGCTTTCTCATCGTCATGACAACCACATCCAACTGTACTAACTGACCCAACGGCTGCAGTCACCACCTTCCCATAAGTCCGGGACAGTGAGATGGTTTGAGACACTAGGGTGCGACATGCTTGGGATGTTTGTGCGTCATGGTGCTGTAGCTCTATAGGTCCTCACCACTCCAACACTGTTAACAGGTACGACATACACGCACCTACAGGTGGAGCTGACAGCGAAACAGCAGTGTGTGACAATGATTGGGGGCGACTGAGAGAATTTTTAAAACTAATGTAGTCATGACCTGATCCTGTATTTATCCAATACTGTATTTTGTGTTGTTTACTTACTGTGAAGAAGGATGGATCTCAGGCAGTATTTATACGTGTATGACATAAAAACATTATTTACTAATGACAGAAAACCTGCAGGCCTACCTTCTCCATTGCTAATTCAAGTTTATAATGTGTGTTTAGTGGGTGATGGTTATTTGTTTAATAAAAGATATACAACTCTTAAAAGGGAAGTATGTTTTTGGACATGTGTGCTTGTGTCCCCAGAAGTTAAAACTTTTAGCTTTCTATCTATTTTCAGCTACAAAATACACATACCTAACATCACATTGAACCGAGCATAAGAATCATGAGTTTATATCTGCAATTCAGTGGTATGATTCATTATGGCAGCATTAACACCACACTTCCTATGTCGAGTTATGTCAGATTTGCTTCCTCCAGGAGATGACAGGCCGACAGACTCACCCCGAGGTAGAGGAGGACACCAAAGAAGGCGAAAGGGCCGATGAAGCAGCGAGCCAGCGCTCTCATCAGCTTGGGCTTGTTCTTGGCTGACACCACCTCTCTGTCCCATTCTCTGCAGGGAGGACAGAGTTACAACACAGTTAAACAGCAGTGCAGGGAGGGTGGGAGAACAACACATCCACCAGCCAAATGCCAGCAAAGTTTGGCTGTGGCAGATCTATTTGTCTACTACTACTTTGGCAACAAACCAGCTGTCCAGTTTTCTCTTAACTTTGGCTGTAGTGCCTTTATTTATTTTCACGTTGTTAAAAATGATTTGGCCACCGGTGGGAGAGTCATTTAGAAACAAACATTAGTAGTTAAATTATGGAAAAATAAAATCTGAACATTTGAATATTCAGTATTCTTTATTTCTTGACTGGAAGTTCATTCTGGCAAATCTACACTTTGTTGAGCTCCTGTCTATGTTACACCTTAACTTTGTGATGTGCATTTTTAAGTTTTATAGATTTTTCTAAAAAGAGAGATATCAAGGAAATTTGTCATTGTACAACACAGTGTTACACACACACACACACAAATAATTAATTCGATTTAGAATAGAATCATATAAAATAAAAATAAAACAATATATGCAGTTATTTATATACATAAACACATATACAACTTTGAATATTGCCTATTGTAGCTTTAAGTTGGTTGCCCTTGTTACAACACTGTAGGATTAACTTCCCACAACTGCCCTGGCAAGCAGTTACAGCTACAGTAAGTAGCTGCATTGTTTTCTGAGGGTCATTTATAACCGGGGTGATTTGGCTGACCAGTTCCATGGTGAGTGAAGGGAGAAGAAGTGTAGAAGAGAAAGGATGAGTGAAGAAGGAGATAGAAGGAGAAAGAAAGAGGGGAGACCATAAGTTAGAAAGTGATAAAAACAGAGTAAGAGGACAGGGTCTGAAGTGTGTCCCTATAATAACAACAGGTATTGATATTCTTAAGTTAAATAACAATGGACTCCACCAAGCTCTAAAAACAGATGGTAAAGATGTATATAAATAGAACTGCTGCCAGTTTTGTACAGTATATTTATCTCAATTTGGAATTTAAATGTAACTGAGGTAGGGATGCACTGAATTGATCCAATACTGACCCTATTAGTTTATTCATCGATGCCATAGAATTCCATGTTTCTGTTTTTGTTATCCTCATTCAATCGCAATGTCAGACTCCTCAACATGCATATATCCATAACTTGCTTTAAGACTGTATGCTCACCCACATTATTAGATTCCCATGTTCAGCACCACTTCGCTCATGTTCAAATCTAATGTCCATTATTACTTCATGTTCATCTAAACATCCTTCATCCATTCCTCAGTCCTCCCTTATGTCAATATATAGGTTGGGTGAACCCTGGAGAGCCAAAAGTACCCATTTACCTTACCCACTACCCACAACCTTGTCAGGGTGTAGCCACCTCTTGCCCACAACCCTGAACAGTATGTGAATACACAAAATTAATGGATATCATCTCAGATTAATGTAGGGGTTTTAGAGTTTCTGGTGATGGCAAATGGTAGACTAGGTGAAAAAGTTACCAAACTTCTCAGCTAAGCTCTTATTTGTTTACTGTAATAATACAAAAAAGGTATAAAAATATACATTTCGATTTCAAATAAATGTCACCATAAATGCTTATTTTGAATTAAAAAATGTATTAAAAACACTTCATGTCTAATCAATGTTTTGTCTATTTTTTTACTAATATTTCTTTTTAGTTCTTGATTTATACAATATCAGCTTTTGCAGAAAATTAAATCCTTTCCATGCCAGAAAAACTTACTGAATTGAACTGAACTGAGTGTGTGATGAAGGGGCTGACGGTACACAGCATGCTTTAATAGAAGGTAAAGTTCACATTCCCAGAAGCCTTCACTGTTTGCCTGATCGGAATAATGAAAGCAAAATCACCCACCACTGCTCATTCATCACCCGGTGGGCACTAAGCCCTTTCTAAAAGGTCGACTTTTTAACACCCATGTACATTAACCGGCTTGTTGGCAGCATTCAGTGTGACGTGGATCCCTGGGTTACCAAGAGGCAAGGCCAATGTGGGGCACTGCTGTGGTCGTTAGGCAAGGTAAAATAAGAGAAAGAAGACATGGGTGTATTTAATCTTTGGGTTAACATCCAACTTCCCATCCAGTGCTATTAGAACAGTGAAAGAAAGGATGGTGAGGAGAAAGGAAAGAAAGGGATAGATGGAAGAGAGCAACAAGTGACCGGAAGGACAGGGTATTTGCAGATTTCAGAAACAAACTTTTAAATTTACAAATATTTAGAATTTCAAATATGCCATTTCAAGAAGAGAGAGAGAAGAAAGGGGTAAGTGAAAGACTTCACTTGAGTTTAATAAAATTATGAAATATTGCAGACTGTTTCATGTCATGCATGGCCATGACCTGGTTTAAACATGATTTTAAAGGCTTAAATTTACATGATATCCATCCTCTGTGAAGAGTAAAATGATTTAGTGAAAGATGGGGGGGGGGGGGGGGGGGGGGGGGGGGAGTAAAGTGGCCTGGAGGTTAAAGTGTCTGAGAGAAAAAAAAAAGACTGACACAGATAAGAAAAACAGAAAAATAAAGTGAATGCAAGATTAACTTAATCTGAAAAAAGAGTGAAGGAGAAGAAGAGAGAAAGGGAAATAACATGACATAGAGGAGACACATTGGGAGTAGAAAGAGAAGAGTTAACCTTGTCCATCAGCCTGGTTGTTTGTTTGGCACACACACCTTTGGTTTATGTCTAGCCCTGTTTAAATGCCAGCCCATATTTTAACTTGACTCTGATGGAAGGAGGGCTACTGTAAACACATGTAAAGGGCACGTATGAAAAACATCAAGGGTGCAGACTCATAGGTTATAATTCTTCTACAAAATAGAAGGATTTTATGATCTTGTAAGTTGGCCATGTACAAAACCCATACACAGTGTGCAGGGTGCATTTTACCTACATCTGTATTATGATGAAGTGGATGGTTGTAGTTGATCCAGTGAATAGTAACAAACCTGGACAGTTTCTGTACATCTTTTCATCATGTGTAGATACAGTTCAGTTAGTGATTTCATGCATTCCCCAGAATGCCTCACAACCAACTCCCAAAAATGGGTTTGAATTAACTACATTGAGCTGTGAGTTGTTCAATAACTGAACATTGGTGCAAAGCCGTGGCTCTCGAAAAGGAGCCTTTGGTCTTTGATTCTGTGGGATTGACGCCAACATCTGATGTTTAAGGTTGATGTTTTAAATCGGTGACTTGTGTGCTGGTGGCACACTCCACTGAAGATGGAAGAAAAATGTTAAGATATCATATTGTTTGTGTTCAGCAAGCAGTCAGTGGGAAAAGTGCCACACCAAACAATAAAATTGACCCATAAATGCTTTTTTAAAACATGTCGATATGGATATGGTTGGATTCTTTTCCTTTTAAGATGACAGATCACCTCACTAGTAACTTAAGGGTTAGGGTATGTTACTTGTTCCCTCAAATGACAAAAACTGCATTTTAAATCAACCTCTTCACCTTTACATTATATCCAACTACCAAACAGGAGACAGCCTCATGTTTATGTCACTACCTTGCTGGGTAACTAATCAAAAGCAAGGTTTCTTTACTTCACCATGCTAGGGACAACAAGTAACCACACCACAATGATACCTGAGGTCTTAGCACCCACTTTGCAAAACTGTCCTAATAAATGAATCAGGTGGCAGTATGGGAGGAGGCTACTTCTGATCTCTTCTCCCATAGTCCAGATCTCTTTATGAGCCTGGGCTGCAGCGACACATTTGCCAGTCAGTGTGCTGGGATGTAAACTTTAGGTCAGGTACACAAACTTAAACTGCACAAACCTTTCGAGTCTCTCAGAGAGGTTGTCTGCCAGATCAAAAGAAGGAGCTTTATACACATCTGTCAGCTCCAACTTCTTTCTGAAGCCCTTCCTCAGCAGCGGTGACATCCACCTGCACAAAAACCACAGATTAGACAAATTGCTGACTATCACATTATGTGTACTTGATAATATGCTAACATATCAATACAGTCCAACATGTGCAATGATTTATTTGCATTGATACACATGTATTCAAAGTGCACTGGAACACTAAGAATGCATTGTCTTACTATCCACTGCTGAAAGACACTGTACAGTATATTAAACACATAAAATATGTTTTATAATTAGGTCAAGTCATGTTAAAGACAACATTAAAAGCATTTGTTTGTGTGATTAGAGGATTAAGCCTTTGGAACCTTTAATGTAAACTGGTGTTAGTTGTAATATGAGTAATCCCTGAGGTTTCACAGTCAGACTAATGACAGAGAAGGGCGATTAAGTCAGATGTTTGCTTGTCCCTGTGAGTAAGTTATCTAAAGAAAGACCGTCCCGGCCAGGTGACACAACTTAGTTTACATCAGACTTTTTCGATCTGCTTCTTCTTGGAGACACATCGGTGCACCCTTAAACAGAACTCAGACTGCATTATCATTTTATTGTTAGACATTGGGTTTGCAAATCTTCGAGAACATCTACTCGCACCTGACAGCGTTTTCTAGAAGATACCTCATCGGAGCACAACTCACCTTTCACGCACAGTTTCAAGCAGTCAGGTGCGCATTTTACGCAAAGAATAAGTGAACAACCTCCGTCTCACTGGCACTTTTTGACTGAAATATCGTTGTGATGCGCTTTGGAAGCAAAACAGGACACGGGGCGGGTCCATGGCACCATGAGAGCATTTCCTAACGAGTTTAACGCTCCTCATACAGAACACAATCACATTTTTTTTCTCAGGTTTTATGTATTTCCACCACAAAAACAGCCTGTGTCCTGCCTCACCTGCCCCATGGGGCCCACAGTTTCACATCTAAAGTTATTTCGGAACCTCCAAAAATGCTTAAACAGAAGAATCACCAACTGAGATTTGGAGCAAGTGGAGCCCTTATTAATTACTGGCAATATTAGTTGATCCCCATTACATTTTTTCTCACACGCAAGCCACCAAAACGGTTCATTAAAAGTATTTCCCCTGTGCGATTTCTTTAAGAGATGGCCGGCGGTTTTTATTTTGTGACTGTTGCTCTTCACGTAAGGATGTGGCTACAGGAACACGAAGAGCTGCCGCCTGCACCTTGCCCTGCAGAGACAACCCCAGCCCCTCGGATAAAAAGGATGCAGAGGCGAAACGCGTCTTACCAGAAGAAAAACTTGGAGAGGAAGTTTGCATCTTCCACTGGTGACTTCTGCATCCTAAGTGCGCCGCCAGTTTGGTTTCTCTGCACCTGGGTCGTCTTCGTGCGCGTCGCTCACATCTGCGGGTCCCCTGAGCGGCTCCGCTCCCACAGACAGAGAGGGGGGGGGGCGGGGGGGTCCTCGCCTGTTTTATCCTCCACCGTGTGCCTCCGGTAGATATGATGTCACTGTTTGAATGTCTGGTATCTCTATCCTCTGTGCGTCTCCCTGGTCCCTCCGGCTCTCTCTGGCCCCTGTTGTCTTGCCCTCTGCTTCAGTGCGACGCTGAGAGGACAGTCCATCCTTTATGGGCTCGCCAAAACGTGCAGAGACGCACGTCATTTCCACGCCGGCGAGCCTCAGGTTGCATATTGTGGCAACAAGCTGAAGAAGCCAGCTGATCCATGCGAGGCCACTCTGGCAGACAGATATTGATCCATATACAGTACCAGGCAATGCAGGGAACAATGAGTCCTGGCGTCAATATGGAATATTTCAACTCTAATTTCATTCAGAGGAAATCCAGTTTCAATCAATCAGTCTCTTTTGTAGGATTGTCTTTGATTTTAATCCCCTAGTTAAATTTAAAATGTATGCAAAGCTCTTTAAAACAGTTTAAGTGTATAAATTGTGCTATGTGATAGGCTAAATCTCTTGCCTAAAGGTTTCCCAAAAGCATTCACATGTTTATCTCACATTATAACCCCTTCCATGTCTATAGTGTATAATTTTTAATGTAATTGTCTTTTTTTTTTTTTTTAAATCAATTTTCATTTATGCAAAAACAAAAAAATTCCAGACTTGGAGATAGTATGTGGAGCTTTTAGGGGTTGGCTGCATTTGAAAAACCTTTATCAACTTATTGGTAAAAGCCTAACACAACTGCCCAGTGGTCCCAAACAAACAGAAAATAATTACGTGCCATGAAATGGTCTCTCATTTACACAACAGTCTGCCACACTATCATTCCCAAAATAGCAGAAACAGTTCAGGACATCTAAGTGAACTTGCAACGTTTTTTTTCTCTTTTATCAGTTTCACATTACGCACAGTTTCAGGAGAGGGAGGATCAAAACCTCCAGACATTCCATAAGAGAACAGAGATAAAATGTGAAGAAACTGTAAGTCTGAGTATCTCTCAACACAAACTGTGTCTAATGTTCATTCAGCATTTCAACTGTAGTAACTTCAAGAATAAGATGCAGGCTGGCTAAATACATATTAAGGTCATAATGGTCCCTATAACTCTTAGCTGTTTGACTGTGAAGCAGCAGGGCAGCCTTCGGTCTGAGTCATGGGACAGGTAATGTAATAATCCAATCAGGTTTTTGTTTGATGAATAATTATGGTATAATGGGAGAAGACTGACATGAATATTTTGTATTAAAGTAAAAGTGACAAGTACAGCAGCGATCAAGAGCACAGGTTTCATTTCAGCTGGACACATGATCAAACTCTGCACATAAAGTGACGCTGGTCTAATGTGTGGCATTGAATTTAACTGTTAACTGTTTAACGGTTAACTGCAACTCGACCAGTCTCACACAAATAATGTACACACTTGTGTGTACTGTAGATATAAGACAGAGGGGAGGTAATCCTCAATTTGAAAATAAGTTAAATATTGCTTAACAGATTTGTGCGGCAAACATGAATCAGAATAGTAAGTCTAATTTGTTGTTCAAATTCATGTGAGAGCAGTAAAATGAATTAAATAAGTAGAAACAAGGCTCTGTCTTGGAAGGAGAAGGGGTGTTTTGTTTTGTGTGTTACAAAAGCAACCTGAAATATGTGCTTCAATACAACTTATTAAATATAGATTAAAAATAAAGATTTAATATACAATAAATCAAATTTAAACAATAAAATGAAAGGGAACTAATAATCCTTTTTCTAATACTGAATGGGACATGTTCTTATAACCAGCAGCTGGGTCAGTGAGGGATTAAATTAATTTAGCAGAGAACTGTGTCCTTTCCTGCTTCCTAAAAGCTTCCTTATTTAGACTTTGTAATTATCTCTGTGTGTAGGAGATTTGATAAAGCTGAGCCAGAGCTTTCTAATGGATCTGAGGCTTGAGGAGAATCACATGAAGTCAGACTGTTGGTTGCTCACAAACTTTGAGTCGTATTGCTGACAGGTTTTTGCCTTTGCCTAGAGGAAGGAGTGACCTCTGCTGGACATTTACTCTATTTGCAGCAAGACAAGATTTTATTTCAAAAAGGTATAACATCTCAGAGGACCGTCAGTTGTGAATATACAGTCACAGATAACAATGATTTATATCATCTATTTTGAGCCTCAGTGAGTAGATAGATAGATAGATTACTTTATTCATCCCTGAAGGGAAATTAAGTCGTCATAGCAGCCGGTATATTTGAATACAATAAAATACAATAGAATAGAATAAAATAGAATAAAATTAAATGTTCCAGTATATGGAACGGAGTGTTGTACAGGGTACACAGTGCAAGGAGAAAAGTACAGAACTCAATGACTGAGACAATTGATTCATAAGTTACATGAGATACTTACTGTAGGATGGTAGGATGCCAATAAGACCCTGCACTTATTCTAATATGAATGATAAGGTACAGGTTGCAACAAAGCTGACAGGTAAGTTAGTTTAAAAAGGCCTTACACAAGTAACTACACATTTAATATTTTCAGTCAGCATAATGAGGGAAACCAATCCATTACGGGCATATTTCTAAATCTTTTATTGAAAAATATTAAAAATGAACACCAAAGGGAGGAACCTAATCACTCACCTATCAGACCAACAACCTCAAAATCAACTGCCAGAGTGTGAACTGTGACATTCCCTGAAGTCCCCCTGTTCATAGTCCACAGTAACCTTTAGATAAACAAGAGAAGAGCATTAATGTGACAGAGGAGTTGAACTAACAGAAACAAACACTTGAAGCATTTACAGCTGAACTCTTCAAATGCTTCTATCCATTCTTTGGCTGTAGTGTAACAAGCCGGCTCACCAACATTATTAGAAAGTATACTTTTATATATAACTTAAGCGTTCAGAACTATGCATTTATAGCCTGGAAACATTCAGTTCATTTTCGATTTCAGAGGGGCATTATCAACAGGCGGAGACAACCCATCAGAGCAACAAAACGCCGTCCTATCGGACGGTACGTCCTGTCATAAGTTCGGCAAACATATATTTCTCATCGACATACAGTTTAAGTGCAGTTGTTTGTTCTTCTTTTAAAGAAAATTTACCGTCCAGTCCATTTAATACTGCCGCTGTGGCCTGCCGGGGAACACCGCGGCGCCATCTTGGATATTTACAAAGATATCTGTCAGTCATCGTTTTAAACCCGCCTCCTACTAGATAAACGCCTCTGATTGGCTCTCCCGATAAATCAGTCTGAATGGGGGAGGGGCCAGACGGATCTGCCAGAGCAAAATGAAGCACGAGCTCGCAGATTCGTCTGGTTCCCCGGGAGTTAAATGTTAAATAAGTTTAAATTTTTAACACCTTCGCAAGCCAAATATAACTTTAGGCTCAATTATAATATTTTTATGATGGGGGAAAAATATAAAAAATAAGCCAACGGTCGTTAAATAGTGTGTTCGTCGTGGCTGGCCGTTAGACTCCGCCCACCAACGGGCAGTCACGAGGCGCATAGTGACGCAACCTGCCGTTAGCCACCGTTAGCAATGGGCAGCTACATGGACAACGCCTTCCCGGCCGGGGACGAGAGCGACGCCAGCAACGACGAGTGGGACATCGGCTGTACGGATAAAAAGTTCTCTCTAAACAAGGTTGGTTTAGAAAAAAACGCGCTTCGTCTTTTTGTCAAACCGGTTTACGCTGCCGGAGCCGGAGGACAACGGTAGCTAGCATCTTAACGTACATAAACCGCTTTAGTTTCTATTTTAGGTCGCAAGCTACCACTCAAAATAAAAACAAGATAAATGCTATATGTTGACAACAAACTAGTTGCAATCAAGTTGTTGAATTTATATACATAGATAAGTGTAATGTAAATTGTAAGCCGCAGTGCCAAAATGCGCAAATTCAAGTGTATCCCGCCAAGAAGTCTGTTTTATATGGTCCAAGTGCGAAGTTAATGTCTTAACACTGAATAAATAATCCTAATAATTCAACTACATGAGGATATCTGGTCTCCATCTGGTTTCCCCAGGCTTCCTGGTGCATTGCCTTATTTACTCCAAGTCTAACACTGTGTCCTAATTTCATTCTCCATACTTACTGTAAATCTATAAACTAAATTGTCGTTCTGGGTTATTTGGGGGACCACTATCCCAGATCACAGTGCATAACTGATCACAGCTTCACAGCTGGAAATGATTAAAACTAATTGTGCAAGTGATGAGAAAGCCTTAGGAAGAAATTGGAAAACAATAAATAAAGTATTACATCTTTTGGAAAAAGGTCTTGGTTTGTCTTCAGTAAATTCAGTAATTGATGTTCCACACATGCAGTTTAATTGGCATCCATGGATTCCTTATTGTACTTCAACTACTAAAGTAACTGATTTATTTTGAAGTATGAAATTGTGACAGCACAGTTGAAATACTATTTTTATACCCCTGGTACTTAAAAACTTACCTTCATTCTTCTTTGCATTCACATTGGACACCTTCACCTAATGGAAAATATGGCAGGAAATATGTCTCCTTAATATTGGTGCAAATTCCCATATATCCATTAAGGTACAATTTTGCTAATTTTTGTAATATTTCTATATTGCTGTAACCTCACACATGCAGATGGCACAATTTGGAATTATTTTTTCTTTGTGAATACACTCTCATCCTTCCCTGTTGTCCCAGAATTTGGATGCTGTTGTACCACATGCAGAAGATGATGTGTCAATGTTGAAAAGAGCCATCAGTAAAGGAGACACTGGGACTGTTGAACAGCTGTTGGACAATGGCAAGTACTCTTTTCATTTTATGACATTTTTGCACTTAATTTCTTGACTGTGTGGACACGTATTCACTTGTGATCAGTGTTTTTATTGCTCTATCCGTAGCAACTTCAAAGTTAGCTTTAAATAGCAATTAAAATATATTGGACCTCATGCAAGATCCTCTGGTACAAACAGCTTGGTTCTTTTGTGCCGTGTACAAGCTGTTTAACAGAATATGTGGCATCTAGACCTGTTGTCCGAGTCTGCCTTTCTTCACACTGCAAAAAAACAACAACGGTAATTTGACCTGAAATCATAATGGCCTCATCTGAATGAATTAGAAGTTTAAATATGATACCTAAAATAACTATTATAAAAAATATATGTAAGACAGACTTAATGTAAAAGTATTGTTCTTTTCGCCATATCATCATTATCATGGTTAGCAAATTTACTGAGTTTTTTTTTCTTTTATTGTATAATTTTATAATTTTTTGGTTCAGCAGCTTACAGTAGTTGCTTGGAAAATTCTCGCACTCTACACTCCTCTTTGTCGGGGACTTTATTCCGGTCTCTGTCCAGTATCATCCTGTTGCACCTCACAGTGTTACCCTGAAACAATCAATGTAGGACAAGTTTGTCGAGTTAAGAGAGTTGATGAATGTTACTTGAAACACTCTCGTATGAGCAATCATTACAGAAAAAAGACACATGAGAATAAGACAATCGCATTAGGCCATGTTGTATGTAGAATGTAGGCCAACATGGTAGATAAGGATGTCTAAATGGTTGAATTGGCGGAGAGGACAAACTACAAGTCACAGTTGAAATATAGCAACATTTGTCAAGCGGCTGGTGGTGATTTCTCAGCCTAACGTAAGCAGTTTTGTCAAAAATTAGAGCAAGCAAAAACAGGATGTTGTGTATGTGTGTGTGCACTGGGGGGCATTAGGCACATATTTACTTTCTACGTAATCATTTCATTGCCTCACTTAATTTGATCCGTTTGGTGTGGACAGGCATGGACGTGGAGACCAGGCTTGGCTTTGAATGGACTCCTCTGATGTGCGCTGTCAGTGTGGCTCATTACGACCTGGCCAAACTGCTATTGGACAGAGGGGCCAGTGCCAACTTCAGCAAAGGTCAGACCAATACGGATCACTATGTTTGAGGGGGGATTATCTTGTCAAGTTTTCTGATGCTTTTATTTGTTGATTTACTTTGTAGTTTAATGGCAACCTACACTGTTTCAGCAAAACAATCCAATTTACAATACCTCATATTCCCACATCCACTGCCTCTTATTCAATTACTACATTATATTCATAGTTTATTTGTAGTTTGATTGATTAGAAAATATTTTTTTTTCATGCTCATGTACAATGACAAACAACTAAAGAGACACAAGTAAGACAGGTCACAACGTATGATTCACCTAACCACCAAATTAAAAGACAATGTATTTAATACAGTTGATCAACTAATAAATAAAAGGCCAACCATAGGTGATGCACCTGTAAACAAAATTGCCATTATATTTTTGTTTTATTATATATTTTAAATATGTGAAACCAAACCTCAACAATGCTGTCAAAAATACAACCCAAGCAAGTATCACTCTAAAGTTTCACAGCTGTGTGCACAACACACTTCTAAATCATTCTCTAGAGCATCTTGGCATCTCTAGCCAGTCACTCAAAACATTTTTTTAGACTACTAAAAACATCAAATAGGGAATTACCTTCAAAGTGAACTATAGTTGGAACTTTTTTTTCTTGGTTCTTTCCTAGAAAAAACCCAAGATAAAAACAGAAATTACTATATTCATTCTATTTTGGATTGGTACTTGATATCATGTAGGCTCTGTTATCCCTCGCCCACCACCTTTTAGAAGAAAAGTAGGGCAGATAGTTTGATATCCAAGCCTGGAAGACAGTAATGTAATGGTGTTGCCTAATCAAACAGCCAAACCTAATCCTCCTGACAGTCCCCGTTGCGTTTGTGTCGAGCTATCCCTCCCCATGGCACCTTTTTTCAATTTCCTCACCTGCTACAGCCAAAGACCAGCGAACCAATCGGGCCTTTGCACCAGTACGCTTCATCTGACATTACTTAATGATGATGACGCCAAAGAGGAACTCTTGCAGAAACACGCCGCTGATCCTTTGAGTTGTTTTTAGTTCATGCACACTGCACCCTCGTCCCAAAGCAAAAGAAATTGAAGGCATCTGTTGGATCGAGGTCAGTCTGGGTAAAATAAGCATGGGGGGAAGAATTCTTCCATGTTAAGAAGTCTGCACTCTGCAATGCAGTTACAGTGCCCCCAGAAACATTATACGTTTTGTCTTTTAGATAAGAGTTAGTTCAGTGATGCACAATGCCTAATCTGTAGAGGGAAATGTGGTGGTTGACAGACAACTCTACTCCAGTCAGAACAGGAATGGGTCTTAAAACATCATTTTTGTTCAGGCTTTGGTGGCCTTGTCTTACTGAGTCACACTGAATAAAGGAATATTGTCAGGGAGCTGACTTTTTTTCTGACTTTTGAAATCTTGGCAGTAACAGTCTACTGTTACAGCCGCTGTTACTGTCCACTCAAATCATCAGCCAAGTCTGAAGACGTTATGTCACTGATTCAGCAACAGGAAATTGTTGGGCAGAGTTGAAAATGTTGCAAATGAGCAGTAGAACTGTCAAGCAATTGCTAATGGAAAGGTATACGTGATCACCTTAATGTTCCTGCAGTTAGTGCTGAAACAGTTGGTTAATTAATGGTTTAGTCGATAGACATTAACTAATTGACAACCAGTTTTATATCAACTAAATGTTTTATATGCCAAAAGAGCACTACATATAAATATAAATGAATGTATCTACACATGTATCAGCAATTTACACAATAGACACACAATGAGAAATCTGCTGCCTGTGTGAGTGCATTTTAAGTCGTTCAGTAAGACTCGTACCATGATTAATAAGTTAAAGTTTAATTAAGAGTGGTGAAAGTAAAACTGTGCTCAGTAAAGTTTTTTTTATTTTTTTTCCTGCATTTCTGTCACTGTTGCTGCTACACTTAAAATAAATTATTGTGTATTCTTAATTTTCCTGGGTATCCATTAGAAGCTCTCCTGTAGCCCCTGGACGTCCCCAGACCCAGGTTTGAAACCACAGCACTAGTCATGCTGTTGATATCTGATGTCAATTAATTCTCAGTCCAGAATGTCGAGTTAAACTGTGTGTGGGACTGATTTCACATGGTCTCGGCATCTGATGCTTGAGGCAGGTGAAGGAAACAATTAAACAAAAGGATGACGTGTGGTCACGTCCTGATGGCGTTTGTTAAAGCAGCGAGGCTGAGCGGAGGAATGCATGAGTGATTGATAACGGTCACCATGCTGCTATCATACCCTCTCACAAATTCTCAGGCCTCAGATTTATTTACTCCAGTCCTCTCTAGACGCAAACCAGGCAGTCTGGTTTACACCCACACACACATAATATAAACACACGCACACACTTGCACACAGATATAGAGCCAAACATGCACAGCCACAAAGACACAGGAACCCACATACAGATGTAGAGTGCATGCATGCACACACACATGCAGGAAAATGCACAAATACACACTTAGATACATACTGGGATACACACAGGTTGGGGACTCAGTCATTGGCGAAACAAAACAGGAATTGAGTGCATTGCCATGGGTCTCAGACAGGTCTTATCTGGATAAGATAAGGAGACAACTCCTCTGAAGTCACTCGGTCCCATAAAGGCAGCCACACTTCCTGATGCCAGATAAACGGCTATCCATCTCCATCAGCGTGTTATCGTCCAGATTTTTTTCTTTTCCCCATTACAGCATGATGTATGACTTCATTGTGATTTAAAAAAATGGTACTGCTCTTTCCTTTAATTTGTTCTGCTAAATAGTGAAATTACGATTGCCAGTGATTAGGATTTCATACTTTTAATTTGTTTCCATGAGGTAACTACATTGACCTGCATCATTCTCCAAAAACAAACATGAAACTGGACAGTGAATAACAGAATAACTCAACTCATCCTCCACACTACACCTTGTGCAGCGTAATGTGACTACAATTCGTTGTACAACCCTGTGTTATAGAATGACAAATAAATTAACCTTGTACTTTAAAGTTCAGAGCTAGTTTAAAGTTCGGAGTTACAAGGACATACTGTAGCTGGCGGTTTTATGGCTGACCTAAGTTGACGTAAATTGCTGTCGTATTTTGATGAGATCAGGTAATAGAAGCAATCAAATACTGCCTCACTTTAAAAATTGAAGCTTGGCAGGAGAACAGGTTTTATTCGAAAAAAAATTCTCCTCTTTAAAACCAACGTATTGTGACTCTTCATAAAGCTTACTCTAGATTTTTATCAGCTCTTAGCCATCACTGGACTATGCCAAGTGTAGTTGGTCTGTGTTTGTAGTTATAGCTATCCAAGGGCTGTGTAAACTGCAAAAAAAAACAAAACAAAAACAATCGAAAAGGTAGAAATGGTACTTACCTTTAATTATTAATAGTAAAGTTTTCTTTATCTAAATCCGTTTTTACACAGAGATAACGCCATAAAGAAAAAGAGGTGTGAAGGGCGCAACATATTACACATCACCATTGGCATCCCACCTTGCTGACTCCCCCGTTTTACACAGACATCGATTCGGCTTTTTTACTACCTCCGCTGCCGGCTCAACGTGAAACAACAATGCCCCTCCGTTCTGTGTTTGTACGTTTTATACAGAAGGCGAGGCAGAATAAAGGCAAACATTCCCACCTTGAACAGGCTGTGTAAATGGAGCTTAAAACTCTTCATAGCAAGTTGAACTGGTGCCAGTTTGTTGCCTTTTTATGTCATTTTTAAAAATTACATTTTTAATAATTGGTGCTAAGCTGAATGTTTGTTTAAATATAATTGAACCTTAAAATTGTGATGATGCACTTCCTCGCTAATGTTTTCTTGTCCACAGATAATTGGACGGTGCTCATGGCCAGCTGCACAGCGTCAGCCAGTGAAGACAAAATTGCTTGCTGTGTTGAGCTTCTGCTGTCCAGAAATGCTGATCCTAACATAGTGGACAGGTGAGGAGGAGGGTACAGATGTGATTCATGTCAAAATGTTTATAGGATTTTCAATACAGTACGCACAGTCCCATCCATAGTGATGCAGGCCAAATAAAAACATTCTAGACTTGATTTGAAAAAAAAAAACAGGTGCGGGATCCAATTTCCTTTGATGGTTCTCGTTATGTTTAGCTGCCATGTGGTAACATCATGCACCACAGTGCTCCATACAGTGTGTGTATATTTGGGTGTTTTCTTTGGAATATCCTGTTATGGCATGTGCATGTACAGACGGGTATCAGACAGACAGACATACAAACACACAGACTGTAAGGGGTGGGCAGGAGGAGTTTAGATGCTTTTTTACAAGCTTGGATGTACGTAGTGAGCATGGTTTTGATAATTTGCTGGTCAAAAGTGGCCTAGGCGTTAAGGCTAAGGTATTCTTTAACAATCATCTTGGAATCCATCTGCTCTCTGAAACTAGTTTTTAAGATAATGAAGCATGATGCTCTTGCCCTAAAGCCAAAAGAGATTCTATTCTTTTGAGTTAAATGTACAGCAATATTGTCCGGCCTCTACTAATAGCATTAAGAAACTTAAAATAGAAAACAAACATCAAGGATATTCACATAATACACCATACATGAAACGTCAGCATCAAGAAGTAAATGAAGCATCCATCCATTCTGTTCATACAACTTTGACCTCCGTTCAGCCGTCCTTGTCCCCTAATTATCTGTACTGGGGTACTGAAAAGACAGCAGCCAGTGCCGGCCACAATTACTTCACTAGAATGACTAATGTCAGAAATATCATCAAAAGTATTGATCTCACAAATAGGCGACAGTCTACCTAACCTAGAGGTTTAATTTGCATTTTGAAAATTATTTCACAATATAAATTAGTACATGTGAAGGGGGAAGTTTGTGATCCATCGGCTATTGCAGCTAGTGAATATATAAAATCTGGTTTCTTGTCCTGGTTTGGAACATGAAAAATTCCACTGTGGAAAAGAATGAAGGGAGGTCATTCTTGAAGCACTTTTACTGTTACCATCTGTGGATTTTTGCCGTGTCAGAGGGAGGATGCAGCTCCCAGTGGCTTTCTTGTTTAGCTTTCACTAATCCCCTGCCACTCTGTCACTGCCAGTATGCCATTACAAGCACGACACACACCGCCAGAAACCCCCTGATGACACACATGGACACACTGTAGCGTTAGGAAATTGATTGGTTCCTTCCCAGACAAAATATTTGAAGCAAGGTAACAAGACACAGGAGGATGCAGACGAGGGGAGATGGTGAGGAGGAGGCGCCAACAGCCACTAACATCCAGAGCAAAAGGAGTATATGAGGTTCATGTGGGTGCAGAGGATAAACCACCTCCTCCTCCTCATCGCCTCTTACGTCTGAATATCAAACCAATGATTAACAACAGCTGCTCGTCCCTCCATAGTATTGTAAACAAGCATCGTCTGTCATCTCTCAAAGTACTGCAGGAGCAGGATGGGGGGTCCATTGCCTCCATGTGTTCTTTTTTTTTTTCCACCTTCACTGTACTGATCTGTGTTGACCGTAGTTGCCTTTAAGACTGGAACATGCTTCTCTGGGCTGCACATACAGTACGTGAATGTGCACAGGGGTCTGTATAAGACGTTTCCGTGGCTTTTATACTTTTTGGATATGCGTTTACATGATTTTTCTTCTCAGCTTCAGACTGGGATTTGGATCAACCAGTCAGCTGACTAGATGTGCAGGTTTGTATGGTGTGTTGCTGAGATTTGGGAGGTGTGTGTGTCCGCTTCTCTGAGTCTCTGTGACCTACGGTTACTCATAATATCCTCTGTTTAGATCTACAGAGATATTCGCAGAACCATAATCCCAGTTTAGATTTCCTGTACCATCTGCTTTGGAATGTGAAAAAGGCCCCACCCTTTAATAATAAGGGCATCAATACCCATTGATACAGCAGCTGTGCTGGGAAAAATGTTTTGTGCATCATTATTAGGACCTGTATGAATACACACTTAGCTGTAGATTTAAGACTTGGAACTGACTTGGACTTTAATGCCGTGAGATTTAGCCTACTTGAGAATAGAATCCCTAAAGATTTGGCTTGTCTGAAAGCAAAAAACTTTTAAAAGTCTTAACATATAAAAATGCAAAACCACACAGTTTGTAAGGCCTGTTTTAACACAGCCTTTAAAGAACAATGTCTGTGCTGTGTCTTTTGACTGGTCAGCATTCAGACACCTGAAAAACTTTCAGTTTGCTTATAAAGACCCATGACTTGACTTGGACTTGCCCTAAAGTACCTGAGGCTTATTGTCAAGTTCTCCTTGATAGTATTGGCAACAGCATCCATGTGCAAAATAACCACCATGCAGAATGATCAGCAGTCCTTCAGGATCAGATAGATTATCATTAATTGGACAGTGGTAGTTGTAGCAAAGTTGTCACTGAACAAGACAAAACATAAGGTCAGCATGAAACCAGCCAGTAACAGGCTGTCTATGCATACTTTGTTCGTTGTTGTTGTTGTTGTTGTTGTTGTTGTTGTTGTTGTTGTTGTTGTTGTTGTTGTTGTTGTTGTTGTTATTATTATTACTATGTCAGACAAGATATCATCTTTTCAAGCAGATAAATGCAGTCATTGTGATTTTTGTTTTTTGTTTTAGGATTCACTTTGTGGAAGCTGTTTTTTTGATTAGTGTTTTTGTTTGTGTTTCTGGAAGTCATTCTTCTTGCTGTCACCAGGAACCATGTTTACTTTGAAATGTCTGCATATCGGTGCAGTTCAATACTACATACTGTCTGTTTGGGGACTGGCCAAATCTCACAGTCTGAAGGACAGACACACTTAACACACTGAAACAGTATGTGAGTGACCTCGGTACTTGTCTAACAGCTAACCCACCCTTGGGAAAATACAGTATCACAGGACATGAAAGCAGAAATTGATGACACTACTTTTCCCGTTCTCAAAGAGGAATCGACTGATTAATGGGTGCAGAGGAATGTGAGTAGAGAAATTGTCATACGCGTCAGAGCCATTGGTTCATTTGTTTGAGTTCACATTGAACATTAACTTTTAATGACTTGTAATTTAGTAAAGGGTGATGTGGCTGTGCGTACTGGTGGTGTTCAACCCCCCCAAACGTACCACACAGATTCACACCTGTTTGACAAACATCACCTCTGTCTAGGAACATTTTCAGCTCAATATAATTTTATTAGTACAAAAGTCAATATGTGTATTGCCAACACATTAATCCAGACAGCACCATAACATCTCAACTCAGAGTGACAAAGCAAAAAATTATGAAAACTATTACTTTTCCTTGCTGACTCACTTGAAGATAAGAAAACACTAGATTATTGTGTTAAGATCAATCAGTTATTATTTTTTGATGTTTTGGACCTAATTTGTCTTGAATTAGTGTTTTATGTGTCTCAACAGATCAGTATTTTAAGTTTAGGGATGTTTTCCTCCAATGTTACAAGAAATATTTATGTAAATAAACCTTTTTACTGCGACAGAAAGCATTAACTTGGATTTACTATCTGTCCAGTCTTAGGCCATGTATTAAAAACATGACAATCAACTTGAAAGTGATAACACTTTCCCAACCCTTTTGTTTATGTGTGAATTATGGATTGTCCCTTTTTAAAAGCGTCCTGTTTCCCCTTTGCTGTGTTGCTCTCTCACATGTACACATGTACAAACACAAACAGTTTCCTGTGAAAAAGCATTAAGTGAAGTGATAAATTGCCCCTGGATTTTCCCACCCCTCTAGACGGAAGTATTTTTTTCTCACCCGCTGTGATTGAGCCAGAGGCGATAAAATACAGACGTGCTGTAGCAGAGGTTATTTATATACGGCCCTTGTTCAGATAGACGCAAACACATGAAGGCGACACAGGAATGACTATGACTTTGAAAGGTCAAAGTTGTTAAAACCAGGTCTTTCATTTAATAATTGTTGGCTGTTGAAGGACACGTTAAACATTTGTCTGTGTGGATACACGATGCCCTGTCTGTAACCACAGCATAATTCACCCCTCTGTTATTGATCCATGGGTTCCAAACAATTGTCACTTTGTAAATAAGAAGCTAAATGCACTACTTTCAACTGAGCTTTGTAGTTACAATGTGAGGAGATGGAACTAGTCCAACTCAAAAGTACCTAATTGAGCTCTGTTGTGGAATAAGTATTAGTGTTTGGAAGATTTTGAACATGAAAATTGACAAATAGTGGTTTGGGAGGTTCAGAGATGTTTTGACTCTGTCTTTCTGTAACTTTGGGTATCTATATAAATCCATTGTCTGCCTTGAATCCAAGCTGTTTACTACGACTGCAAATATTATTTTTGATTTAAAAGTGGTCAGAGAATACATGAAAAATCGCACTTCCCTAAAGCTCAAGGTGATGTCTTCAATTTACTTGATTTGTCCGACCAACAGTCCAAGACCCAAAGATATTCAGTTTACTTTCACTTAAGACAAAGAAAAGCAGCAATTCCCCAAACTGGACGAGCGAGAACCAGAGTTTGATTGACTGGTATTATACTTAAATAACCATCATTCAATTATCAAAATAGTCAATGATTATATTTCTCTTGATCAACAACTTGATTAATCGACTAATGGTAAAGTTACAGGTTTTAAAGCAACATTTCAAGCCTACAGGTGGTATTAGAGACTCAAAACATAGATTTTTAGTGATAATTCCTTTTTAACAAACATCTGCAGTTGAAATAATGTGAGTGCATTAGGTTTGGATCAAAATGAAGACTTGGCTGCATTTAAGGCGTGATTCTTTGTATTGTGGCCTGTCACAAGTGAAACAATGAATGAAGCAGTGTTTTTGTATACCTATAATGTGGTGTTTGCTGCCCCCTGGTGGTTTCTTTGTACCTTCATCATCACTCCTGTTCAGTCATGTCCCCATTTTCTCCTATCATCACATCTCCTCTGGTGTCCTCATCTTTCCATTAATCTCTTCATTTTACCTTTTATTCTTTTCTTCCATATATATATATATATATTTTTTTTTTTTACTGTTGTCTACTTTCATCTTGTCCGTTGCTTGTACTCACACTTTACTTTGGTCTTTATATTTCCCTTGCTCAATAACTTCTCCATTCCTATAGCTACCTCTCCTCTGCTCTGTTTATTATCTATTTAATACATTTTTCTGTCTGTTTGTTTTTGTTTCTGTTTCTGTTGTCTTTTATCTTCATCTCTTCTCTGTTTTCTTGTCGCTAATCCTTTTGTAGGTCTCATATGACCTGCCTGATGCTGGCAGCCAGGGACGGCTACAGCAAGGTCATCAACCTGCTGGTCTCCTATGGGGCAAAAATCAATGTCCAAGATGGCAATGGATACACGGTGTGTAGCAGGTCCCTTCAATCAGAATGTGCAAATCTGTAGCTCACAAAATAGAAAGTTGATGGATAAATTTAATTTACAAAACATTTTACTTTACATGTGATAACTAATGCTAATATTTTCTGTCAGGCTTTGTCTATAGCTGTGCAGTACAGCAGAGAGGAGGCAGTGCTAAAGCTCATCCAGCTGGGAGCAGACAAAACCATAAGGACCAACACTGGCAAGAGCCCTGCTGACCTGGCTGTGATCTTCAAACACACACCGGTACCTGAAGTTATGTTAAGATGCATTTCAGACACTTTGGTATTTTTAAATCAATTTAATCATAAGACTGATAGAGCTTGTTAATATGTGTTTGTGCATTACATGAATTTTAGCCCATTGTGATGTTGGTGACATACTCTAAGTACTTTCCATGTCAGTCCCAAAAAAAGAATACTGTTAAATCGCGTAATATCCTAACACCAGTATTTGTACACAGATAGCCAGGATCCTGGCCTCTTCATCCCACATCTCTACTGTCCAGGCCTTCAGCTCCACGGAGGAGACTCTCTCAAAGTTCTTCAAGACTAACTCTGAACCGCCACTTGCCAACGAAGGGTAAGACGACCTGAGACTTGCACTCAGCGCCTTCAGGGCTTGGGCAGGTTTGACAAAGAATGTGTTAACATGCTCACTCCTATCCTGCACTACTACTACTACTATTACTACTATATTTTCTTTAATCCTTTTTCTGATGCAGTCAGATTTTATGTAGTGTTGTTCTCTAGCTTTGACAGTTTTTTGTCTTACATCGAGCTGCACCCAAATAGAGATATTCAGACTCGACCATAGACTGTATATAAAGATGGATGACATGACAGTTCCCCAAAAGTGATGCATGTTAGCAATTGGGGAATAGGACAAAGTAAAAAATCTTAAGTACACATCAAATACAATTTTTCCCAAAGATTGTTTCTGTCGTTTAAGGCAGTTCTTATCACGCTGATATCTGTTTGTGTTCATTTTTCTGATAAGTTTGGTTTTACTTATTTGATGTTATAAAATGGAGGTTTAACCTGTAGTAAAGACAGTCCCCAAAACAGTAATTTCACTCATTTTAATACTATCTAAGAAAGGAAAGTTGAAGTTGTGGTTGTGCTTTTTCTTAAGCGTGAATATGTATAAAATGAATGTAAAGCCAACATGTGCTCAGAACCAAACCTTCTCAGTATAAAAAAGGTAAACAGTTGTCCTGAGTCACTGATGGTCAGCAGTTTAGTTAAGATTGTACTGAGGGTAAATTGTTAACGGATCACTGAATTCATACAATTTTGCTTAACACTCGTCTACTCTTCTGTTGTAAAAGCAGCATCCCACCAGTCACTGCAGCCTGTGTGCTTGTCACCCCCTGTTGGATTGTCTGTGAACCGGTGCCTGTGCAGCAGGTGGTGTTGAACCATTGTTCAACCAGACATAAACAATAATAAACGTCTTGCAAGAGTGTTTAGTCCGTTCAGGCACAGCCTGGGCAATTATCATCAGCCAAAAACATTGTATTTGAGCATGTCTGGCACCAGGAATTACAGCCTGTAAACATTTTAGTTGTCTTTCTGTCATGTCAGATACAAAGACCTTAAACCCCAAGTAACACATTTCACATATTTTGAACATCGTGAGAAGAGAGGCTCGTTCGTAAAGCTGGTCATGTCAACAGTCAGACTGAAGCTGCGTGTACACTGCGGTTACTCTGATGTGTCTGAACTCAATGACACTTCGGTTGTACCCACTTGATTCCCAAAGCAGAAAGAGGTGCTTCCTTATGCCTAACCCCTTGTACATGGAGGTCAAATTCAGGAACACCAGAGCTGTAGAAAATGTATGTAGTTCTTTGCTCAAGGACACCCACTATGCTGCTGCTGCTAAGCTTTTTAACAAATTTGCATTCTTTAAAAGAAAAATGCACACCCAGAAAGTCTCAGAAAGTATTCATATAGTTTTAGTCCAATTCTAGACCCAGCTGGTTCATACTAGGTTCAGTACTGTGGAATAAGTCAATGTTCCTCAAGAGTTAAAGTGAACTCTCTGCCCCTCTCAGTGTAACCAAGCTTGATGACCTTGCGCTTCTCCTACACGGCCTGGATCTTGGCAACCTCACCGACATCATGACTGTGAGTACCAATTGCACACTGGAATAAAATTCCAATGCCTTTTTTTCTCAGATATGTATGTTTTTGTATGCACAGTGCTCTTTTCTAGATTTCTGTTCTCTTATCTCACTGATGCCAAGATAATGAGCAGAGATAACATGCTGTTACACACAGTACAGAGCAGTATTAGATCTATGGGTGAGATACAGTGATCCCAAATGTGATGAGCACAGCTGCATTATTGACAGAGTGACATTTATATGCTTTGGAACATGTCATGAGATGACTAGTTTACATATTTGACTTGGTACTTCATAATGGATCTAGTGTACTGAATTTGCTTGGCCCAAATTATAATTCAAAGGGTCAGCTCAAGTTTTAGGCCATATCTGATATATGAGGTCTGGGTGTGATGGGTGCAGGTAGATTGTTGTTACTGTATGGCAAAGCCTCATGCAGGTACATCTGTTTCAGGTGGTGGGGTCAGGAGCAGCTGTAGAAGTTTTGATTCGGTAAATGCTGAGTGATGTTTTCGCTCTCTTACTCTGTTTTTCACATACACACATGCACAGGAAAATGACATCACCTGGAGCTACCTGTTGACCATGGAGAAGGAGGACCTGGAGAAGGTAGAGGATGACTGTAACATCTGTTTGTCTGTCAGCTCTTTAGCTCACTGCCAGCCTTTAGGGTGACCCAGAAAGAGACGAGGGTAGCTGCTGATGTCACAGCTGTGTAAGGCCACAAGTTCAGTAGAAAGAAGGTGGTGAGAGATTAAACTGATAGCCTGTGTAGGTAGTATATTCTAGGATCATTCTTTCAATTAACTATATTTCTGTAATATTAGATAAACCACAAATCTTTCATAAGAGGTAAATTCATGTAAAATTAATGCATCTGGTGCACTTCACCTGACGATGTTACATTTATAATAACCAACAAAATGTAATGTTTAATTCCAGTCAAGATGTTTTCAGACATGAAAAACAGACAAATTTGTAAGAAATTACACCTCTGCATTAAGAAGTTTTCTGGAGCAAGCAGCTGTAGAATACCTTTATATTTGTAACATAATTGTGCAGTTTGATAATCTTTCTGAACAAATAGCAAGGGAAGATATTTTTGCATCAACAATAAAGACAAACATTTCTTTCCATTTGTCAGATTGGTATCAAAGACCCAGTGGACCAGCAGAAGGTGCTGAGTGCTGTGCAGCAGATGCACCTGGACAAAGTGGACCTAGATACAATCAGCCAACTTGGAGCCGAAGACAGTGGGTAGGGTACCGCATCTTAATGTCCGGCAGACCTGTGGCAATCAACACATGTACTTCACAGAAGAGTATCCCATACTGAGGAATAAGGACCTTCAGAAGGCTTGAAATGAGTTATTTTTAGTATTACTTTACTTTTCAGGAAGGCAGTATGTTGAGAGTAGAATGGGTAAAATCTATTCAGAGGCTTCATTCACTGCACTGTAACTCTTGCCTATCTATAGTGCAGTCCAAACATTACAAAAATCATTGTAGATTGTGGTGCCTGACAAAGATTTTCAAATACTGTAAGGATTCTCAAACACCTTTTGACAAGTTTTCTGTTTGTTTCAGTCTACTAGAAATGTTTGATAAGCTGTCAGTTGAAAAAAGAAAAAAATTCCACAAACACTGCACAACGCCAGAAACAAAGTTGACTGTAGTTGCAAAAATTTAAACACTTGTCAGCCACACACCTTAAACCCTCCCCCACATCCAGCCCTCCTCCATCTCTCCGTAATGCTCCGTCTGTCCTCCTCCGCTGGAAGTCGTCCATCAGCCCCATGAGCATCTCACTGTCCTAGCTCTGTATCCCCCTCTCCCCCCCATCTCTGTAGCTGAGCCCTGAGCCAGGCCCTAATGGTTTAAGCGGAGCTGTAATGATTTGTAAGGTGAGAGGCGATGGGAGGTTGCAATGAGCAAAGGAGAGCCAGCAGCAGGGGCCAAACAGAGCCATCGCACCGCACCCCATCACTTCATGAATCCTCAGCAGAACTGGGCTCGCAGGCTTCACCTGCCCTTGCCTGCCGGATGAGAGACAGTCCAATAGAGAGAGAGGAAGGTTAATGAGAGGGATGGAAGGTTTGATTAGGGCCAGGCTTCCTTAAGAGCTCTTTCAGGATCTTTATTTCACACTAAAAAAATGGAAAACAGCAGAAACTAAAAAAAAAATTAAAAAATGTTCTTGACATGTGAAGGACCCGTGGGAAAAAAACAACAGGAAAAGTCTTAATGTTTTAAATTCATATTTAACAATTAAATATCTTAAAGTAATAAGTTGTAAAAAAAAATTGGTAAGGGATTAAATATTGAATATTGTAAGCATGGTCTAAAATTCTCTAGCAAGATGTCTGTAAATGTAATCTTTGGTGAACTCGAGTTGAACTTGAAAGCCTTTGTTATCCTGCTACAGTCTCTAAAGTTTTTGCTATTTGTGTTAGCAAACTTTGTTCACTGGTGACCATCGTCTGTCTGTCTGGATGGCATTGGGAAAGCCTCTACCTATGGAATCTGTTCAGACTAAGACCAAACATAAGGCTGTTGCATTTTTCCTGGATCTCAGGTCGGGTTCGGGATTTGTAATTCTGGTAAGCAATGTCCAAAGCTTCCATTATGGAGGCAGCTGCTTGGTATTCTGGCCAGAAGATCAGTGATGCCAATGAGGGTGGAAACCAAAGAGCCCGCTGGTGAAGCTAAAGCTAAAGACATGGCCTTCCTAAGGCTTAAAGGAGCAAAAGGAAAAAACCTGGGTGTGGGAGGAGTTTGGGGAGGCCATGAAGAATGACTTCTGGTTGGCTTCAGAGATATTTTAGCAAACCATCAGACAACTCAGGAAGGGGAGACAGGGCCTTGCTTAGGCTACTGGGGGAGAACTGATGACCTTGACTGGGGATAGTGTTGGCAGTGGAAGGAGCACTATTAGGAGCTCCTGAATCCTCCTGAAAGGCTACATGTTGGAGAACCAGTGTTAAGAGGATGCTTTGCCCATCTCTCTGGCAGAGGTCACTGAGGTAGTAAAAAATATACACAGAGGCAAAGCGCACCAGCAGTGGATGATATTCATTGAGAAATACGCTATATTGCCAAAAGTCAGTGGAAACGCCTACTAATCATTGAGTCATGGAATCTCCATTGATAAACATTTAGAATTCAAAATGGGTCGTAAAGAGCTCAGTGACTTAAAATGTGGCACTGTCATTGGATGCCACCTTTGCCACAAGACAGTTTGTGAAAGTTTGTTAACTGTAAGTGCTATTATTGTGAAGTGGAAGCACCTAGGAGCAACCACAGCTCAGCCACAAAGTGGTAGACCACGGAAGCTCACAGAGCGGGGCCAACGAGTGCTGAAGTGCATAAAAGTAGCCAATCATCTGTTGCATCACTCACTACAGAGTTCCAGACTGACTCTGGAAGCAACATCAGCAAGCAAACTGTAGGTCGGGAGCTTCATGAAATGGGTTTCAACGGCCGAGCTGCACACAAGACTCGCACCACCATGCTCAATGCCAAGCATAGGCTGAAGTGGTGTGAAGCACGTCACAACTAGATTCTGGAGCAGTGGAAACATGGTCTTGGCTTCACTATCTGGCAGTTGATATAAAACATGTAATTTAAATTTTTTTCCAAATGTTTTATGTGGAAGGAAATGCATTCAACATGTTTGTTAGGCCTTAAAGATACACATAATGCCTTTTTGTGAGAAACCCTAAATGTAAACATATTGTTGTTTACAAAAAATACTCAGAGTACCCAAAGTAGTAGCCCTGCAGAGATAGGCTTAGATAGGCCTAGCACTACGGTCTTACCCCACACTGCCAGCTCCAAAGGACGTTGGCGAGGTGACATTTGACTGAAATATGTCTGGTCTGAATCTGCCAGAGAAAATATGTGCAGTGAAAGTAAATTTGTTATCACTCTACCCTCAGCAGCTACCACTGAGCGAAGCCCTTGCTGGGTGCTGCTGGAAAATGGCAGGTATTCAATTGACTTTACCTGGATAAGTTAAGTTCACAACAAAGTGGCAGACATGCATCCTCTATCAGTATTCCCACATAACATTACGTCCTTTCCATCTACAACCCCTTCAACGATCTTCCCACTGGGGGCCCATCATCACTCTCTGCTCCTAGATAAACTAACAGCCGGGAGAAGGGAGGTGAGGGTGCAGCACAGGCTGACTGACAGTGTTTACTCGCCCCTCTGACAGAGTGTGAGGAGGGCCGGGGCGGCTGGCTGCCCAGTCCCCTCACCAAGGGAAATGTACCATTAAGATAAGAGCTATCAATATCCCACAGGACCAGGGGATGGGAAGATAGGGACAGAGAGGTTGATGAATATAAATAACTAATCATTTAAGGTGGATGTTTTCAGGGAGGGATGACAGCATGGGTTAGCATGGGGAGGAGGTGGGGAGAAGGCTTGGCCACCTGCTCAGTTTTCTATAGTTTGGTGAGGTTGTCTCCAGGAAAATGCACGGAGAATGTTAACACAAAGTTTGGTCCAAACTATCAATCTGTCTGCCCTGTCAGTGCTGGGCATCTTCAGTAGGCCTTGCCTTGTGTTTTTTATGTGGACATCTCCTTAGGACTCACTTTTTAAGAAGATAAACCTATTGACAACAGCTTTAAGACTCCAACAGCATTACACATGTGCCTAAAAAAAAAAGCGTGTGACTTGTCAGATGAGCAATGCATCGCATTTCTATGCATCATCACCCTTATTCAGTTATGCAAATTACTGCATATTTAGAGATTAGGCATTTGAAATTGTGATTACAATTTGACAAACTAATTACAGAACTGTAGTTGCATTTGCAAAAATGTATTGCTGCAACTAATTATATCCATTGTCAATTCATCTGTGGATTATTTGTATGATTCATCTATCAACTGTTTAGTCAAAGATGTAATTAATTAGATTACTTCTCTGCTGATCAATTAAGCAATTAATCGACTAATACAATCAGCACTACAAAAATGCAAATGTACATACAGTATGTAACACTGAATAAAATTTGTAGTTGTGAAAATATTGTCTTTAAAAAGAATGTATATAGATATGTATTTAATTTATTTTTGTATGTTTCAGTAAGACCTTCTCCATAAGTTGCTCATGTTTTGCAGGAGTGAGGAGCTACACAACTTCCTGATTAGTGTGAGGCAGCAGTGTTGTTACCTGACGGAGACGATTCAGGACGTCATCAGCCGCTTTCCCCGTCAAGCCTCTCAGGTAAATGTAATCTGTAGTGGTGCACTCGTTCAGGGTACCAGTCAGGTGTTGATGGCATTCGCTGCCAGTTTATTCTAACTTGCTGAACAAATGCGTTAAACTATAAAGAAGTCCTCATCTTGAATTATAGAAAATCTGTTTTCTAGGCCAGGTGCCTGTATGAGTGCATTGGTTGGCTGCAAATGTCTTTGTTACTTCCTGTCTATCTCACCTGCCATCCAGCTAGATGTATAAACTAGAACTTGGTCTCTGTCTCTCTGGTCCTTCATGTAGCTGGTTTTCCCACTGGACTCGAAGAAGGAGGCTCAGGCCGTCTGCAACCAGCTGGTGGTCCAGACTAAAGACCTTCAGAAGGAAGTCACCTGCCTCCGTAATCTGCTAAGCCAGGTCAACATACACACACACACACACACACACACACACACATACACACACATACACCAAACACACACAGCTCATACTTCTGCTAGTTTTGATTTTTATTTTAAAGGTGATACTTGTAATGTTATTTTTACCTAATAAATTGCTAGAATGAGGAAATCACACCATGTTTGTGTTTTCAGGCACTGCTCATGAATTATAAACCCATTGGTATTACACTTCACAATCTGTATTAATTATTTATTTATTTTCCAAGCTTTGCAGTGATTGATTAGATGAAACCGCAGGATTCAACACAACCCACCACACATGAGGCCACAGCCTTTACTGCAGACCTCTCATGCAGAAAGAATTTGATTTATGGCTTCACATTTGGTTATGAAAAAGTTGTGAGAAAGACATGCACTGAGACAGGATAGTTTAGAATTAAACAATAATGTTTATTACCAATAATGGCAGTAATAGTAAATAACTTTTTCTTTACAGTAAATATAGCTGGAAATTAGATATAAATAATAACTAACTAAAAATACAAAATAAGTCATTTTGAAATACAGAATGTGAATGTACATAAACATACAGCTTGTGAAATATTCCTGATGTAGTTTTTCATCTGTCAACATTGACACTGATACTGATAAATCTGTGATAAGCAGCTGCTGATAATATAATTCGGGCTCAAAACACATTCATACTTCATGTAAGTCAATCAAAATTCCTTTCTGTGTTGACTGTCATTGTGAGAGCTTTCCACTTACTACTAAAGATTAAAAGCAACATGAACAAGACATAGTGTGTGTGTGTGTGTGTGTGTGTGTGTGTGTGTGTGTGTTAGATGTTGGTGTATATGAATTCTGGCGAGCTCCAACAGGTATGTGCGGGAGTGCTTGCATGTGTACACCTGACTGTGTGTGTGTGTGTGTGTGTGTGTAGTGTGTGTGTGTGTGTGTAGTGTGTTTGCATTTGTATTCCAAGAGGAGAGAGTCGTTCCTGACAGGGCAGAATCCTCACAGCCCATAAGTCAGCACCACTGTGACATCGACCTGTCAGCACACAGACGATGAGGCGGAGGGATGAGGGGGCTGATGGGCAGGCGAGGGTGGGGGCAGAGGGAAGCGAGGAGAGGACGCATGTTGGCGGGGTGAGAGAGTTTAAGAGGGGAGAAAGGGGATGGATGGAGGCGGGAGTACGGGGTGAGCAAAGGAGCTGGGTTAGCAGCAGATGGAGGTGTGTGAGTGTCTTGAAAGTAGGTAGATATTGGTGTGTGTTGATAGCGTTGGTTGTGTCAAACAGGAATCTGCCAGCCAATGAAGCCCATTTGGATTCACTGGCTCCCAGCCTGGGTAGGAACGGCTCTACACACATAAAATCTAACTGTCTACGGAAGCTCATCTCTTCAAACACGCACACTTTCTAAACACACACACTGCATCTGCTGGAGTTCTCACTACATGATTTGTGACACACTTCGGTGGATTTTGGTACTGCTTTGAAAACAAACCTAGTTTTTATTTCAGAAAAACATTAAAGAGTAACATGTAAACCAGTAGCAGTAATGTTAATAGGGACTGTACTCGTTACTGCCATCTAGTGTTGACTTTGGTAATGTGATACCTGATAAACTAGCAGGAATATGATACCAGAAGAAAGTTAAGAAAACAGACTTATCAGCCTTTATAAATGACCAACAAGAAATTCCACATTAACCAGCCTCCAGCACAGTTTATGGTGGTCATTAATTAATTTTCACAATAAAGATTAATGTGTAAACTTAAAGGGCAAAATAAATGTGTAGTTAGATGTGGTATGCATAATTGGAGTCAAATTATGTAGTTTGAAGCTGCTTTAATCCATAATTATATTTATATTAACATTGGATTCAATGGCTTGTGTAATGAGAAAAGGGTTCTAATAGTGATGATCCCACAGGGAATTATCACCAACTCTTCACCTCCTGTCTGGTTCAGCCTCAGCACTCAACAGACCTGTTTAGTGCAGCAGCAGGCAGCTGTTTTCAGCAAACAAGCTCAGATAACCCCACAGTGAACTATCTGCCCAGCACAAAACACAGAGACAGAGAAAGTTAAAGAATAGCTGGTAAATAAAGTGAAGCAGCTAAAGAGATTCTCAGGAGTTGGTGTAGAGCTAAAAGGAGAGTGAATATTGGACATACATTCACCAGATGGACAGAAAAATTACTCCAAATGACTGATAATGTTGCTCCATGTCTGTAAATTTGGTGCGCATTAGCTGCCCTTTGGAGTTTTCTTGTAAACAAAAGCAATGTTTACATTCAGTGTTAATAACCAAAACGCACTGTGTGCATCCTTCAGGTCTAACAAATATTCTTCCTCATGAAACGTTTGCAAAGTTTTGGTTTAATTATTTTATGCATTACTGCCACCTGGATCTGTTAAACCATTAGGGGGACTATGTATTGCATCACCTGTGTGTGCCCTTTTTTTCTTTTTTTTTTCCTTCAGGTTATTGTGACACTTTAAAACCTCTTTTCAGTAACATTAAGTGCTGTGGCAGCATAGAGGTAAGAGTCATTGAACCAAATAATTTCATGTGATGACTTGGCTGATGTAGTTTGAAAAACCCCTGATCTATTTCCTGGAATGTGAAGAGCACCATTCTCCAGTCGGTTGTTGTCAGTTTGACTGTGACCAACCTATCAGGTGTGAAAACACACTGGTTTCCCTCATGCAGGACTCTTGATGCTCTACGTCAGTTGATGCAATAGTGCATACTTTAATTCCTCAAAACACTGTTCTTTGCAAAAAGCCCTGATCACATACAAATGAAGCACAGAGCCCGGTTGCCCACAAACAGCTGCACCATGCTGGTTATTACATTCATGTGGAATGAATGGAAAGTTTGTTTTCAAATTCCACATACTGTTTAATCACATTCAGCAAGTCATATTTGATACAATGAACGTGTTATAGTTGTTGTGTGTTTTGATGTCACATGCACTCTTATAACAACGATGTGTAGACTTTGTGTATGACCATAGCATGTTTGAAAAAAGATGTGGCGTTGCTGTTGGCAAAAGCGAGATGCTATCTCATAATTATGACTTACTGGATCGTTATTTTTTCTTCACAGTGGCGCAAATGGGCTTCCATACTTTTGTGATACACCAGGAGGCGCCAAAGTAAAAAATTCTACTTGGTTACTTTAAATCAGAAAGAGATTACCCTGTTTAAGCTTTTTTTTTTTTTTTGCAATACTTGGAAGTGAGTTGATTTGAAGATGTTACTAATCGAAATGTTTTGAATATCAAATATTTGCCCCCTGTAGACTTAACAGGTGGCGCTGAGAAGTTCAGAGCATTCTCCTTTTGTGGAGGACAGCAGCTGTAGCTGTATTATCATTTTTTTGAGACAAGGAAGTGGTGTATTTAGCTGTTTGTGTGTCATTCACAACTCAACATATGGCTCAACAGTACAAATATTGTTACTATTTATATATTGATATGGCATCCACGCTGCATTTATGTCCTTTGGGAATAACGGCTTCCTGGCACGTACTACAAGAATGTCCTTGTTAGTGATGTCCAAATTCAGGAAGTCACGGTTTAATGCCAAACGGCAAGTTCCCAAGTCATATTTACCAGAAGAAAGCTGAACTTGAACTCGTGTCTTCAAACTTTCTCACATGACAGGGATTCAGCATGACACCGTGTCACCCTCTGACTTGAGAGTTTATGAACAGCATTATTCCTCCGTGAGTTGACCATGACAAAGACCCGACTCTCCACTTGGCTGATGACTCCTTGAGGATTTGGCACAGGAAGTTTTGGTGACTCAGGTTTGCGAGTCATGCTGTGGTTGGTGCGATGTGACCAGACATGCCCTCACTCTCAAAATGAGCTGGTCTCCGTTTGATTCACGCCCAATAGTTACTGAGCCGATATTTCCCACCCAGTCAAGGCCGGAAACTGTCGGACCAGTAAACCGCCATGATCCGGACTGGATTAGGTTAAAAGGACCTGCAACCCTTCTACTTCCTGCATGAGGTCACGTTGTTCTGACCACAGGATTTGGTATGTGTTTTTCTGCGTTCGTTTGTGTGTGTTTCTCATGTGAAACTCTCCTTCTCCTCCCTCAGATGGACGAGGCCGAAGATTGCTGTCAGCTTCCTCAACCTGGTTCCCACGGCAACTGGAAGATGCGGTCCCTGACCAGAGTCACACTGAGCGCGCTCGGAGCCGCCATCTTCTTGGTCCTCTGCAAAGCTGCCAGTGGCAAAGTTCACCTGCAGATGTACAGGAGTGTCTGCTGAACCGTGGGACGGTTGTGTCAGTCAGTTAGTTAATGAGCTCATCATAATATTTAGTTTTTGATGACTGTAGGTGATATTTTGAATTATGGAAGGACTGATATGTTTGACAAGACAGGCCATTTTTATTTGTAACACTCTTGTTTTCCACTTTGCTAGGACTTGTCTTTGAGTTTAGTTCTGAATTATTACTAAGTTTATTTTATTTTATTTAAGGGTTAAAGTGAAAATGAAAGTTTCTTATTAGGAACAGTTTATTGCATAGTCAAATTAAGATTGGAGTCAGAATGTTGTTTTCTGTTTTCAGTGCCTGCAAAAAACAACTTAAAAAGTAAATTCTGATCCTAGTCTGGATAATGAAGCGGATTACAAATATATTTGTATAACAGTTTTCAGGCCTTGAAGTTATGGACTTAATTGAATACTTAAGCATTTTGGGAAATATGCTTATTGACTCTCCAGAGTGAGATGAGAAGATTGATATGAACCTCGTGTCTGTGCGTTGAATATGGAGCTGGAGGTGGGAGGAGATTAGATTAGATTCCAGTAAAGACTGGACGCAGGGGGAAACAGTTCGCCTGGTTGGACAGAGAGAAAGAGTCTGCATCAACACCTCTAAATCTCACTTTTTAACACCTTGTATCCCGTTTGTTGAATCTGTACACAAACAGAAATGTAAAAACGACCGCTTGTCATTTTAGGGGATGTTGTTGGAGCTGTTTCTTGTCTGCAGAGGCAATGACTTCCTGGAGTTTTGTTGTCACAGTCAAGTTGCCAAGTAACCAGCAAATATTACATTTCGTTTGAGGTATGTATTAACCAAAGGAGAGACTCCTTCCAGTCTTTGTGCTAAGATAAGCTAATTGTCTCCTACCCACAGACGTGAGAGTGATTTCAATTTTCTCATCTAACCCTAAGAAAGAAATCCAGTAAGCGTATTTCCAAAAACTGTTGAAGATGTTTTCAATCCAAGTTTTTAAATCTGAGTGTTGTGACTGTTAAGGATCGCTTTTCCAAACCACTAATCATTTCAGCCACAGCCCAAGATGTTCAAATTCAGTTAAGGAAAGGTTTTCAAATCCAGAAATAGAAACTCAGAAACATAACTTATGAAAGAGTCTTGATTGTTTGTTAGTTTTCGACTCTGGTGACTAACTGTACTTCACACTTCATTTATCCTCTTTCACAAACTTCCTCCCAGATCAATTAGAGTCAGTCTCTTCAGGCCATGAGCTGACGAGATGTTCATTTGTCAGAAAATGTCTTTCTCTTCATAAAACATGCAGTGAAATGCAGTGACCAGCCTTAATGCGATTTGGTATGGTAGTGAACGAATTACTCCAATTAAATTGGATTTATATTACAGACTTATTACAACTACTGCTGCTGCAACAACAAAGTCGTGTTCAATGGGCTGAGAAGAGCAGAGAGGGCGCTCTAAATCTCCTTGTTGTTTTATGGTTTTCTTCCACGGGGATCATGGGAAAAATCCAATTTGGCCATTAATCTCATCTGGTCAGGGTCTCCGGACCTCCAGATACACCCGGGCCTGATCAAAGATGGAGGAAATGCCGTGTGACAGTGGTACAGATTTCCCCAAGAGACTTCAAAAAGACCGTGAGAGATAATCCAATTGAAATGGACACATCACCTTTAGGTGCTGGTTTGGGAGAATCACTGCGTAATTTTTCTTTTTTTTTTTAAACCATCATTCCTGATTTATTAGTCGGACTGAGTGACTGTTTGTATAAGGCTGTAAAATAACAATGCGTCATGCTTTGGACATCAGACATATTTGGCACCTGTGCGTTAGTGGGGTATGTCAATGGGCCTAAATGAACAGAGAAGTTTCCGAGTATAAATAAAAATCTGAAAAGAAATCCCCACAAACTGCGTTCAGAAAAAACCTGAAAGGTAATTTGAAGTTTAACTATTCATCATATCACTAAATAAAATGCGTGTCTCTGCCTCCAGTGACCACCATGCACCCCTGAAGACCTGAAAATCTTTTTAAAGAATTGTGCGCAAAATGTTTGGACCATGTGACCCCAAAGTTACCATCTTCTTCCCACGAGATAATCTGTGCGCACAAGTCACCTTTCTGGAGTTCCGGGGACCACACAGACCCCGGTCCACCTTTATAATCCGCTCCACTTCGCCTGTGAGCGGGTGTGAGTGAGCTGGATGGATCCCTCCTGCAGGCTGAGGAGCCCGGCAGCCTGGACCACATGTCAGAGCTGCGGAGCTCCGGTCTGGACGCGGGCCAAGCCTGTCTGGTGTCAAACCAGCCTGAACAGATACTCTCAGACATCTCATTTCTTCACCTCATTCCTGAGACGGGACTCTGCCCACCCCTTGTGTAAAGCAATTTAAACCTGATAGCTCATCATCTCCACTGAAAATATTTGCTGGACTATCAGACAGTCGCTCTTCACTTCTTCCTCTTACGCACCTCGCCACCGTGCACAACCCGAGCCAGCCATGGCTTTTACGCGCAAGCCTCCGTCCTCCGACTGTCCTGTGATGATTTATTTTTAATCCGAGCTTGATTTGGACACTCAACAAGTTGTGACTTATCTAATGTTTTGTTTTTTTCTTTCATCCGTGGAAATGCTCCGTCCAGATCCATAAAGGACCAACGTTTGGTTAATATGAACTTATTGCCAAGTGGAATATGTTTTTATTTATCTGTAGCAATCTGCTGGCTGACGGCCGAGGTCGACGCGTCCTGGTGGTAAGTACTGTGCTTTTTTTATTTTATTTTTTTAACATCTTTACTTAAATGCATTTGCAAAAGCCCACGCGCTGAATGCGTGGCTTTACTGTTAAACTGACACGATCAAGGCGACGCGCAAAATGCGATCCTGCACATTTAAACACTGTTTAATTAATCTGTCTGCTGTGAAGTAGTTTATGTGATTTGTGTGAAATGATCTCGAGTATTGCTTCTCTTCTCCCTTTGATTATTGTTAAAACAATATATATAAAATGTCTAAATTACCTCCAAACTCTTTCATAACTACCTTTTTCCTTTTTGTTAATTTGAAATCTCCCAGAGTTTCAGTAACTGACTTTCCTCCATGATTTTCACATCTGTATTTTTTTTGAAACTTTGAATATTTGGACAGATAAGTTTCCAGGATAAAGTCATTTGATATAATTTAATTTCTCTTTATTTGCTGTCTTGCTCTTGAATCTTTAATGAATATTTGCAAAGGTTCTGTTTCCAAACATCACACTGCCTGTGATACTGAGATGCTGTTTGGACAGATAATTCTCCTCCGTTCCCTTTTCCTTGCTGTTCTGGTCTTTCTTTAATCGCTGAAGTAAATCCCTGCAGCCTGCAAGTGTTCAAATTCCCTGGCAGTCTTTCACCACCTTGTCCTGCAGGTACATGGGAGTGTGGACTTGTTAGGAGTGATTTCAACACATGTTTCTCAAAAAGACACCTTTTTGCCATATTTCATTATCTTTTCCCCAGTTTCTTTCTTTTTTTTTTTTTTTCTATTTTAAAAAAAATTAGTTTTGCAGAAGTTAAGTGGCCAACTACCTTACAGAGCTTTAATGTCTCTTCTATACTGTAGCTACCTGGAAGTGCAGGCATAGATTGAGTTATTGACATTTTCTTGTCATTTCTGTCTTTCTATGATAAATGTTTTCCCAGATGTTCACATGTGTTCTGTCTGCTGCTCCACTCTGCAGGTACATGGGCACCCTGGGCTCCCAGGTGATGTGCGACAACATCCCTGGTCTGGTGAACAAGCAGCGCCAGCTGTGCCGCCAGCACCCAAAAGTGATGCAGGCCATCGGGGCCGGGATGAAGGACTGGATCTCAGAGTGCCAGCACCAATTCCGCAACCACCGCTGGAACTGCAACACCACAGCCAGGGACCACAACCTGTTCGGACGCCTGCTGCTACGCAGTGAGTGGAGGGAAAGTTGGAACCGGGAGGGGCAACTTATCTCACTTTAGCCTAAAAAAAGTCTAATTTTAAACTAATGGAGGTTTTAAAAATAAGTCCTTAATCTAGAGGATGTGAACTCAAACCTTCATGTCTTGCAAGAATCTTACCTGCTGAAGTCACTGAGCCTCTCTCAGCTCCAGGGCTGCTGTTCTGTAGTTGACCTCTGACCCTGCAGTAAGACAGGCAAGAGAAAAATGGTGAACAGGTTTGGGGTTTTGAAGGATTAGTAAATAGAGAATCACATCATTCAGGGCTAAATTTCCCTGGAAGCTGTTAGTTTTGTTTTTCACTTGGACCAAATAATATCACGTCCATCTTAAATACCTGCTTCATTTTGTCTTCATGAATGACGTCTGTAGAAACCAGATAAAAACTACATTGAATTAAGGCTATTAAATGATCACTTATTGTCTCTCTGTAGTCGTATTGTTGGAACTTTCTCATGTTGAGATATCGTGGGTTTACAGTTGTCGGCTCTAAATGAACGATCAGTAACAGTCGATCAGATCTTAAACTATATTTGAAAATGTTGTTGCAGGAAAACACTAACAATGGTTTGACTCAGTGTCATGAGCATAACTTCTTAACATATTATTTTGAATACTTACAAAAATATCGTCAACATATCAGTATTGAGGTAATGATGTGATAAATATATCTATATTATATTTGTGACCCCTGCAGCAAATTACTTATTGTTCACCATATGAAGACTTCAGGGGCTGTCAGGTGCTTTTAAACATTGCACAGCTAAGAATAGAAAGTAAGTGAGATCGCCTGCGACATCGCTGGGTTGTGTTTCCAGGTCATTGTGTGCTGCTGGCACCTTTTGGAACTGAATCCCTGCACGATCGTGTGCGTTTCAGTACAGCGATCTCTTTGCAGTGACAAACACGTTTGACCATATGCCTTAACTTAATGCTGTCAAATCGAAACAATTGGTTGGTTTTCAAACTGCTGGGTAGATTTACTGCGACATTGAGGCCTTCTGGGAAACAGATAGTTCCCTCGCAGATATTTTCTTTTTTTCACAGAGGTTAGATCGCATTCCACACCTCGTCTCACTTTTCAGTTGTACATTTATCACGTCGGTGCAGCCGACTGGTTTCTCCGTCAGTCTGTTCTTGTGTTTGGGGCGAATATGTTGCTTAGGGCTTTGTTATAGCAATATTATGACTTCTGGTTACAGATTTAGTGCTGAAAAAATTTGTCAATGGAATAAAAATCACCATAAAAAGTCTGCAACAGTTTTTGATAATTTATTGATCCTTGAAGTAATTTATCAAGCAAAACTGCTGTGTAAATATCATAGTAACATTTTCCCATTCCAGCTTCTCGGATGTTAGGATTTTCTGCTTTTCTCTGTTTTATATAATTTTTATTGAATATTTTGGGTTTTAGACAGTTGGTTGGACAAAACAAGCAATCTGAAGACATAACCTTGGAAACTGTGATGGTCATTTTCACTATTTTCTGACATTATAGAGATTTGAATTGAACAAATAATCCATTAAATGATTAGTTGCAGGTTTATATAATGTATTATTTCAGTATCATCAATAACTAATAATAAAGTTTGTTTTTATCAGTGTGATTCAGTTTCATCATAACGATGTTTATGTTTATGTTAGATCCACTTCAGCTACTGTCTCACTTAGCTAATGACTCTTCACTCAGCTCGTTCAAATGAGAAATAGTTGAAATTTTGACTTTTTCTAAATAAAAGTAATCCCACCACTTTCAAGATCCACTTCGGGTCATTAGCACTGTTTATCTCCTCTGATCATTTGCAGAAGAAGAGACTTGATTTATTGAGCTTTTCAAAGTTACGAGGGGACACGGGCAAGTTTTTTTTATTTTTTTTGGAGGGGGGGTTGTGGAGTGTAAAATAAATGTTATGAAGAGTGTGACAAATGACTCCTCCCGGGCAGTAATTAGTTAGTGCGATTAGCTGAATAAAGGATTGAAATGATTAACAAGCAATAAGCAGCTGGACAGAAGCATCCTGTTAAATTAGACTCGTCACTGTGAGTCTCAGCAGCTACACTCAGTCTCTATCTCCTGCAAGGACGTGTTATAACAAGTCATAATCTTTTTTTTTTTTATTGCCACTGGAGGATCATCAGGGACCAGCGGCCTGATGTTCCTCTCCCATGCCCTGAGATTTAACCCACAAGGCGGATCCTTCGACTTAGCCCGTTTCATGTCGGGGCCTCTAATCAGCCGTGTGGTATTCGGACCTCCCTGCCGGGCCCCGGCCGTGTCACACAGCATTATCACGGCACACCGAGGCCCCGTCAGAAGCTCCTTATTGTCAATGTCAGCGGGCTAATTTCAAACAATTACACAGGAGTTTTCCCTCTCTGGTGTCGTGTTCTCTCAGCGTTCTCCTCATTAACCTCGTTAGGCACGCTCAACTTAGCTGCTGGACACACACACACACACACACACACACACAAAGATCACTATAAGTATGTGTGTGTTTGCCGGGGCTGGGTGTCATTTCAAGTTTTTTTATATTCTAGTGTTATATGATATATGATGAGTCTCAATACCGATACCAAAAGGTTACTTCTTCCAATAATTTACTTTGAGAAACAAAGAAAGTTCTCAAATGTTAAATTTACGAACTATCAGATCTGAATTAGTTAAGTAAAGATTATGAATCCAAACAGACACTCACTGTCACCTCTTGTTTCTTGACAGAGTTTTGATGTTTGGTGTGGTGGACACAAAGTTCTGAAGTGGGATACCCAGTCCTAGTGCATTAATATGCTTAGCAATTAAAAGTCAATCGGCATAAAAAGGAAAATGCAAAGACTTGATTGATTCTTTTTTAAAGTAATTTATCAAATTAAAATGTCTATTTTTGTGGCTTTTCTCATTCACAAGGATGCAGGTTTGGTTTCAGATTTAGGGAGACACGATGAATTCATGGACTCTTCAATCAAAAATGAACTAAAAACTGAAACTATGTGAAAGTATTTCTTGCATTTATTTACATTTATATTTAGCTACAAAATTAGACATGATGAAAGTATTGTGCTTTCCATAATAATGGAAGTAGTAGAAAAGAAAGTACAATTGTTTTGAGTATTATTAACCCTTCTTAAAATCTTATTTATTGTAATTGATTGAGACCTGATACTTAATGACAGATAATGTAGTTTTTGTGTCTTTACTAAAATCAGTACTGTTCTTTAACTCGTCCTCCAGTGCGGTTCAAGTCTTCTTTGAAAGTATTTTTATTACACATCGTCAACCATAAATTAAAATATAAATGATTTTGTCTGCAGGTGTTCCTCTCAGTAATTAACTGGACAGTAATAGGACAGTTTGGAGACATTTAATGATTAAGTTTTGACTTAAATTAAACTTTTTTTTTCTGACATTTTATAGATGGAACAATATATGAATAAACAAAATTTACTAGTTTATCACTAATGTAAATCAATAATTTAGTTATAACTGTTTTGTCAAAAATCCACTTCTTTAGTTGCTGCCCCTGCGTGTGCCTTCACGTGTCATAGTTGTGTAGCAGAGGTTAGAAAAACACACACACACACACACACACACACACACACACACACCCTTTCCCTGCCTCGGCCTTTGATCTCCCAGATCTCTCATCAGTAACATGTGGAGGGGGATAAGGGCTCTCTGTTGGGACATTGCTGGTAAACGTTAGCTGTTTATCCATCTTGGAGGTAGATGAAGCGTTTTTCATTTCATGCCTTGCATGAAATAAAAGCTTCTAGCAGACAACAACAAACACGGGTCATACAGGTAGCAGCGGTGGCCAAACATTTGAAGGATTTCTCTGTCATGGTGTAATTGTCAGCCAGCCTGTATTGGGAAACGCTAGATCTAAGATCAATAAAAGATAAAACTATTTTGTGTGATTTGCAGCACACAAGTTTATTGATGTAGAGCAGCATAGCAATAGCTGTCCTGATGGGTTTTCAGTATTTGGACAGAGGATATGGTGGCAGCCTTTGGCCTCAGTGTATAGCTCATTATGTTTTTAACCACGGCTCTAGGGATGGCAAGTTTAGTGGGTCCAACACTTTGGTCCAGACTGAAATACCTCAACAACTATTGGATGGATTGAAATGTCTTTGAAATGCATTGAAATGTCTTGGTTTCAGCTTTGTAAAAAGACTATTAACAGCTTTGAATGTTCAATTGTTGTGTTATTTAAGTGGTCAACATTCAGAGACCTGAACATGTTCACCTTGATTGCAATTTCCTCAGAGTTGTGACTTGCCTTGAAGGACTAAAGAGACCAAAAGATTTAAAATCCGCCATTAGAAAGAAAATAAATATCTATCTGCTTTATTATTAAATCATCAAGGATTTCATCTATGCTTAATGCGTTTAAAATAAATCAGATTCTTCTGCGCACAACATGTTATTCTAGAAAACTCCTTCCTTTGTTACAGATGTGTGCTTCCTTGTTTAAAACATGTCTCCCTCTCCCCCTCAGGCAGCCGCGAGGTGGCCTTCATGTACGCCATCTCCTCGGCCGGCGTGGTTTACACGTTGGCGCGGGCCTGCAGCCAAGGAGAGCTGGACTCCTGCTCCTGCGATCCCACCAAGAAGGGATCGTCGCGGGACGCCAAGGGCTCTTTTGACTGGGGCGGCTGCAGCGACCACGTGGAGCACGCCATGCGCTTCAGCCAGGCTTTTGTGGATGCCAAGGAGAGGAAGGAGAGGGACGCCCGGGCGCTCATGAACTTGCACAACAACCGAGCCGGCAGGAAGGTGAGGAAACACTGATCATCTAAACACCTGCAGGAATTACTTAAAAGGTTGAACTGACCAAATGTGTTTTGGAGATGTTCCTCTTCACTATAGTATGATATCTGCTGTGACAGTGAAGCTTGAACTTGCACAGTCCACACACACAATCTTCTCCGAGACTTAACTTCCTGTTCCCTCCCTCTCTCCTCGCCAGGCGGTGAAGCGCTTCATGACTCTGGAGTGTAAATGTCACGGCGTCAGCGGCTCGTGCAGCGTTCGGACGTGCTGGCTGGCCATGGCCGACTTCAGACGCACCGGCGACCACCTTCGTAAGAGGTATAACGGTGCCGTGCAGGTGGCCGTTAACCAGTACGGCACTGGGTTCACTGCCGCGCACACACACTTCAAACGACCCAGCAAGAATGACCTGGTGTACTTCGAGGACTCGCCGGACTACTGCGTACGGGACCACGAGTCAGGTAAACACCCTCCAGCCTTTACCGTACCACGGGATCTGATGAGACAGTCGCTGTGTTACATTAATCAGATTGCAGTTTTAACTTTAGATACATTCAACTTTCCATAAGCAAATATCATTTAAATGCTCTTGAAGGAATTATATGTAACCAAAAAATATTAAAAAACGTTGAATTTTCACCCAAATTTAGCCCAGTTTCAACTTCTGATATCTAACTGGCTTTGGTTCTCTTGTTATTCGGTTCCACCTGAGTTGAAATGGCATCAACCTCACCTGCCAAATGAACCAAACTGAAGAAGTAAACGCTCGAGAGTTCAACTGAACCACGTCGACAAACGTGGTTGATTGGTGTGAACAGATGTGTTATGAGGGTGATTGTTAAACAAAGCTCCAGCGGTTTAAACCTTCTTGGCATCTCAAACCTGCCAAACGTCTACTCTTGCTTTCAGTAACACGTCACAGAACTGATTCCAGTGTTTTTCTCGTGCTGTAAGTAAAGATTCAGTGGGAGGAATAATTAATTTAGCATCTAACTGCCAGAGAAGCCCAACGCCCAACAGAAGCCTGAAGTTTGCAGTTTGGCGTCGAGCTGGTATTTTACATGCTCAGCTCAGATTGGCCAGTTATTTAAGTCCTTTATAATTTAAGGGGGCTTGAAATCTATTATGTGCTTTTTCATTATGAGGGAATCAAAACGAGCAGAATCGGTTGTCGCTCCTGTACGTCAGAGGATGTTTGCATTAAGCTGTTTTGGTCGATGCCAACATGTCTCCAGTGTGTAAACGGGGACTTGGTGGACGTCACCTCAGCAGATTTCTCTAAACTACTTCAATTGACAAATATTTTTTACAGTGTAATTATGGAGTCAGTGGGTCCAGCTTGTATTGACAGCGTCCCTGCAACAGTCTGGTCTTTGTGTCCTGCAGCTACTTTGAAAAAGTAATCCTGGTTTTTGTTAGTTTGTTTGACGACAGTACTGTAGCTGTGTTTGTGTCAATCACAATTCCTGCTGCTGTTCAACAACTGGATTGTAATTCTCTGGTTCTTTCTGACGTTATTGTTATTTTAAGTGATTAAACTGAGCTCCTGACATAAGAAAGTAGAAGTGATTCTGCAGCTCCAGAGCAAACTCCCCCTGCCCCTTCACACGTTTTCCCCTAGTATCTCAGGAGTGAAAATGCATTCAAGAATCTGGACTCAACCTGAGGTTTCATTTGTAAGACAGTTTTTTTTTATCAGGCCGGTAGAGTCAAAACTGTATCACTGAGTTACTGACGTGACTTCATTGGTACTTTACCTCCACGATTGGCGCCCAGACAGATAAGCAGTTAAAAAAAAGTGTATCTAAGTGAGTGAAATCTGTGTTTATGTATGTGAGGCTTGGAACAGGACGGTGAGTGTGAGAAAGATAATGTTTGTGTATGAAAACCGTGTGAGAGAAAAGAGAAGAGTGTGTGTGTGTGTGTGTGTGTGTGTGTGTGTGTGTGTGTGTGTGTTCCAGAGGAGGTGGATGCCTGTCAGGCAGCAGATGATCCGTGGCGATCGGGTGTCGGCCAGTTTAAGACCCATTACACACTTCTGTAGGCTGAAACCTTAGAATACCACAGATCACTATAAATCACCACCACTGGAAACACACACACACACACACACACACACACATGCCTGAGGGCACGATTGGCCCGCAAAGAGAGGCATATTTCGGGGGCAGGTAGGATCACACAACACAACACACACACACACACACACACACACACACACACACACACACACACTAGAGGAGTTTACAGTGTGTTTTGTGTCGAAGTGAGACGCTTTTCCAAAGTCTCAACTGGACACTTACACCACCACCAGTAGATCAGCCTCACCCAAAAAAACACTTTGATGCTTTTGTTCGTTATTTCTGTATTTCAGGTTGAGGAGAAAGTCGGCATTTATCTGCAAACGTTTTGACTTGGACTTTGCTGTGTGTGATTGAGCTGCAAATCTTTTCACACGTGTGTATTTGTTGCTCAAGGACACTTAGGAGTCAAAGGAAACGTTGGATGTTGTAGAGAATCAAACCTGGAAATCGTCTGTCACGGAAAGAGTGTCATATAGTCTGTGTGCAGTACAAGTTATCGGGCACAGTCATGGTCTTTTAGGCGCTAAGAGAGTTTTATTACCTTAAAGAAGCATGAAGAATTTTCAGAAGCATGGTTTTAATTTAGAGGCCAAGACTGTTTCGTGTTTGGAGATAACAGCGTGTTATCGTCTTTGAGCGTGGAAGTTGATTCTTGATCTTTGGGAGCTTTTAACTGCATCTGTCTCCTGCAGCCGAGGGTTACACCATGCAACAAAGGTGCCCTGCAGGAATCGAACTGGGGACATTGTAGTTACATGGTAACACACTGAAGTCGTGATGACATCCAAGCCAGGTCCATTTGCTGAAGACTTATTTAATTTGTGGAATTTCGAAATTCACAAAACAAGATGGCACCTTGGCTTTATGAATTTGGCATTAGTCTCCATTTTATAGACCAAACGATTAATCATTTAATTGAGAGAAGAATCAGTAGTTGCATCTCCTGACGGTCTGAACAGGGGCTCCCTCAATCCTGCTCAAAGAGTTTTCCCTGTAACCTCCTGATGTACCTCTGGAGGTGTTAGGGCCCCCTTTAGGAACAAGTAGAGGCTTCACAGCAGACATGAAGCCTTTATGTGCTGTGTACATGTAAGCAGGGTGAGGTAACACACACACACACACACACACAGACACACACACACACACACACACACACACACAGAGTTCGCCCTGGGCCTCTCATGAGAACTTAACTCGCTCCCTCTCTAAAGATCGACTCCTCTGGGACAATAAGAGACGGCATCTAAACTCACTCTGAGGCACGACACGTACTGTACATCGAATCAGTCTCTCTCTCTCTCTCTCTCTCTCTCTCTCTCTCTCTCTCTCTCTCTCTCTCTCTCTCTCTCTCTCTCTCTCTCTGTCTGACACACTCACACAAACACGAACGCACAACCATGAAGCGCGTTGTTGAAACACACACTTTGAGTTATTCGCTCTTGTTCTTCCTCCCATCAAACACACACTGAAAAACCTCTTAGAGACGTGCAAACTCCCCCTCAATCATCCTCAGACACACAGACTGAATCCATCCTCACACACACACACACACACACACACACACACACACACACACGGGCTCGGAGCCCACAGAGATAGTGAGACGGCCCCTCTGTGCCTCTTTAAAGTGTGAAATCAATTTCCCTCAGCCCCGGCGAGGCTCAGGTGCTAAACTCATCTCTCGGCGCCCCCTCATCTTAATTCAATAAGCAGACGCGGGGAGAGCGAGGGCTGCGAGGAAGACTCTGGCCGTGATGTCATCCCTAGCAGGGCAGCATACCGCGGATGACGGGCGGGCGCGCTGCCAGAGAAGGGCGGGACTTTGGGTCATGCCCAGACATATTACCTGGCGAGGGAAGGGTGCAGAGACGGTGAACTCGCAGAGCGAAGCAGAATGTAAACACGAGCAAATTCCAGAACAATGTTCGAGATTGTACTTGAAGCCAGCGCATAATTTTTTCTAAACCTTCTATTTATACAGGAGAAGTGAGCTGAACACACATGTTCTTCCTCAGTAACACTTGCGCTTCACAGTCAGGCAGTAACAGTCAGTCACACCTGCCGGCCGAACATCTGCACCACAACAGCTCACAGGTTTAGATTTTAGAACGAACATTCAAACTTCTTCAAGACTGGAACAAAACTAGAAAAGACGGCAGAGTTCGCGATGCCTTTTAGTTTATATAAGTCTGGTTATCATCGGTCGAGTAATCTATGAAATGTCAAAATATTGGAAATTAGCCATTATATTCTTTTCAAAGTCCGAGGTGACGTCTTCAAATGTCCCAAACCTCCAGATAATCAATTTACAATAATATTTCAAAACATCCTGTAATTTCAGAAGCTGGAACCAGCGAACGTTTGGCATTTTTTCTTGATGAACGACTGAAACGATTAATCAGATATCAAAAATATTGTCTGACGTCCTCGGTTCGGTTTCAGCTGGAGACCATGTTCCATCATGTTCGTCCCCCATCTCTCCGTCTCCTCTCCACTGTCTCATAAAGGCATAAAACCCAAAAATTAATGTTGAAAAGAAATCATTGCACAGTTGAATAATTGTTCTCAAATTACTTAATTTGTGTACGACACCAAACACAGTGTTAAACAGAATGAATGTACAGTATGTTTGTTCTGCAGGGATTTAGTGCAGTTTTGTTGTCAGCTGTTTGAGTTACGTGGAAATACTTTGGATTAAATTTGCCTGTTTTGAAAAATGTCGTGTTATCCTTGACATCCCTAAACAAATGTTAACAATATCGTTTTGTGTTCTGTTAATTTGTGCACATGAATTATTAATGTAAACAGTTTAATAATTCAGGAGCAGAACTGAGTTTCTCCTCCACGCTGCAGAACACGACTCATGTTATTCACATCATTTCTTTCTGTGTTTTGATGACTCAGCACTCGCCTGCAAAGTGTGGTCACTCATCAAAACAATGACACGTCATTAAGGGCAGAGCCTGACAGCCTCCGACAACTACAGCACTTATTGTTATTGCTGTTGTAATGACGGAATGATTCTGTCTTTAACTCGACATAACAAGGTTTGTTTTTTCCTGATAAGATTATAACTATCTGGAAATCTCGACGCGATAACCCAAACTTGTCTTGTCACGATCATTAAATAAAAACATGCGAGGCTGTGATGTGGTGATGATGTGAGACCTCACCAGCAGACGTTCTCTGTTCCCCGCGGTGTTGCTCATATTGACGATCAGCAGATAAAAAGTCGCTGATATTCCTGAAAAATACCCTGAAACATTCCCGCGGACGGTGTGTCAGCTTGTTCCAGCTGTTTCTATATAAAAATCACAAAAGCTTGTGTTCAGATAATTCTGATCATTAAAATAACAACAGCTATGATCGTTACAGGCTTCCTTAGTTTTAATATTAATTAAGGCGAAGCTGCTCCCACCTGAAAACGTAGACACAGTACGAGTGTGTGTGTGTGTGTGTGTGTGTGTGTGTGTGTGTGTGTGTGTGTCTTCTGTAAAATGAACAGCTGATGAAGAGTGGGAGTGCAGGCTGACGGCTCCTATCATCAATCTCTCATCTCTCCTCCGTTCAACGTTCATCGTCTTACTCACCCTCTTTGTCTCATCTTCAGCGACCTGCCAGCATTATTCTGTGCTCCCATTGGCTGTCGATGACCAATAAAACCATCCTGATTGGCTTACGTGCCTCCAAGTCACATCCTCATTCCACACTGGAGCCACTGTGTGAAAGGGGCACTTATCGGCGGAGGGTTTCTTTGAGACGTCTTAAATCCTGAGTAATTTCCCAGGATGCTTCTCACCTTTTTAGCCTGGAATAATTGTCAGTGTAGGTGTCAAACGTTTGGCCAGTAAATCTCATTTTGGAAGCAAACTACTGAAATGTGTTTTTGCATTTAGTGAGTAAATCTAATGTTCGTTCAGTGGAGACGCGCAGTGGGAAATCAAACTTCAGTTAAATCCTGCTGCTGCAGAAAAATGATTCAGCCTCAAGAAGCAATTAAGTTCATCTTATCTCTGACTTCAGTCTGTGTTCAGGAAACAGCTTCAGTGTGCATTAGTCAGATGTTTTCTCTCACAGTAAAATAATCATCGTTTCTTATGGATGTTCCTTGTTTTCATTTTGTCCCTTTTCTTTTTGTTACTGAAAAAAAAAGATTTTTATGGAGAATTTCTTTTTTAAACATCAGGATCTACATGAGCCGCCTGAACTTTCAACGCTTCACACTGCAAATCAACTTTACAGTGTAAATGAAAGGAAAATATTTGGCTTTATTTGATTTTGAGCAGGTCGCAGGTGTTGAAGGAAACTCTGAGATCCTTTTGTGCTGCAAGAAGTTGCAAATGTTGTTTGTGCAGTTTTAAAAAAAAAAAGCGTTCTTGTATTTTCACATTTAGAAAATAAATATTATAGTGTAGATAAAATGTGGAACACTTTATTCTCTGCTTTAAAACCCTTAAATCCTCACTGACCTCCTGTCTCTGTCCTCAGGGTCGATGGGGACGGGGGGGCGGGTCTGTAACCGGACGTCTCGCGGCGTGGACGGCTGCGAGGTGATGTGCTGCGGCCGAGGCTACGACACGTCGCGGGTCAGCCGGACCACCAAGTGCGAGTGCAAGTTCCACTGGTGCTGCGCCGTGCACTGCCGCGACTGCCACCAGCAGGTCGACGTGCACACCTGCAAGGGCCAGACGTGACCTCGCCGCCGCCGCCCACAGCACGCCGGCAGTCACACTGGGTCACCACGTAAAAACTACTGCTTTGGTACCGAGCTGCAGGTGTCGTGACCATCAGAAGGATATTTTGACTCCACGCTTGGTGCTGAGCGCTGCTCTTCCCAAAGCTCCCCCGTCGTTCAGACAGTAGGTCGTCCGTTGAAGTTTCAGTCTAGTTGGCGCTCTTGTCTTTTTCACTGCTCACGTTAAACACCTTCTCCTGTTTATTCCAGAAAAGGTAGGTGAAGGTAGAAGTCACCACTTGTGTCCGCTGCAGGTTGAACGAGCTCCAGGTGATTAGAGCAGAAAGTGTAAAAACGTTCATCAACATGTTTTTAGGTTAAAGGACTAACAGTAGTGCGCTGTACATTTATCTTAAAAATATATCAATCAACACAAACTAGTTCGTACAGCTTCTTTCTACAGCGACACCAGGTTTTCAGAAGTCTTTAAAACTTCCTCCAGGTTTTTCCTTCAGTTTTTTCATCTTCAAACCCACTGGAGGCTCCTGCTGAGCCGACATCAGAAACACTGGTCAGACAGAAACATCTGGTGTAGAATTGGATCTGGTGGATCAGGTTTAAATGTTTTGTTTTGACGGACCAGTACACTGAAAATATATCTTAAGTTATATAATCTACTGTAGAGTTCTCAAATCTCTCAACAGGGAGAGAGTTACCTTGTTCCCTGTGCAGGTTCTTTTTTTCTTTTTCAATTTAATGCAAAGGAGAATTTAAAAACTAGCCAGTCACAAAGGACTATTTGACAGATTTTGTTTTGATGACTGTAGGTTTTCCACTTGTTAAGTTTAAGATTTGTTACAGCGGCACTTTGCATTTTTATCAACAAAACCCGTTCATGATAGAAATATCACAGCAAAGTCAGCGTGTGCAGGTCTGTGATATTGAGAGTCCGTCTTTTTCTCCTGCGTGTTTTTAATTTTACGCTTCAATTTGAACTTCTCACCAAAGAACATAAATTAGTTTTTGTCATGTCAGGGTTCATTGTCGTCCAACATGGCAGCGCGTCACCAGAGACCACAGGTCATTTCTCTCCAAACATTCAGTGAGCGCGGACAAAATAAAAAACTCTTTGGATCTACTCGAATTTCCCTAGAAGGCGTTTTGGGGAAGAGTTTGCAAGTGTTGGTTCTTTACTGTCTGCTGTGATTACATACACAGTAACAGTAGTATTCAGATTCCACAACTATTCCAGTTAACATTCAGGTGACATCTACAATTTCTTTGGCAAATAAATGCAAAATAAATGTGAAAAAATGCAGTTCTCAAAGACGCGCCTCTGATTTCATGGAACTGACTTCTAACTTAGAAACTCATGTTAACATTTGGAGAGATCCTCCACAGGGGGGCACTGTTAGTTATCCACCTGCAGGCAGCTTACAGCACCAGTTAACAATACCAGTACCAGCACCAGTACCAGCACCAGTTTAGACCTGCAGATGTAGTCGGGACACCTGTTCCACCTTTCAGCCGTCAGATTTTACAGCTTCACTGTTCTTTGTTCATATTAGTTTCACATTTAACAATCTTAAGACAAGAACGAGTGTTAAACTTGTAGCTGCCATCACTTTCCTTGCCTGTAGGTGGCGACATCAACACTTCTTCATCTGCTTTTGTTGGACCAGAACTGCAGACCTGACGTGGCTTTAGTCCGCTCGTCTTCTAAATTGTTGCTGTTGAAAACCTCTAAATTAATGAACAGTTAAGGATGTTTTAGGATGAGCTTGTCCTGTTGCCAAGTCTAATTAAAATAAACAGCTATAAGATAATATTCTGTGCATGTAAACACTCAAATTCATTAATTGTTGCTTCCAAATCCAGAACACAAGCACTTCTTAAATTGTTAAATAGTCAGAAGCCTGAACAAACAAATTCAGTACAAAGTGGAATTAAAACGCCAGCTTCTCACCATCACCACCTGCTGTCCTACGTCACTCAAAGATGTAAATCCTCCATGTTTCGTCTCTTATTTTCTGTATTTATTTACTCTCCAGTGTGTACAAATGTCTGAAGTGTATTTGTGAAGTCTTGTCTGAAAATATTCCTGACCCTGAGTCTGTAACTAACTAACTGGTTACTGGCGATAAAAAAGTCTGACTTGTACAACTGCACTCGCCAGAATAAATAACTCGGTACATTTTTACCCTCTGCAACCATATTTAAACACAGAAGGTCTTCCTTTGTTTCTGTGAATCAGATCCGTAGTGTTTGGAACATTATCTGTAACCAACAGGCAGACAACACTTCACGTAGTTCACCGCCTGATCACAGGACTTGTTTTGTTTGGTTAGATAATCATTTGTATTAGTAATAATAATATCTTACTCACTGAGTTAATGAGATCGGGGAACGTTGTCACGTTGCTGCAAAGATTCCTGACAGCAAAAAACCCAGAAAGTGTTCCCAGATCTCTGAAATTCAATCGGTGAGGAAAATGTTCTTATTACCCCTCAAGACCTCTTTAAATGACCATCCACGTGTTTAAGTTTAAGCTCTACAAATCATGTATACTTAACATTTTTCATGCTGCCAGTTTTAGGTTTTTACTCTCCAGGCAGCCACTGTTTTCTATTCATTTCTGTGTGGCATTAAAATCAATCAGACCATTTTCAGTGAACATCAAGTTTGTAAAAAATGACGTTATCGTTCCTTGGTAACAGTTTGAGTTTAGATTAACTGTGAAAGTCTGCATCATTAGCTGTGATGAAAAGTATACATGTGTTGTAGTAAACGGGCTTAAACCACTGGTCCTTAAAAATATATTTCATGTTTGAAACACTTCAGACAAAAGTACCTGGTGGTGCAGTTAAACTCTTGTACCTGTGGAGCGAGATGTTAGTTTGTGAAACATGTATCAGAAGATAAGAGAAGGATCCACAGCTGAACAATAAAAACCTACCAGGTTGTGTCAACTCGTACTTTAAGTTTGCAGCAGCTCCAGATGACGGCCGGCCGTTCAGACGTCACTCTGGTTTCTGCCTGAATCAAAATGGCGGGAAGAAGCTGGCTTGCAGCAATACACAAAAAGTCCTTTATTGTATTTTTTTGTCTTCTCACTTTTTTTAATGATGGCAATTGATCACCTCTTTTTGTACAACAAAAGAACAGCTTTAAATGATTGAAAACCCAAAAAATGCAAACATATCAAATAAAGTCAAAACCAATTCTGGATTCCATTGTTTTGCCTTTTTGTTTCATGCCTCCTCCCATCGTCCTCGTCTGTTCTCAGTTTGGTTTGAACTCGGTAATCTTGGCACAAAGGTGCGTCAGTCCAGTCCAACGCAGCGTTCTGGGTTTCAGTTCGGCTGTTTCTGTCTGGATGGAGGTCGGCTCGTAGTCCCGGGTCTGCTTCTGGTCCGGTCGGTCGGGGTCAGATGCGGGTGAGTTGGTGCCAGAGGCTGGACGGCAGGATGCTCTCCACCTTCTCCATGATGAAGTTCAGAGGAGCGAACAGCGTGCTGAGGAACTACAGGAGACACACAGACCTTTATCAGACACATCAGCAGGAGATCTAACAGACGACACGTCACCGAACACGTCCACGACTCTTCCACGGAAAATACAGTTTAATTAACTGCTTTCAACGTGACTCAAAAGTTGCATCTTTTTAAAAAAAACATTGTCCTTTATTTAAAAAAAATGTATTAAATAATTAAGTTTATTTGAAAAAGAAAAGGCCACCACAAGTTTCCAGAGCCCAGCTGTCTTCAAATGACTCATTTTATCAACCAAAAGTCAGTTTACAAAATACAAATTGCAAATCTTCACATTTAAGAAACTGGAACCAGAAAGTGTTTTTTAATAAATGACTAAATTGATTCATTCATTTAAGCATCAAAGTTCATTTTTGACTTTGGAAAAACTATTTTTAGTTTTTTTGGGGGGTATTTAAATTCTCAACATGGTCTTCATTGACCGAGAAGCAGAACCCTGATAAAGACGATGTGATACAGTTGAAGCTTCGGGGGGAAAAGTTAGTAAATGGAGCTTGAAAGGAGATTGTTTTGTCAAACCACTGTTTCCAATGTTGAGAATGAACTTTCACGCTTCACTTGGGAGTCAACATGACGACAAGTCCTGAAAAGACCTGAGCTGTGGATAAAATCTTAAAAGCAACCGAGCACACGTAAACAGATCAAACTCCATCTGCCGATGAAGACGGTGTGATACGATTGAAAGCTCTGGAAAAGGCCAGTCTGTGGACCTGGAGATGGGATTGTTTTGCCAAAGATAAATTTGTTAAAATAAACAACGTGTCCCAAGTCGTCTTTTTTTTCAAACCGCTAGATAAATTTTGGTTTAAAAAACAGAGTAAACTGCATCGTTTTCCGACTCTTTCCCACTGTGTGCCGACTGCTGCCGCCGCTCGCCGTCAGGCCTCGTCCTCAGGTTGGTGTTTTGGCAACAGCCAGTGGAGCGGGGGGGTGATAGGGGCTCCACCAGAGCAACGGGCGGGTCATAGAGGTTCCCACTTTGTCAGATGGCAGATAAAAGCCAGGACAGGGTCGGTGACTGCAGAGAGGAGAGTGTCTCTGGGCCGCCGTCCTCTCCACCTGCACGTATCTGCCTCACACATCGTATCGCACATCTCTGCTCCAGCTTCAAACAGCACTTCAAAGTAAAAGGTGTGTGTTCTGTGTGTTTGAACTGTGTGGGCGGCGGGGAGAGAACGTCCTGTAATCCAAAAAGTACGGATGCACCGCTCCGATACTGCAGCTCGGCGTCCGTACTGACCTTGTTAAGTGGATCGCACTTATGATCCGGTTCAATCTGCTCGATGGAATGAGTTTAGCGACAGCGAACCCTCTGCCACAGCTGCGTGAAATGATCATAAAGCTCCGTGCAGTCGGGATTCAACATTTGAGAAAAGACTGCACTGGTATCAGATGCGTTGATACTGGAATCAGGTATCAAAATAGAGAAAGTTGGATCAGTGAATCCAAACCAAAAAGCTCAATTTTGATCCCTGCAAAGCCACTGAAGGATTGTGAAACCAGCATAATCACAGCAACATAGTCGATATTTAATTCCCAACATAGCTCTGTTAAATAAGTTTGCCAATAATAATATCCTAACGAGGTCTCATCAGCCAAAACAAGTCAGAGTGGCTGTAACAAGATGAGCAGGGCCTTATCAAAACCTTACTTACAGTATAATTATACTTAGTGAAGGGTTTCCCTCAGGAAATGGTTCAGCTGATGTATTATGTCTTTAGATCAGTTTATTCAGTAAGTGACGGACTAAACAAACAGCTTCTCTCATTAAATGTTTGGTATTTGCTTTGTGAAATGGCCTCAGTTTCTTTGCATGTAAAGCATTAAAAAGTTGCTTCACACATTGGTTTGATTCTTGCACAAATACAGAATGAATGTAGTCCGCAGGAGGACTGTGTGTGTGTGTGTGTGTGTGTGTGTGTGTGTGTGTGTGTGTGTGTGTGTGTGTGTAGCGCTGCAGCTCTCCGCAGGTAGATTGTATCTGCTGATAGTGTCACATCAGGGGGAGAGATGAGCTCACTCGCATTCCAGGTGAGCAGCACCGCGCTGCAGGGAGGGGCGGGGGGGGCAGCGCCACCCACTGGCTGCTATGAATGCAGTGGGGCGGGGGGTGGGGGGGGAGAAAGGTGGCTCTGTACCGTACACCCTGGCTGCCGCAGCCTGGTGGTGGGTTTAGCCGACGGCAAATAAAACAAATCAACTTCACGCTGGTCGAATATTAAACACAACCAGAAGTCAGAAATAAAAAATGTAAACATTCACAAATGACCAAGAAATACGTCTCAACATCCACAGCAAAATGTTTGCTTTGATTGATTTCTGTTGCCATATCCTGCAGCAAGAATCAAACAAGGGAGAACAAGTTTCTGTGTGTGTGTGTGTGTGTGTGTGTGTGTGTGTGTGTGTGTGTGTGTGTGTGTGCACTCACAGCTTTAGCAAACACTCCCATGAGTTCGGGGAACTGGTGTGTGAGCAGAGCCAGCATGGCGGTGAAGGAGCAGAGGCCGGCTGTGAAGAGGATGAAGAAGGGCAGCTCCTTCTTAGGGTAGACTGACACCTCGTGAAACACTGCTTCCACGTGGGACAAACACACGCACACACACACACACACACACACACCAAACACAATGTTAGTTTTAAGAAACATTTAAATCACATCTTAAAACCAATCAGCTCTTGTGTTTAGAGGAGACAGGCACAGCTACATGATGTATGTGGTGACCTTTCTGGAGGTAAACTTTGCAGCCACACACACAATCAGAGGGTAAATGTAATTCTAATAATAAACACAAAATAAGTTTTAAAATGATAAGAAATGAACAATTTAGAACTTCGGGTTGTTTGGATGCAGCCGAACTCTTCTCCTGCCGTGTTAAAAGGAAGACTCTGAAGGCAGCAGTGTGGTCGTACGCAGACGGCAGGCCGTCACACGGACATGTCTGATCAGGTTACTGCTGACATGCGGCTCCACGCCGAGGATCTTACAGACAAACACATGTGAGCCACGCGGCTCCGTCTCACAGGAAGAACTCTGCCGCCGTTCGGGTACGTACATTCACAGTTTACATGTATGTCGTGTTAATGAGGCCATTTTCAGGGGAAGAAATTACTTCAGGGGTTTTGGTGAGAGAGCAGTAAGGTGATGTAACACACACACACACACACACACACACACACACACACACACACACACACACACACACACACACACAGCGCAGTGTGTTGCTGCTGGTGGCAGGCAGCCAACTTAATCAAGTGAAGCTTCGTGTGTGAAGACAGACGAGCTGCCGAGCAGACAGCAGGACGACACGCACTCCACACCAGAGCTCAGCGCTCTGTTAAGGAATTTGTCTCATCATCACAATTATTAATGACAAATTTAACCGCTCAATTTCTGTGCCGGGCATTAAGATTTGCATAATTATACTAAATGAAAAGACCAAAGCGACATCGTCCTCAGAAATATGGACAAATAATCACACATTTCCCCAAATGTTCAAATCAAAACGCAGCTTCAACAGACGGTTGAGCTTCTTAACAAACAACAGCTTTACCACTGTTTGAATTCATCTCTACAACTTTATAATCACAAAACAAACTCAAGTACACACATTTTATTTACTTAAACTAAAATCTTTTTAACATCTTTGGTGTATTGAAGTTCAGAGCGGATGTTTTGCCTTGTACTGTATAAATGAACATCATGTGCATGTCTGAATGTGCGTGTCAGGGCGTCTCTTACTGGGTAGCAGCTCTCTGTCGGCCGTCTCTGTGCAGATGGGATAAGGATAGAACAGGTGACCCTTCTCCAGAGGATATGGGATCATTCTGAATGCTACAAACACACAAACAGAGAGTCAAGACTCAATTTATAGGATTTCTGTTTAGGAATTAAATCCCTTATTAAGGTATTTGTGTGTGTGTGTGTGTGTGTGTGTGTGTGTGTGTGTGTGTGTGTGTGTGTGTGTGTGTACTCACTGCCCTCCCAGGTGCAGTGCAGCAGGTTGAGCGCCCCCTCTACCCTTTTCCAGTGCTGCAGGTGGAAGAAGGCGTAGGCGATGGCCTCGCTGTCTCCTCTCTTCAGGATGTGTTCTGGAGGAAGAATCAGACTCTTCATCTCCAGCAGATACTGAGGAGGAGGAGGAGGAGGAGAAGGGAAGGAAGACAGATGGTGAACAGGATAAAGTGACGGCAGTCAATCTGAATCTGACACAAATGGTGAATGAAATATAGCGTGTAAAGAAGTGTAAAACAGGAACGGCATTTAAATGGCCACTAATTGCCCGACCACAGCGTGATTAAACCACCAGTGAATCCACAGCAGCTGTCTTTGAAACACTTGAGTCTGACTCGAGCTCAGAATCTGTAAACTTAAAACGTACCTAACGCAAAACTCTGCAAACAATGTCTGTGTACTGACACTTGGACCTGAAATCTAAAAGGTAACTGGTGTGTTTATGTAACAGACGCCAACAGACTCTTTAACAATGTAGCTGTGCTGGTAATGAGCATGTTAAAGTTTTGTGCATCAACTGACTGACGAACTGAACTGCTCAGGAAGCGTTCTGTATCTGTATTTAAAATGACTGGTTGTGTAATGTGTTTATCTAAAACCTTTCAAATATTGATATCAGTATTGGTCTTGGAGATGCAGTATGAGTCAATTCAGGAAAACTGAATCACAGCCAATCATGTTTTACGTGAACATTCGTGTGTGTGTGTGTGTGTGTGTGTGTGTGTGTGTGTGTGTGTGTGTGTGTGTGTGTGATGTCTCACTTTTGGGACGTGAGGGTTGAACTCCACCGCTCTGTGGATGGCTTCTACTGCGTTCATCTCTGCTGTGCTCAGCCCTCGCCTGGACGCTGCCTCTGGAGAGAATCTGCACTCACACACATAAAAAATACTCTCGTCAGTAATCTGACTTGGGATTGCACATCGCTATACGATCAAAGTGAATTTGAAATTCACTCCCACGGTGCTGAATAAAGACGTTGAAATCGAGGCTACTCACTTGTCACTAACTAGCTGCTCTGTGTAAGAACATCACTTAAATCCCCAACATGTTTTTTTTAGTGGACTTGCATAAACACACGTGTGAGAGAGGAGAGGAGAAAACTCCAGTACATCACCAATAGATGTTTTTTTTGTTTCAGGGTGTATTTTTAATGCAAGACACTAAAATGAACATAAAAAATAAACAAAAAGCGACAAAATAATATAAATACTCTGTGTGTGCATATACATGTATATATAAACGGGTTAAACAAACTGTCTATTTCTAAGGTTTCATCAATGCACCACCAGAATGACTGTATTATATCTACAGTCATAAATAACCCTGCACCTGCACTCTTTTCAGCTCTATTTTAATCTTTTAGATAGCAGAGCAGGTATGTCGAGCCCCCGTATGAACACTGTAGGCGATGAAAAGCGATACTCACTTGTCTGATACCGCCCTGGCTTTGAGCAAGGCTGCTGTGTAGCATATTGTTGCAGATTTGGGTAAACTAATATCTGTGGAGGAGACACAAAGCAGACAAGCGAGGGGGGTGTTTAGTGAATATAGCAAAAGTTTAGAATTACAGGTGATTTTGGGGGAGGGGGGGGGGGGGGGGGGGGCAGTGTTTAAGAATACTGCAGACGCCCAGAGGGGCTTGTGAATAAAGATAATGAGTTTTGGGTTTCACAGCTTTCGAGGTGTTTTGTTGTCAAGTCTTATTTTTCATTTAATCTAACGGTCTGCCTCTTTTCACTGATGTGACTTGTAAACATGACTCCAACACTAAGGCTGAGATATTCTATGGAGCATCAAGATGGATGAATAAAAGACACTGTAACTCAATATACAGTCTATTTATATTTACATTTATATATTTATATTATCACTGAGTGCAGTTTCAGTAAATCCATTCTATCTTTGTACATTTAAGTGGATTTTAATGCCAGTTTTGCAGCCAAATTAACTAAATTAAGGCCTGCATTATTACATTACATTCCCAGTTAAAGTCTATTTTATAGAATTTATTTCTATGTGAACAATAAATGAAAATCATTAAACTGTGCGTGTGTCCCTCACCGTCGTACTTGGCCAGAACGGCCTGGACGTCGGCGTAGTTCTGGAGCTCTAGTAGTGACTCCAGCAGGTTCTCGTGGATGTTGAACATACTGAGGAGAGGGAACTCCTTCATTAACTGGAAAACACACAACTGTTGTTACATGTAATACCGGACAGGGGGCGACACATGCACAGTCAGCAGACAAGAGCTTTGGGTCATCATTATGCAGTTAAAGTACACACTGTCTAGTTAAAGCCTTTTAATCTGAGTGAATGTTGTACATGTGTTGGCTTTGTTTGATTTCCTAACAATAATAATCAAAGTGATGCCTTTTCATGTCGTCAGGAATCAAAGAGCGACCTGTGTGTGTGTGTGTGTGTGTGTGTGTGTTCTGCTGGCAGGCTGTGTACTTACATCTCTCATCATTTTAACTGCTTCTCGTGTTCGGCCAAGCTTTCTGGAGCACATGGCCAATCTTCTTTTTATGTACACCAATACATTGGTGTCTCTTCCTGGTGGAGACACACAAACACATCATATAACACTTACAGTTCACTTTTATTGTCCCCTGCTTCCATTTAATGAAATTGGGAGCATAATGGACCAATGTTTCAACCTGCAGCACTTAATATCTCTAAAGTTACTTTGACATAAGATTAAAGAATGATCAATTCTCTCGCTGCGATCTGACATTTTAACAATAATTGCCATTGGCTCAAGAGGTGTGCTATAGTCAGCAGGAATAAAATGTTATTCTGATTATTAGCAGGATCGATACGGAGTGGATTATACTTACTATGCTGGGCTTCATACTGTGTACCGTGATGTTGGAGCTGTTGGCTGCGGCGATAGCAGCTCTCTCCGGCCTTTAGCGCCTGCTTAAACAAACGTTCAGCCTCCATGATGGTTGTAGCTTCTTCCTCCGCCAGCAGAATGTATGCTGTCGCACAACTACAGGAGGAGAAGAGAGGACCGGGATCTGTTAATCAGGAAACTACAAACTAACTTATTCTCATATTATGGATTCATTCATTAATTTGCCAACTCAATATACAGGGTTGCTTGTTTGTCTACGCAGCATGACATGTCTGTGCTTTAAAACTGCTTTTACGCCTCATGTATTTGCAAGCGGCATCTGACAGAGCACTGATCAAGGACGTTTTCCTCTGAGTCAACCTGCTGTCACAGCCTCGATATGAGCTGAGAGCAAAATACAACACTGCCACAATTCTTCTGCACTGCCTTTGTAGTCACAGAGGGTCCTAAAAATAAACCTACACTGCCATGAAAACAAGTATAGTTCTTCCTCTATGAATGATGCAGGTACCCAGAGGGCCAATCTGTGATGAGAAGCATCATCCCTCCCATTAACAAAACCTGCAGTTTCCAATCTTTCAATTTATACCACATTGAAGTCTATCGACCTAAAAGAAACAGTGTTTATTATTATTTTGGGTTTTGGGATAAAATCAAGGCTGTGAGATAATTTCTGGTAGAAAATAACATAAATCTGAGGGGCCACCAATTGATTTAAAAGATAAGAATAAATATAATAAATATATAAAAAGGAAGTTAAGATGCCGTTTTGTGTCGTCTTTAACATTGGATCAATGAGTGATGTACCATCCCTTCATGTTTTGTCAAAATCGCACCAGATGTGTACCAGCGAGATACCAATCTGATGGCAGCAGCTTCACGGTTGAAGCAGACGTCTCGTGACCTAAAGGTGACCTGGTTTGGGATAACCAGCAGAGAACATCTGGCTGAGTAAAACTGGATTAAGTGGGCAAAGACTACTGTTGTGGTGCCCTTGAACAAGTTAAAACACATTGATCCACTGCTCGTCAGTGATATATGATTATACTGAACTTAATGAATGTAAGGCAGGTCACAGGTGGAACATGAGAACAAAAATCAATCTGTGTTTTCTGGATGAATACATTTTCAATTTCAATTATTTTCCATTTTAACATGCCATATGCTCCAAGGACTGCCTGATTATTTTACTGGGTATCACCATTATGATTAATTAACGCTGTTACTAACACAAATGCTTTGACAGACACATTTATTCTAATTGTGCTTTTGCTTATTTATATTAACACCTTCACTATTTTAAATGACAACCAACTGCTCGTCTCAGAGGAGAGAGATGTTGAACAATAGGCAGTTATACTGGAGACAGAGGAGGGAGACAAAGAGAGAAAAAGAAAAGAGGAAGCGAACTCACTCTTCGAGCTCAAGAGCTTCATGTGCTGCGGAGATGCGAGCCTGTGGGTTCCTCTCTCTCCATGCCTTCTGCATAACTGCAAAACACACACACACACACACACACAAACATATTTAAGATGTCAGATCGGCCACATTACAACCTGTCCACACAAATCAAGACGCATGTACTTTGTATGCGTAGGCTTACTGGCATCAGCAGGCCGGAGGTGGTCCGAGTCGCAGGTGAAGAAGGTCTGATGGTCTTGTGCTGACAGGTTCATGTCGTAGTATGTCAGCGGCTCTCGACCTGTTACCCACGTATACCTGAACACCAGCACAGAGACGCAGTCGTGTTAAACAACGAAGCGTTCAAATACACACAATGATATGAAGAAGTATCACAATGAAAGGCACAGCAGGAAGGAAAAGAGAGAGAAGGAGAGGATGAAAATGTGATTTTACTTGCTCAGATGTTGTTTAGATGTTAGATGTTGTTCAGATAACTGTAAATGAGTCATGGGCTGTGCTGATTTCATGGGGATTCTACCTGACTGAGATTGGCCAATATTAAGAGCTGATGCTCAGCATGTGGGTTGATGACCGGATAATTACCACATGAGAAATGGAAAAGAGGAGGATGACTCATTAGGAGGATATGGAGGCACATCAGAGAGAATAGAGGTGGAATGTCAGAATATAAACTGATGAGAACAAATCAAAAGAAAAATAAATCAGAGAGGAAAAATAGAGGAGAGAAAGCACAAAAACAAAAAAAGAAAAAAGGAGGAGTTGTGAGGGATAAAAGACAGGATGGTGAGAAGAGAAAATAAATAAAAAATTAGGAAATAGAGGAGGAGGAGAGAAAATGTATTTTGTGTAACTGAGGAGAAAACGCCAAACAGAAGACAGATTGTGAGGTAAAACAAAGAGTAAGCGAAGGAAAAGGAAACAAAAAGAAGACAGGAGAGTGAACACAACACTAAGAAAAAAACAAACAAGAGATCAGAGTGAGGGAGGAAATAGAAAGCCCGTGGAGGCCAGAGCTGCAGTATTCCTGGAGGCAAAGTGAAGCCCTGGACCAGCCGAGGGTTTTCAGATGCAGGTAGCTTAGCTGCTGTCACTCACCGATTATACTCAGCTCCACGAAATAAATTCAGCGGATTTCTCCATACTTTACATTCTGCAGGAGGGAGACAGAGAGAGAACAACAGTGGTGATGAGTGTCAAGGGTAAAGTCGACACTGAGCCTCCTCGTCGCACTTCAAAGGGCTCGACTGCACATTCTGCCATCCCGCCATCCCGCCGGCAGCTCCCCGACCGGCACATCGACCTCTTTGAGAGCACGGCTGACAGGGAAAAGGCCTTAAAACTCCTCAGTGACCAAACAGGCTTCAGCACAAACTTTCACTGCTGTCAGGAAACAGTCATGAGTCCGTGTTTTGGCTTACAGCACTGAACAGATGAATATGGGATACACGACAATATGGGGTTTTGAAATGTTGATACCAAAAATAATTTTGGACTTATGCTATGATTCCATACAGAAATGGAAATTTTACTAATCAGTTTATTCATCATAAGGAAAAAAACTTGTATAATATGTTCTGTGGCTCTGAGATATAGTGATATTATTAGTGAAAAACTCCACACCAGGGACCTGAGCGTTTATCAGGGAGGAAGGTACAAGATGTAATCCAGAAGCATTGTGGGAATTGTAGGATTCAGCATTTTTAAAGCTTGACCCAAAGTAGGAACAAAACATATTTTTCAGGCTGTAACTAATGATAATTTTCATTTTCATAATTCTTCTTTCTATTGATGGTTTCATCAATAAAATGTCACAAAATCGTGAAAGATGACTATTAAAAGCCTAAGTTGACTCTACAAAGAGTAAAAAAGCCACTAAAAAACACTGTCAGCCCACCAATAAAAAAGTGGAACCACATTAGAATCAACTCAGTCCCACACACCTATTGAATTCATGCAGTACTACATTCTTTCGTTTCAAGTGCAGACCTATAACTCATCAATCAAGTGACTTCACTTAAACTGTCTGTCTTATACTTCTGCTGTAACAAAGAAAAGAATATGCTACACCCTGTAACTTTGATTTTAATGGAGGGATTTACACAGAGTAGATTATTAGCCAGAAAACTGAGGATTAGTACAGTCGAAATAATTAGACTGCCTTTCTTCTCTCAATCATGGCTTGTTGATTTAATACAGCAAACATAATCCTATTTAATTCAAAGTTGTTTGGCTGAAAACAAAAGCAGGCTGCGTCACGCCTCCAGTAGGGAGTTCAACAACAGGATCCAGTGGAAGAAACATGCAGAGATTACACAATTACCATTTAAACTTTAACTTTCACTGCAACTATGGCTTACGTTTTAGATGGATATTTACATAATACAATAATAAACATTAATAAATGTTTTCTTTTATCATCAGCAACGGAACCAAAATAATTATTCAGCACTAAAACATTTCCCCTTTTGAAATAAATGAATTTCCATGGGGAAGCAACTACACATCCAAAGGATTAACGATGATCAAAGCGTCACTGATGTGGAACGGAAGCCAAGAAGCAGCTAAGCAGAGCTCAGAGTGACTGTGGAGGATATTAGTGGACACACTTGAATTTCTTCCATCTCCTCTACTGTAGGTCAACAAGTACACTGTCAGGGTTGGGGGTTTGATTCCCTGTGTAACTCAATAGAGTTTTGGAATATATACACCTACTATACAGCTAAAAAAACATGTTTGAGAATGTGTCTAAAAAACAAAATATATTTCACAAATGTGATGTTTGTAAAGTTGCATTCATTAGTTTTAATTTATGAATCTGAAGCAGCAGGGAGGTTGAGGTGTCATCTACAGACAGATTCTGTGGCTGCTCCATAAACAGTAAGTACAGAGCAACAGTGTGACAGACAGCACTCAGTGAAAGATTTGGGTATATTTTCTGATTTATAGCTATAAGCCACACTTTCAGAATCTCAAATAAACCTATGAGCCCAGTTTTTAAGTTTTAAGAGTCAAAACACCAACTCCAAGAAGTGTCACAGGATGACCTCATTAATTCAAGTCTTGATGCTCTGTATTGCATTGTAGTGTTCAGTGTGGTCTTCTGTACATCTGTAGCATCAAATTATTTTGATAGCAATTCTATAAAAAGAAGTGTGAACGCCTCTCACAAAACTACACATTAAAAATCAATGCTTCGTCGTCAGCAGGCCAGTGGGATTTGTGTTAGCACAGCGGAAAAATTGCCTCGACATTTTCCAACGTTTTGGCTTTTTAGTTCTCCCTTTTGAAGTTAACACAGCAGAACCAAACTGAAGGGCTCTGTATTAATGCAACAGTGACCTGCTGAGGATTGAGATCTAGAGTGGAGAAGCTGAATTGAGCAGGGACTCCGAGGCAGCCATTTGCAGCAGTTAAATAAATAGATGGTGACCATCAAAAGACCCACGACGAGTATAACATTTAACGCATCCATTTTTCTGTTCAAAGCGCTCGTGTTTGTTGTGTTTGTTATCATTATAACATTTTTCATAGGGAACATCTTTGTGGTTTTTCTAGTCCCTGACTTGCTGGTAGAATTCCAGGTAAACTTAAGATGTGTGTATACTAACATGTTTTTTTTGGAAAATGCTGACTGATGTGAATCAACAAAATAAAGCTGTAGATCTAATACGCTGCCAAGATACTGCTTTAAAATCACAGGTGCAGTGTGTAGTGGGTATTCCATCTATCAGCTCTTACCGGACACACTTTGCCGATTGGAATCGGCCTCTCCATTACTGGTGTTGGAGTTGCTTGGGGAGCTGCTGTCCACTCCACCCAGCAGGGGGCGCAGGTGGCTCACAGACACCTGCTCTATGAAGGACGTCCCATATTTCCTGAAATACCACCACTCAAATATCTGAGAGAGAGAGACAGAGAGAAAAGAGAGAGAGAGAGAAAAAATACAGTAATCTTTAATTTAACGGTTCATATGACTTTCATTCAATGGAGACCACATAGACGGTTGTTCGAGTTTAGCTGAAAACTTCTAAAAAGTATTTCATGTTTCTCTCTTTCACATACTTCTCTTAAATTAGTATCTACTCTCATTTTTTCCTAAAGTAATTTAAATCCACTTATCACAGCGGTAGTAAACCTAAAAGATCCAGCCACTTTCGATGTTCTACCAGCCAATCAGACTTTTCAGATAAAACAGGATGTACATGCACTATAAAGACAATTACTGGATAGTAGAAAGCTGAAAAAACACCACGTCAGCCAAATAAATGTTGTTGTGCTTAGCTAGTGGCTATTCCCCATCTGCTTACACATACATTTATGATTTTAATCAGAATGTGGCCTAATCTACTCCAGTGATTAACACTGTCTGCATCAGCGAGCCTCAGCCTTGTGCCACAAAGGCCCAAGAGTGTGCTTCTCCAGAATTTTACCAATTATCACCTTCGGCTAGAGACGAAGAACTAATCAGTGAAACCTGCTGTTTGGTTGGACTGAAAATCTGCAGACTGTTGGGTCATGATGGCATATGTTTGAGAACCACGCAGACAGAAGACTGGGTTGTCCATTAATCTGCATGTTAAAGTGTCTCCAAGCAAGACGCTGAAGCCCAAACTGCTCCTGCTCATTTGGGTGATTGAAAGGGAACCGGGAAACACTTTGTTATGCTCTCTGGTTAAAAGTGCTGTATACTTTAAGTGAAGTCCATTTACCCAGAAGTCTTGCCCCTGTTTGTGTAAACATGTTTCCAACCCAACATCTGCTCTATCACCCAACTCAAAACACAACCTTTTCAACAATATGTGAAGGTTGCTGGTTTGATTCCCAGCCAGGTGTGGACCTTCACACACGCTGAATATCAAGAATTACTCTCCATATCCTTAACAGTTACCATCAAATTGCCTTTTAGCAGAGGCCCACCCAGCTGCTCTGCTGGAGCTGTTCAGTGGCAAACAGCAGAAGACTGTAATTATACATATAAAATGAGAATGTTGCTCAAAGAATATAAGTGTTTGAAAAACATACATATAAGACCTGTTCATGGTAACAGTTTTATAGACTAAATGTGACAGAATACTGATGAAACCTCAGTATTTCATTAAGCGTGCAGACTTGTTATACTGTCAGCCTCTGCTTGAGGGAGGAAGTGACAACTTTTCAGTGGAAACCTAACTAACTGGGACATAAACATCTATTCCAATTACAGAGAAATTACCAGTATCGCGCCTACGAAACCAATTTGGCTTCCACATTTTCTCAGATCTCACAGAGCATGTGCAAAGCTCAACAGCTTTTCTAAGCAGCCTACACATATTGGCCAATAGCCCGCAGGGAAGAGAGTGTGAGTTAATTAAGAGAGGAGCTATTTTAAAATACAGACCAAACACTGTTGCACAGTTGGCTGTCTCTGTGAAGAACTTGAAAGAAAGATAAAATACCTGCATAAGTAGGAAAAGCCTTGCCAACACTCTCATTATATTGCTTTCCTGTTTTGATTATTTTTGTCACATCTTTATTTATTTTTGAATACTGACGTTAAGCAGTCAAGACATTCTTTGCAAAGCTGTAAATTAAGGGGTAGTTGCAACAAAACCACAGCTCAGAAATGCAGTACACCCAAACATAGTTGCACTGTTTGCTTTCTCTAGAGCAGCTGAGGAAAAACGGCTTTGCTCAGTACGCAGGTCAATGACTCAGAACCACCAGTTAGGTGCTACAATCAAATTAACTGAGTGTTTAATGCACAGAGATGCAGGGCTTTATTGCTATATTTATCCACATCCCACACATTTACATCCCAAAACGTGTTCTCAGTCTCATTGAAAGTGTGTTGCATGGTGTTATAAGCCACTGCCATACGCCATTCTTTTGCAGCTCATCTTGTGAAGGACTAAGTGAGTATGCATTTCTTCTCTCTTCAGCTACTCGTGGCCTCTGAACCTGTGATTATAGTCCTGACAAATTACATCCTGGGCTCATAAAATCACCTAGGGAACCAGAAAATTAATTTTCTTTTTTTAACATTAAGACTGAAGAGAATGTCAGGTAAGAGCGCACAGTCATCAGTTTAAATACTGTAGTTATTAGTGTCACACCCACTGTGTTTGAGTAGGGCACAGTGCAAATAGTATTATGTCAACATGGGATACATGTGCTTAGCGAAAAAACATCATATTGTACTTTAAAATCAGTATCATAATACATTTTATATATATATATATATATATATGAGAATCAGTTCAGCATTATCAGATTAAGACTGAAAATAAATGTTTCTTACCAAAATGAGTCCTGATATGAGGGAGGAAGTGCCCGTCAGAGCCACGTAAAACTTGGGCGTCAAGGTGTTGAGAAACATGCTTACTGTAGAGGAGAAATAAAAAGAAGACAGACAGACGGGTTAGAGGTTAGATTCTTGAAAATTTCTCTTCTACAACAAAAGGAGGATACTTCAGAAAATATATTTGTGGAATGAAATGCTTTATTTCCCACATAAAACTATGTCACTTTTACACAGAAGACTGCAAGAAAAACACCAAATAAGTCTGATGATTCAAGAACAATTGTGATTTCAAGACGTGAAACGTTTCATGGTAAAACATCATCCATATGCATGTTTGGCATTTCCCAGAGATTTGCTACTCAGATGTGAAATTGCACAACATCAGGAGACCAGGGTAAGCCGTAACACAGAGTGAAGATCCCAGTGGGTAGAAAACCAGGGAAGAAATTGGGCTTCACTCGCAGCTTTAACTGAAATACAATATTCACAAGCAATTTACAAAATTTTGCCATGCTAACAAGAATTTTAGTGTGGAAAAATATAATCTAGATGGTGTCTCAATGGCTGCAAATGAGGTAATAGAGTAGAGAGAGTGGTCAATTTACAAGCATTTGACTAAATGTGTATCAGGTAGTTAACTTTCCGAGTTATTTAACTTTTCATAGTTATTATCAGCTAAGCAAACAGCCTTGAACTCTGGCTACTACAGCGAGCACGAGACAACAGATTCACTAGTACTACACTACCACTCTTATCAGTACAAGCAAGTTTTTTACAACTAAAAAAGCAGTGAAATATTTAAGGTTTAACTTAAAACAAAAACGTTACATCCCAAATACCATACCAGCTCTCATCACCTCTCAATCCATTGACAGTAAAGTCAGGTTTCTATGCAATTTATTTTATTTCCTATTGCCAGTTATATCAGATCCTGTGAACTGGAAAATTACAACTCTGAGTCAGTGATCCATATAAATCAAGCCTTACAGTATAGAGCTGGTCCATGCTCCTCCTAAACACCAGCCAACACCATAATTATGATATGTAATTATGTTATGTATTTCTATTTTACCAGCAGCGTTGGAAGGTGATGTATTTATAATTTATGTAAGTAACTGATTTTCCTGCACTTCTGTGGACTACAGATAGAGTCATTGTTAGTTTCTGACTTTTAGCTGTAATATTAGTGATATTACTGTGCTTAAAGGATGAAAACAGTCTTCCTCTGCCATCTGTTCTCAATTTCTCTTTGAGAAAATAAATAACTGACTACAAAAGTAGTAGATGATATTTGGAGCTGTGACCTTTCTATTCATTATCTGAAAACTGTTTTTACTTGCAAATACAACAACACTGGAGTGTTTTTCAGATTAAAATTCTGTCTTTGATGGATTATGATTTTGAAGGCCTGGTTTTATGCTTTAATACTGGTCACGCTAAGCTGGATCCAGGTAATGAAGTGCGTCCTCTGATAGACTGATTATCCACAGAAATCTGAGCTTGAAGGAAAAAAAGCAGGCTAAAGTGACTAAAATTACATAACAGGGACAGCATTTAAATAATGATCTGTTAAAGCAGATTAACTGGTAACTGACTTGTAACACTCCTCAAACAAATCCTCACATCTGTGGCTGCTCAGAGCTGCAAACCTGGAGGCTTCACAAGTCTGAGTAAAGCTGTGTGTGTACAGTCCACCTGGCAAAAACATCCATTAAAGTTTTCACTTCCAAATAAGCAATTCAGTTAATGTGGTAAAACAGTTTAAAACCAGTCTTACTGCTTGTATGGAGGACCTGGGCACTCTGTGTGTAGCTCACAGTGTGTCAGCCGTGAAGGTGGTGAGTAAAATGTTATCATAACTGACAGGAATGGCAGTCAGAATTACAAAAATATAATGCAGATTATAAGAAAAAAAAGAAAGCTCCTTAGATAATACTGATGTTTGGTGGCCTGCCAAAATGTACCATATTTTCTGCTGCTGGCTACAGGTGACCTTCCCCTCTTACATTTAGTTAAAAGTTCAGGGATTCTCTTTGCTGATAAATGATGCTAGACTGACACACCATTGCATTTGGATGGGGGTATTGGGTTGTCATGTTAATTCCCTAGGAGTCACATTGAGGATAGGGAGGGTGGGACAAAGACCCCACTCATATGAACCCCAGCCTCATACCCACACAGAAGCACACACATACACATGCATAAGCTAAGTGCAGCTGGCCAACTATTCATTGCTGTGAAGTGGAGGCTCTCGTCCAAGCAGAAAAGGGTCTTTCAGATTGGCCTGTGGTCAAACAGGCCTAACAGCTGCTGTCAGCCTGCATTGATGAGAGGATACTGCTGTCTGGCTGGCGATGGACTTCCTCATCAAAAAATGTATCCATAATTGACATAAGGTCTATTCACTTAAAATGGTATAGCAGGCTGGGCATAACCCAAAACTCAAAGATTTAATTTCCAAAACAATTAAAGCTTTAAAATCTGCATCAACTATTTGATTTTAGTGATGAAATGATTAGTCAATTAATCAATAATGTCCAGCTTTTCTCTGTTTTATATAATTTTAAATTGAATACCTTAGAAATTTGGAACTATGGGCAGATAAAACCAGCATTTGACAGTATCACCTTGGGCTCTTGGAACATGCGTTGGGCATTTTTCCCTATCTGGAGAAATTTCACAGACAGAAAAAATTATCGACTGATGAATTGACAATTAAAACAACCGTTAGTTGCAGCCTTGTTGTATTTGTGTTTGGGCAAGACACCGTTGGCAGTGTTACATGATTAGAAAATAGATCCTCTCCTGACTGGATGCTCTGGAATCGAGCCCCACGGACAGAAATCATTCATCCTCCTTGTGTAATTTAATTACATAATCCTTGGGTAAAGTTATAACATGAATTTCCCATTTGAAAAACAACTGAGTGTCAAACTAAATTAAACTAAAATGTAATCAAGTCTCAATGTCACACAATTAACTTTAGAAACAGAATAATAAGTCTGATGGTCAGGTGGCATGGCAACGTGTATCAGAGAGATTATCATGTAAACATCATGTTTTTAAGTCATGTTGTTAAATCATTTCAAGAATCAATTTTACTGAACCTTGAGATGAACTACATGACAAATAAATGAAACCCCCAAAGACTTATCCCGGTCTCTTCTTTTCTTTGTTTGTTTGTTTAACTACAGGCGTAGAACTGTCTTGCACTTTACATTATACACTGATTCTCCTGTACATGTGCTATGTATGTAACAAGGTCATTGAGACATATTCCTGTTTCCTCTTTGTGTGCAGAAAAAAAAAGCAATTGTCAATCGAGTCAGTGAGGAGAAATATAAAAAAAAGACTCAATGCTATCAGGAATGTGTTCACCTTTGAACACTTCAACTACAGGAGGAGAGGGAGTTATTCCTCAGGACATTTCACAGCAAATGTGGCTTTTGTGTGTTTTAAAATCAGCTGACTGATTGCAGCTAGCCAGGCTGAAGTCAACTCCTTTTTAACCTTAATTGAATTGATCTGCACAACAAAGACGTGCAAAAGAATATCCTCACATTCCTACAGCTCCACACCAGCTAAAACTGTGCCAATGGGGTTGAATGCCTTGCTTAGGGATGTCTAGTTGATTAAACTGAAAGCCCACTGCTTTAAACAGCGACTGTGTGTCTGTTGCCATTGAGTAAGTGTCGGTTTATGCTCGATCGGAACTGGTTTGAAAGACGTGTTGTCCGACCACATTGGAAATCAAAGGTGTTTACAGTTTCAGTTTTTTTACGAATAACCACATTCAAATGCGGAAGGAAAAGACGGCTGTCATAGAGTGATGAAATATAATTTAAATATGGGAGAAGTGTCACATGAAAAGTGACAGAAACAGTTTACAAATAAGAAAAAAGGAGCTAGAGAAAGAAGTTCAAACCCAGCTAACTTTCTCCCCTCCGCACAGCTGGCCAGTCGTGGCGTGAAGTGTGTGTGAATGTCAGGTCGTCGGTTTCGGAAAGTTACAGAAATTGCTGGACACAGCTTAAGCCCTACCTGCTCACCCACTGTATCATCGCTGAAATACCAATTATTTTCAATATCAGTTCATCTTTATAGTCATTATTTTTTCAACTTATCTTTTAATCAACAGAAATAGTGAAAAATAGCCATTGCACATTCCAAGAGCCTGAAGATACATCTTCAAATTGCTTCTCTTGTACAAAACCCCAAAAGAATCCATTTACAATAATATAAAAACCGAGAAAAGCAGCAAATCTTCACATTTGAAAAGCTTCACTTCTCTGCCTCTTTGGCTGATACCACTCCTGTGAGTTTATACTGGTAAGGAGGCAGCCGGAAGGCATGTTTGGAGGATAACATGATGAATTGAAGGGACAAATTCTAACAGACAGACTCAGGACTAAATGTCACCGGAGACAACAGGAGATGTGACCTTTACTGAAGAGGGGACAGTCGGCAGACTGCTGGCCTGACCGGAATGATAAAAGACACACACTGAGACACACATGAACACGCACACATTCAAATAGACAATGACTCTCATTAATGCACAGTCACACATAGATCTGTGTCCTTTAACAAAAGAGAACAAATGAAAAGTTTTATTTCATTATTTATCGATGAAAAACTATTATTACTACTACCATAGGGTGACGCATATATATATATATATATATATATATATATATATATATATATATTCTGCCCTGCAACAGAGATACTGCCTTTGGTAGGTGAAACTGTCATGGATAACATTAATCTCGAGTCCAAAGTATTGATGGAACAAAATTATTTAATACAGACTATTGCCTGCTGTCCAACTCAATACAGTAATATCACAAAGTATTAGGACAGCGACATATTCTGTAAGCTTTGTAGTTTAGCACTTTGAATATGAAACAATGACTTTAAAGTCAAAGTGCCTATGTATATGTTGGACAAGTTAAGACAAAGTTAACTCATTTTTAATATTTGAAGTAAATGGCTGTGTGAAGTCTCCAACCCACAGACACCAGCAGACACTTTGACTTTTACTAGTGCTTGTTTTATTTTAAATCCAGTGTGTTGGAATAAAGACAAAATAGTGAAAGACAATGACTAAAAACATAAAGCCAAAGCTACACACAAATAGTTAAAGTCTATCAATGTTAATGTACTACAGTAGCCAAGTCAGAGTCAAGACCTCGATCCTGCAGATTAGTTGTAAGACTTGAAAACTGCTCATCTTATTCAAACAGCTGAACACATTTGTACAAGCAAGTGACTGAATTCCTCTGAAATGCTTTGAAATCAGGGTTGCAGTGGTGAGATTTACAGCTCACATATGGAGCTCAAATGTGTGTCCTACAGTTTGCCATTACCAAGTCTCACAAAAAGGCACTGCTGAGTTGTAATACTGAGCCATGCTGTTTTCATGTTTTTAGATTGCAAGTGCATATAAATGGCTTCTTAACAGCTTAGTATATGTTAAGATGGACAAAAGCGTATTGGAAATAAAACCTGTTTGTAACCTTCAAGTTACAGAGCAGAAACTAGCTATGGCACGGCGTCCTGAAAAGACAGCACTGCTTATAGAGATGCATCAATGTCAAACATTATCATAAGAAGCAACGTGTGACTAACACGAGACGAAGTCGGAAGCTCCTGCAGGCCACCTGCATCCTAACCTGAGTTGTAAGTCACTCCGGCTCGGCTGCTCATGCCTGAAATGTTTGTTGGCAGCGCCGATTAGGGAGAGCCTTAGAGCCTACCTCGTGTGGCTGGCCCTGACTGATGGGGCTGCTAGCAGAGCCTGTCTGGGTCTAACTACCTCCGTTGACCTTTGAGCAAGGTGGAGTGTAGCCAGCATCTGTCACAGCAGCAGTACTGGTAAGTTATTCTCTGTGTGTGTGTGACGTGTATCGGTATTGAACACTTTTCTGCAGGTGTTTATACGATTATGTGTGTAGACAATGTAAACCATGCAGAAGAATTGACCAGGTGTATGAACAACAGTGACAGATAGATCACTGTCCAGTGCTACCCTCATACTTATTGTAAGGCTCTTTGACTCACCAACAGCCATCATTATAGCTACCGTTTGTGGCATAAAATGGCACTCTGGGGTAATACCAGCACTGTTCAATTTATGCACCTCAAACTTATCTTGAAGATGAGAAGGAAATACAGACACAGAGAGAGAGTGTGTCATCCAAGGACAGAGACAGATAAAGCTTACTCAAAATCTCTTATTTAAAATTCTGGAAATCTATTTTGGGTGTCAGTAGAAGTACTTTCAAACAACGGATGTAGAGACGAACTGGTACTTTTTCCCTTGTGTGCAGAAACACAGAAGAGGTCTAAGAAGTACCAGCAAAATCAATCAAATCCTAAGTTGTCATAGGTTATGCAGAACATCCTAACATTTAAATATAGCACCTGACCCACAATGCAAAGTGAGATCACCCTAGTATCCTGTGCCACTTTAACACAGCAGTTACCTCAATGAGAAGGTGCACACTTTATGTTAGACTCTTCTTGCAAAGTACCCAAATATTCAAAATCGAAGAGAGCATTATCTAAATGAAGACTTGGCAGTCAAACACTAACAGAGACATAAAGAAAACTGTCTGCCAAGAGAAAAGAGATTGTATTAAGCTGTCACTGCTTTTAAATGTTGCTTTGTAATTTGATTCTAGACGAGAGTATTATCCTGAATTTGTAAAAATGTTCCCAAATGTTTATCTAGTCTTCAGTGTAATCTTTGATGCTACTAGAAAGTGCAGTAACTTTGTCTTTGTTGGCTATATAGCTTTAAATCTTTTTATTTATTTTATTGATTTGTGTTGGTTTAATTTTGTGCCCACAAAATAGCAATAAAAATTAACTGTTCCCCAAGATTTGTTCTCTTCTCTTTCCTCAATTAATAACCATTGTGTTTTCACTGTTTTCAATGACTGTAAAGCATTCTAAATTAAATGCAATGGTCAAATAGCTTTGTGGAGCCCTGAAATACGTTGGCATTGTTATCATTTTACTTTTTTGTCAATAAAGCAACTGGAAAAGAGAGAACGGAAGACAAGGAAGGAGGGAGGGAGAGAGAGATTAATTTATTAATTTTCTTTGCTTTACTTGCTGGTTGATGGATAAGGAAATTCCCTGGCTGTATTTCTTTCAAACAACAACTAAGATGTTGTCCGGGAGGCTGCGAAGGACGACACAATCTGTAAAAAACACCTTTTATTTTTAATTATTTTCCATGACCACTGAGGAAAAAAGTAAACAAAGAAAACAAACATATGGCACATCAACGGAAAAAAAATACAAAGATTGAATGACATTCCCTCTCCCTACCACAGGCTTAATCTAGCTCTGCTCAACAAGGCACTATGTAAACACAGATATCTGCTTCCACTAGTGTATCACACACATACACACACACACACACACACACACACACACACACACACACACAACTAAGACATAAAGGGGCAAGCAACACACACACACACACACACACACACACACAGCCAGCAGGCTTTCGCCCACGCGCTGAGCAAACCGTCCACTTCATGAATATCAATACAAAATGTACAGGGCCACCTGCTGTACACAATACAAAGGCCATTTGCAAGGGAGACAATCAGAAACACAGCTACCATAGAGTTCCTGACTACACACAGCATGGCATCAGCAGACCAAATGAAGCAGCACCACATTACTTACCCTCCATTCCACTGAAACGTCCACTAAAGCCACCAACACACTAGCAAGGCCTTTTTCTCCTTCTATATAAAAATATCTTTGGCTGAGACACAGTGAAAGTGAGAAGTCAAGATTGTGTTTCTCCACTGGCTGTCCACATCTATAAAACAATCTAAGCAGCAGCTAGTTGTCTTTCATGGAGCACATTTACTAGTGGTGGCCCCTGGTCTGGTTTGTGTTTCTTGGTTGGCTGCTGTCTGTGAGTGACAGCAGGCTGATGCAATTGTTAACCAGCTCTGTCCTGGTTTCCCGCTAGTAACCCAGCAGAATAAGTACTGGGGGGGGGGGTCTGTAGTTGCCGGTCCAACCAATCAATAACATGGATTTTAATGAAAGGGGGCGGGAGCAGGTGCTCCTTAGCCTCCTCCTGCCGATGTAACCATGACAACCCCTAAATGACCCTACAGCAGAACGGATGAAGGAGCCTCCTCAGTGCAGATAGCCAAGGCTCAGTCCTTCAGTCCTGTGATTGCCGTGATAGAAATGTTTATTATTTTTGCAGAGAGCCTCCCTAAGAATCCGTTCTGTTTTTAACACTGTTTTGACACTCAAGCGGTTACGCACATTTACTCCTAATGTTAGCCCAGTATCGCTCCAGTCTTCCACATGGCCAGTGACCAGTTTCAATGGAGTAATTGGGGCTTAAGTGCCTTCCTCTAGAGCCCCTCAGCAGCAGTTGTTAGGGAGGGTGAAACATTATCATTTGCTTTCACCGGACACAGAATTTTCCACTTGATCCATTGATTAGATCCAGTGACCTTCTGGTCACAAGGCACTTTCTTTCTTTCTTCAGCTTGCAGACTAGGGAAGGAGGATGGAGGAGAGCCCAGTGAAATTAAATGGCTGACGAGGTTAGCTGCAGTTCTATGTTAGCGTTTGAACATGATGATGACAAATGCGGTGATTTCCTGTCCGATAGCCCACTGATCCGATTTAATTATCACTGCGCTTCCTCTAAGATTAACCAAGAACAACTATCATGCAGCAGTCTTCACCAACAGCCCTGTTATGTACCCATTTTCTAGAAGGCATGAGTAACAATACCATTAACAATTATGATAATGAAGAGGATGCAAATTCAAATTTAACCAAAAATGTATAGTACAACCAGGAATCAAAAGGAGTGAGAGTGAAAGGTTTTTGGAAGACAGAGCTCCCTCAAAAGGTAAGAAATGGTGGTCATTACGGTGTTGTCAAATGTGAGATTATCCCAGCGCGTGCCAGTGAAGAGTGTTTACATATACAGCTATACTGGAAATTAAACAGGCAGTCGTACAGCTGCTACATCAACAGCTTAACTGTGGTTCTTGGAGAGTGCAAACACCAACATGATGACAGACTGAAAATAACAGTAAAGACATGTCAAATTATGGTCTCCATAATTTATTCCTCCTTTTCTAGAAGGCATATAATTTGAATACAATGACGCAACATAGAAATTATACCTTTTCTTTGTTTTGTCAGGGAGGAAGAGGTTTCCAAATCACAAGCTTTCCTTTTGTTGCAACTCCACCATAGTTGCCCCCCCTTAAATCCACTTACACTCCCTAAGCAGACAGGACTAAATAATATTCTGTCCACATCATAAAGCCTCCGAGTGTTAATCGTAGTGAAGCACATTTTGCAAGCTACCCAAAAACGTTTTCATCAGTAGCCAAACACACATAATGATAATGACCTAGGGAGTATGCCAAGAACGGTGATGTTTTCATTCCTCACCTCACCCGACCACAGCAGAGGGTCCAACTTATCTGACTAATTGACAATAGTCCGTTGCACTCGATGATACGGTCAGCCTCTTACTTACTATGTTATCAGGGAATACTATTATCCAGACAAGCAGGGACTTTACAGCTTTCTAAGGAAAATGAATAAGAAAAAAAAAATTCCTCAAAAGGATCCAGAACATTAAAGATGATGCACATAATGACATTTTGTGGACAATTTTGAGCCAAAGTGGAACACAGTACAAGTGCACAGTGTTTTGATTGTCCTATGCTTAATGTGTTGAGCTACAAAAAAGGAAAAAGTACTCTTAAAGAAATTTAACAATATCCATCGCAAATGGGGTGAGCGGAGATTGAATTAAAGAGCAACGGAATGACCTCACCTCCCCTGGTTCCGGCCAAGCCTATGATCATTAAAACTCAAGAGTCTCAGCTCTGTTACTGTTGGCACGGGCTGCTGACCGCTGAAGTTATGGATGGCAGCAGCAAATGGCCTAGGAGCTGGTCCTGTGTGCTGAATAGTTTCACAACCAGCCTTAGATCCATATATGGAGATTTTGAATGCCAGTAAAATGACTATAGATGATGTAAAAACGTTTCCAGGTTTTTCTATTAAATAGTTGAGATCTCGTCTGAACACGGAGGGTTTCATTAATCCTACAGCACTGAACAGCTATGAATGCTCAAGGCAACAGGCCATTATCAAAATGTACTTAAGATTAAAACAAGTAAATTCATGAACAAATGGAGCCCTATTATTATTTTTTTTTAATAACCACATAGAAGTAACAGCGCTATAGTTTGCTGTTCACAGTATTTACAGTGACAAACACTGAGGGTTTAAGAAAGATACTGGATGCGTAACATAGTGTAAAAGCTTAATGGAGACATGTTTCCAGATCTTGCATCTGTTGGGTGAGGATTTAGGGTCAGAGGTCATGCTCCATGAGAATACATTAGTGTCTCTTTATGGGATATGAGGTAGTCTTTAGTGAAGATCTTTTATCTAAAATAAGCTTCCTTTTTGGCACACCCAACTTCCAGTCTCTATATGAGCTCGGAGACAAAAATAGCAGAAGTCAGCAGTTACCACAGAAACCTGATCACTCTGCCGTTTTGCCGTTCTTACGGGGGTTACCACAGCAACAGAGACAACTGGTTGCCGTCAGAGTGCTGTTTGGCTTTCATCAAATGGCCATTTTTAGTAAGCACCTTATTCTGCTCATGGGCACCGATAGTGCAACAAATACAACTGTAACAACCTGGAACTACCTTAGCAAGATGATGTGATCTTCTGAGGAAAATAAGCAAAATAATATCCAGCTTAAAAAACATAATGGTCACTGATGAAACAGCACTTATACAACATTGGAGTGATATTACTATGGTATGGCCTACAGCAATCCTTCCACGATCAAAACATGCCTCCATTTGCCAATCCATTTCCCTGAGTTCATCCTTATCAGTAGGAATGCTGTTTGCGATCCAACATTAATCTTACAAAGGAATAGCCATGTCTACAGTTAGTGTAGTGTTCAGGTTTCCGCCAAATATTCGTGGACCAGCTTTACTCTATTTTAGGCTGGGGACACCCTAGAAGACTTTCAAAACCCTAATCGATATTGATATTGCATTGCATTGCATCACACATATAAAAACACACACCTGCGCAAATATATTGCCAATTGCGACTGTTGGAACATTTTAACATATTGCCTAACCCTACCATGCACTCTGACAAGATCAAAAAAAAAAAAAAAAATCACATTAACAAGTGCCCTGGAGGAAAACCTTTTGATGTGTAGTGCTTTTTGACATATGCATTCTGCTTAGAAAGCTTAAAATGCTTGTTCGCTGCATATGATATGTATCCAGTGTGTGCTTATATACAACAAACTGTGGAAACAAAATAAACACATGAATGAACTACAAGCTACATTTTTGTTCAAACAGCACTGTGCCTTGATAGCACTTTGGGGTTCACAAACCCCAATGGACCCTTCCACCTGAACATCTAAGAACTTATTAATCAACAAAAAGAGTGCTATGTCACTGTTGGTCCCTTCAGTTCACATCAATGACGATAAGATCTCTGTTCCTCTAAGACAGTTTGACATCAGACAATCAATAGCCCCGAGGCTGCAGTACTGATTGAATAGGCTGAGGGGCATTCAATTTAACTACAAGTCACTGGTTTGAATCCAACCTGAAGTTTTTGTAATAAGTTATTCACTTTCCCTCTCTTGCCCTTTCTGCAAGTGTTTGTTGTGTACTAATGATAAAGTTTAAATGACTTTAAAAGAGAAAATCAATACTCCTTCAGGCAGGAATAAAATATTGTACCACCCACAAAACTGCAAGGACTGACCTCCATTTTGATGAAGTGTAGACTTATTTTACACCTACTGAATCATCCATTTTTTCCTCAGAACACCCTTTAACACACAGGCCAAAGGAGCGAAAATAAAATGCAGTCGCCATTTACCAAAACCTGTGTTGGACTGGTTTGCTGAAAAGAGAGATGGGGGCAGGGAGGTGACAGCTGATGAGGTCAAATCTCTATAAAATAGCTCCATCTATGTGCATGTGTCTTTGCGTGTGTTCATGTAATTGCATTTGCTCACACTGATGTCAGTAAGGTGCGTCCTGCTGGCTGCTGAAAACAGAGAGAAATGGCTAAAGAATGGCCACTTTTTAAAGTCTAACACTTAATAAAACCTAGGAAGACATCACTTCCAAAAAGGCCTTGATAAAATATTTCTATAAAAAAAAAAAGGAGTTTGTGCTATTCTGTGATCCATGGACTGCTGCAATTTGCAAGTACCCCATATTTCTTGTTGTTATCTTGTTTTAAAGTAATGTTTTAATTTGCTCAAATGGAAAAAAAACTGGAAGGGGTCTGTTGATTGAGGATAATCAGTAAATATGTTTGGCTAATTGTAGCTGTTTAGATTAAACTAACCTGTATGTATTGTCAAATACATTTTTATAATTTGATCAAATAAGAGTAGACAAATAGGATTTGCATTTGTTTTGTCTTTTGCTGTACTGAAGAGGATAAACACACACCCTGTTCAAGGCGGGAATGTTGCACGAATGGTACGAACACAGAATGAGGGGGCGTTGTTGTTCTGCCTCTGTTGTTATGTGTGCGACCCACCACCGGGGGGTTTAAAAAGCAGCTAGCAGCTAATTCAAAGAAGAAGAACAGCAACCGAAAATACAAGTTGGGGAGACAATGAGGTCCAGGAGCTCCTTACCCTCCGAGCAGAGGACAAGATCAAACGGCATTTATTGTTTCACTTCACACCTCTTTTCCTAACTGGGGCAGCATTATGCCGGCGTTGTTTGGTTCGGTGTAAAAAAATATTGCACGGTCTCTGTGTAAAAAAGGCTTTAGCTTTTCACTCCCTCTACCATCTGCCATTAATAGAAAGAGGGAATAGAGTCTTCCTCGTTTGGTGCCAGAAAGCAATTCGGCACATTTCCCACCAAACCTGAACACTGACCCACAATGTCAAATGCAGCACAGAGGTTAATTAAGGTTGATAGAGGTTGCAATTTCTTTTTCTAGTGACAGTTTGGCAATATACCGTTCCCAGCAATTACACTAATGTCTCAAAATGAATGTGGTTATGGCTTATTTTAAGACACCATGATGAAGCAAATACACAAAAGCTTCTACATTTTAGCTGTTTAGATGATTCTGCAGAGTGAGGCTGAGCAGAAGGACAGCGCTTGGAAACACCAGCCGTGGATGTGAGTGCTTGCCATGTTTTTGTTACTCCCAATCTGGATATACTTGAGAACACAGTTGGCTTATTAAACACAAAAATCTGATACCCCTGAGGTACACGTTCAGTGTCTTCCTCAATGAAACGGTCTGTTGTGGTTGACTTGTGACAATCCAGTCTCTGTCAAAGCCACGTGACTAGATGACCAGCTTGGTCCATCGCGAAGGAAAAGCTCATCATAAAAAGGATAAAAGTCTCATATACTTTGGGGCTTTGATACTTTAACATGTGCTCCATTTCCCAAAACAATTTCACTTTCTCAAAACTTTCTAAATGTGTCAAAGTTAATTTCCTGTTGCAGTGTTTGCTGATGCAGTGTTTGCTGCTTAGAGATAAACCTGGACCTAAGCTGTTTCCTAGCAAAGCAATTCCAGTGAAATAGCCTATAAAAAGGGGCTCCACTTACCTCTGAGTGTTTCAACAAATGCTGGTGAGTTTATTACCTAAGGAGTTGAACGGGTATTATGGGTTTGCCCCATTCTGTCTGTGTCTATTACCAGAGAAATCTCTAAAAGCTATGAATGAATTTGCACAAAGCTGTGTGGAAGAAAGACACTTCTTATTTTCTATGAAAATCCAACCTTAACAGGCATATATTAACATGATTAGTCGGTGGTGGCGTTGGTGGGAGCACAAACTAGGTGTGATCTAGTTGAAACAAGCAACTGTGGGATTAACTATGTTTCACATAATAAACTATTACATGTACTGTATACACCCTCTACTTTAATTTGTGTGGTTGAGTATATTGTTCTGGTCACACCACAGTCAGAAAGTACGTTTACTAAAGAGCTGAGTAATTATGGAAACGCTGACACTAAGTTGTAAAAAGTTGGTCATAGCTGGAGACCATCTGCCAAAAACAAGTTTCTATATTTCTTAAACGCAGTATTATAAAAAGGTAATACATACAAAACACATACACTCCTGAGAGCTGTTACTCATTGGTTCACATTCATCAATCTCTCTGTATGTTGTGTATGCACAGGCCTTGGTGCAGCATCACTTCCATTTACTGTTGCATTACAATGCTCCTATACTATTCTACACACATGATGAAATGGAGAAATTTACAGCCCCCTGCCTACATGGGAGAGCAGTTTAACAGCAGCAGGGTGGCCTATAAGCTACAGACTGCGAAATAATAAAAAAGGTGGTCACAGGTTCCATCTCTGCTACAGCAGACATCTCAATAAAATACTGTGTGAACACAAAATTACTGTCTAATCTGTAGGTGAAACATAAAGAGAATGGGCACTACTCTTTCACAAAGTATTTTACATCTCTTTGAATGCTTTGGGAACAGAATCCCATGAATTAAAGTGTGTAGAGTGAGCACATCTAAATGTCTTCTTATACCTCTATTCACTTTTATTATTCTATCTTCTTCTATATCCAAACTACAATTCTATTCATAAGCAAGCGTCAGCTAAAACAGATGTTTTAAAACATTTATGCAAACTTTAAAATATAAGCATGAGCAGAGATTTTGTAGAATCCTACACAGTCGCTATCTAATTTAGTATCAATTAAGATCAATCAATCAATAATCTTGTAAACTTGTAACATAACATGATCCCTCCAATTATAACATTTCATCAAAATTCAATTTATTAAAAATGTCTGCTTGATAAATATGCCCAAAACCTTTCCAACAAGCTGTAAATGGCTATCAAACGGACTTACTAAAAGCATTAAGTTTGACCCTCAAATAACCTCTGATTTTGGCAGGAATTCAGAATCTCAGACCACAAGGACAAGACAACCTCAGCCAGGCTTTGGTGAAATGTAGGATGTGATCTGTACCAGGCTGTACTTCCAGAATACTCCACGGTGTCATCCACTCAGCTGTACATTTCATAAACAAAGATTACTGCTCAGAGGAGAAGCGGTGCATGACAGCTTTCCATCACTAGAAGAGCAAGGACGCTCACACACCACAGTCTGCACTGCTGCCGGTGAGCACGCTACCTCTGATCTGACGTCAACAAAAATAAGTTACTTTTGGCTCTGACTGTGCGGCCATGACAGAATCAATTAGATCAGCTCAGACTTCCTTAAAGCATTGAGCAGGTAGTGGAGCGAGGCATCATGGTATTGATCAAAGTGAAAGGTTTTCTTGAGAGGGTGGGGTAGAGGGGGAGAAAGGGATTTGCCCGGAGACGTTGGCCCACCTGCAGATCAACACTACAACTCTTCCGAGGGGGGGTAGGAGCTGCACAGTGCCCAAAGACACACACATGCACACACACACGCGCGCACACACACACGCACACACAACAGCAGTATGCTATGTTAGCCAAGGTAGCATCTATGGCTGGAAATGCTACGCTCGCACCATACAGCAATCTGACTGAGCAGGAGAGAGAAGACACGGGGTAGGCTGAAACGATGCAACTCCGGCGAAAAAGCATCCATCTTCTGACATGCTCGCACGCAAACATGCACAGAGACACTTAAACAGCATTCAACCGGCACGCCATTGCACTCAAGAGGAGATGGAGATGGATACAGAGAGGAGATGGTTGCATATACAGACAGAGACACACAGTAAGGCTGAGAGTGAGAGAATGCAGAGCAGGTGGTAAGCTCAGCGTGACCAGCTAGCTTGTAGTGCTGACCCTCCGTGCTAAAATGGTAGATCCCAGATTTCTCCCCGTGCAATCTGCCACCAGCAACCATGGAGGCAAAACAGGAAGAAGAGAGGACAGGAGAGGAGGGATGCAGGAGCAGAGGAAACCTAGCAGTTTCCTTTTCCTCCTCTCCCGCTGATAAAACATACATAAACATAAAAAGACACATAAACATGGACAAACACAGAGGAGGCGGGAGGATGTTGGTGGTACTTACATGAGGACTCTGTGCCGAACATGGCTGGGCCGGGAGCTATGATGGAGAGGAGGAGGAGGGGGGAGGAGGAGAAGGAGGAAAGAGAGGAGAGAGAAAGGAGAAAGGGGAGGGTGAAAGAGAGAGAGAGACAGAGTGAGAGAGAGAGAGACAGAGACAGAGAGAGAGAGAGAGAGAGGGGAGGTTGATGAGCAGGCAGCTACACAGCGGGGGTCATCAAAGCAACACAATGCAGCCAGCCAGCCGTCGCTGCCTCCCAGACAGCCAGATGCCCCAACTCCGCTATCGTCGCCGCTTTAAAAACCCTCCTCCGTACACGCGCTCAGTTAGTCCGGCCACAAAAAAAAAATAATAAAATAAGACTTGTGGAGGATTAAATCAATAAGTAAATAAATATAAAATAAAAACAAGCAGAAATCCTTCACAGCCAAGGCAAACTGTGGTCAAATCCAGACACAGAGATGTGGTTGTGGCTAGCTATCGCATCTCTTCTCTTTCTGCAGTCTATATCCTGCTTCTCATCCTCTCCTCTCTGTCACTCTCTCACTTCTCATTCCACTGTAGGATTTACTAATGGAGAGAGAGGGGGGGTGGGGGGGGGAGGTTTTCCCGGGGAGAGGAGAGAGAAGGGGGGAGTGAAAACTAAAAATCTGGTGAAGAGCTGCTACCGCTGCTGCTGCAGCCGCTGTAAGACAATAGCTATGCAAACACAGAGTGACGTCAGAACAGGGGGGAGAGAGAGAGAGAGAGAGCGCGCTGTAAAAAGACTGACTGCCAGATGGAGAGAGAGAGAGAGAGAGAAGGGGGGAGGCAAGCAGGGAGAAGGGGAAAGAAACAAGGAGAAACTGGAGTAAACGGGAGGGGAAGATGGAGAAAGGGGAGCGCAAGAGAGTAGAGAAGCAGAAATGGAAGGGCAGAAGCAAAAAAAGGGGTGAATAAAGAAAGGAGGGTAAGAAAAGGGGGAAGATGTGAGAGAGAAGGAGAGATAATGTAAGGGAAAGAAGGAGGAGGTGAAAGCCAAGGTGGTAATAGGGAACAGAGGGAATGAATGAAAAAGATATAGAGGGAGGGCAAGACGGAGGAAAGAGGGGACAGATAAAGAGATACAGAGGGGGAGGATGAAGGCAGCTGGGACTGAGGGGGGGGGGGGGGGGGCTGGAGAAAAAGAGAGGGAAGCAGGCCAATCAAAATGGTTTGTCTACTTCGGAGATAAAAAAAAAAAAAAAAAAAAGAGCCAACTGAGACACAACGGGACACACACACACACACACACACACACACACACACACATACATACTGGAAGGAGCAAAGAGGGGGGGCAGGGGGCTGCAGTCTGTCAGTTCGACAAATTGAAACGAGTATGAAGTAGAGCACCGGAGACTGCTGTGTGTTTAAATGTTGTTAATGCAACACACACACCTGGCCATCGGGGAGCCAAGCAACACATTTTCCGTGGTAATCACAACATCAATCGAACCTGCATAATCCTAAACTGCATAACCTCTATACAAATAATGTATGAAAATATGGCATCACATTTTCATATCTTATCCTTGCTCTGCAAAACATTTTTCTTTTTTATTCAACAGTTAGATTAGAGCATGTATACAAATGCTAAAATGTGAAAGGCCATTGCTTTAAAAAAAAAAAAAAAACTGAATGGATATACAAAACCTGTGTCCAAGCCTGCAACCTTCAAAACTTTTAATACCTTGTGCATTAACAAAATGTACCCAATGTACTGTGGTGTATTTGAATGTTTCCATCCACGTGATGCATACAGAATTATTTCCTCAACCATTAACTCTCCATTCTGTATCTGCATGCTCTGGTATCTGCAGGATCCAGATCAAATCAAAACAACCAAAATAATGAAACAAGCTATTTCTGACTATGTGCAGCTAATTACAGTTGAAGTAGAAACAAAGAAGACATCAAGAAATTGAATGTGCATGGACATAAGATGTGATATTTATAATAAATATAAATGTTTTGCAATTTGCATTAAACTAGAGTGAACAAGCATACATCAACTGGAAGTAAAAGTCATGTAAAAGATAACATACCAACACTAATGGTACTGTCATTGACCACTTTTGATGAAACTACTGTATAGGGCTGCAACTAACAAGTTATTTTTATTATCAGTAAATATGCCGATTCTTTTCTTGATTCATCTTTTAGTCTATGAAAGGTTTAAAAATAGTGGAAAAAATGGCATTCACAATTTCTCAGAGGCCACAGTAATGTCTCTTTAGTTTGCTTGTTTTGTCTGACTAACATTTTAAAACAAATGAATAAAACTAAATAAAAAAATATTATCAGAGAATGTTTGGCATTTTTGCTTGAAAAATAACTGAAACGATTAATCGATCATCAAAATAGACGCCTATTAATTTTCTGTAGATCGACTAATCTATGACTCAACAAATCATTGCAGCTGCAGTATGTTTCATGGCCACTGTATTCAGAACATCTGAATCCTTTTCAGAGCTCTAAATCTAAATGATTTAAGTTTTTCTGCCTCTTTCACGATGCATGGATACCCTGATGTGCCTGTGGCGAAGATGCTCCAAGTGATAAATCTCATTATTGATGCATACTGTAAAACTTTAATGAAGACTGGAGTATGGAGCCTTTAAATGTAGTAAAGTGCCCACATAACCCAGTAATTGTGCAGCAGTTGTGCACACTGGGCCTGCTTGGAGCGTATAAATTGGGTACAGTGGTGAGTCTTTACAACAGCCTGTAACCTAAATAGATGGGAGGTCAGCCGGACGTCCTTGTGGCCCCGACTGTGAATCAGCTGAAGGTAGCTAGCATGTGGCTTAATAGAGGAGCGTGTACTGATGAAGGCCTCTGTTCTTTTGTATCTCATACCCAGTCGCCCTCCTCCTCCTCCTCCTCCTCCTCCTCCTCCTCCTCCTCCTCCTCCTCCTCCTCCTCCTCTCTCCCCATGTCTTTGTCCTCCAAGCACAAGCAAGAGACCCCTTCTCTACTCCTGCTACACTGCAAAAAATGTTCGACTTACAAAATATTTCAATATATAAATTTGGGATGCCCCCATCAAGTTTTTTTTGGCCCTGATCCCGATCGGAGTCTTTTAATATTGGTTGAGTGCCGATAGTTACTTAAATCTTGATTTACTGTGAATCTGACGTGTGGAAAAAGCAGCTAGACTATAGACTACACACAATATTTTCCACGACTTACTACAGTGTAGTACACTTTACTTCTGCACTGATACACTTTATATTTCTTTACAGCTCTGCATATATATTTATCACTACATTGTGCACAGTTAACACAATGTATTACATTCTATTCTTCTTATTTTTACTTGTGTGTTTCTCCTTTACATATTGTTTGAGCATGGTTAGGAAGATTTTCATTGCCAATGACTGCTTCACTGTAATTATTGTGCACATGACAATACAGAACTCAAACTTGAACTAGAGCACACTGTCTTTAAGGGGCCATTCAAATATGTCCAGATTGGCCCCTGATACTGAACCTTAGCGCTCGGGACATCCTTACTGCGAATGGTTTGCAAAATCCAGCGAAGCACTCACCTGGTTTTCTTATTACCAGCAACTGGAAAAAATACACTGAAAAATGCACCAAAATGTGTTCTCTACATTTGTACTGCTGCTACACTACCTGTCAATGTAGCTTCTGCCAAAACACCACATGCTTCACTGAGGAAAAAACATGCAGTACCAAACCTGTGCTCAAAGGACTGTTCAAATTACTTAATTTAATTCATACATTTGAAGGCTGAACAAGCACCCGGGCACCACATTTCAATAGAAGTCTTTTTCTGATCCAAACTAATTTAGTAACTGAATAAACTAATTGGACATCTGGCAGTACAGAGTGTGCTTCCCAATTTAGAGCATTTAGAGGTTTGAACATGCAAGACCACCATACACTTCTGACAGTTCGTTTTCTGTCATGAAATGCTACAGAATGAAGAGAAAGCATCTTGCCAAAGACTGATGAGAGGGAGAGTGAAGAGCCCCTCACTGTCAACTTCAGCCTCTCTCTCTCTTCAGTCAAAGTGTGTTTGAGTCACCCATGACCTATGGTTTCACACCAGGCCTTGCTCTCTCTGCCACTCTGATAATTAGGATGCAAACCCACTGGCGTAACCGCAGTGAAGCCCAGGTGAATGGGGGTGCTAATTTGGTCAGACACTGAGGTAATGGAACATCGCTGTCGTTCAATGAACGCGTTGCTTAAAACAGTGCTCCTCACCGCCTCTCTTCAGTGGAACTGCATCCATGAACCATTTATTCCTGAACAATGCACACCTCACCCCGCCCCCGCTTCCAAGTACCACCCCGAAAAAGCATCTCCTTCTGGTTGCTAGGCAACTGAAAATAAGCGTGAGAGGAGTGTGGCCATCCTTTGGCAAGAGGAAAAATTAGGAAAACGGATAAGAGAGGAGGAGGTAGGATGAGGTAGGAGGAGAGGGACAGTCCATTAGAGAAGGCCCAGCTGAAATACTCAACAAGGCTTGATGTTGGCATGAGTGTGTTGATAATGAGGTGAGAAGAGGTGTGAGCCATGAAAGCAGAAAATCACAAAGAACCAAACTGTTCAATATTCAAATTATATCATCTGGCCGGTGCGCCATCAGCTACGTGTCATCCCATCCCTGACTTAATGTCACACAGACTGAGCACTGTTTAGCTTCAATCAGATATTAAGAAAAGATAACAAATGGCTACACATGCCAACATATTTAAAGAAGAATCAGGGAAGAAAAGCCCTTAGACCATTGTGCCTTGCACCTCCTAAAATTTTCCAACCTCTTAACATTTCTCCAGCTTAATATATCTCAAAATCAGAGCAGGTTTTCCATCAATGTTTCTGTTAAGAGTTGACACAGCCCCCAGCCACAGGCATATTTGCTAGTGGTCAGATTGAGCATTTAACTGGTAGTCGTTTCCTGATCTGATGAGGATGAATTTACAGCACTCAAAGCCAGCTGGTGAGAAAAATGGACTGTGCCCACCACATCCAGCATGCACACAACAGCAGGGATTTGCAGTCTTTTCATAACCAGACAAACATCACCGCCCTCCACCCCACCACCCAATTTCCTTTTCAGAAGAACTAGACTCTACCACAAAAGGAAGGTCGGTGAGGCTTTGATTACCTCCACTGAGTCACAATTCAAACGCAGCGGCATCATTCAGCTAACTGGGTCAGGAACGCTGGGACTGTCACTGCTGACACCAACTGGTCAAAATGGGGAACTGTGTTTCTTCAGCACCCAGAGGTGCCATTGCTAGTCCACTGATGCATGGACAAACAGTGAAATCTATTCAGTGAAGTCTGATACAGAGAACATGTTAATATGAATGTTAAAACAATAAACCAAAACCCCAAACTAGACCAAACGTATCTATTATAGCTGTAACTATAAAAATTTGCATTAACAGCAATAGAATTGCATTACTGTATGTTGGGCCTGACCACAACATACCCTGCACCATCAATAAATGCCTTCGAAGAAAGATACCCACTGAAATGAATGTACAAAGGGAAAATAAACTTGATAAGAGACAGGGACTGTGGGCTGCCACTTTTAACCTAAGATCAGTCGGGGCGGATGATGCAGGAAGGATGAATTAATTTCTTTCAAATCTCTATCCAGGATACATTTGCTAAGAATATATTTTCTTATTCACACAGTGCCCTGCTTCATACTCACACATATAAAAGTACAAAGTATACTAAAATCTAAATTAAATGTGTTTATGGGAAAGAATAATCTCTGCATTCTGTCTACTAACATACTATCTCCTTTTCTCAGAGGTGTAGTTGACCTGACATTGTTTAAATCCTCTTCCTATGCACTGGACCAGTATATTGGACTCCAGCTTTGCTCAGGTGAAACTGGATAGAGCCTAATTGGGAAAGCCAACCACTCTGGACTAAAAGTGTGGTAGAATTGCCATACAAATGCAGGTCTAAGTTTGAAAGAGGATTGAAACAGTTCCAGCAACAAATTGTGATGAAATGTTAGCTTCAGACAAACAACTGTGTCTTGTATTATGCAGATTTTTGTTAATTTTATCATACATTTTGAATAGATTCAAATATGTGCAGGCAGTCAAATATGGAGAGTCTAAAGTGAATTTAAATACAACCCATTGGACATGTCATTCATCAAACTGTCTGTGTATGTAAAGTAAGAAACCACAATGAGGAACAAAGGGTGGGGAAATAACAACCACCTGGCTGTGGCTGTTAGTCTTGTCTGATTAACTCATCTCTTTGGCATGTAACCAACCAGTGTACAGTTTATTTTCCATTTTGTTAGTGGGGCCAGCACCTGTAGTCAATTTTCTGAGTTGGTGGAACTACAGAGATTATGTTTACATTATTTAGCCAGCCTTGCTGCAAAAAATTGCATTCCTCATTAGGTGCAGAACAGCCAACCCCCAACTCTTTTGCCAAAAGTCCCATAATAACTTATAAATGGTGAAAGAAATTTCCACGACCTCAAATGTTGTGTCAAGTGCAGGATGTACACTGTTGGCCAATTTGGTCGCAAGTCATCCTCTTCTGACAGTCTTATCTGTAAAATGTAGAGCTGGTTAACACTGAATTTATCAACCACTATGTCCTGCAGACAGAGAAGCTAGTTTCTCACACTGTTGATAAGACCAAAATCTACTGCACACAAAAATTGTGAAACACTTGTTGATGAGTTGGTGTATTTCCCAAGGCATTAAATTTTAAGCAAAACAAAATCTAATAAACACATTCAGATGACACTGACGGTACAACATATGAGAAATCTTCCTCTTACTTAGCTAAAGCACCTTTTTCAAAATCCACTTCTCAACTTTGTCCAAGCTTAAAAAAAGTCCTTTTTAGTTTCTGAGTCTCTAAGCTTCTCCTTATCTACCTCTCATCCTTCTTGACTGCTATAGATTCAGTGAGGGGAATCCATATTGGATAGTGGCTTTTACCTGGATTCACCTCCTCACTGTACTTCACCAGCAGAGTGTCTTTGACATTTTGTACCGTCAGGGTGCCTACGTAGCAGCCGTGACCTTTCCCTCACTTGGCCAGAGCCGTCCCTGGCATGGCCGGTCAGATATTAGAAAGCCAGCTGTGAGAGCTTTGGAGTGTTGGCCCTGAATTACCACTTTGGGTGCTTCAAGGTACAAAAGTCTAAAGGGTGATGCATGCTTTCTGATGTTGATGTTTCCAATGGGTACGGCTGATTGAATGCAGACAGAAACTGGACAAAAAAACAGCCTTTGATGGTTGACTTTTTTTCCGGGCATGGCAGGGCAGGGCAGTCTGCCCTGTAAAAGGTAGGGCAAACATTTTTGGCTGAGATCACGTTACAAAAGCAGTGCACAGGTTCTAAATAAAGGTTCCTGACCAGTCTGATCTGGCTTTGTGGTGAATGTGTGCTGCTGTGTCTGTGTGTCAGCTCACCAGTCAGCTAACTCAGAGGTTTTCTCTATATTCTTCAGCTTTTAAAATCCCAGATTTTTGTACTGCGCCTTGATTTAAGACTGGACACTGAACACTTCAAAGAAGTCTTATCCCAGGCTGACAATGTTAGAATATTTTTTGCAGTACAAAGTCTGTAGGAAAAAATCCAGTTTTAAAAAAGATTTTATTTCTGATGTATGAATTATTTCTCTGGGGAATATGAAGTCCGGGAAAAATACCCTGCAGAATCTGTTTGAACCCAGATACAAGTTATCCTCAGTGGTATTCAAGGCAGTGCCTGCCAGCGTTCTCCACAAAAACATAAAGACAAATCATATGCCATTTCTTCAATTTTAGCACAGCTCAAATGGTCACTGAGGGCTACCAGTAGTTAATATGGTACCACAAAATGGTTCATAAAATATCTCTTTACGCTCTGACCTTTAGAGACTTATGGCTGCGCATCAAATTATAATCCTTATTCCATAGTCCAGGAAGAATAATTTTTGGCAGTTTATTGCCGAGTTTAGTAATCTACACAACTGTGTAAAAATGGGGGTCTAGCTTATTTAAACTCAGCTTCATTCAACCTCCAACTTACAAATTCAACGTGATCTTCAAGTGACTGAAAAGGGATACAAATGCTGGTGTGAGAATTTGCTAGAGGGACAATCATTTATGCACCAACACAAACTTTGCCTTGTAAGCATACAGGATGCAGATGTATAGTTGAAGCCACTCTAGATCTAAATTGGCAAACAACGGGTTTGATGATAGTGGATGATAGTGGCTGACAGTGCAGTTTCTAACTGAGAACACACACACAGTGAGGTGCAGGCCTAATGGGCATTCAGACTGACGACAAACACATGTTTATACCAGGTCATCCAGTCTGAAGGGGTATCAACTGTTTGTTAATACAGTTCTCATCTCGGCTCATATGCTGCTGGTACTGTAGCTATCCTGTCTACCAAAACAAACAATGACCTCAATGAATGGATCAACAGTAGTAGCCCTGAATGTTTTATTGACACACTGAGGCCAAACAACCCTTTGGTTGTAAGTAAAGGACACATGTCTTGCTTTATACCTAAAGGGGGATCTGTCTGTCTCCTGTTGTTATTAAAGCTACTACTATTTATTTTTCCACCTAAGGTGTTTGCCTGCAACAAGACCAGGCAAGTCATTCTGGGAAAGTAGCAAACCATTAACTAAATCAAAATTAAAAGGAGGCAAGTTGAAGGGAAATGGCTGATGAAATAAACTGCTGATAGTTCTGAGGGGGAATCCTGCAGTTAAAAGATCTAATTGTCCACAGTAAAGATGGAAAGGGGAACAGGTATTAATGAAGAAGAGGAAGTGAATGTATTTTATCAATGTAACATGTTACTCTTGAGAGCAACTGCCTCCATGTCATTAGTCAAATCTGATAAGGATGCCATGCTGAATCTACACACAACCAAGGCGCAAAACTCTATGTTGCTTTAATGACGTGGCAGCATAGAAATAACACAGTACATCTTACAATGTGCATTTGTCCTTCCTAATCTACATACAGATTACAAAGTTCAGAGGTGCTAAAACTGGGCATATCAGCTGTAGTGAAGGATTAATTTGATTATGAAAATCTACTGCTGTTGTACATAGTGTCCAAAATTTACATTTTGACTCACCAGTTTAAATACCTCCTCATGTCATGCCTTGCTTGTTTTCATTGCTATATTGTACATGGAAATGGATGAAGTCTGCAATTCATCATTAATTGAAAACAAATATTTTTAGTAAGTACCATTTTCAAGGTTATATACAGTATATGTATGTATGTATGTATGTATGTATATACATACATAAAAACCCTATGGGTATTCATAGCTGATTTTTGTCACACATCTTTCTGCCATTCGGTGCTGAGTACAAAAGTGATTTCAGACCCTGACTGGTTGTAGAGACAGTATTAAGATTGAGTTAAAAGGTGTCAAAAGCATAGTAAAAGGGGTATGGATTTAAAGGGGAATAACTGTGATAAACAACAGTCAAGAACTCAGCGATAACAGGGTTCAGAGCAATGTCTAATAACCCTTTGAAGATATAAAAGTGAGAAAAAAATCTTTGTCCATAGGAGGTCTGGGGTTTGTCAAGCCGCCCATTCAGAAGACACCAGCAGCACACAACCAGTACATGAACACCCAAGGTGCCATGCTGAGAGTCAGCATTAACACATCATATCTGATGCATAAACCTCCAACACCAACGAGTTTGGTTGTTACTTTTTCACTTCCAAGCCACACACACACACACACACACACACTACTATTAAGACTCATCCACAAGCCTATGTGCGCCTAAAGGCTCTCCTGCCCTCTCTAGTTGGAGCCAGCTGGCTCTCTGAAAGAGCACATTCTTCCGTCCGCTGCTCAGCACAGTCACAGGAGACTCATCACTGGCTGCTGTGAGCGCAGGAGACTCATAATGCCAACTGAACCACCGGGGCGACAGTAAATGCCCAGCAGAGGTAAACACCAGAGGTCCACGGGGCAAATGAGCGCTGGTAAACTTGGGATCTGAATTAGAGCTCGCTTCTTTTTGAAGTGAGTTTTTAAATGCATGCCCTAACAGCAGGGGTTCTCCCTCCATTAAGAGAAGAGAAAGCTTGGCAATCGGACAGCATGAGGCAATAACACCGGTTGACACTGTAAACTCTGCACGATCCTGCACGGACTCACGATGGAGCCCATCAAAAACAATGCGACGCTCTGCTCCCTTGACTTTGGGCTCATGGGCGCCCGGCAGGGGAAAAGAAAAAAAAAAAACCAAAGACGCCGTGGCTCGCAACATCCCGCTGATGCTCCAACTGTGCGTTTAACATCAGCCACGCACGTTTTTTTTTTCCTCCCCGAGACATCTTCCATTGAAACCCGGCTAAGCGTTAGCAGCTCGTCCTGGGAGCTAAATGCTAAGTGGCTAACGTTGGCATAACACACAAAGTTTAAACAAAAATTAAAAAAAAAAAAAAAAGAAAAAAGAAAAGAAAAGTGGAGGCTCCGTGAATGGCCGCGTGTGTGTGAGAGAGAGAGCTTACCTCAGTTCGTGTGTGTGCGGAAGCCGGTTGAATCCGTATCCGTAGCTCGCATTTCTTCTCCCCCCGAGCGGCGGCAGCAGCTGAACATGTGTCCGGGATCCGGCGGCGGCGGCGGCGGCGGACCGTGTGTGGACGTGTCTGGCTAACCGACACCCGGGAGCTCCCGCCGCCGCCTCACGGTGTCGCTGTCACGGCTTTACCTGTTTTTTTTTTTTTTGTTGTTTTTTTTTTTAATCACGGCGAGTTCGCTCAGAAGGGATCGTAGAGTGTATTGTCGTGGTTTTTAGCTGTATTAAATAAAGATAAATACATATTTGGACGGTTAGCGAGCGAGCGGCGGTCAACCGTCTTTTAAACTGTCAAAACTTCCTCCTGCTGCGCATGCGTCGTTGTTCTGCACACAGAGGCCAAAGTAGTGAAGCTGCTGGACCTCTGAGTGTGTTGGCAGGTTTTTATACAGGTTTTATCTTTCTGAAACTTGTTTTCTGTGTGTGTAAATATAGCATGTCACACAGGTATTTAATATAAATAAAAAGGTTGCTTTGTTCTGAAAGTATGACCCTAGGATGTGTGGATGTTCTTGCATCAGAGAATACAAGAAGTGTCAACCAATGAAACACTGGTGGGAGATTTTTTATATAAACCTCAATGATAAATCCAGATAATGTTTGATACTGTAGATAAAGAGGGCTCTGGAGCCAAGGAAATGAATATAGCTCTGACATGTCATACCACAGTTCTCAAGATTTTCATCTCCAAAGTTAAATATGAATAGAAATTATCTTTGAGGTCACCAATGTTTCTCAACAACACCAAGAACAGCTCATTACTCTCAAATTGACTGTTATTTCAGTTTGGTCTATCTGGTTCTACATATGCTGTAATGACCAAATTTCTTCTTGTAGCTTCAATAAAAAAAAAAGTCTATCTGTCCGACTTTTGAGTCATTCAAGTAGCCTTACTGACCTAACATGGTAAAGAGTACAAGCAGTTTATTAATGATTGCCCTTAAATTCGTTAATCTTCAGTACCAACTCACATGTGCAGTGTTCTCATCATCCTTTGATAATAAAATCAGTCAGTGAATGAAAACATAAAACCAATCTTATTTTCTACAATTTCTCATGGAGTCCTGATACTTAGATTTGATAAGACATTGACATTTTACTGGTAAATTACAAACCACTGATTTGTGCAGTTGACAAACTGGTTAATCAGTTATGAATATAAAATGTTAAATATAATCATCCTATTTAGTTTCCAAAGTGTGGTTCAAGACCTTTCAGTCTCCACCAAGGGAAGATTTTAATGTCACTGTAGATTTAGTGCAATGAGTGACTGTATAACAAATCTAAGGTTTTTAGAGTTCACAAGACTGTTATGATTCTGTGTAGTTATATCCAACATATTCATCTGTTAGATGCTTTAGGACAAAGTGCAGTGAAATAACGCTCGTAGTGTAATGCAATGCAATAAGGAAAGAACCCAAACTAAGATTTTTAAATTCTATTATTTTTCATATCTGTATCACAATAAAGGGTATCAGAAATTATGAGTGAGTCAGTAAATAGAAAATTTGTCATTTAATGCAACATAATTGTGACTGAATTACAATTAATCTCATGGAAATAAATCACCAAACTGACAGACAGGATGTTTCATACAGGTATATATTACAATGTGCCTTGTTATATAATACAGTCAGGTTCTGTTTTTAATAAAAATAAGCACTGGAGGAGAAAGTGATACGTTTTGATTTTATTGTAAATTGGACATTATGCACATTACTTTGCGAGTGATGACTTGTTAATTAAGCTTGTTAAGTGGTCACAGAACTCCCTGCGCTGAGTGAGAGTTCAGACAATGTCAAGTCAAAAAGGCAATTTAGCCAGGAGCGCTGCGAGCTTGAGAACTCACATTCAGGACAAACGGTGAAGGGAAGTACCAAAATGAAGGAACAAGAACATTGAGTGGCTGACAGTGGTGACTGCTTGTGCCGAAGATACCAGTCAATGAACACAAAGAACTTTTTTTTTTTTCTCTTTCTGTTGACCGCATGGGACATTAACCGTGAAGTGAAGGGAGTCGTTCTTTTCAGCCAAATATCTGAGCTCTCTTGTAAATGCGGACACAATTCTCCCAAAATGATTTGTTTCACCATCATTGCAAATTCAAACCGTTTTTCAGCAGGTCAAATAAAAGGCGTGGTCTCACTAACACAATAAATATTGCACACGTGATATTGTATCTTATAAGGATGTTTTTGCATACAAGTGTCCGCCCCCTTTCCTATGTCTGGCAATCTTTCCTCAAGATATATTTTCCCAAATATGATTATCTTTATCACCATAGATTAAATATACAGAGGACATAACAGTGTCTGTATAGAAACAAAATAACATCGATAAAAGTAGACATCCAATGTGTAATGTGACTTTGGGTGTGAGACCAAACCTTTCTTTGTTCCTGTTTCTCTAATTTCTGTACAAAGACGATACAACTATCCAGTCATGCAACGTTGTTTGGGAGGGGGGTTGGGGTGGGTGGGGATGTCTGTTATGTTCTCTGTTGTTTTTAAGCGTTCTGCATCTCCTTGCCAATCTTGTAGCTCAGGATCTTGTTCCAATCAATCTTGGTGCGTGTCACAGGAAGCTGGCGGCGTAAGGCTTTGAAGGTAGTGTCCGACATGGTCTGGTAATTCTCGTTGATGGCCGTCTGGAGGGAATAACAGAGACAGAAAAAGATGTGGAGAGGAAGGGAGATAAGAGTACATTAAAATTTAATTTATATAAATTTTAATTATTTCCAGGTTTTGAAGTGCTATGTGATCAGTAAGAAAACCTTTATTGCTGCCAGAGGCTGAATGTGAAGGATGATGAACTAAAATATGAAATCTTTCTTTACTTAGTTTGTATACCAATATTAATGAATACTTTAAAATAGCTAAGATTCAAAATGTATGACATTTTGTATTTCAGTGGTTTCTGTGGGTTTTGGGGAAGTCAAATAATGTCTTGGCCATGAAAGTGCACATTCCTCTATTGAAATACAACATCCTAATGTATCATAAAGACTCAGCTTTGCAGTGTGAAGTATTTTATCATTTCATCTTGACAAAAGTAAAACATGAGCAGTGTGAAGTATTTTATCATTTCATCTTGACAAAAGTAAAACATGAGCTATTCATGGTGTCTCATTGCACATTTCACACCAAACATTTCTGCTAGTAACTGAGTTAGATAAAGTTTGAGACAAGTGTGACACATGACTGTTCACAGACATGTTGTCATCAATCCTCCTCCTGTACACATCTGTTAAAAACCACAAGCTAAGGTGATAGTTCAGTTTCCCAGCCTGTAATCAGCATATTTAACATAGGATATCATTTTTTTTGCATACCTGATAGTCGTTCTCTGCAGCCTCCATGATCTTAACAAACTCCTTTGCAGTTGAAGCCTCATTCTGAATGATTACAAGGCACATTTAATTAATTTCAATAATAGTAAACAAAAGACTGGGTAGTTGTGCACCCAAAACACCAGAGAATACACAAACCATGACTTCCACACTGCAAATAATTATTAGAATTGGGATGTATTGGATTGGATTACAGAAGAACAATCACCACAAATAAATACAGATGACTGAATGGAATTTGCTGACCACTGTAGTCTATATTTGAGGCCAAGGTCAAGAGCTCTGGTCACAGCACATCTAATGTCCTCATCTGTCTGTGTGCACATAATAAATTGTGTTCAGTTATACTCACAGAAATTGACATGGACTCCTGGACCTCTTTGTGGCTCACCAGCTGAACATTGCCATCTTCATAGTAATGAACCTGAAACAATTACAGGTTTAATTTATCTTCATTGTGTACAAAAAATGTCATTCTGTAACTCAAAACAATAAACTGAAATGTGGAAAAGGGAGCAATAATAGCTGTGTGGGTGACACAACGAAATGTCACGTGATCTTAAAAAAACACTCCAAAATGTACATACACATAGTACATGTATGCTCTCACACACACACACACACACACACACACACACACACACACACAGAATACCTGGATTTTCATGATTCCTGCCACTTGAGTGTTAGATGGAGAGATGGTAAATTTCCATTCTGACCTCCAGCGTCCATTCCTGTGCGGAGAGGAAGAGGAAAACCAGACTTTAATCACTCATTACATCTCTTAATAGCAGAAGTTATGACCATATCACACAAACATTCAACAGAATTGGCAATAAACTCCCGTAACTCTCCTTGCGTTACAAGGATGTCCTGTCATGTAAGCTCAAACTGAATCTGCAACTTTACTGTGTGCCTTACTAAAAAGCCACATATCTGTTTCGGAAAACCACGCATTTGTACGATGATTACATCTAGAAGCTAAACGTTTTATTGAGTTTTGTAAAGTTCCAAAGACAGATTGCTTTGCCTTATGCCACATCATATATTCAACATTAACAGCCATGTTGATCAGTAAATAAGCCAAGTCAAGATTAGATTTTTTAAAATATATCTATTCCATATACACACACACACCACACATCACACGAAAAATTAAAGAAAAACCCTGAATAACTGAGTGGAGAAACAATAGGAGCAGATGCATCCATTCAGGACAGGACGGGTCACTGAATGGTTTGATCGCAACCCAATTTAATACCTATTGGAGATGTAGAACCAACATAGCATCTACCGCCAGCGTCAAAACACCAACAGGGACATCTTTCAGGAGACTTTGTGTGTCATCCCTCTAGTAGAGTTTCAGACACTTAAAGAATCTATGACAAGAAGTACTGGAGCTCTTCTGGGGGCCCATTTCACACCTTACTAAGACACATGTTAGTCCTTTAATCTGTCATTTATCTTCTATAATCACCATCGTATAACACAAAGGCAGTGTTACTATGAATTCAACCCTCTGAAGGGTTTCTCATAGTAAACTCATCCACTCACACCATAAAATAACCTGGTGGAACCTGGTCTTGCACACATGCTAATAAATTTGCTCTAAGACTATGAAATATCTGCTAGCATCGTCTCATAAAACATTTTATTAATCCTGAAATGGAGTTAGGTTTTCTTTTTTTAGATCGCACAAGGAGTACATTGACCAACTGGTCTAATTTCCAGATATGTAAGAGAGCTCTGTGGTGTTAATGTTGTTTGAAGAAAAGCTGTTTTCTCTGTCAATTTCAGTTTCATAATATTCCCTATAGGTTCCCTCATTACTGAAGCATGGCTGACAATGGTGGCAGTCACATACAGGAGCTGTGGGATAATTACACCCAACAACCCATAAGCCTAGTAAAACCCAGCAGCAAAGAGGATTGGTGCAAGCCTTATCCAATTAGATTAACCCGATAAGAAACAGCTCAGCAACCATCAGTCTAACACTCCAGTGTTAAGTGCCAATTAAAGTAATTCCTTTTGAAGCCTCTTGTACATATCTAACAACATTTCAGGCTTTTAAAGCTTGTTCAGTATTTCAACATCTTTTTAAAATTTAGTTTGTCTTCCTGAATTAGAAGAAAATCTTGCTTTTAAGTAAAATTGACATTCTAGCCTGTCATCTATACTCCATCCTGAAACTGGAGAGACTCTTCTGAAATCAAGCAGTGTACCGCTTTGTGTGTATAATGTGTATAACCCAGTGGTGCAAAACTGAGAAAAAGTCTCCACCATCAAGAGAAGATTTTAATGTCACTGTTGCTTTAGTGCAATGAGTGACTGTATAACATATTAAAAATCACATTGAATATTAGATCTCAAACATACCAGAAGTTTTTTGGTTGAAACTGATGGCACTCAATGCACACGATGATGGTTTGATGTCCGTCGATGGTTTTCCCGTAAATCTGAAGGAAGAAGAAACATCTGATTTCACATGCAGCGAGCTCTCACATTTCTCTGCTAGTTAATGACCACTTCTTTAAAGTGTGAAGTGATTGAATGAGTCACTGGTTTGTGGTTAACAGTTCCAAAAGACATACAGACCTGCAGATGACAGACTGTCATATGTTCAGAGTAAATTTGGCAAACGTGTCATTAACAGAACTGTACTGTTCAAAGTGCATTCAAAAATAAGTAGCACATCAGAAACTTTATAAAGCGAACCATTTCTAATTATTTACATAAAGTTTTTTAGTACATCTGTCTTCACAGAATTAGAGTTGAATATGTGGGGTTTTATTTATAAATATTTTGGGTTTTTTGGGCAGTAGCTTGGGTAGTCAAACTCAGAAAAATGGCAAAGGTCTTTGCAATCATCCACCCTTTAAAAAGGGTGCCTTGGTTTTACATTTGAATGTATTCTAAAGCAAGGTGTACTGCACAAAAGCCTCCGTTTTTCTAAGCTACAAAGCAGTTTAGAGAAGTGCAGTGGACATTGTATGCCTTCTTTACTCGAACCAATCTGATTGCATTTAAATGTTGTTAGAGATTAGGCTGGAATGGAACTGTGGTAGTAAAATTGGATCTTATTTGATATAAATTTCATTCAAACCAATAAACAGAATTTTCACTTTTGGAGATCAACCGATGCTTTAAATGACTGTAGGTACAACATTGTGGTTATGGAGTAGGCTGGGACGTACGGTGCAGACTCCACTGGGATAGTGCTCCTTGACGTAGGCCCTGACAGCAGAATCCACAGCGCTCCTCCAGCCCTCCAGGGACCCGTCGACGTCATGGGGCCGTGGGTCGCTGGCCTCCTTCCTCAGGTGGTCAAACTTGAAGGATATCTTGTTCTTGGGGTCCAGAACCCGGCCGTTCCCAAGGTCACCATGCTCTGTGATTAAGACCTAGCAGGAATGAAGAGACAGTGAGAAAGAAAGAAGGAAAAAGAAGAGTGAAAGGGCAAGAGAAGAGTTATCAGGAGAAAGAGGGATGCAAAAATGGAATAGAGCAAGCCAGAAAGACAGACAGACAGACGAACAAATACATAAGGACATGAATGAACAACAGAAAGAGTATATCAGAAAGAAAAGACAGGAACAATAAGACCAGATGGCAGAAGGCAGGTGATTTTGTAGAAAGGGAGCGAAAAATCAAGGGATTAATTAAAAAGATGCAATGAGAAAAACAAACAAACAAAAAGGACAAAAAAAGAAAAGAAAAGGGGGGTGAGGACAAAGGAAGACGGGAACACAGACGTCAGCCTTAACTTTCCACCTCGACACTTAGCTCAGCCTGCTGGGTATCAGACAGGGGAATTTCAACCCGTGATGTGGGAACAGAGGGACATGATGACATCTTTACATAAGACACTGCAATCATTACTGAAGCTAACACACAGCCACAGAGTTCCACTGTCACAGAAACTCACAGGCAGCGAGCATGATGACGTTAAAATAAAAAGAACTTGTCTCAGTGTTTCCTCTGGGATTTTTTCCTGCAGTGGGGGTAACAGGGTTTTGTTGTACCTCGGTGGTGTGCTCGTGCCTGCCGCAAAATGTATTTAACGGAAACACTGCGGTTTCCTGTGGAAGCAAAGGAGAACTCCGAGATTTGTTTGATCCTTTTATCCAATCCCCCCCTCCTGTGCTTTAACGCTTATGAGACCATAATATTAGTGCAATAATAATAAAAATGGAATAAGTTTGTTGCTTTCCCTACTTTCATGTCCATTTATATCTCTTTCTTTTTACTGACTCTTCTCTGGAAACTGGACACAGTTTTAACATTTGTAAAGCACATTGGGTTACACGCCTTTATGGAATGTGCTATATATTGAATAACAATTTTAATGCAATACTGCTCTGTGAGAAAAAAATCAATTTGGTCAGTTTTTGTAAAATAATCTTGACTTTTTTTCTTTTTAGTTTAGTTTTCATGTTGCACTGTTGCTGAATGAGAACTAATAAACACTATACCGCTCCATAAAACTGTGGCTTTTATCGCTGGCATGTACAGGGATACATTTGACTGTTAAGCCCATATGGATATAGTTTATAAACTGCATGTTTATCTCAGCTAGAGTTACGCGTTCCTCTGATGGTCATCAGCTATAGCAATAAACTATCATGACTTAAATTATGTTTTTGGAGAAATTATTTAAATTACTACTCTGCATTTAAATAATCACACTTTAGACAATATTCCCATATAAAGTTGTTTTGAACCACAGGCATGATAATGTTTTTGGTTTTTTATGACATTTCTAGTATGCCAAAACTATTTATGGAGCACAATATAAAATAGCACATTATTAATTGAGGAGTTCCAACTGAGAAGTATTACATAAGGCGCAGCAGTAACACATTCTCATGTAACATGAACTGAATAAACAACATGTTCGAGGTTGGAGTGCTAACAGGGGTGGAGAGTGTGGGGAAAAACAGGAAAAGTGGGCGAGACTATAATATAATAATAACAGTCAGCAGACTCAGACCCATGATGTCATCTCAATTCATTCAGCCCTCATGCTGCCACCATCACTTTACGTCAAAGCTGAAGCGTACACTCACCTGTTCTTCATAGCCCTCGATTTTCACCGGGGTAAACTGGTCCAAGTTGTACTGTGCAAATGCACTGCAGAGAGAGACAAAAGATTACTTTATACACTGCAAACTCAGTACTCCAAACATATACCTGTGTACAATAGGCTGGATTAAAAGATGCCTGTCTATATGATACATGCTGACGGTGTTTGGGCAATATGGATGTAGACTCAAACCACAATAAGTCTAAAGCTGAAGATTCATTTTCTTTTTAATTTCCATTGACTCCAGGACCAAATTTTAAAAAAGTGAGCAAAGCTGGCACAATCAGCAGTATTTAGAGATGCAATATGACCCTATTAATTGTTTAAAAAAAACAACTCAGTATGCAGAATGACAGTGGGTCTGATCTGTTTGTGGAGCTGTGACCCATGTTTCTCTTCACAATTCAGAGCAAATAAAAAAAAGATTTTTCATGACCTGGAAATAGCACAAGAGGGGAGACTTACTGCGCTGCACCTTCCCTGAGAAGATTGTCATTGTTGAGCAGCAATCGCACATCTGAGGAGAGAAAAATTGAAAAAAAATTGAAATTATGAGAGAGGAGAGGAGGAATGAGAGAAAGAAGGAGAGAAAGAAAAACAGGTAGAGCAGATTACCACCATCAAACACAAACCGACACAAAAGACAAAGCTGCCTGCAGTCAGTCTTTGCAGCATTTATGCCAGGGGAGTGAAGCAGACATGGTAAATTAGACAGTGGAAAAGGCTGTAAAATCACACAGAGATGAAAGGGGACAAAGTGGCAAGAGGGGACTGTGTTTTAGTGTGGCTGTGTGTGTGTTGGGGGCTGTCAGTCTGTGATAAGAGGCAGACAGACAGCCCGCCGGCGCTCCTCTGAGGTGACGACATTTATCGAGGCAGGTCGAAGCTTTAACGATGCCAAAACACATACACGCACCCTCTCAAGGGGCACTACTTTAACAGTGTGGTGTCAACACTGGCGCTGCAGGGTGAGCTACAGTTTGGCCAAAACATAATTCTCTCGCTTTGCTTTTCAAGGTGACCACAGCGGTGTGATAACTAACATATGAACAGAAACAGTTTCAGTTTCAGCTCCTGTTTAGCAACTGCAAATACAATATTAGAAAGAGTATTGTGGAAATTAGCTCAGTGTCACAACAATACATCTATATCTAACAAGCAATTTTAAGATTAAGAAAAAAGAATCGACTTGTTCCTTAAACCAACATTGAATATCTTCAACTTTGGCACCACCCATTGGCAGGATCAAATAAGACACTATGGTAGGAAGCAATGCATGCTGTAATATTGCAGTGCAATGTCAAATTTCATTACTTTTCCATACATTTCTCATGCTTTCTTCACCAACACATTTTAATTATTCACTGCTAATTTTATTCCAGCTCAGAAATTTTAAAGAGGTGAAACATTTATTTCCGTGAGGCAGCAGTGAGAATGAGGTCTGAATCAACTTCACACTACAGTCGTCAAACAGCAGCAGTCACTATAACTATTTTCATATGCCTACAGTTACAAAAATAAACATAGCGTTCAAATGCCAAGGGTCAATGAATTACCTACCAAATTCACCTAATGCTTCATGTACACAACCAGGTACTTTTCTTATGTAAAAAATGCTCACTTAGGTACAATTGATTTAGTTTGTAAATTATTAAGAAATAAAAGTGGAGTCAAATTGTGACTAAAAACAACGATAAGTGCTGGAACTGAAATGGCATCAATGTTAGTAGAGGTAGGCTGGGAGAGCTGAGGTGAAACATATATTCATATGCTAGATTTAATCCCCAAAAAATAAAAAGTAAATCACAGTTTTCACATGTTCAAAAAACACACATTATATAAAGGAAGAGAAACAGAGAACTCACCATTGAAAACTTCGTTGAACTCTCCTGGCGGGGCATGGATGACAAAGTTAGCTGCTATGCGTACCTGCAGACAAAAACAAAGTACAGATTAAGAGGTGGAAGTCTCTGTTAAGACACAAAACCAGCGAAAATATTGAACATGAATCAATTTCTATTACACAGTCCACAATACAAATTGTTGTTGTTTTTAATGAATTTTCTCTTCTTTTTTGAGAGTTTTCAACAGACAATTCCCACTCAGAAATTAAGTTTTGGCTCATTTTCAAGTCTGCTTAAGTTTTAGCTCACCCTAATTCTGAGCTCAGTGTAATTTAATGCCCAAAATTCACAATGTAAACACTAAATAAATGAATGCAATGTGGCCGACAGAGGGTGTAATGTTACTGTGTCACTGGTCTGGTGGGTGGAGTGAGGCGGTTCAATGTCTCGCTCAGTCTACAGCACATCTGAGCAATCATTTTTCCCCCTTCCTCACTTCTCTTCTGCTGCTGCACCATAACACTTCCTGTTTCCAGGTCACATGTCAAACTGACAGCGAGACAACGGCCCCTCCCTCCCCCTCATGGTTTGCAACCATATATGGAAATAAAAATGTGCTGAGGACTAGTACACATTCTCTCTCTCGCCCTACCTCCATGTCTCTCTTCCTCTCTCTATCACTGGCAGGGTACAGTCGCCCAGCAAGGTTCCCCCCAGTCTCACAAGCTGGTGTATCAGGGAAGGTGTTCATGTACATGTACATGTATGTGTGTGAGAGTGTGTGTGTGTGTGTCTGTCCCCCAGGCCCTTATTAGCAGTGTGTGTATACAAGTGTTTTGGCACTCGTGCAGAGCTGCAGATTGATTCCTGCTAATGAGCGATGCTGAGAGAAAAGAAGGCACTTGGGGAGGAACATGTGTGTGTGTGTGTGTGTGTGTGTGTGTGTGTGTGTGTGCGTGTGTGTGTGTGTGTGTGTGAGAGAGATCAAAGTTTATCAGCATTTATCTAATCCTCTGTCATGAGATCATCATGACCTACTTATGTTGAACGATCTAAAATTATAAAAAACAACGGATGTGTGTGTGTTTGTGTGAGACGCGCGCACACGTTTTGTGAAAAATCTGGTGGAAAATTGTGTTTGTTTGTGTTTGTGACTTGAAATCCCTGCGGGGAAAGTAATTTGCCTTCGATTTCCCTCGTTACACCAGGCGGCAGCATAAACAGCCTTTCCATCTGCAGAGCGCATCTCCCAGACACTACAGGAGCCTGTTCCAGGAAGCAGGTTCACGTATTAGTGAACCCAAGTTATTCACATCAGTTATCTGATCAGTTGAGTGAAACCTCTTCAGATCTGTGACATGCACTGTTTTTTCTTCAGCTGCTTCTTGGAACAGGACCCGATTACTAAAAACAACGGCACTATTTATCTGTAGTACGTCTTAAAGCCTCCAAGTGCAATAAGCCTTTGCTATTTTCAACCCAGTAAACAAATTTAAAAACTGAAGTTGAAGTAAAGTTTAGTTTTGTCTTCATCAGTTGGAATGCTGTTTTTTTTGGATTCAGAACAGAGATTACATCTCGATCTCGATCAACCTGTCTATACATGCCGATAGTCCAAAAAGTTATTTTCAAAGTTCTTGTCCTCTGATTTGGTCTCCCTTTTCTGCACAGGATATAATTTTCTCCCTAATATTTAAAAGATATATATCTTTTAAAGATAAAATGATTATTTGATTTATTAGTTGTTAGTTAAACAACAACAATTTTGAGAACCACTTAACCATTTCAGCTATTAATCAAGCAAAAATGCCAAACTATGCTGGTTGTAGTTTGTAAAATATGAGGATTTGCAGTTTCTGTGTGTTTTTTAAAAGCTGTAAATTAAATCTTTGTTTTCTATTACAACAAGCAATTTGATCACCTTATGATATGAAAAGTTGTATAGGAATTTTTTTTTGACATTTCATTCAGGGAAGTGAGGAATTAATCACAATAAACATGAGAAAAAAACATGGACATAAAGACGTGTCCATTAAAAGATTTATCTGCATTTTTTTAACAACTTTATCTGGTAATAAAAGTATAGTATGGTAGTTATAGACATTACGAGCCTGCTGCATTACTTCAATCTTGCCACTTATGTGTCCATATATATGGTCGTGTAAATGACAAGATAAACTGAGAGCACCTCAACTAGTTCAAATGTCTGACACAAAACTGAACTCAATCTATGCCTAGATCTGGTTTCAATAAAGTCTATTAAAAGAGTTTAAGTTCAGCAGGACCACAGTAATTACTGCTGGACATTGGGTGAACGGTCTCATAGTCAGAAAACAACATTACACAAAGTTTTTTAAATGTTTTTTCCTGTGTATTGTCTTGCTGTTTCAATGTAATGTAATACTGATATGATATCCATAAATCAATTTTCTTAACCTCTAATCCCATTCGGGTTCTAGGGGGGCTGGAGCCTTACCCAGCATGCCTTTGGTGAGAGGCAAGGTCCACCCTTTACAGGTAGCCAGTCTATTACAGGGCAAACACACACAAAAAGACAAATACAATCACTCCTGCAGGAAATTTAGTTTCCAATTCACCTGCTTCAAGACAGGTCATGGAAGAAATCTGAGCAGGCCACTGTGATGACATTTCAGATAATGTTTCCCAGCCTGGCAAGAACAAAGGTCTGGGTAAAACACAGAAAGCCCGTAAAAAAATTGGCATAGAAACAGACTAAACACTTAAAAAACTGGGTTAAGTAATGACGACTACAGATATTTTAATCCTACTATGAAAAACTGCCTACAGCTGGGGAGAGACCAGTAGAGACCGCAGAGGAATGGACAGGGATGGTTTTATGATCAGATCTGACAGCAGAACTATGCAAACTGTTTTAGGGTGCATGGAGAGGAGAGGAGAGGAAGCCAAGGGAGTGCGATGTGGTTTAAAATGAATCACTGACAGGAGGACGAGGAGGAGGAGAGGTATACTCCATTAGCAGATTATGAGAGAGGCATTGACTGTTAAAAGTAGTTAAGAACAGGGTAATACTTCCTCTTCCTCTAAGTATCTCAAACCAGTTCTACTAATGCACTGAGGCAACTGCCTACATCCTTTTATGTACAGGAACACAGGAATGAAACATTAAATAGAAATAAAAATACATTCACTTTTCTACTCTTTCTTGCAGGTTTTACACGTTAAACCTTATCCCTCTATGTTTGCAGTGATGCTAGATACAAATACTGTTTGATAATTATAGCTTTAACCATTTTTCTTCCTGGTTGCCTGTACTGTTATGGATCGAGGAATTAAATATTATTCAGGTGCTGTAATGACCATAAAATGCTGTTAGATAGCAAGATGGCACAGCAACTGGCAAAACCACAAACCTATTGTGCAGACAGTAGGAAGTAGTCTGCTTCATGCACTACTTTACCAGCTTTCAACCGCAAAAGAATCTACGTCGAGCATTCCCAGAGACACAGAAAATTCATGTGAGTGTTGTAATTTGGTCCGTTTCTGAGAAGCACCAGCAAAAAACTAATAACTTTAGACCAAACTTAAATCTTAGACTTTGATATATCTTGTTAACTAGCAGAAAAATGGAACTAAAGGCATGGCCTCCTTTGCAGAGGTAATTACGGTTGAATGTTGAGCTTCAAGGTTAAGTGTTCGTTCTAATGGCAGTCTGTTACGCTGGGACACAGGCTACTGGGACACTGTGGAGCTCTGAGACGTAGTTTTGAGCACTGACTGCCACCGTGGAGCACGAAGGGGCCGAGCTCGAGGCAAAGAGTCTCTGTGGGGAATTTTGTTAACTAACTCAAAGTTCTTCATGCTTTCTGTTCTCAGTCAGCCGGTGCTTTACGGAGGGGTTTGTACATTAACGTTCTGGTGAGCGCCTCCAGGGCCGGCCGGGCCTCTCTCACACGCGTTTGTGCCTCGGGGGAGGACCGTGATCTAACTTAGGTTGTCCCCCATCTTTACTCGTCAGGGCATAGTGAACAGAGATATCGCCATCATTTTTGTTGTCAGTATTTTTTCCATTTACGTTTTTTAATCTTTGATTAAAATAAAGAACATTTGGGGGAAACAGAAGGACTGACTGCAGTTTGGTCACTCCACAGGAACAGAAAGAAAACAATCAAGGCTGACAATTGCTGCTGTGTGTGTGTTTTTGTTTGTGAGTGTTATGTAAATATGACTCAATCACCGTCATAGTCCTCATGATCTGGGACTTGGTCTTTTTTCGTTCTTTCTTGGTCTGCTGGAAATGAGGGATTTTTATCTCCCATAGTCAATTCTCTAATCTAAGGATTTTTAGGGGCTGGAGTCTGAGGAGCTGGCATGCAGCCGTGAGGTAACCAAAGAGCTGGAATAATAAAAATAATAATACTGGAGCTAACAGACACAAAGAACATGGGACATAGGCACCCCCTGTAGTGTGGGATCCTTATGTCTTTGTGCTCTCTTGGCCTAGACACCAGCTGGTCTCTTTTCTTTCAACTTACTCACTGTATATTCATCCTCATATTACCCAGTGACCCCTCCTTTCCTTGCAACAGACACTTCCACTGCACTATCCCAACACCAACTCCACCCTTCAGCACCACTTCTTAATCCCAAACGACACCCACTGACACTGAAACCACATTTATCCTAATCCAGGCATCAAAATCGCCTTATCTCGCCAATCCAGATCCATAAAAATAATAACAGTAAAAAAGCACAGCAGGAAGAAACTGAGGCAATATTTTAGCCTGCGGGCATTTTAAGCTGCATCATCTCCCTTAGTTTGATCCCCTTCCCTGGCATGCCTCCATTTCAATATCCTAGATAGAAAGGAAAAAAAAGGGTCCTGGCGGCTTGAAATGCTACAGAAGAGACAGGGCCAAGTTTAGAGGGAAACCAGTGTGATGTGGGTGAATATTGGGGGGGTAGTGTGATGTGGGTGAATATTGGGGGGGTAGTGTGATGCTCCCTTGCGTGATGGCAGAGAGAAGATGAGGACTGTAGCCGTAGGCTAACTAGAGGTGTTCCTCTGTTAATCAAAATGAGGCGGCGGCGGCTGGTCGGCTAAATTAAACGTCTGTGGACATAAATACCGTCAGAAGCTTGTCACTTTATTGAAGGGGGTTTTCTAACAGAAAAGATCATGACTTTTTTAAATAATTGTAACACCATATTAGACTGAGTGATTCTGTATTTTTTATACCAGCACTGTGCTTCACATTCACTCAGGTTGATACAGCTTAGCTGGGCGTTCACATATCACACCAGTGATTTTGCCAGTTGGCAAAAATGGCATTACTAACAACCATCTCAAGTTTTCAGATTGATTTCCTTCCTTCCAGGCAGCCACCAGTTTCAGCTTACATCATTCGAGTATTAATGTTGACTTGTGGAGACTTCAAATTTGGTAATCCGTCAGACTGAACATTGTATCATCTTTATTTTCCTGTCAAACCTATGTGCGTGTTTTGAGGTAATGCAGCCGTGGCGATGACAAAACTCTCCTGAGTGCCTTCAACAGCACTTGAGACTCTGTTGCCTGCGTTTTCATTCATCGTTATGTTGTCAAACAAATCCTACCCAGACGACAAACAAAAAGTAAATGTGGACGTGTATATCATGTGTATCACTGTCTGCCATTGTCTTCTTTAATACTAGTCACCAAAGTCCGACATTGTTAAATCCTTTTTAATAGTCAATAAAATCATAAAAATACTGACAGTTGGCCAGTTCATGTAATTGTTCAGCACAAAGTGAAACACACACACTGGATACTTTGGCAGGTATCAAACTTGAAGTGACCTTGCAGTTACTGGACGGACTAATGCTGAATAATGCTACCTTAGATGTGCACATCTGTCACCTTCAGTCTCTCATCGCAATGACTTGTCCTTACTCTGGGCTGGTAAAAGTAGTGTCATTTTACCACAAGCAGCCAGCTATGCAATATATGGAATATCACTGGCTTGCATTACCCGCTCCTGAATGCGGACACCACAGTGTAAAGCCACTGGTCTTTACAAATAAACATTTAGCATTTAACAGGAAACTCCGGGGTCAACTTGGTTGTAATCTGGTTTAAAGCTCAATTTCTTAAATGTGTTTAGCTTTTAATAAAACGTGGCAACAAAAGTAACTCTCACAACAGTCTTCTGTAGAAAATAGTCTCTGCCTTAAGATCAACCAAAGAGGATCCACTTTTTTTCTAATTCTTAAACAGGGAGCCAGTTTGGGAGCATGGTAGTCTATCTGAGCGTTTGGACAGAAAAACATGCATAGTTTTTTCCTCATCTCCAGATCTCTTGCATTGCTGCAGACACGTACAGACAGTGCGCCTGTAGTTATATCCCTATGGTCTAAGACAGCTGATCACGCCCAGTTCAGGAACACATATGGGGAGGTTGGGAGTTTCCAATGGCTCCCCACTAAAAAGGATTATACTTTATCTGAGGTTTCTTTATGATCCTTCTTGCCCAGACAGCATTAAAATTTTTAAACTGGAAAATCTGAGGATAAACCTAAATCAAATGAGGTGCTCTGGTCTTAAGTGTAACTGTCTGAGTCATTAAGAAAGTTGGTTTTCTAAAACATAGTTTATGTATTTATATTTATCTCCCACATACAAAAATAAAATGCATTGTATCGTTATTTCTGTAATTATTTATGAAAAACACTTTGTATTGCAATTTTGCATGAAAGGTAATACATATCTAAGGGGTTGATTTATTTGACATAGATTTTTCTGCTGTCCTGATCTTTGTACAGATCGGATCAGTACACGTCAGATGCATAGTCTGAAACTTCTAGATAGGCTTTATTCTATACCTGGGATACAGTGGATGCTTTCATCCATAGTGCCTTACTGTACCGTGACTACATGTATTATTTACAGTGGTGCCCCCAGTCCCAGGTATTGTCAGCACAATGTTCTGTGTTGTGTCAATTTACCTTCCCGGATAGCTTTATAAGTTAAGTGACTTATGTTAACTTCAACTGCAGCAGTGCCATTCAGAGTGCCAGTGGTCCAGTGCTCTTCTTACAGTGAAAAAGAACCAACTCTGCTCTTAAATTTATGCAGGACACATTTGAATGCTTGATTGAATTCACATGCTGCTTGCGTCAAAGAGTAGTCTTTACTTTCTCTTTAGCAAGTGCTTTCTCATGTTGTGCGGCATCACTGTAACTACATAAATACACACACAGTTGATTACATTTTCACAAAATTTAAAGGGGTGCTTGTCTCATGTCTCATCATGGACTGTAATTGGCGTAAGTGCCAACTGTAAAGGTATCTGATCTGTGCTTGGTACATCTGACATCTAATATGTAATCTGCCAGTCCAGTGCAAAAATCATTGTAAAATATTCTCGGTCAATAATCTATCAAACATACAAAAACAAATTCACACTTTTTGGAAAACTCCGCCAGGATTCCTCTCACTGCATAAAATCTCCTAAACCAAAAAACTAGAGTCACGAACAAATGGTGAAACTTTTGAGACATCCTGATACCTCTACGGTGAATTTACAACTAACCAATCTACAACTGATCACATCACCATGGGTATGATTAACATTGCATCAATAAAGTTTGGGGATAATTAAGACTATAAATATACCATTTTACTTCCCCTCTCGAATATAAACCTTTTCAGATTATGTATTCTCTCCAAACCACTTTTTGCTGACAGAAAGGTCTGCCTCTTTCTGAAACAGGAACCAGAGCACAGACACCTCAGTTTTTTTCTTTTAACAGATTGCAACTTCAAAAAGGCAAGCAAAAAAATGTACCTCTTGTGTAAAGACACAATGTAGACCACCCAATATTGTATGCTACAGGGAAACAAGGTGGGCTGCTGTCACTTGCTTATAAGTTAAGGCTGTAGGTAGTGGATTTGTCTCGTCTGTCAATCAATTTGTCTTTTCTTACAGTTACAATCAAGTTGACGAGTAAAATGGTAAAGTTGCTTGGTTTCTGGTTCTGGTACCTGCCCAGGCACTTAAATACAGACAGCAAAAACACTGAGCAATGGCAGTTTCCTGTAATACCCATGTGTGGTTTCTTTGCTGTAATCAGGAAGCTGGCAGGCTGGTTCCCAAATGACTCGAAAAGACTATGAGAAGTACTTGGTATCTGTGGCAGAGACGAGACTCTTCATGCTGTTTAATCATTTACAAATGGAGGAGACTCTTTAGTAATTCCCAATCAGGGAGCTTTCAGGTCTTTTTTAGGAATAGTAAAGTGACGCAGACAGCCAACAGGACAGAAATGTCTCAATCCTCTGGGACACATTAAGGAAGTATTTCACTGAGACAAACTCAAAACTATTTATTGCATTTGACACAGATGCAGTCTTGCTATCAAAAAGGAATGTCCTGGGTTAACTTCTAAGGCTACCTATCAAAACAGAATCTCCAAGTTGCTTCTTTCAAAATCACAGTAATGTCAGATCATAGGCGAGTTAGAAACAAGTTTGCAGATTTTTCATTCAATGTGGGAAAGTACCATCAGCTGAGTGCTGGGAGATTCTGTTTGTGGCTGATCATTTTGTCCACTCTACAAGTCTCAGGTCACCAAACTTTATTTAAAGCATCATTTTATAACTCATGACTGTTCAGTTAAAGAGTTATTCAAATTCACTGGTGAATTTTGGAAACTACTACCGATTGTCGCTGTGTTAGGCAGATGAAAATGCTCATTTCCTCCCTTTGCAGTTTTTCCTCTCAGCTGCACAAAACAAGCTGAGGCCAGAGCAGATGGCTGATTGCTCTGAGCTAATGCACTGAAGAGACGGCCTTCAAAAGTACTAAATGCAACTGCTGTGTTTGCATGGAAATGTTGTGCTTTTAACAACAACACAACCTACAGTGGATGGATGCATAATGTAACCCACTTGGTCCCACACCAATCATATTCAGAGAAGGAAATTAACAGCTGAACACTGCGTGTTGGCTGTGCCTGGTTGTCTACCAGTCAGCCTGGCAGGTCGCCAACCTCCATTTTTTTCAACACTACAAAATCAAACTGTCTGGTCAAACAGTGAAAGTGCCTTGATGATGGAAACTAATGTGGTTAAGAGATGAAAGGAGCTCCCATCCTCTTCACAGCAAAGACATCTGAAGTTGTTAACCATATTACGACAGCGTCACATCACAGGCATATATTTGCAAACAGCATCCATGATGAGCCTAGTATATTACAGAGTCACAAGGTGGCCGCAGCCACCTACACACCCTAACACTGTAATGAAATGCTTAGCAAGCAGCTGATGAGTGCGTGTTGATGAGCATGATGCAGTCACACCCGCGGGTCAATGAGCTTCTGACTCAGGCTGCTGTGGAACACAACGAAATAAAACCAGGCCTTGTTCTAACTCTGAATGGTGTATTACATAAGCAACAGAGTGGCAACTGAAAAGTTTATAATCATTTATTTAGAAGAATGCTTATAACGGTTTGCTGAGATATTAACAAGCGTGGTAGGAATTTTGACTGCAAGTTCAGGATATACACAACACGGGGTATCACACATGTATACGCATACGTCCATGTATGAAAACCCATTAAGAAGGCTGCAACCAGTACTTGATTTTATTAATTATTCATTTACTGGCTGTGTGTGATTTAATTTACAAAATATTAAAAAAGTTAAACAACACATCACAACTTATGAAAACTCGTAGAGATGTTTAAAATGTGCGTAAGAGGTCTTATCAACAGTGACAAAAACAAATATTATATTTACAAAGACTGAAAATAAAGTAAACAAACTCATTCATATCTGTACAACTGCTGTCGTTAAATTCTTGGCATTTTCTTACCAACTGGCTGAAACACTTATCAAACTGTCAAGTAATTGATAAATAGTTTCAGCAGTATCACACACTGATATGCCTCTCCCAAAGCTGTTGGACAGTCTGCCAAACAAACACGCAAACAAGGCTTAACAGACACTAAAAACGTGCAGTGAATCTAAGGTTAGAAAACAAAAATCAGCCCATCTCGCAGGACATTCAAATAAAGTGCAAGAAGGATTCCTGCAGACAGCTCAGACATGTATGCAGCTTCACACTCATGTTGTCTCAGCTGTGTGTGTGTGAGTGTGTGTGTGTGTGTGTGAGAGTGTGTGTGTGTGAGTGTGTGTGTGTGTGTGAGTCTGTGCTCTTTTAAGGAAATGAAAAAGTGAACTAGTCCTGGCAGACACCATCAGGGGAGTAACGGGGTATAACTCCTGCCTACAGTTTGGGCTCCACTGCCTCATTTACACGAGAGTTTTAGGTTTCACGGTTTTAAATACGAACGACTGTCGACCTTTACTGTCGGGTTTACACTTTGAAATGACAAGAAGCACACACACGAGTGCAGTTTGTGAACCACACTTGCTTAGAGTAAACGTTACATGTCGGCTCACTTTAGTTCCCACATCTGCGGACTGACTGAAACGCCGCTTCTTAGCCGGAGCATCGGGCGAGAAAAGCTCCGCACGCTTCCTGTCACTTAATCGATGAAACGCTGCTCTGTTTGGGAATAAGCCGACATCCCCGCCGCCTCCTCGGTGCGAGCGAAACCACAGAAAAGCGGCGTCAAACAGCGGGAGAAGGGCGTGTTGGCGAGTCTGTGCGTTAGCCTCCGGCGGCTAGGCTAAACCGACCGGCTGAACACAAACAACCGGAGACACCGGGGCACCGACGACGACGTGCCCCCCCCCCCCCCCCCCCTCCCCGGGGCCGAAGCTTACGGTGGATTTATACTCATGTACACGGCTCCTATTTTGAGTCAGGACCGTACAAGGAGCCTCCGTTTCGAGAGTCGCACGGGAGCGGAAGTTGAGCTAAAAATAATAAGAGCAGAAGCGGCGGCGGTTGTGTCGAGGCCTCGGCCGCTCGGCGCCGTTAACGAACCGTCCCGCCGCCGCCGGGACGCTCCGACACACTCCCCCCAACGCGACTCAAAGTCCGAGAGCCGACCGCCGCCCCGCTGGAGTTTTATCTGGCGTTTAAATCGGCGTCTCACCTTCTCCTCGTCGGATAGCTGCTCCTCATGATCCGCCATCTTTTCTTCCGGCACCACCAGCTTGTCAGAGCCCCGTGACGTCACGGCATGGGTGGATTCCCGGGCCGGTCTCAGCTCGGAGCCGCCGCCGGTTTCCACCGACGCGCGGCGAGTTTGCAGACTTCAGCGCTTCATTTGAACGTGGGCATTGCAACAACAACAGCAAAAAAATAAAATTAAAAAATTAACAACTGCACTGTTGGTTTTGCACAAGCATTTCATTCATGCACGCTGGTATAGAGTTATTTGCTTCTTATTTGTATCCTGTTTTCTGATATATCCTGCTGGTCTTTTTACTGTTATACTGTCATGCAAAAATGCCCTCCTGGGGATCAATAACTGAATTAATTAGTACTTTATATTTATGCTTATGTTGACTTTTGCACCACTTGTCTGTACTTGTTAGGCACCAATACACCACAGCAAATTCCTTGTATGTGAAAACCTACATGGCAATAAACCTGATTCTGATTCTGATTAATTATGTTGTCTCATCTTAATGTTGCAGAGTGAGTACATCTTTCGGGTTCATATTACATCATAATAATTTGCTTTTGTTCCCCATGAAGGTAAATTCTATATATTTTTTTTTTTTTTACAACTTTTGGATATAAAACAAGGAAAATACAAATATACTTCTGTATAAATGTTTGTAGCATTTATTCAGTTGTCATTCTAATAGAGTTACAGAGCCTGTGTGGTTCCAATCCTGAATGTTAAGGACCCCAGTAGGGACCATTTAAAAACCACTGAGCCCCATCTGGTAAGTCCAGAACCAAGTAACCCCTTTTGAGAAGATACGATGTCTGTTTTTCTATAGATGAGTGACTATGACCTAGCAAAAGTTCCCCCCTAATACCAGGTTTTACAGAACAAACAGTGAAACTGAGCTATTCCTTCAGATGCTCCCCTGAAGCACCAAAGCATCCCTGCAACTTGTTGAGCCTCACTTTTGGAACCACTGGTTTAGGATAACCCTCCTTATGTGAATTCTACCCTTGGGGTTTAACTAAGTCTTATTATTACCAATGTCAAATCTCTTTCTTCCAAGACTTCATCATTGGTGTCCTCTAGTGCCTTGACATTAGATGTAGTTGACAAGATATGTTGAAAGAAAGCTTTCCTCTTCCATACACAAGGAAAATGTAATGCTTTAAGGGTATATGTATTTCATCTTCATCATAACAAAAATCCATGGAAGCTCTGTATTTTTCACCACTAGATGGCGAGCTAAGACTAATTTCTAAAGCTGACAGTTTTTTTTTGTTTTGTTTTGTTTTGTTTTCTTTAAAGCCTTGGACGAGGAATGAGATCAGTTTCACAGTTTCACCGTCTGACTCATTCCCCTTCACACCGCCGGCAAAACGAGATAACATGTAACTTAACGCGCACTACAAAGAGCACACAGCCACACAGAGACAGAGAGAGAAGCAGAGAACTAGGTTTGTTAAATATTATCACAGATGGTGAAATGATTGTTAGCTTTTGGAGATGAGAAGGAAGTCTGATGAGAAGGAAGTCCGGTCAGGCTGAAAACAAGACTGCTGAAACACAGCAACCTTTAGGCAAAAGCTACCTTATTAGACTATCTACATCTATTGTAATATTACTAAAATGCCTACAGCTTTTTGGCAGGGTTGTTATTCACGAGTAGATTTGTGAGGTAACTGGAAAGCCTCCATTGAGCTTAAATGAACACTTCAGACTAAACTGCTGCCTAACGGCTACGTTCCTGCTGCCTTTGCCTCTCCCTCCAAGACTGTAATTTATACCTCCTTTGAAAAGACTCAGTCTTTATGTGATGCCAACACTGTAGCTCTGTTTGTTTAGGTGGGGTCACTCCAGTGCTCATGTTGCCATGTATTATGTCACTCTTCCAGGGTGACAGCAGGGAAATGATGATAGTAATCCATGTCTTACAACAAGCCTGACTCTGTCCATTCTCCACCTTCTCTTTCATCCACGAGTGCTCTAATAAACCATTATTGTATTTATCATTGAAGATCTACAGACACAGTCTTTTCAGTGCCTTTTCGCCTTTATTTGTTGCATTAAGCTGTTTCTCACTCATTTTAGCTTAATTTCAGACAAAATCCCATCAAATACAGTTCTTGGTAGTCTTGGTTGAAACTTTTTTATGCTTTGCATACTTTATACTTTTCACAAAGAAACTTAAATTACGATGAAGCCCAAAATTATCTTTGAGTCTTTATCTCCCTCCTTAGTGGGGCCCCACCATCAGCACAAGTGGCTGGATAATAGTGCTGCTTCAGATTTGGGATGATGAGGCACGCTGGAGGATCAAACCAGGAGATTTTAAAAGCCCTGTAATCTGCCGTGAGCTTGAATGGCCTGCAGTGCAGCCATTGTGTCGACACTGGAGCTACTCATCATCTCTGGGGACCAAAGGGAGCATTGAGAACTCAGTTTCTCTGCATCTGAAAAGGGGCCCGCTCAGTGACTCACCCCCAGCCACTGGTTAGTCACCTCGGATACTCATTACACTGTTCCCACTTAGACAATAATCACCCAGAAGACTCAAAAGACACAAAATCGTTGAGGTATTAAAGATGCAGAATGATGAAGCGTTAAGATAGAAAAGTAGCACAACTTTTGTGCGCGAGTATCATTTTGGTCATACCACGCTGAGTGATTGTGTCCCTCTCTGTTCTCCAGCCATCTGAGTATCAGTGTGAGAAATGTCATCTTGGCAGTGCTTCAAAGTCAGAGGAGGGAGCGCCATGGGGACGAGTGAGACTGTATTTCCACACCTCCTGACAGTATCTGGTGTATCTGCTTTGTGCCAGGTCAATAGCTGCTGTGTTGAAATATGGGCAGCAGAAATGCAGATGGATGGGGGTTTTGCTAAAGCTAAAGCCAGGGTTTAAACCTGCAGGTAGGGATCTCTGGGTGAGGTCAGGATGTGGTTTTTGGCAATTGTGAGATGATAAATGCACGCTGTTCTTTTATGTTGTCACCTGCCATCTGCGGACCTGAAGTTGCACCTCTTTCTGGCTGAAAATGTGGAGACCCACTGGTTTACAAAAAAACCAACCTCTGGGACTTTGGTGCCCCACTAAACCACAGATATGAGCTTTCAACGCCAGTCTGGCTGTGATCGCACTCCCATGGAATTCCTCAGTACACCAGCACTCCCAGTCCTGATTACCGGTCCTGTTACAGTGGTTACATTTTTGTCTGAGTGATTGTGGCGTTATTCTGGTGAGGAGGCTTCAAATCAGACTGGTTAAAGAATTAAAGTGCACTTTTCTAGATTAACTTCTCAGAAACTTGCAAGTCATGATGAAATTAATATTTGATGTGACGTTCCTCCTCGAATACTGTATATATTAGGTTTCTCCTCTCTCCTTTACAAATGTGACATTGCAAAAGCCTTTAAAGACTTTGAATCTGCAAACTGGAGAGCAACACACCCACAGTCTCAGCAGGTGAAAAAGACAACTTTTCCAGGGTCATACAGTAAGATCTGCTGACCTTGGAGGGGATTGGATGCTGGAATGAACATCCTCAGCCAACAAGCCTGTAGGTCTGAATTTAAGATGGGCTCACCCTAAAGTACCGGGGCCACATGTTGAATTATGGATTTAGGCCTCACTCACACATGTTGCAGCTGAAGGTGAAAAATGTGAGTAGTAGCTCACATGTGAGTTGTTGAAAGTGGAAACAGGTCGCTCTGTGATAAATAGTGTCTAGCAAGGAAAGAAGAAATGTGTGCCAAAGTGATATGTTTATCAACTGGAAATGCATGAGGATGATTCATTGTAAAGGAAAATACAGAAATCATATTATGTTTTAACAGAATGGCTGACGCGAGCCCTTGGTAGTAGCACTTAAATCAGCTTGATCTTTCTTATTTTAGAAATATTGACATAAAATATATGAAATAAAGTCCATGTGTCTTAACACAAAATGCATGTAGGACAACCAGAACACATGGGAGAAAACCATCCAGGTCAAAGGGTCAAGGATCAAAACTGGGCCCTCTTCTTTTTCTACTTCAACACTCAGAGGATGTAATAAGGAAAGAGCCACCCTCAGCCTTCAGCAAAGCATACAGTTTCCTTCAAATGTTGTAATACCATTCATGAGATGTGTTCCTTGCACAGATCTTCAAGAAGAAAATGTCAGATTTTTTTGTGGGGACATGGGAGGTTTTTTCCATAATAGTTCAGTAATGTCCAGATCTGATAATTGAAGGCATTAGATTTATTTTTTTAACACCTGAAAAAATGATGTGCTGAGGGCACCGATTGGCTTTATCCCAGTGTAAACGTCTCCTTTAATAGGGTGAAGGATGAATCATCAGACTCTGTTACTTTTTCTCCATTGCTCAGGGCTCCAGTTTAGCCTTTGTCCTTTTTACACCAGATTATGTGTGTCTGTGTGCTGTGCATGGAAATAAGTGGTTTCCAAATGGCAGCCCTACCATAAATTCAAGCTCTGTGTTCATGATACATTTTTATGGAGTTTTTATGGTTCACAGAGGTGCTGATCCAATTCTGTCATGATTACCGAGGCTTCTGCAGTAATTAAAATAATCTTGTTAGCTGTCTATCATATCCCTGGGAGTGAGCTTTGGTTTGCAAATACAGCAACTACTGTTCTTTTTTCTTTTCTTTGAGTTTATGTGGCTTATTCTGTCCTGATTTAGAAATGTTCCTCTTGTATATTTAAACATTTTGCAGTTCATGTGAAGCTGGAGACAGACACTGCTTTTCCACGCCTAGAAAAAGCACAGCCAGATTTTGACAGTTTGATGCAACAGGATTGTCATTAGATTGCTGCACCAGCTATTAAAAACACAATATATAAAATGCTACAGTACTTGGATCTGAGAGCAAAATAACAAAGCAGGTGCTCCTGAAAACTTCTACAAGAGAGGAAAAAATGTTTTTCTTCCTCACTTGAGGATGCTGACGTTGTGGTACTCTGTAATTCACCTCTTGTTGCTCTATGAACTCACATTTCAAGTCAAGTACCAATTATAATCTTTTATAACTGATAAGTGCTGCTAGTTGGCAGCCAATCTATGACTCACTGTTGCAGCTGCAGTACAACAATACTTCAAAGTTAAAGTTCTTCTCTTTCATGTGGTGTTCCCATTATTTTGTCCAGCACCCAAATGCTGGATGAAGTGTCCATGGAGGTGCAGAAACAATTCAGTATCAATAGAGGGCGCCAATAACCCAAAAACAAACCTCTCTTCTGTGGCGTTAAAGTTTCATCCTGATAGATTTAAAAGTAACTAAACCATATAATATCTGATGAGAATCCTTAAAGGAGGCAGCCAGGGTATCTGTGGTATGTGTGTGTGTGTGTGTGTGTGTGTGTGTGTGTGTGTTTGGGGGTGGTGGGCGTAATACCACCTGGTGCCATCTCCCTGGTTTCTCATAGTTTTCTCATAGGCCAAAACTCATTAACAGTTTAATGAATGTGAGCTGACTCAGCAGATCAGAATGGTACTGACTGGTTTTAGTTGCCTTATCAGAAGATAAGGTTGAGTGTGTATGTGTGCATGCGTGTGTCTGTGCGTGTGTATAGATGTGTGTGTGTTACAGTGATACTCACCCAAGACCTTTCAAGTATCACTCACCCACTGTAGGCTTGAGAGGTGGCTGTTAAATTTGCGGTCTCCTCTATCACAGAGAACCTCGACCTGTGTCGGCCTAAATTTATGTCAGCCACAACTGATTCTGATGATGACAAATGATGATGAGAAAAAAAAAATACAAATCTAGATGACGATAGACATTTTTCAAACCTCTCCTGAAGCATACTCTAAGTATCCACTGCCAATCTGAAAGCTGGATCCGTGAGAGAAGTGACAACACCACGATGTAAAACTGAAACATTACATTGCAATTTTCTTTAATTAAAGGGGAACTCCACCAATTTTACAAACTGAGTTCAGTTTACTGTAAAAAAAAAACAACAAAAAAAAAAACAGCTGCATAATATCATCTGTGGTTCTGGCGAGAGCTTTCCAAAACTTAGAAAAAATTACCCCGATGACATCAGTAGGGTTATCTCAATTTAGGTGGACTATCACTTAAAAATGTGTGTGCGTGCTTACATGTGCAATGTGAGTCTACGAGAGGTATGTGTGTTAGAGTTCAGCAGTCCCTCTCACATGCATACCAATGCTGCTGAATCACCTGATGACTCCCGTACAAAAACCTGCATCCCGTTCAACTTTTTACTGGGATCCCATCAACAGTCGCACCTGTCCTCTCTTTGAACGTGCGTGTGGCCATGTTTTTAGTATGTATGACTTACAGTGGGAGACAGGCAAACACACACACAAACACAAATACCCAAACTGACACAGGTAGAATTAAAGCTGGTGTTGACTTTAGAGAGGATTAGGAACAGGGAGTGGAGAGGCTGAGGTTATTGTGTAATGAATACTCAGATTACATTAACTTTGTGCATTCAATTTTTATAATCTGTTAATTAATTGCCATGTTGTTAACTGAATTTTCTCATGTGTTTTTAGAACAACTTTAGAAAAGAAACACAAGTCTTGCATTGCATTGTTTAACACAGCAGCATTGTTTCTAACTAGTAACACAACTGTAGTTACTGAAGTTTCTATGTTTGTGACTGTTAAGTTATGTAAAATGTCTACTGCATACATTTAACATCCATCCCATGCATACACAAGGCTTTACTGTGTCAAAACACAATCTTAAACTCATGATCAGAGGAGACCAGTAGCACTGGAGGCGGCTGAGCGAAGGACTGAGAGTGAAGGGGGATGAAAGACAAGACAAGCCTGGTGTGGCAGGCGAGATGGATGCTTAGAGTGAGATGCAAAGACAGACATGCCTCATGTTCGTGTTAGCTGGGGCTTAACGTGGATTTTACTGGGATAATTTAATCCTTTGGACAAAGACCGCTCCAGCGAGATTGAGGATAACTTCATCTGATAGTCCACGTCGTCCTGATGGCTTGGAAAATTCCACCACACCCCTTGTTTCTCTCAGCCTACCTCACTCTCACTGACAAGACCTGCAGGTCTGAGACAAGCCTATTTAAAAGTTTTGAGGACATTTTAATGCTACCTAGAATTTAATTTTATTAAGACATTAAAAAAGACAATGCAACTAACAACAACCTCCTTATTTAGACTGAAGTAACAAATGTGCAAATGGCTTCTGTTGATTGGTAATTAAATCATGTGTGCTTTAAAAAGAGAGCTGACTTACATGCCCTGATGACGGCTTCATGCCAAAACACGCCAGCAGATTTTGTCAACCTTTTTATTGTAGAGATGTAATAGTAAATATAAAGATCAATACATGATGTGATTATTTGCAGATTTTGACTTTCCTTTCCTCCTGCCTTTGCTCTTGGAAAATACAGAGTTTATTACAATAGATTCCTTGTCTCACCTTATGAAAGGAGGCAAACTTATATATTGCTGCAGGCAGTGAAAACAAAGTATGTTTCTCTGGAATCGAGCAATAATTAAAATCCTCTCAGCCATACCCAGATAGTTTTGATTGTGCACAGTGGAGGTTTTAAAAGGGTCATGACATTTAACTTTCAACACACCAAAGATCTTGCAATAAGTTATCTTGCAATAACCAAGATGAGAGTAACTCCCTGTTTCTGTTCTTCTCTGCTTGTCTAAAAATATAATAATGTCTTATAACACCTTATTTCTTCTTCTTCTTCAGCATTACATTTATTTTCCTAGCACTTAGATTGCAAAAGCACCGTTGACCTAAACTTTGCACTCATACATTGCTGTTGATTGCAATATATGGTTATATTGTAATTTCATTATATTTCTACAATCAACATCAATATCCATTCAATCAAATTTGATTCCTTGGTATACTTTTAATACGTTTTGCCTTAACAATTTGGATTTGTTCCATAAAGCATCTTCCTTTGTGCTGTAAAGGAACCATTAAAAAATGATCATAAAGGCTACTTATTTAATCGTTTATCTTCTCCTCTTCTAACATGTAGCACCTTTCAAAACAGTTTATCAGGGTCAGTGAAACCAGGCCCACTGAGAGGCCTCAGAGTTCAGCCATTGAAGAGTAGGAATTTGTTAAAATACAACTCAAAATTGCCTCAATTCATCAAAAGAGTTCTCTCTTTTCTTTATAGACGAGCCTCTTGGAAGTGAGACCATACTGTATGGTGTGACTTTACAAAACTCCCGGGGTCGCCAAGCAAGGGCGAAAGGACAACCTGTCCTGACAGAGGGAGGGAGGGGGGGGAAGTCTAGACCACAGTACTTACAGGGGTCAAAGAAATAGAGGGGAGCTAGAGGTGAAGGGTCAGAGGTTACCACCAACCAATGGGAACAAAAAAGGGTGAATTTCTGTTAACAAAGGCAGACACAAAAGGCAGGGGCTGCGTACTCACAATGTTGACCTTGTGTAAGGACAAATAATCATCCATCTTTGTCTAAATGGTGAGTTTTTTTTTTTAGAATTTTCTTTTAGACCTTTAAACCTTGCAGAGGTTGAAGGTTTAAAGGCATTTAGAGGTTTCCTAAAACCTACATCAGCGTGTCATTACTACAGCATTTCATCTTATTGTTCATTGTGACACCAACGCATTTTTGACTAAGCGTCTGCTGCACAATTGCACAATATGCACCGTATGGAGAGTATGATGCAGGAACAAACTATGTGAGCAGGTAGTGTTTTAAACAACCGGTATGTGTAATTACAGTTCTATTCTACACAGCCGTGCTTTACGTTCGCCTCAAGGGCAAGTTTCTTCAATAAAAAGGCCGTTATGTTTGTCTTGTAAAACAAAAGGCAAAAAATATGATATTAAATCTGATAGTATAGCTTTATTACACTGACAAAGTTCATTTGACATTACATAGGAACATGTACCTTCAGGTTTTTTTTTAATGGACAACAAAATCATACGAACACACAGCAGACAGTGTTAAGCACAGACAAAGTGGTGGAGAATCACATGATCAAAGTGACGGCAGTCTTTGAGAATCGTGTGAGGCGTGAGGTGGCTCCAGTTTGTTCAACTCAACTGTACACTCTTTACTGTTTGCACAACGATGTAGCAGTAATGGTCACGAACTAAATGAGCGTCCACTCACATGTTTATCTGACTGATGCGCGGCTCCGCATGCTGCAAACCCACACAGATCCCTACGATCCTTTCTCGTTATTTACAAAATGGCAGTGGTTTGTCTTGAAAACAAAGGATTGATTAGATGGTTTTGTTCATTGTTTGTGGCACCAGTCACTCACTACTGGTCTTCTAACTGGACCAGATTTAAAGAAGAGGCTCATCATCAATACAAAAATATAGTACAGCAATTTTCTTGTCATAGCAAACATTCATACCTGTCCGTCAATGGCCCAGTCCATCAGCAGCCATTCACATAAAAAAACAAACAAACAAACAAAAAAAAAAAACAAAATCTGCTTCACAAAGCAAAAGATAAAAGGGGGCATTGACCACATCAGTGGTTTGCAAATTTAAACTCATTTGCATCAAATTGTTTGCTTTGCATCACAGCTCAACACTTTGTGTTTTAGAAACTGTGATGTTTTTTAACCATTAGCTTCCACTCATTTCTGTACAATATGACAATCAGACTCTTGAAATTGCTTTAGTTGTGTTACCCATAATAGTATATCACATATAGAAAATGCACTGAAGGATGTTTGGCTATTTTCTATCATATTTAAGTCATAAACGTAAAACTCATATTAAGGAAATAAGTAGTGGATTACTACAGCAAATTTCTGAATACATGCTGTCTCACCTCTGCCACAAATAAATCCTTGGGGGCTAATTGCATTTGTCTGTTCTATTATCAATAGTCGATATGATCATCAATTGGCACATCTTACATAATCTCTACATTACAGTATGCCGTAATGTAGTTCACACTTTAAAAAAATAAACTTTACGTAGACTTTGTTGACTGTGATGGATTATACAACTCAAGCAAGTTTCAAGAATCAGATTTTCATACTGTTCAGAAATTAATGGAAGCCAGTGTCTACCTGAAACAGAAGAAACAAACAGTGTAAAAATAACTGTACAGCATGCATTTTGTGATGGTCAATGTGTAAATGAGTTGTTGCGAAGAAGAATATTTCTTCATAATGACTTAATGCACAGTCGTCATAAAAGGTACAGTGATATACGGCTGTCACTGATAGTCACATAATACCACTCCTGATGTGAAGCCAGATGAACACAGGGACCCTTCGAGGTAAAATCTTTACTTGAGGCTCTTAGTGAAATCTTTAGGAGACAACAAGCTCTTATTTAAGTTATTTAATTAATAAAATGTTTAACTTGTGTGCATGTTGTCAGATTTGTACTGCTTTTACATGACGAAACGTTTCAGGTTTAAAAACAACAACAACAACAAAAGGAAAATGAAAGGCGCTTCTAACCCTTTTCACTGTGAAACAACTGAAGATTTCACAAAGGTGAGTCACGGCCAGGCTGCGAGACGTTTTTTCCCCCAAGCACATCAAAAGCTAATCGTCCAAAGATAGTTATACAAATAAAGCATCCAGTGAAATGCACACAGGCAGCAGGTTTTTTTTTTCACATCCCACCTTACACCTACACTGGCCTTCCCCTGTTACCTGCCGACCTCCGGAGAGCCTTGGTTTACTTACCCGAGGCCCTACAATCTATCAAAACAGGCTTCAGTTTCTCTGAGTGCAGGCGCAGGGCGTGCGAGGGTGGCATGTAGTCTTGTTAGTGGTGTGTGGAGGTGTAATCCTTCCACACGACACAATACACGGCCATTTGTCGAACATTCACATTACAGACGGCGAAAACGTCCGAGCCACATCCGCGTATCGAAGCACATGCCCCCCAGAGGAGAGCAGGAACATAAAATCTATCGTCTCCCTGCGTGGGTACAGCAGTCAGTGAGTTTTTTGGGTGTTTGACGAATGTTGTGCTTCCGTGACAGTGGCTTTGTCCGCTGGGAATCTTCGAGGAGCAGCTCCCGCGCCTTGTAATTGTCTTGCAGAGGACGCAGGAAGGCTGAGCTCCTGCTCCCCGGGGTCAGTGAAAGGTCGGCCGAAGTCGATAAGGTCAGCCCCGTTGTTCATGGAGGACCTTGTCGTTTGGCGATGCTTGTGAAGGTCAAAGGTCGATGATCTATGTACATTGAGTGATCAAAAACTGTCTGTGTTTTTCCTCAGCATACAGTGTCCAGTGTTTGGCAAGTACATACATTAGTCCTTCATCACCTCACTGCTTTCTTCCTTGCTCTTTTTCCCACCTTCATTTTCCTCTCTCAGGTGCAGCAGTCTCGCTCCACGTGGCAAAAGAGGGGGGATTGGGTTGGCAGGGACATGGAGGTGGAGGGGTCGGACGAGGAGGACAAAGAGAAGGAAACGGTGGTGGTGGTGGAGGAGGAGGAGGCGAGGAGGGAGGGGTAAGGGCTCATCTTGTCGATGTTCACGTAAGTGGTGTTGAGCAGGACGTAGTGCTCCCCGCTGAAGCTGGAGAAGATGGCGGAGATGCGTGACACCAGATCGGAGAAGGAGGGCCGGCGCTCCGGCTTGGGATGCCAGCACTCAATCATCACCGTGTAGCTGGAGGGAGAGGAAGGGAGGGAAGTCAGAGCAAGACTCAGGCAGAGACACCAGAGGAGCAAACGGGTTTCAATGTTTGGCAAGAGCTTTTATCTTCTGCATGTTTCAATAATTACACCAGATAAATAATTAAAAACTGCGCTTATATGTAATAATTTAGTTTTCCTCTTGTTGCGTTTCACTGTTATGTTCTGTAGTTTCTCTTATTTTCATTTGCTATTTCAGCTGTGATATATTTTGCCATTTTGTTTTTATTTCTTCTTTTTTTTAAACTCCTATAGCAGCATAAAGCTCCTCTCCTCCTGTTGAGTTTTTCCATGTAGCAATAAATCCTCTATTAGCCACCATTTGAACCCGGTAACTTGAGAGACAACTTAATGTATTTAACTTTATCAAAAGGGCCTCATTCTAAAATGCCACAACAGATGTAAGTAGCCCATTTCTAGCACTCAGTAGTCCAAAAATATGCTCTAAGTTATCCCTCCCTCATTATTCCAATGTGCCTCAAAGTGATTATTTTAATCTCATTTTTATAATTTTGCAACACAACTCTAAAACCTGTCAAAAGTTGATATCTCTGATATTGCCTTTATTATTTGTCTTTCCCTGACTTGGCAGAGCCACCCTATCATTGTTAAAAAATTAAGAAAACTGGCCCCATTACCCCATGTCCAAGGTATCTGCCAGCTATCACCAAAACATGCAGTGGATGATCAGGAGTGAAGAATTGCGGGAATGTTTGCAGACGTGCATCACCTCCTGATGTCTCTGTTTAATTTACAGCTTGGGAACATTGGGCCTCTGCCTCCCTCACCTGAACACTCCCACTCCCCTCTAATTTCCACACACACTATAGACGTGCAGTGTACCTCACGGTGTTATCTGCACGGTATGAGATCACACTTGGCATTCATTTCACAGTACCAGTGGGTCAGAGTTTCATGGATAATGGACAGTTCAGATAGTGTAGTGTTAAGTGAGTTGATGACTGTGTTGTATTGACAGTGAAAAACTGATTTGATGTGACATTTTCATATAAACAACAGTGTGTTTGAGTTCTTTTTATCACTCATTACTCACAAGATAAAGGTTACTCTTGTTTTGGCCATGTCAGCTAGTGGCAGTATTTTATCAGAAGAAAAGATACATTTGTCTAAAGATTGTGACTGAAATTCACTTCAGAGCTACCAGTAAGTTCCCCTGAAACAGTTAAACCGCCTGGTTTCACCACATCATGTCAGTAGATTTTTCTTGGCAGACTGATGTGAACAGATCAAAAGAGAACTAAAGAAAAAAGAAAAGAACTCAAACACACTGACAACACTGTTCTGCATGGTGGGTGCTTTTTAGGAGCAGCAGCACTTAACTACCACAGCAACAAGTGCTTAGAAACAAAAAGAGACAAATAAAAAAAAAGAAATACTATACTGGTGTTGCATTTCTCATATTGGAAAACTTGCTTTGTGTTCACTGTTAAAGCAAGAAAAGTGACTCTTATCTGACCCACAGCTGTGATGAGAAGCAACGCTCGACTGAAGAGACCGAGGAGCTGTGAGTGTGTTTAAGACTCCTGCTGAGGTAGATGATGGATGGTCTAAACTTGAGTGGTTTTTATTTATGACTTCCACTGCTTATGCAGCTCTTTCACCTTCACTGTTTGTCCCTGCTAGACTCTATCACTTGCTTCATGATGTATTTAAGTGCAGATCTACAGTATATCACTCACTCTGTCTGAGCTGTGGCACTTTGCTGGAGGAGGTGAACGAAAGGTGAAAAGTATGTATATATATAAGTGTGAGTGTAAGAGAGTGTGTGTGTGTGTGTGTGTGCACTTACAGGGCGTCAGGGCAGAACTCGGGCTGCAGCAGCCTCCTCCCCTGCAGGAGGAACACGGTGATGTCGAAGGAGTTCACATCCGAATATGGTGGGGCTCCGCGGGTCATCAGTTCCCATAGCAACACGCCAAACGACCACTATAGGAAAAACAGGAAAAGGAAGTCTTTATCTCACTGTTGTCCTTTTACCAACATTTCAGAGCACAATTTTGAAATTTTCCATTAAAAATTGACTTCAAATGTGACTTAGTGCTCACCACGTCTGACTTGGTGGTGAACTTGTGTGTCTGCAGACTCTCCAGAGCCATCCATTTGACGGGCAGCTTGACTCCACTCTTGTTGTGGACACTGTAATATTCTTTATCATAAACGTCTCTGGCCAGGCCGAAGTCAGCCACCTTCACTGTGTAGCTCTCATCCAGCCTGTCGGGGAAAAGAAGAAATTACTTTCTACTTAGCTCTTCTCTATGTTCTTACAAATAATTAACTATTCCCAATGTTTCCTTCTTTCTTCTTTTCTCTTTCATTTTCTTTTTCATTTCAACAATGATCTCTTTTTTCACCTTGGTCTTACTCTTTAACTCTTTTCTACTTGACACTGTTACATTCTCTTGTATTCTGTCTGAGCACATGCAGTACTATGCTTTTTCTATTCTCTTCTGTTCCCCTTTCTTCCCTTACCAGCCATATTTAATTCTATTTTGGTCTGATCTATTGCAGCTTGCTCTCTATATAATGCACACTCATGAGATATAGAAGAATAAATGTGAACCCACATGCAGTTCCTGGCTGCTAGGTCTCGATGGACAAACTTCTTGCTGGCCAGATACTCCATCCCTCTGGCCACCTGCAGCCCGAAGCCCATCAGGTCCTTCACAGTTGGGTTCTGTAGGAAACACAACCATTAGATGACGTGCTGTGTCGACTGATCTACTACTAGCACAGCTGCAAACACTGTTTTGTATATCATCTTAAAAATTGTGTGCCCTTACATGTCCCTCATCGCGGATGAAGTTGCGCAGGTCGCCATGCTTCATGTAGGGCAGAACCACCAATGGTGAGCCCTCTGGCGGCAGGCAGATTCCCAGCAGGGAGAGAACATTCGGGTGGCTGAAGTCCTTCATGATGATCCCCTCTTTCAGGAACTGGGACACCTCTTCCAGATCTGTAATGCCTTCATAAAAAACAAACAAACAAAAACATTTAAATTTTAGAGATGAAGAGAATGAGATGTTCTAGTGCGAGTAAAAGGCTAGAAGGGTTGGTGATGTTAGGTATTTATTTTTAAAGAAAGGTACCACATAGATATTTCTGACTACAGTGGAAGACAGGAAGCAACTCTGCTGTACTGACATCAGCATGAAGGTCATTCTGTATATGCCTTTGGGAGAAAAGGATGAGTATGGTGGTTATCAAGCAAAAAATAAAAAAAACCCCTCTCTGAACTGAATATCCTCACCCCGACCTGACCCACACCAAACTCCCATTTACCAATTGCATCCCTGCCTCTGATGTCCCGCACTTTAGCCCCACTGACTCTGCTGTAATCTGGTTAGAGATGGGAGATCTTTACTCCTGGAGAAAACAGCTGATTGGCCTTCAACTGAGGTTAGACCCCCAAAAGATATAAAGAGATGACATTTGATTCCAGATCCTCAATGTGAAAGTTAAGGAAGAAAATGACGTTATTTCTGTGCAGAGGATGGATATTCCTTTCTCTATCATACACTAATCAATCTGGAAATAGAGTGCGTGCTGTTGGCTCTTCTACTTTCAACTGCTTGTCTTAGTAATATTAAGATAAATCCATCAATTCAAAGTCCCAGATATAACAAAAGAACGTAAAAAACAATGACACAGTGCCCTGACAAAATCACTAAACTTAATAAAGGGTCCAAATCCCAGAGGACAAAACCCCAGCAGGTCGAGCTCATCCCACCCCAGTGTGGGTTGGTGGCTCCTTGTGAGCTTTTCCCCATATCACTCCAGCATCAATCTCCCTAGTCCAAATGACAGGTTACACGATTAGGGGGAACCCTAATCCCGTCCTCACCATCGGACGCTCGTTCATCACCATCAACTCAGCCAAAAAGGATTCTGGGCTCTGATGAGATGAGATCCTTAATGCTATTGGAGCGTTGTGATATCATCCAATAAGTATGCAATATAAGCAGATGTAGGATGGAATAATTATGGTTGAATGTGAATATGTTTGGACAAGGACCGAGTGGGTTGAGTGTGTGTGTGTGTGTGTGTGTGTGTGTGTGTGTGTGTGTGTGTGTTGCTTTGAGGGGGAATCCGAAAAGCAAGTGCTGCATTTGACTTTAAGTCATAACCTGGGACTCCTAAGTCCCTATTAGAAAAAACAAACAGACATAAAACTTTAATGTCAGGAGGACAGGTGCATTTAGTTAAACCTTAGCTCATGACAAGACGTTACATAAGCATGGCTTCCCATGCAGTCAGTCAACAAATATCACTTTTACAAGACTGCATGCCTTTGAAAACACAGTTAGCGTGGCATAATTTATATCAACATTAATTGGTTAACTTAAAAATGTGTAATTAAATGTTTCTGGCACTCTGCAAAAAACAAAACGTTTAACTGCAGGTATCCATGACATCACAAATAATCTAATTCCCATCTTTAACTTTCAACAGTAAATGAAAGCAGAACACGTAAGAAATCAACATAAAAAAACCTTCAGCAGGGCACTTCACCCTCAAACTTGTGCAGTAAAACTGATAAGCTGGTGTTGTACTAGTAAACAGCTTTTATATATTTTTTAGCATACTGTTCTGGTTTCAGTTAAGAAGAAATATGTCACTTTCCTTACTTCTAAAGGCTTTGGTTGACCCATATACATGTGAAGGGGTTTGTACTTACGGTTGAGGGACTTGACAGCACAGTGCTGCTTCTGCCCGTCTGGCTCAAGCAGAGTTCCATGGAAAACACAGCCGAAGTGACCTGCAGGTTGCAACATGATGTATTAGTCAAATGCATTAGTCAAAAGTTCATGTTCAAACCTGTAACAGCCTTCCAAATAAAATTTCTTCATCCAAAAAAAAAAAAAAAAAGCCTCTGTGAAAGAGCTCCATTTTAGACAGTGACACATGAGATGCACCACTTTCAGTCCTGATGACATTGAGGTCCAGCTGTGAAGCAGGTGAACAATGGAAACCATGCCAGTGTCGGTTGGCAAGAATCAGCTGGTACTGCAGGATGTTAACCAACGATTTCTTGTTTTGTTTTTTTGAGCTCACATCTGTTGTGGAGGTTTGTTTGTTTGACTACCTGTCTGTAATGAGGTTCACCTGGGAGGGAGGTTTTTGGCTGTTAACGCTCTGCATGCAGGTGTCCCGACAAACCAATATGAGTCACTATTGGACATAATCCCTCACCGGCTTCCCACCTCCAAACGTGGCAGACGTGTGCAGTCTTTGAAAAGCACCACCAGGCCGGAGGTACCGTTAAAAGGACATTTTTTCTCTGCGTTGGTGGGTGGGAACCTGTGCACCCCATGAACCAATGATTTAATCTTAAACCTGGATGGAGAATATTTACATCGTTTGTTAAATGCGATTATACTGTAATTGCTTACTCAACCCTTGAGGCCAAAGCAAGATAGACAGCAGACATCAAATCTGATGCTTCATTGCTGACACTGCAGCACCACCATCTGACTTTCACCATGACTAAGAAACATTACTGGAGCATGTAGATGTATTTTGGCACCGGACAGACGAATACTGGGAGCTACAGACAACCACAGCCTAATTCCTTGTATGGGCGAACATACTTCTGATCACATATTCCATGGCTTGTTGCTTAATGTACTCATAGATGAGAAAGTAAACCACTGTTTTTAAATCTTGCCCATAAATGGTAACAACTGTATGGCACCAACTTAGCTTGCAGGAAGACATTTTTGGGATTTTGTGCAATCAGCACTCTTCATTTATAGCTTGGCTAGCTGAAGCCTTCTTCTCGACAGAGCCACTGTGATTAAGATCACGCGTCCTGCCAGTTGGCTCCAAGATCAGAGCAATTTGTGAAATCAGATAAAAATATTTCTGTCCACTGCTGACACATACAAATTAAAGTTTGGAGCAGAAGGATCAAGGTGATTTCATATAGTGCATGTAGCACATTGGTCCACTGAAAACAACTGGCTGACTCTCGTATGTGTGTTTCGCCTGTTTTCACACATTTAACGGCTAATTCAGATTTTCTGAAATTACCATCACCCTCACACTAAATCTGCCCCCTCAAGTAACTCAGTATGAAGCTTTATTCATTAATACCCCACACAAACTAATGGGCAATGCCAAACCCCCTTGAGTTATTGTGCATTTTAGTGAATTATATCTCTTAAAGTGAGGGCTTTCCCTAGACTGGGAGGGGTGCAGGAATAAAATGAGCGCGGCGTTCTCCTATCACGTCCTCGCAGATGGCTGGGGGTGTTGGATTACGACTCCCAACAATGGACCCTGGGAATACTAGCTGTGAACAAATCATCCTACGCCACTTTAAAAAAAATCCTGCCTCGAAATCCAGGCTCTTTTCTTCAGGGGATAATTCAGCCGAGGGGGCACAGGGCTGTTTTCTGTGACCTGGAGGGGTTCGGGGTCTCTTTCCTCTTGATGTTGAATTTAATCTATGGGTCTGACCCGCCTACTTAAAAGGCCCAATATGAGGTGTTTTTGTGTCTGCATGTCAAGTTTGCGGTTTGATAAAGCAAGCAATTAAGCTCTTTGTGGGCAACTTTAGCTGTTGTATAGCTTTACATAAATCCCTCATTTAAATCGATGCTCAATGGATGATAGCACCATTCCACATCTGCTACAATCTCATCATGAATTGTTTGCAAAGAAATAATACTTGTTATTATTTCTTATTAGCACCTATGGTCAGAAGTGACAAACATAAACTTGAAACTTGACCGTTGAAGAACCTCAGTCCTACTGTGCAACATTAAAAAAATAATTTTCTGTTCTACCGTTCTTTTACCGAAAGAGGACAACAGTGGTGGCTACTATTAAGAGTGTGTCTATTATTTGTTAAAATCTCAGCTCTGTGGTAAGATAAGATTTTCAGTAGATTAGCTATAGTTGCATATGTAGTGCATGAACACATTTGGTGTTTATACAATTATTGTTTTTAGACAAACAAATCTTTCATGCTTTATTGATTTATTTACATCTTTTATTTTTCACTGTTATTTATGATTTTGCACATCCATTTGAAGCTCCAGTAAAAAGCTCTAATGCCCCTCAAAAGGCTCTTTAATGCATTCTTCAGTGATAACAGAGCATCATAGAGGCTGCATCACCCTCATGCCCTCAATAGGTTCTGGCATTGTTGCTACACTGGCACTTGGATTAATAATTGCACAGTTCTGCATATATGCTTTAAAAGCTTTGACACAGCAGTTTGTATTGATTGAATCTTTATACATAACATTTTCAACTAAATAAATGTCTGCTTTGATACTTTATTTTGCACCCGTACTTCCTTTCCTGGAAAAAAATATTTTTCTGCCAGGAAATGCACAGGACATTATGCATTCTGTGACTGACCTCTGCCGATGACCTGGTTGAGGTGGAGCAGCAGCTGCTCCCTGGCGATCACCACGTGCTGCACCTCAGTTAGCAGGTCTGGGTGGAGGCAGGCGGGGTCGATGTGGACCGGGGCCATCAGTAGGGGTGACACCAGCTCGCCGTCCATTCCCAGACCCATCCCACTCCCCAGTGCCCCCAGTCTGGGAGACAACAGCTCCCCGTTGCCCCCGTAGATGGGAGGAGCCCCTCGGCATGTCTCGGGCCTGTCACTGCCCTGATCTGGAGAAGCAAAGGAGACGGAGGGGGCCAAAGGTCAGCGACTGTATCAGCAGGGCCTCCAGAAGTCAAGGTGATGTTACATGACCAGAGAGGGATGGCTACAAAGGCAAAAAGCAACTTGACACTGGGATGAAGGGTAGCTGAGCTGGAAAAACAAAGTTTCTGGTTTCTCCTTTGATGCTGTTAGTGGAAGGCAAATAAATGCAAAGAAACTGCATGCAAAAATATCTAGATTTTATCAACAAAAACAAAAACAAAAAAAGCCAGAACAGAAGACAAAGAGGACTTACAGACATACAGTAAATGGTGAGCTCATATATGGACTATATATGAATTTTCAGCTACCGATCCTACACCCCTACCCTCCCTGAGGACAAGCATTAGTTCATTAGTAAGTCTACCTTCTCAGATTATAACCCTTTCAAGTCGCCTTTGAGCAGCAGGAAAATTGCTTTGCCCATCATACTCAGGATCATAATACATGGTGCCCCCCTCACGCCCTCAGGATTCAAGCAGAGGAAACCAAAACCACAGCTGACTCTAAAGATTACACTAGTTTTGAAAGATTGGCCTGTTGGTCAGCTTGTGAGGAGAACACGGACTCCAGAATCATCCATTTCTCACTGGCAGATTTGTGTCTGTGCCGACACTTTGACAGAGCAGGTCAAATTACATAAAATATGACGTGACAGTTGTACAAGCAGGGGTGCTTTTCCTTTTTATTTTTCCTTTCAAAAGGAAGTGAAGTGATGGAAGACTGTCGTCAGATAAACTACAAAATAACTATCAACTGAAGGGAGGCAAAGATATTTAAGTTTTTTGTTATTTCTGTTATTACCAAAATGTCACTTTGGATGTACACAGGTAATATGAAAAGGGTCACCACAGAGAAATATAATTGATTCTGCAGCTGTATGTAGCTTTTTACCCTTTTTTGATATATTGTTTTGGTTTCATGGCCAGCAATACATTTACATGAATCTGCACCATGAAAAGTCAACAATTATTTGATTACCTTTGATGCTGAAGAAAACACGAATTCTAAGCAAATTCATTTGTTATGAAGAATTGCCACTATCAAGGAAAGATTCCAACAGTATGTATATTATGTGTTTTTTAATCTGGCTGAAATATAACTCTGTGTCAATCAATTTCAAAATGTTAATTCCTTCACTGTCAGTAATGACAGTAATGATAAGTAATGATAATGAGATCGGTAACCCTGGGGTTATGATGATCTACACTGGGCACTTGGATGATCCCGATCTGCTAATTCAAAAAAACACAAAAATCTTTCAAAATCTTTCAAAAACTTACATTTTCTCAAGGGTGTTAGTTCAGAACATGTAAGGCATGCACCGCTAGCGCAGCGTTCAGCCCCTCAGGGAGGGAAGCAGGTAGATGGGGGGGGCGGGCGGGAGGAAGGGAGGGAGGTGGGATGTGGGGAAAGAGATACCAGGTGGGGGTTTGGAGGGGCTTATCTGGTTGACGTACCCTCCAGCAGGGTTGTTCTATAGTCGACTGACTCGTGGGAGACCATTTCGTTAGTGGGGCTGACGCTCCTCGCGTTAGCCAGCCTGTCCAGATGCTGGATGTGACCCCGGCCATCATACCACACCTCAGACAGATCTAGAAGTAGAGGGAGCGGGGGTGAGGAAGGAATGATATAAAATGATAAGAAGCACGTAGAGGGAAAGGGGAGAGGGACAGACAGGAGGGTGAGACGGAGAGGAAGGGATGGAGGGAGAGGGGGAAGTGAGAGAAGAAAAGGGGCAAGAGAAGATGAAAGATAAAGGGGAGGGGGAGAGATGAGAGAATTACTAAGGAAGGCAAAGCGTTTCACCAGGGCGCCCCACGCAAACTTACTGTAAACCCACCAGGCAAAACAAAACCCAGCAGACACACATGCACACACGTTAGAAAAGACACGCTGAACAAGTGCGCAAATGTATGATCGCACGAGCACACACACCCACACACACACACACACACACACACACACACACCCACCCCCACACACACCCACAGACTGTCACTAACGTCACATCTTTATTTTCATTTTATTTGTGACACGGGTAAATACCGTATATAATACATTGGGACTTCATTTTAATGTTGATTCAAACACATTTATTATTTTTGGTAGATTCTGATATCTCAGTGTAGATTACAAAAGGACCGTGAAATCAATCGGGTTGGTCGCCGTCTAAGATTAAAGCTGAGTTTAAGACGCCGCAGAAGTGACCTGACCGTTGACACCTATGATCCTACGACAACCTGACATCTCTTCTCTTACCATCAATGTGTTTGTTCCGTCTCCACATGAGCAGCGTTCCCAGCAGCAGCAGCAGCAGGCTGACGCACACGCAGCCCACGACCAGGCCCGTGTAGTCCTGCTCCTGAGCCAGCGTCACCTTGCCCAGATGCCTGATGGAGTCTGCCTGGCGCCACTGAAAGGAGTGAAGGGGTTTGGGGTGTTATAGAGTGAAGGAAGTGACTTTTAATGACACTAATAATTACTATCAAACCATCCTCCATCCATAGGGAATTAGACTGGAATTAGACCACCTAACTGCAAAAGGATGGTTGGACATGGGTATAAAAAACACAATTCAAGTTGTCGTTTGTGGCAGTGACTAAAGGCAGTGAAGTGAAAGTGCCCATGAAATGAGCAAGAAGTAATCATGGCTGCAGCACAGGCCTGACAGAGTGCGTCAGAGACCTCAGGCAGTCACTGGCTGTAAAGGACCTTGCACTAAATACTGGATATTAGTAATTTAAGTTTATGTTAACCTGCCTGTTTTCCTAAAATTGTGGTACTCTGCAGTACAGATCCATAAAAAACATGTGTCACTGTTTGTCCTATCACTTACACAGACTGCACTATATGTAGGCAGATGCTTGATAAACAACAGACCTCCACTGTATACATGATACAAACAGTATGTTACGCATGAAATACACATATGGTGCACATGCAAGCATCTAAAAGGCATGCAACTGGCATTCAGACATATGGTATGCAATAACACATAACACACACACACACACACACACACACACACACACACACACACACACACACACACACACACACACACACACACACACACACACACACACACACACACACACACACACGGTCTGTTGCCACAGTCTGGAGGCAGATTACATCAGTGATATTGCTTCTGCCATTATTAGGTTTAGTGGAAATTAGTTTTCTACTGGTGCCTGCTGCTGCAGATGGGACGGTGTGTGTGTGTGTTCCTGGGCATGTCTGGAGCTAGGGGATGTATGAATGTGTGTGTGTAAGTTTATGGAGCTAAGAGATATTGGCTGAGATAAAGGCTTTCGTCTGAAGGCCAGTTCACAAGTCAACAGCGATGAGGCTGATAACGTCTCGTCTGGAGCACGCCGCTGGTTCACCACAAGGCGACCGCTGGCTATTATCTTTAAGAATGACATAAGGACATCTGAAGCTCAGAATTTAATATTAGTTTGTATCATAAGAGTTAGACATTTCTCTTATCAAACCTTGTATAACCTACTACGATGTTTGGAGGCTGTTTGTTGCAAACAAAGATGCTTAATTTCTTGAGGAACTCGCAGGACACAAATATGAGTTGTATTTTAGCGTATGGTTTAAAAATAAACAAAATCTGCGATGCATAAGATTTAACAGTGCACATAATCAGTGTGTGATGTTCAATGCACTTTGTTCAATGTTCTTTCTGTATTATTGTTGAATATTGGTTTAAGAACTTTTTTCTTTAACCCCTCGCTCTTCAGGGGGCTTCTCTGACATTTCTATACTGTACGTCCTCCTCTCATTACTCAAAGGATGCTTGACTTAAATTCAAGTGACAAGACAGCTGGATGCTGAGCCGTTTCACTCAACACACTGTGTTATAAATTCTTCCTGAGCTGATTTTATAAGGTACTGCATTAGGGCATGAGAGTTATTGAAGTTCCCTGTTAATGATCTGGAACGTTGAAGGAATGTGGTGTTTTCCATGAATTTCCCAGAGCGCAGAATGAGGAGCTCAGTATGGCCGATGGCAGGACGATCCTGTTACTGCTACAGAAAACTCACATACAGGGAAGTCTGTCTTTACTTTCTGTTTTATTTATTGTCAAGCAAAATAAAAAAAAAAAGAAAAGAAACAAAGTAGCAAGTTGTTATTAATATGTAGCTAAGTCAAATTCAATGAAATATACTAAAATGAATCATGACTTTTAAAAAACCTAACTAGTTCTTGCACATACTTTATCCATCTATCATCACTGTGTGTTATGTTGTTGCTATGTGGCGAGTCAGCCTCTTCCTCTTCAGAAGCAGGTGCTGTGATATCATATACCTTTTATTGCTAAAATTCCTTTCGTGAGCCTGATAATACAAACGGGGGGGAATTTTCATATGAATGCATTATAAGTGGCTTTAAGGATCTCTGCTGTATTGTATCCACTTTTCTCAGAGCAGATGTATGATACCGAATATCTGTTTAGACATCAAGCCTCCCTGTCAGACATGATCGTTCTTGGCTCACAGGGATATTTGTGCTTATAGAACTAGGCTTTACAATAGGTAAATCTAGTGCCATCACCACAAAAATCCTACATCATAAAGAGTCATTTGATCTTATATTCTCTTTGTTTTTAAGAATCTTTTTGAAGTGATTGAGAGATAAAACAGATCTGTGCACTGGTATAAATAAACTCTCTACTAAAACAAGGTCAGAATGACCTCACCATGTTGGTAGAATAAGGTTGTAATAATACAGATTTACAGGGGAAAGTTTAAAAATGAATTAATCACTTTACTTTTGTAAGTACCCGTATGCCTTTACAATACTCTGCTCTTGGAAAAGAAAACTGTTTGCATACTCTTGTGCTCCTCACTTCAAAAGGATAATAAGCTCACTCACTAACATGCAAATGTAATTAATCTGAGCATCAATTAACAGTTTAACACACCCTGACACACACACACACACCCTGCACTGCCACTTAAAACACACACTGAAGCTTTTCTGTTGTCAACATGCAGAGAAGCTGGAACAGGACATCTATTGAGTGGCGTGAAGAGGATGTTTGTGTGTGTGTGTGTGTTTGTGTGTGTGATTGGGTGTGGATGTATATTTGTGGTGAGCAGGGTGTCTCCATAAACAAATAGCTTTCTTAATTAAAAGTGTCTTTGTTGACCCACTGTTACAGGCTGTGGAGTGGTGGTGTAAGTGTGTAAGGTGTGCACACTTGTGTATGTGCACCCGTGTACGAACCTCTATATATGGGTTTGTAGACTGTATGTGCGAACATGTTAATGTGTATGTGTCTACATCTACATCTTTATTTCTGTGTTCGTGTCAGTGCAGAGCCTAAAGAGAACAGAATAAAATAGGTAGTAAAAGGTCTACAGGTTTAACAATTTAAAACTGACCACAAAGTGGAGCTGAGGAACCAAAGAACAAACCGACCCTTTTTGCTTTTAATGCAAACTATAAAGCAAACTGCATGTGTGTCTCACCTCCACCTGCAGCTCCTTGGCGGTGGTGGCCTGCAGTTCGTTGGGAACGGTGCACTCCAGAGTGTTTCCAACCAGAATGAGACTCTCACAGCTGTGGTTGGAAACAGTCAGAACCTGACACTTCATCGCCTCCCTGTCCATCCGGTCACCCTGCGGTGGAGGCAGAGGGGAGGAAAGAGAGGAAGGGGGTGAGGTGGAAAGAATATGGCGAGATAGAGGGAAGTTGGGAGGAAAGACGGGAAAAGAGAGAGACAAATGATGTCAACATTTGCAACAGCTTTGAGGTCAACTTCTAGATCAGAACGACTATTACCAGGGTCAAAGGTCAGTGCGTCAAGACAGCAAATGGGACGCATTTCATTTCAAAATAGGAATCAACAATGAAAAGTGCAAAATAACATTCAAAGTAGTCAAAATTAAGGCTCCTTTATAATTTTCAGGTGAAAGGAGAGCAGAGCATCACAGAGATACTTCACATTAATCCTCTTTAGTCAAATTAAATTCTGCTGTCAGGTAAGGTTTCTACACTGCCTATAGGAAGGATAACTAAAAATCAACGAGCAAGGAGAGTTGATAACTAAAAATCAACGAGCAAGGAGAGATCAGACAAATTGGAAATCATTAACATAAATAAAGAATGCAAACAATAAGAACACAATGAGAGCAGCCTTAGGGGGATCTTTGTGTTATTGGCCTGTATTGAGTCACTGTTATGTGGATAAGATTTGCATTTAATCAAATTACCACAAACTAATTGACGCAAGGAAAAACTGAGCCCCAATTCCATCACAGGGTGACTTCTTAGCTTTTGGACCCAATACTTCGTCAAGTTGCATAAAGTTCAGAGTGGAAGATGCTGACTGTTGGTGAGGATGGCAGGGTGTGGGGCTGTTTGAGGGAAAAAGGGATTTTGGGCCTCTCCCAAAGGACTCCCTGGGAGTTTAATCTGGCCCCGTACTTTGGTTTAAATCAATCAGACCACAAAGGTGTGCAATTTACAGACCTCCACATTGGAGTCCTTAACATTCACACTCTTCAAAAGTTTCCTTGTCCAGCTTTTATACTATTTATAGGAGTTTTAAAAGGCCAATAAGTGACATAGTTGAAACCATGGCTTGTTTAAACAGACAGCTTCTTATGTGTTGGGAAACTGTGTTGAAAATACCCTCAGTGAGGTTAGGCAGTACTAAAGTAAATTAGGTGCATCAGGGTGAAGAGGCTGGTCTCTCTTCTTGGCAGAGTTCATCATGATTCATAGGGATCGAAAGGACTGAGCATGAATTGAAATTATTGCTGCTGATATGAGTAAGAGGGAGCAACTAATTCTAGGCATGTGAGCCCTAGCGGGATGACAACAAACATCCCCTCTGAGATCTAACTGGAAACACACTCAGCATTTGTCCACGTGAGTGTGTGTAACTGAGTTAGTGAGTGTGTGTTGTTTGACGGGAAACTCTGAAAGAACAGCGCAGACTAATTTGACTTGACCTGTTTTCGTTCTCTTGCTTTCTCCTCTCGCTGCCTTTTGTTTCTCTGATTCTCTTACACACACATAAACACACTTGTTTGAGTGCAGCAGAAGGCAATAAAGAGAATGATCACATTCCTTGCGTGACAGCTTGGGATTTTCCAATTTGCCACAGAGTGGAGGCTCGCACCTGTTTCTACACTCTCTCTCAGACACACACACACACACACACACAGCACTTTGACAGTCTACAAACACAGCAACACTAACCAAATATTCACCCACTTACTTGCAATTAGGAAACAAAGACAACACTTTGTAACAAGATCATCAAATAAAGTCCTATTTAATTCTGTTTGCGAAAATACTGCACACGGAGTTGTTAAAGCTATTAAAACGCCGTCACAGTTACACCAGTCAATCTAAATTAATTGTTACAATGATATTAAATTAATGCTCCTCAGTCTCCCGTGAAGTGATCGGCAGCGATAAGAGCCTGGCCACACGCCAAAGTCAACAGCCTGGTTCCTTCATGTGCTGCCATACTGGTGTGGAGCCGTCAGTCAGAGCTAAATATTCCCTTCATTCGTCTGTTATTGGCAGCCACTTTGGGGCTACAGTTATCAGATGGCGCTAAATGAGCCCAGCATTTGCCCTTTACTCGAGGCCATTGCAGGGCAGGGTTATCAGATGGCGTTAAATGTGGCCTGTTTCGGTGCAATGCCTGGTACCATCCCCCTGGGTAAAAACTGGGGGTTTGTCTGGGCTGAAGGGAGGGATAAAAGGGGGATAGAGTTTGAGCTGGCGGTGGATTTAGCATCGCCAAGGTCACGTCTGGGAAAAGAGAGAAAGAAAAAAAACTAAAAACAGCCAGGATCCCCTGCGAGAGGTTCAGCACAGCTGCCACAAACCGTCGAGCTGCAGTCAACAACAAAAAATGAAAGAAAGAAAAGAAGAGAAATATGTATTTCATTGTGTTCCTAAAACAGGCTCTGGGGGATGTGATGGCTTGTTTGAAAAGCAGCATTAATATGTCAAGAGCTTTGACCTCGGCAGCCAGAACAATGCAAGCCAACAGAGAGAATACATAGAGGTATAGCAGTGGAGAAGGGATGGGGAGGTCAGGGTGGGGGGGTGTAAACGATGGGAAACAGACTCCACTTCCTGTTTTTCCTTCAGTATTGTTTCCTTCCCAACTTGACCTGGATCATGGGCGGCTATACGTGTGAATGTGTGGACTGGGAGGCAAAAGTGCAGCGACCAGCAGAATGAACATCAACCTGGTTCCAAATTGTGACTCCATCTCATTCAGTAAAGTTCTGCACACCAAATCTCTGAATTTAAATCAAGCGCCGTGCTGTTTACAGAACTAAAAAGTCAAATCTGTGGACTTTCCTTATTTTATTTACTAAACACCACAAGTAGACCTCTGCAGACCGCTAACAGTGCTGTGTGTTTGTCAGCGTAAGCAGAGCGGTGCAGCGGTGTCAGTTTTTCTTGTATTTTGGTTTCAGATTTTACGTGTTTCTGCTCTTGCTGTTCGTTGAAGCACTTCTTAAGCTTCTAAAATTTGCTACAGCACATAAATAGAGACCTTAAACTTGACCATTAGAGTTTGTGCTGAGGTTTTGAGTTTCTGCACCAGCAGGTGTCTGCCCTGCTGGAGTTCTCTCCAGCACGACTTTGAATCTTTAACCAAACAATGCAGTTCAGTAACTCGCCCGCACTTTGCTGTTCTGTGATATTTTCTCAAACCTTAGATTAATAAAAGACAATTAAAAGAAACAATTCACAGTCTCCTCTTTTAAAAACCAACTGTCATGGCACAATTGAGAACTGAGCCTTTTTCAGTGTTATAAAGGAGCTGAAGACTGAAGATGAAGTTTACTGTAGTCTTACTTTGAGCTCCACGATGCTCTTGTTATCCTTGGAGGTAAGCTTGGGGTCCTGGAAGAGGGGGTCCTCCACGTAGATCAGGTCCCACTGATCCGTGGAGTAGCCGTCCAGGATGAACGCCACCTTGGTGACCACGGGCGGCTGCAGAGACAGTTTGGCCAGGGAGGGAGTGGTGCATTGGATGGAAGTCCGGTTCTCACCATACACACAGCTCTGGAGGAGAGAGGCAGTCGGGGACAGAGACAAACAAATACGTAAAGGTTATCTATAGATGCTGCAACTAAAGTAAAGAACAAGAACCTTTGTGCTTATACCAATCCTGTCTGAATTTTGACTGTGCACAAATCCTATTGCAGTTCAACTGGAACTGATCTCAGGTGGATTTGGGAATAAATTCTTGATATGCACCCGGGATGGGAAAAAATTGTTTATTTTACCAATACCAACATGTTTGATTCTAATCGGATTTAGACAAAAATAGCATTGTGAAAGCTACTGTATCTGCACCCTAAAACAATGTAAAGAAAACACACAAAACATTGTCATTCTAATTCAGATCTTACATTAACTGGTCCTACACTTAAAATAGTCCATGCATCATACAAGCACACATACCTACACACACACACACACACACACACACACACACACACACACACATTGTATATATATATGCATAAACATATATAACACTTCAAATTCTCAGCTTTACTACAAAGACAGCTCCCTTAAGGTCTTCACTCAGTCACAATGTACAAAAACAATGCGGTAATCCTGAGTTTGGCAGCTACTTTAATACTCAACACGTTATTCGAGACACCGCCTGTTTTCAGCCGCTGCAGTGTTTACACGCGTGGCCTGAGGGCACAACAGAGTTTTATCCCGTGTTGGGTTCAGCCCACATAGGTCTCTCAGCTTTAGTGCTCATTTAGAACCACCAGTGAGAGACAGAAAACTTAGAAAACACCCTAAGTCCTTTTTTATTTAGGAGTGGCAGAGTTGCATCTTGGCTTACTTAGGTCTCTAACAGGAATAGTCAGAAACATGGCAAACATCTAAACCTTATGTGACTGCATTAAGGTTTGAATTGACCTTGTATTGGCTGCTTAAGAAGAACATCTCTTTGAGAGCTGGACTTCATGTCTGTGCAGAAGAGAGTACAGTAGAGGTCACAAAAGCTCTAACCAAATATACAGTAGGTTAGTGTGCTGAACACTCAGATACCTTAGCTTAAAATTATCTGAATTTTATTTCCTTGTGGTATTTTCCCTGGTTGAACTATATATAGTAGGCCTCAATTGGAGGGTGGAGCACATGGACAGCTAGGCAGAAACGGTTGCTGTAAATAAAGATTAGTGCTTTAAGTTCATAGCAATTATTGTTTGAAATCTAATGTTAAAAACAACAGTGTTGCTAATGGCAGCAAAGTGTTGTAAAACACTCTTACACAATGTACTAAAATGAAAAGTCACTGAACCGTCCAAAGTTTTACAAAGAGAGGGTGGGAGGGAGCTGTCTTGTCAGGGAACAGCATTTAAATTGGGGTGTTACTGGGATCTGGATCTGGGGCAACGTTCCCAGAAACAAGAAATCAATAGACAGACTAAAAGGGATGTGGAAAATAAATGAGTACAGTAATCTGGACTCTGTTGTTTATATTACTTGACAAGCAACAGTAATAGGAGCAGTTAAGAGGCCAATAGTGATAATAAAATGATCTATTATCCCCTTTTCTGCTTGTCAATATGCAGTTTCATTCTTGGATCACAGCAGAACATTTTTAGTTTATGTCCACACTCCAGAATTTATGTTCCATATTTCTGTGGTTAAGCTGTGGTGAGGATAAAAGCAGGATGTGTTTTCTCACTACAGAGATTGTGGTTTATTCGTTACGCAGAGCAAATATTATTATAAAGCCGTTTCAAAGTGCAATGGCATTATATTCCTCTACACAGGTGCGCTCAGAACAAACCGGACTTGTTTGGCTGCGTGCTGAGAGATCAATGTTGATATTTGTGCTGTGGTGGTAAATGATAGTGCGTGTTTATCTTTTGGGCTACAAAGGTAAGTGTGTCCTTGAGTCGATGTCCCATCAGGACAGGATGTAGAAAAAAAAAGGTGCTAAGATCAATGCTCCACTTGTAACCTTTGAACACAGCAAATGTCGCCTTCACAGTGTTGTTTGGTGAGTGGGCGCTTACATTGTTGTGGTCATTTCATTGACTCATTTACAAAGCGTGACTGATACTGAGAGAGCACGGAGAGGTTTGGTGTTCAGAATCCTTCTGGACATACTGGTTGTAGTATAGATTAATAAAGCCACAGACTCAGAGAGTTTTTGACCCCTGATTTGACCCCAGAACCACTGCACTATGGTCCGTAAAGTTTGATGTGCTCCAAAAAAAGCTCAACAGACTGGTGGAAATATGACTTCCAACACGTTGACTGATATCTGACTCCCCGGGGGAATCACTCTGACCGCAGTAGCAGCAGCTCTGTCGACGTATTGCTGAAACTTCCTCATACACTTCCCAATCTGACTCCCCAGTGAGTCATAGCAGCCCAGATGGACACACGCAAACACGCACTCAAAGTCACACACATCCCACAAATGCTTGAACACAAGCGTAAAAACATTAACACATTTAAAACACACATGCGTGCATATAGAATCCGTGTGTGTCCTTCTGTGAGGGTAGCGCTGGGTCGCCTAACAAAAGCAATCCAATTAACCTCCCTCCTCCACACACCAATAAGGAGCAAGTAGATCGGGCCTGAAGGGCAAACCCCCCCCCGTCCCCAGGGGTGCAGGGAAAGGAAAAATATCCTGTGAATTAGTGGAAACTTCAGTCAGTTTCATTGTTCAGTGGATGTCTCCTCTTATTTAAGGGAGAGGAGGTGAAGGGCCGTACGTTGGGAGCAGCTGTAAATACAATCGCTCGGAGAGCCGGACGGCGAGCGGGCCGAGAGGTTTACTGTGGGGTGATGAGAGAACCAGAGATCCCAAAACCTCCGCCGTCCCTGAAGAATCATTAGTGTAACAGCCTGCGAAAAAGCCAAGTCATAACGGAGCTCCCACGTACAAAAGTGCTTGTCAAATCTAGAGTGATTTATTCCAGTGGAGTTTGCTGCTGTTTCCTACCATGCTGCGTTGTGTTATTATTTACTTTGGACTTAAGGTCTCCAGTTCAGCTGTGTCTTGGCTTATTATCTAGATTTTTAGGTGCACAAATATATATCACTCTTTCCTCTTTTGCATCAGATTTCTTTTTTTTTGCACTGCACATAATGCCTTATCATAACTTTAGCTATCTGGTTTTTAGACTTCACTCTTATGTTTTACCATTGTGCAAATGACCAACACTGAACTACAATCAATAATCATTTACTGATACTTTCAGTTACTGATTGTAACGTGTTAATCTAAAATCTGCAGAATCTATCTAATTTAGTAAAAAAATGCCCTCTCTTTGCTTTTTAGCTTAAAATATCTGTCACATACTATTTGTTTTTCATGTTAATGTAACTATGCTATATTTACTCAACAGTTAAGGAGCTTTAAGGGATCAAAACCTGCTAGAAACGATACGTGATCCTTCAACCCGGCCAGCACATGAAAACACTGCCAGTTTGATGTGTTCATATGCCAACAGGTACTTGTTTTTTTGTGGTCAGCAACTGTCCTGTTTTACATTAATCAACTAACAAACATTCACGCCAGCACTGCATAACCTCAGTCTTGTCTTTTGACTGCCAATGAGCAGCCGCAGTGTCAGCAGTCGGAGCTTTGAAGCACCTTGACTGCTGACAGAAGGGAAAACGTTACTTATTCACTTCCTTCTCTCAGATACCCCCCAGCTGTGGAGGGTATCTGAGTCATTCAGGTGCCAGATGGAGCAATTTAGCCCGTTGGGATGAGATGGGAAGAGGAGTCGTCACCAGCACACGTAATAAGCCTATTTGTGAATGCAGGCGACAGGTGTGTGGCTGTGATGGTGCAGCCCGGCAAAGCAACGCCGGTAGGGACAACTCCACACCCTGAGCTCTGTGAATTCACAGATCACTTGTTCTGTTTTTTTTTTTTTTTTTTTTTTTTTTTTGTGTATGTGCAGACCCCTTTTGGCTTTGTGACCATGCCAGCTTTTCACGACGGGTCGTAAAAAAAAAATCTCTTTCATGCTTGTGGGAAAGCTGAGATTGGCTGAGACCAGGCTTTACTGGAGATCTGAGAAGCAGATATCAAATCAACACTGTTTTTGTCATGCTCTGGCTCCCCTGAAGCTCTGCTGTTGGCTTTTAGCAAGTCTTGGTTTCTTCCTCTCTCCAATCTGCTCTGGTATGAAGATCTCACAGATTCTTGTCCGACAGGAGAGCAGATCCTCCGGCTGCTGCGGCTTCTTGTGCAGAGACTGAACCAATCGCATGGCCGTCGTTTAGGTTTATGAACGCAGCTCTGGAGGCATGACAGGCTAGCTCACATTACCCAGAGTGCCGTTCCGCTGACGATGGAAACCTCTGGGATGTCCGATTGTGAAAAAATCCTTGTCTCTATTTTGAGGGGTTAAGACAATAAGACACTTATACTGTCCCTTCCCAGGCTGAGCCTTAACTCATCCCGTTTACTGGAAGGAATTTAACAGGCGACAGCTGGGGCCCTACGGGGCATGATCCCATCCTAAATCATTAGCAATGATAGCCTTATTTTATACAAGCTGCTCGCTTCATGCTCTCTTTCTCTCTTTAGGAAGCTAAAAATTTGTTTTTGCCATTCCTCTCTGGTCTGTAATTCCAGTTTAAAATGAACAATAAACTCTCAGGTCATTCTTCACATCTTAACAGAGAGGATTTAAAAAAGTTATCAAAGTAAAAGTCTGTTTGCATGGTTTTAAGAGCAGTCACAGCATGTGTTATTGACTTGAAAGAGAACTGAACTCTGACTACTGTGGTGTGAACTCACAATGCTATAGCACCAGGTGAGACATGAAGAACATTTTAACAGACTGAATGACCCTGCTCCTCTAAGATTTCAGGTGAAATTACACCCAGTAAACTTGGCGTTAAACGTTCAAGCACGATTCAGAATAAACTAAACACCATATTCTTGGTAATTTCACAATAGAAATGTAGATTTTTGTAATTTTTTAAAGCCTGTCCATAAAAACCTGTTAAATCGCAGAAAATACTTGTTTCTGACTGGCTGGCAGGTGTCACCTGAAACAGAGTTCCAGTCCGTTAACTAGTGTTCTAAATCAGTGAGCAAAGTATATTAAACTGCAGGAAAACAAAGCAACAGTGTTTCTGCTTTGACCTATGTTACTCACTGTTGAACAGACCTAACCAGGAGTTAAACTGACGACAAACAAACTTCACAATTTCAACATAGCTTTACTTTTGTGTCCATGGTATAAGAAATCTTATTTTTTGTATATTAGGACACAAATTATCACTTGCAATGCATTGTTTGTAATGGAAACAGATATTTACAACCTTAAAATGAACAGTTTTCTTGCCCTTTTTTGACCTTTCAAATGTTTGTTTTTTTAACCCTCATTCACCCATAAAGAAGTGACCAAACATACTGCTTCACCTCATACAGATGCACTCATTCACACCTGGAAACTTCAATGCGCAGCAACAACCGCCTACTGCTGACCCTCTATGCGCTCCAAGATGCCTTGATAGCGACTTCTGAGGGAAGGGGTGGTGGTAGATGCAAGTCCAGATACTTGCCAGGTGGATCAGGGATTCGAACTGGCAGTTTTTGGACCATAAGCCTGATTTCAGAGCCCTCAAGCTGCGTTTGTTCATGCTGTTTGTGTGTAACGAAGCCTGAGCTCCCTAGAGACCCATCAACCAGTGACCTGAACACAGGTCAATGACCAGGGAAAGGGAAACTGAAAGACGAGACACTGCAAGGAGTGTGTGTGAGTGTGTGAGAGAGAAAGAGAGAGAGAGAGAGAGAGAGAGAGAGAGAGAGAGAGAGAGAGAGAGAGAGAGAGAGAGAGAGAGAGAGGAACAGGGGAAGAGAGACAGATCAGAGATAAGGGGATATGGTGTTTCTAAGATTTGAGATACAAGTCTTATTCCATGAGAGTACATGTTCTGTATCTGCGTGTGTGTGTATTTACATGAGTGTATTATTATATCCTGACTGAACCTGCAGCAGCGTGTGCCGCAGGATGACAGATAACATCATTACAAAGCACTGCTTGTCCTCAAACCACCTCTCAAAGGCAAACATCACACACACGGAAAACAATACACCTTTGCTATGAAAAAACGGCTGTTTGCTTGTTATGACTCACTAAGACATAAGTCACCTTCACTGTGAAAGAATAAACTATACTGTTAGGAGGCTATATCTGATCTTTTATAAGATACAAGTTGCTAAAAGTCCTCAAAATTTTTTAATTGAAACATGTTTTACCATGTTTATCGAGAAAAAATCTCAAGTTGCTTCAAAAAAGGCTAGAGCAACTCTGCCTGTTGCCATATATTTACGGTTTAGTTCAGCTAATGTAAAGCAGGACTTGAAAAACTTTAAATTAATTATTTACATGGAGAATTCTGTGCAGTTCAACTGCCAAAAAAAGGTGCTCCATTTCTCACTTTTCTTTTAAAGGATGTGGTATCATTTCAGCAACGACTGCAATGAAACCCAAGCTGTGAGACTGTTATCCAAGCACGCTATAAGAGCGGATCAGAAGGTCAGTAGGTTCACACAGAGGGAAGCCATGGTGGGCCGTTTCTGTGGTCAGTCATATTACTTCAGACAGCGCTGAGTCTTTTGTGGCTGAAACGGGAAAACTTTGGTCGTACTGCACAACACTTGCCAAAGGAATAATGTTTTTTCCTTGAATGTTGTGTCTCTGTTAGAAGTGGAGGTCCTCATCTTCCCCTGAAGTTTTATATTCTGTTCCTGAAGATTTTCCAAAAAAACAAAGAGACACAGAAACGCAGCAAAACTCTCCATCTTATCAGGTAATCAAGGTATATCATTGAGTCATAAAAAAGTGTATTTTCTTACAACTAGTGAAAAAAATCTTCCAATGCCTAAAGGATATATTATTTGAATAGAAATCAACTGAATTAGGGAGACCTCGATTCAAGAATCAAGAAAAATACAACTTGAAATGCAGTGAAAACAAGTCTTACTGCACTGGCAGATGCTGTTCACTTTATTTTCATTTTTTGCAGTGAGGAGTGTTGTTTTGAGTTCAATATGAACATTATTAACAATATATGTACATTTAGCCGTAAAGATGACTTTGCACAGCCCTTCTTCTGTTCATCTATGACCCTTCTGTTCAGGGAATATAATATATAAGCTACTGTATAGGTGCCATTTGTCCAGGTCCTAATGCCTGGGATCAGTCAGTAGCACTGATAAAACCTCAAAATGTCTTCACAACTAAAAACAGCAAGTCCTGTTGACTTACGGCCTGGATGACTTAGAATCTGCAGACTCAATGAATGACATTTAATAGAAATTTTAGACCTTTTTAAGGCCCATATAATTAAGCTACATCAATTTCAGACATTTTCAAGGCCTGCAGACAGCGTGTTGAAAGCCTGGTGAGTGTCAGGGTGAGATAATTTAAAACGCCTCCGGGCCCTTGCTGTAAAGGCCAGCCAGTCTAATGGAGCGATGACGTGCTTCAAGCATGCACGTGTGTATATCATTTTCCTGCAATAAGTAGAATAAAGTCTGACGGAGGTGAGGAGGGCCAGATCATCCTACAGGCCTCGCTCTGCTACTGTGCGTGAGTCAGCTGGATCCTACAGATCAGAATGTGGATTTTCCATTTCCTCCCTTCTCGTGTTTGTCTGACACTTTAGCCCTTTTCCATTGTCAAGAACTCTTTTTTTCTTCTAGATGGGTTTTTGGAGGCATAGCATGTATAATGACAATACCATGCATGTAACAGCAAGGTATTTGAAAAGAAATTATTCCATTTTTGCCTGCTGTATATTATGTGATCTTTCTAGGATATAAAGGAGCCACAGAAACGAAAATAAGGAACTAAATCAGGAACAAAGGATTCCTTTGATGCTGTCATGTTTGCATTTCTACTGCATCTCAAGAGCAGCAAAGATTAAGACAATGGTTTTGTTTATGATGTTTGAACAGGTGTTGGAAAGGACACATGCAGGAGATGCAAAAAGTTGGTTGACAAGCCAGAAAGGAAAGGCGCCTGTCTCCAAAGTAGCAATGAGTGTTTCTTTTTTCATACAATTAGTCAATATTTTTTTTTTCATTTTAATATCTCGTGGTCATATTTCTCTCTCTACACAAATGTAGAGTCAGTGTTAATAGGATTAAACGAAATTCCCATCCCAAGTGCTAATATTGATATTAGTGACATGAGGCGGTGATGAGGCTCTTGGACTGTTTGGGAGTTCCAGGAAAAGTTTCTTTGCTTTCCTTTCATTATTACCATGAGGGAAATATTCATCAGAGAGGATCTTCACTGTAGTATGGGTCTTTTTTTTTGCTTAAAAAAGGCTCATTTTGGTATATTGGTATATTGGTATTGGTGCTTTCACTCACCACATGGAACATCTTAGCGTTGTGACCGGTGGTGAGGACCATCTGGGGCTGGAGGCCGGACTGGAGGAAGAAGCCATGAGCCGACACCGTGCAGCCTCCGCTACAGTGAGGGGAAATGGGAACGAATGCTGGCGTCAGCGTCAGACAGAGACACAGTAGATCCCCACTGGGAGGGACCTGCTGGTAGCGTTAGCAGTTTAGCCACTCGTCACCTCCTACTCATTTCCTCCTGCTGTAAAACTTAAGCATTAATCTGTCTCGGCTCATCCACAAATATTCTCAGTCAAATTCACCCTCGCTCTTGCTCTCTTGAACCTCCTCTTAGGTGAGGAAACATTTAGAGCTCACTGGAAGGAAATTGGTCGAGCCGACATTGACAAAGAGTGATACCCAAACCATTTCATAAAACCCAATGTGTAAGCAGTTTAGTACTGGTCACCACACAGATGTGGAGGATAACACTGAAATATAGACTGCAAACCCTTTCTGAATGAATATAACTAACCTGACGAAGGAGCGTGAGGGCTGGATGCTGTTGATGATGGGGTCTTGGTTGTAGGTGAACGGCACAGGGGAAACGCGCTCCACCGAATCCACCGTCAGCTTCACGGGTTGCATGGAGGGAACAGCGTGTGCAGGCGTCTTACACGTCAGCATGCAAGACGACGAGCTGATGGTGGAGGGGTGGGGTGGGGGTGGGGGGGTAATGAGTAAACACACAGGGTATATTGTTGTGTCAGTATGTACATTGGTAGCTATTGTCCAGGCCGCTATTCATGCATTTCTCTTGCATTACTCTTCCTGATAATTCCTGATGACTCCTGCTTGGGCGGGAATGAGACGGAATGAGGAAAAGAAGAGAAAAATAAAATTGACCTCTAACCAATCCTCCAGACATTTGAGTAAGAGAAGCAGAAACAATATCTCTACAGTACATATGTAGAAAGAAAGAAAAATGAAAAGGACTTGACATGCAAACTTGAGGGCTTTTCCTGTTATGCAGTGAGTGAGGAAAGGAGAATAAGAAAACTAAAAGAAACAGAAACAATAAGGAAAGAAAAGAAAGCGAACTGACCTCAGGATCTTACAGTCTGCTTTCCCTATCGTCACCTCTCGCTTGTTTCCAGTATCCAGGAAGTCTCCTCTGATGGTCAGAATGGTGTTCCCAGACTTCGGCCCGAATGTCGGGAAGATTTCGTGGATCACAGGGTCCTGGACGCAAAGACCAACAGATATGTTCTCTACTTAAATACGTTAAAGTCAAATTCTTTCGTGTTGAAATTGAGAAGGAGAGCAGCCACAGATCAATCATTGGCAGACAGCCTTGACCTGAACTTATCATCTATACATACTAACTCGCTGTAAAGTCGACATTAGTGTGTACCATCTTTCACATGTATATATGTTATGTTTGTTTGTCTATTTTTTACATCATGTCAGGCATTCAAGTCATAAACCACTTGCAAAATATACAGATTTTTTCACAAAGTGCAACCAAAAAGAAGAAAAAAAGAAAATTCTTACCACAAAGGAAAAGCCCTCTATCTTGGCAACCTTGTGGCCACTGGTGACCTTCACTGTCTTTCCCGATGGGGTGAAGTTCCCACTGAACACTGGGGAACATTGCATCTCAGTCCACCTAAACACAACCCCCCCAAACAACACACAGAGCAGGCATTATACCCTGCCACAAACACCCAGCATTTATCCTAATTCAATGATCATCTACGGCCCTGCAGTAATGCACAAAGAGGCGATCTTCATCTGGGATTCGGTGGGCGGTGTTTTTATTTTTTTCCCCCAATTTGTAATGGGGTTGTTTGTAGCAAAAAGGGCTTTTGAGTGGGATATGGCCCCAGTGGATTTGGGAGAGTGGAAAGTCTAGATGCAGTGATTTTTCCCAGCAATTTTTCAGTTAGGGGAGTCATGTGTTGAATGTGGCAGGCTGCAGGAGAGAGGGGGGCCTTCTTAACATTCTTTCTTCAACACAATAACCCCTATTAAATCTACTCTGCCCCTATAGGACGCCAGTGTACGGGTCCCTTTATCTCGTAAACACCCACCACTTAACACACACTCTGTCTCTCTCTGCCTCTCAAAGGTGGCTTTTCAGATACTGTGCAGGAACAGTGCTCATTTCAAAATGCACAGACAAAGTATGCCAGTATAACATGCACAGTGACATACAAATACTAGTACATCAAAAATTTTACACAAAAAACACGCAGGCCTGGGGTTTATTTAGCAAGACGTGGAAGCTGTGTTCTCCATGAACCAAAAAACATACACACACACCTGTTGATATTTTCTTGTCTGGGGAGTTTGCAGGGAGCTCCTGCCACCTCCACTGTTACCAGAGAGGCCTTGAAACTCTCCGTCTTGTCGAAGCCGAAGTTGCGCCCGCACATTGTCACCACTGTAGAGCCTCGTATTGGTCCAGAGGTCGGAAAAACCTAATGCACGCACAAGGAACATTTTAAACGTACACTCATCAGTATGAGATCAAAATAATAATAAGGAGCATCACTGGTAACCTGTTCCTTTTACTTTCATACTGTATGTATAAAGTTTTTGGTACCATGGTTTAATTCCTGGCATGATCATCATGACTGCTCTATCGTCTAACTAGAACTAATGTTTTTCCAAAATAAATACAACTTTGCCATAAATTCTTTGCTTCCTGTTTCAAAGAGGATGTTATTGCTGCACCTGCCTCTCCCTGGTGTTGTTCCAGGTGTATTTGTTCATTGTCTTTACTGACTTGACATGCCATGACTTAGTCACTCCTTTCACCATCTGCCATTGCAAGGATCTTTGAACCTGTTGGATCTGAAAATACAGTGCTTCCAGTCTGTTTTGTGCTGTAAATCCATGTTCCTTTGTGCTCTAAAGCAACCTAAAATGAGCAGATTCAATCCTATTGGTGAATTACGGTGAATTACGGTCTTTCCCCTCGATTGGACTGACACCTCCCATAAATAATATATTTGAGCACTCAGCCTTTGGGTGGATTATATTTTTGAATTTGGAGGTTTAATTTCAGCTTTATTTAGGGATTTAACTAAATTACCTGTTAGATCAACAACACTGCACGTAGGCGATCTAGATGAGACAATCCTCACGAGATTTAATAAAAGTAAACAACACTCTGAAGATAACATCCAATATGTAAATGTTGTGTAAGAAACATGTATGCAACCTTTATGCAGTTACAGCTCTTTTCAAAATCTGCCTCTTAAAACAGCCCAAGAGGAAGAGGTGTTTTTACAGGTTTCTTGTCCTATTAACCCATTTTGTTTTTTATATGGAGACAGTCTAACACCATGGGGTGCAGCATTAAATGCAGAAAAGAATGAACACCACCCACAATGAGCTGAGTAAAGTCTCACAAAGTCAGAGCAGTGGTAAATAGGACAGTGCTGCAGTGAAAAGTCTGCTATATCAGGAAGGACCATGACCTTCACAAACGCAACACTGTAGAGACAAATACAGTGCAAACATAAGGATCACGGGATCAACAGACAGGTTATATGAGCTGTTTTTGAAAGGAGAGGAGTGAAATGAGTTTGAACAAAGTTTGAACTCGGCATGATGTGATCACATGATAGGCGTCCCAGAAAACTGAGTCAGTGCAAAGCTGCAAAGTTACTTAAGATTACTTTTGGGTTCATGTTATTTGCACAGTGTTGAAACAGCAGTGAGCTGAACAATGAATAGTGATACATTCAAACACACAAGAAGGAAATAGAGTTAAAAAAATTCTCACATTTCCATCAGGTTCCATAATCCAAAAATATATTTTGCTGGCAAAACAGTGGCTAGTGAGGAATGAGTGAAAATGAGTGCGCTTCCCACCCGGATCATTACCATGGTAACTAGCAGCGATGGTTACCTTAGTGATGACAGGTGTGCAGTACTCCTGGGTCCAGAGGGAGGAGGACGGACACTGGCTGGCTCGGGTGCAGCGTCCATCGCACCAGCCGCATTCTGTCACCCGCGACGACAGCAAACAGGAAGTACAGTTGGTCAGCTGACCACAGCCGGGGCCAATCAGAGGGACCTTAGTGATCTAGGAAGCATAACACATAAGATGTTAGAAAGTAATTTGTGTTTTTTCATTTCTGTGAGACACACAAACAAAGTATTTCCCCTCAGGCAAGAAATGGATTACAAGAGGAAACCAAAATGTTTAGTTGCACAACCCTTGCAGTAAACCTCTAAGAACATTATTATCTTAAATCTATTGGCTCTGCTCCATATTCAGTTGTTTATTTGCTTCCAGTAAAATTGTGTTTTTGTAATCATCCTAGTAATGCAAGATTTTGTAGGGATTCTGCCTTAACCTATCAAATGTGTAGAATATAGCCATATGTTCTCTACATGGCACAACATTTTCCTCAAATCTCTTCCTAAATTGTAGCGGAAAGAACCAAAAAGGACAAGATGTGTGTTTTTGTTGTTCATCTCTGGCTCCCAGCCCACCTTGTTTCCGGTGGCCATTAGCAGGGCTCCGCCTGAGGGTTCATCTTCCAGCAGCGCTACACTGGCGACGACGGGACTCGAGTCCAGCCGGATGTTGACGTGAGGAGAGGCAAATCGAGAGAACAGCACCTGAAAGACGGAGCACACCTCATTGGAATCGTCTTAATGGGGCATTTATGTTTGTAACGGCAACAACGTTGTCACGACTCCGGCACAGATTACGGTATCAATAGTTGAGACTGACTGTAACTGAGAGGAATAATATGGGCACTTTGTCATAATAGATCAAGGAGCTCCATGATCCAACTGAAACATGGTAACCAAACACCATTCAAAATGCAAAATACTACTTTGACATCGGTGGCTTGAGAGTGGTTCAGTCAGTAACCTTTAAACCGGACATTGGTGCTGATCAACCATCCTAGATTACTTATGCACATTGTTAACAGTAAGATTTTACTTTTTCAGTCTCCAAAACATCATTATATAAGACTCCACATATAGAGGTAGAAATCATAGTAAACTGTATTAATGCCATAAAACATGATCTGTTCTTAAATAGGAATAGATGCCAATGAAGAAATCCACCTTAACGTCTTTGTTCTTTATTGTTTGGCTACAGTCAGTCTTTTGTATTTCTCAACAAATAATCAATTGTTTTCTCTCCACCAGACAGTTATTGTGCTTCTTGTGAATGCAGCCAAACTGCATTGGCATAAAATGAAAAGGGAGGCTTGTAAAATGGCTCTTGGTAAAGATATAGTATAATTAAATCATGTCAAAGAGACTGTAGACTGTACTGTCTGCAAGATATTTGGTGTTTGTTCCGTCTTTTCTTTTACAGCAACCAGCACACAGGTGAGCTGAGGACACCTGGTCAGTTGGTGGGATTGTGTTCACTTGTAACTGCTGTTTTTCACTGTGGCTGTTTTCTTTGGAACGCTTCACCTTGTTGTACACTGATACATCAGTGTACAACCATCAATTAAATAAAAGGGAAACATTATATGGAGTCTGGAATACACAACAATAGATCCACAGCATCACCTGAGGACAAACCAAGCCTCGAGGATGAGAAACAGGTTTTTGGCGTTGCGCTGGCCCACCTTGACTCGCAGTTTGTGAAAGAAAATGATTCAGATTGTTTCATCTTTTCTTGGGTAACGCCTTCACTGGAGTTAAGCTTAAAGCAGAGTTGTATTGAAGTAATTCCATTACAATGGTTCCTCTTACTAGTGTCTAGTCTGGTGTCATAGTCTAGAAAAATTGTGTTGAAAGACTTTTCTCACTGTAGATATTTTGACTTGTCATAGGAGGAAAAGTACAGGTGTATCTAATATCAGTAATGATGAGTCTGTTCCATTTAGGTGCATCAGTACGCCATGCCAGTGAGTCTGCACATCAGGGCTCTTTGCCCTCTTACACCAAATTGGAATGCAGCCATTATTGATCAAGTCAAAAAAAAAAAAGTCAAAATGCCCGCCCTTTCACAGGTCTGGGGTTGGTTTAGCAATTACCAAAAAGTGTTTTTAAAAGAAAGAGTAGTAAATAAAAATAGTAAAGTAGGCCATGTATGATTTTTCTAATGTTACTTCTGCCTCTTGTAATGTGTAAACAAAGTCAAGTAAACACCTGCACACATCCCATTTTGGGAAATTCCGTTTTTTGTTTTCTTTTTGCGAGTTACATGAAAAAGAACAATATCAATTTCATCTCTGTGTGCTCGGTCAACAAAGTGGTCCAGGACCTGTTAAGCCGAGCTTTACAAACACTGGAAGCAGAAACAGCATCAGAAAATTTGATGTTTTGAATTAACTGCATTTGAAATACATCACCGTCTGTGGCCTAATAAGCACTGAACATCTTTAAGTTAACTTGTTATAATTTGAGGTTAAGCAAAGTTTTAAGCAAACTTGTAAGAGAGAATGTTAAACTACCTGTTAACCTCTAACCTAGTTGAGAAGGTTGAGAGAGAAAGGTTTTGGGGCACAGGATGCAGCCTCCGGCGAAAAACACTGGTTCTCTGACATGTTGAGAGGCGTTTTTAGACACACACACAAAAACACAGACACACGAGTCTGCACATATGCAACACACACTTTCCATCCTGTCTTTCCATTACACATACATACATTTTCTCACTCAATCAAACACACACACACACACGTCGTATGTCATAAACACACGTCACATACACACATAGTCAGGATACCCATACACACACACACACACACACACACAGACTGACAAACACACTTTTCGCACTGTTTCCACTTGATCTCTCTATCACACACACACACACACACACACACGCAGTCAACACACCTGGAACAGCATTTATCATTTGCGGTTACGCTGCAATTACAGGCCTGGGAGCAAACAGAAGAGAACAGGGTCTCTAATGGGGTGTGTGGTTGCTCCAGTTACATGAAGCCCTCTAAATTATACCATTCCTCCTATCATACACACACATGCCCACACACGCAAATAGATACACACACACACACACACACACACACACACACACAAATAGATATAGATCCATAGACACACACAATCTTCCTGCCATATCCAGATGGAGCTGCAGTGCGATTTATCGTCACACACACACACACACACACACACACAGCAAGTAACCGTGCGTCAGAGCGTCCAGTAAATACCTATAACCTTCTGCATTGTAAATTTTAAATGTGATTTTGTTGGTTGGCGGACACACCGCTCGCCCTCAGAAATGCCTTGTTTTCCAGAGTCATTCCTCCCACTGTTTGAGCCTCATGATCAACGTTAGCTTTGTAACAGCGAGTATAATGGGTGGCTTTCCGCTGGGGACGACCATACAACAGGCATCTCTCTGGAGGTAATAGCGGTGTAAATTACAGCTTATTGTATTAAGCAGGCGGGGGGAAGTTTGGCCTATAAACACGCGGCCACTGTGTTATTCCCACAGTGGCCCAACTGAAGCCGAGGGAAACACTTCCTGAGCCAGAATGGAGTCCATTGGGGGGAACAACGCTCTTTTTCTTTCACTGCCACAATCCCATGTTCCCTCTTGTCTCCTCCACTGGGAGCGACCAGGAAACTGAAATACATGAAAAGTTGACAGGTTCTTTTTATCGTACTAACAATGAAATGCCCTGCCAACGCAGAGACGACCACCTCTCACAGATTCTTATTGTAGCTCAGCTTTGGCAGAGAGCAGGTGGCCGGAGGGTCGTCAGTTCACGCCTTGGAAAATCAGGGCAGGGAAAGTGAATGTGACGCTGCAGTCACACCCGGATACCTTTGAGCAAGGCGCTTAATGGATTATTCCGGGTTATAACAACTTAGGCTTTGTTTTCATTTTCCTTTGGCATCATTCTGTTATAATAACATTTTACTCAAAAAAATAAGTGCTGTTATCTGGGAACAAGGCAACATCTTTACATGAAAATACAAAGCAGGCCTCACTTCTTTTCCTGTTCATGTTTTCCTCTCTAGGTTCTCTTCTACCTTTACACCATCCCTTGTAATTCATTCTTTTCTCTTACTCAGTTAATTGCTTTTGCTTTCTTGCTCCACGTTTCTTGGAAAGAAAGTTTTTTTAAACATCTTTGTCTCTTTTTTTGGTGTCAGTCTTCCTTTACATCTATCAACTCAACTTGAATCAATAGTTCAGTTTGTATCTGTTTTACCTGTATGATCAGACAGAAAACTCATGCTAAAGCAATACTCTCCCCCACTCTCTCTGTGTGGGCAGAAAATACTTGATAGAATGAAGAGTTTTGCAGTGTAGGACAGCTGCTCTCCTCTTCAGACCTTCTAAAACCCTTCAGCTAAAACAATGAACTTCAGCCAATTCAGCCAACCACAAGAAAAAGAAAAAAAACAACTGAAGGAGGGCCTGGGAGTTGGGGGGGTTGATGGTAGAGAAACACACAGCAACAGCTGCATGGGACGCTCAGTGTGTAGAAAATGCCGTGCGATGGGAACGTGTCAGCGAAGCCCGCCGTTCACCATTAACGTGCCGTTCAGCTTGTAAGCCCCCTCGCACCCCACTACCACCGTCTGTACCCTCCCTCCATCACTCCCTCCCTCTCTTTCCGTGCAGCTGTTGGCCCTTTTTTCCACCTCTCTGTTGCCCTTTTTTTCTTCCATGCGTGTCTTTTCATTCTTGTGTTTCAAAAACACGTGAGGTAATTCAGCATTTACTTTATGAGTTTCTTTCCATTTAGTCGTAGTTTTTGGTCCGACACCAGACTGATGCACCAATACATGCACTTTACTCTGCAGCTGTGACCACTGCATGCATACAGTTGTAATGTTAGAGTGGATGGACAAAATAAACACCACAAGAAAAGAGAGGGAAAGTAACTAGTGAGTCACAGTCTGATATGCAGCTAAACAGACTGAGTTAATTAAGTTGAATGCCAAAATGTTGTATTTTACCCTGATGTTCGGCATTTGTATGACTCTTCAAAACAAAAGAATGTAACTAACGGACCTCCATCAGGCCAAATCCACATTTAAACTGCAGGTGCACTGGTACTAAAAGTTACAAAATGATTTCATGTGCCAGGTCTTAGTCTGGAAAGTCATAAAAACATATTCTCACTTAACACTGGGTGATTTGCGTGTCTAGACATAAAACTGTGCTCGAGGATGCATATCTTGGCATTTAAAGAACATAACCTTTACGAAGATAGAAGAGAAATTAAAGAAAGCAAGAGGATTAAGGGTTGGCCACTTCTTTGTTAGTAGTATTTGATTTTCAGACCTTGTTAAGTGTTTCTATTATTTTGTCCATGTTAAAAAGAAGTGTGGTATAGTGGGGTGTCACTTTTGTATGTGAGGCCTTGTCCCTGTAACACTTGGACCAGTGTCAAGTGTGAGGTGTTAAACTCACAGTTTCATTCCACCAAAGTCACCAACATAAATACCTGCATATTGATTGTGGTAGAGGTCCGATTGTAATTTAGTTAAGCAAATCCGAAATAAAATAGTTCAGATGAAATCTAATCATTGCTCTACTTGATTCCAACTCACAAAACTTAACCTCCTGTGAGCAGTTTAACTGAGTGCATTCTTTCAAACAAGATATACATTATAATATATGCAAACATGCAAAAATGTGACTACTAGGAGCCTCTAGTCACTAATGTTCAAGTTATCCCTTGACTAATACATTATCTCATGACTAAAATCCCCTAAAAGCAGTCTTGACAGGTCATGCATGAGACACTGAGGGCAGCTAACAAACGATCAGGAGGGTGGAACGAACTGTTGGTTTGCACAATGATAGCCAAAATGGACTGTTTGCTCAGATGGCAGACTAGAACGCAGACTTTTTGGAGGCTCGCTGAGCGTAGGTTAAAGGTAAGCAAATTGTGCAAACAGAAAAGTCCTGACGCGCGGTCATAGTTCTCCCCAACCTGCCTGTAACAGAGGCACCTGCAGCTGACTGCGTGCTGTGTCTCCAGCAGGCCGCTTTCACTCACGTACCAACATCCTGCCGCATTTACATGAACAATGAGAGAAGGAAACCGCACCGGCCGCTGTAGCCTCAGGGTCTCTGTTGACGCCTAGCTGCTAGTAATTTCCATGCAAATTAGGTTCCTGCCAGTCTGAAAAACAGAACAACATGACTTCTTCACCTGTATGTGGCGTCCGTCCGCGGTGCCCAGGTATGCCACTGCGCGGCCATGGACCGGCACCACGGTGATCGAGGTGACCAAGGTGTTCGTCAACTCTTTCTTCCAGTACTCCAACCTCTGGACAAACTGGGTCACCTGCAGGTGGTACTTGCCCTCTTTCCCTTCATGGATTCCCTCATGTAGGTCACAGTCGTCTGATGAACTCTGCAAAGAAACCAAAGGCATCAGTTAGAAAAAAGTCCCTGTAGTGTGCTCCAAGAATAACAAGAGAGAGTGCTTCTGATTGTGGATACAGGCATGATATTGATAGGTCATAAGGAGCAGCCAAGACATGTCAGCAACATCAGTGTGGTCATGTTAAACATGGAAAAACATCCACTTCAAAGTAGTAAACTCGCATAAGAATACAAATCTGGAACAAGCTGTAAACACTTCTGATTGCCACAAATATTAGATAATGCACTATTAACCATACTTTCTGGGAATCGTCAGCAAGATTGGATCACTTTATCCAAGCAGATTGCTCTCCTAAAAACTACTCATTATACAATGTTATGTTGAACTATCTTCTTACATATCTGGCCCGGTGGGGGAGGGTTAAGAGCCAAACCTCCTAAGCCCCCCTTAGCTACTCTTTCATCGGGCCGTGCTCGTAATGGAGGTCTCTGCGTGATAGTACCTCTAGGGCAAGTACATGCTTTGTTGAATGGAGGTTTGAGGACGGCAGGATTTCATGGGAAACAGCGAGGAGACTTAAACGCTGTTTTTCATTCCATGAACTGCGTTTTCCCTCTCCAACAGGGCAACCCCATTTTCCCCCCTCTTTCTCCACCCTCCTCTTTCTTTACTTTCGTCTCCCCCGTGAGTTTAGAACCAAAATCTGTCACTCCAGCTCCCCTCTTCAGTTTTCAAACGTCGCTGGGTTTTGCAGATTGTTGTGTCTGGAGCCTTTGGAGCATACAGTGAAAGCACGGACTGTAGCCAGAGCTGGATTCAGGGTCTTTTCACTATCAATAGCCCCCTCCTTTACTGCCCAGTCCTGCTTTCTCACTGCGCTGACTCTTTTTGTGTTTGGTCATGTTAGTCATGGCCTCCTGTCCCAGCCTCAGGTTTCATTAATTATTAATGACCTAGAGGGTGGCGGGCCTCTTGTGGCTCTCAAGGTCCTTGACCCGGCCGCCTGACCAGGCCCGAGCTTTCTGTTGTTTTCTCAGCTTCAGTGGATGATGAGCTCTTCACTGGAGTCAGTGGGGGGAGGGAGCACAGGTACAATGATTATGAGGACCTGTGGATGCCTTCATTCAAAGTGGCTCACAGTGCCATCAGTGCATGCAGTTTTACCAGAAAATGCTTTGCTTTTCTCAATATGGTGTTTGTGACCTTAGTTTCGACCTTTTGCTGTGACTTACAGGGGAGAAACAAAACAAAAACAAAGTTGTTTTTAATCACTTACAGACTCATGATCTCTTTCTGCCTCTACCTTAAAGCGCTGCCTGGGTCACAAGGTCAGTATTTGTGGTTTGTGTGAAACATGCTGCATCATTTGTTTAGTGCGGATCTCAAAGGCAAGCTTTGAAGATGAGGAGAACAATGGTGGAGTAATAAATCAGGAAAGTTTCTTTCTTGGTGACGTTACATAGCCGAGACGAACGGGACCGCACGAAGAGGAAAGCCGAGGAAAGCAGAGAAACCTGGCTAACTGACAAGCATGCAGCAACAAACCTTGATTAAATTAAATGTCCTCAAGGCCAGTGGCTGCAGTTAGAGAGACAATGGTTAAGTCAAACCCAGGGAAAATGTGGAGGAAATTGAAAGCTGGCAGAAAGGTTGGATGTTTTTTTGCCAAAGGCACAGCTGTGAGGTGGTGCAGCCAGCTGATCTGCACTGAATTACTCGGTGTGAGGAGAAATAGTGCAAACCGGACAAGAAATTACTGTTTGTGACAATTGGATCAAGACATGGACACGTAGCAAGAGATGAGCGTTCAACAAAGTCTGAGAGCTCAAGCAGAAGAAACAGATCCTCTTCTTTAAACATGACAGGTTGTCTTTGATGTGTACACCTCTACAGTGTCTACCTTCACCCAGAAATCGAATTTCACGAACCGTCCTAACTTCTGTTTGAACTTTCAGAACAGACTGGCTATCACTGAGCACACATGAAAAACACATGAATCTGCCAAAACTCTTCTCACTTCTCAAAACTACAGCAGATAGAGACGTCATCGCTGTAGAGATTATGCCACGAGGCTCAAAAAACAGGCCCTGGGCTGATTATTATCAGAGCAAACAAACAGGACTTTGGGGTGTTTGTGGAAGTGGAGCAGGACGATGGGAGGGAGCACTGGAAGGGTCTTTTAGGCATTCCTCTGCCTCTGCTTAGGTATTCCTGAGGATCAAGGCAATGAAATTGGACAGTGGAAAGGCTGTTTTGACAAGCCTCGTTTGAAGCTCCGCTGCTGTTATCCTTGGCTGTTTCTTGGCATGGAGAGAGTTGTACGTCACACTGACAATGCCATGGAGGCAAACAGGTTCCTCCAAAAAAGTAGTCTTACATAAAGTTCAATAAAGAACTATATATATATAGAAATACATTTATTTTCTTAAAGAATAAGGGGTACATATTGATTGAAATTCAAAAGACTGATGTAGTTTGTAGCAAACAAGCCACTTTTAAACCAGTTTTGGTCTCTTCAAAAAGGATAGGATGTCCTGTATAACCTACATTTAAATACAATTGAAATAAAGGTTGTAATCTAGTCAACTTTTCATTGAAATGTAGTCCAGATTTGATAGATGGCATCACGTCTTTTCACATGCAAGTCACCAGGACCACATGTTCTAGGCTTTGCTGGCATCGTTACAGAACAAAATACATGAATCAGCAGGTGGATTAGTCTATACTTTGTGATACAACAGCTGAGTTTTAGTACCCTTACGGACACATTTTAGTCCATATCAGGAAAGTACTAAGGTTTAAACCCCAGCCCTAATGGAGGACTAATCATTGAGTAATTGATTAGTGACCTAAACTAACCTGTGTATTAATACTGATTCCGTTTGAAGTTGAGTTTAAAGCAAATTTTTCACCTTTCTCTTACATTCATCTTTTGGAAGATTTACGGTGTTGGCAAGTGCTCCTGATGTTCTACATCTTTCAGGCCATTTTGTGAACGTGTCTTTCAGCCGTAGAACAGGCACCGTGGGGCAAATGTGTGAAATATTGTACACTTTTTGCCCCATACTTAACCAGCAGCCATTGTCCCCAAAACAACGGCATGGCGATAGGGTTTCGGTGTCGTGGAGCTTCTAAACCTTCCGGCGTTGCTCAGGAGAGTCAAGAGGGGGGTGAAAGGTGATCCGCGTGGTCTAATGTCATTTTCATACTCTCACTGAGGCCCCTGGGTCCTGTGTGAATAGACACACTAATGCCTGAATTATAAACCATGGACTGGGTTACTGGCAGGAGAGGATTTGGATACAAACACTGTCACGGCCGTGCAAAAATAGGGTAAAGGCCCTCTTGCTAATGTACGAAAATACACATCGTGTGGCGGAGGCTTAGCCCGAGTTAGCAGACTTGCACACATGCACAAACCCGTGGAGTCTGTCTCGTTGCAGGCAGCTCAGCTGGCTCTCTCACTGGAATAACAGACCTCTGACCTCCGGACTGCATGTGCAATTGTGTGCTCCAGCGGACAGCGGAGAGGTTTGGTTGTCGTCGGGGTGTGAAGAAATGCATTTTTTAGAGAAAGTGAAATGCGAAGGAATGTGGAGTGCGTGTGTGTTTTGGGGGGAGTGTATTGTTGTGGTAATGTTGGGACACACATGACTGTACTCCACCTGGACTAAGGGGGCACGTTACTCTGCAACCGGACCCTCAGGAGCTGTAATGACATGCTGTGTGTGAGTGTGTGTGTGTGTGTGTGTGTGTGTGTGTGTGTGTGTCTAGGTACGCAGGTGGCTGATCACACCAAACACATGCAGTCATGTGTTAACGTGTGTTTGCGTGTGTGTGTGTTGCTGTAGGGGACTGCCTGGGTGTTAGGGACAGTTAAGGGAGTGAGAGAAGCTGACAATAAGGCGAGGTCGGAGCCTGGCGCTCACATTGCAGCTGGCCTCGCCCTCGAGTGGCCCCCCAGACGCCAAGCAGGACGACAGCTTTGTTTATAATGGGGCCCTGAGGTGGGCACGAGCAAAAAAATGGCGTCACACATTAACAGGTCCAACAATAATATGTGGAGAATATAGTAAGATTAGACATCTATGTTTAGATGTGGTGATAATATTGATATATAATGTGTATAAATGTAATCAGCGCAGTGTTTAGTCTAATAGATAAAGTTTGCAAATGAGACAATGGAAACTTTCCACAGACACAGATTTAGCAAAAAACAGTGATATTGAGTTAACTTCCTGTTTTTTCTGATGCTTCGCAGCATACAGCTTGTTATATCTCCAGATAATGGTCGTGTATGTGGCCAAACAATGAGACCTTGGATTAATTTAGCATGTATGAGTATTTTCCAAAATAGACACTGTGCTGTGCTCTAAAAATCACTGGTTTCCAAAGGACATCCTTCATGTAAAATTCCACAATTGTCATTTGCCAGCATTTGAGGCTGCAAGTAGCAACTACTGAAAGGACTTTGCTCTGCGCATCAACAGGGAGATGAACACGTGCTGCAATGCAAAAGGAGAAGCAGGCCACACTATGAGATTTGCAAACTCCCCAAAATGTAACAATGTGACATTTCAACCTTCATCATCAGGCAAACATCCATGTGAAGAAAAGGCCTTTTCCTCGCATTTTTGTATGCTGATTCTGTCCTACATCCGTATCCAACTGTGATGCGATGTGCACACTATCCACAACATAACTCAGCCTCTGCTAACGTTGACTTCTTTTAAAAATAAAATCTGTCTCTCACAAGTCCCCCAACAATACAGTGCAATGATAAACGGCTGGAGTACTCTTTGAACCAAAGATATTCAATATATATAATGGAAAAGGATGTGGTCCATGACGAGACGTTGTATCCTTTCCTGTGAAGGAATGCGGTCTTCACATTATTCATGCTCACAACATGAAATTCAAAAAAGTTCATGAGAAATGCGGCGTGAACTGTGTTGGGAAAGTCTTTCCCAGGGAATAAGTGGGAAAGAACTCCCTTTAATTGCCTAATTTTGTTTCATTTGTTGCCCACAATGATGCACTGCCCACAAACTACAACCGTCCGAAGTAGCTCACAGCTCCTGGCGTAATTCTTTTTTTTCTTTTTCTAATGCGTAAAACAAATCACTTCCTGTGCAAAATCTCTTCCTGACCAAACAAACAAGAATTCTCACGCACCACTAGCACAAGGGTATTCTCTTGTTTAGCCCAGATACTGAAAATAAATAAAAAGTAAAATAGAGTGCCTTAAAGCCTCTCTCACACTGAGGAGTTAAATCTTGCCCCTTCGCCCACCTACTCTCCCAACCCCCCTTCAATTCTTCTCTTGCCTAACCACCTTCCTCTCTTTTTTCTATTTCCTTTACTTCCCTGTACACACACATGCATGGTCCATTATAACACATCCATAAGTTGCTGTGTGTGTGTGTGTGGCTTTTCCCACAGAGGGACAATGCAGCTTCCAGCCTCTCAGTGCCACTAAATCACTGTAACTGTATGAAACCTGGCTGGGTGAATGATGATCCTGTATCCCCTGTCTCCTCTGCCTTCAATAAGAGACTAAAATATCATCTCTGAGAACACAGGGATGATTTTTCATCGCTGCTTGACACAGTGACTTATTTTCCTGCATGTATCAACATATTTTTCTCCTCTTCTTCTAGGAGATCGGGGATTTATGCAATTCAAAACAAGGGGAAGAATGATGGACTGCTGAGTTTGGTCTTCGGGGGCCAAAAGACTCTAATTTTGCTCTGTCTGAGAACTTCTTTGATTCCACTTCTACTGAACGGCACATTCTTCAAATGAGCTTTCCAGAATTGCCCTGCAAATCCACATTTCGGTCAGACTGACAGAGTAGCTAAAGTTACAGTCTGCAGATCAAAGGGAATTAGAAGGGTCATCGGCTTAATAAATTCTTACATTCACAGATAAAGATGAGATATTAAAAGAGAATATTTTTCACATGGGAACATTTCTAAAATTATTCATTAAGGTCAATTTCTGTGATATTTACATAACAGACGGGTCGTTTTTTTCCATTGATGACTGATACTAGGTTACATCCATGCAGCTCTTATCCTAGGTGTTTCATAAAAGCTCCTGACATATGAGATACATTACACCATATAAACCCAGGCTTGTCATGCTTGGCTTGCACTTTCCGCATGAAACATACAGTAAAACATTCCCACTGGACTCACACTTTTCTCCCTGACTTTTATTTGTTGAAAATGCTGAGGTCACGTCGATATTTGTGACATCTGCTGTGAAGATGCTGTGGCAGGGACCCTCATGATGGTTATCACTGGCTGCTTGAAATGTAAGCGAGACAGGATTGTACGCTTATTCTAGTATTGCACTTATTAAGATGCCCAGAAGCCCCTAATTTAAGTCTCTGTATTTTTATCATCATAAATTTTATTTAGTTTTGGTTTTATTTTCTAGCATACATGCTTTTATATCAACAGTTTCGTGGACGATGAGTCGGAGTGTGGTTGAGGGAGTTTGGGTTCAAGGGTTTATCACTACTGAAATGAGGGTTAGGCTGTAATTAAGTAATACAGTCATTTTACCTCCCCTACCACTTGCGAAGAGACTCTCAAGCTCTCACTCACACTTTGTTTTTTTTCCCACTCATATAGCAAGCTAGTTGCCTATATGAAAGATCACACGGTGGGCCACGAGGGGTTAATCGCACTGACCTCGTGCATTCATGACCTCTGATAGTTTGAGCTCAGTATCCTCTTGTTGTGGGTGTGATAAAGATTGAAGAGAAAAAACGCAGCACAAAGACTGCTCCAAGTTCAAGGCGATTATTGCACAAATAGCCTAAATTTCCCTAATAAAGTTATGGAATTGTTATTCATCCTTTTTGCTGAGTCATATAATTTCCTCCTGGCCCAGTAGCAAATGTTCCCCAGCCTGATGGCGGTCCACGGCCATGGGGAGGGAACCTCTGCTCTAGCAGATTGAATTTTAGATGAAACAATGACTTTAGGGTGTAAGTGCTGGCTCTCAGCTTTAAAGGTTCAGTACACCCAGAAAAGCTCATCCATTAGTGCTTATGATAGGGGTGTCTAGCCATGCAGATAGTTTGGGTTTAATTTGCGCAGGTGTTTTAGATCTATGTCTATGATATTTCTGACTTCACCACAGTAGATTGGGGAAACAAGTCCTTGTTGGTCTGTTATCAAGATTTCAAAGGACAAATTCCTGGTATTAGTAATCCCAAAGATGCGCTGCTGTTGTTTTTTTACAGTCAGTATCATTTTTCAATAGTGTAAGCACCACAGACAAAACTTCATTCACTTCATTTGTATTGGGTGGAGGCAGAACTCTCAAAAGCTTGACGAACAAAACCCAAACTATCTGAATGGCTGGATAGTCATTTGAGACGGTCATGAGTGAACCCAAACCTTTAATTTTGAGTTTACATTCACATCAGATGAATGGTGTAGATATTCCAGTGCTTTTTATATATAGTCCCCAAGGGTAAAAAAGGGTTACAAGTATAATGTGGATGAATTTGGATAGGAACACCCCCAAACACCCTGTCTCTGACGGCTCTGTAACTAAATTAGTGCAAATGAGCGCCACATCATGCTTTGCTTTTTCAGCCTGCACATTACTCACTCAGAACATTATTTCAGAGCATTAATGTCTTTCTAGGGTCAGATCAATCTCCAATCTGACAGCTAAACGGAGCGATCAGTCGTATTTACTAAAGCAGCTGCCATTCCTACATGTGCTCTTAATTATAGAAACGCATGGACGTAAAAGGGGTGGTGGAGGGTGATTTAGTGTTGAGGCTGCTTCAGAGAGTTAGCACCAATCATCTACTCGCATGACTTTATTAGCATCAGCGTTACCCTCTCCCTTTTGATTAGTGCAGTCGGGGGGGGGTAAAAGTACAGCTGTTCTGCCCCGCACAGCTATAACAGCTTCACTGAAAATGTCAAAATAATTGGCCCTCCATGCCTTGGAGAACTACATTCAATTTGAAGCGGGGATATGCACAAAGGTTCTAAAAAGATACAAACTGACATCTCTCAGAGTTATTCAGCCAATTGTCTTTTTCTTCCCAGAATCGCTGCTTCCTAGCAGTCTGGAATAATCAAATCCATCCACCGGTGCAAACACTTGGCAGAATCTTCACAGTGAAGATTTCCCTGTGAGCAGAAATTGCCAAAAACAGCTCCTCTGGCCTTCTCGTTACCATTTAAAGCATACAGCCTTCATGACAACACAGTAGTAGTGGCTCTCTCTTAGGATTGGAAAGTACAAACAGTATACAAATTACACCGGTATGAATTTGTGAAACGATATGAATTTTGACTACACCGTGCTGACCGGTAGAGCCCTCATTTTTCTTGACAAAAAAACAAAACAAACAAAAAAAAAGGTGACAGCCCATGCTGCTTTGTTTGAGAGCAAAGAAATGGCTGAAAGCGCTGCACACAATGAAGAGGATGAAATGTGAAATATGTCCTAGTAATATGGTTAACAATAAAGTAATAGCTGCCAGTTGCCATACTAGTGCTTTACCCCTTTAGAAGCATTTATATTGTAATGTAAAATATTTTTAATATACCGTCATATAAATCGTTACCATCCACGCTTCAAATTTTACCGTGATATACATTTTAAGACATAACGCCCAACCCTTTTTTTTTTTTAATCACATCTGAGAGGCGACTTTCTATCTAGGAGACAGATTAAATTGGAGGGCTCATACATGAGGTAAAGCAGGGAAACAGCAGCTGGAGAGCTGTAGCCCAACAGCAGCCGTTGAGGAGCAGCCAGATAACCTCAGGTTGTAAACAGCACTGGCCGGCGCCTCGGCAGCGAGGCAGCTTATCAACCGAGGGTCAATATGAGGTCTGAACATGCGGGCCTCCTCATCTCAGCATGGTCCTGGATGACATTAGATCACTGGCAGGCGTTGTGCTGGCAGAAACACTGCGCTCGCTCACATAGTAGATCTCAGATCAGAGCCAGATGAAGAAAACCAAACAATTACGACTGCAGAGCACCGGCGACAGCTCACGAGTGGGAATCTGAAATGTAGCGGCGTGGAAGAAAATGCTCTTCACAGGGAATCTTCTTTTTTATTGCTCAGCCACACGGCCTTTCATATTTGTCCCTTTTCACAGAGTGACACAGAAAAGCAAATGTAATATTCCAGAAGTTTTGCATGGAAACCGACCGAGCTAAATATAAATGGGAAACACAAACAGCCCAAACCTCATCAAAAAACTTCAGAAAACCGACGTGGCTTTTATAGAAGCAGATCTTTATGAAGCCACCATAAAACATTTCACTGCATGTCGTGACAGCTTGCAGGTGGCAACCATTCGTGTGTTTCAGAGTATCCATACTGTGTGACGAAGCAAACAAAAGACAAATCAGCACTGCCTCTGTCCTCAGAGAGCTGACCATGTGAGCAACAGTGCATCATTGTGCTACTTTTTTTACACTTGTAAAACTCCTGGAAGCTGGCATCTGGCTTTGCAGTGTTGCTCAACCTCCTTCTCACACACTTGTACACATATATCAAAGATCTTCAGGGATCGGGCTCTGAATAATTTTGCTGCATCTGCTTGCGCTCACTTACTGAGCCACCAGGCCTGAAGCCAGAATTTTTAATGCTAAGGACTGGAGGATCTCAGTATACTGACTTCATAATGAGAGCTCAGTTCCATGGTTTACTTTAAAGAATGTGCAGGCCACAAAGTGTGCGAAGCAACCTAACGATAACAATGGTTTCTTGACCTGAAAGCAAGCTGGTAATCCTTTCAAACCAACAACTATCTAGTCAGGTTGGCAAACCTAACAAAAACTAAACACAGCCAGTAGCTGTTTTGGGAACAAACTCATTAAAGTTATTTTAGGCCTTTAGGACTAAACCAAAAATAATCTTGGCAAGTCCAGATGCTGACAAAATCAGGCTTTTAACCGTAAGTGTAACACATCACTCAATTCCAAGAAAAGCTACTCAGCCTCTCAGGTGTGAGCTTGCCTTCTTCCTTCAATATGATTCAAGCCAGGATCACCGATGAAGAGGATAAGATCAAAGCCTGCAGAGACAATATCTGCGGTGTCCCAGGGATTGACTAGATAGCTTCTCTGTTTGTGGTGCATTGTTTGGGAGCACAGCAGGGTGATAAAAGCCATACAAGAGTGTGGACAGAGAGATGGGGAGGAGGGTTTATTTTCTATTTGCCTGCATTACTTGAGTACACATTCAGGCACAATCCTTTGCTTGCATTGTGTGGGGATTACTGGTTGAATGGAATGGGGGGGATTAGTCCTCATCTGAGGTGAGACCCTCCCCTGGAAGGACATGTTGTCCACTTCCATTTGGTTAAAAAAATATAGGTAACTGGATTGGTTATCTATGTATTCAGGAAGCATGTTGAAATGGTTGACAGAGGGTGACAGGTCACTGCAAATAGATTGCTCACGTCAAAAGAGACTTAAAGGGTCAGTTCACCCAAATGAAACATACTTTCTTGCTTACCTTTGGTGGAATCTAGCCATGAAGGTGGCTTTGGTTTTATTTGTCCAAGTTTTGAGGTTTCTGTCTCTGAGATTTCTGCTTAAACCCTGACACAAGGGGAATGAATGGAACATAACTTGCAGTGCCCAGGGCATTGAAAAGTTACATTTATTGACAGCAATTCAAAAGCCACGTGTCTTTAGAACCACTTTCTTCCAAAAACTTTTCCCTGTGAAACGAGTTCCGTTGATTATTGAGTAACAAGGACTCTGTGTCTGGAAAGACATGCTGCTGTTGATATTACTTTTTATTTCTGTGAGCACCAAAAATTCCCCTCCATTGGCAGAAATCCCAGAAATTGCTCCTGATGGCCAGTGCCTCTATTCTCCTGTTTTTGTCTTCTTCCTAAAGTGCTTTGGATCAAAGCTTTAAAATCACATATAACTACAGTTGAGTTCACATGCATCTACAGGATGAACTGGCCAAAGGTTTTTGTCTATGTTTCTTTGTGTTGTCGATCAGGTCATCAACCAGGCTATGCACATAAACAATCTACACACAGCCTTCCCCTGCACTCCTTCCTACAACTTCTGAAGCTTTAGAAATATGGTGATGAGGTAAGATTTAATTTCTGTCCTCCAAGCGTCTGTGGCCGCAGGCCTGCTGGGACCATTTGCTTCAGTGAACTTTGTGATTATGAGCCTTTCAAAGGGCCAGACTCCGACCTTATGACAAAGCTGGAAGGATCCAGAGCCAAGGAAATGAGAGCGATCCGGGGTCGAGGTGAGGCCGCTGCTCAGGACAGCAGCAGGAGAAAAGGAGATTGCTTTTGGTCCTTCATTTCAAGCGCGAGGGCTGACAGATAAGCATCCGCACGGCTCATTTCAGTAGAGAGCAGGATATCACCATGTGGTGAAATAGAAGAGTAGGAGGCATGCCACTGATTAGGAAATAGCTTGGGGGCCTTGACTCACAAGCTCGATGGAGCAGAGCTCCTCCATATTTGACACTAAACAAGTGTATCACGAATGGCTTCAGGCACTGCTGGCAAATGTCTTCATGCTGGTAAGGAAAGCATTTAAGAACTCAAATTAGAGATGAATCTGCCACCAGGGTAGTATTTGAAGAGAGTATCTAATTTACAAGACCTTGTGAAAACAGAAAAATGACATGACATGGCCACAACAATCACCAATGCACTTTGTGTAATTGGGTGGAAACAAAGTATTTTATCCATCAGCCAACCACAGCGAAAGATAGAATTCAACAGCTGTGTTTTAAAGTTTGCAGTTGAGTTGCAACTGATGATTTATTTATTTTTTGGACAAATGATTAATCTATTATTTTATAAATTGTAAAAGTAGTAGTTTAATAGTATTAATAGAAAAAAATCGAGAAAACAATAGGTTCACTTCTAAGAGGCCTAATTGATATTATTTAATTGCTTGTTTTGTTTCACTAACACTCCAAAATCCAAAGATGTTCAATTTACAATTATATGAATTTGAGAAGCTGAACAAGTGACAATTGAGAGAAGAGAGAAAAAAAAATGTGATGATTGTTTATCTGACAGACTAGTAGTTGGTACTAAAACTGTTATCAGTCGTGGCCTAAATATAACAGTATTTGGCTGATGGTGGCTGGTGGTAATTTCCCACCCTGCTTATTGGAAGACAGCTTGCAGGCACTGACGGTTTGCATATTTACTACTCTACTCTTTATCTAGGGAACAAAGATAAGATGTGCATACAAAAGCCCATGCAAAAGGATTTACACACGCTTCCATCTTTCCAGCAAAACAAGAGACCAAACTCCTGGGCTAATCATTAACTCTGCGGATTCAAAACTAAACACTGACATTGAGTGAATGTGAAATCATGTAGAAAACCCTCCAGGAAATGCCTACAGACATGAACAGGCTCAGACTGACCTGATACTACTGAGGTGGAAGGGTAGTTTTGAAATAAAGTTGCTGCAATCCATATACAACAGTTTTATCTTCTACTATCAAAGATTTATGAAATCCGTTATTCTGTAAGGAGATCATTAGCAAAAACTCTATGAAGACAAATGATCTGTTGTAGCACGAATCGACATGTGGCTCGTCATGGTTGGCAAAGCTTCAAGGTAAGGTCAAAAGGGTAAGCTATTGTATCATACCATTACTTTGAATAAAGTACATGTTTTTATATCTTTTTGTGCCTGATGTGCTGTGCAGCTGGATGTGGGCGCTGACCAAGCCTCTCCTCACGCAGAGGGACCTGCCTGGACTCGGCTGCAAGGTGATGCAACGGCCCACCTACGAGTGGAGAGGCGGAGGGCACACAGCTGCCAGCTCTCACTGAAAACACATCGCCATATGGCCAGTCAGAGTCGGGTCAGGGCACATAGACTGCTTTCCATGATGTTACAACATATAAACAGACCTTGTTTTGCACTCACTGACACGGCTGATTGCTGCACTGAAGCTGACAATTGCTGTATTTTAATTTTTTACACATGTTTTAATTTCCTTTGTTGCTACACTTAACCTAACACTTCAACTCTCCGAGGAAACCTTGAAATTGCAACAAACAATTATTTTCATTATAGAATAATTTGTTGATTATTTTCTCAATTCGTCAATTGGTGGTTTAACCCAGCCACTGGGGCACAAGTCAGTGTATTCTAAGTCCCAAACCCAGATAAATGGGGAGGTTTGTATCAGGAAGGGCAACCAGCGTTAAACCTATGCCAAATCAAAATATGCAGATCATAAAATCAGATATCCACTGTGGCGACCTCTAATGGGAGCAGCTGAGAGAAGAGGAAACAATTTATCGTTTGGTTCATAAATGATCAGATAACGGTTCCCAAAGTTTAATATCACAGAAAACTAAGAAAATCATCATATATTCACATTTGAAAAGCTGGAACCACCAAAATGTTAACATTATTGATTAATTGATCAAAACAGTTGGTTTCAAATCTAAATTATTTTTATTATTTTGCTGTTATTTGCGTTTTGCCTACATTAAATGTTGCTTGTTACAAACAGCCTGATCCATCAGCAATTTGTCTAACTCTGCTTTGTACACATGTACATGTGAAGCTCCCTATCAAAGTGTGTGTTATGAGATAAATGCAGGTTACTGAAACACAGCAGATCTAATCTCATTCACATTACAAATGGACGCAGTGTTCTTTCTCAAACGGAGGCTTAAAGTGGTTAAAATGCGAAGGACAGGACAGAACAAGAAAGTAGGATTTCCATGCTTTTGTTGATTCCCGTACGCTGCTGGAGACCCGCCCGCCTGCTGAGAGCACCGCTGGGTCCTGCACCCGACTTAGCGATGGCACGGACAGGCTCCGGCATGTGGGGCATAATCTGTGACATCTGTGGTGAAAAACCTCGAAAAGGGCAGTGGGGCCTCTATGCAAAAATTCATAATTTTTATGTCTATGTTCATCTTTGGAAGGATTTGCTTGTTGTGTTGCACGATGCAGACATAAAGTCTGACAGATGATTTTCCCTGGTCACGAAACAAAACTTTTGCATCCATCAACAACTGTACCTGGTAGATTCCAAATCTTCTGTATATCAAGATTCATTTTGAAAAATCAAAGTTCGTATGTAACAGATTTTGTAAACAGTTGAAAGTTTTCTCTCTGAGCCACAGTCTTTACTCCAAACACTTTTACACTTTGCTACACATCTTAATAAGTGACCCCAGAATATTACTTCTAGATGATTGTAATGTTGATGTTATCAGTATCAGCTCCACTAAAGCCCACTGTTCTGTACATCTGGTTTACGCAGAGGGAGAGTTCAAGCGAACAAATACCAGCTTGGTGATGGCATGAGCAGGCTCGGGCATGTGGGGCTAAAAACAGTGACATCCACAACAGAACCCATTGAATCAGCAGCATTACTGAGAGTTTCACGGTATTAAGTCCATCTTTTGTCAGGCTGCTGCCGGGTCTCATCTGTCACAGGAAAACTACAATGACTGCATTAATTATCATGGGACACTTTAACTGAAGATTGATTGATCAGTAATTGCTGTTTTTACAGCACATCTCCCATCACAAGAGAAGAGTGGATTTTAAAGTTTAGACACATGCAGTTTGCAGTGTTTTAGCTATGATACAAACTCATACATATCTGAGAAAGTTAATTATACATTTCATATGCCAATTTCATGTTTAAGCTCACAGTGAAACAAGCTGACAATAAGCTGAGACTGACAGTTTGCTAAATGTTCCTACATATTTCCTACGTGGTATTTTCTTGATATAAAAACTTTACATTTTGTACTTTCATGTTTTTTATCATGCTGACCATCTCTCCTTTCCTTTTCTTCTCTTTCTATAAATTCCTTTGTAGCTATGTTTTGTGCAATGTGAATAAAGTTTACTTACTTAGTATGTCGCACAAATCTAAATTAAGAAACAAATACAATACAAATACAATTTCCAGAGGTGCTTTTGAGGCTTTGGGCAAAGTCCAAGTTGACGAGTCAAGTCAAACTGCGAGTCAAGATAGAAGCCTCGCAGGCACCTGAATGCTGATCTTTACAAGAACACAGCGTCTGTGTTAATAGGGTTTTCTTTTTAGTTGAGTCCTTCCCGTGCATCCTGTGTGGTTATGGAAGACCTACCTGGTATGTCTTATTCATCTGTTATTGTTTAGGATTTTACTAAGTCAAAACTTGAGATGATGAGTCCCTATTTTTGTGACTTAAGTCTGACTTGAGCACAAGTTTTAAGTCAGTATTCTGTCTGTTTCTCTTTTTCTAGTGTCATTCTCATGTATTTAAGGGCAGTCAAGTCAAGTCAATTTTATTTATATTGCCCTATACACATAGAAGCAGTAGTATAATTTACATAATGAAGACACATAATAACAAGTCAAAGTAAAAAAAGTTTTAAAAGTAGGCAGTATTTGCATATAGGCTACCTAATTCTCCACTAGACCTCCGTCAAGCCACCATCTGAGGCTTTTACAGATATATAAACACAACTACAGTCTCCATTAGCTCCTTGTTGTACAACAGTTGCATATGCATACTGTACATCTTGTCATTAATCCTGTATAAACCCTTTTATTGTCCTGGCAAGGACCTATGGAAGGCAAAACATCTGCTGCATGCTTATCTCTGCATTCTTTTACTCAGTGCTAAGTGCTGTATGCAGATTTCTTATGTGCAATAAAATGAAATCCTATCTTATCTAGTGACCAAACAACTGACTGGCAAAGCTAAATACATCTTGGAAGTCACACAACTAAATCTTTATTCTATTTCATAATCAGAAATTATTAGGAATTTCTCAACTGAATAACATAAAATCAATGGGCCTCTGTGGCTGCTTGTTTGGTATTTTTTTTAAGCCAGCGTTTAAAGCTTGTTCATTAAAACAGGCGGGCTAATTAGAATGACTGTCGGTCAAAAGCGTCTCCCAGCTGGAATTATATTACACACACTATAATCAATCAGGCGGAAGATTCAATTTAAAAGCAATCAGCATTTGGTGGGTTTTCTCAAATCAATAGTAATCTGATGATAATTTTGACCCGTAGCTGTTCTTTATTCTTTTTTGTCTGAAATGTCCCTGCTCCCTCAATAGACTTATGGGAACGAGTGCCAGGCATGTTGGGGACGCTCCAAATCCCTGCCATGCCTCTGCACACTACATTACCCAGCAAAATGGCCTTACACTTTTTTTTTTTAAAGCGATATTGTCAGGCAACAGCCCATTCTGTGGGTTAGATCAAGCTTAAAGAGTGCTTTTGTTAAGGGGTGGAGAGCTACTGAAATACTTTGCTCAAGAAAAAAGTTGGTTAATCGCATTAAATCTTTACTCAACTCAGGTTACATTTTGGCAAACATGCTTTGCTACTGGGTCAAAAACTTCAGATTTTGATTAAATCTAAATCTAAATTTATAAAAGCAGATTAAAACAAAATCAAAATCATTAGAAAAATCTTTTGAACTGTACCGAGAAAAGTAGCATAATAAGAAAAATGCACTAAAACAGAATAATCAGTAGTTACACTCAACGTCTCATGGTGAAGACTAGTAATTACTTTTTCTGTTCAGTTTCAAGCTCTCCATGCAACCGAGAGCAGCCTGAAGACAGGAATGGCCCCGCAGAAACAATAAGAACAGCAGATTTACTCCATCACGTAGACAGCCGAAAAGAGAGGCACTCATCATTACATCATTTATCATATCTCGCTGCCTAAACTGGAGTTAAGAGGCACGTCTGAGCTGACAACCGCCACTTAAAAACTTCAAACATGCTCTTTCGCTGAGCTTTCAGCCTCATCCAGATCCCTATTGGGAGTTTTCCACCAGAAACACACAGTTCGGTGGCACAAACAACAAAAATAACCTCCTCTGTGCTTAAGTATGCGTCCTCGGAGTGTTTACACCTTTTATGAATTTATGGCTTATCTCTCCCAAACCTCATGATAACAGTCTATCTGCCATATGCCACCCAATACAAGTCATAAATCTATTAAGCAGTGCTATGATTAGATCATTTAACTCCAGGCCTACAGCACAAGCATCAAATGGGCAGTTGTTCAATGGTCTTTTGTCGTTACAGCTTGTTTCTTAACCTGGCAGCTGAAAACAAGTAAGACTGTCAGCAATAAAAGAGAAATTGGAAAACGGCTTCCCAGTTGCACTGAGATAAAAGCTCTTTTGGCTGCAGCAATTCAGCACTTGACCTGCTGCGTCTGCGTGTTTGGAGGCTCCAAGTCAAACACGTTTTGAAACAGCAGATTTTTGTGCCATTTGTCTCTGCTGAGTCCTGCAGACTCAAAAAAGTCAATGTTCTGGTTTTGAGTGTGTGTGTGTGTGTGTGTGTGTGTGTGTGTGTGTTTGAGCTGCCAAAGAATGAATCATTTCAACTTTTTTATCATATTATTTGTGGACATATCAAAACTATGTAGAGGGATTCTATGATAATTATACAGCACAGAGATGCTCCTGTACCTCTTGCAAAACTGATTTCATACCTCACATGGACCCAGTAATCAAGTGAGTCAAGAGGAAAGAATGTCTAATAATGGATTAGCAGACTCTCACTACGAGTGATCAAAACAACAGTTTCCATACCGCCAGTAACTGTCAAGAGTTGGAAACAGAAGATTACTGTTTGGGGGTTTCAGGAAAGAAAGATACTCTCAGCGTTTGGCACTTACACGTTTGTACAATACGAGTCTTGTTAAATAGTTTGAAGCCAGAGCCGCATGAGGCGTTAGTTGTTTGATTTATAACAGGATGATTTTTGCTTTGATCCTGTGCACAGTAGCTCGACAGCCTCTGTGAGTAATCAGTTTACAGCTGAGGACTGCTTCTGACTTTTGCACAAAATGTGTTCACTGTTAAGCATTACATCAGACAAAACTTTGCACATCTGTTCACCAACGACGCTAGGAGCCAGACGATCTGTCTGAGGGTTTGCAAATGGTCAAATATTTTCTACTTTTTTCAACATGCTCCGTGACAAAAAAGCGCCAAAATCTCAGCACTCCAGCCGCCTCAGCAGAAACGCATTGACACAAATTGAAGCCACATTGAAATATGTTGAGTTCAAAAAAAGTTTCTCCTGAGTTGTGTCACTGTGTGAATAGGCTCTAATATGTATCACAGAATTTTGAAAAACAAAAGACTTTTGTGATCATATCAAGATAAAAGATCAAAATAAATGATCACACATGAAAACATCGACCCAGATGAAAAGGCTCTTTGGTGTTACTGATGCGACTTCCACTTTCCCACAGGTGCTGGAAACAGGTGGGGGTCGAGGGGAGTGGGGAAGAGGCCTCGCCAGCGTGGCCGGCTGCCACAGCGGGTCAGGGGATCATCTTCCGCCCAGCTGCTGATGCCCTGTTATCCCCGAGCCATTCATCACGGCTCGCTGAGAGTCAGATATGCGCTGCTCCCGAACCCCCCAGCTCCCAGCATTCCTCACTTTCCCCTGTGGATCTCCGCCGCTCATAGCTGTCAGGACCGTGCTGATGTACCCAAACACCCACCCACCATGTATTTGCATGTATTTGCAAGGCTGGTTTGAATCTGTTTGAAGAACTTAACCACATGACACTCTTCATGTCTGTCTATCTGATATTTTCACTGTGTGTTTAAAATCACTACATACACAACTGAAGGAGTGAAAAGTTATAGCTCCTTAACTACAAATCATGTATACTTTACTCTTTTGCCAACCATTTTGCCATGCATGCTAAACAATTTTCGATATTTTAACTTTATATGCAGCCACTGGTTTCTATTACTTTATGTACAGAATGAAAATCAATTAGCAGACTCATCATTGCAAACATGACATCTGCATTCATATTGTCAATGTTGTTAAGTACATTGTTGTTGCATGCAATGCATTTTAAGTCCTCTTACCCAATAATGCAACATTGACAAGTTAAAGGTACCAGGAGTTTGTGACCACTTGTGGCGCTGTGGGGCAATATTTTGTTGCGCAGATCACCATTTATTTTGTATCTGGTGCTCTAGGAGTATATCCAATGAACAAGAGCCCACATGAGCAAAGGGGTCATGCTGTTCCACTTATGGACAATAAATGACGCAATGCACCAGAACAAAGCAAAAGACAACTAGATATAAAACAATGTTTACAATTATTCAAAATTAGCTTTGCAAATGTTTTATGAGAAAGGAAATGCATTCAACATGTGTGTTAGGTGTCAAGTATACACACAATGATAATTAAGACTGAATGTAAACATAAGTGTGTTTACAAGAGGTATTATGGAACTAAAAGTTTCAAGAGTCTGTTGATTTTCATACCGTACACAAATGAATGGAAATCAATGGATGTCTGGAACAGTACAAAATGAAGTGAAATGTCTAAAACATAGCAGTATAAACAGTAATAAATAGTATAAACAATGCAAACACTGACACAACAAATTTGAGATGATTTATACTCACAGTGTTAAAGGTGCATGGTTGTGGTTTGCTGCCAAGAAACAGCAGCAATAAATGTTCCTGTTATGAAGCCACATGCAGCGATGTTCAAACTAGTTCATAATATAAAGAATAGCCTGCACAGCAACGCACACACCCAATGTTTTGACAGAAGTCTTCGTCAGGAGTGAGCTGGGTGTTTGCACACGACTGGCAGTACTCCTGTATGTGCCTGCCCTTTGACAACATATTCAGTGTATAATATATCCAGGAGACTAAGGTAATCCACTGCCTGACTGGTGATATACAGTTCTGACTGATGCTGAGGTTAAGTGAAGATGAAGTCAGCGAGGGGGCAGCGCTAGTACACATACTGTATTGATAGACCCTTTGGCAGGGTGGTCCGCAGTTAACTTCATGTCATTATTGATCAGGTGATTCAACCGATTGATTGAGTCAATGTTGATGGATTGGAGGTGAGTTGGTACAGGCAAAGTAACAACTGGCTTGCGAAGGCATGTAAAAGGGGGGCAGTGACTTCATTACAATGTATATGAATTGAAGCAAACATCCCCATCAGATGACCAGTGAAGGATCTATAGCCCTATTTATACATAGTTGCCTAGTTTTAGGGGCTGAAATTTATAGGACAAATTAAAATTATTGCAATAATTGTCTCCATGTCTCCAACCCAATTACATCAGTAGGCACTTCCCGTGGTATCTTCCTTCCCTGGTGATGCTCAGCCAGGCCTGTAGTTCAATCATCTTCACGTTTTGCCTGTTTGACTGGCTTTTTTCCCCTCAGTCTTCAACAAGTGAAACACATCATGATCGGTTGGATTGAGGTCAGGTGACTGACCCAACCAGTCAAGTCATTTCCACTGTTCTTGTCTGTATGTGTAGGATCATTGTCCTGATACTTGGCTAAGAGTCCTACACTGTTCACCAAATATGGATGTAAACAAGTCTCAAATTAAAGCTGAGAATCTACTCTTTAACCTCAAAGTCATAGTTTTATGTCAAATCCGATGCGCAGCAGTACAGACCCAAAACAATGAGCCACATTGCTTTCCAGTAATCAATCCAGGCATACTGTAACAGGATTTTAGAACACCTCAAACGTCATAAAATCATGTCAAACACACTGTAATCAGACATGTGTTTCTTCACATGTTGATCTGATGCAGACTTTCATGTATGCTCTTAACCAGAGGGGTCAGTGGTCATGGGGACAAGTCAGGAGTAGGTCATGCTTCAGGGTCTTGCTCAAGGACACTTGAACACAATGACACAAGGACAGACATCCAGTAGACACACTGGCTGCCTGAACCTGAGACCACCCAGTTACTGAGACAGTCTCTCCAGCCAACCTGCCTGCAGTGAATAAACAGCCAAAGCCTATAACTCTAATAGATAAAAACCAAGCCATGCATATACAACAGGTGACTGATAGAGGCTTATTTTATGTGTCTACGATACATCGTAAAAACACACGATGATGCTCAAATTTGGTCGCTGATATGCAGAGACTGTCATTTTGTGTTTTGGATTCAACATCACTCTGCAATAAAAGTTACAACTTAAATGTCTAAAATGTTGTTGGATAAAGAATTTCAAATCTTGTTTGGCATCAGCTTAAGTGTGTAGAAAAAAATCTTTATGTTCCTTAAAGAAAGTCAGTGTCTCTGTTGAGTTATAAAAAGTGTCGAAAATGTACATATTAATACAGCAGTAGCCACTGTAGAGGTTACCATGACACACAACTGCAGTCGCTCCAGTGTACTGAGTTTCTAACATAGTGAATAGATATAATTTGGGCTCATGCATTTCCTTTTTTTAAAAGATTTTGAAGAAGTGAAAATCTGTAAAAACTTGAGCAGGAAAAGAGAAACTTGCATGACAAATGCTTTCTTTCCACCTTTCTTAAATAAAGTTGTGCGTTCAAAAATTAATTGTACTTTTTTTGACGGTTGAGAAAAGAATAACATTTGCATTTCCCTTCAGAAAATACAAATGCAAAGTAGGAGTTCTACAATGGCTACCCCTACACAGTGACCCCAGGCCCCTCCCAGCTCTTACCACATTGTAGCAGGACTTCATGTCTGATCCGGTGAAGTGATACGGGTCGACTGTGTTGCACTTCTGCATGTACATCTTGAACATGTTGTTGATGTGCTTCAGCGACATGATGCAGACGGCTGAGTTAGGGGTCGGGTCCGGAGAGTTCGGCTTTCCCCGGGCAAAGGCGGCAAACAGCACGTCGTCACCTTCCTCCACTTTCAGCTGCTTCTGCAGTTCAATGTCATTGCCCACCTTGGTGACGTGGGCTGCCTGGAGGATGTTGAACACCTTCACGTCTTCCGCTGAGCGTCGTCGCCTCTTATCGGTGCTGATGCATTCGAGGGGCATCTCCACGTAGCGGCGGATCACAAGGTCCGAGGAGCACATACGGACTATGCGGGTGTGGTAGGCCTGGGAGTCCTTGCTCACCTGCTGCACCGTGAGGAAGTAGGTGAAAGGTCCACTGTGGAAGGAGTAAACATATCGCAGGTAGTAGTTTCCACGTAGAGATGGAATCAGGTCCATGTATGAGTGGCTGGAGAAGAAAGTGAAGCCGTTCTGGCTCGTCTTCATCTTCCGCAGAGAAATGGTATGTGGATGTGTCGCACTGCCTGATATGTTTCCCATGCCTGGGATCTCAGAGTTCCCAACAAAAAACTTGATGACGTTGCTCTCCACGTTGAGCACTTGAGAGCCCGAAGGGCTGACCACAACATCTGAGTCGCTGGGTTGAACTTTGCCCCGCCTCACCTTGTCGGCGAAGCAGTAGACCTGTTCGTCTACTGTTTTCGGGCTAATGCCGTCATCCAGGACATGACGGCGGCAAACACCATTGTCTGCTGTGCCGCAGCTGTACAGCCCCTTATCGTAAATGTTCTCCACCACCAAAGCAATGTTGTGGTTGTCCACCCTGCCGCCGCTGGTCGTGCTGGTCAGTTTCTGGCCGCAGGTCTCGTTGGCAAATAGTGGCCCTGTGTGGTACTCTGACAGCTTTGTGAGGTTCGGGGACAGGGCATAGATCCTGTTTACAGCCCCGACGTAGATGATCCCGTCCAGCGTCACCATGTTCTGGATGGGGAAGTCTGCAGTGAACGTTGGGAGCTCGTAGGTGACCGACAGGTTGAGTTTGTTGGTCTCGGGTGATTTATCACACTGGCCCTGCGCGCTGGTGCACAGGGCCCACAGCAGCATGACGGCATGAAGCGAGCGGAGATTCATCCTGTTCCAGAAATAAGAGACATGAGAAATGAGTCGGTAAAACAGCCCTGCTGCAACACAAAGAACTCAAAACATTCATCACAGATATTTGAATAGGTGGCCTCAATTGTCTGGAGTTAGAATGTGCGGAAAAAGTTACAGTCTGTGCTGAATAGGGACCACTGAGGAGAAACAAGAGGGACATCAAAATCCCTTTTTAGACTCATAAATGGAACTGTGTCAGGGTATAAAACCAGGGTTTACTCACTTCACCACAAGCAGTGAAACCATTCATACTGGAGTGACTGCAGGCTTTATGGTGACACAAAGCTTTAATATCAGCCTCCTAATCCTCAACACTTCTACTTCTGACTCCACTGACCCGAGACAAGCCAGCAGTGAGACCTGGGTGAGCACTTCTGCGGTGCTCAGCTCGGCTCCCGGGTGACCACAGCGAGAGGCAGAGCAGTGAATCACCCAGAGAGCAGCCCGCTCCACAGAGCGACGCAACCACCGGCCTAAGTTTAGACAGCAAGGACCCAAGGGAGCGGAGATAAACTCAATTAAAACAAAAGAGGCTGGAGGGAGACGGCAAGGGGGACATCCTGCAAAATGATAAATAACCCCAGCAACTAAATGGTAATCCACTGGGAGATCCTTCAAGTGGAGGGAGGGAGGGAGGGAGAGCAACACCAGAGAATTTGCAAAATATTCATTTGCATGCCTCCTATCTGGATGTGGTTTTAACACGATCCCCAGATGTAAACCGAAACAAGGAAAAACATCCAGCACAGTAGGCTTGGTTTTAACACTCATGCACACAGTTATGCATAAACTCACTGAGATTCCTTGTGAGCACGTTGTCTCTGATTTATGAATAATGTCTCACTGCTAGCAGCTCACTTGTTTTTATAGAACAAGTCTGAGGGAGAAAGCTCAGTTTTTCACATTATCTCAGTGTTTCCTAGATGATAGTTAGACAGACAGACCAAACAGGTGCTTGTGGGGAAAATTCCTATGAAAGTTTAGAGCAGAAAATATTACTAATAAGTGCCAAAGAAAATAATATTAGAGTCTGATGCATGTTTCTGTGGCAGGATAATAGTGCTATAGTAAAAAAAAAAAAAAAAGATTAAAAGGAGAAATCAATCAACAAGAAACACGTTAAGATTCCGTTACAGAATCTTACACAGTACTACAGTTACTTTTCTTTCATTAAGGATATGGTGAGATGTGTATCGTCTTGTTTTGGTCTGAAATTATGAGTAACAGTGGGCACATTATTGCGCACCTGCACCAAACACAATATATTTACAACTTCGTCCACGGCTGTTTTTTCAAAGGACAAAAGGCGGTGGAAGCAGTGAAAATGTTTTCATTTTGAGAGGAAAGTGACTCATGGCGAAGGGTCTCGCAAAACTCAAATGGGAAGTTGGTGAAACAGTGATAGGTGCCAGAAAAAACATTTCAAAACGTTATGCGATGTCCAGAGGAGGAGGAGGAGGAGGAGGAGAGGGGGTTTCAGGGTCAGGGTCTCCGCGTTTTTACGCACGAAAATCCAGTCTGAGTAAAAATAAAAAATAAAAGAAATAACAAAGACAAGAAGTGAAGAAAAACCTGCAGAGAATCTACAGATAATAAACTCACCTGTTTGCGAGCAACAGTGCTGTATGTTCCCCTTGATTCAAATCATGTTCCACCGGATCTCTCCAAGAGCGGGACTTCTTCACTTTCTCATCAAGTCCAGACTGATCGCTGTGCGTTTTTCTCTCCGCTTCTCCGTGAAGAAGAAGAAAAAACAAAAAAAAAACAAAAAAAAAACTACTCCGATCCTTTTTTTTTCTCGAGCTGACTCTGCGTGTTTCCCGGCGGGTCTGGTGAAAACCACGTCGCCTGGCCTGCAGAGGAGAGCTGCGGCTCGGGGCTGACTGACTGACTGACTGACTGGCTGCATCCAGCGGACACGCGCCGCCGCCGCGCCCGCACGTCGGCTCCTCTGGCCCCGCCCCCCGCCGTGACGCGTCCAGGTGCTGCTCAGGTGAGGCAGACCCACAGGTAACACAGCACGGCTGCCAAACAGAACGTTATGAGCCGGTTAGTGATTATTATGTAGCACAGAACCACCAATTACAAGAAAACCAGTTCAAAGAAGAGGTATTTTTAGTTTTATGTGTCATTTAAATGCATTTTATTAATGTATAATGACCTCATATAACTTAAATTACTTTTTTTGGTTTAGTATTACCTTTTATGTACTAAAGCAGTACATATTAGTTGGAAATTCCTTGACATAAAAGTACTTGACTTGATTCAATATTCTTGAACCAGACCAAAACCAATAATAAAGCATATTTTACAGCCCAACATAGGCTGCTAATGTGCCCCCGGCTGACCAGTAAAACAAATAATAAAAAAACCCAGAGAGAAAAAGTCAGTGAAGGTCTTTCTTTCTTCTCCAGCTTCCACCTGACTCTCCTCCTCCAGCACCCCTGTGAGTCAGACTACTTGTTGTCATGTTAAAACAGCTCACTCAGCCGTAAATAACGAGCTAAGTTATAAAGGCTAAACCAACTGTGTGTGTGAGTCTCAGCAATGAATCACGGTGGCCAGCACAAAAAATTCCTTTGTCCCACTTCCTGAATGGAGGGCAGTTGGAATGAAGACTGGAAACCTTGATAACAGAGTGTGGATGGAGAATTAATAGGTAGAGAGCTGCACGGCGGCTGTTTGCACTCACTTTCTGTCAGACACAGTGACATGTGAGGGTTTAATGAGACGGACGGTCAGGGGACGAGTGTGTTCAAGTGGGTAGACGAGTGATGTGATGGAATCTGTGACATCTTCTATGTAAAACCAGACATATCACTCATGTATGGGGATGTGATATGTGTTTCGTAAGTGTCATTACAGAGTATTAGTTTCCTTTTCTTTTCTGGACAAACCCCGCCAAATTCATCAACCTTTCTACTCTTAACTCCCTGATTTCCCAGAGGACAACGCTGTTACCTCTGACATCACACCAGAGAGCCCTTAAACTGTCACTCTACATCACAAACCTTTATTTCACCTCAATGGACCATCGAAGAGGAATCTTTCATTTACAACGGTGTTGAGTTACAAAATAGTAAAGTACTAAAGCAACTAAGTAGCATAATAATGAATCAATGAAATATGATGACTCTGCGTAAATAAACCAGAAAGTCAGAGGAAATTTCTGTGTTCAAACAAATAATATCTAACTTTATATCTAAATTTATGCAATCAGTGATAAGAGAGGATCATTAAAGGAAGAGCTTGATATTTATTTATCTGAAAACAGGGGCAAACCTGGCCAGCCTGGCTCTGTTCTAAGGTAACAAAATTCACCCAGCAACACGTTGAATCTTGTTTGTTGAATCCGCACAAAAACTGTACAGATTAAAGAAACATTTAAGTGAAAAACAACTAATTTCACTAAATTCAAGGATTTACAGGGGGTTGTGTTCAGGACTTTTTTTTTGCCATGGTGCAGTCAGTTGATTTAGTCTCATAAGCAAATAAGCGTATTTCCCCAAATGTCTAATCACTCCTTTAGGTTCACAAACTTTAAGCATAATTATGACCACATTAAGGCTCAGAAATCAAACTGTTTTACTGGATACAGACACTTTTCCTGAGAATGACATGAAAGCCCTGCAGTATCTCTCCTTTACCTGCTCACTTATTTTAATTAAATCTGATTGAGAGCAACTTCTCACTGATGAGCCAGAAGTTTCACAATATGCTCCTTCACTCTTAACAGTCTATTTGTTAGAGGAACTGTGTTTTGCCTTGCCTCGGGGCAGTTGCCAAGGGGTGTGTCTGACACAGGGTGTGTGTGTCTGACTGTATACCCGAGGGGTGTGTCTGTGTGGCTCCTGTGGTGGTAAACTACATTTTGGCTTGGGACTGGTCTTGGCGGGAGCAGAAGAAGAAGAAGAGGAAGAAGAAGAAGAGGAAGGAGAAGAAGAAGAAGAAGAAGAAGAAAAAAGGAGAAGAAGAAAGAAAGAAAAGGTTGGTTCGGTGGTGAACCTCACTCTGCTGGCATGCAGAATGTGGAAACCCCAAAGTATGACATGTGCTGCAGGAATGATCTGCATCCTGCAACCACAACACCTGCAGCAGAACAACTGTGTAGTTTCTATTTTCTGAGCATATTTTGATGCAGGCTGCACAGTAGCTGAGATCAAAACATGAAGGAGAAGGTTGTATAGTTTGTGAGAGTGTGAAGTAGCATTAAAGGGCCAGTTCATCCAAATGAACAAAACCAGAACAAAAAACAGGGAAACTTACTGGAAACGAATGCAATGCAAATCCCTGCAGCCAGGTTCCAAAATCAGGTGGAAAGCCTGAAATAAGGAGAGTGGAGGCTGTCAAAGCTGTAGATAAATGGCCATGGTTTTGAAATGAGAATCACATAAGCGCTGTAATGTTTGATGTCCACACACTTTTGGCCTCTTCAACTAAAACTAAAACGATCTGCATGACTAAACATTGCTTAATGTAAGTGAGAAAATATGTTGTTTTCATTTGAATGAACTGAACCTTTAAATCCTACAACTACAACAACAGGCTTCTGACTTTTATGGCGCCATCTGCTGGCGCTCGAGGTGAACAGGCATTTATTTGGTCACCAGAGACATACAGGGAGCTTCAGGTCAGGCTAATTTCCAAGATACTGAATAGAAATTGAGGAAGGTAATCTCACAGACAAAAGCGAGTGATTATCAGGGAGGAGCAGGGCTGCACTCAGTCTTGATTGTACCGTTTCTGTCAACCCTTTCTGTGCACGTAAACCTAGACCAACAGAGCTTATTTATCTCCTGCTGGGTCAATACAAACCCTGGTTAACTGCTGACCGGGACAGTAAACTCTGATTGATGTTCTTGACCCATCAGAGCTGCTTCATTCTGTGGATGGACTCTTTACCTCTCGCAGTTCCTTTAGCTCATGGACAGAGTGGTGATTAAGTGTGTGCTGCGTCCATCACTCAGCTGTGTATCTCCATAGACAGGCTTCAGCAGGATCTTTACAGTTCATGACAGATAACCACAGAGCGGTTCATAAAAGGTTACAAGAAAACAGTAGGTCAAGGGAGGAGTTTTAGCTGAAGCTCTGGTCTATACTGTAGTGACTCTTTAACGAGAGAGCAGGTCAGAGTCATTACGGTTAAGAAGACCACTGACAATTACTAAAATAGATAGTAGTTATGTCTTGGCTCTGCAGTGTCTTTAAGATTGATCAAAGTACTATAATTAGATTTTTCTTGTTGGGGAAAAGTTGAGTTGCACCAGATGATCAAATTTTCACTTGTCCTGCAGCTACATTGCATACTGACTTGTTTTCTGCTACTGTAGTAGTAGTGGGAACTGGTATCTCTGCCAGTTTTTGTTGATAAAATTGACCGTTCAATATCGGCCAAAAATGACCAAGAGAGAACACTCTTTGATCTTGGAAGACAGATGTCAAAATCTGACCTTTGAATCAATAAGGTCACACAACTCTTCCACAATATTAGTGTATGTTTCTTCCCCAGATGTTTTTGGATTTGCTGCCTTTATCAGGGTGCTGTAACTGTATATGTGGTATCTCAAATCCTCAAGTAAAATTAAAATCTGCTTGGCTAGATACCACAGAAGCTGAGAGAGCTGCTGTAAATCTCTAACTGCACTGCAAAAAACATTCATTTTTACAGGTAATTGATTGATTTTCATAATCAGGCTTTAAAATGTATTTTTTTATATAATAAATTTATAAAAATCTGGATTCTGGCAGTTTCCCTTGGTTCAGGAAGTTCTTTATTGGAAGTAAAGTCATGAAACAAATTCTTGAAATAAGTTTATTTTATTTTTATTGGAAATAGAAGATTTTGTGCCATGTTGCTTTTTAACATTGTTATTATGTTTTTAAAATGCATGTCTTGCTCACTGATGATCATATTGTTTCCTGCCTAGACTGAACCTTTCCTTACCTTTTGGTTACAGATTGCCAGTGATCAGACCACCAAGCTGCAAGGCTAGACTCCATATTTTCATGTCTGCAGAGACAAATCGCTGCTCTCATCTTCCATTACCTGTGTGTTAGATAAAGGCACTCCTAATGAAAAAGGAAATCAAATGATAACAATCTCATACATTACAGGAAATGGTTGCTGCAGCAGACAGGCACGGAAACTGTCAGTCAAGAAGTTGCTGCTGTGTTTGTATCTGCCAATCTGTCCAGTCATGGATGGAGTCACAATAACACAGCTCATATCAAGACCCACCGCAGGCCATCACTGGAGGTATAAATATAATAAAGAAGAAGAGGTATAAACTCAGGAAAGTACACACATAGCTTTTAGACCACATAGTCCATCCCATATCCCTGTGATGAGATGTTTTACAAGAGATATACGTCTTTAAGATTTAATGTGGGTTACGTTTCAGTTTATTAGACCGCTGTTAAGACATGTGATAAATATTTACATGAGTCCCAAAGTGACTGAGAATGACCCCAAGGATTTTAGGAACTGGTTTAAATTTGTTTCAAATGTCCGAAAATCTTCTTAAAAACAACGTAAAACATATTTTATAATTTTACACAAAAAAGATCATTTTGTAGTAGTAATAAATCCACTCTTACTCTGCTCAAGTAATTAAAATAACTCAGATTTACAGGCCAAATGTCTTTGCTCTTTGACCCTTTAAGACCCTTTCCTCCTTATTCCTTTTGGCATGCTGTTTCTATAATGTAATCAAATTAAATATAATAAAAATATTTTTTTTGCAAAAAAATATTAATTGCCTTCAGTATGCAAGATTGCGCAATTTCCCTCTGCTGTGACTCTCATCTTAAACTGTTTATGGGAAGCCTTCAAGAGCTCTTAAACTCTCCCGTCCTGGTGTTTATCTGTGGAAGGTTTGACTAAAATAAACCACACTCAAGTATCAGTGAAATCACAGCACGACATCTTTGCTTTCTGCTACATGTGCATTTGCCTTTTCCCTCATAATATATATATATTTATGCTTATTCTACACTTTTTGCTTATCTCCTTCTTCCTATTTTAATGCAAATAGTAATGTGCTGTAAGTATTAATATTTACTGGACAGTGTTGTTGTGGACAAATAGTGTTTTTCTTTGGTTTGAGATCAAACTAAATATTTGCATTTTCATTATAAAACAACATTTTATAAAGCCTTATTTGTGTAGATCTATATAACTTTAGGAGAAAATTGAGGATGTTGTCTTGTTGATTTAGTGGACAGTCTCACGTCATCTTACTTCCAGCTAGTCTTTGTTCTGGAGTCTGTGAATTAACAAAAGATACATAAGTCAACTTCAAACACATCTGTGGAGGAAGAGATTACACATTCTGACACATTCGGCCGTCAATCAGCCAGGTTTCAGAAAGAAAATGCCACAGATGAGAAAATCTATTTTAGTTGTTATCCTGTGAAAAGCACAAACTTCCCATCATCAAAACAGGTGATCTGATTACTCTACAATGTGACACACATTTTGACAAAATAATTTAATGACATGAAATGAGAAACAGTGTGACATTTTCATACGTAAACGTATGTGTTGATCTTTAGTAACAATACAGTGATTTAATCATATCCAGTTCCTGAAAGCTCTTTTTTTTCTGTATGTGCTATTTTTAATACACTGGTGATTTTTCCTTGGAAAAATTCTCTTGCATGATTACAATTATGTCTCATGTTTCCAGTTTGTTTTGAATAAACAGAGGAAGAATATGGGCAGTGATGAAGAGAACAGCTCCACCCACAGAAAAGCTGAATTCATCTGAGGAATACATGCAGGGGTTGATTGATAGGTGATCTCTGTGAAATGCAGCACAGCAAAGAGCAACAAAACTTGAGAAAGAATCCACAAAGGAAGATGTCACAGATTCCCCCTGTGAGATTTGTTGCTTTACGTCGTCTCGAGCAGATGTGGTAAAAGTGACGTATGCTTTCAAAGTGTGCACTGACTGACTTACGGAGAACCAGGTGTGCCAGAGGGGGGGAACATCTGTAAAGGGCTGGTGTTGTGCACGCCGAGCCCGAGGGGATGGATCTCTGCCAGCCTTCCTCTTCCTTGATGTCATAGCATGCTTCATGATTTTCTCTCTCCGCTGCTCTAACAGCGGACAGAGCCAAAAGCAATTCAGATTGTTCCTCTGAAAATGTTAGATGTGGGATTTGCTCTTTGTGTGTGTGTGAAGTCTTGTTTTCATTACAGTACAAGTCTGGTTACAAAGAGCTTCTGTAAATGTATCAACGAATAAAGCAAATTTAAGACACTGGAGGGAAAATAGACTCTTTACAAGACAAGACGGAGTAAAATACAGAATAAAGTATTGCACATTTGGGGCAAACTGTGTAAAAAGGCAAATGCTGTTTGTTTCTGTTCAACAGAAGGCCTCATAAATAACCAGAGGTGCAATTTTATCAAGTTAAAGTTGATATTTTTCAGTACATGACTCATGTGCCTTTTGCTGTATCTTATAGATTGATGTGTATTTATATTATATTTGGCTAAAAGGTCGATTTCCAACGACTTCCAATGAAAGGCAGGTGGATGGTGGAATTTAGTATACCTGAAAAATTATAACCCCCACCCAAAAAAATAAACAGACAGGTACAATAAACACAATGTAAGGATGAGATGCAACTCTTTGTGCAACATAGGATAAGACAAACATTATAAATTCTATTGATTGCACTGTGAATTCAGACATGATTCCCTGCAGACAAACAGCCTGAGAGCTTCTTGTGTGTGGGGTCGGGGCAAACCAGGACAGCAGCAGCTTCCCTGAGGGTTTGTTTGTTGAAACCAAATAAAGAGGACATGCTGGAGAACACAGAGGGCAGTGTGTGGGATTTGACCCGAGAAACTGGCTTTGTAAAAACTGTCTGAAATGTGTTTCAGCTGCAGATGTCTGTTAACAGATCAGGAGGGCCAGAGCTCCTCTGGACTGCAGATGAATGTGCAGTCAGTCAGCGCCCACTGATGGTTGTGAGCCCTGGCAACAGATTGTATACCTTACCCTGCAAAAAATCTACTTTGACAATATATATTTATGTATAAATATTGTGTATTATTGTATACAGAAATTTAAAAAATGTGGGCAAAGTTGGCTTTAAAAATATATATATTTATTTTTACAGTTTTCCCATTTCACAAATCATAATAAAGTAAAGGTAATACAAAAGAACAAAATACACAAAACAAAATTCAATTAAAAGTTGGTGAGTGGATTAATTTGTCAGGTGTTTACTTAATTACCCCAAAAATACGACAAATCAAAACAAGTTTAATCAACTGGGCAAATGGTGCTTTACATGATTATTTTAAATATACTTTTTTGAATTGCCTTGATTGCAGTCTATGCTGATTAAAGGGTAAGTGGAAGCCACATGGAACAACTGGACAAATAAAACATTTTATAACCAACTGATGAAAACGAGGCGAATGCAAAGCCACAGCCAAAGTTCACCATGTAAACTCTCATGAGGCAGAACGGTTGGGTCAGGCCTTAAAAGAGTTTACCTAAACAAAGCTTACAGACCCGAGGTGACGTAGGTGTGAAGGTATCTTCCTAACCACCAGCTTCATGGAAGGTGAATGTCTCTACTTGATGTATTTTGACAGCAACAAATCACACAGAATCACTGAGAACTCTCTCTAATCACTGCTGTGTCTGCTACGGGAGGAAACAGCTGCTGATCCCCTCCAGGTGGTTCAAAGCCACAACGTTTATGTCACCGGGTCTCTGACTTTCCACTGACGAACACCACTGACACTAGACTGAGTCATGAGGGGGGGGAGAGAACGAACATCATGTCTACCTCACGTTTGTTACACCTATTGTCTAGCTGCTATCTCACTCTTTTACCACGGGATGCTGGTTCAGTTGACATCCAAGGAGTTTAGGGTTTAATCTACTGTGGTTCATACTTGTGACAGGCCTAACGTGATAAATCATCTGATGAGGGCAGATAAAGCAGTCAACACTTGGATGGTAAAAATATCAGTGTTGATTTATTTATGTTAAATATTCAAAACACTCATAGTTTTAATGATACAACACGGGAAAATTAAAGACATGCAATTACTTTCTACTTTTAGTGGTCTTGTACGTTCTGTTGACACAACATCTTAGGACTTTCCACCACTCATTGAAGTGGAAAGATGAAAAATAAATTATAGATTATTATAGAATAAGATAGATTTGTTAATAATAGAAGCTTTAGACCGTGGATACCCCTGCCCACTTATTTTGTGAACTTCTGATCAGGGGCTGTTTTGGTTTTGGCTCGGCTTCTTAGTTTCAGTGAAGGGAAATCTAAATGCCACAGTGCACAATTTTACTAGACAATAGTGTGTTCCAACCTTCTGGCAACAGTTTGGGGTTGGTCGTTTCCTGTTTCGACATGAAAATGCCCCCGTGCACAAAGCCAAGTCCATAAAGAAATCACTTTCCCAGTTTGGTTAAGGCACTCTTGGCTGAATTGGAGAAAATGCCTGCACCAGGTTGGAGTGGAGGATGGTCTACAATTATATTTATATCCTTGGTTTTTGGAATGATGGATGCACAGTTTGGGTGTCTATATACTTTTGGCCTTATAATAACTATGCATTTCTCAATTTATCCCACTAGATGGAGCTGTTGCATTATAGAAGCTGAAGTAAGGCTCTCAAAAAGTGAGTCAGCAGACAAAATGCAGATCAATATAAAATGCTTCAAAAATGTTTATTTTTTACTTTTTTAAAGATACTACATTAGGTGTAAAACATTTGCTTTCATCCACAAAGACCATAAATTTTTTTTCTCTCTTATTATTTATATTCTTAGTCACAAGATGCTTTCCCAGCATGCACTTGGCAAAATAACACTTAAGATAGGTTTCCACCCCACCCCCGGCTCAGCACAGATATCCAGACACTGATATCCACATTTATTTACAGTTTAGAGTCTTGAATCCACCTGACCTGGATCGTCTGTGGGCTGGCAGAACGACCTGCAAACATCCTACAGAACAGGATGAAAGGAATTTCTCTTCAGGAGGGGACAGAACAGACAGCTCGACCAACAAGTCAAAATAGTTGTAAAGGACAATACCATTTTTCTTCCTCGAACGTTTGAGTCTTAACTACAAATTATGTATACCATACTTTACATTTCACAAGTGTTTTTTTTATGTTTTTTCCCTCTCATTCCAGGCATCTACTGATTTGCATTCAGTTCTTTATAGTTTGAAAATCACTAAGCAGACTCTTGAAACTTGTTTGAGTTGTTAAACTGTCCCAGTGAGCATCAAGTCTTCTATTTGTCACCGAGGTTTGTAAATTGATGGTAGCCAACAAGTGCCTTAGTGCAAATACAACAGTTTTGTAAAATAATCACCTGTGATGTACATCATATGGAAAATTGGTAAAAACATGCAAAACCACTGGTATGGTACTTCCAATCGAGACCCCAGTTTCACTATTTCACCAGAAAATTTGTTTTTTAGTAAAGATTAGGACCCGCAAAAAATATCCGAAACAACAGGCGAACTTACCACCATCACACAGAGGAGCAGTGAGCTAACAGCTGGTGGTAACTTCTCACCCTGCTTGTATCAGGTCACTGCCATTAGCTCACAAGTGCCACTGTCCAATCCTGTCGTCTGCATGGAGGTAACAGAGCCGTCTATGTGTTCTCTCATCCTCCTGTTATGTCTGCTTAGGTCCTGCACTGCCAATAACTGGAAAATTCCCCTCTGGAGCGAGCAGGTTTTACTCTGACCTTTTGCATCGTGCTCGACAGTTTTCTGCTGTGGTTCAGCGTGGATGTGTTAATGTAATGATGCTTGAGTGTCTGAGTGCAGACTGTTGAGGTTGTTTCTGTCTATGCAGAAGCCTCTTTTAGTTTCCATGTGTGGGGTGTTCACAAGCTGTTTTTTTTTTTTATTTATTTCCAACCATATCCTCCTTTTGCATACTTTCTTTCCTTCCCTTGGCTGAACTTTACATGATTTGGTAAGATAATGCTGGATAAGCTACTCCAAGCCCCAGGTGTGCGTGTCATGTACACCACACAGCTCATGAACATCATACAGCACCACACAGCTTTCTGATAAACCCAGAAGGTTGTTTACTGCAGCTCTGAAGGTATTAGCAAAAAAGAATCAAAAAATATTCCGTCAGCTGCACGATAAAGAAGACTTTCTACTGTTTCTGAGGTTGTGACTCTTCAATTTTTAATCCTTAAAATATGGTAGAGAAAAGTGTTGTACCTACTGACAAAATCTTTGAGTCTTTGAGTATGTGGACACTCCTATGAACTGGAATGCCGACTGCGAGCCAGGCCTTATCGACCAACACTGGCACCCGGACTGACTGTACTGTTGTGGCTGGATGGGAGCAAATCCCTGCAGCCAGGTTGCAGACGCCTGTGGAAAGCCTTTCCAGGAGAGTGGAGGATGTTATAGCAGCAGATTTATGGTTTTGGAAATGTTCAGTAATCACACATGGTTGTAATGTTTGACTGTCAACATACTTTTTGACCATTTAATGTAGCTCTGTGACTCAAATGTAATACAAGTTAATTAAATTAATACGTAAGAGGCACTAACTAGGGCTAGGCTACTACACGTTTTTGCTCCATAAACTGAAACAAAAACCTGGAGGCTGCGTTCTATTGTGTCCATTGTATCATTGAAAATCACCCTTGAAAGATTAAAACAATGAACCATTGTGAAGTTGACTTGACTTCATTCTCAACATGTTAGTGTTGAACAATACAGTTTGCAGTGTGAGTCCAGGCTTGCCTCAGGCTGCATAATTATGTGCCCGCTTTTGGTGTAAATTAACTTGAATACAGTCAAGAGACTTGATTCCAGTCTCACGAGCATTGCCCAAGACGTTTATTTGTTTCTCAAGTAACCATGGAGATGTTGTGCCAGGGTCTGGAAAAAAAGCCTATGAGCAGCACTACAGGCATTAGGCCTTACTGACACAGACTCAGATACAAATACTACAGAGGGCACTGCTGCTGGAAATTATTTTTCAACTGCTCTTGCTCCAGCTTCACTCTTATGTATATTTTCCGCAAGTAGCTTCAACTGGCTGGTTCCTGCAGTACAGATGCATGAAACCACTCACCAAGTATCTACTGTGAATCATTACACAATTAGATTTGCTATGACTCACTATCACAAGTAAAAATGAACAAAAAATCTACTGTTGATATCTGAGTTTCATGAAGAGGCACGTACTGGTGATCACTTTAACCATCCTGGTGAAGAAACTGGATAGAAAAACAAACACAATGCACACTGGATTATATTAAATTTTAATGTGCACAGCGTGATTTTGTACAGTAAAAGCAAGAAAGGAAAAAAATATTTCTTATAAAAATATCACCTTTAGAGCTTAAAAACACTCAATTCAAAGAACAGGTGCTATGATATTACCATCCCTGTGAGAAGACAGCAGGTAGACTGAAGGTGACGGAGTCAAAGCGAGCTTAATGTCTCAATAAAACATAACCCCCCCCACCCCATCGCAGAAACCCCACCCAACCGTCTCTCCTTTCACCCATTTCTGGAGCGGGAGGCTTCAGTTTGATGCTTTTCAGCATCGTGTCCACAGTCAAGAAGCAGGGCAGCAGAACAAACTAGTCAAGGGAATTTAAAATAAAAATTAAGAAGACAGAAAAGGGGGAGGGTGCAAATTATGACCAGATAACAAATAAAAATGCATCTGAAATCACACATTCTACCTCTTAATTCCAATGCATTAACCTGGGTAAGTACCACGGTGCGTAAGAAAAATCTCCACACGAGCTTGTTACTGCACATCCTATGTGCAGAGTGTGCAAAAGTGACTGCTAGTACTCTACTACTTTTGCAAATATGGAAAGGAGATCTTCATTTGGCACTATTCACTAACAATACTTTTCCATAGATTAGTGCACTGGAATGAGGTCATAGCTTGCATAGTCTCATTTTATGCATATACACCCATACAGTACATATAGGATATTAAAACAACGGTATTGTTTAGTAACCCCCAAAGTTCTTCATATTCATGGTGTAGAAAAAAAGCATTCACTTGTTGATGTTGATGTGCATTTAAAAGCATTGAGCTTCACTGAAAAATGAAAAGGCTAAACTGGTCAGAAAATCCACACTGGAGTAAACAATGAATAGTTCTTATAAAATTGAAATGCTGACATTCTCTGTCACACACTCATGGCATTATGTGGATGAAGGTGATGAAGGTGGAGGTGAAGTAAGAAGCTGATGCACAGAGCGAGTGAGACGCAGATCATTGCTGCATCACAAGGCTGTGAAGCGGGCGTGGCAGTGGCGGACGGCGAAATTGCTGGCAAGGCGACGCAGGTGCATGCAGGAACGAGGGCAGGTTCAGTGTGTCAGACTGCTGGAAAGCCGGGTGAAGGGTGGGGGAGGGGTGGGTGGTTGGTTTTGGCCGGTTGGAGGTCATGGGCGGGCAGAGGGAGGGCCGTTGCTCTGCTATTTGTGGGGTTGTTATGTTTTTGCTGAGTCAGATAGAATTTGGCAGCGCTCATTCTTTCTCTCTGCTTTGACCTTCCCAACCCCCCGACATCCCACCATCCTGCCCCGCCCAGCGGCTCGGAAAAAAAACGAACACAAATAAGCGCGAGAGAAGACAGTGATACACCCTGACATCCCCTCTTCACATGAATCAAACAAAGTGATAAGCTCTCCACAGACACAGTAAGAATGGAAGGAATTTACATCACGTGGCAAAACTAACAGAAAACAGACAAAAGTTAACAGTGAGAATTAAAAAAAAAAAAAAAACTAAAGAACAAACAAAACAACAACACAAACCCCGCAGAACGACCCCATTGATTTCCTGTGCCCACCCATTTGGTTACACCAACAGTGGAGAGAAAAAACAGCTGGTCAGGGCGGGGCCAGGAGCCATGTGACCACGCCCCTTCACTTCCCACCAACCTCCGCCCAGCTCTGGAAAAGTCTCACCTCGCGTTTTCCAGAGGTCTATTTTTCCTTCTTCATTTCTCTTCTGACTTTTCCCTCCATCTGTGTTGCTCTAGCCCTCCCATCCTCCCTCCCCTCTTTTCCGTTAATCCTCCTCCTTCTCGGTGCGGATGCTACACCTCCTTGCTTGTGCGGATTCGGATGCTGCTGAGGCATTTGCCCATGGCCTCGAACAGCGGGTCGCAGAAGGTGTGCACGCAGATGGAGTAGACACGGCTGACGCAGTGGATCTCGATCAGGTAGCTCTTGACGCACGGCACCACGGCCCAGATGTGCAGGAAGGACAGGATGGCGAAGAAGATTCCCCAGATCAGCGCCAGGGGGATGCCGACCAACGCCGTCAGCAGCCGGTAGCACCAGTACTTGGTGACAGTGAAGGTGGTGAAGCTGGCTTTCCACACGCCGTCGAAGCTGTAGGTCCCTGCAGGCTCGGCGATCACGTCCTCAAAGTCTACCTGAAGAGTGAGGAAGAGCAAGAGTGAGAAAATGTTTGAAAAAACACTTCTAAAAGTATCATTTAGTGTTTATTTGGATCCATATGAGCTGTTACATTGGCAGCAACTCTTCCTGTGATCCATATTAAAAGATAAAGTATAATCAACAAATGCCTCCACTTACAGTACATATAACATTATTATACGATATTTACAAAGTGACTTGTAGAGCTTAGTACAGAGACACTCAGCACCACACATCCACATCCACATTAGACCCATCAATATGACTTGTCAAATACCTTCATCCGCCGTCAATTGTATTTCACAAGACTCCTGATAAGGTGCTAATGAAACCATCACACACACTTTATAGTCCTTCAAATCTGAACTCATTATTTCCACATAAATCAGCTGCTTCACTCCCCGCTGATGTCAGTTTGTTAAGATGGAGGGTGGGAGTCCTGACACGACTTCCATCTCCCTGCACAGTGACTGGTACACAGTCTAACAACCAACAAACTGCCCCGCCCAAAATACTGATTGCTACACACACTATCTCTGGCATCTGCTTTCCGTTCTGCAGAGCAACCTCAGGATGTTTGTCTCCAGATCCTCTTGAAAACATTCAACTCACTAAATAGATAGATAGATAGATAGATAGATAGATAGATGTCCTTCTACGGCTAAAGTCAGACACTATAAACAGTCAAATTTTCAGCTATTCTTAAGTTAAATGATGGCCACACATGGACCAGATGTAGCCAATAAAAGTTTGTCATGACTTTGTCTGCTTGGTGGTTTAAAGACGTCATGAAGCTGTTTGATATCTAAATAATTAGCAGGCTGAATCTAGCTCCTAGAAGCTTTTACATCTCCTCTTGTAAACACTCAGTGTGTGGTAGGTTATGTCTTTATTAGGTAAAAATCTGAGGTGCACAGGAAGGAAGTGATGTGTTTCACATTTCTGTTTTTTGTGGAATGAAAGGAAGGAAAAACTGCACAGTTAATGTGACCAGTAATGGTCACCACGATTGGACAAACAACAGAAGGAGTGCTACCTACAGAAAGTTCATCTACAGAAAATCCAAAGAGGAAGACATCCCCGTACCGCCCACAGTGTTTGATTGACAGGTGATCCTAGGGGCCCCTCCTCCACCAACCATTAAGATGTACGAGAACATTCTGCTTCTTTTCACTGTAAACACGTCTATCAGGTCTTTAAATGGGATAATCTCTCCAAGTGTCCCTGACCTGACCAGCGCTGGTTAAGGAACGGAGGGAAAAGTGGCAACCTCGCACAATGTAAACACAATGCAGACGCTCCCGCTCCCTCTCATCCTCTCCACAGGCTTCTGAGCACAGAGTCAATATTTATTTTACAGTTACTTGGAGACTGTACCTCCGCTAACAGACCAGTTGGACTACTGAAGTCTAATGGCTGCAATATCAATAAGTCACGCAGATATTATCCAGTGTCACTGACAGTGAAATGGAAAAGTGAAGTGTTTGATTCCTTAGGGAGATACTGTTGTTTGGAAGACGTGACGCTCACTTACACAAGCTGACATCAAAGAAAAGCACATTATGGTTCACTTTTACCATTTTAGATCTCCTAAAAAGAACTTGATCTGTTAAATGATACACTTTTCTCTATATTTTTTTAAGATACTAACTTCAAGCTGAATGCTAATAGGAAAATGGGATCAAATTCTGATTTGCAATTCCATTATATCCATGATTGGAGGGAGATATTCATCATCATTTCAATGGAATACGTCTGCCCAGAGATAGATGATAAGGTTGATCCCACTGTCATATCTGTCTGTTAAATATTAACCAGGATCCAGCAGTTAGTTAGCCTATCTTACAGTAGCATAAAGACTGCAAACAAAGGGAAACAACTTGCTTGGCTCTGTCCAAATGTAACCAGCACTAATTAACACACTGTATCTAAACTGTCTGGACAAAAACAATGTAAACCGTAATGTAAAAGCAACTTGTGGTTTTACTGGGGGTTATTTAAAGGTCGTATCCCCGATCAAACAGTCCTGCACATGTCATGTACAATTAAGAAACTTTTGACTTGATTTTAGACACTTTTTGAATGTCTTGGAGTCTAAATTTACATGAAATATTTTATTCACATATATAGATTTTTGTTTAAACCGGAACAAATCAATTGCATCAATAATTCAATAAACTCCAACCTAACACAATACATATGTAATACACTGTCATTGATAAACCATTAACACAAACACATATAATTTCCTGAAGTTCACAATTCAAAATCTTTATATTATAGTGAGTGCAGGCTATAAAACACATCTTAGGGCTTATTTTCATGCAGTTATTCATTATGTAAAGATAAATACCAGGTTTTTCCCATGTTGGATGTTTTATTTTGGAACAGAACTCTTCAAATATCCCAACAGAGTTACTTTTTTATGCCTTGAAACAGCAGCTTGTAAGTCCAATTCTTTTACTCCGAGCAGCAGCATAAAGCCTCTCACACAGCCCCAACTGGCGGAGCTCACTACAGCCTTATAATATAAATCTGACTGCAGCCACAAAACCAGCGCGGCGTCCATTTAATTTTTCCACAGCTACAAATTTTAAAGTGGACCCACTCTGCTCCAGTTTCCAGAACTTTGATTGAGACTAAATGAGGGCCTTCTGCAGAGAGGCACAAACACAACCGCAGCAGGATGGTGGAGAGTTTTGACTTCATAAAGTGAAGCTGTTGGGTGCTTTTTTCTTTCCAAGTTTTAGTTTTCTAAATACTGTTCTGTATGCAACACGATGAGGAAAATCATCATCGTTACCTGAGGTTTGGCACTTTAATCTATAGTCTGTACAAACAGATTCACAACCTTCAGTTTAATAGTAGAGAATTGGTTTGATTTTTCTTTTTGTTTTTTTCTTTAGTTGCTACTTCAGACTTTAAAAGTTTTTATTTTGCAAGAAAGTGACAAAAGTCACCCAGAAATTACATTTACTCCAGCGGCAAACAAATGATGAACAATTTTTGATCAAAGTAAGGACGTGTCTGAAGAAGAGGGTCATAAAAGTCCATAATTTCAGACTGAGTCCTCAAGATTTAGCAGTTATTGACTGAAGAAATTCAGTAATGACGATCATATAAAGCACAGACAGTATAAAAACTACTTAAAACATCAAAAGTTTGTGTAGCAGCCCAGTTATGCTGGGTTAAAGCGTGGATCTCTGCAGTCCAGTTAGAGGTTTGATATGAAACAATGGAGTCTCGGGGTCAGCATGTGACCAGTCGGCAAGGCAACTGTATTATTGAGTAAATAAGGCGATGTGCTATTTCCAGAGCTCTATCTTCAGGCTGTCAACTATGCTTCAATAGACAAAGTGGGTCTCTGGAGGAGAAGGTCAGAGTGCAGCACATTAATGGATTCTTTTGTCGGTTTGAGGGCTTTGGTAGTCAGGGTGAAATGTTTGGTTTGGTTCAGGAGCGAGATTAGGATGATTGGCAGCAGAGACATACTGTATGTGACCAACAGACACAGACTCCAGGCTAATTTGACAAGACTTGTTTTGAATCACAAATAGTTTGATTGTAACTTAATTTTGATTCAATAATAAGGAAGTGACCGTAAGTTTATATTTCTCATATTAAAGCTCTGAATGCTGATGTAAAACAAAGTCAAACAAATGAATTCAACACATTGCCCCGTTTGCTTTTTGCTAATATCACAAAAACACTTTGGTTGAACTTACATAACTTACACTGACATAAACCCCTCTATGTTAATGTGTCCTCATTCCAGCGTTTAGTGATAACTACGTGCCAAATATCTAATAAAATTGAATGAATCTGTAATCTTGGATGCTTTTTTGTGTAATGCAACCCCTCTTTTGTATATATTTTTGTGACATATCCACAGTTTAGTTAAATTTGCATGACATTTGGATGGAAACAAATCCCACCGCATTGAGCTTGAAAGAGTTTCATAAGCACGAAATGTCTCAACCCACAGACGAGTGTGTAATTCTTTAGTTGTGAGCGCAGTGTCCCAAAATGATAATATAAAACTATGATCAAGAGTCAACCAATCGCAGGCTTTGCAGTCCCAGAGGGAGTGTTTCATTCCTTTCAATTTGACCTTCAGTGCTTCAAACTTCTCACAACTCCCTCTCAAAAATTGTCTCCAGTGGGGGCACTTTCACTCCACTGACCGGAGGGGTCAGCTGGGTAAAAAAAATGCCCTCTCTGCTATATAAAGACCCACAAATCCTCCAGAGGAAAAAACTCTCTTTGCAGGGCAAACTCCACATGCATGTCAGTAATGGAACTTGTTTGATGTGGCCAGGTGATTGAGGCCAGCTGCAGCAGCTACAGGAGAGCAACTTGTTTTCCTTTGATTACAAGAATGCCCTGTGTATGGGTGTGTGTGTGTGTGTGTGTGTGTGTGTGTGTATGTGTGCGTCTGTGTATGCATGAACACTACATACAGTATGTCTGCATGCACAGTACACACATTTAGGTGTGAGTTCTGTATGTGGGGTGTGTGTGTATGTGTGTGGACACGGTGGATTGCAGAGTGAGGGTTGCTGGAAGGGATTCCCTGCTTGTGCTTTTCATTGGGGCACACCAAACACACGCTTCCACTTGGCAGAACTGTTTCATTGACCTCAAAGCACCTCAGAGCAGATGTATACAGTACACTGTAAAAAAAATACAGGCTCATTAGAGCTTATTCTGAAATCCAGAGGGAGGCAGTGAGCAGCAAAAGTATGGTAAGTAAGTACTGCATGTGTCAGAGGTTCCTCGACATACAGTCAGAGTTTGTTAGGTCTGTATGACGGATTTTCATCTTTTTTTCAAGACAGTTAAGAGCAGTGGTGGATGAAGTATTCAGAGCCTTTACTTAAGTAAATGTAACAATAGCACAATGTGAAAATACTCCACTAGAAATAAAAGTCCCGCTTTCAAAATGTTATGTAAGCGTATTATCAGAAAGATGCACTTAAAGAATCAAAAATAAAATTGGAATGACCCCTGCCAGTGTTATATTGTTATTAATGATAACATTGGATTATCATTGATGACGCATTATGCTGTAAGTAACATTTTAATGTTGATGCAGCTCATTTAAACTATTTAACATACTGTTGGGTGGTTTAACTCTGAGTATAAGAATGCATAGTAATTTATATGCTCATTGTAGGCTAAGCACCTCAGAATTGTACTCAAGTACAGAACTTGAGTAAATGTATTTATTTTCATTACAAGTCTCAGGCTCTTAACAGTTCCTTACAGCAGTTTTAATTTTTACAGTGTCCGTGCGCGTGGTTTCAGATAATTTCACCAGCGGTCTGTTGAGTTGATTAGACAGGGGCGGGACATTCATAAAGCTGCACTCTATTCTGAGACTGGAAGGAGAGTCTGACTCACTGTCACAATGGAGGAGAATGGGGAGGGAGAAAAAGCAGAGAGGCACAAGAAGTGGAGAGAGAAGCGGAAAACAGGAAAAGTATAGACTGAAGTTAATTATCTTATAAAATATACCCAAAAGATTACGAAAAGTTGGAATGAAAATTTCAGCCTTTTCTTCTCTTTGAAGAGAAGAGCTCATTCAAACTCGCTTTGGTGAAACTGTTCATGTGGCAGAACTGGAAGAAGGATATAAACTCGCAAGACCTGCTTTGTGTAAGACCTTTTGGGGTATTTTCTTATACCCTGATACACCAAATGTAGCCTATTTTCCTAACAAAAAAGCAAATGTGAATGTATCACGTGACACATTTCACATACTTCTCACATGTGAAGCAGCATGTCACATGGGAAACACTTACACATTCCCACTGGTGGTTTTCAGACACTGCACAAGTGATAAAGTCACTATGTTATAAGAACATAGACTTGCAGATTTCTGAGATGTGAAATGTAAGATAGCACATGATGAAAACTGATATTTCACGTGTAAAAATTATGAATCTCACAGGAGCTTTTCTGTGTCATCAGTATCATTGCAGTCAGCCAACAGTAAGAGGTTATCTGAGGATCATCTTCCCAGTCAACAAAATCAATAATGTCAGACTGTCACTTATCATCAGGAACTTGACAGAAGCCATACAAAAAGCCACACATGAATATTTGGTCCTCTGACGCAACTACAGGAGTGTAAGAAGGGAGGGAGGAGAGGAGAGGACTAGAATGGGAGGAATGAAGGGAGGAGAGATGGGGAGTGGTGAGGGATATCCCCTCAGACTAACTAGCCACTTGGGTGTTTCCCTGTTTTAACAAGGCAGAGTTCAGGCATTTCAAAGAGCCGACCCCTCCTGCCCCACGCAGCGAGCCGTTTGACCCCACTCTCATGAAATAACCCGCCGCAGCTGGGGAGGAGGGCGGCCGGGCTCGGGCAGCTGTTGCGCGCCGCTACCCTGCAGACGCGTCAGGTGGCTTCCAGCGCGCCACTCCTCCGCTGCTGCAACCTCTCTCCCTCTGCGAACTGCTTTAAACAAAATAAACACTGGGTATTTACGCGGCCAGGCTGCTCTCTTATGGAAAGAATTCTTCTCTCCCAACAGCAAGACGTGCGCAACAAGGACTGTGGGAAATGTGTGTTCCAACAACAGGAAATTAGTAATGTTTCCTCTGTTGAAGCGAGGATCTTCAAGTTTTCGAGTCCGCTGCGTGTGCGGACGCGCAGATATTTACACATGTGGATAGGTTTCCATTGTATCGCCTCAATGAGCTCTGATACCTCTGCAAAGCTTCTTCCTAATAGGGGAAAGTCACTGAGGGGGGACACTGCTGGGACCACAGTGCGCAACACAGTGCGCAAAAGAGCCGCCGTGCGCCTCTGACGCGCACATCAGCACATACCGCCAGTGTGACAGCTCCTACACGCACCGATTCCCACAGTTTATTTCAGTTAACAGTGATTGGCTTGCGGTTCCACTGAACTGAAATAAAGTGCAAACTCTGCAACAGGCATTTTGGTGACGTTATGGTTTAAGTTGCCACGAAAATAGAGATAAAAGCCCACAACAGCCGCACGCTTCACCCCAATTATAAAGTTCAAAAGTTAACAGCCCTCCAGGTTTGACTCACCTTGACAACATCGTCGTTTATGTGCTTTGGGTCCCGGTTGACCAGGTCGATCTCTTTGGTGTGGACATCCTCCATCGTCTTCTCGTTCAGACTGTCGTTGTCCATGTCTTTGTTGTTAGGTTTGTATATGTTCCCTTGTTTTCGGATGAACGGCGAGTGCAGAAACTTCTGTCAGGATCCGGAGGAGGCAGAGAAAGAAGAGAGTGAAGAGGAGGAGGTATAGTGTGGAGTGCGCTGAGAGGGAGAGAGACTGGAGCTGCGACTTACCAGCCTGCCCCACAAACAGGGATGGGTTTAAATGAATAGAAAGTGAAGCACCACACCCCTCGATCCAGCCGCAAGAGGTCCTCACCACCCGGACAGAAATTTAATACCCTGACCTGACATACAGTTGATTCAACATGTACCTGAGTGCATGGCAACGGTTTTATGAAATGCGTAAAAGCGCATATTCCAAAAAATAAAAATTTCTCCCCATAGCAGCGTTTTTCTATATATAGTCTGGATATTTTAGAACAAATATGGGTTTTCAACTTTATTTGTAATCTGACTTGTACATATATGGACACATTAAGGTAAAGTATGTAAAAACACGTTAGGTTTCCGAGTCTTCGCTTTAAAAACGGAGTGCGTAAAGACCCCCTTTGGTCCCCCCCTACACTCTCCTTCGTGAATCTATCAAGCACATCCTCATTTATACTCACAACCATGTGGCTTCATTAGTTATTATTAAAGCATGTGCATGATTTATAACTAGAATGTTTTGTTAGAAAAAGGTTGTGGGTTTACTCTCCTTTGGCTTTTACGCACGTAAAAAAAAGCCCCTACATGGTATGTGCGTTGAAACCATAGTCGGTTGTTCTGTTAATTAAGCTTTTAGCAAGTAAAATCTTTCACCCACATGCTAATGTATACTCAATGGTCCTTCACATTCCGCCTGCGTGTGTGGGAGAAGCGTTCGTGACCAGGTGCCAAGAAAAAGATAACGATTGAGAACCAGCGCTCTGCAGTTGGAAAAAAACATCCAAATTTCCTTCATGGATGCAAATAATGAGCGAGAATAATCAGCTCCTCGATGAAGAAAACAAGGTGTCAGCTAAAAAAAAAAAACTTTCAACTAGAAACACAGCTCGGTGTACGTGAGAGCCATACTGTACCTCTTCTGTGTCGCCGTCCTTCAGTTCTCCTGTCATGCTGTCCTCACGTTAGAACAGATTAGCGCGGTGAAACAGACAAGAAGACAATAAAGGAAGCCGAGAGGGAGGCGTGGAGGCAAACTGAGAGGACTGGGGCTCCTCTCGGGGACCTGTTCAGTGATCTAATTCCTGCCCTTTTCGCTGAACGTGACTAGGTTTTAATGCCAGCGCGGTGAGAGGGAAACCTCCGGAGTTTCCTCGGGTCCCGCAGAGCGCGTCTTCACCTGTGAGCAGAGACTCCGTGTAACCTGCCCGGCAGGAGGAGAGACTGACGTGCTCTCAAACTCGGGACGCTTTGTAACTGGCGTGGAATTACTTTATTTGGGGATCAAGGCAGAGTATAATAACCTTTTTGTTCAGTGAAATGTGGGCGTTAATTGGAAATGGCAAGGTGTGGATATTTGCCATACCTTAGCCTGAGGGAGCCCGATTCAAGTGGTTATAGAATATGTGTGGTAATAGCAAGAGGAGAGGTAAGGAAGAGAGCAAGAAATATATACTAGAAATAAAAAATACAGGAGTTTTCAGAATTCATTTAGCTATTTCAACAAATATAGTACCCAGTCTGTCATAACTTGCTTCATCCACCCTCAGAAAATAAGTTTATACTAGTATTTAATGCTTTGATGAACGCACATTTGGGGAATTGACACTCCAGCTGTTGTTCTCAGCTTTACTAGGTTGGGAAGCCATGCTGGTGACTCTGGTTTGTTTACATTCTTGTATCAACTCACCTTGGAGTGACACCAGTTGGCACAGTCAGCTGTTTTCAGCCAGTAGATATTATAGGAGCAATTTTTAGATGTGTGTTGATGGGAGTGGCACTGAAATAAACTGGTTGCCACTCATTAACAGTTTGTTTTCACATCTTTTAGAGTTCCAAAGTGCTTTTTATTAAACAGCAACTCTGTGGTGTCTTGTGGTAGCTAAAATATTCCAGTGTCACTTTATAATAAGGCAGTCTTGTTCTGTGTAAATCTATTTTACCTTTCATTTGTGTTAAATAGTCAACATTCAACCCTCAGGTTAAAGGTTGAACTTTAATGATCATGAACCTGCACACCGAGGAAAACAACAGCCAAAACATCTGTGCTTGTTATTCTTCTCCTTTCTATAAGTAAATACACGGCAACTGAGAACACTAAAAGGTTTGAAGGCTCTTATTATTATTACTTTTTTATTTGTTGGCTACTCTTTTAACGTTCCTGATTCTGCTGGTTTTGATGGGACATCTGCTCCGGAAAAAGTTAAATAAGCTATTTAAACAAACATGCTCACTTACTCCTCTTTACTTTATTGGGTGTGACACTGAACACAAATAACCAAACGTAAACCTGTTTCAAATAAAGATAGAGGTAGAGAAATGTTGCTTTTGAACAGCGTACAGTTTCCTGCTTAGTGCATCAGTGTTGTAGGCAGGCATGGTTTTGTTTTCGGAGGTCGAGATGCAAAGACTGACCAGTCAGACGGGCTACAGGGTGTAAAAAGTGCTGTCAATGTGTGACTTCTCGTGAGGACTCCACCACCCCAACACAACATCACTTTATAATGAAAGAAAAATTATGGCTCCATTGCAGAACAGGATCTGTAGGAACTTAACACCGAGGCAGTTGAGGTTCATGATTAGACTATTAAAAACATGTAAATGTGTCAGTCAGAGCAGTGATAGAACAGGTTCATGAACAGCTGATTCAGTCCCAGAGCCCAGGGACGGTCTCGGTCTGGAGGATGGTGCTGGAAAAGCTGTGTGATCACAGTGAACGCTCAACATCAGGATGACCTTTCTGACCTTGAAAAAGTGATGCCTGCTCTTTTAAAACAACCAGTAGCTGAAGCGTGAAATAAAATCACATTTAAATGGATAACAGTGGGTCTGTAAAGCATGATTAAGGCTCAAACTTGATTCATTATGAAGCTTATGTTGATGGTAAACCACAAGTTAATGTAGTTAATTCACTGACTGAATCAAACACAACACAAAACAAATATGATAACTAATTTGCACACAGTAGAAGGCATGTGATTTCTTGTCAGGCGCATATTTGCCAACACACAGGATATGATGTAACTATCACAGGTGCTATGTTTAGCTTTGTGGACATGAGACTGGTAGGAATCCCCGACTATGTTGACCCACTGACGCAGCTCGTATACTTTGGGTCTGTTTAATTAAAAAAGACAAAGAGGAACAAAAAGAACGTGTGCCCGAGATACTCAAGTCAGAAAATAAAAGTCTTCTGTGCCTTCAGAGCTGAACTCCACTGATTATAGTAAGCATGAAGTGCTGAAGGACATTCCAGCCGGGTAAAAGTTGTAGTAAATAGTAGTATTAGTGGTAGTACTATCACGGCACTGTTCACACATGGAGTACGAAGCATCACAAACATACAGAAATATACAAAACCCTACTGTTGAATGAATATTCTGTGCAGAGAAGTAAGTGTAACAGGTGGAAATGCTGTGCAGGCCTGCAGGACTAACAGCAACGCCTCAGGTCATGTTCCATCGACCCACAGCTCATCTTTGTATAGGAAAGTGTCTTATGCAATCTCAGTACAGTGATTTACGAGTCCCCTTTCTGGCACTCAGCTGCACATCCCAACCACACTCATCTCCTGTGACTGAAGAAACCACACACAGAAAAATTACCTTCGGGGAAAAGGGTCTTTATTTTGGTCACGAAGAACAGATTTGGCTTGTTATAGCAAATTTCCAAAACGAGTACAAAACAGTTAAAATGTATTAAGAAAATAAAATGCAAACAAATAAAAATAGTCTTTTTTACTGACAGATGCATGTCGTGTTGTGATTTATTTGTGTAAAATAGATATTTAACGCTTGAAGCTTAGCTGGGCTGAGCTGAGGTTGGTTAGTGCTACATGGTTTTGCTGAGGAGAGAAAAAGCTTCAGCCACACACCTGTGTCTTCCACTATTACACAACCCTACCTTGAATTTCCTCTGGGAGCTGAAAAACTAACACACAGCATATTGTCTGGCAGCTTGTCAGCAGTCTAACATCAGTGAGGGGATTAAAAAAACGCTCTGACAGAACTGCTGGCCTTCAGTTGTCCACTGGAAACAAAACAGTGCGTCACACAGATTCTTTTTCAAAGGGAAAACCTGTGGCGCAGCCTGTCTGATTCTCTCTGTTCTGGTTTAGACGTTCAGCAGGTTAATTTGGTTGCAAAGTTGAGTAACAAATTGGACTTGTCGAAACGCAATGTAACTGCTATTAACAACTGTAAAATCTGGATGACAACCCAACATAAACTACACACTGTATCCAACATGTCTGCTTTGTGACAAACAGTGATTATGTCACCTTTACGTCCTGAAATCATAACATACACTGTAACATAAAAGGTGTCGCTTGCAGTGATGAACCCACAGAGAATTATCAGCCGAGTCTGCGGCTCTACTGAGCTTTCGTAGCCGTTCATTGTTTTAGTCTAACAGCCCCTGAATGGGATGAAACTGTGTCATATGAAAGCTGATGTTACTTTGTGTCTGCTGGAGGTGAAAATAGGCAACTGTTTGCTAACACGTATGTGCACATTATAAAATACGAAATCTCACCAGAATGCACAAATCAGTATAAGTATGTACCTGACACTCAGCTCCATAACTGTTACACTCATTCTTCCTATATTGCCTTCTACATTTTAGATCGTACAGCTCATAGCAAGTGGGAACTGTGCAGGCTTGTACCTCAAACTCAACTTGCAATCCACTGCAAAAAAAGCTAAAAATCATGTTGCTGTCTGATTCCTTCTGGCTGTAGAAGCCAAAACCCGCAAACAAGCAGAGCTGTGGCGGACAACAAGCACCTCTAAATTAAATATGCGTGTACCGGTGTCTCAGCTCAACCAAACACAGTACGAAATGCCATCACACCATAGTTACTCCAGTGAAGGCGTCTTATCTCAGATACTGCCAAATGTCAGTGTTTGCCCATCAAGAATTGGTTGTCGCATAAATAATAAATTAGAAATCCAATCCGTTTTTTTGACATAGTTCAATAACATGTTAAAACTATTGCGTATAGCTTAGATCCATATAAAAGCAAATGCCAAATATTATTGCCAATGCACTGTGAAATCAACACAGCAGATACAGTAAAATAAGCCTGAAAATGTGCAACAAGCTGCATCTTAGTGTTTTCATATGAAGTACTCTCAGACTATCTTCTCTGATTCAGTTCATTACATTCAACTTCTAGCTGAATTATTTGCAATATATACAATATACTGTATAAAAAAAAGCAGAAACATTACATCTCATAGCAAGTCAGCAGTGTTTGCCTCAACAACAATGTTACACTCCACGGCTCTTTCAGCGACAGAGTAATGGAATGACAAGAATCTATTTTGGTCACAATCAGCCAAACAACTCCATTTTGGGTGGTGCACATGAGCTTTCCATAAAGTCCCAAACAGTATCACAACCATTTAGTTTTCTATAATGATGTGAATAATAAACCAAATGAGCATGTGCATGGATTTGTTGATTTGCAGATTAAATGACATCAAGACTAAAACCAGGGTAAATCTGGTTAAAAGTAAGTAGTAGCTTTTAGATGTCTAGGTATAACTGTTGTTAACAGCATTTAATGACTATATGTTAATATGTATCTTAAGTCCTAACTAAACATTGAAATATATTTAATTATATGTAACAACCTCTACTTTTTCACCAAATTTAGCCTGGCTTTGAAGATGTGTTTTCCCTGCAAAAGATCAAATTCATGTTCATTGCTTACTAAGCCTATTGTTCTTTTGATTTATAATTAAAAGTAGTTTGTACTGGAATCTTCAAGAATTCACATTTTACTTTATAAAGAACTCATGTTTTCCACTAAAAGCATCATTCACAATTTTTTTTCATGTGACCTCAATTTGTCCTACATTTCTTGCTCCATCGGGACCGAGAGGCGTCTGCATCAGTTCTCGGTGGTCTGCACTTGAATGGAGGACAGGGTCTTGCCCATACTGTGGAAGAGCGGTGTTACGAACATGTCAGTCAGACTCCTCCACACTACCTGGACTGATGGCAACAGCATCAGGAAGGACTGGATCACCGGCATCACCAACCTGGAAGGACGAGGTCAAAAGGTCACTTCAGAGCGGATGTGAAATAAATGACACATTAGGCTATTATCTTATTTTGTAGATCTTGCTTAAACATACAAGTTGAATAGGTGCTGGAAAGAAAAGGCATTGTTTTCTGAACTACAGGGGGAAATGCAACTAATAGTTTGACCAATAGTTGAGATGTAGATTAGAAGATTACTCACAGCTTTTATCCTGGGATTTCAAATCAACAACCTGTACGTCTAAAGCTTGCATCTTGAACTCAAATTGCTCTCTTTGACTTAACTGTCATGAACGTCCATATCTGTATTTTACATTTTTTTACATTTATTGATTCCTATCCTTGAAAACGTTGCCCAGCAGGTTCAGTTTTTAGCTCATGAATGCTGCTGATGGACACAGTTTGCTACAGGAATTGAACCTGCAACCTTTAAATCCCCAGCTAGGCCAACCTTCTGTCCTCAACAAGCAATATGAATGTAATAATTTAATATCTGTAGCATCTGTAGTTCAGCATCTGTGTTGATATTTCTGCAAAAAATGTCTTCACAATAGTTTGGATATAAGAAAAACAACCTTGTTATATATAAAAGTATTATTACCCAGACTTAAATATTTATGCTTTGGGTGCATTTGCACTAATTAAAAAAAAAAAAAGTCCAGTCAGTTGGAGGGTTTTATGATGTTCTGACACATATTTGTCTTATTTTTCTATAAACATGTTTTAAATGAATGTCTGATATTGATATTTCTTATCAGCTACAGTTGTTGTCTTACAGAATTTGTAAGGTGGTTTGTATCTCTGTTTTAAAAAACCTCTATAAAAAAAAATATCATATTGTTATATTCCTGCAACCTGTGACTTTCACTCCACAACATATTACATAAAATTAAAAGGTGTGTTGTGAAAGCTGAAAGCTGTGTTCCCCTCCGACGCAGCACCCTTCTGTGTGATTTCCCTTCCTGACATTCCACGTATATTGACCAGCTCAGTCCTCTATTGATGAATACCTGTGGTGACCTCCTCCTTCAAACAGTGCGGTTGAAGGAATCATCCAGAGCTTGTGACCTCACCTAGGTGAAAGGTCATGCGAAAGTGACTCTGCAGCTCTCTATCTGCATCTGAAGAATGTCCCACTCCGCTCTGCAAAAAGCTGCTATAATGCCAGCTATCTGGCAAAGGGCATGGGGCGTTTTTTTTTTCCACTACCACTCAAACTCAACATTCCTCCCAACTTTCCATTGAGCTCTTACTTCATGGCATAAAATGTTGTTTCATCAAGTGCTAATAAATGGACTCTTTGGGTTGCGGTTGGGAACATATGCATGCATTACATTATTTGCTCGAAATAGCCGGAGGCACCTGGTTTGACTTGATGCAGGCACATACAGCCGACACAAGCATGACATAACTATCCAAATATACTATAACTATAAAAACAAAATGCTGACAAAATGTTTCAGTGTCACAGTATGTGTGATGGTAACTGTAAAAATAACTTCTGCCAATGTTTTCTTAAAGAGCCAGAATAAACATGCTGGCAAGCAGCAGTGGACCCTGAGGACAAGTCACATAATGTTCCTGTACTGTTCTCACAGGGATTTAAACTGTGTTTGGGTACTAGACACAGGGTTTTAGGTAATATTATCATACTACTAACAGTATTTTACAGATTTTTGTATCACTATAATACTTATATAATCTTCATATTGGAAGTTATAATGTGTTTGCAGCACTCAGTATACGTTTTATGCTGATCTTTAATATTTGTCCAGTGCTTTACATCTTTTCTATCACTACAATAGGCTATAATGTTTATTGGGACTATGTTTGGAGTTCTTACAACAACTTCACTGATTATCTTTCATAATAGAATATCTGATGTCTCATGGCATCATTCTAATATGATGTTTGGGTGCTATTTTCAGAAAAAGAAAAAAAAAAAAAAAACGTTTGGCACTGTACCAGAAAAAAAAACCAGTGCCAAAAAACCTCAGCAACCAGAAACCTGCAGGTTGAGAGGAACCTCTTCCTACCAGATGTGGATGCAGCTGAGCACCCCGAAGACCAGTCCGAGGATGAAAGCCATGGGCACGGCCAGCAGCGTGGTCAGCAGCCGGTAGATGATGAACTTGACCAGCTCAAAGGCGGCGTGGCTTCCTATCCACACTCTGTCGAAGCTGTGTGTGGAGATGGGCTCCGCGATGACATCCTCGAAACCAACCTGTCAGATCACACGAGTCAGGGTCAAACAATCAGCGCTGCCCGGAGAGTCTTTGGAGATGATGGATTAACGCGCAGGCTGCGATTTCCAGGTATTCACGCTGCAGACGATCAATCTCACAGGTTATTACATGAAAACAATAAGGTTACATTACATGGAAACTGTGGGTAATTCAACTTGACAAGCGAAACCTTGTGTAGTTTCACTTTCAAAGAGTAATTCCGCACAATGCCCAGACTTTACCTTCAACTGCGCGTTGGTATCGTTTGGATCTCGGTCCGGCGCCGCTGTATACACCTTCCCCTTCTTCGATAGAATGGGCTCTATCGATCTATTGAACTCGTCTTCGTCCATTATTATGCTGGTGTCCGATTTCTCCGTTTCCAGACCCATGTTGTGCTGTCAGACAGGCAGAAGGCGCAGGGAGAGCAGCTGGTGACGGTGCGCTGTGCGCTGTGCGCCGGACTGAGCGGCACCCCGCCCCGTATGGAAAGCAGCGCAGCGTGGGGCCGAGGAGACACAACGAGCTCAGAGTCACTTCCCCAGGCCATTTCACGAGCTCAGCGATGACTGACGCTACTGTGCACGGCACTGGCCTCCGGTCATGAGCCTCGGACACCCAGGAGCCCTCCAGTTTTAAATGCAGTTGAATACACCAACCATCAGCCATGTGATTAATCATGATTACCGCAGAAGAACCTGCAGGCGTTTCTTTTGTACTTTGGTTAGTTAATGAATACATTTCTTTTTTTAACATAAATAAAAATGTTTTGGAAAATGTAACCACCTGTACTTTAGAGTTAAAGAGCAGGAAACATCATTTTACAATTTCCCCCCAAGCTTTGTGTTTTGGAAAGAAGCATCCACATGTTTATTATCACAACACTTTGTAACTATAAAAGCCTGGTTATTATGGTTGCTGTAGCTGAACGTGCTGTTCTACCTGTTGAGTTGATTTACCACAAATTTTTGTTTTTTGTCTGCTTGGATTTATCACTCTCTGGCTGTTTCAGTGCTCCGAACACACCAGCCAACATTGTTAGAATAACTGCAGGTCTTCAGATGTCTAAACAGGAACCACAACAGGAAGACATTTTCCTGAGACAGCCGGTGTTTCACATGGAGATTAATTAGTTTCTGAGGTTTGATCTGACCCCACAATCCCTCAGCGACATGTATTTTATGATGTTTATCAACTTGAGAAATTATTATTATATTAATTAAGACAGTGTGAGGTTATGGAGTCCTGATTCTAAGTATATGTTTTCATGTGTGTGCTTCGGTGCTGTTCCTCTTATTAAACATGTGATATCGGGGTCCAGTTTTCTTAGTAAGTATGTCTGAAAATGAGACAATATATGAACTGTACACACATGTGAATGTCGGCCTATTTGTGCATGCATAGTGTGAATAGATTGTGTGTGTATCACACCTCAACATTTTCCGAAACTCATATTTTTTGAGTTTATCTTATGCTGAAAAACAAACAAACAACAAAATGGCTGATTACTACCACTGTCAGATAAATCTACTGCAGTAAAGGGTGTAACATTTCCCTCTGAAATGCAGTGGCGTATGATTATAAACTCTTCCAAAATGAAAATATTCAAGTGCCTGTAGGTTACCTAAGAATTATATTTACAGAAAGTACAATACTTGTGTAACAGAGAAGATCACACCTATTCATCTTCTATTGGGTGTAAGTAAATTGCTCCTCAAGGCATTGTGGAGAGTGGGAGTGTGACGCATTATTGCCAAAATTAAAAAGACAAAAGACAAAGTGGTGGAAAATGAAAAGCAAAATGTGTGGATAAATATCTTTTTGTAGTTTCTGGGACTCTTCTTTTGTGCATCTTCGTTCTCCAAGATTACAGATACAAAGAAATATGAGGTGCTGTCAGAGGGTTTTCAAACTGCCAAGCTGCAATGACAAAAAAGGAGTTCTTGTCAAAATATACCACGAGTTAAGAACATGAATTATTATTCACATCTCTCAACAAACTGAACGAAAGAAAAAGTTTGGCTTCTTTGAACTTGGATTGTTCGATAGACTACCAAACTAAGGTAACGGGCTGGATTACTTTGTTTTTGAATGCTGGATTATCAGCTTCCACCTCTTACTTCTTCTTCATCCAGTAAAATGTAATTTTTTCCCCTCCAGAGCAGCTAAATGTTTGTCTAACTAAAAGCCCAGCCTGCCTGCAGTCCTCTGCAGTTTGCAACTCATTTGTTGATGCGGCAGGTCCAGCATCCTGCCTATGGATGATTAACCAGTAAACAACAGCCTCTTTTGTTTAGACACCAGGGCCTGGACATAACGCACGGAAACAGAAAAACAGTAGGCCAGGACAGCAATGCAGAAACACAGGGATCAGGGCGATCCCTGGCCATGAGCATGGCAACAATACAACACCACAATACTCCTGGATTAACACACAGAGGGCGATTCTGACAGACAAGCATTCAGCGAGGGGAGACCTGGGCCTGAGGGTGAGGTGGGGAGAGAGGCCGGTGTTGACTTAAGATTATGTGAGTTTGTGAAAGAGACAGAAGCAGAGCGAGTTATTGCCTTTGGTTTGTGTTCCAGTTTGGATTTCCACAAGTGTGATGAGATTATAACGAGATTGTAAAGATTTCAGACAGCGGCAGAGCCTAATAACAATGCAGGTGTTGCTCAGTCCAAAGGTCTGGGCCAGCGCAAGATATATATATATATATTATGCTAATACAGTGGATATAATAATATTGAGATGAAATGTAATCCAAAGAGAGTTCATACAGGAAGGTAACTGATAATTCTGATGAAAGTCAAAATTTCCCCTTACCAACACTTTGGCTCACTTTGGTTTATAGTCCCTAGAGGATGTTTCTGTCATCAGATCAAAATTTCCTCCTATACTCAAGAAATATTAGAAAATAATACTGATACTACTACTATTTTATTACTTCTACTACTTATAATAGTAATAATAAAACTTTCCTTGAATAACACCCTGACACCAAAAGTTCAACTGTGCATGAAATATTGAAGTAGTATATAGCACTGAACCCTGTCGAGCACCTTTATGCTCCCAATGTAACTAAGTAAGTCTTTTATCTTTACATTTTGCTCTCACAACTAGTAAGGGGTTGAGAATTGCAAAATTCTGTTCTTCTTTTGTTTCATTGGCGGTACTGAACACTGCAGACTTCTAAAGGTCCATAACAAGACTTTACACTTTTAGTCTTGTATTATAATCTAACTTGCATCTGTTACTTTGTCCAACTCTCTTCTTACACTAAAATGCAACACAGTACAATAATGTTACAAAATACAGCCTCAGGAATCCCCATATAAAATTTGCATACAACATTGTAGGCATCAGAAAAGCAGTATTTGTAGCTGTTATACTTGTTTTCAATACATTTTACTGATGTTTTTATGTCAACTCCCTGTGGGTGAACCAGAATATTTCTATGTTTCATAGTGTCCAGCTGAGGAGAAGTGAAATGTATGACTTGCAAATGACTGAATTTCAGTTAGAAGTTAAAACCGCAGCACTGTGATAAAATCCGCCTTTGTATGCTTTATCAAGAGCAATTCCCACACTCAAAAGAATCCTTCTCGTTTCCATCACTGTTTGATGTTCAGTATGCCAACATCCTTTATATCATTACTTATATTTTTGTCAGTGGATGACCCACTTGACATTAGTAGGTATTTACAGCATGTCCCTCAGGGTCCCGTCTGTCAGCTGCTCTTTTACCCCGACGCTCTACCCAGCTGCAGTGTTACATCCCACATAAATGCATCATGTTGTAGTGTTCGGGATCTCACTCACTAACGACTGTCTGTGTGCACTTCTAAGCTATAGCTGAGATTTTGATCTTGATACTATTTAAAACATCTACTGTACTTCAATACATTTCAGAGGGAAATATTGAACCTTTTACTCCACTATTTATCTGGTTATAGTTACTAGACACATTCTACATCAAGAGCTTACATTAAAAAACATATAATAAGCTTATTAAATACAATCTATTTGCATTCGAAGAGTACACAACCTTTTTGTGAACTGGTACAAAAAAAACATTGTGTAGCTGCTGCATTTTTCAGATGTCTCTGAGCTCGACCAAAGAGACATTTCTCCTATAAATTTCTCAGATTGTTTTATTTAAATAGCTGTTAGAAGCCCAAAGAGGTCAAGTTATCTAATTAGACTATGAGTAGATTGGACAACGAGTAGGCTGGACGGATCACTGTCAGTAAGAAAACTCAAGTTCAAGTTCGAGAGAACTTGACCTTGAGTTTTCTCTTAGAGAGAATCTATGATCAGTAAACACAGTCAAAATACATAAAAAATATTGTATACAACAAATAGCCTATTGCCTTTATTTTGCTCCCAATTTTGCTTTAGCTGATTTGTTAAGTGCAGTATTTGTATTTGTGTGAGTGAGTGTTGAATGCTGCTGCAGCTCCACTACAGGCATTGCCAGCTGACCTTCTTCTGGCCTGCGAACCTCTTGATCCTGCAGGTTAACGTTTAATGAATTCACCAAACAGCCACATTCCAGGACATCCCGGCCAGCTTTCCCTTGAGGATCTGTGTCCTGATGCGGAGCAGCATGGAAAGTTTCCTCTGATTTCAAGGGCAACAGATGAATATTTGTCCAGGAGTTTCCAAGGGGAACAATGATATCAGAGCACCCGCAGCGCACAGGGATTTCCTGTTAATCTCAAAGGACCCTCATCCCTGTAGCCTTAAACACACTTCACCTTAAGGACAGGGAGGGGAAGGGTGTGTTTGTGCCTTTACTTGTGTGAATACTACGTGTGCTTGTGTACGGGTTTGCATTCAAGCTTGGATGTATGTATACACTGTATACGCATGTGTGTACAGATGTATGTGTGCAGGTATGTGTATTGTATGTGAGTTCAAAGGAAACACCCAAACTTTCCTTCACTCTCCATCATGTACTTTTAATTTCCAAGACTAAAGTGTATTAAGTATTCTTACCAAATCTCAGATTTTATCATATTATAGTTTTAGAGGAATGAAAACAAACAGAAAATAGAACAGAAAAGAACAACACAAAACAGAAAACAGCAGATCACATCTACAAAACTTAACCCACTACACAATTTTAAGATGAACTGTTATCTAAAGCATTTATTCCCCAGATAATCAATTTTTTAGAAACTCAACTTAAATCATTTGTCTCATGATAATGTAATGGGTAATAAATCACGGATTTGGCTCAGATTTAAGCCAAACCAGACACGTTGCATGTGAAAACATATGATAAATGAGACCCAGACCACCGTAGATATAAACCTAAAATTTCCACCTCTGTGAAAAATGAATTACAGTGTGTCAGTTCATATTTATATAGGAAGCTTTTATATGATGGAGCAGGTTTGTCTTCCAAAGGTAGCACATGCAGATAAAATCATATAAAAGCAGAGCTTGTGTGATGGTCTGTGTATAAATACATGTGTGTGTGCATGTCTATATTTGAGTGGGAGCACACGCGTTTGGTATATGTGTTCTGTAGTATATTTATCTTGACCCATGTAGTGTTTGTATGAAGTTGTCTGTGTAATGTAAATTCTGCCATGATTCTGTTTGTGAATGCCTGAAGAGTGGTGTATGCATGTGTTCTATATGTATTTATTTCTGTTGGTTCAGGCTTATGCAGGCTCTTCTGGGCTGAAAAACGGACAGGAGCTTCTCTTTTAGAAAGCCAGAAGTTGCCGACTGTCCTGTAACCTGAGGGTCACAGGGTTTGATCCCAGCTGAAGTGAGAATCAGTAGCTTTCTCTGGTTAAACGCATCAGATCAGGCAGGGCGAACCAACCTGGCGTCTGGCATACCCAACAGCCATTTTCTCTCTGATGCTGCCGTCTCTGCGAGTGACTCACACAAAATTCTTTCCAGTAATAATGAATATTGCTTTCTGGCACAGAGTAACTGGTAAAAAAGATGTGGGTCTGTTAAATAAAGAAAATGACCAATGCTAAATCAAACCAAGGCCTTGTATGCATTGAAATGGAATCAAGGCTCCTGACATAAATCTAATTTAAATAGCTTGGAAACATACAGAAGAAACAATGCAGCTGTTATAAATAAAAAGACATACATGCACGGACTTGTGCAAAATACACTCATATGCATAAAGACAGTAAAATGCCATGCACAGGGATGTAATAACTCTAATGACATGCATACAATATGAGGTATGTTCCTAATATCACTTTCCTGGCAAGATAACAAGCCATTACTGAAAGCGTAAACCTGTCAAGTTGAGTCTCTTCATTAAGACCAAGATTATTGTCCTCACCATCACAGTCAAAAATGCAGCGAGGCCACGCTCTTCACCACCTTTCAGCAAGGTAACCTGAGAAAAAGAGGACGCTTTTCTGGCACAAGCACAAATTCATGTCACATATGAGGTGCACTATAAATCAAATTTGCATAATATTTCACAAGTTATACTGCAACACTGCTGTGTGTGCATGTTGAAATGTGACTGAGTTTCTTAATAAAATCCAGAAACTGATCATTTCCATTCAGTGCAGCGAGAACAAGAATATTTTGACCAAGCTTACAATGAAAGTTATAGAGATTTAGGTTTGAAATCTGCAACACTATTCAGTCAGTGACTAAGCTTGAACATGTGCTCAGTGATGTTTTTGGTCTTCTGGCTACATTCAGATATTCACCAGATAACAAATTAGCTGAACCACAGCCTTGGAAATGGGAAACAGGTTTTGTTTCACGTTAAATAGATCAACATTCACACAGCACACAAAAAACTGTACTCTGTAACTGATGCTTTTAAAGTAATAACTCTAAACATACTTGAATAAAAGTTCATGTACATACTTCAGCGCTACACACAGAGCTCCCCAGGTATCAAAAATAGGAGTACATGTAGTATTTATACCGTTGTCTCAGCCTTTAGATGTGTTGGATGGATGGCGAGATGAGAGGGGAGAGAAGAGGGATGTCGACTTTGGAGGGGGGAATGTCCTGACAGGCCCCGGCATACTGAGGCATTGACTGTCACATTTGTTCTAGGCAGTGGAAAAATTTCACAACAGGCTTGAAAGCCCCTCAAACCATTTTCCAAAATAGCCCAGATCCGTCTCGCAATATGTTGAACCATCTGTAAACTTCAGTGTCACCTGTCCCCCTGCTCCCAATCTCCCGGCTGTAAATGTTCCTCTGTGATTTTTATACGGTCAGCGATAGGACAAGCTTCTTCTGGCATTTGACCCCTTATCAAATCTTTCACCAAACTTTAGAAAATGTGAATGTGAATGATTGATGAGTTGTAACATGAAGCGATGTTTGCTTCAAAGCGTCTGAGGTGTCCAGATGTCTTTTTGTATATGTACCAAACAAACTTGAATGCATTTTACCAGAGGGGTCAGCTTAGAGCAGCAACCTTTTGAACTAGGTACTGGGTTTAAAGGATTTGCTAAAGGAAACGTGGAAAATGATTAAAGATGTAGTGCGGATGGTTGGTAATGGTTGTAGTGTAAGTAGCCCCAGTGAACCAGAGCTAATTCATGTATAACCATCAGTGAGCCACACGTTGACAAGTCATCAACCTCAATCATGTCTCTGAGTGTGTTCACATTTTGTTGCAATGAGGTTTACTATTTTTCACTTAGACTGATTCAAGAGTGTTTTATTTTTGTACCCATGGCCTTTTCCCTGAGAGTTTGATGTGTTTGTTGAAGCTGTTGGTGAACTCGGGTGCAGCCCAGAAAAAACAACTCAAAACATTAGAGATCCGGTCTCCTGTAGTCAGCTGGTTGAATTTGTCATATTAGTGTCATCTGTCATTACTACAGCATGTATTAATATAAAAATACTTCATAATCAAAACATACTTTGATGAAACTAATTATTGTCGTTTCACCTTCACAGTGTGCTGCACTGAGAGTTCACACAACACGTCTGGTGAAAGCCAGGGTTAGGTTGAGCTTTGTCAAAGAAGAAGTGGACCAATTTCCTTCTCTTTCTTTTCATCTCTTTTTCTGTGTTATCAATATCACAATAAGAGCAATGCTATAATAAGGAGTGTCTTCCACATTTAAAAACAGTTACGTCTCCTAAAGACTGAAGAAGCAAACCTGGGTCTAATCTAGACTATTTTGACCACGTCTGCAAATACCATATGTCTCATCTTATTATATAGATAGCAGAGTGGGGCAGTGCTGCTGTGTTTGGCCTGTAAACTGGAAGTCAATGGAATAAAACTGTTCTCGGCTAAAAGCTTTACATTTGCAGATGCCAGCCCTCTTTCATGTCCACCGCTCTTGTAGAAGGAGTCATTGTCAGTTAGTTAGCCAGTTTCCTGAGATAAAGGTGTTACATTTTGAATGATGGTAACAATATAAAGCAAAATGCTGGGGATTGCAATTGTTGCACAACTGTAGATTAACATCTGCGTTGATTAAGCGTTAACTTCTCTCTAAAGGCATCCACACTGACAACCTGTACATTCAGAGTATTGTGTGGAGCTGTGAATGAAACCATCTACCAAACTGCACTATTGAAAGGTCAGCATTGTAGCTTTGATCTCATGGGAAACTATTGTTTCCAGGAAAACTTTTGAATAGTTGTTTGATCACTTTTCAGTATGTCACCCTTTTGCAAGGAGCACTCCCCATAAAACTGCCTCTAGTGTTATCACCCAGAAGGGTTCCTAACTCTAAAAACGGAAAATATTACCTCACGCTGAGCAGGAGAGCTGTGTGCACCTGTCACCACATTTTTTTCCTTCGCTGAAATCTAAACACCCAGAACTACAGAGACCCCAGGGGGAAAGTGATCACTCATGTCTTTGGTTGTAGGGGTTGTTATGTTCGTATTTAGTGAAACTACAAAATCACTAATGCAGCACAAATCTCAAAGAGCAAAAAGCAACAGCATCATTTGCGCTGCATTCCCACTAATCTTTTGGTAACACCCTGTCATCCCAGGACTGATAGAGATTTCACGCCTTGTGCCAAAGGGATGTAATTTCCTCTCACGGATGGCAGACAAAGAATTACTCTCTTAAGTGATGAGTGTTGGCTCCAACCAGGTGGAAGACACTGATGTTTTTTCTCCCTCCTTGAAAGTGATTTTGTGGCAGCAGATCACGTGAAGGATGACAGCATTGGAAGGTATGCAGAGCAGCTGTTGGGTCATGCACAGTACCACACTGGTACAATGTTTCTAGTGTAGCATCAGCCAGATCTGACAAACCCCCGAACAACTGGCAACCTCTTTTTTTTTTTTCTGTTTTGGAGAAAAGCATTTAGGCATGAAAACAAAAACAGACCAGCTTCACAGTGTCCGGTTTCATTCCAGTAAACTGTATCTATTTGCTGTCATCAGATAACCACATAAGATAAGATTTTTTTGTGCTAAAAACAACTTGACCACCTAAACAGAAATGAAACCGCCTCTTTGGCCTTGAGAGAGAAAAATTCTGCATTCATGTACTTAAAGTAAGTAAAGGTGAAGGAGTATTTCCAGCAAAATGTACTGAAAGCGTGATTATGTGTGTCTATGTAAATTTTAAAAGACTAAATAAAACACTGTGCTCAATTCTTGACACACTGATGTTTGCTGCTACAGTCTTACTTGGCCTGGTATGACCAGTATCTTATGGTGGCTTATATAAGATAATGTCCAAACTTTAAATAGGTATTGCTGTATAATAGATTCATTTTTCTGACTTTGAATGACCTCTAGACATGCTGTTACACCTGCTTCTAACATTCACGGTACCATTATTCCATAATAACAACTTCACAGTGGCCACTGTTTACCAACAGTTACAAAGGCTCACCTTAAGTATCAGATGAAAACATACATATTATGCAGAATAACCTCTTTCAGAGTGTTAATCATACATTCACAGAATGACACAAGCAGCATTTTTACGATGTGGCTGGTCCACATGGCACTACGTCAGACTACTATTGTAGTATATTTGAGGTTGTTAAATCTTTAGCGATACAACATATTTTGAATTAAGCATAAATTTAGTATGTAAAAACTCAAACTTCATCATGTTAATGTAAGGTTGTAAAATGTAGAAGTATGGAATAGAAGTATAAAGTTGCACAAAATAAAAATTAATGATTAAATTACAAGTACTTCAAAATTGTATTAAAGTACAGTATTTTCCAGCTCTGTTAGAGAGCGTTGCACATCTTTATCAGAGTCTCATCAGGTAATCTCATCACACTTCCAACTCTGATCTAACTCGTTTTCTAATAGAAAAGCCATCGTGCCTGAATGTCAGGCTTCATCTCCAGAGAGCGACAGTCAAACCTTTGTGCAAATTGAGTCATAGGTTGCACTGTTTATGAAATCACTAAATGGTGCAGCTGCAGATTTTCACAATACCAAGGACTTAAATGGTGCCAAGTTTCTTAACTTTGTTCCTTATCACTTTTTATTTACTGCGCTGTTGCCATAAGATACACTGCACAAGCTCTACTGCCCCCAGTCTGTCCTTGTCTGGCACAAAAGGTCTTCTTCATAGATATTACATAATACCACTATTAAGACATTTGGTGGGCATGTTAGTTCAAGACACCACACAACTTCAGAACTGAAAATACGTTGGTTATAGGCAAACCAAAACTAACACTAAAACTTGTGTTTGCTCGTTGCTCTCTTCTTCAGGGTTTTTTTTTTTTTTTTGTGGAAAATAATGTCAGATAAAGATATTTCAACTACAGCAGCTCTTATTGAACATGGTTCAGCCAAGCGGCACCCAGCTGGTACAACAGACTATCAATATTGAACTAAAGTAAGTAAATTCACAAGGTAATCTGCTTATCACCACTTACTGTGGATACTTGATATGCTGTGTCCCTGTGTTCCCTTGAAACGGGGACACAGCATATGAGTAACAACCAAACACACATTTTGTTTTAGGGTTTCTTTGGATGTGGAACGGGTGACAAAATTTCTAACTTGTGTTATAACATAAAAATGTATTTATTTATTTTGTGGGTGCGCCAAATTTTGGCAAAAGTAGGCTGTGTTGTTTTTAGTCACACTTTTTTCCTTTGAATTGAGACAGATCATCAGATCTTGTTGGCCTGTTGTCATTTCTTCGACCACAACAGGCAGTAGCCCTACAAAAATGAATGGAGGCTGTGCTTGTATCGTGCTGTGATATTCTTGTCTGAGCATGGCTTTATGATCAAGGTTGTGGGTTTAGGACACGCTACAGAGTCACTGTAGCAAAATAAGTTGATGCAAAGGGTCAAATGGGCTGACGGGGGCATTTAGAGTGCACTTGGGCCGCTGAAGTGCCCGTCTCATGTAATAACAGGGCAGAAATGATTCATGAAGATATCAAACGGGGTAAGTCTGTCACATCTGGGTGCAGACATATCCAGTTTAAATAAAAGAGAAACAAATCATATAAAGCAAATCTCTGACCTTGACAATACATAATAATGTGTGACAGTCTATATTTTCCAGGAATGAGGACTGTACAAACTTCATCGCTCAGGAGGTTCCCGCTTCCTTTAACCATAAAGCCTTACTCATGCTTTCAATCCCGACACAAATACGGGCTGGGCTTGACACACCCAGCTCCTCCATGAGAATCCGCACATCCTCTGCAAGACGTACACACACACACACATCTGCACCAGCCCACACATCCCAAACCACAGCAGCTCTGACTGGAAGCTCTGAATAACTGTTTAAAGATGTCTGCTTTTTTCTTTCTTTTTTTTTAGCCCTGTATGCTCCATCACCCTCCATCAGGCGGAGGAATGTGAGGGCTTGGCTTTGACTTGGCAAAAACAAGATTTGGGAAACTATGCAACTGACAAATATAGCAAACGCATCAGAATTATTTTCCTGACAGATGTGTTGTCATTCTGCTAATTTATGCAATGGCTTGTGGTTGTTTACTTCGGATGCAATAGCCATAATAAAATATAACAGAACGGCAGAGAAGAAGAGCGATGAATAGAATTGCTTTCCTGTTCAGGGTCACGGGGAGCTGGAGTCTATTCGAGCAGGCGTTGGTTGAGAGATGGAAAACCTCCTAGATAGACGAAGACATTCACACCTATGGGCAATTTGGAGTTTCCATTTCACTTGTCCTGCACTCATCCGGATGAAACCTACAAAGACACAAGCAAAACATAATATGCACAAATAACTTAAAGGGTTATTCCACCTAAATTTTTAAATTTAAAAAAAAAAAAAAAAAAAAAATTAAACACCCAACATATTATATTTACTTCATCTGGTAGCATGCAGTCATGCATATACTCTTGATTTAATTTGTTTAATGTGTTTTTAAGATTTCTGCCACCAAAATACAATGGAGAGGAATGGTGCTTGACCTTATGGCCCACTGATGACAGCCCTTGCATTTGCAGTATTGCAGCATTTATGAACTGGGTGTCTGTGGCGACATTCCCAGGAAAAATCACAAGCGGCGCAGTTAGTGCCGCGTTTAGTTTTCCATCAGCCAGCAGTGGTTGGCCGTCAGGGAGGGAAGGTGGAGCTAATGACTCAGACTTGCTCTTCATCTCACTTGTGTGTGAAGTGAACAACAAAGAAAATATCGATGACTACAGCCAAAACAACACGCAAATCCAAAGAAAAAGGAACAAATTCGACGTACAGATGAAGGCAAAGTGACCTTCAGGGAGGGCCAGTTGGGATCTTTGGGAACTGAGGTCCAAAAACACACCTGCAATTACTGCCAATTATTCGCTATTTGCTGCCAAAGACAAGTATACGGAGATCTTCAGTAAGTCACAGTTCTGTCAGTCATAGCTAAATTGTCTATGTTGACAAGTTCCACAGTTTAGCATAGCTTGCTCAACCCTATCACCAGACAAGTACATTGATATTAGACAATTCTTCAAAAACCTCGGATTAACTTCCATTGTTCAGAAGGGAAAAACTATGGTTATGAAACGCTACATGTGACATGCTGCACACCCATCCACCACCCTGACATCCACTCCTTACGTTTCTACATTGCCACATATAGGTCACACTACTTCCTCCGTCGCCACTGAACATTGGCTTTGAATGTAAATTGTGAGTTGACCTATTGCAAGTAATTTGAGACCTCAGGGTTAAAAGGATGAAGCTGCAAATAAACCTTTAAAAATGCAGACTGCAGTGACTGAATAGGGGTCTCTGTTGCCTAAATTACCCTAAACATAACAAATGTATTGAGTTACAATGTTTTTGTGTTGCCATTGTTACAAACATTGCTGCTATAGTGATATAAAGAGATCAGAATGCCTTACTGAGTCACTACATTTGCAGATAAACCTTTACAAATGCTGACTGTAATCTCTTCACTGTTGCCTTTGTAAGCAACACCACTCTTTTGAAGCTAGAAGGAGATATAAACTAGACCAATGCTGCTGATAACAAACTGACTAATGTACAAATGGAGTGTCTTACTGGGTCAGTGATGCTGCAGATAAACCTTTAAAAACACATTACTTGTTGACTGTGTAAGGTTCCCTGGGCTCAGTGTGCTGAGGTATTCTCATTCCTGAGGTACTTCCACACCTGACACACACATGGAGGGTGTGGCGAACTGAGGAGCCACGAGCCAATAGACACACTAGCTCACTGACACACACAGAGTGCCTCCCCGGTAGTTTTCCACAGAAATCTAGGCACGGGACGTGAATGATGCTTTCACACAAAATGGCCACCACTGGATGGTTTTCAAAAAGGCACAAAGCCTTCTTTTAACACGGCGGGAGTAATCTCCGGTTTTACTGATGCTACTTTGTGACAGGGTTCCCCCCTCAAGACAGAGCATGTGGCCCAGTCCACTCTCTCAAATACAGCGCTGCATTGTCTGTTGCTGTCAGCACATACTTACCCTCTGCACTTCACTTTTTTAATAGTAGATCAATTCTGAGGCGTTTGCTTTGATAGTTATCCAGTCAATCCATGCGCAGGAATTTGCCAAAGACATTTCACAGAGCTTTCAGTACATTCAAGGTATGGTAAGAGTTCCTTACGGACCTTGAAAACTCTTGATAGTATGTGGATGTGGGGGAAATAAATAAGGCCTTAAAGGTTTTTGAAAATCAACGGATAGCCTTGAATCCGTGTGATTACTTTTTTATTAATCTTCAGCACCCTCACTCAGGACCTCTCTTGATCCTAACATCACACTTCACATCCTGAGAAAAACAGTGAAAATGAATGGCCTTGAGACTTTTATTAAACTTTAGCACCGAGATTATCCAATACCTCTCTGTACCTTTGACTTTTCTTCATACTAATGTCAACACTTCACATCCTGAGGAAAACACTGTGATGGAAGTTTGAGCTGGTACAAGAGCAATTTGAAAATAAATGATAACAGTACAGGATTCATACGGGATATCATCGATGATACCTCTTATTTCCGAAACATTCAAAATATAAGTTGCTGAATGGCACAAAACAAAACAAATATGGTGCAACAGGACTGTAGAGGTTATAATACTTACTATCATCTGTCTTCTACGTTTTATACATTTGCATGGCCTGGGAAGCCCAGCCAGTTGCTCTGGTAACGCTGATAATAAAGACTAGTATCTGGTTCTCATTTGATTGAAATGATACGTTGTGCTGAGGAATCTCCCTGTGGCAGACAAGTGGAAGGAGTGGTTGCTATGCTGCGAACAGGCGGTTGCCATGTTGGGAAGCAACCGCAGGGCCAGTCAAACAAACATCCCTTCTCTGACTCACAGGCGGCCTCCCTCCTCCCTCCCCCTGCTCTCACCAGTCCACGGAGTTCCCTTCTCTAAAATCGTCCTGACTTGCCGTTAGTCTGTAATTATGCCTGATTTCTCACTCACTCACTTTCAGTTCCTCTCTTATTCCTCCCTCTCTGCTTTTCTCTCCTCAACCACACCATCCAAGTCCAGACACTGCCCACTCTGTTACCTTCTCTCTGCCTTTTCCTGTTCGCCTTCACTAGCGCACCGTTTTGACAAAACAGCTCCTGGACGATATTTTTAGGGGGTCGCCCCCGCCCATTTTCTTTCCACCTTGTTCCACAAACAAGCACTCAACTCCACTCCACTTCTGGAGGAGGAAAACTCAATTCGCTCACTCATTACAGCCTCATCTGGCATGCAGAGTTCAGCCCGCTGACCAAGTGCAGTTGTTTGTTTTGCCTTCTTCGTCAACAGTTGACAAGATGAAGATCAGATCAGAGCAGTGTTGTGCCATGTTTACAGAGAATCTGCCGCCATTTGGACAGAATTTGGACCTTACTCTTGAGTGTCTGCAAAGGTCAACCTGTGATGATAAGACCTTGTTGGGGGTTTTACTAGAAGAGACTACATGTACAAATAAAATGTACAACATTTGCATGCAGTAAAGTAGATGTATCAAGTAAATACAATGAAAATATGCAAGTAAAAGTACCTGAAAATCATACTTAAGTACAGTACTTGAGTAAAACTTTAAAGTTTTTGTAAGAGCAAAAGATCACTGCCGAACAGCAGTGTTATACATCTGTTGTTAGCTGCAGTGGCATAAGTTATCGATTGCTATATATTACGCTATATTTCCCAGAATTCAGAGATTCTCATAATTACATTTTGCTTTTTCCGACTATGTTCATCTTCGTCTGTTAGTTGGCACCGACATACATGAAACCTGAAGGTCATAGCTTGGGTTTCTAATGCAACTCAGGCTCACCTTAAATACATTAAAACAGCATTTTGGATGTGCAGTCTGATACAGCACCAAAATAAAGACATACTGATTGATGAGGACAAAATGAGGATAATTGGCTTCATAGTTCACAAAATCACACAGATTGTAAGATTGTTCCGTATGGACTGGTACCATCCAGTTTTTAAACGAAGTCAAAGGTCATGGGTTAAGCTGTTTTGCACACAGCCAGTGTTCCACCTCGCTGTCATCCAACCTTTGTGTTGGAGGGCGTGGCTCCGGCCTTTATGGTCTCATTGTTATGGTCATGTATCCAAGGAACATTCTTAGAAAAATAGGAGTGTAAAGAGCAGCAGATATCGGACCGCACATTTCCTCTGTTTGGGAATGCAACCTGCAGTGCTGGTGGGAGGATGGGCTCGGCTCAGAGTTCAAAGGCCGCACCCGGTTACTCCTCACAGGAGGAAAATTTGGAGAAGGAGGAGGAGGAGAGGGAGCCGTTGCTGTAGATGAGCAGCCAGTCAGGGCCGTGCAAGGTGTCCGGAGACAGAAGCTGGAGATAAGAAAGACACAAATAGAAAAGACAAGGAGTTGCTCCAAAATGACACATCCACTATCTGAGAAATGCAAAACTTATACGGAAGTCCATTCATGCCAGAGTAAAAAAAAAATTGTTGAAATGTTACGAATGACAAAAGTCAGAATACTTACAGTAAGTCAAAATGATGAGATACATGCCAAAATCTTGACTTATCTCACAAATTTTTCTTAATATTATCTCATGATTTTAATATTTTTCTTTTTTTCATTAACTTTCCATAACTTTTTTTTCTTTTCCTGGCAGAATTGGGCTTCCATAATGAAGCTATTTTAAGCACAAAAGGAAAAGGATTGATGGCTCTTTGGTCCATAGCTTAGAAATTCTGGTTTGGTGATAACACATGAACAGAGTTAATACTCGTCTAAGATGAATCCATAGATAGAGTTTTTGGACTTGAACTCATCACACAGAAAACCCCTCAATCTGTGTGGAGTGTTTTTGTAGTAAAATACCAATCTTCAGCTCAATGTTTTCAGAACATTCATTTTACATTTCTGTCATTATCAGATAGCAGAGGGACTTTTAATGAGTGCGACAGTAGCATAAGCTTCATCTCCCAGATCATCTATATAGCAACCAGTCAAAGTCAGTGGTCAGAGCCGTGGCAGCCTAACAATAACTCCTAGTGTAGTCAGGTAGGACAAAGAAATGCTGGAAAAAGGGAGATGAAAGAATGATGGTAAAATCAGGAAGGATGCAAGTCATTTTTGTTGTTTTCCTGACCCACAAAAGCCTCACTAAAAGTTGTGGCACACCGCTTTGTTGTGTCGGCACGTTTCATAGGTTTTAAATGAAATAATGACACAGTGGTTGAGTCTTAGAAGTGGAAGAATCGTTGCCTGAGGACATGGGCAATTTAGCAGAAGTGTGCAGACAAGTTGGCAGAGAAGTGCTGACAAACAGAATGAAAAACTAAAGTAAGGGAGTGAACTTAAACTAAATTTGGGAGTGGCAGACAGGCTGGAGTCATTTACATAGAGGATTTTCAAAGAGCACAAGCACACCACAGGCTGATATTTAAATGCAGTGTGAACTGATGATATGTTGATAATTTAACTGTTTTTTTTATTAAAAAAAAACACACCTTTTAATTAAGCACTACCTGAAATGCTAAAAATGTACAGCCATTAGTTATCTAATTTAGAGACTTTTAATTAATAATAATACCTTGGTGGGTTTGTTATTAAAATCTCACACTACCCCTGCATAATATACACTTGCTTAATATAGATTTGGACTGACATCATCATCATGGTCTACCATGGAAACTATGTGGCCATACTCTGCCTAAATGGAAGAAAACCACTTTTAAACGACACACAGCTGCTGGGAAAAATCTAATCTCTATTAAATAGCAAGAAGTTTATAACATAATGGCTGGTCACCAGATAAATCTTCAGGACAAGCGGGAAACATTGCTGCGGCTGGAGGTTTATTTCTGATGTGAAATGGTATCCCATCCTAGCCTCTGAGTTTATCAGGAGACAGAGAATTACTCTCAGATGTTTTTATGTGTTTCCACTAGTGCCTCTAGTGGAGAAAAACTAGAGAGAATCTGGAAAGATGAGCAGAAAGAGAGAGAGAGAGTGTGTAACCTGTTTCCTCCAAAGCCTCTGAGCAGTTCATCCCTTACCCTTGCAATATCCCTTTGTGTATGAACTATGCGATGCACGTAAAGTTTTCTCTGACTTGAGAGAGACAGTGAAGAGAACCTGCTGACCTCTGCTCATCACAGCAGCCAGGCTCTGTTTGACTGACAGCTTTTCCTCACACAGGTCGTCCATGTGCTCGTCCCCGTTTATCTTTGGACTGTGTTTCAGTGTGTACTGGAGCAGCGCAGTGCCGCCTCACTGTGTAACGTCGCTGACGCCTGGAAACTGTCAAACTGATTAGATGCAGCCATTTGTCCTGACACAAGTAGCACCTTAATGCAATTTGTACACGCAAGCGTTTGTGCTTGTTCACATTATGTGTGTTTACAGTGTGTTTGTGTGCATCAAGACCAATTTGTCTCAGTCAGCTTTTACTGACACATCCGCTCTGATTTTCTTTGAAACTTTGTTAAACAGTTGGTGAGTCATTATTCAAAGGGATTGTTGCATTCTAACGAGCAGATGTAAAATGGCTGCAAACTAAAACATTCAGCTCCTTTTATAGAAGACATACTTTATGCCTTCGTCATACAAAAATTAACTCCAGCGGACACACACGGACTCTGACATTCTACTTCAAATTGTGTGTGAGAGAGTGTTTATTTATAGTGTCAGCTATTTTTAGAGTAAATGTCTGCACTTGTCTCAAATTAAGTTTCATTTTTAACCCGAAAGGTCAAAACAGAGAGAGAGAGAAAAAAAAATCATCTGTGCTCCTCATGGGATCAGGCGGAGCTGGGAGAAGAAACATAATTTGTCATTTTCGGGGCAGATGAGAAAAGAAAAAAACACTGGTTCATATCCACAGACTTTTATTACATTTCGACGGTCCAGACTGATTTTATCATGTAAACTGATGATTTTCCTCGACATTTCAGACATTTTAGACCCAAGGACAATCACCTCTGGGGGTGTTTTCTGAAAGTATTTTACATTTTTAGCTTTCCATCTGTTGTTTACTATCCACAGACTGGACATGTAACATTGTTAAAGAAGACCTTTTCTGCATTTAACGTTCGCCACCAATAACGTCACATATCAGACCAACATTCTCCATGTTTTTGCCTGAATGTGATTGGTTCTCATGGTACTTTTGGCCTGTCAACATCAACTTTATCATGTTTGGCGTAATTGCTCCCAATAGACGGATCAAAAAGGCACACTGTGGTACTTATGAAATCACAAGCAGAATTGTGTGTGTTTGTAGGGACTGAAATTTAGACATTTAGACAAGTTACTGAAGTAATTTAAGACAGACTCTTTCAACGCAAGATTTCCTTGCTACATCTTTGAGCACAATCACTCAGCAAGCACTACACGTCATTTGGCCAAGACCGTGGATGAGTTTCATGTCAAAATGAGATATCTGTGATTACATGAGTGGTACCTCTTTAGGATACTAAACTGAGAGTGTTAAAAAAAAAAAAAAGAAAAATTAGCTCAAAACCTATATGGATGCGTATGAAACACTAGGGGGCTTTAATTTGAAAGGACGGACACAGGAAGTAGTGACACTCAATCACTCATGGACCGGACATTAGATAGCTGGTCCCTGCGGTTATTAGATAGTTACTTACAGATAATGATATGTCGGGTAGGAAATCCAAGGTGTCGGATGAATTCGAGAGGTTAATGGACGCCCTGAGAAGGTTTTTCTGACACATTCAGAATCATTACCTGTTTTGTCAGTGTTGGCGCGGGTCACTTTGTGCGTGCGTTTGTAAAATGTATATTTTAAATGCTCATTATTACTGTTGTGAATTTCTCTGTAATGTAGCATAGTGTTAACAATGTTACTTATCACCCCCCCATAAATAACTAAATAAGTTAATATCATCAACATGCGACAATAGTCAATTAGTTGTCGACTCAACACCTAATCGAGTACTAGTCACCTAAGAAAATCAGCCCCAATGGTCGTTTTAAAATTTTAACTTATAAAAATATAATAAAGGAAAACATCACTATCCACGAGTAGCTTTAGTGATGCCGAGAGGTTTTTTTTCTTGCTTTGCTACAAACCTCTCTCCACTCCCACGCTGTCATTGTTCACCCTCATCATAGTCACATAACTTATAGAGAGAAATGTGAATTTCTTTCACATTGCTCTGCCGTACGACATCTTGGCTGTCATAATGTTAAAATGCAAATCAGCATCCCCACTGTACACAATGAACAGCACTAAGTTCATTTGCTACAGTTCAGTTAGGTAGTTAAGTTTAAAACAGGCTCTGCCTTGGATGAGCTCACTCTTTAGGAATCTCACCTCTTCTCTTTTAGTTTGTCTCACTCTCAGACAGAAACACACACACACACACACACACACAACATCTCGCTGTGCCAAGGATGTCAACATCGTGCCAGAGCGAGACAAGCCTTCCTCCACATTCCACTCAGGAAGTGGTGTAAGGCAGATAACGAGCAAATGGGGAAGGGGATCAGTGTGTAGTTGAGTGTGCATGTCTATGTATCATGTGTTAGAACATCAGCCATAAAATCTTGGATAAGCAACACAAGTGGCCAAGCTAAGGCTAATTAATAACAACCAGGAAGTGTGAGATTTGTTTTCTTTGTGCAGCTGAACATGAAATTAGAGGCGTTATCTCGGCTCCTCAGGTCCCCGGTCGCCATTTTTTAATTGATCCCTGTAGGAAAACTCTGGTCAGTGGTCAGGCTGTGGAACAACAGCTTTGGAGGGGGTAGAGGTCTTGATGAAGGACACTTCGGTAGAGAAAGGGAACGATAACTGCTGTTTAAACAGTTGGAAGTCAGTGAAAAACTCCCTTTTGATGTTCAGAGACTGACATGAAGTTGTTGGATGAGTCGCCGCCCACATCTCAGATTTGTTCAACAATTGAAATAGACCAGACCAATTACAGCTCTGTAGGCGGGAGAATGGGGACGTCATGGTCATACTTACCTACCTAGTCACATCCATGAAGAATTCAGACAGAAAATGGACGTTGAGGAGTTAAATAGGCGGATATTTCCCTTAGGAGTTGGTGGAGACCAAATCAGAGCTAAAAAGAGAGTTAGTATTAGACTTACATTCGTCAGGTGGTCGGAAACATGAATGCTAATGTTGCTGCATACCTGGATATATAACTGTAACTGTTTGCTAAGATGTAAGCCATAACTTTATAAGATGAAACAATTTCAGAGCTTGTTTTGGCACTCCTCTGCCCTCCAGTGGCCAGAAATGTCTGAATACAGCTTCAGATAATAACTATTCCTTAAATTCCAGACATATTAATCTTTTTAGAACTGTAAAGGAAATGTTCATAACGTATTATAGTGTAGTGCAAGTTGTCTTATCTTATAAATCTCTTTCTAATGACAAAACAAAAGTATACGTTTTTTTTTACCAGACACATCAGTGCAACAAAATGCACTTCAAACAATGTGGTTGTACAATGATGTGGGTGGTCAAATCAAGCGCTCCTCCTCACTATGCCCTGGCCGTGGGTGGTGGTGGGGTGGGGTCAGGTGGTCTCATTCACCCATGGGTGGCTGTGAGACAGTAATGGCCCTGCATGTGTCTCTTTGTGCAGCCTGTCAGTCTGCGCTTCATTAACTGCCGATCTGCCTCTGCAGTTGTTTTGTTCTTCTGTCATTTGTAAGCCTCATTGCTCTGCTCTTCACCCTGTCACCTCTCCGTTTCTCTCATCACCCTTTCGCACCATTTCCATTCTCGCGCGCTTCACACACTTGCCACACACTCTCTCTTGCACACTCGCTTGTTGTTTCTCTCCCTTCTTTTCCCTTTTTCTTTTTCCTCCCGTTTTTTTTTTAAAATAGCCCTAATTCCGTCTTTACATGCCCTGTTAGCGTTCAACCACTAACATCAGCAGGCCGAGGTGTAGCTCCATTGAAATGTCTGTATAAAGTCTCCCTCACCCATCTCTCACCCCCCTCCTCCCCTTCTTCCCACAATCCTCTCTGCCTCTCAGCCTAACCGACCGACACAGAGTTTCCTGGCCTCGGTTCAGGAAATTGCCGCTCCAAAGAAGGAGGAGGAAAAGGAGGAGGAGGAGGATGGAAACTTAGACGGCTGCTTTGCCTTGGATACAATAATAAAACACACACACACACACACACTCACACTCACGCACACATTCAGAGAGTAAAAGAGAGACACACTGCCTGCCTTTGTAATCAACTGCCTAAATGTGTCTGTTATCAAGACATAGTGTGGGAAAATCTAGACAAATGAACAAGGGAATATGAAAGGCATCATTTTGGGGTGTGTTCCTATTTTTCTCTCCTTTTCACTCTGCGTTCCCCTATTCTTGCTCTCCTCTTGCGCTTCTTCCCTTCATCACTCTTCTCTGAAGCCTTTATATGAATTCTGTAATAATGCTGGCTTCAGCTATCTGTCGAAGTAATGGGTTTTTTGCATTACAACACACTATAGGCTTCCCATACGTAACTGATCCGTAACGTCTCAACTCAAACTGACATGTACAGATATATAAGCCACAATGCTAGTGCAATATTTGGCCCCTGGTTTGCGAGAGGGAGCAGTAACACTGTTGGAGAACAGCGTTGAGTTGAAAAAAGTAAAGATTTTAATAGTTTTAATATATCATTCTGTCACCTATTAACCTACAATCTGACAGTGCTTCAGAATAGTTAAAAATTAAACTAACATTTACATGACAAAATGTATGTTTGAAAGTGGTTTCTTTGTCTCACATGACCCTTCTTCCATTTTTTTTGTTGCCTCTTTCTCACATCTCTGTCTTCTACTCTCACCTGCCTTGTCACGTCACTCTCCTTTTCTGTTTCTCTTTATTAACAGTCTCTCTATCTCCCCTCTCCTTCCCTCTCTCCCTAACCTTTCTTTCTCATGATCCTGTGGTCCTCAGCGGTGAAAGAAGAATTGGGTTTTTTCCTCTCTGGTGTTCCTCAGTGCTGGTGACTCAGTCTTGCCTTTGAATAACAGGGTTCCCTTCTTCCTTTCTGGTTAACCGGCCAATACAGTATGTGTTTCTCAGTGTGTTCTGAATGGAGTTTCACCGTGGTGCTTGGGGAGGGAGGTAAAAGGAAAACACATCGTATCTGCATCATATAGCTGCAAGATACACAAATAGCTAGTAGCTAAAAGGATCATGGGTGCATGGGGCGGAAAGAGAAATTCTAGCTTACTGATCAGAGGTTTAAATAAAGTTTCACAGAATCTCCTTTTCTGGAAGACTGGAGCCTGTTTAAGAACAACACTGTGGCTACAAGAGGTGGAATTATTATTATTTTTTCATACAGGGAAGACTTTGATCATTGTTACTGGAAGTGTCCTTCAACCAGGAATCCAGCAGCAGCCATTCTCCACTCTTGGTCTTCATCTCTCATCGTCTCGCCTGATGCCATCTGGGTTTCCTCACTCCCCAACGCCACGAAACCACAGATCCTTGGTCCACGCTTGGCTTCTAAAAACCCTCACACACATGCAGACACAAGGACAACCAATTTGTAGCAAGTCCGTATGAGTTTGCATGTATGCACACATTCTTTCTGATAAGAACACACAACAGCCAAAAATGCCAAGAACTGTATACTCACACTCAGACATAAAGTTCATGTACACACACACAATCACAATCACTGGAAAACCACAGTGTAGTGAGCCAGAATACTCTGCAGATGACGTACATCCTGCCCTGCCACGAATACCCCTCTGTGCTGCTTCTCTGTCAACACTGGTGTCTCCCCTTTTTCCTCTAGTTGTAACGTGTTGGCGGCACGTTGCTATGACAAAAGTAGGTTGCCATTACAACATTGGTAAGGAGGTTACATAACTGAGGGATGACTGGCCATACCCCCCACCCCCTTGCAGGGTTCTGCGGGTTTGGAGGCAGGATGAGTTTGGACACCGCACTGGGCTCTGGGACAACACGCTCGAGTCGTGCCAGATGGGACGAGTTCTGATCCAAAATAAGACATCAGAGGAAAAAAAGGTTCCACCGAGAGAGTAAATGACATGCTGTTTCATAGTTTACAGGCTTGATTCAAACTGGCCCGAATAGTATTTTTAATGGACGATGATTCCAAAATGAGAAGTATGTTTGTTGGACAAATGGTGTGACGGTTGTAAACCAAAGAGAGGCGATCACCAAAGCAGTGGTTTGCAAACTGTGGTGCAGAGACTTCCAGAGGCCCTGGAGTGGATTTTAGAGGATCTCTATAAAAAATGTTGATCAGTTTGGAGTGTGAAAATGTATCCGCCATATAGAAAAAAAACAACTAAAAAATGTAGTGTCCATGGCATGCTAAAAATTCCACAATACAACCCTCTTTTATAGATGTGAAAAGTACCATTGTGTGAATCCACAGCTGTCAGTAATGACACAAAATGATGATGATAAGTGTCCAAAATGTATATTTACTGCTCACTATTCAGGTAACAATTTAGTGTCTATTAGGGAGTAATGAATCAGAGCCTGGTTTTGGACACAGCCCAAGATAATATAGCTACAAGTTTAGCCTCAAAATTTCATGTTGATGTTTTAGCAAAGCTTTAAAGTCATCAGTCAACTGGTTAAAGAGTGAACCAGTTGCAAATTACTTTTGGTCGCAGTTAATTTAATTTGTTTCAAAGTACCTATTAACAAATCGCCTACTGCTTACAACACAAAGTGAGGTACAGTTTCGTGCTTTCATGAACTAACAGAGGGAAAGGGAACCTGACAGGTAAACCACCTGAAACATGTTTAAAAAGCTTGTATACTGTAGAGCGTGTTTAAATAAAGACATACATTTTTTTTCTTGGACAGTTAAAGATTATAATTCACCATCATTCATGATTTTGATGCTTAAAACAACTATTTAGATTTCAGAAACAGATCTAAATTGTTAAATGAGTGTGGCGCGTGAATATATTGTTTTAAATATTCTATTCCTAAGTAATAAGTCAGATCCTTACACTTAAGGAAAGAACTCAGGATGTTTGTATATCAGGAACTCAAGAGGAAAAAGGCATGAGGCGGGAAAGACTAGCAATGTCGTCTGCCACATGTGAGGGAATTCCGTAGGATGTAGGAGAGTTTGTCAAAAGCCTGACAGGGAAACCCTATCATCCCATGAAATTCCTTCCAAAGCCTCTAACCACACACACACACACACACACACACACACACACACAGGCTGAAATGTACAAAGATATGCATTCAGTAGGCCTCACAGACATACTCACACACTCTTACACATACGCACAATAGAATTCAAGCGAACCACATGCTAGACAGTAGAGGTAAGTAGGGAAAACCCATGGAAAAAAAGATCAGACAGAGGCAACCGATTAGCGAATGGCAACGTCAGTATCCCCGCATGTATGAGGACACCCCTGTGGCCACGTGGTGCAGCCAGAGCGGGTGAGTGAGCTGTGCGATGGAATATATTTTGTGTGGCTGGACACGTAGGTCGGGAGCAGGGATTTCCTCAGCCTGTTAGTGGAACGCTGCTCTGCTAATGGGGCTTCAGTTGATGTGTGTAAATCTGTCCATGAGCCAGGTCATGCAGGCACACGCCCTCATCCTCTGGCTCACATTGTCCCATGTCAGAGTATTGTATGCTGCCTGGTAGCAGTGAGGATATGACGCCATGTTTTGGAGCTCTGGATGTGAAAACGATACCCCAGAGAGTGCTCTCTTGTTACCCAAATAGGCCTCAGCTGGCTGCTTCCGTGTATTGTCACCATGGGGTGGGGGGATGAGGAGGGGAGGGGGGGTACAGTAGGCTTGGCAAGGACTCCCCCAATGGATTCTCTTCAACAACTTAATCAGGAGGGAAAATATCAAAACATGGTGGGGGAAATGATCCCGGAGGGTGTAAACTACACTGTGTACTTTTTCCTTTGAGCTGACAGGGGAAGCTGTGTCATGGATTGCTAAGAAAAGGTTTGATGTGATTGGACAGGCTTTCCTTGTGCCTGAAAACATTGCAGAACAATGACATAACTGAAGCCTTGTAGGGTTTCCGCTGAAAGGTACTGAAGGAGTACCGCTTAAAGGAACCTTTTGGCATGGGTATGCTCAAAAAGAACTAGTTTGTACGATGTGTTTGTAGCTGTTCCAAATCGCTACACTCGAGGAAGAGTGAAAGGCGTTCATAGTGTTGCACTCGGAAAAAACATGGAAATAGTTGTTAAAATAATGAGAAAAGAGAGCAGTTCAAACCCTGCTCACTTTCTTACCTGCACAATCGCTGGGTGAAGTGGGTGTGCTCGTCAGATTGGTTCAGAAAGCCCACCCAGTTCTGACATCAGAAAGGTGTGGCACTTCTATGGGAGTATACTGACACTTTAAGGTTCCTCCTTCACTGAGTAGCAATCATATGGTAAATGGTTGCATTTATATATGCAAGGTTTTTGTAAATGTGTGTGGTCCAGCGATAGTAGCAAGCCATAACGCAGGGCGCCAACCATTGGGAGCAATTTGGGGTTCTTGCCTATGCACACTTCAACATGTGGACAGGAGGAGGTCGGGACTGAACCCCCAACCCTGTGATCAGTGGACGACACACTCTAGCTACAGAGCCACAGCCGACCTACATTAAAAAATTAAATGGACATTTACAATAAACAGCAGCCTAAAAATAAGAGGGAAAAACCCCCAAAATTCTTCTTTAACATCTCAAACTCTAAATTACTGAGTTGTAGTGGGCAGCTGGCAGCTGAATAAATGAATACTTCAGTCACTGACATCAAAAAGGATGTAGCTATAAGAGCATACAGTACTCAGTGACTTTTCCCTGGATAAACAAAGGTTAAAAACAGGAGTTGGGAGGCAGCCTGTGATATAACAGCCTCAGATGTGGGTGTACCCACATGTGGTCTAGGTCTTTTTCCCTTGTTAGTGGGGTAGCTGGCCTCAGGCCGAGATCGGTCTTGGTTTCTAATTAATTCACTTACTGAGATAATCTTGTTCTGCTAATGATCAAAGTGTGGCCTACTGTCCCTAGCTGACCTGCTCATTCTCCAAATGTTCCTCCAGAGCTAACGATCAAACCTCTGGAGTTAATTTGGAGGTTTCCATTGCTGGGTAATGTCTGCTCTTTTGTTTGCAGGGTATAGGAAATGAAAAGCATTGCTTTTCAGCAACCATAAGTTAAACCACAAGTTCAGATGTGTAATTTCTGGTTCAGACCAGGATAAATGGAACTGTTCACAATTATAACAGCACCTGTAAATAATTTAGTCAGGACTTTTAAATGTGAGTGAACCAAAGACAGAACTTTATATGTAAGGCATTTTGATGAGTTGCTTTTGTCTGGCAGCACTGACATTGAGTGAGCAGGTTTGCAGTGTCTTGTTGAGGTGGTTAAGTGTTGCAATGATGCAACCTGTTTGGTTCAATTTTTGGGTGACAGATTGGTGTCTCCAACCACAATGTAACTTCAACAACAACTGCGGTACCCTCATTGCACTTCAGCCCTCTGATAGTCCTTGCCAAGTCACACTGTGACTTGTAAAAAGTAGGATAAAAAGGACGTGTTTAACAGAACTGTGGAACTGAAATCAAATGAACCTGACTAACTAAAATAAACATATTTATTTAGTAAATGTTTTTAACATTTTGAAAGTCTTCCACATAATTTATTTTTATACCTATAGCACAGCCAATACATGTGTCAGCCCGGTATAAATGTTAGGATAATTAGGATAATCATGAATGTTATTAATCGGCATCTGTGTGTTACTTTATTATGAATAAAAGTGTTCTGACACAAGTAGAGCCCAGAAATTGATCTTTCTGCTTATGTGAAGGGATAAGTCTGAATTAATGACTTTCTGTTTGTGTGTGATCCTAACCTTAACCCTGAAGGGGACATAAATGTCTGTCCCAAATTTCATGCATCCAATATACGTGGAGACATTTTTCTCAAAACTACAAATGTCAACCCTGTGATGGAGCAAGGAGAAAAGTAAAGGATCACCAAAGTCAGCAGGGCACATTGTCTGGACAAAATTTCATGGCAATCTATCAAATAGTTTATTTAAGATATTTCTCAAATTCAATCCTGCCAAAAACATTAACAGAAGAACTAAAACAAAATCTAAAGTACAGCTACCAAACCAAATTGAAAATAAACTAAAGTAAAAATTAAAGACTAAAAAAAAATAAATATATATATATATATAGTCAAATGAAAAATTCCATATTACATGACCGATCTTTATCATGCACCTTTGATATGTTATGACACTATTATACACATGAACAGGCGTCCCTGTAGGTTAATTGGGGTAGATGTCAGACAGTGTAAACTTTCCATGTTGGATGAGCAAACGTACCTGACACGGACCTCATGTAGTGGAATGCAGAGAATGCCCTCAACTGGTGAAAGTGTAAACAGCTGAAACAATAGAGAGTGGAGATCATATCATGGAAGACTCGTTTACCAGCTTCAGTTTCCTGGGTTCATCTGAAAAGGTTGGCATTGTGAGTGTGGCACAAACACACATACACACATACAAACACACACAATAGATGTAAAGCAATTAAGCACACAAGCATATGCACACTTTCAGAATGGATAATCAGGAACAGAGACACAAACACACTATTCACTGCATTTGCATGCAGCCTGAGCAGCCTGAGCACCACAGTCAGAAGCATGCGCGGCCTCAGTGACCGCAGGGAGAGCTACGAGCGTTAATTCCTTCCACGGCTCCATGGTGCTGCACATTGTGAGCAGAAAGGATTTATTACAGCGAGAGGGGCCATGCGTATTCTCCAGCAGCCACACAGAAACAGTGAGGCTCCTGTTCAAGTGTCCTGCACAAAGAGGAATGGTAGGGGCTTTACAGTGGAGCTAATAACAATCCCATCACACACACACACACACACACAAGATTACATCGTGGGAAAAATACAGGGCGAGGGACCATCATGCAAAGAGTGGCAACTAGTTCCAATAAAGATCCTCCGGTGCTGCTAAAAAGTAGCCATGGATATCATCCCTTGTCAAAATTGTCTCATTATTTTTCATGGTTATCATTATGAATAAAAATGTATATAATGTCATAAAAAGTCAAGGTCCAGGGGGATGGATCCACATTTTGCTGTATGTATATGATGTACTGTATATGTAGCATGTTTGCCCCGGGACCCACTGGTGTCATTTGCCTGATAAGATCTCTTCTCAGACTGCACAGCTAGTGCTTGAATAATATCTCCTTCACTCTCCTGTTGTTGTAGTTTTGTCGCACTTGTGAAAAAACCTTTTCAACTTGAGGAGAAGTCTATTTAAGCAGAATAAATGAATTTATAATTTTAATAATTTTAAAGGGTGTTCAGACTGAAAGTGAAGCAAATTTCTGAGGATAAGATAGGTGATTGAACACAGACTCAGTATGGAGCCTATGCGGAGAGTAGCTTTTCTGAAAGGCATCTTCCTCCACTTTTTCTCTGCAGTTGCAGCTCTGCGTGCTCTTTTCACCAATAACCTCTGATATGTATGAAAGAAATGTGGCATTAACAACTGTAGTGGCAAACAACATTGATACTACCACAACCTACAGCTACAGCTAAGATGTAAAACAGGTCACCTCCTGTCTGCCCTTCTATAGAAAACACTTTACTGTTTGCAACAAGGAATGTAAATGTTTTTACTTAGACAGTATTCTTGTACATGGAATATACTCATTCCAAAAGTACCAGAGCAACCTGCTCATTAGTCGACACTGTCAAACAACAGCTGCATCGCGTCATCACCGCAGCTGTCCACCTACTGATAGCGATATGTTAGTACATTCCTAATCTGCCCAGACAATCCCTGAATCAGGACCTGGAATATACAGTACCACCTGGAGACAGGGGGAGGAGGGAGGGGGCAACCCAATGGCACAGCTGGGGCGTTAAATTCCTTGGTACTGATGATATTCTGTATGTGTGTGAATTATGTTTTCCATGGTTTTGCATGAGTACATCTGGGGAATACCTTTTATAAAAAGAGGGATTACAGGGGAATTTTCCAGTGACTTATGTGTTGAACTAATTCTGCATGTTCCAGCATTAGTTATCTGTGAATCACCAGTTGCCAAATGAATGTGTGTATTGTACAATCACAGAAAGAAAAAAACATATTTTTCCAAACAATTTCTCTTGGGGATGAAGCCAAAATACGACTAATTCAGCAAGCACACTGCAAAAAGTGGAAATTCTACAGTGGCTGCATTTGTCTGTGTTTGTGTCTGTGTGTATGCGTAATGGCTCAGCATATCCACACATTATACTACGATAGGTGTACATGTGTGATTTCCATGCTCCTGGGGCTGTGCTTTCACGCCTCAGTGGCTTTAATTGAGTCCAATCATGGAGCGGGAGCCCCACTTTGACATGAATTAGTCCATGACATTGTGGAAAGTGTGTTGGCTGGCTCAATAGACGTCTGTTTTCAGGGACACCGGGGGGTTGTAACAGGCCTCAGAGCGCTGTCTCTCCGTCTGGACAGCTGGTTGGGAAACACATGACCCAGTCAGTGCAGGAGTCTGCCAGGGTCGCCTTGATGCTGATCTGGGCTCCAGATCAACATGTGAAGCAATTTGTCAAGTTGAGTGAGCTCTGTTTAGAGAGAGGAAACATTTTGCTGTATGCTTTAGCAATCAAGGACACAAATACAAAGGAGTGCAAACTCATTACTAAGGAAAATTAGTTTTTCTTTTTCTTTTTTACAAGTTGGGTCTTATTTGTGTAGGTCTGGCCTTTATTTTCAATTTTAACCCCAACTCTTACCTTATTAATCAAATTTCCAGTTGAACCCAATTATCTTAACCACTTCTGTGAAAGTGAAAACACAGTGAGTTTACACAAAGGCACCATTAAAAACATCCATTGCGCAGTAAAACTGCATGAGAGCACAACCACAGCAGTTAGTTATTCATAAAGTTGTTCTTAAAAAATCTTGCTTATAAGAGATAAAGAGTTTAAATATTTGGTTATAGTAGAGTTAAGTGTTATAGATTAAACATTCAAACTGGCAGACCTGTTTTAATCCTGTCTGACTGCTCGAGTTGCTTCCCTTCAAGCATTGTGTTGAGCAGACATAGTTGAGTATCCCAGTAGTTAAATAAAAATTAAATAAAATTAAGCTTTGTGAGTAAAACCCATTGTTATAACTGATTATAACAATGGGAATAACAACAAAAAGAAGCCCAAAGTAGTTAAACCAGCAACTTTCTTTTAATTATTTTAAATGAAATAGTGTTTTGGTAGCAGTAATTATTCTTAATTATCAATTGTAATATAGTGCTCTTAATAATCAATAGTAACATACTGGGACCCTAACATTTATCTAATATCATTCAAAAAGCATCATCTACTTATATGTTGTGCTCAGGGAAGATGGAGAAGAAAAGATTAAACAACACCAAAACTCTGAATATACTTTCAGAATGATGTTTTCCCTCCCAACACTTTTACTAAATCAATATTTAGAGCTGTTGTCTGTGTAGTGCTCTTGATGCCTTGAGGAACTAATGCAACAGAGAAAGCTGAAAAGAAGAGGCAAGCTCAGTTCTGCCCATCAAGCCTGAATGTGTCCTGATGATTACCTAACTCACAAAGAACGAGAGGTGGGATAAAAATCGCTGCCAAGAGAAAGCTTTTGATATGTTTCACCTTTACCAGATAAATAACAGCCCTCAAGAAACTGTCAGAAAGATCAAAGCTGGCCAAGTCTCAGCAGATCATCAAGGATTAACCTATTTTCTCAGAGATTTGGCCTGAGCGTCCGTACTCTGACATCTGACTTTTTAGTTTCTGATGTACAAAAACTAAAATATACTTTCCTGATGTGTCTTGCCTGTTTGCGAGAGGGTCAAACTTCAGCTTTACATCATCACCCTCACGCACTACAAAACCCTGCTTTCACCCCAGAGAGCCCTACTCACCTCTTGAGAATGAAAGCTATGCAAAAGGAGGCGAGCGTTTTGCATCACAGCACTGACAGATGATGCAGAGCAGGTTGGTCCAGATCTACAGACAGCCAGAGCTCATCACATGGATATGTAAGACACTTTGTAAACATGAAAGACATGCTATGAATGGGATCTGACAAAAACAAGTGCTGCACATTCAATTAAATGTTTATGATAATAATATTTTCTGTATATTCTTTTAATACGTTTTACTGTCATCTTTAAAAAAGTTTTTTGTTGAAATGTTAAATCTTCTGCCCCAGACTTAACTTTATTACAACCCTTTTCATATCACAAAACTTAAATAACGTACTTTATTAAGATACTCGCCGAAAATCTTTGGCAGAAGGTCGGCAGGAGTGTTAAAGATGTTCAGTGACGATTTTGAGTTTGACACATGTTTCGCACTGGGAAAAAGATCAAATGAAATCTCTTTTGTTTTGTTAAGTATTCTTCGATTGTAAGTGAAAAGACAAATAAAATACTCGCCTAAGTCAACTAACTAAGTCATGTAAACCCACAGGGGGAAAAAACTATTTCCAAGAAAGTCTTGAGTGAAATGATTTGCACCAAATAGCCACAAATTTAAATCCTTTGGTTGACTCACATCTTCCTGTATTTGTCACAATTGTCCTCATCTTTCTCTTTTCGGTCACGTGGCCATTACTAGAGTATTAATGGGGCGATCCTGAATGTTCATCACATACAGTAGATAAGAACATCTTGTCAAGAAAGGATGAGCTATGACATCCACTTGTACAGTACTTACTGAGGGTCAGAGTTCAAGGATTCTTGTTCATTTTATCTTGCTTCGGGTCTTTGTTTTCCTGATATTTTCTATGAAAGGAAAGACCAGAGTGTGCAATAACAACATTCCCCTGAACATTCTTTCAACAAGTATCGACCGGCGCACCAAAAAACACACAGAACAAGTCAGACCCAGACGCTGGTGCTTGCGGAAACTTATGAAGATAAGCAATGTTGAAACAAGTCGATCATTTTGATGGGATAATGTCTCAGCATAACATCCTTGAGATGTTCAGTGAGCAGTCATGTAATTATGAAAAATTAATCTCTTACACAGACGTTAATTTGGATCCTGTACTCATGCCAGGAAAACGAGCCGGCCCACGGGGATATATGAAGTAATTACAGCTGAAAAAGAGAGTTGAATCTAGGTCTTCTTATCTGTGTCCACATTTCTCTCCATATGCTTACAAGTCATTGATGAATGAATCAAGTATTGTGCGTTTGTTTTTTCTTTGACTCAGCCTATGAGTTTCCTGCAGCTATCCGTAACTGTCCATGGAAATGTTCCCTCACTCAAACAGGAGAAGTGTGGATTTTGGCACTGCCCAGCGGCTTGGAGGGTGGGTGTGGTCAATGGGTCAAAGGTCACAAGGTGAAAATGGGTCAGGGCTGACACTGTATCTTGCCATTCGCTCATGGAATTTGTGAGAGCGTGTGGAAGGACGGAAGACAGTTTGTCTTTCATCTTTCTCTCTTCTGTTTTTGCTCCATTTCTGCTGTCAGAGGAGGACTTAATCAAGTAGAGGGATGGATGTACCTGTGAGGGTGTAGTGGAGGACTCCACACGCCTCTCTGCTTCGGTAGTTTACTTTATTCAAACCTGAAGGACAATTTCAAGCATTAAAACAATGTACATGCATTTTACACTTTATAAATAAACACAAATTTACCTATACATAAAAAAAACAAGCACCAAAGGGGCCCAAATTGCAGACTTAACCAAACTTGTTCACAAGGTGCCACATAGAAATATGGCTGTAATGAAACAAAAACAATAGTAATGTATAAGTTTATTTATAATGTGAAGCTCACACACAAATTGCCAATGTGAATTCTGTTCAGAAGTGTCTCATAGCACATTTTATCCATGTTCTTCAGACCTGTAACAGTTTGGATTCTGCTGGCGTAGTTTTACTTTAAGGTTCAGAGAGGATGGAAAATTACACATTTTACTGACAGCAGAGAGTTTAAGCTGTTTAAAATCGTGTTTGAAAAAAATGTGTGTCCTGCAAATTAAATTAAATTAGTTAGTAATATGGTAAAGTGCAGAGCAGTGATTTTGGACAGATCTGTAAACATCACACTCACCTTACCACCCGGCTTGCTGCACACACATGCTAAACATACCCTGAGTTAAATGCCCTGGCCTCGGACCAGAAGCAGCTACTCACTGATCTGTGGGAGGGTTGTTAAGGCATGTGAAGATGTTGCGGAGCACAAGACAGAAAGCTAGTGTGTGTGTGTTCCTGCAAGACATGTAGTGTATATCTGAGCTCACTCACACCGGGTTTGTTTGTTTCAGTCCAAGCCAGAGATCGACTGTCATCCATCTGCCTAATCCTTCCGGCCTGCTTTCACACGAGTTTACTACTGTTTCCATTCGTGGTGCGTTTGCTTCCTTATCAAAGCGCAGTGTTACTACTGTTGCCAGGAAACGATTGTGGCGCCCTTCCTTTCAAACACAGGAAAAACAACCAATTTACAGGTGAGCAGAGCTGGGTGAGTAAGACTGACATAAGCGGGATTGTCTGAACAAGCTTAAGTGGACAACAAGCACCGCTCTTCCCTCGCTGGAAAAAAATCATGTGGAATCTAGTTAAATGTTATTTTCTGCCCATACATCTGTGAGGCATTTTATGTCTTCCCAGCTTTCTTTTTAACAATGCAAGAATGCCACTTTTGGTTTTGTCTATAAGTGATCACATATCACTGTTTATTACACGGCTTTGTTTAATGCTCGATTCTGATTGGTCAATTATGGCATTCTACGGTCTGTTATTTCTGAATGTCAGACAGCTGCCATGAATAACAGACCGTTGCTATGGACGGAGATCTGATCATGGAGTCTGGAGGACCATGTCCAATCATATCAAGGGATGATGTACAGTGAGCCGTTCATTAGACTATTGCAAAAATAACTGCTCCCTCCCTCAGAGAAAAGCGCTGTCAAGATGGTTTGCTATTGATCAACAATGCTAATTTGCTTGTCACCAAAGGAGTTCACCAAAACGAATGAAAAAGCTTTATGTGGATTTATTGAATTCACTGAATGCAAAGATTCCATTGAAATAAATACATTTTGGTCAAAATGTAGCTGTTATAAATGCTGGTGAGACACTGATGATGGAGTATGTTCAGCTAGAGGATTCGTGTACTAGATTTGTGGACTTTGGACTACACGAGTGTGAAAGCTCTTTCGGAGGAACAGTCTTGTTTTTGGCTTGATTCAGATCTTTGAGGTTATGAAATATGTTTTTTAGAAGAAATTAGAACGTGTAAAGAATGTGTTCCTTCAGCTGATCGCCAAATAAGTTTTAACATGATGAAAAGGAAGAATGGTATGAAGAGTCGAGCCGTCTTCCATATCACGTTTCCATCACCTCAACCTCTAAACCTTGATGGGAGGGGTCAGGGAACCCATCCTTTATCTTCCTCTCCCCTCCACCTCCCTGCTTCTACCCTCCTTCTGTAGCCTACTTCTCTGTGAAAGTGTATCAAAACCACTCTAGATCCTCACGGGAAAAAAAAAGACATGAGTGAGTATAAAAAAAGAACCAGCAGTCAATTCTTATGACCATACAAGGCAGGCTCACATTCCTGCCTCGGACATTAACAGGCTCTTAAACTCTGTTCCTGGTGCTTGCCAAAAGTCTGGGGAGGAATTCTTATCTAGCTACAGTACAGGAGACATTTATCAACTTTTCTTTACAGCATGATGAGTGGTGGAACGAGGGACAAGTGTATGTAAAAGGTTAATGGGAGCAAATAAGGGTGGAGAGAAAATGAAGAGAAATGGATGTATGGGAGTGTAAGTCTGGAATGAGAAGTTTCCTCTTAAGGGCCTACTGACTCTAAGAGACTAATTGGATTCAGTAGAAAAAACATGATGCATGCGTAGATGATGAACTGTATCTATGGAAACAATAAGATTGTTGTGGGAATTTGGGTTTGGAGAAGAAGGATTGTCTCAAAGGTCTGCAGATTGCCCAGAACACGGACTTGAGGCATTAAATTCACGTAGGAGGGATTTTGACATAAAAAGTAATTCAGACTGGATTTTAACATACGAAAAGTGTTGAAAATTGGTATTGCAGTTAGGTTTTAATGATGTGATTGAGTATTTATGGGGTGTTGCTCAAATCCCAAATCCCACAAATCTTGATTTCATCCAGATAGGAGTTAACAAACTTCCCCCAGCAGAGCATCTTCAATTCCCACATTTAAAATCCAACTGCATGTTTTACACTTCCCATGAAATTTTATGTCAAAAAGGCCATGATATCATAAATGTGGGTCAGTAGGTTAATTCATGTTAGTTTAGAAAGAGACATTGGTATGTCATCTTAAACTCCCACACACCTACACCTACACACTCACATACACCTCTTCAGTATCAGGTTGCTGTTCCATGTCAGGAGTTAAGAGTCTCTTCTCTCTGTGTGTGTGTGTGCGTGTGAGTGTGTGTATGTGTGTTTGTGTGTGTTGGTGTGTGTGTGTGTGTGTATGTGTGTTTGTGTGTGTGTGTGTGTGTGTGTGTGTGTGTGAATGATTTTCCACTGCTCTCATCTGAATCCCCTCATTAAAACCAGATGCAAAAAAGACAAAATCCACCAGGCTTTTAAACTGATACACACACACACACACACATGAAAGCATTTTTGTGTGAAACTGGCATGCAAGTATGCACCTACAGTAAGTTTGATAAAACACACACACACTAACACTGTATGTGCAGTATCCATGTATGACCCACTGACCATAAATGTCTGATTAGAGCTCTTCTCAGGACTGTGTGGGTGTGTTTACAGCCTGTGCTTGATCTCTTTCACTCTGTTGTTGCACCTGTTGAGGATAGACAATTTACACAGTTATGCATTCATCATTCTTTTTAGTTCGTTGTGTTTTGTAAACCTTATGTAAAAATCAGCAAAGGTCTGTGTGGGTATGCAGAAAAAAGTTTACCATCAAGGTAAGATGTTACACCTCTCCCTACGTCCCAGTAAATTTAATTCCCTCCGACTCCCTGGCTGCCTCTCGTACTATCATTTATCATTATCATTTGTATGTGAAGTGTTTCTCTCAATATGTGTTCATGCTCATTTAAGACTCCACTTATTAATATATTTTATGTTAATAATTGATCAAACTGACCGTAAACAGTGTTGCTCTTAGTGAATTATCTCAGTCTCTTTTAGCTCATTGTTTTGGTTTTATGGCACATTTACTGTAGTTCAATCTCAATATTCTCATTATTCTGCTATAATCAGTAGAATTACAATTGGTGACTAACTGGTGAAGGAAACAAAAAATCTAGCTGCTAAGGAGCCAGATATCTTTCTCAAGGGGTTGAAGATCAAATCAGTGCTAAAATGACAGTGAATATATAGCACTTATATTGACCAAGTGAACAGAAACACGACTCTGGATAGTTGCAAATGTTGCTCTGCGTCTGTTCGACATGTTTTTTTTTTTTTTTTTGGCCACTTGGGCCAAAGTTTTGTTAGCAAACAGTTACTCAATTAATCAAATTCTCCTTTTGGCTGAAAACAACTTGCTGCGGTCGAAAGAGAACTATGAGGACGGTGAGACTGACCCAAAATAGTAAAGTTGTAAGCTGGACATTTTCAAAATGAGCTCAAACTCACCATAGAGCTCTTTAAAGCTCTGTAAAGCAGAGGAGAGCTGCAGACTCGGATGAAAATTCTCTGTAGGTTCATCACATTAGTTTAACAGTGGCATTTGAAACATTATTACAAAAAGCAATTATACCCTCTACCTTTATCAGACAGTTATATGTCTATGTGTTCGTCAGCTTGTTGTGGAGTTGTTCTGCCAATGAGCGGCCTAAAGATCCTATGAGTGCAGCGTTAAATGTTGGTTTAGGCCGGGGGGGTTGTGAGCTCAGGGGGAAAGTCTGTGTCAAGTTTGCTCACTTTCGCTCTGGAGAAACACATGAGCAGACCCACAAAGCCAAACCCATGTACTTTACTGGTGCAGTAAATGGTTTAAACATTGACGTGAGAGTCTTGACTAAAACAAAAAAAATGTCCAAGATTAAAAAAAATCCCATTGTAGAGGGAAATAAGGACGCACAGAAATCTTACTGGATGTTGGCTGATGACCACAGAATATTTAGCCATGAACAGATTTTCTCAGCTGACAAGCTTGTTGACCATCAGTGCAGGAGCCAGAGTTTTTTAACCGTCATTCAGCTCTATGGAAAATGAATGAACTTCTGAAAGCTTGTCTCATGTTGCTGGCATTGTGGGCTCAGAGTGGAGGATCAAGAAAAAAAAATTGAAATTTAGCTTTTGGGGATATGTAGCTTTCCTCTGACACAGTCAGAATTGTGAATACATGGCGTACTTGAATCACTAACAGAAACACTAAACTGACCAACTCTGATGTGTCCAGCATATGTGACTCCAGTTTATTATGGGCCTTGTAGGCAGAGATTCTGAACTCGAGTTCTGCTGCTTTAATTTCTCAGGTCAGAGCACAAGTAAGTAAGTAAGAGAAGATCACAAAAACGAATTGTTGCATCGTAGTGAATGTGAGTAGATTGTGTGCATGCTTGAAGTTCTTTACAAATGAATAAGGAATGTGTTGTCTGTTTTTCTGTTTTTTTGTCATTGCTTGTGAGAAGTAATTTTCATACCTTCATCACTCCGCAGTTTACTACAGAAATACCCTAAAAAGCAATCTTTTTACAAAAGGTCACAGATTTTCAACTCAACTGCAGTTCACTTTGAGCAAACTTGAAGCTACTTTGAAGTGAACAGAAACTGTGTTATGAGGAAAAAAAGACACTGAATGCATAAATGTTTGGAATGAGTCATAAAGTAATGATGCATTTAGGACCGGATACGACTCCCTTTGTTTTGAGAATGCTGCTGTTGTTATCCAACAGTAGATTAAAAACTCCACAAAGATATTTAGTATTTACTCTGACAAAATGGGTGAAAGTCTAACCCACATGGCTACTGTCGTTGTGGAAAAAATCTACCTAATGCACGACAATTGAACCTTTTAAATCATAATTTTGTTGTGTACTCTCTAATTCCAGATACAGTCGAGTATCCCCATCATCATTTCTTAGTGTAACCTTGAGTGAAGCGCTGATTACCTCTGTGAGAATTCAGCTGCAGCTTTTTCCAGCTTACAACATTGAAAAGAGGAAGAGTGTGGTTGACAATGGCAGGAAAGGGAAACTTGTAATGAGATGTTTGGCTGTAGCCACAACATCAGTGGTAAGGACAGCGCAGTGGTAGGAGGGGAATCATTTGCACATTTGCACATAAAGCGGTGCAGGTTTATTCATGACAGCATGAAGCACTTGGACACCAAGCAAATATGCTGTAAATTAAGCTTTTTTGATTCGTGGTAATAGTGGTAGTGGTAATAATAATACTTTCAGTAGTATGTCTGATTATATACCCGATTCTTGTTTGGTGCAATTATATCGTTTCTGAAGGTATCATTAAATTTAGTCTGTAATTTAGTCTAGTTCCAAAAGGCTGCAAGTTTCAGATTTAATTGCACAATATCCTGTTAAAAAGGACTGAAAACACAATAATAGTATGTATTGTACTAAATAAAAAATACTATAACGCCCTCATATGACTTATTTTTAAGTACATGCGCAATCACCCAGCTATGTCAACATCCTCAATCTGTCTAAATTGTTTCCAGGATCACTGACAGCCTGCTTTACAACATGCTTAGGTCATATAATGTGTACTTGATTCAATGAATGGCTGAGCTTATCTCAATGTTATATAAAAGTTCAGTTTAGGGAACTAGGGGGAACTCTGAACTCCTAAATTAAAGCAATGGTTAGGGTTTGATTCCATGTGGAGTACTTACACAAGTCCTAGTGGTAAGAACAGTGCCAAGAGGTCTGTATTCATATTTCAGATAACTCTGAAATGTGAATACAGCCTGTAGCACTGCCAGCATGTCCAACTGAAACAAATATTGTATTTGTAAGACAGAGTCATAACTGGTGAACTTATCATGAAATGCAAGCAGTAACTAGGAGACCCAGAGTCAATATGAAGTAGATTTAGGTCAATAAAATACTGCTAAAACCAGCGAGGATCTGTCATGATCAACATTAGGCTCTATGTAAATATTTATAGATGAAAATCTGTCATCATTTCTGTCTCAAAGTCCTTTCATGGCTGCCATGAAGCTTAGACACAAGCAGAATAGTCTACTGCCACACTGGTGGCCCTGAAAATATGGCCTAACATGTAGTAACCTACATGAAAAGGGTTTAACCTGAAGATGTAGAACTGGATTCTGGACTGCAAAATCCAGAATCCAGAATCCATTTATTCCAATGAAAGTTGCTCCCATTGTACATGTGCATCAGTGTCTCTTTACCTGTCCCCACCTGCTTGTCCCAGAGACTTAAATTGTTGTCACTCGCTTAACAATTGCCAGGCAGACTCCAGGGACTCGCTGTACCTCGCTGCTGTCCACCAATAAATAGTTAGAACATAAAACATACAACCACAGCTTAGAACCACAAAGTCACTATTACATTTCTGTTTGTGTATGGATTCAAAAAAATACCTAAACTGTGTTAATTAGTGAGCTTTAGCGGCGTTTTCAACAGAGCCAGGCTAGATTGACTTTGTATAGAAACTGCACAAAAGACACTACAAACATAACAAACAAGAGCATTAATATGAGCGCAAAAGATTCCAGATAATACATAACTTATCTATCTAAGGCACAGGCTGTGCCTTTAACAAATCGTGGTTCTGTAAAGCCCAATGACACATTGTATTTGATATTGGGTTAAATATAATTAACGTGACTTGACTTGACATCAGCTGCTACAGGGATCGAACAGAAGATCCTTCAGTAACTGAATGTTCTCTAACCACTAATCTGCCCTTCCAGAGGTAAACATCGCCAAAATGTCTGGGCCTGTTTGAGCTGCCATGGCAACATCAGCTTCCTGGCATCTGGTACAGTTTGAATTCCTCAATCATGGGTGCCCACTAATTAATAAATGCTAACAAATACTGACCAGTGTTTCCAAATAAAATAAAAATACATAGTGGAAACACCTCTCTGCCTTAACTGATATCATAAGTACTGGATTTGTGCGGAGTGAGTACATCCTTATAAACAGAGGTGTAGTGCTACTTGTTTAAGCACTGGAGCGCACCAGCAACTTTTAAGGTGGAATGTTTTCTTGCATGTCATTCAATCCATTAGGTGACATTGTGAATCAATCAACACACCTTAAAGCGGAAATTGAGAACTTTATACTTCATTATGAAGTAAATGCTGATCCACAGTGGATTGGCTATAAAATCATGACACCATCGCCGTTTAAATTAAACAACATGAAAATATGTTCCACAATTTATAAAACTAAAAGACATAAATTACATAAATTCCTCACTGAAATTTGGAGACAACCTGGAACCCTTCAGGTTTTAGGTTTAAGGTGTATCCTTCTCTCTGCTAGCATTGTCTTTATATAGTATCCACATTTTGCCAGCCTGATAAACAGGTACAGTGAGAGCAATATCATAATGTCAAAACTGGGATCACTATGTTCTGTTGGCCTCTACGCAGGAGGATTACAGCATGAAGAAGAAAGTAAAAATGTGGATGCCATATGATCCACACATAGACAGCTGTCTGGTACCTCAATCCTTTCATCTGTCCAGCTTTTAGGCACTGACAGACATTGAGATCAGAGAGACAGAAAGTTATACATGCAAGATGAAAAACAAATAATTTCAGAAAGGAGGTAATGGTGCTGAAGGGTGAAAAAAACGGCAAAAAAAAAAAATTTGAATGAATGCTTGTTTCCATCCACTACTGTTATTTGATTATTGGGAGTTGGTTCATGGAGATAAGCTGTAGGTGGCGTCAGTTCTCCAGTCGGAAAACATTATACCTGTGCAGAAAAAGAGGGCGCGACAAGATGGCATATTTAAAAGAGCATCAGCCGAACCTCAAACAGTGAAAAACCATGTAGAAAACTCAATGTAAATATGACATTTTTGTTAGTGTCACAGATAATGTGAGGAAGGTAGGTTACATCAGATCTGATGAATGGGAATAATAGGGAGGGTGAAGACAAAACAAAGGAAAAAATACAACTTTACCAGAACCACTTTTACCTGAAATGACCCCGTGGGGAACCAGTAAATGCACACTTAAGTAATTATTGTGTAGCAGCTTTTGAAACCTGTTCTAGCAGATGAACACTACTCCCAGCTGACGTAAGGTACTGTGGCTGCACTTATCTGAAAGAGAGAGGAAGGTTGCCTCTTCAGCAAGTGCTTTCTTTTCGACATGACTGTGGTTGTTCCCTAACCCAAACCAAGTCACTGCCACTGTCACCATGACGGTCCCCTAACCGTAATGTCATTTGAACCCAAACCATGATCCTTCCCTAACACTATCCAAGTTGTTTGCGTGCCTTAATGTAACCAGACCTTAACCATAGCATTGTAAGATGTTTTTTATTTTTCAAACAGTGATTTGTAACGACAAAAAATGTTGTCCTGTCAGTAGCAAAGTCAGAAAGTGCTTCTATATGTATGTCGATCTGGGCATGGACAAGCAACGTATTTTCTTGATTAATTTGGAGGACTGGTGGAGCTGGTGACTGTGAAGATCATAACATCAAACCATCCAGTGTGTGCCCTGTATCACCCTGTACCTGAAGCATCTGCATTTCTTATGTTTCTCCACTCTATTATTCAGGTTTCTCGTTTGTCATGTCTGTATCTGTCTAGTTTTGTAATGGATATACAGAAAACAATGATATAAGTGGATGTTTTAACCTTTGGACCAAGCCAGGCCTGCCATTTCCCCCTGTTTCCAGTCTTTGTGCCAAGTTAACCTGACTGACTGCTGGCCGTAGCTTCATATTTACATCTCAGACATGAGAGTGGTATCAGTCTTTCCATTTGACCCTCAGCAAGAAAGGAAGAAAAATCTTCCCATTTCCCAAAATGTTGGGCTATTCCTTTTAAAGGGTATGGTATACCCAAATTATTTCAAGTATTCAAGTATTTACCTCTAGTGATAACATGCAGATTGGTTTGGTTTCAGTAGTAGTTAATTTGAGATATCCGTCTCTGAGATTTATGCCTCCACCCGTAATGGAAGTGAATAGAATTTCTTGCTCACAGCGTTGAAAAATTACATTTAAAAAAGCTCAACAGTAACAAAACAAAACAAAACAAAAAAACCATGGAGAAATAAAACCAACATGACTAAATAAAACCCTTTAACCTGTAAAGAGGACTGGCAATAGTTACACTGAGTGAGATGAAGAGCGAGATCCAGTTCGTGAGTCAGGCATGCACACAGTTTGTCTGACTGTCTCATTGAACATGATCGCTCCTGTTAGCTGGATCGTAGCCCGTAATACCAGGCCTCCTCTATAATGACATTCCATAAAAATGAATCGCTCCTGCTCACTTCTTCCTCCCTTTCTGCAAGAATGTGGGTGGTGAGTTATCGGCGTTTCAGATAGCTGGCATTTCTACCAGTTTAATGTTAAGATGCCTGCAGTGGCTGATGTTCCTCCTCGTCCTTAGTTAGTAAAAGTTCAAGTTTGTAGGATTCCATTGTACAGTATGTCTGTGTTTAACTTGGGATGATGGAGCCTGAAGAGACACAACTGGATGTACTTCTTAGCCAGGGAGTATGAAGCCCTCACCTATACCTGTCATTTTTATTTTAAACTTAGCGATAACTTATAACTTATATTTGTAGTTTCTTCCCAAAATGTACTTCACTTTACCTGAAGAAAAAAACAGTGTCAAAGTCCACTATTCTGTACATTTAGGGGGCCACCACAGCCTTACTGAGAGCTGAGAATCCACTTCTATCATTTCCTGTATATCAGTATCTTCCTCACCTTCTCTGAACTTGTCTTATCATAGTGATTAAAAAGCATCCTTTCCACTTTTCTCTTTGCGTGCCTGAACTTCTTTCTTACATTATGGTTCTAGCATTACAGGTATATCACCCGGGTGCTCTGACTCTTACTCTCTGTTCTGTTTGTTCCTTGAAGTGAAGTGAATATATTCCTAGGTTAAGTATAATAACTGGTTTTGATTTTGCAGCCAAAACAGGAACTGAAGAATGTGAGATGAGATGATACTCAGGTGTTTGAAATAAGCCCCGTTTGGGAGACGGGGGAGACATTCTCAGATGGAAAAGCACAGAAAAACTTAGGAAAGCGGCACTGCTCTTTACTGAAAATATGGTTTAAAAACACTGAGAATAAAGTATAAATCTCACCTTTGTGTCGCTTGTTAAAGTACTTGGAATGGGCTCATTGCCCTTTGTGGATGTTGGGGGACAAAACACACACTGCAACTGCAGATCTCACAGACCATCAAGTACAAGTCTGTGTTTTCGGCCCCTCCAGCCTCAGGGAGCAGGTTTGGTGCAACACATGAGGTGAACAAGACGCAACACTAGAAGACTTACTGGGGAAACCAACACAAAAGGTGAAATACGCTTTATCAGAAGTGTTTTCAAACTGTTTTTTTACACTTGTGGACTGTGCAAAAAGCTGTTAACACAGCACTGACACATTATCATCATATGAAGTTGATATTGCTAACATACAAGCAAACAAAATGATTATAGAGAACAGACATAGAGCAACATTAATATTAAATTTGTTTAGCCAAATATTCACTGTCTGTTAGGTCTGCTTTAGTCTCAACCAACTCCTGAGGAAAATGTCCTTCTCTTTAGCAGATAAATGCTTCACTATGTGTACTAGCTATAGTCACTGAATTTGTCTGTTGGACGTTTGACGCTGGGCAGTGTACAGTGAGTTTATCGCAGCTTTGTTATTGTGAAAGATGGTAAAATGCCTGTTTAAGGGGAAGTGCAGTCGCGCTATAATTCTCTGTGGGTTGGTCACTATGAGCGACCCTTTTCATATTACACATAGTTGTGTATGTTTCATCCAATGTTATTACTAAAATACTGACTATAGCATTTTGTTTCATTTTTCATCTTATGAGGTCTCAAATCAAAACTTTTAAACCCTCATGTGTAGAAAATGGGACTTTGTCACCCCCCAGTGGTATTCAAAAAAGACACTATGGAAGACGACAATGCACACCATAGATTTCTGGGTAACAGCGTTCCAGTGGCAGGGCAGCAGTGGTCTGAAATTAAGACAAACAGGTTTATGATCAAGATATTCATAAAATAGCAATTTATGATCTGAATGAACGAAACAGAAGACGTAAATGTTTTGTCTCCTCTTAACAATCACAGCAGAGATGCTTTCTGACAAAAAACACTGGACCCACACTTGCAGTCTTTCCACTCTGATGCCAGCAGTAGATGATTTTGATAAGTGAATTCAGATATGATTCCATGTAATCCTCTCCCTGCAGCCTTTACTGTAAGTATCTATCAGTGGTCTTTGTTTTGCTCCCCAGTGCAGATCAACAGTAAACTGTGTTGTAATCCAAGCATGAAATCATGAAACAGCCTTCTGCTCGGTTGTGAACAACAGTGTCTGTGTTTGATGTGATGTCTCCACACTGTCGTACTCTAACTGCAGGCTGTGGAAACAGAAAACTCAAATTCCAAATAAATTACAAAGTCTCATCTTGATTTAATTTCTCATCTCTTCGTGTGACTCTGACTCACTGCCTACACATTGGATGCAGTTTGCGTAGATGGTGCCCTACATTCATGCATTTATGACTGGGATTTATGACATGGATTCACTGAGTGCAAGCCGAGTATGATTTATGAAGATCAGGCCTTCTACAGACTTTACTCAGACAGAGTCGCTCCACGGGAGACTTCAATAAGACTTGTTTTAGGCCACAACCCTGAGTTGGACAAAGTTTCACTTCACTCTTTGGGTGATGGGAGTTAAAAGTGCTTTAAAAATAGCCACATGACACCAATCCATGCACCAAAGAATCACGTCTTCATCAGCATGTGGCCTAGCTTTTCAAATTTTGCTGAAATCTGTCATTTATTTTTGCCAAGAACCCATGCAGTGCCAGGTAGGTGGACAACATTTTCTACGTTTCTTTCCAAGTACGCAAGTACTCTGTGGAGTTACCCATGTCTAATACAATTGATGGAGTGATTTTTAAGACTGAGAGGAGGCTATATGGAGGGCAGACAATGCTGCTCTTGTTTGTCATCCAGGCCTATCAATCCTCTGCTACACTTCAGCATCATCCAGCTCCCTCAGGAGATCCAGAAACATTAATCATCATATGGTGTTGGTGAGGTAAACCACAAGCCAATCAACACTTCAGCATCTCGGCTCCATTTCTCCGTGACTAAGCATGGAGCTGTAGAGCAAAACAAGCTCCTACCTACCGAGGAGACCAGCATGGGAGGTGGTATGTGTGATGGAGTCGAGGCAGTATTCAAGTGAACTTTAACACAATGCAAATTCCTGTGTTAAACTGCAGCACAATGCAAATTCAAGTATGAAACAAATCACATGTAAATTCCAACGAACACACAATATTACAGGAGGAAGACCCCACCCCTCTTTACACTTGTTCCCTTGTTTTGAACTATTTTCTTAGGAAAGACAACAAGGGAACAACACATATTTCATCAGAAAACAAAAGCTTTAATTCTTAGATCCACACTGCAAGTCTAATGCCAAAAATGCGACTTCCTGTGACGGAGGAACTGGAAAAGCAAGGGATTTCTGACACAATAAAATTAGAGAAAGGACACATGAGGATGTTGGAGAGGGGTTATGACTGGGTGATCCTGGAGGCGTCCAGGCAATTCAGTCACATAAGGTCTGGTAGCGTTGTGGTTGAAAGAGGGGAAATAGCAGCGCAGCTTTGGGCCGACTGCCATTTAAGACAATGGGGTTTCTCGGAGATGGAGTTTCCTTGAATTGTGAACTGTTTCCACGTAGTGAATGAAAACACGAGACCCTCAGAGGTGGTTTTTCCATCATGGCCGGCCTGCTGCAGAGTTCCCATCAGAGTGTTACAGCTGATACGTCAGAAAGAGCTCAACCCGAGCTGTACTTGTGATTAAAAAGGTACAGCAATTTTTGGATGAGTGCTTCACCTACAGGTTATAAAATGCAAGGTGTCATTAACAAGTTTCACATTTTAAAATAAGCTTAAAGGTGTCTGAAGACTAGTGGAAATTTGATAAAGAAAACTCTGTATGCATAGTACTTAATTTTTTTCTTTTTTCTTAATTATCCCACAATTAAATGCACAAAGAAAACAGAGGAGCTGCTCACAGAAGCATAAAATAAAAACAAACTGGATGGTAAAAAACATATCCAAAACAAAAAAGTATGTGTAAAAACATTTTGCTTTCTCTTTGTTAAATTTAATAAGCAGTGGCCTTTTATTGTTTTCAGCTTAATTGACATCTGCTGGTGCAAAAAACGGTGATGTACATTAGTCATAGTCTGTATTAATTAGTATACAGCACATGTTTAAGTAGTATGGAATTGTGGTACAGCTTATTTCTCACTTAGCAGTATCAAAGGACCTGCACATGCACACAGATGTTTTCAGTTATACTGATTAGATCTCTGTCTTGATGGGAATTACATGAGGTCACCACACTACATGCACCAAGAGATCCTTTTCACGGAAGACATGTCGTAGTAGGAAAAGCTTAGGTGTGATCAATAACACTAACGATCGCTGTCTTCAATTAAAGTAAGCCTGCTCCAGTGTCCTTTTATTTTGCATACTGGTTCACTGGGACATTTAATGGAATCACCATTAATGTTATTAGTTTTACCTGCAGGTCACCTTTTTCCACGATTTCCTGCACGACTGGTTGTTGTGGAGCATTTGATCAGCCGTGCTGCCACATCACTTCAGCTGCTCACCTTCACTGGCTACATCAGGCCTGAGGGCCCTGGAGTGTCCACCAGAGTAATACTACAGTAGCAGTAGTAAGTAGATTTCTGCTGCTGCAAAAACACTTAAAAGAGGGTGAGAGAGATGTCAGTCAAGCTGCCGGGACACACACAGTCCTGAGAAGAGGTCTGATCCAGCATGACTGAAAACACGTGTGGGTGGGTTTTTTAGCTGTTAATTGAAAAAGTGAACTGCATTATATATCAGCAATTTACCTGAGGCTCTGATTTATTCTGATTCTGGTTTATAGCTTGAAAAGAAAATCTACAGGACACAAAAACAGAGTGAAACAAACCAGTTTTATGTGAAGTAATTTCCAGTGTTTTTCCTGAATTCATCAAGTCGTTGGGAACCGTGGCACCATTATTTCTATACAACAACTTTACAGTGTTTATATCCAGGATGATCTAACAAGACTTGGATGAAAGCGTACTTCCGTGTTTTAACTTCTCTGCCAATTCCTAAGTGATTACAGAGGGAGAATACATATTTTCTGCACTCCATGATTGGTTTGCTCAGATTTTTTCCATTTTATTATACTGAATGATACATTTATTCTGCTTGCAATCATTATTTATTTAAATCATCATTTGTATGTGGACCAAAGACTAGAGACCACTTTGTGGAAGCTAATGAAGATCCAAATAAAGAATAAATAATGAAAGAAACACCTGTACAATCAAATGCAATCTAATACAGTAGGCGAATATTTGTGAAGATCGTGTTAAGACAGCATTTTCTGAGGATATAGTTTTCGGTGTTATTGTATTGAACTGCATTACAGTGTTGCAATCTAACATCTTTGGAATAATCCATGTCTTTATGCACTTTATCAACATTAACATACACAAGGGGGGCAATAGTAGAAATACCTGTCTATATACCACCACATGTTTGGATAGCAATAGTTTATAAAGGACACAAACTGGTAACTGGTAATGTATACTGGAAGGTTATCACATTGTTTTGTTCCCTTTAAAATACTATGAAAATACTACTATACACCTCATTGGACGATAGGCAATAAAATAACTACAGTAAGTAGCTGCTTGTGGCCAAATGTGCTGTTATGAGAGTTGCAATTTACTTCCGGACCGCTCACCTAAATTCTGGAAGCTGAAACTATTTAATAAAAATAAAAAACAAAACTGCTGCATAATGATTTGATTGAAAATATTATTTGATTTCAATGTGATCTGGAATACAGTGCACTGGAAGCAAATCAACCCCAAATCCAGCTAATGTTGCTCGTCATATTGCTGCATAGAGAGTGAGAATCAGTAGTTTGTTTTGTACGAAGGAAGCAGTAAAAGGTGTTAAATCAACAGTAGGTTCTTTAAGGGTACAGCGCCAATACAATTAAACTGACACAGGTTTAAGGCTAAAAAACTGGTTTGCCACCTCCAACCAATACAAAATTAATCTCATCAGTTACAAAAAAAAAAGTGCAAGAAAAGCAACAAAAACAAATTGACTTGTTGAAAGAAGAAGACAGATTTTAAGGCAGAGGACAAACTGGAAGGTAGAAGTCTGGGTGTCTAGTAGAGATTATCAATACTGTGATCTTCCATAAACAGAATGAAAAGAGCACCCAAATACAAATGGACTCACTATTACTGTACTCTAATATAGAGATGACATCAGGCACTCTGTTTTTTGATAACGCAACCACGGTCGATCATCTCTGCCGTCATCCAGCTGCACCAGTGTTTGTTTCCCCTTCTCTGGCTCTAGGCTAAACTCAATCTGTCCTGGTTTCACAAGTGGTTGTGGAGAAGATGGAGGGAGTCGTTTTGGCCCTCTAAGCCATGGTTTTCTTCTTGCACTCCACAGAGCAGAAGAGGAAGCCCTGCACTGCCATGAAGCGCTGGCCCACCAGACACTTGGAGCAGCCGGAGCACTTGAAGCACTCCGGAGCGGCGTGCCAGTGGTGCTCGCCGTAGGAAACCCTCTGGTCCTCGGGCTCTACTGGATTCTGGCAGTTGGCGCATTTCTGGGTTGATAGAGGATATAATGTTGTCAAGTTACATAGGCGTCTTTTTACTTAAATTTTTTATATCTGGATTTTTCACCATTCATTTTTATATTGTAATTCAAATTGTTCATATATATTTTTTTTAATTTTATGTCCTTTCTCTGTAGTTAGACAAGAATTCTATCAAACTCTATTGCAGCCACACTATGAGTATGTGAGTATGAACATGACACAAGCAAGCATGCATAAGAAAAGCAGTACCATGTGTTTAGTAATATAATAAATTAAATAATTTTCTGAGAAAAGTGTAAAGTGTTTTGGGTGGTATTTTCCTTTAGAGCCATTTGTGTTCTACTGTCAAATTAGTTGTGGGATTTTTAAAATTAAAAAAACTTCACTGACATTTTAAGTACTTTAAATACTTAAAGGAAGCACATAAAAATGACACTGACACAGTCAGAAGTGAAGTATGAAGCTACATAAAAACAGTGGCTTTGCAGAGGATTATGTTGGATAAATCATGTAAACACGTGCTGAGTGCTTCACATTTTTGACTTTGGGCGACCAGCATTCATTTACAATCATTCTCTAATATCAGTTTTACACCAAGTTCTATTGTACAGAACTGCATTGCTCCAAATAATGACAATTCTTGTGAAGAATCACTGAAATCAATATAATAATCTGCGTTACTGTAGCCTCAGTTTCTTTTTAAATCTAATCTACAAAGTTGGAAATGTTCCAATCCTACAGACAGTATGATGACATAATTTATTTTAAAGAAAAAATCTTCACACATTTCTTGTAGGTCAGAACAGGACTAGCATTTCTAGGGTTAGGAGTTTGACTACCAACAAACAAATACTAAAAATTCAACTATTTACACAAACAGAAACCCAGAGGAAGAAAGTCTGTCTTACCACAGCGTAGTTCTTCATGTAGCACGGCTTGCAGACAGGCTTGTCATTCTCCATGACATACGTCTCTCCGGCCAGGATGCAATCACAGTCAAAACAGCAGAAGTGCTTCAGATGCCAGTTCTGGCCCTCAGCCTGAGTGTACTCGTTACTGAATATCAGCTGTGGACGGACACACATTAAATGTAGACTTTAATAGTGTTACCAACCTTAAAACTACAGAGAAACTGATGCATGCACAATTCAATTTTTGCTTCCAAAACCACACAATAATTGAGTTGCAATGAAAATTGAACAAAACTACTAATAACTTCAAAAAAACTTTTTGGAAATGGTCATATCCTCTCCCACCTCATCACAGCCTCCGCAGCGTGGCTTCTCGCTGTCTCCATAGTGGCGTCCACAGTACAGCTTGCCTTTCTTCCAGAAGTAGATCATGTCCACCAGTAGTTCGTTGCAGGTACAACACACAAAGCATGCTGGGTGCCACATCTTGTCATAGCCGGCCCGCTCAGCATAGACAGCTGGCTCACCCACACGCATCGGCTGCTGGCAGTGATTGCATGACTTTGAGAGAAGAAAAAAAAAAAATGCGAATGTTTTATTAATCAGTTAATTCATTTTAAGTCGGCTGATCACTTTCAGACAGATTGTTTCAGCACTTGTTTGTTTTCTTCTTTGGTTATTCAGTTTTCATGATTATGACACACAATGCATGTATTAGATGGAGTACCAGTGTATGGATATTTACATTTACGTAAAATAATACTGTTAGAACAGTCAGTTACATCCTGTCCCCATAAGATTTCTTTCATCCCATTTAGTAATAACAAAGAATTATTATGTACTTCCAGTACTTTTCAGTAGGGTTACACAAAGGCCAATATCCTTCTCTTTGAGTCCATTTCAAAGTCAAGTACGCCTCCTTTGATCTGACAAAAATGCCATTATATAAGGGAACATTTGAACTTTTTTTGCCACAGATCACAGTATTCCCTGAATGGTAGAAAATGACACATTTTACAGCTGGAAAAGGGGTGGAATTCCCCTTTATAATACAGAAGCATACTGTGACTGGACCCTGGCGTTTGTAATTAAGATGAGAGGACTGCCGGTGAAGGTGGAATAAGTAATTAAAAAAGTTAAGACAGTCCCTGCCTGAGGAGAACAGTGTGTTCTTGATATTGACATTGACAGTCATGGATACTGTGAGGAATTAAGAGGGAGGATGAAGCCATGGGAGAGGATATAAGAATAAGATAGGAACATGAAAAAGACGAGGAGTTTTTGTAACAGAAGAGAAGACAGCAACATGGAGAAAAATACAGTAAAAAAACTGAAAGAAATATGCTGGGTTATGTCCTCACTACAACACTGTTACTCTTGCATAACTACTGCTGCTTCTTGTTTAAATATTAAAATCCTTCTTATCACATGAGTCACAGCAGAACTAAAAGCGGGAATAAATCATAAGGCTCCATACAGCAATAATTAAATGTCTGCACATGGTGATGATGAAAAAACTGCAGTTGCGACTCATGACCCACTGTGAATTATAATTAAATCACTATCCATCACCCTGAATGGGGAAGCCCGAGTCAGAGTTGGTCTTACGGCGCCGCCTAGTGTCCTGTCTAGGAGGAACACTTCTTTTGGGATAATTATTACTGACAGTGATGCACGGTCTACTGAATTGCTGTCACTTAGTCATTAGGTTGTACATACATCACAAACATGAGTTTGGCCTAAACTGTGGATTTTGTGGACTATGGAGTTTACATGATTAACCGGTGTAATGACTTAATCACATCTTCAAGAAACACTTTACAACCGTGGTTCCCAGCCTGGAGGTAGGCTCCTCCCAAAGGGGTCATCAGATAAATCTGAGGGGTTGTGAAATTATTAATGGTACAAGAAAGCTGACTTTAAAAGTCAGTAAAGATTAAACAATTTTGGGAAAAGGGGGACAAATCACTCTTTGGTGCATATATACAATCTGTGATGAGGGGTGGCAAGTAGACACTGCTTAATTTTAACCAGAAGCATTATCCTGTTGCATCACAATTAAGCAATACTCTGTGTAATCATCTCTGTGCCTGGTGCAAGAACAGGAACAGTCATGACTCCAGTCATGATGCCAAAGCTGAGAAGTAACAAAGTATTGTTTGTACCCTGGTAGTGCAAAAAGTTTCCTACAGCCCACAGTTTTAAGCCCTATTGCATTGATTTATTATCATTTATTTTAAAGTACACTATAGTGCAGTGCCCCTAGAGGTAGAAGGGATTCACTGTGTTGTACAAGGACACTGCAGACTTGATGTCTGCTGTTGTGGGAGCCTGAACCTGGGTCTTTTCACTGAGGCAGCATTTGGATTAACTATTCTACCCTGCTACCTACTGAATTGTTGCTGGAACATACGATTGTGTTCTTGCAATATATTTTTTGTTAATAAATAGTGTATTATACAGGAATGGGGTGGTAGTAAGCAATTTTGTTTTTTTAGAAACTTTTTCCATCTTTTTAGTTGTTAGATTTCTTCTTTTTTTATTTTGTTGCTTTTATTGGAAAGGGACAGTAAAAGGACAGATTAATAAATAAATAGAAACTCCTTACAAAGGTCTGCTGTGGTATTCCAGCTTGTTGAGCTCCAGGGACGCCCATGGCTCCAGCAGTGGCAGTAGTACCCATGGCTCCTCCAGCTGGACCAAAACCAGCAGACAGTCCAGCACCAGGCCCTGAAAGTGGTCCAGCGCCACCAGCTCCAGCTCCAGCTCCACTACCCCCTGCTCCAGGTCCAAAGCCAGCACCGACTCCAGCCCCAGGCCCTGAAAGTGGTCCAGCACCACCAGCTCCAGCTCCAATACCGCCTGCTCCAGGTCCAAAGCCAGCACCGGCTCCAGCCCCAGCCATAGGGCCGACACCATAGCCTGCAGCCCCAGCACCAGCAACTCCCGGTCTAAACCCAGCACCTCCAGCACCTCCAGCTCCACCACCAGCACCAACACCAGCTCCAGATGTACCAACCCCAGGTCCAAACCCTGCCCCTCCAGCACCAGGTGCACCTCCAGCACCAGGTGCACCTCCAGCACCGGGTGCACCTCCAGCACCGGGTGCACCTCCAGCCCCAACACCAACTCCACCCTGTCCCCCTGCCTGAACCAGAGCCATCTCCTCAGGCAGCATAACATCTCCGACACCCAGGGCCTCATCCTTGTACTTGCGCACGAACTGCTGCATCTGTTTGACCTCGGCGGGGGTCAGCTCATGGCACATGGACGGGTCCTGGTCATGCTCCGGCAGCTGGCGGGCCATCTGCTGCCGACGGTAAGCAGCCCCCTCTGTACCGGCCACCGGACGTTTCTCTGGTGGGAGCAGCTCAATGTAACGCACCGCCTGGAAGTCAGAGGAAAGAATTGAAAAAAAAGAGGGACAAAGAAAGATTGTGTGAAGGACAGAGATGAGAAGAATGCACAGAGAGATGTTAAGGACCAATCAAAAGGAGTGTAAGAGGAAATTCTTAAAAAAAACACGTTTGAAACAGAGGCTTGTGGTGAGAAAGACATGCCAAACAAAGGTCCTACAGATAAAGTACTAGACTAAACAGATACAGGACTCTGGTAGTAAGTCCAAGCATTTAACACTTTGTTAGAATCATTTTAGCACTGAGTTGATCTCTTACCAGATACTTATTGGCTATTGGTGGTGCCCACTCATAGGTGACAGACTTCATAGGCACATCTTTGGGGACTGTGGCGCTGACAGCAACCGGCACTTTGTTGGCTTTGATGGGTGTGACGCCAGCTGGTACACGCTGAGCCTGAGCCTGAGCCTGAGCTTGAGCTTGAGCTTGAGCTTGAGCTTGGGCCTGAGCTTGGGCCTGAGCCTGAGCCTGAGCCTGAGCGCTGCTGGGTGCTGTACCTGCAGTGGTTCCAGCCGGCGCTACAGAACCAGCTGTGGCAGAGGGGGGCACCACAGTGGAAGAAGCACTCGGCGGTAAAACGTAAGCAGTGGTGGGGCTGGGCAGAGTGATGGTCACCATGTTGCCCTTGTAGCTCGGGATGCCGTCCGTCTTCAGCTTGGCGATGAGGCCCGTGTACTTGGTGTCCTCGAACAACTTGCCTACCTTCTTGTTCTCCTCCGAGTTCATCTGCACGTTGTGCTCTGCGAGGCCACATTTACAGTTTCGGCAGATTTTTCTAGAGAGGAGGAGGGGAGGAAAACATTTAGGACTTTTTTTTTACATAAAGTTTCACAAATATTTGTAGTTTGTTAGTGTGAGAGAAGGAAAAATTGTTTGCTCAGATTGTGTATGTTATAAATGTTGTAGATATGAATGTTGTAGATTTACACTGTCTTATGCTTTAATATGTGAATTCCTAAAAAGTGATATATATTGATGCTTGATTCAGTGTGGAACAATGTCTCTATTTTTATAATTGTATAGTCTACATGTTACATATGCATACTATGTATTATGTCGCTTTAGAAATGTCTCCCTCTTGACTTCATTGTATTGTATTTTTTTACAAGCTCAGTGTTAAATTCAAATATCTGCACCTTTACATGCCTCAACACAACTTGCTTCATATTTGTAGAATAACGATGACATCATTTCTGACTTCTAGGCATGTTTCAGCATGACCTTCCTGCTTCACACATTTCTCTCAGCAGTGTCAAGCTGTTTAAACCCAGTTTGATTTGTATAGGAAAGACCAAACAGCAATAATGAGTGTTTATATTCTGGAAAAGTCCTGTAAACTGTGCAGTATGATCTCTTTGAAATGGTGCATGGCTTTCATTATGGTAAAAGCTGAGAAAAAAAACACTTGGCTGCATAAAGTGACTGTGAGATGCTATTGTAGAACAAAGTAAATAAATAAAGTAAAAAAGAGATAATTCTCTACAACTGATATTCTAAAACTCATGATTACCTAGTGATGTTAAAGGGGCCCTGTGAAGTTTTCTTGCAAACAAATAAAAGTTATGTATTTACAAAACTTCCTCATAAAACATTTAACAAAATAAAATATTTGCAAAGCTGATTTTTTAAATCCAGAAGGGTTTACATCCATGTTTACTAGCTCGCACTCTTCTTCTTCCCGGTCTTTGCTGGCGTATTGCAGCATATCTTGGCATGTTGACGCCACCTGATGACCAGTTGAATGATGTGACCATTGGCATGTGCATCCTTGTACACTCAAAGCATTCAAAGCATGGACCCACTCAAAAACAACTCCATAGCACTTCTACCAGATGAAAACAGAGCAGGGAACCTCTAATAGCAATGTAACATATACAAATTATGAATATGCAGGAGAGTTTTCATATGTTTTAGGTTTTGGAGTTGAGGAAAACCCTTAAGTGTGTACAGCATGCAAACAAGGCCTATATATGCATATACACTACAGTATAGTGCAATACTGTATATCACACACAGATACAACATGGCATTATAAGTAAGGCCTCATTCTTATTCTAACAGTACAACATTAAAAGCACCACGACAGACCCGTGGTGGGCCTTTGTGCTGGTGCAGCGGTGGGCATCAGGGCGCCCGATGCTGTCTTCAGGAAAACTAGTCAAGTGTGAATGACTGTGCAGACAGAACAGTTTGTCATTCGTAACTGGTCCAAATAAATGCGCAGAACCTTGGGTAGTCCAGTGGCCTGTACACTGTTCTTTAAACAACTCAGTGTCTACACTTCTACACGCACACACACACACACACACACACACACACACACACACACACACACACACACACACACACACTCTCAGCACTAATCTGATCTAAAATCATCTACTGTAGACTCACACTGGCCTGATATTTCCACTCTCTCCATTGTTTTTGTTAACGGTAAGCTGATCAGACGTGGGAGTCTGCGTTCACAGACAAACATGAAGAGTGGCTGTACTCAGGAACAGCATGTTCCTGAGGCCTCCTGCTGCCACCTGAATATTTCTAATTAAGTGAAAAGTGATGTTATTGACCAGTCTGGACCATGAATGGAAGTTTTATTTGCTTTTCTTGTATTATTCCAGGACAAATGTGCTGAATGAGCATGTTTTTCTTTAATGTCCTGCTTCATAATCATATATTAACGTACCTGGCAGCTGCCCAATAATAACAGTTTTCTGCACCACAGGGTTCAGTGCTTTGCTCTACGAGCCCCTTTTGACCATAGCTGCTGCTCATTTACTTTAATTAAATATCTTTAGCCTAGACGCAGGAAGTCCAGGGATTGAGACTGACTCGACACTGTCAAACTTGTTTCTGTGACGGTTATGTGCTGCAGGACAGAAGTTGTACAAACCTCCAGAAATGCAGCTCGAAGCCTTCACACTTATCCTTGCATTTCAAACAGGCCGCTCCAGCGCCGAACTCGTGCCCGAGGGTCATCTGCAAACAGAGCACATGAGGGAGATTACAAGTGCTATCACAGCTTTGTTTTGACTGCTTAAAAGGAAATGCTGAGGTTCCTTAGGGCAGGGCAAGAAATTGAGACATAAAATTCAAAAGACTATTTTTTGTTCCAAAGAGATTTTTTATTTTTTTTAAATCAACATTTAGATGATTTGTGATCCAAAAAAAAAAAAAAAGTTTTCTTTTGTCTTTTACAAATATTTCGGCATTATTTCTCCTGCAAGTTCAATCAGGAATTTTATCCTTTGCAGTTTCCTGGCTGCTCTTCTCTTCTTAACATCTGCACCCTTTTCCCTGACTTCAGTGTCAAACAACACTCATGTCCGCCTCAAGCTATTACCGCTGTTTTTGACCATATACGGTCAACTATTCAAAGCTGTTGGAAGTCTTGTGGGATCACAGCAGGGCTCCCCTTTTGTCAGGGGGATGTTTTGACCCGAAAGACACTCACTACTGAGGAATGCAGGCAGTGACTCCCGTTTGTAACGGCAGAGCCGTGACGCCAATATTTTAGCTTCCATTACACCTTCCAGAGTAGTGAGACTATCATCCCCTGGGAGCCGTTAAAGAGATGAAGAATGAAGTTTAGCAGCGTGATTTGTTATGAAAGTTAACATGGCAAACAAATCAGTGAATCTCAGTGGAGTTAGGGTTAGGGTTAAGATTCTAATACTTTCAATTTTTCAGGCAGTATAAATAGAATTTAAGGAGTAAATGTTTCTCTCAGCTTACTCTAGTCATACAGTGAGAGATTGTCAAACTGGCCTGGAAAACAGAAAGCCACAGGAAAATATACAGTAAATACAGTTAAAATACAGTTTAAAACCTTATGTTGTTCTCTTTGATTGAACCTTAAATATCATTATCCACTTTCATCCTGAGCAATTTATCTATCTCTTAGTTTTTACCAATTTCTTCAAAATAGATTAGATTCTTTTAATATGTTATTAACCGTTATGTTACATTTTGTATAATGTTTAAATGCATTATGTACAGCACTAATATATGGAATGTGCCATATAAATGAACTTGCCTTGCCTTACATTAAGCTGTTAAAAGGGGAAGCACATTGACAGCTGTCAAACAACATTCCTTTTTTGTTGTGTTTATAGTAGAAGTGAAGGAGCTGATCAATGGAAATATCAAGTCCAGCCTGTCCTATCTTCCATTTGCTTAATACTTTCCTCTCTATCATGCACTTGAGCTGTAATTCTACGTACAGCTGGGTATCGTATGAAATTGTTTGGAGAAAAGTTGTTTAAGCCAGGAACTATGTGATAAAATAATATGTAAAGATGATTGCAAATATGAAAATTGAAGTAAGAAAGCTATGTAATCCAACCTTCTCTGGACGAGAGCAACAGCTACATACCTCAAATACAAACTTAAGTGTTGGGATTTAAAGTGAACCAACTCACTAGTCACTACTTGTGGAAGTCTAAATATTTGTGTCGGGAATAGTGAGGACGACTAGCCATTTTTGGCTGAGGCCACTCAGTGTGTGTGTGTGTGTGTGTGTGTGTGTGTGTGTGTGTGTGTGCCTTTCTGGCATTTGATGTTGATCAGGGACTCTGGATTATGACTAAGCCTGCAGGGTGATTTATTCCGGTGACAACACTCTGCAAAGAGTTCAGACACAAAGTATACAGTTCAGGTCCGTTGAGTCATATCCATGAGTCATCGTGCTGCAGACCAGTGGCAGATATAATGATGGTAGTCACTGGCTATGGAGCCATTTTAATTTTAGAGGGCCACCTGCTCTCAGACCACGACATCTTGTTTTTTGCAACTTCAATAAGAAGCCAAAACACACATTTTAAACTTTTCAATATGAACTTAATTGTTAGGGAGATGTAAGGAAGTACAGTTTAGTTGTAGCTGGTCCCACAGTTCACAAACTGCTTTTTTCTATATTTAAGTAGCACTTTCCGACTTCTCACTAAAGTGGCTGTTTAAGTTTGGTTTCAGTTCACAATACTGTATATCATGTCATATAACAAGCCACAATCAAGACACTTTTGTCCAGCCTCCTTGCTGTTGGTTTTCAGTTTTTCTGGGGGGTTTATTTGTTTTGGTGTGGCACTTTTGTGACTGCTTGCCAGTCCATAACAGGGAAATCTAAAATGTATTTGAGCACACTGAGGATTATGTCACTCTCCTCTGTTGCAAGTTTTCCCCTCAATATCCTTGGAACTTCAACTATGATTCAGATGTTTAGAGAGGAGCATGACTCAGGATGAGGTCAGAGCCTATGAGAAAGATCACCAGAAACAACCTAAATTCAACAGGATTGCAGTGATGATGATTTCCCAGCCTGTAAACCGTGTGCTCATAGTCAAAACTTATTACTTCAGCTGCATGAGTTTAATTGAGCATAATATTACCTAAACACATAGATTGCTTTTCTTGAAAAGTGCAGTTAGTTTGACAGTAATTACAGCAACCTCTCGAGGACGGAGGCGCTCCCAGTGACCTGTAGCCGCCAAAAGCCAGAAACCCTGCAGCCGCGGCAGAGTTATCCCTCCAGGGATTAAAGGCAGATGTCAGACTGGGTCTGTCTGGGTCATGTGCCTGCGCAGATCCACTTTCCAGCAGCGGTTTACTGTATATACCATAAATTAGTTACCAACAGGTCTCACTGACCAGCAACGAGCAAATAAATCTGCAGACACATGAATAAATTCCTTCCCCTTGGCAGACAATATTGGTGATCCTGCTCCATTCAAAGAGTGTAACTGCCAGGAAAAAGAATGAAATAAGACCTTGGAGAAAGAAGCCAAAGTGGTGACAAAAGTTGCAGCTAACTGAGTGATTGATGCTGCAGATTCACTGCTACACACATCACATCACATCACACTAACCCCCTTTTACCCCTGCAGCAGTCTGTACTGCCATTCCTCTGCTGCCAGCTATCTGCAGGTCTATGCAAGGATCCTGTGGCTCAGGCACAGGCGAACAGAGATGGACGAGATGTGTTAACGGCATGGTTAACCTACAACAAAATGACAGCCGAAAAGGGCCTCCAGACCACCAAAAGAAATGTTTTCAACATTTTTTTAATACTACTAAATTGCAGTTTCACTCCAAGTTACATACACTTCACCTACTAAGCAGGTCAGGATGCTTAACAGGCAGACGATAATCTAACGAACTGACATCTGGCAGTCAACTGTTTTCAGTACAAAAGCTTTACAGCAAGAATTTAAACGCAAATTTCCAACTTTTGACACTGTGACAAGCCATGGGTCGTAAGGAGACTCAGCAGAAGGAATCTAAAATTAACTCTGATCTTAAATAGATGAATGAATGGACAAACTCTGTAACCTATTCTAAATGTAAAACCCAGACTTTCAGAGAACCACATTAACATTTTGAGTCACATAGCAGACTAGATTACTTTTCCTCCTCCCTTGCATTACCAAACTCCATTAAAAACTCCCTTACTTTTGTATCTTACTGCTTAAAAACCCTTAGTCCATAAAGATACATATATAACTTAATATCTTATAAGCAGTACTGAGAGTCGCTCTACAATTCGGCGGCTGTGTCATTCAAACTGCAACATTTGCTCTTTGGGAAATTAACTCTCACAACTTTACAGTCACGATGAGTTTAGCCCTCGAGAATCGTGTTGTTATCGTCATAGAGCAATGCGCACTGATACTAAAACATCAAAATGTGTATAAACTGAAACAGTTTTGATTCCAATATCGATGCCGAACTTTGCAATGGCTTCCACAGTTTTGCATAACAACAGATAATATATTATAAAGCTTATGAGTTTCGTTGATAAGCAACTTGGCACTATATTGCCAAAATGTCAATCGCAGTTCTTTCAGGTGGAAACACTTTCTCACAGGGAAGTAACCTCGCTAAGAAAGAAGGACACAAAGTCAGATTCCTAAACCAGTCAACAGACTTGTTAATATATATCAACTACCTAAGTCTGCTGACATTATATCATTTAATTCCCATAATTAATTGGTAAAAAATAAATAAATAAAAAAAAATAAAAAATAAAAGTGGAAATAAAAGTCGGAAGGCAAACAACAAACTCAGCCTGTGACACGGCAGCTCGTGTGTCCACCTGCCCGGGGGTCGGCACACCTCTCAGGGCGTTCCCCGGTCAGCCCGACACACCGAGCGGCTCCTCACCTTCTTCACTTCCTTCTCTATCTCCATGTTTGTGTCAGTGTCGGAGTTTCCTCGGTCCCGGGCGGAGCGCACAGACGAGTCGAGACTGCGAACAGTTTGTCAAAAAAAACCCCAAACGGCAGAGAGAATAAACACAACGACCCGGGTCTCTCTCAGCTTTTTTTTTTTTCCCCTGCTCGGAGGTCCTGCTCCCATCAGCTGTGAAGGTGCGCAGAGTCCACACGAAGGTTTCCGGTCACGGCTTTCAAAATAAAACCTTTTGCGCGCAAGGTCCACCTCCAGGTGCACACAGTCAGTTAGGATTAAGAGACAGGATGATTAAGAAATGTGTATACTAATATGAAAATATGAAAAGTTGGATATACGCACTGTTTTACAAGAAAAAGGAGCACTTGTAAATGAACTAGTGTATTCAGTTAATTATTAATAAATGTGTAGTCTCGTGGGAGGTGCAAAATGTGCTCACATTCATAATAACTTGTAAAGTGATGAGAAATGTTTAGTTCTGCAAAAAATATTCCATTTAGATATGTGTTAAACACTATAATTAAGAATGTGCAAATGTTTTTTAAATATACACCCATTAAAAAAAAAGAGAAAAAAGTCACTCATACTCATAGTTGTGACACAAAAGACTAGAAATTCAAGCTCCTACAAGGTTCCTCATAATCAGTGTTGTTAAAGCTACTTTAATGGTCAAATACACATTACAGAGGTTTGAGCCACAGACAAACTGACCACAAGATAACGGATGATTTGTCAAACCTACAAAACCAAATTCATTATTTCGTGTGCATAAATCCTCATATGTATAAATCAGCAATAACATAAAACAAATCACCCTGCTGCAGAACAGTCAGAAACACAGTCGGCATCAGAACAAAATAAGCAAATTAAATGATAAATGCACTGAATCTATATAGTGCTTTTTATCCAAAATGCTTACAATTTTTCCTTTTTATTCACCATTTCACACACACTCACTCACTCACGCACCGATGGCCTAACCATCGGGTGCAATTTCCAATTCAACTACAAAATGAGCCTTTTATTTTAAGGATTATGTTTCCTTATTCCCGGGAAAACTGTATCGTCCTCTCTGGAGCTTGACACGACTTTCACTCTGGAGGTCCCGTTCACTTTTCATTGATTTTCAAGGCGGCACTTCCGCAATGATAGATTTTCATATTGACCAATAGGAATAGAGAAAGCAGGCCCGAAACCACAAATCGACCAATCAGAGAGCAGCATGGGCGTGTCCTTGCGTAACAAAGGATGTGATATTATTTTGACACTTTCAGTCTGCTGTAGTTCACATTTGCAGTTTTTTCTTCTGCAAAAAATGACATTTTGTTGTCCTTATCACGAGGTTGGGAGTTTTTACTTAATTTCCCTTCGGGCATGAATAAAGTAATCTATCTATCTTTTAAAGGCCTTTTGTAGAAAAAAAAAATGTGCCAAATAATGTGGGGGAAATTACTGCATTCATTTTTTTTGAATGCAGTAGTAGTCAACACATTGGACCATGCCTTGGATACACACACACACAAAGAAACCACACACCACAGCTGGTTTGTTTTGTGATCTGATGTTTCGTGTGAGACGCCAAACAGCTGCACGTTGCCTCAGTGACAGGAAACAATGTGGTTAGCAACTTCCTCTGTGAACTGCTGATGGCCTTTTCAAAGGAAACAGCACTGTCCCGCCCTGACAGGTCAGATGGTATAGAGGAGCAGGGTTTGATGGGTGTGACTGCTGTTTTTCAGCAACACTCTGCTTCAGTAGAGAGAGGACTGATCTATGCTGTCTGGTATGAACATCTGTAATACAACATTTCCTTTAGTGTTTGAGCATCTATAAACTCTCGGGCAGCTGTTTCCCCTCCATTACCAGAGATGCCGTCATTTCTTTTGCAGTATCCAAAACTTAATACAACCTCAACATGTGTTATGAGCCTGTACGATGCTATGACCTGCAGCCTTCATTGTGTAGAATCTGAATCAAAAAGATGGGTGTTAATGTCACCTCATGTGACCCTGAACAAGAGAAACTTAACAACAATGATATGATGCCTAAAAATAGCCAACATGTGACTGCAGCAGTATGATTGTTCAGTGCTGACTGCAGACACTGTGGATTTCCATCATTTGACCTTCAGTTTGTGCAGTCAGGAATTCTTTTCCACAAACGTACCCTTTAAAATAAATTAACATTATTATTTTGATTTATCTATCCCTAACCTCCACCATGCAGGTCCCATGGTCTTGATGTGTTGATTTGGAAATGCCGATTATTTTATTTTCTATCTTCTTTTCTGACAGTTGACTGTGCTCACTGTCAGCTCTATACTGTGGGTGGCAGTTCACCTGCCTGGGTGCACAAAGCACCAACTACAGGGCTTCACATATCCTATCATCACAAGAAGATCACAATCTATTGCCTTAACCTGAAAAAAAGGCAGTGCTGGTGTTTTTTGTCATACAGATGGGGTCATTTTGGAGTGCACTGACCATCTACTTTCAGACAAGTTGTGAGGATAACTGCAAGTACTTGCACACTGAACAACATTGAGATGACAGTAAAGACAAGCTGACAACATGAAACTTCAGTAATTGCATTTCACCCTCCTCTGCCCATTTCAGCTTTAACTAGTTCCTCAATGTGGCCAGGTCCTATGAAGACAGAGTGTTTGTCATTATAGTAACTACTTGGCCATCATACAGTACCTTGGCACCCCTAGTCTTTGTCTATATATGCTCTGTGACTTCATACTGTTTGTATGCATTGTGAGAAAATTTAAACATGGACATATGATTAACTAAACAACAACACAATCAAAGACTTTTCCAAGTTGTCACCAGATTCTCCATAATTTTTGCCATAGTTTTTATGTGTAGGAAATGTACCTCATACCTTCATATACAACAGCTAAATAGATGCATTTATATTTTAGTGAGTATTTCTTTGTTACCTCCTGGAAAACAGTGTATTATTCCTTCATTGTGTATCACAAAGGATTTATAGAAATTATTTTCATTCTGGGAGTCCTACCCCTCCCATGCAACTTATATTTCTTCTACAACATATTTCAGCAGAAAAGAATTCATACAAATAAGGAAGTTATATGTTCTGAAAATGCTGTTTCACTGTGACGAAAATATAATTTAAACACGTCTGTTTTTTGCCTTATAGTGATGTCTGAACCCAGCAAGTAGCAGCTCAGTGGCTCTCTCAAGAACACTTCAGCAGGACACAAGGATGTGTACGAACACAGTCTGCTTTACTGTGAGTCTCTGTGAACAGAAACCCTCCAGCAGGTGTTTTCCACACCTGACTCTGTCTCGCCTTCTCTCTCTTTACTTTTCCTCTGCAATGTCCTTATCAGCTGGATTGCATAATACAAGCTTGCCGATTCTAGGACATGTACAGCGGAGAGAAGTCGAATTAGTGAGTAATGTCAAAGATCTATTTATCATGTGAACTGGCTTTAAATGATTGCATGCACACATGTATGGTCAATATTTTAAGGACAAAAGCAGGTATCCATATGAGAAAAGAACTGGATTTTAGTGCCATTCAAAAATAAATGTTATCTGATGTCCATTGCTCAACATTTAAACATTCTCGATGACTATACACACTAAAATGTGACTGCTTTAGAAGTAGAAGGCAAAAGCTGGCTGTTAACATTAATGAGTGCTACTTTGATGCAGGTTTTCTGTTTGTTAGTTCTGGTGTCACATTTTTTGGTGGATATCTCATTTTAAATTGAAACGCTGCGAAAAGCAGCAGATGGGAATTTTTGGACATCTGGAGTTGTCTCCTGTCTGGAAGTGTTTCTCTGCTACAGTTCACAGTACATGTGTCCCAGCGGCTGGTCTGAATTCAGCTCAGTGACGCTGCTCGCTGAATGCAGTCTTTCCCCAACAGTGACAAAGAGGAAGCTGTAACACATGGCGGTCGACTGCGTCTTCCTGTTGAGCAGTGAGATTCCATCTTGAGCTGTAAACAGAATTTAGACTAGCACTTCATGCCGATGATGACATACTATTGTTTCAATGTATTGTTTCTTTATTTTGTCTGGAAATTGTAGTTATTCACACAACAATACCAACAGGTAAAAGTGACAAAACATGAAGACATGAAGGTCATATGACATAAAACAAACAACAAAGACAAAAATAAGAGCGAGTTTATTGATGAAAACGTTTCTATAAAAAAAATTCCCAAGCAAATATTACAGTGAGAAGAAAGTGTTTTATTAACTATATACAAAGTGCAGAACCTTTTTTGTGCTATAAAGAAAGTAGAAATGTTTCACTCTTTATGACTCTAATGAACCCTTTGTGTGTATAATATGTATATGTAATTAAAATTAATTAATACTAATTTAATTTTATTATTAATTTAAAGACAGAATCAAAACCAAACCAAGCTGACCTTGAACAACCTTCCCTATCTTTTCAAACTGAACACAACTTAAATCACATACATGTAGGTGCATGGTGCAGCTTTTGGCCTGGTATCTCGTGGGAAAGAGACCAGCCGCTGACAAACCTCCGCCACCTTAAGCAAGGTTGTGGTTTGGACACGTGACCCTGCACACTCAGTCATAAAAGCCTGCGTTTGGCCCTGCCAGGTTCACACTGTTGGTCAGGATGAAGGGGCTTCTCGCACTCACCGCGCTGTTTGTGGCCGTTCTCTGCAAGGAGACATTTGAGGGGTAAGTGGGCCTGCCGGAACCTCTCGCTGCTGTGTATGAGTATGAGTGATCTGTATATATATGGGCATGAAAGTGAAATAATAATGAACCAATATGTAGTGCCTATAATAACACTTTTCTGTTTATTGTCCGGTCTTTAAGTGAACGCATCCAGTTGATGAGTGGGATCCAATTCCTTGTGATAACTCTACTTTCACATAAATGCAATGGCTTTTATTTTTCTGAGGAAACTTACAGTGCCAACACAGGAAACCATGAGCATGCATGATGCACATTGTGATGTTTTAAAGGGTCTCCCAAATTATAAGAAAATATATGATCTCAATTACCCTTACTGGTATTTAGCCATTCAGATCATTTTAGGTTTTTGAGTGTCTCTTTTTGAGATTTCTGCCTCCATCTCAACACAATAGTGAGGTGAGGTGGATGGAATTTTCTTGCTCACAAGTTAGAAAAATGACATTCAAAACTTCCCAAAAAAATTCAATCAGTAGAAACAATCAAACTAAGAACATCATAAATCATCAACCTGTACAACTTCTGCATAAGAACCAGTCAGTCTTGACAAATCTCACTTTACCACATGTCTGCCAACTTCTCTTGTTGAGTAAAAGTCAAACACTGCAGTTCTCTTTTTGAAGGCATCAGGTGCTTCGCATTGTTGCAAAGGATGGCGTCCAGCTATCTCTTATCAAGAACCTGGAGGAAATGATCGAGTTTCAGGTAATTTATCATCTGCTAACAATCATTTAAATAAATTCTCAAATGAAAATGGAAAGTAAAAAAAGAAGCGCAAACAAGTGACACCCTTTTCTGTGTTATGTTCATCTCCTTTTTATTGTTGTATGGTATCTGTGTACCTGTGTTTTCTTTCAGGTGGACTTCTGGAGAGGAGTGACTGATGTGCTGACTCCTGTGGATATCAGAGTTCCCTCCCACAGCCTGCAGTCTGTCAAAATCTACCTGGAGACTCGGGGCATTGATTACTCCATTATGATCGAAGACCTGCAGGTATGAGATCTGCAAACAGCCTTGAATAGGAACCAAACTGAATTTACTGCCCTTGGTTTTGAGTTTTACAGACGTTTGAGCTGATTTTGGGCCAAAGCTCAGTCTGACTGAATAATGGCTTTGACTTCTGACTCAAATATGAGTGATGTTACTGTCCTGTAGGTGCTGCTGGATGAGGAGCAGGAGGAGATGGAGTCCACAGCTCGTGCCCCTGAGCCCAGAAACACTGACAGCTTCGACTTCTCCAGGTACCACAGCATCAGCGAGGTTAGTACACACACTCACTCTGGCTACTGTTAAAAGCATCATTACCACAAACAACTTTTATTAGATAGTTGTGGTTTGGTTCTAATGTGTAATGTATAAAAAGAAAGGATGTTATTTATACTGCATATATGTTTTGATTATGTTTGATCTTTGACATTTTCAAGCCCCTATTTCACTTGAAGGACTCAAAATTATAACATGTTTTTTCAGACTTTGTTTAAGTCACTTATCTCTCAAGTATGGCAATATCCCTGCAACTAATATCATTTCACCAAAACTTCAATAGTCACTTACAGACAGTTAATTTTTGGGAACACGGTGTGACACGGTGGCAGCAGGCTAAGCGAGGTAGTCCTTCTCTTTAGCAACGTTTCCAAGCCAGATGAGGTAGCTTCCCCGAGCTCCTCACACAAACTCCAGCCCTGTGGCCTGTCTGCAGCTTGAGACCCCTGGGCCAACCATGCCTGGAAGACGTCCCTCTTCAGCATTAGTTACAGCTTGGGCCTGATGATCTACATCAATAGAGCGTTTGGCTTCCAGATAGATTATTTTGTTGCAACAACAGATTTAAACCCACTTAATACCAACTGTGTCATACTCAACTGTTGCTCATGTTTAAATACCAGGATTTTGTCTTTGGTTTAGATCTACCAATTCCAGGACATGCTGGTGGCTGAGAATCCCAACATGGTCAGCAAGATAGTGATCGGCCAGAGCTACGAGGGTCGTCCCCTGAATGTGCTCAAGGTAAGTCAAACAAACGATGACTCAGATTACATAAAACAAACGCTTTTCATAAAGGACAGTAGAATTAAGATAAGCGGTTTCTTCATGCTTCAGCTCATCCTGCCAGAGAGGGGAGAAAAAACAATGATTAGGAAACACATAGCTTGAATTATGTTTTCTCATTTATTCTTTGCATTTATTTCCCTTCCTGTGTCTTAGTTTAGCACCGGAGGATCCAACCGTCCCGCCATCTGGATCGACACTGGAATCCATTCCAGAGAGTGGGTCACTCAGGCCAGCGGCACCTGGTTCGCCAAAAAGGTCCTTTGATAATTCTCACATTATTTTTGGTCTTTTCTTACTGTCTCTGCAGCTTCTCACAACCATCCCCATGCACTGAATATTGTGTTCTTCACATTCCTGTGTGTAGATTGTGACTGATTATGGACGTGACCCCGCTCTCACCGCCATCCTCAACAAGATGGACATCTTCCTGGAGATGGTGACCAACCCTGATGGCTACTACTTTACCCACAAGAGCGTGAGTCTCTCTCTCTCTTTTTTTAAATCGACAAAAGTACTTTTTAAATGCTTCTGCAGGAGTTGTATAGGTGATACCACAACCTTTCAGGTTCAGATGTAACATCTGCTCAGTTAAGATAGATTGGCAAATTAGCGTAAACTGACAGGATGAACACATCTAATAAGTGTATCTGTTAATGTGTATTTGTTTTACAAAAACAGAAAGGAAGGTATAAAACTCAAATATAAAAGTGACAAACTGTGATGAGTAACTCTGATGCTTCCAGAACCGTATGTGGCGTAAAACCAGGAAACCCAACCCAGGCTCTAGCTGTGTGGGAGTCGATCCCAACAGGAACTGGGATGCTGGTTTTGGAGGTAATGTCTTTCCGTTGTAACTGAAACGTACCGAGGCACCACGTGTCATTCTCATGACTTATTTTTGAACCTCCAAAACTAATTATCAGTGAAGTGTTTTTTTGTGTGTGTTTGTTTTTTTTTAAATCGTCAATGATTGTGTTACAGATAATTTCTTCAGTTTGACCTGAATTTAACACAACTACATGAAGAATTTTAGTGACCTGCACTGCTGTTTGCTGGTGTCATGCTCCATAATTCCACCAGATGGTGCCAAAGTACCCACATTTTTCATTCCTACATACAGTGGCTTTAAACAGGATGGTCCACATGGCCAAACTGCCAGCACAATTACCCAGATTTACTACAAATTGCTCTCCGACATGCAGAGGAAACAATGTGAACTACATGAAATAAATAACACACATATTTTGACACTATATGACATTTTTTGCACTTTATGGAGACACTTGTACCATGAGTATTAGTATCTACGGGACCAATTGTTCAGAAGTTGTTTATAGACAGACGGTGGCATCCTTTTCCTTTGCTTCTCTGACTCTCTGACTCTGTTGTCATCCCTGTGTAGGACCTGGTGCCAGCAGCAACCCCTGCTCAGAGACGTTTCGTGGACCCAGGGCTCACTCTGAGTCTGAGGTCAAGTCCATTGTGGACTTTGTGAAGTCCCACGCTAACTTCAAGGCCTTCATCTCCATCCATTCCTACTCCCAGATGCTCCTGTACCCCTATGGCTACACCAGGACTCCAGTCAAGGACCAGGCCGAGCTGGTAAAAATCACACTCCATGCCTTTTATGACTTCTTTATCTGGAACGTTTTTGTTTTACGTGATCAAAAGGGGAAAAATGATTGTAGACCTCTTCTCTGGGCTCATCAGTTTTGCAGTCCCTATGAAGGTTTTCCTGTAATGTTTGAAATGTAGTGAAGTTCATATGTGATCATGTCAATCTCTTCCCACAGCACAATCTGGCTAAGAAGGCTATCACTGACCTGGCCTCCCTGTATGGTACTCGCTACAGATATGGCAGCATCATCGACACCATCTGTAAGTTTCAGCAAGACTGCAAATGATATATAGATTTGTTTTACTTTATCCCACTGACTACTTCTTATCAGGAAATACTATTTCTTCTTCTTACTTTTATTACTAATATAATCACAGAAGTAGAGGTAGTGTTTTGATCCCTTATTTAACATGATAATAAGATTAAGAATCTAATTTTCAAATCTAAAAGCTGAATACAAACAACATCCAAGAAGGTTCACAAAATCCCTGCTACAGTAAAGTAAAATCCAGCTCCTTTACATGACTAAACATTATATTATGTCACAAATAGTACAAAGTACAAAACTTTTATTAAAGTTCAAACAAATGTGAAACAGAAAGCTATCTCAATTATCTTGGAAATCATCTTCTCAGTCAAAACAAAGAATAATGGATCAAGGATTGAATAGTAAACTCACTAACCAGCTAGATACATTTGTAAAGCAAGTGTGCATATGTGTCTTCTTTCATATGACAACTGGGCGACACCAAAGTGAGAAACATTGAAATTCTACACACTGGTTTTGACTAAGAAATCTGATTTTGCCTGTATTTTATATAACAATGCCTGAGGAACACCTGTTTCAATTATAGACCAAGCTAGCGGTGGCACCATTGACTGGACCTACAACCAGGGAATCAAGTACTCCTACACCTTTGAGCTGAGGGACACCGGCCGTTTCGGTTTCATCCTGCCACCCAATCAGATCATCCCCACCGCCAGCGAGACTTGGCTGGCTCTGATGGCCATCATGGATCACACCGTCAAGAACCTCTACTAATGTGTCTGTGTGTGTGTACACGTGGCAATCCCTGTGGAGAGGAGAATGTTGGCAAATGTCACCTTTAAGACTAATACCATCATCATCATCATCATCATCATATTTTGTGATTCTTAGTCACCTCCTGAAAACCACCAACAGACAAATAAATGAGCACACTGAAAAACAGCCGCTTCTATTTCTTTGATTTTAAAGCCTTTTCACTGAGTGCATGTTGGACGCACATTTATGCATATACAGTAGGTTTACTGTTCTGCATTTCACACTTCTGTCTGCATTATTTTCACATCATTACCAAGACCATCATCAATCAATCTTTTCTTGTCCTCCCATCTTGTTTGATCCTAATTTATTTCTTATCTCATCCTGATCATTTTTTGTGGCAATCTTACCTTCTGCTTGTGGGATATGAGCATAAGCTATGTGCCTAAAAATTTAATTATATAAATCTCAAAGTTTTTACTCTGGGATTGTTCCAAGGATATTTAAATGTTTCCTTTTTTTGTTGAAATTGTTGTACTTTTTGCCACGATGTGACCAACATGTAATAAGAGGCGGTTACAGTTTATATCCAGTAAACTACTGAATTAAATCAGTCCCTGTCTAAAGTTATTTAAATAGATTTAAAACTAAATAAATCAATTACTCACTTTTGCTATTTGTTCGGTCAACAATTCAAAACTGCCTTGTTAAGACAAAGAAACAATTCAGATGCAGCAAACAATTATACACTTTTAATTTGACATTCATTTACAAACAAACTCATGTGATCAGATTAACGTGAGTTAAGACGGTTGGTGAAAACAAATTATTCATCACAAAATGCACTTCATAAGAGACTGTGTGAGCATTGACCAAGGACCATGCCACAAGTCATTACCATGCCACAAAAGGCCACAAATTAGCAATACTGTTTTACAAATGTGTCTGTGGGTACTGAAGTGCTGCTTGTTATTTTGTTACACTCGTGACAATTTCATTCCTTCAGTGACTTTACTGCAGTTTTGTGATATGATAATCAATCAAGGCTAAACTAATCAGTAAGTGTGATCACCATTTAAAGTACAGTACTTTGATCTGCGCGCACACACACACACACACACACACACACACTCACACACATAAAAAGAAAAATCACAGTGAAGTAACAGCATAAGCGGATGGAAAAGTTGCACATAAAGGCTGATGGTGCACTGTCAGTTTAAGAATCACAATAAGACATCATGACAATGCGGAGTAAATTACAAAAACACCACACAGGTTTTCTTTTTACAAAATGGATCAAGCTCTGTTACATTATTTATATTAATTACATCTCATGTAATACACAGATTCCCAGCATATCCTTCATGTCATATCAACATTCAATTATTCTGTCTCCAGAAAAGAAAATTATCTTAGGAATGCCATTTATTCAGTGGCTGTCATACTGATGGAGCTAAACATGACACTTTGGACATAATAAAAATTTGAACAGATTTTCCACAGAATTAAGTGATTATCTGTACAGGTTCATCAGCTGGTGAAAAAAAGTGGACGGGAATTAGTGTTACATGAAAAATTATTTTGAGTGCAAAAAAGATCCATCAGTTTTCAAGGTTCACAGATGAGGCACTGTGCAAACATTAAAATACAGCCTACACCATTTATTAAATAAAGTAACACATTAAGCGGGAAAATAATGCAGTCTGACATGAATCTCCAGAGGTGAAAAGTGCAGTATTACTCCGATGAATCTGAAGTTAAATTTCTTTATATTGCTCCTACAGATTTTTTTTTTTTTTAAATTTCATACTGTTGTCCGGTCTTCATTACATCTTAATACAGATGAAATTATTTTGGCTGTTATTTTTGTATAGTGTTAATTACTTTCCACAGGTGTGTGTAATTTCAATAAGTGAAAAACACAAAACCTGAGAAGAATTCATATTCAGCATCTGTTGTCAGAGGAAATTCTCGAGTAAAAGAAGGTAGAGGGACTCATGAATTTTTGTATGAAACACAAGTAATAAAGCAGTTGTGGTGTTTCCTGTCCACCTCTGACTGTACAGCAGTATCATGGAGGATCATTTTGCAGACTGGGACTAGAGGTGTGTTTCTTTACAGTTACAGAGGGGGGAAATGTAACTTGAAATAAAAAGACCCTGTGTTGGAGGTATGTTTGTTTGGGAATATGTGTGTGGTTGACGGAGGAGGCGGGTGGTGTTATTTCCAGGGTCTGCTGCTCTGAACCCTGGCGCTGTCCCTCCCAGCTGCAGACGAGCTCTGTCGACTGCGAGCGCTGGACGCTGTCGACTGGGAGCTGCTGCTGGACATGCGGCTGGACATGCGGCCTGCGGCGAACACACACACGCAAACAATACTGAAGGGTAACAAAGTGAGGAGACAGGGCAAGAATAACATTTGTGAGTCCAACTTTCTCCAGGTAAAAGTTTAGTTTATGCTTCTTAAATTTTGATTCATGATGTCATTCTGCCTGATAACAGAGTGTCATGCAGCAAATTGAGCAGAAATATGGGATCTCACTCAGGAGGAAAAGGCCACTCTGAACTACCCCAGGCCAATTTTGTCATGTTAGTCTGTAAGGCTATATGTGATGGGTCCCATATTTTCCTATAATTTCCTAAAAAGGTCACCATATGCAACTTCAAATTTATAGGAAAGTTCCTGGAACCAACTATGTAATTTGGTTCTGACAAATGGAGCAAGTGTTCAATGGAGCTTCTATTTTCCCTGCACTTAGTACCAAATTACACAGTTCTTCCCAGGGAAACTGCCTGAGAAATGTTTATTACAGACGACTAAAACAATGCTCTAATTTTAAACTGGAAAATTGAATTCTGAGTTTCTGACAGTGTGGACTTACTGCTGGAGTTACTGGGGATGAGTATCTCCTCCAGATGCTCCTGGAGCTTGGTCAGCTCGTCTGATGTGAACCGCCACCTCTTCTCTGCTGCCTGCGACGGCTGCCGTGGCACAGAGCTCTTCTTCCCTTTCGATGATGTGGGGGAAGAGAAGCACGAGGTCGGGATGGAGCCCGTCGTCATCCCTTCTGGAAATTTCTGTGCGATTACCTTGAGACCTGGGAGAGCACAGCAGAGTGGGATGATGAGAGCACTTTTCATACATGGAATCTGAAAGACTGCAACCATTTTTTCTAGATTAGTCTGACATTATTAATAAGTAAAATGTATTTTGCATGACTTGTCATAAAAAACCTTTGTTATAGCCCCACTCACAGTTACAAACGAATAGCAGTGATATATCGGATACACAAGATGGCTTTCACTATTGATTTGATTAATTTTAATGGAAGTAGACTGGAACACTCACCTCCAGACAGCATAAACAGATTCTCAAATCCTCGTTCACACATGGTGGTGGCCGCCTGGCTGGCTATTCTCTCATCCTCATCATACACGATGAGGATCTTCCCTGCGGCATTTTTCTACACAGTTTGTGAGTTAAGTTGAGTTCGTTTATGTCAATAGTCAGTTGTAACTGCATTTCAAAAAAACCTCGACTGAAAAGTCTGAAAAAAAGAGGACAGGTAAATGTTTTGTGTAGTTTGTGCTGAAGGATACATATTCCAGCACTTCTCTGGTGTAGGGGTTCATTGTTCGAGATAGCATGGCGATGGGGAAACTGTGTGCTGTAAGACAGAGAAAGAAGAAAACATTTTTTTTTTTTGGCATAAGAAGCTTGACGATTTAGTTTCAGGTTCTCGCCACCCACCGCTGATGATGTGGCATCGGTCGTATTGATCACGGTCCCGTACGTCCAGCAGCAGGTAGGGGCAGTCGGGGTATGGCCTGTCAGCTGGCTCGGGGCTGGACACCGACTCAGTTTCCATCTTCTGATTGTTCCTGTCGAGGTTCAACTCTCCAACGCCACTAATAACACTGTAAGTGGTAAAAGGTTGGAGGCTGCAGTACCGGTCACATTCTGTGTCAGAGATACAGGGCTGTATATAAATGTGTTGTTTAAATTAATTTACATTTTTATTTTTTTGCCGACTTGTGCTATTTAGTGTTGTTTCTTTCCATTCCTTGGTTGTTTATGTATTGCTATGTACAGCTCTTTGTATATAAAAAGGACTATAAGGTTTATTGTATTTTTATTTTTTAAGTAATTTTGCATCAGTGAAGCTTCACTCCTTGAATAGACTGGGTCATTTTTAATTAACCTATGTAGCTTCTATTATTAAATTACATAATTAGAAATATGTTAAAATATAATAATTTTAATACATTTTGAGAAGTAACAAAAATTGGTGTTGGTGCAATGACAGCACAAATGTTCTACATCAAAATGTTTTGTGAGAAAGTGAAATGTAAATAATTTTTTAAGAGTCTCTTGGGGGGAATCTTTTTTTAGGTATCCAATATAAGAAAAATAACAGTCAAAGCCAATGAATATACCTTGTCATACTTCTGCAGTGACAATTTACCCAAACCAAACAAAAAGGAAAAAGTGAACATATTCTTCACTTATCATCTATTTATGACATTCCTTTTAGCTAATGTGATGGGTTTCCTTAAATTTCTGTTATTTTATAGCATTAAATATATTGTAACTTTAAAAATACAGTTAAATGATTTATATCAACACCTGCCGGCTAGTAAGACAAACATACTTTCCATGGCAATAATGGTAGAAGACTCACTTCTCCATCACAGTACGCCATCATAGTAATATTTGACTAATGTCTGTAGCAGTCAATGGTGATTCAGCACAGGTACAGTACTGATTTTGTTTTTTGAAGCAGGGAGCGGTCGCTCTGGAAAGTTTCGAACCAGTTAACGTGAAACCAGAGCCTAGAGGACAAAGACTCACTGCAGCAAATGTAAGTATGGAGCTCAGCCAGTCAACACTGTGGAAGGACACCACTTTCCCCGTGCGTATGTTTGCCCCAGCGCTGCCCTACTTTCTCTTTCCGTCTGTCCTCCCCACAAGGTGAAGGTGACCTAAAAGCTCTGCCGTTACAGAGGCCCAGTCTGTGGCCCCCGGAGAGACCACAGATAGAGTTACACTCCTGGGGTTCCTGTTCAAGCTGGAGGGGGGAAGAGGACGCAGGTGAGAGGAGGAGACGCTAAGAACATATTGAGGGACGTTATTGTGCGGTATACAGGAGGGTGGGGGTGTGGGACAGGCAGGTGTCTTCTGGGACAAAAAGTGGATGCACAGTATGTTGAGCACAGGTACAAAATAGGGTGTAGAGTTACAGGTGTGCTTGTGGTTAGGGGTTGTGATTGTAAGATGCTAACAATGAAGTTTATAGCCTGCATGGTGTATGAATAGTAGTTAAAGGGTCAGTTCACGCACATTACGAAAACAGATATCTTCTCACTTACATCTATTGGTATTTAGCCATGCAGTTAGTTTTGTTTTTATTTGGCCAGATTTGATATCTTTTATATATACACAGTACATATAAGTTCAACAGCAACATGTCCTTCCAGAAACAGTGTTGCAATAACACTGCACTATCCACAGACCTCACTGTTAACACTTTTTCCTGAGTAACAGGGACACAGTTTCTCAATTGTTTCTGAATTGCTGTTGAATTTTATTGTATTTTTGCATCATCGCTGTAACTCTCCTGTTGATTTCTTTAAATTTGATTTTTTTTAAATGTTGTGGGCAGCACGAACAAAATTCCTTTCATTTCTATTGTATTTGGGTGGGGTTGCAGAAATCTCATGGATGGACATCTAAAAACATGGGCAAATAAAAGCAAAACTATCTGCATTGCTAGATACAACTAGAAGTAATATAATCTCAGTGAGCTGACCCTTTAACACTATTCAAGCACCGATACTTGTATAAATCGAACCAACTAACTACTGAGACAACAGCAAAGCACTACCTGGAATCCCTATTTTGAACTCAATATCAATTTGGGCTGTATAATTGCTAAATTTCACAGCCCACCTACTTGTGTAACTCCGGGAAGGTTGCAGCCGCACATGCAGGGCACTGTACAGAGAGTGGCACTAACACCAAGGACAGAGGTATACTTCTCTCCAGTGCAAACACACACTGAAAGTATTTGCCTTCATAATTGCGAGGTATTTTGCAATAAGGTTTACCAAACTACGAGTACTATGATGCGTTGTTGTGTACAGTATGAGTATTTGATGAGGCTTTACAGAGTGCTGAGCTGTACAGTACCTTAGCAGTGTAGATCTGGCAGTGTAGCAGATTTCCCTGGTGTCTCCTGCATCCTGGCGATCTGAAAGTGGTGACGCTTGCGGGGAGCCGTTGGTGTGTTCAGACAGACACTCCAGGTCTGCATCAGACACCACCGACAGACCGTCTGCAAATCAGCAGGAGTGGGAAATCATTAGGTTGTCACCTACAGTACTGTTAGGGATTTAAATCCATGAATCATACTGTATATGCAGTACAGGTAATGTTGGTGACCCAAGTTAAATTTGTTATTTACCCATTTGGTATGAAGCTGGAGATTAACAAAGTTTTACAATGTTGAGTGAATGAGTCATTTTGCTAGTTATGTTACCTTCTGGGCCGTGTGATTCGCCGTCATCACTTTCAATCAGGTCTGAAACGGAGGCTACCTGAAGTATCTGGTGTGAAAAACAAAACAAAACAAAAGAAATTGGAAGTAAAATTGAGAGAGTGGTATCCCAGAGTCTGTAGGTGGAGGTAGAAACCAAGCTAAATGAATTCAGAGCTGTGCGTCCCAAAACTATTTACACAAGTAGTCTATCAATTATGAAGCACTGCATTCATTCTGTCACCCCAAAATATCTGCCATAAAAATAACTGTTGGATTTTTCATTGAGTAAGACATCAATCTTGCAGGATGTTAAAGTATTGCAAGTAAATAAACATTAATGCTTACCAATTGTGCAAACGTTGTCACCTTTAACCGCTTGAAGATTTCATCTTTTCGATACCTGTAATCTGAAAAAAAGAAAAAGAAAAAACAAATACTTAAATCTAAGAAAGGTTATAGGAGGAAGGAGCCTCAAAGAATTGATGGCAGTCTTGAAAGATCTAATTTATAATGGCTGCTGTAGCTGAAGATACTAACTTTGTACCTTCAGTGACTAAATTTAACCACTGTGATGTATAATTGCAAAATCTAGAAAAACAACTGTGATAATTACTTCAGTCATTGCATGTAGTTGTACTAGACACAACTCACCTGGGTCTTGCGGGTCCTCCTTCCTCTCATCCCTCTCTAATGCTTCACCAAACCCCAGCTCTACCCTGTCGGTTCCCATGCTACCTTCCAGCCAAAGCTGCCGCTACTACACCTAAGTAAGGCTGCTCAGACAGTTTTATCTGTGCTATTGATACTGGTATTATCTACAGTGTGACCTAGCTAGCTCACACTTTCTCAAAGATCCCTGCTGGCTCCTGACTAGTCCCTGTAGTCTGTGTCCAGTCACACAGAGGAATTATTGTGGAAAGCAGTACAATCCTCCCTTGGAGAGTGAAGGAATCAGTGTCACTTATCCCTGAGAAATCAGAGGATGGGTCAACACAAAATGACCACCATCCACAAAGAGCTTATTTAACAGGGAAATACCAGTGGGTCACAACTTCTCTGGTTTACCTCTTGAAGTACATGGACAGACAGAGAAGAGAACCCCACAGATCCTTGGGAAAATGAAGTGCCAAGTTGGCAAATCTTAACCTAAGTGTACAGCAAAATAGTTTGTTCATTCACATTACTCTAAGAAAAAGACCCTTAGGACGGCTTGTTTTGCTGTCATTGCATGTGTGAGCTTTACACAGTCCTGCCAAACTGAGCTATTTGATCCACCTGTTCACATTTGGGGAGAATGGAAAGTGTTTATAAGATGCCAGTGGACTGAACTAATGTCATGGGTCTAACAGCAACATAGTAGCCTGATGGACAGAGCCACTATTCTGTACTTACTGGGTCAAAACTGTGATTCAAGCTGCTATATGTGTCCTTGTAAAGTGTCCTTAAGGAAGACATTAAAGCTGTTCCAGGAACACACTGTGAATTGTGGATCTGGGACTCAGATCTAGTTAAAATTTGATTAATTGATTGATTGAAATTCTGCCATCTGTATGCACCCGTTTCAAGACATCCCACAATCAAACACCTCCTGCTGGTTGGAGTTTAAAGTTTATGTTCACGCAGACGAGAAATACAGTAATCAGATTTAAGAACTGACAAAACTTCAGACAAAACATAAAACATCCAAGATGCATGAGTGCATCAAACAAAGTGTACATAGTAGAGTAGAAAGATAAGACTGTCTCCTCTTCAAATTTAGTTACTCACTTTTTTTAATCTCCTCCAGTCTTTCCATATACTTTGTAAGGCTGCATCCTAGTTTACAAAAAAATGACAGTAACATTCAATAAAGAGGGAAAAAGAGCATTAAGAAAAATTATTTTAGGCAACACAAACGGCACTAGTTTATGACTCTGTAGTACATCAGTACATGGAAAAGGTACCTGTGTCCAGCCTCGTTCTGACATGTTGATACTTTGCGTTTGTCGGTATCCTTTTTTTCAGGTACTAGAAGAAAAAATACAAGCATCGCTTTTCGTTAGCAGCAATACTAACGATGGTTAAGTCAGCACGAAAGCAGTGAAGCTTTCAGAAAGAGCTGATGTTGGTGTCAACTGACTGACTCCGTTGATATGGTAACACTGATCAAAGCTAACGAGCTAGCCTGGTGGGACAGCTACATTTGTTTGTATTGGCCCGCGCTGTATTCACGGTACATTATATTATCGATAGTACAATATCACCAGGCCGCGGGTAAATACGTAACGCTGTCATTTAACTAACGTTACCTCCACATTGCCGATGCCCCGGTTGAGCGACATCTTTTCAAACCGAAATACCAAACAATAATTTCCAAGTTTAACAATCTCGTTGCTGATTGGTCCGTGGTCTCTCACGGACCAATCAGAGGAGCTGATACTGCGCCACTTCCTCCCTCAGAGCGGCTTCACTGGGATGTGGCTCGCTAGTTGCTTAGCAGCGAATGACGCTCCACCTCAAGTGACATGGTGCATTCAAGTCTCATAGAAATAAACGAAATAACTTTGCAGACTGCACAAAACAAAGTTGCCGGCCTTGGAGGTGTTTGACACATTTACCCATGATTGCTCTCAACCACCAAAGCTTCACCCAATATTCATGTTTTGCTCTGTTCATTTTGTGTCTATTCGATTTTCGCTATTTTTGGTGGCAGGCCTCTCCTTTTGAATCGGAATCGGAATTGGGTTTATTGCCAAGTAGGTTTTCACATACAAGGAATAATCTGTGGTGTATTGGTGCATAACAAGTACAGACAATTACAGACAAGTTCAGACAAGACAAGTAGTGCAAAGGTATGCATAAATATAGTAATTTAAAGTACTAGAGTACTAGTGCTAAGTAGTAGTAAGTATAATTAACAATACAGAATATGAAAAAAAAACTAAATATGTGCAATATATCTTTTTTAGATGATAATGAATAAATGAATAAAACTAAAACTGTGAGGAATGTGCAAAATATTGAATGTGTACGGTTTAAGTATAAACTGTAATGTTTATGTAACGCACACTTTTGAGTAAGTAAGCAGAGCCTTGATTAATTATATGAACCGCCTAACTCCGAATTGTCCTGTCGTTTACCACTCTTATTTAAAACCTGAATATTGTCGCAAGTGGTATTTTTCAAACTGTGAATGGGGTTCTCACATCGGATTCTCGTTTCCACCCACTTTCCTACGTTTCGTGAATGCAGCACCGCTCTGGTCGCTGCCACAGGTTGTTTGTTATTTAGCTGCGAAAAATATCGGCTTTTATTCGGCTGCTTTGTGCACACACAGAACTCAGGTTTCCTTTACGGTTCATAAAATGACTTCTACACGGTAGCGACTAAGGTTTCCGAAAGGCAGTGTGCCAGAACACCGTGTTATCTGAGCTCGACAGGCCAGGTCTGAGGCAGTTTCTGAAGGCGCCCTGTTTGACAGTCATGGAAGTAACGTTGCAGAGCAGCGAGGCGGTTAAACTTTCCCCCTGACGACACCGGCTCTTCTAGCAAATGCCCCACAATGGCGTCTGTTTTGGTGAGTATATCTGTCAACACTTTTGTAAAGGCAAAAATTGTTGTGCTGTTGATAGCGTTCACTGGTGCTAATGGTAACGTTAGCTGAGTCGGCGAGTTTTCTCTGTGCTAAGAGGATTTGCTGAGTGTCAAACACATGCTGGGTCCTCTCTGTCAAAGCTTTACAACTCTGCAGACTTGCTTGTTGGTTAATTACCGTCATTCAGCTCTTAAAGTCTTTACCCAGTGTAATATCTCCTTAATGCTTTCCCTAAATGTTTGGTCTGCTCATGCAGGCAGTGTGTTACAGGGGCTTTCCTGCACAGCCCTCCTCTTCTAGCAACCTTATATTCAGTTTATGCAAGCAGCACAATGGTTTTCCTCAGCCTAGACATAAGTCTGTAGAGCTCTTCCATAGACATGATGCAACCATGAGGGTGAAACACGGTTTTTTTTTCAATGCTCAGCACCCTTGTGACAGAAAAATGTGAAGTGAGTTGAACGTAGTGGATTTATCCACGAGAAAATGGTCTCCTCCAGACTATTGCTTAATTAAAAGTGCAGAGGAATTGCAGAGTTTACCTGACTGACACGTGCATTGTCGATGCAGGAGGATCCGACCCTAGAGAGACACTTCAAGGGGCATAAAGATGCCGTCACCTGTGCAGACTTCAATCCAAACCGCAAACAACTGGGTAATTTCTGCTTCACAGATTCACAGATGCTTTTCACATGTTGTTTGACAGTATGCGGATAGTTGCCCTTAATCATGTCACATGTGTATTGGTTTAACATCACTGTTTCTTTTGTCCTTCTCTAGCCTCGGGGTCAGTGGATAAGAGCCTGATGATCTGGAATCTGGCTCCCAAGGCGAAGGCTTTCCGATTTGTTGGCCACGAAGACGTCATCACTGGGGTGCAGTTCTCCCCCTTTGGTAACTTGGTCGCCACTTCCTCCAAGGACAGAACGGTCCGACTGTGGACACCTTCAATGTAGGCTCAAGTTACTTTTGCCATTTTAATCAGGGCCTCATTGTTTACTTAGGAAGATAAGTGGACCGTAATATGAAACGTAAAGTAAAATGGTCTGGTGCACAGCTTGGTGCATCGAAAAAAAGACTGGAAACTGTAACAGAGTAAACTGGCAAGAGGGGAACTGCAGTGTATGTGTGACTGGGTGAGGCTGGGTTTTCGATCACTTGTATTTGATATGATGTGTCTGTGTGCCATAGAAAAGGAGAGTCAACAGTGTTCAAAGCCCACACGGCCTCTGTACGCAGTGTTGCCTTCTCCCATGATGGCCAGAGACTCGTGACAGCGTCTGATGACAAGTCTGTCAAAGTGTGGAGCGTTCACCGGCAGTGCTTCATCTACTCTCTCAGCCAGCACACCAACTGGGTGCGCTGTGCCAGGTACCCAGCAGCACCACATCCCCAGTAACCTCTCATGCTGCAGAGCATTTGTGTGTGTGTGTGTGTGTGTGTGTGTGTGTGTTTACCACTTGGTAAAGTTTACCACCACTTTGTCTTTTCCTTACGGCAGGTTTTCTCCAGATGGGCGGCTGATAGCTTCCTGCGGAGACGATCGCACCGTGCGGCTGTGGGACACATCCACCAAACACTGCATCAACTGTTTCACTGAATATGGAGGGTAAGTCTTAAAACAACCTGGCATAGTGTCCTGTTATTCTTCTTAGCTTTAATTTTGCCGTCACTTTGTGTACTGTTTTAATTATAGACATGTGGTTACAATTCTGTTAGTTTGAGTCACTTCATCATTTTTTTTTTGTGTGTAATTGTAATTGGCACACTTTTTGGACATTTTTCCCTTTTTGTAATGCAATAACCAATACATTTCCATACAGGAGATTCCAGGAGATGGGAAATGTAGATTCTGATTTTAGGTGAAAGGCCAAAACATCACTGAATATAATCAGAAGTTTTAAAAAAAGGCTTTACAAAATTGATGTAAAAACTAAATCAATTTAGTTGGGTCATTACTTTGTCTCTCCCATAGATGGCATCATTGTTACACAAGACTGTCACACTTCTGCAGGTCACTTAAGTGACATTGAGTGTTTTTTTTTTTATTCCAGATCTGCAACATTTGTTGATTTCAACTCGAGTGGCACCTGTATTGCATCCTCAGGAGCTGACAGTTCATTGAAAATCTGGGATCTACGGACCAACAAGCTCATTCAGCATTATCAAGGTATGTTAGGAGGTCAGACCTATAATAATGCTATATATCCAGTTTAGAAAAAATATGTAATTACCTGACATATCATTGCCAGTATCTCTAAAATGTAGAAGAGTGTAATTTTATTCCCTGTTTGTTAGCTAAGGAATAAACTAAGGAAGCTTACACATTATCCTGTAAAGCTTACTCAGCCTTTAACTTACCGCTTGTCTTAGTGTGATTTGCAGTTAATGTGTTTTTTTGTTAGTGACTTTTTTACCTTCTGGATCAGTCCACAGTGCAGGAATCAACAGCTTTTCCTTCCACCCGTCTAACAACTACCTGATAAGTGGCTCCAGTGACAGCACTGTTAAGATCCTGGACCTGCTGGAGGGACGCCTCATCTACACCCTCCATGGACACAAGGTGATGCTCCAGCACAGCCCAGCTCACCCACATCATACACCATCAAACTGCTTCAGACACTATAGGCACTCCGAGCAGCATATTCCAGTTTCCTTGAATTAGGCCTTTATGGTGATTGTTATGGTATTTTTTTTAATTCACTAATATTGTTTACTTTTTTTTTCAGGGCGTTGTAACCACAGTAGCCTTTTCCAGGGTTGGAGATCTTTTTGCCTCTGGGGGAGCTGATGCTCAGGTTGGTGTTTCATGACTACATAATGACCCTGTGTTCCCAACTCTCAATAGCTTGTAACTTTTGCTTTCTGTAGTGAAAACATTGGAGGAACTTGGGTCATAGATGTTGTGCTGGTCCCTTGGTCCCTTAGGTGCTGATGTGGAGGACAAACTTTGACACAAAATCCTACCAGGACGTCCTACAACAACACAGCCGGAGGTCCACCCCCGATCCCCCACCCCACGTGACTGACATCTACCCCAGAGGGCCCCACCTTCACCACCCACAGTCCACAGCCATTCAGGTCAGTTCAGTTTTACCTAAATTCATATACAAATAATTTTAAGCAATTTATTCAAGGCTGTGCTGAGTTCTGTTTAGAATGATTAGGTGCTAGTTCAGCTTTTCTAAAATCATAGTAATATACAAACTTAACTGTTGTATTTTTACAAACTACAACATCATCAACATCTTCCATACAAAAATCAAGAAATCATGTGTCCACCACATTAGGCTACTGAACATCATCTGGTCAGAGGGCCAAGTAGAAGCTCCCTGACCTGCAAACCATCTCTTGTTTTATTATAACCGACAAATGTTCAGGCATTAAAACTATTCACATCCCTTTACTGTACAGACAAGAAATATCTAGTGAAAACGATCTGGTCCACAGTTGACATTCCACACAGAAACATCTGTTTAGTAAATTATACAGGTGAGAAATTAAGAGTTATGTTGTAAAGGTTGAAAGTGGAGAAGAAATATGTGACTTTCTCTCCACAGATCAGTCCAGCAGTGGCAGACACTCAGTCGACTGATCCGCATGTCATAGAGTTGGGCCAAGCTGTTCCCCACACCACGGTAAGCTGGCATTGTAAATCTACAGTCACACAGCCACAAGAGAACAAGCCACATCCCAAACCACACTTAGGATATATAATCACGTTACTTAACTCATTCTCACTCAATCGATTACTCACAATTTCTTGATTAAAAAGACTGAATGGCAAAAGAAACACTCTTGAGGAGGAAACGGGTGGTGGTGTGAAGACAAATGACTTGAAGACCATACAACAGTGATCGTACACAGACGCCTACGGGAATTTTTACAGATAGAGCTACATAGCGCAGTAATAAGGTGTGTTGCCACTCACTAGGACTTACTGGGAAACCACATCAAAAAGCAAGATATAAGTCTACACTTGTGAGGAGCTGAGAGTGAACAGCCCCCACCAAAGTATTCAGCTAGGCTTCATGTGGTGTGTACAGCAAAGAATACTGGATTGCTTATATCCAGTGATTCATTGATTTTATTTTCCTACCTACCATAGCTCTATATGCCTACAGTGAAACTGGAAAGCTCATAGCGAAACTGGGGCCCTTGATTCAACATTTTACAGATGGTCAGTGAACAGGGGAGAATTGTGTGATTTAAACAGGTGTCAGGAGATTATGCTATAACTGAGAATGGGGCGTCAAAAAATTGCAAGTGGTCCTTAAGTGACAGACATCAGACGACTTTGTCTCAGAGTCTGTGTGGATTGTTACATTTGATCAAATGGAAGCGTCTGGATTTCCCTTTAGACATGTTAAATGTCCATCAGTGGACACCACTGAAAGCACTTAAAGGAGGGGAGGTTTCCATGACCAGCAGATGGCAGTGCAGACCAGTCTTTAGTTTTGCCATCCTGCTGCAGCCCTGACACCTGCCTCAAAGAACAACAGCCCATTCACTCTCAGAGATGCGGTGATGCCAGCAGAAAGCAACACTCTCTTTGTTCCCGTCACGTTGTTCAGGAACACAATACCACACTAATTATACAATTCTGCACATTCACACATCAGAGCTGCAGAACACAACTGCAATTCAGTGATTGCATTGATAAAATATTGGCTTTAGTTATCTTAAAATGTCGGTGGAGCTTAAATTAAATTTCCCATGTCTTGAAAGCTACATTACAGTTCAGTAAGAGTGGAAATTCAGTTAAAATGTTCCTGCTAAACGTTTGTGTTTTCACATTCAACTGTATAAAAGTATACTTTGACTTTGAAACAATTGACTTTTCTCGACCTACGTTATGTGAGTTTTGATGTTGTCAGTTTTGCCAAATAAAGCCAAAGCTGGCCACTGAGCAGCTCGGTCAGAGCAGCGGAGGAATGTACTTCTTGCTTCAGCACACTTACAAGCATATTTTTCTTTTTTTGACCCAACAACTTTGTGAATGCCACGTTGTGTTTTCCAGATCATTCCTTTTTGTAGTTTTCATTGTTGCGAAAGCCCATCTGGGCCGACAGGGCAGTGACCTGGCCTTGAACTTGAGTAGCAAGTTCACATTATGGTGCAAGGTAAAATCCTTGATGTGCATTAGTGCTATCCGCTTACTCCACAAATGCTGATCCCGGATAACCAGGTAGAAACATGAGATTGTTGTAGGTGGGTCTTTAGGTTTAACGAGTATTAGGAATACAACATGCTTTCACAGGAGTCAGGCTGACTGGTGTAGATGTAAGGTTGCGTGGTGTTACATCTAATCCACTGCCATGTTCAACACCATGAACATGATGCTAGATCATTAATTTGCTCTTGGTTACTGCAAACTACACCAGAGTTTGTTGTGTATTTCTACTTGAATAGTTCACTGGCATGACATTTTGTTTCCAGCATGGCACCAAAGCAAATGTCTCATCCTGAATCATCATTCAAATTCAAAAAAATGAATTCATGACTACATCACAGTTAACATGCTACAGGTCCCTGGTGTGGTCTCTGAGTAGGAGTAAAGTTACAGGTAATGACTGCCCCCTACTGTTTAAAAAAAGAATCACAGTGAACAAGACTGGGGGTCACAAAATATGGTTTTATGGGTACAAAAACTCATATTTACTCACATTTACTCATGTATATGTTTGGCCTACTCTGTTGTCTTATCCACCCATTATGGTTTAGTAATGTGAACTGTAAATATTTAGACATAAACAGTGTTAATGTAGCACTCACTGTGTATTCCTAACTGTGGTCTGTAATCCGACGTGGACAGAATCATCAGTGTGCTTTTTAATCAGTGTCAGATCATTGCAAATTAAATATTGAAAGTTTAATTTATTGATTCATAGTAATATTTATATTTCATGAAAATCTGCTTGTGTTTGTTGGTGTGTATTCATAAGCAGATGAATGGGAGTTCGGGCTTGTTTTCTTTTGGGATATGGATGTAATTTGTAAAGTTAAATAGTGCACATAAGTTTCCTTTAGGGCTGTGACTTTTTTGAAACTCTAAAGTAAAAGTCAAGTAGTGTGAAGGTCTTTTAGAGTTCTTTGAACAGTTGAGGGACTGATATGTTGTTTTCTATTTACCGTTTTATTTCTGTGGGCATTGTTGTGCTCTTACAAAAAAAAGTGACTTTATACTTCAACTGAACAACCAAAAGTGTTTGCTTTGATCCTCCATATCCCCTTTTAATCCCCGAAAAAGAAACCTGTCAAAAACATAGTTATTTTTCTTTAGCTTGCTGCCCTACTTCTCTCAGTGTCTCCTTCCCTGCCGTTGGCTACTGAGTGGGAGGAAAGCCATGAATGGACCAAGCCAAGTGGAAGTCATTTAGAGTGAGGATGGCCAAGTCAGATAAGTGGTTTTGGATCAAAACTCCAGTAAACACAGAATAGCCATTCATGACTTGAAATGTTCTGATGTTAACATGGATCTGACTAGTTTAATGGGCAGAGGAGGTCTAGACTAGACTAGTTTTAACCTGCTTGGAGTATCAGATAGATAAGTTAAAGTTTAAACCTTTACGGATCATTTCTGGTAAATTGTCAAACGTCGGAAAGTATTTAAGTGGACCGTTTAAAGTAAATAAGTAGTGACTAAGCATTGAAACACCACCAAAAAATGTTGTATACACTTTCTTGCGCTTATTCTGCTGTCATGTGCATGTAAAACCTCTTTATTTTGCACCTAAACAATGTTTTTTTTTTGTTGTTGTTGACATGGTTGGACCTAAGACTGCTGTGTAGTCAACAGCAGGGTCTCTCTCAGATTTGTCTCCTTCTCTTCCTTGACCTCCCTGCATCTTCTTCCTCCTCCGACTCTCCTCTTCCTTCTTCTGGCTTGCTGAAGTTTTTGCTCCATGTATGAATCGCCCGAGCGTGCCTGAATGGAAAGGCCCGTGAGAGATCTGAGAGAGAGAGAGAGAGAGACGGGGAGGAATAGAGATCAGAGAGATGGGAAGAGAGCAGGAATCCACGTGCCGGTGCCCTGGCCCCCGGGGGCCCCAACCAGGGAGCAGCAGCCGCAGCAGCAGCCGCAGCTCTAATAATAGACTAGCTGGAGTTCTGCCTGCCTGTTCAACTCACACTGACTAATTCCCTACACCCTGGTTTCACGCACATTTAATACAAATACATCTACCCTTTTACCCTTGCCACAAATAGCAACATGAATGCTGGACCCTCACATGCTTAGTCCCTGTTAATGCATCAGCTGACTGTGGTAAAATGAAATCTTTTAACATTTAAAATACACACAGAGCTCCTGATTCATTCATGCACACCCATCCCTTCTCTATGCCTCTTGCAGCTTGTCGTAGCCTCTGTGAGTTTAGGTCTGTGACTGCAGTCAAGTCAGTGGGCATGTGAGTGAATGAGCCTGCACGTGTGTTTATGTAGTGTGGGCACATATCATGGGATATGCGAATTTGCCAAGTTATGTGTATGTAGTTTGTGTGTGTACATGAGTCACTGAGCATTGCTGTGTGAATGTGTATTTGTGTGAAAGTCATTCCTGTTTAGGTTGGTTCAGAGCAGGGAGCCCCCAGTGCTACTCCTCCTGTCAGCTCTGATTTCCATCACAGAGGACCTCTCCTCTCCTCTTTCCCTCTGGTCATTTCCTCCTCCTTTCCTCCTCCTCTGACTGTTGTTGATGTCCTCAGAGTGCTTCCCCTTCCGCCCTGCGTCCGTGCTTCCCTCCCATCGCCCTAATGGGTCCAAGCGTAGGCGGAAACAGAGAGGGAAGGGACGGGAGATGCAAATGGCCTGAGGTAGGTACGTGGGTAGCTGGATGGGGAGGTTCCCGCCCTCACAGTTCCTGCTGCCATTCGTGACCTTCATGTCCTTAACTTAGGGCCATCTCCTCTTATCACTTATGCATTATTTTTCTTTTACTTTTTCTTTTGACTTCAATGGCACTTAACTGAAGTCTGTTGATAATGTTATGTTTTATCCTTTATTTGTTGTGTTCTTTTTTTACCAAACAAAGCAACATCCAGAAACCAATCGGCCGATAATATCAAGAATTTCCCCAAAAAACGAATAATCCCACACAGGGGATGACCATGCATGAGGCTACTGTAAAAGCAAATACTATACATGAGGCCTGTATGGTGTCCTCATATTCTTTTACTGGTGAAGTGCGCACACAACAATAGAATTCTGCATGGTTTTTAACTTGCATTCAGGAAGTTTGTATGGACAGGAAGTTGATGTCAGTAATGACAAGATGACACTGATGTGGCATCAGCTGCGGCTTTGTTCCCTTCCTCCCTTTCTCTCTCACTCTGCATTAGCCATTAGGCTCTGCAGTGAACTAGCGGCACTAGGAGGGCTCAGTGCTTCTGAATGGAGTGTTATCAGCAAAAACTACGTCATTACAGAGCCGACAGAGGCCCCGGGTGGTGCCCTCACTCTCCATTGACATTACAGTGCTTTGTTGGACGCACCAGTTGCCCCAAAGTGACGTATTTCACCGCCCCAACAGCCATAGTCGCTGTCTGTGTGTCCTTGAGTACTGAAGCCTTTCATAATCTCTCCTTGGAATCTACTCTGCATAACAGATCAATCTACAGGCATAAATATCCCAGTTTAGATTCAGATGTTTCTGACACAAGTTATGTTTAATATACGTCTCTGTGACAATAGCCCCCAAATTTGTTTTCATGGAGTTCCTGACTCAGGGGCGTCCAGGTTGCATCAGAGCAAAATCTGGTGGTTTTAATGAAAGGCCTCCCTGAGCACCAGCTGCCAGCTAAATAGTTTTCTGGTGGCCTCTGGCTAGATACTACTTTTTCGTGTAAATATCACAAAATGCATGTAATTCTTGTCTTTGATTTTGTAGTTAGTATAACTGAGAACCTTTTACATTTTTTTTTTTTTTTTAAGAAGTAGTTTGTTGTTTACTTTAAAAACTTAAAAACAAAGTAAAATATATTTATTGGTGGAAGTGTAAGCAAGTATACCTTTTGCTGAATTGTGTGACTGGTCGTCTTTCAAAATGTAGTACAGTCTCTTGGCTGCTTGAGTCTCTCCTTTAGTTGAGTGGCAGCAGAGAGTGGGCGATGACACGGAGAGTGTCAAACCCATTGCACTGAACAGATATCAAGTCAGCTGTGAAACACATGAAGAATGGCAAGCGTGAAATGAGGCCAAAGAAGACAGCAGAATGTAATAATGTGTGTGTGTCTGTGTGTGTGCATGGTGTACCTGTCTTTATAAGGACTGAAATGTCCACAGATAAGTTAATAAAAATCCTCCAAAGGAGAGCAGGTTTCCAGTTTTAACTTCAAACCCGCCCTTTGTAGAAGTTATGTTTGTAGTGCAACAGTTTTTAACACATGTTAGGATCAGCTGAGGTTAAGCATCTAGTTAAATAAGGCCAAAGGTTTTTAATAATACTGCTGATAAACGGTCTTCAAAGATTTAGCTGTGTGTGTGTGTGTGTGTGTGTGTGTGTGTGTGTGTGTGTATTTAAGAGGTGATTAGATAGCGGAAGGTTAGATTTGGTTACTTGCGCCATCTCTCGTGTCCCTGCAGACGTGAGCTGTGACGCCAGTTTAACCAGACAAGGTGTCCTCTACCGACAGGCCTCCTGTCACAGACATCTGTGTGTGCATTTGTGTGTGTGTGTGTGTGTGTGTGTGTGTGCATTTGTGTGTGTGTGTTTGTGTGTGTGTGTGTGTGTGTGTGTGTGTGTGTGTGTGTGTTTGTGGTTGTATGTCCTTCATCGTGGGTGAATGAGAGTATAATCCTTATCGTGTGTAGTACATTTACTATGCTCTGCTGTCCTTTTTTTGTGACTCTATTCAGGTGCATCCATCAACTGTGAATGTGTAGAGCCGTGCATGTTTGTGTAATTGTAGTGTGTAGTTATCTACAGTTATACAGCCCGACCCCCATTCCTCTCTAGCTTCCTGTGCAGGGAAAGTACAGGATATTGGATGGCCCGGAGGTTTAGATACCAGATTTAAGTGCTGTAGAGGAGAACACGAGTGACAAGACACGACGGAAATGAGCTAAAGATAGTAACAGCTCCGGGGGGGAAGGGGGCTCACTTTCCACCAGGACAAGGACTCCCAGAGGCTGCCTAACACCCTCACACTCACGCAAATGCCCACACTCAAACATAAACTGTTACACTCCAACAAACATGCCCATCACACTCAGTGAAAGCACAATCCAACACTTTCATTCATACTGTATTCTCTAACTCACATACTCACTCCTATGGAGACCTCTGATAAACATGCAGCCATACACAACATGCATACACCCGATATGGCAATTATAACATGACTGAACTTTGAAGTTATTTTTTTTTAAATAACAGAATGAAATTACTTCATGTAAGAGGATCAGTTGTAGTGCTTGACACACTGAGAATCAACATTCAATTTTACAGGTCTTCACAGCTTTTAGCCTCTTACGTTGTTGCTAAATGCTTTCCAGCTTACACATAGGCAACATTCAGACCTAAAATAGCAAAAAAATCTAAGGGGCCGTGTTGGTGTGTTGCTACAGGTATTAGTAAGAGGATGGAAAAACAATCCAGCAAGTCCTGTTTGAGTCAACCATCCAAAGCTTTCCAGAAACTTAAACACTGCACAGTGGTTTATAAACTATAAGACAGGATTTTACAACTCTGGAGAGTTATCATCATTTCATGCTTTGTCTTAGCAAATGGTTGACATAATACATAATATTCGTCTAAGTATTTGATTGGGAGCGCAATGTGTTGACCCTACATTTACAGGTAGGCCAACTGTTATCGACCAGCCCAAGTAAGGATATATTAAGCAAAATAAGGAAGTAAAACAGTGACTAGGGCTGTGTAATTAGGCCTTTGTTTTGCATGGTGTAAGTCTGGAGTTTGAATTCCTCCTTCTAGTGGACAGAGAGCCCTTAATGCAGCTGTAAGTATTTGATGAAACCTTGTGTAACTGGAATATTACATGACACCTCCTGACCAATGGATCGTCAGCAGTAAAAGCGGAAACCCTTCTCAGGACGCCGCACATGTTCTGTAATGTTGTGTTTTGCGGCAAGACTCTTTGTGGCGTCTCCAGTCTCCTTGATGCTGGCATGCAAGTGTACAAAAACCTGATCTTCCTCATCAAAAATACAAGAGTAGGGCAAGCCTTATCATTAATTCAAGAGGATTCTCTCTTCGGATTCCCATCCGTCCTCCCTCCCCTCACCTCTCTCACTCTTCCTGTCTCTCCCCTTTCTCTCCTCTTGTAACTCTTGTATTTTATATCAACCTTACCTAACACTTACTTATAGGAAGCAGGTGGTTACTTGAGGCCCAAATTCAAAGTTTTTTTCTGCCAGTGTTTCTTCTCGGTTTTCTGCAAAACCATCACTGTGGATGGTATTCATCTCTAGAAAACCACAAATAGACCCCAACAATTTTGAAAGTTCTAAAATATTACTGAAATGATTGGTTGATTAGTCAAGTGATTCATTAATTGTCAATCTGTTAACTGTTAGTCATTTATCAAGTAAAAATGCCAAACATTTACTGGTTCCAGCTTCTCAAATATGATTATTTGCTTCTTTTCTGTTTTATATAATTGTAAATGGAATAACTTATTTATTATTTACTTTTATTTTATTTATTATTTACTATTATTATTAACTTATTATTTTTTTAATGTTGGATAGACAGAATAAATTATTTGAAAATGTCATCTTGGACTCTGGGGAATTATATGAGGGAAACATTTTCTTTTTTCACATTTAAAATGAAATAATTGGTTTATGAAAGAAATTTGTAATGAAAATAATAATAAAACCAACCTGCGGACTGTATTTTATATTGGAGTCCCTGAAGACCTTGTCTTTTTGCATTCGGCTTTGTTCCGAATCTGTGAATGTGTAGAACAAATGTGAGACTCGTGGAAGCACGTGACTGGATTACGGATGATGGATATGCTACTGGTATGATCTGAATCAGGATCTGTTTTTAATGGAATAGCTTTTTAAAGTGAAATACTAACAAGAACAAAGTTAAGCAGGTGACTCCCAATGTCAGTATCAGTAAATAAATGGTTTATGTCCAGTCCTCTTTAAATACTTTAGGTGTGATTAAATGTCAAATTCATGTGATGGACGAATTCATATGATGTCATTTATCAGCCCGCCATCATATAGTTACATGTTTACCGCAGTTTTTCTCACTCTGACACATTTAATCTATTTCTGAGAAGTTTACCTCCATTCCCCTTACTCTAAGGGCTTTCTTCCTTTCATGTCACCTCCACCATCCTTCTACATCAGACGAACCCCCAGCCCTCTGAATGTGCCCTCTCAAGGGTACAGCTTGTATCCTCAGGGGCCTCTACTGGGAACGTGCTGACAGTCGGTCCGTGCAGGAGTCTAAAAATAACCAGGAAAGTCTATTACAGGTACCAGGGACACCTGAAAGGCAAATGATGATGTGCTGTGTTTTCTTCCCTGCTTGCTGTTATCCCTGCCCGGAGAAATGAGGGGCGGTTGGGATGATAGATGAAAATAGAACTTGGATGAGATAATAATAAAAAAAAAAAAAAGAGCACACACGAGATGTGATTATGTTGTTGTCATCTTGCCTGTAACATCCTGGCAAGGAGAGAGAGAGAGAAAGACAACCAAAAACATTTGTGGTACTCGTATTGTGATCAGTTCGTGTTTTTGAATGAGTCTTTGAGTTTGGAGATTTTCTTTTCTATTTGCTTTTTCCAGCGAAGGTTGTTAAAATTGATAAAAAAATTCCAAAAATTTGAAAAAATGTACTTGGAATATGAATATACTTCTTTATAAACAAAATAAGGTGACCATGAACCTAGATATACTCTTCTGATAAAAAAAAAAAAAAAAAAAAACACCTTAAAAAACAAACGAAAAAAACACCCATTTTGTGTCATATTCTGGGATTTCTATATTTGTCATTAGGGAAACATTAACTATAAGATGTTTGGCATTTTTACCATTCGGTCCTGTTGATGAAACACAACATTTTCATCTCTTATTGCTTTTTCCCAATGTTTGCATCCCAGCATCAAAATCCAAGCTGCCATTTATGGCGTTTGTTTGAGAATATGTTTGAGAATGTCAGGTGCTCTATGAAGGAATGATCTTTATTTGGATAGTTATACTAAGACTGATGGACAATTGTAGATTGTAACTGAATATGTAGTTGATATTGTTTTAAAGGTGGACCGGCTAACATATTAAGGCCAAATCATTGTATTCATTGTATTTAAGTTTGTCTAGCTGTGGTGGACAACTGCAGCTACACCAATGTAAGGAAACCACTAGTGGGTATGTCTTTGGAAATAACAGGCTACCTTAATATCTGGCAGTGTTGCTCGCTGATGCTATTTTCTCCCTGAGTGGAGGCAGAGAGGATGTGGCCCGGTGAACTGCGTAGGCAGATCAGACGCCTCATGGCTCTGTTGCCGGCCGGGTTTATTTCTGTACAGCTCATCCAGGCTCGCAGAAAAACAAGTTATTGATTTTCTAGACATTTTTTTTTAATGCATGTTCTCTTTTTCCTTCCCATTGAGAGGCATCTACCTACAGACCTTGACTGATTGGTCTGAAGGTTAGCTAAGACAGAACTATATTTTTGTGGACTTTCAGTACATTTAGTAATGGGTTTTTTAAAACCATTTCTAGCTGGGTAGTGGTGGTGGTGGTGGAGGATAGTCGTGTCTGTCTCATCTGTTTTCTGTAGGTAGAAGCACTGTCTCATTTTCCTCTTTATTTGTGTTCGAGCTGTTTGTGGTACAGTTTTTCTATAGATTATACTGCCTGGGCTAGTTATATAAAGCCCCCAGATGCATATTTATGCTCAAAAATGTGCTTGAGCAGTTTAGTCTTGTGTGCCTCTAAGAGTTTCTGTATGTGTGAATCCTCGTGCTTGTGTCTACACACCCATACGTGTGTCTGTTAAGGGAGGATTACTGGGAAAGGGCTAGGAAAACAAATCCATTTCCTGTGAGTTGAGAAAGCACCTCTCTCCGGAGGTGCAGCTGTAACCCAGCACTGCCTCAGTCCCAGGTTAAAGCCCACCTCCCCCCACTGCTACCCCCTCCTGTTAAGCTCATAGTCCACCTGTTAAGAAGTCATTCATCTCTCTGTTCCCTGAAGAGGGATAACTGGATCCCCCACCTCTGACCACAGCCGCACTGATGGATGGCTTTAATGGGCTTTTATTGTTTGATGTATCCACTCGCTTCCTCTTTCTTTTTCAAATCTAATCTGCTCTCTTTATATCTCTTTACTTGATCTGCTCACAATTTACCTTTTTAACTTAATTTTCTCTCTTGTGTTTATCTTCCATTTCCGTTTCACATATGCAGCTTTGCAATGGGACATGGCTCTGTTGCAGCAATAAATATAGCTTTAGTTTTTTAGTTCAAGGATGACCTATAGGTCAATCAGCAACTTCTCCTACAGTCCAAAGTCCCTTTCATGCAAATATTTCCTTTTTTAATGACTGCTATCCAATCACTCAAAGTCAAAGGGCGGAAATTCTTTGATTACCCACAGTGCAAGCCGCTACATAAATAAGTGCTGGAATCAGAGTTGCCCTGAAAATAATCCAGAGACTACAGAATTAATCAGTGTTGGAAAGAAAATGACACTGACTGAACTAGAGAGTAATTCTCTTAGAGGAATTAAGAGTTTGGAGAGGATAAGGGGTGTGATTTAGTGGGATGAGTTGATTTTAAGGTACTATTTAAAGGAACAGACTTTGATTGCATAGTGAAACCTCCAGAACTCCAGACATCTATCCCAAACGTCTTCCAGGATCTGGGACCTCATTACAAGTGTCCCATAATGTAAATTACAAACATGCTAAACCCTCATTCATTGCACTGAGACCACTGCATAAGCACAAGTGGGTTGCTGCTGCAGAAGACTGTCCAGCAATGAAGATGATCTCTCCTTTAGCTGTAGTGCAGTCCCAACAACATCTGGCTACGCACTGTGTTGGCCAGTCAGATGCATGCAAGCACACATTCCCAGATAGACTTTATTGTCGATAATGAACACAGCCTTTCCCATCTAATTTACCTTCTCATTTAAACCCCTGAATTTACAACATGTAGATCAGCTTTTTTCTCATATGAAATAATTGATTTTCATTCAGTGGTCACAGTGAAGGGTTGATACCCGACCCGAGCCGGGTTTGGACAAAAATTTTGGGTCTCGAGTTCGGTCACGTCTGCACTTGGCAACAGTATGCAACACATTTCTCTGATGTATATGCTTTGGCCTTTTTCTTTGATGGAAGTAGTAACGAAGCCAGTAATAGCATTCTGCAAACCGCCTACAGCAGCCTCAGTCTGCGTACTGCAACGTCTGTCCGCATATCGCTGTCCGGTCCAGGTAGACAGAAATATGCGGCAATGTTCACACAGCTTATGATTGTTTACCTCTTTGTTTCTTGACTTTGCTGATAACTTTTTGATCTTTTGAGAAGGTCTTGTCCTAATCAGATATAGATTTAGCCAGCAAAGAAATGCAGTTTTTATGCCAAAAACTGTGATTATGGTCGCCATACAAATTTTTCATTGTTAGATTCAGACTACTAATAGCTTTTTTTTGTTTTTGTTTGATTGTTTGTCAAGGTTCAGATGTAATGCTCTTGTTTAAAGACGCTTAAGTATTTTGCAGTGGCTGTGAGCCCGGTATGTGTGGGAACATGGGAAAGGTTAGGTCGCTAACATAGTCTGAGAGGGGGATCAGTGCTAGCCTTGAGCTTACATTGTCTTACAGTGGGACAATTCGCAATTAGCAGTGGGGTTATTCTGAATTGTAAATGAGTTTCCCACAGGTGCTTTGCAGTCCTTTTGGTATTAAGTGCTAAAGCTGATTAGTCGGCATTTGTGTGGCAATGCAGCTCAATCTAATCTCCCTTATGGACACCCGCCTGTTTTGGCAATTTCCTATGAGAGCCACTGCCTTTGAAATACTAGAAATATTTGTGTTAGATATTGCTGTTTTTTTTAACTGGCTGGATGGTTAATAGCTTCTTAAGTGACAGTGTATATTCAGAACCATTCAGATGTTTTTGTACTTTTATTATCTACCTTTCGTGAGAGTATTCTCACCAGATTAACTTAAAAGTACAAGATTGTCCGTGACACTTTCAATCACCACATCTGCTGTTTGTCCCTCCTCTCTGTCATTCTTTCTCTCTCTTTGAGTTGTTTACCTGTCCAGTAATCTCCAGGTTGGCTTTCTCAGAAAATAAAAGGATATGACTCATGCTTGGTTGGATATGTGTCAAGATTACATGGAAAGATTAACCTCCTGCTGTCCTACATACACCTAAGCCCTCCATATGGCAACACATTTCTTCTTTGAATATAAGTCCTGATTGTCTTTTACTTTAGTTTTAGTTCAAACTGGAGGGAAACTAATATTTTTAAGAGAGCACAAACACTTACAACAATAAAACAATTTTATTTAAAAAGACACAAAGATAAAGATAAAACATTTTTAAAAAGTTTAGTTACTTTATGCTACATTAAATCTTTCTTCTCAGGTATTTCTCTGTATCCTGGCAAGAATCCTCCCCCCATGTTTTTTGTTCTTGCTCCTGACACAGTTGCTTAATTATCACCTCTCTGTCTAGCTGCACAGAATTATGTAACTGCCATTCAGAAGAACAGTACAACTTGTGAATGGTCTGTGTTACGGTTGGCTGCATGTTACTACAGTATTGCTTGACGGTTCACACATGAATGTGATGTTGCTGGGAAAAATGTTATACATTAATGAAAGATGCTTAAACTGTCAGTTCACAGACTTTGTAGAATGATTGCACTTTTGTTTTGTGCCATTTGAGTGGAATTTATTTCACAAGAAATAAAAGAGCCTCATTGAAGGAGTGGGCTATTGAGAGCTGAATCTGAATTATTATCGGTTAAAATTCTTAGGTTTCTTCCCTTAAGTATGAAACTTAGATATAACAAATATAAAAGATTATATTTGTGGAGTGATACAATAAAAGAAAGCACATACTAAAAAGTGCATTTGATACACCAATTACAGCAAACAGAAAACAACAAATGTGGGAGGAAATCATTAATTACTCATTATTTGCAATTCCTTTAAGTTCACATCATTAACATTAACTATGAAATAAGCTGTGATAGAATGTTTTATAGAGAGTCTATTAAATGAACTGTATAAATGGACAAAATCAGCATAAATATCCTCACTGTGAACCACCACAGTTCTCTTTGTGAATATGTCCACATGCCACCTTTGTGCCGCAAGTCCCCTTGTGACTAGCTATATTTGAACACTTAAGTGAGCCTAATGAAAGGAAGTCACCCATTTATTTCCCTCTCTACAGTTAGTTATTCTTAGAAAGTCCCTTTGCTGCTCTGATGAATCAGTTGCACCACTTCAAAGGCCTCTGTCTGAACTGACAGCCATGGCCCTTGTCAAGAAACATCCAGTAATCTTGCACAACAGGAGCTATGTTTGGAACGGCTCATGTGAAAGCAATTGATAAGAGGTCTGGTCAACAAGTGACACATTGATGTCCCTGAATTTGGCATTGTTTAATTGGAATAGGTTCATGTTTTTATACTTTTTAAACTGCCCAGTATAGTTGTGTTGAATTATTTGCGTAAAGGTATACATTTTTTTGGAATGCAATTTGAAAAACTTGAGAACAACATTTGGGCGTATTTAGAATTTTGTGCCTCCGTCTCTCTTCCTTTTTATCTTTTATTCTTCTTTTCTCAACCCCACACAGACAGACAGACAGAATTGAGGTGAAAATTCACTTTGCGTTCAGCAGAAAGCTTGGGTTAGGACAGGAACGATTGTTGATTTGGTGCTATACACGACGATAACGTCTACCTGGGAAGTATGTGTGTAGCCAGATGTTGTTGGATTGCACTGCAGCTAGTCAAGTTTGGATCATCTTCATTGCTGGACAACCGTGCGTTTTTCGCTGGAGTCCTCTTCAGCAGCAACCCACTCGTGCCAATGCAATGGTCTCACTGTAATGTAGAGAGATCTGCTTTTCCACAAACATTTTTTGAGCATTTTAATTGCAGGCATTGTATCCAAAATTTGCACCCAGAACGAAATTAGCAGATAGTGATTATTATGTCTTACTTAAGGATACTTTGACAGAACCACCTGAATGCTCAAGCAATTGACCTTCAGGTCACAATATGGTTTCCCAAACCTTACTGCTGCTGCTCCTACAGTACGCAGCTATGTTGTTCTCTTCACGCCTCTCTCCTCCCAAACCCCCTCTCCCACTGTATATGGTCTGAAGCAGTAGGGCTTTGCTGCCTTGATGAGACACCCCATTTCCTCTGTTCCTACCACTTAGTGTGGTGCACAATAGCCTTGGTGTTTGGAAGTGCCCAGGAGGAAACACTTGACAGTCTGTTGATCCACCTGTTTCAAGACAGAGTGGGCTTGAAGATTTGGCCTGTTTAACATTAACCCCTGGCCCTTGTGGAGGTGGTACAATGAAAATGACAACAAGGGCTCGACTGTTTCAAATGTTTTTCTTGTCTCAAATCTTTCCTCTGGTTTATCAAAAGTTTGCCCAGTAGGACTTTCCTACCTCTGGAGTCTTTTCCCTCCTCTGCACTCTGCAATGTCTTGTTTAAAGCTGTCGTATGCATTTCTCCTTTCCTGAAATGAATACAATATATCATAGATTACTGGTATGTATGTCAGCATTTGTGTGCACACCAACGCACTCGAATGCAGCTGAAATAGTTTTGGAAGCTTATTATCTTCTTATGTCTTCTCACTTCTTAAACTTTTCCAGCTGACTTTACTTGACCTTCCTGATAGACGTAGAACCGGGATCATACTATAGCATGCAAGTGTGAGTATGTATAGTTGTATGTATAATAGTTGATAGTTTGCGTGTGTGTGTGTGTGTGTGTGTGTGTGGTCAAGTGGGCCTGACCATTGAAACACCAGTCCAACCACAGACTTGCTGATTGTATAGCCTATATGATCAATCAGATTTCTTATCCTTAATGTGTGAATGTAAAGTGACTCGCTTTGCTGCAGAAATGGACTGATGCAGAGTCAGATTTCTATAAGACATGTCTAGTTTGACTGATGTGCGTGGGGCCAATGATGAGGATGCATGGATCTTCTTCTGGTAGTAAGTCAGTTGTAAGAACAACCAGTAAATATCCCCCATTGTAGTGCTGCAGTATCAACTGTGCCCATAATTTACCATTTTGGTGAAAGTCAAGGACATGCATTATATTATATTTAGAGTTATATACATGTTTAGTGTTTAAAGTTAATGTGTTTGAAACATAGCCTTATTATCAGTTTATTTTGTTTATTGTTGATTATTAAACTGTTCCTTCATTAATCCTACTTTACAAATATTTTTGGACTGGTTCTATTAGCATATTTTAGACACCTTAAAGTAGGAATTTAGCCTACAGATAATGTGGTTTTGCCAAGGCTGAAATTTGAAGAACCTGGACACCCTCTTGTCCAGGGCTTGAAGGCAGACATGAATGAGATATTTTAGCAATACAAACAGAATCTGATGTAACCATCCCTTGTGCTATTTAGACTGAACGCCTACATAGAAACCTGGCTTTGTTGTTAGAGGAGGTGGGTGAGCACAGGGATGTCATAGGGGTTACCACAAAAAAAAATAAAAAAACACCTCCTCTGCCAGCTAATCTCATAACATCTCCAGAAATTCAAAAAGTAAATTCTTCTTCCTCAGAAGCACCCACCTCCACCACCTACTTCCAGCTCTTCTCGGCTCTGCCCTCACCAATCTTCAATGCTTCTACTTTTTACTGATTAAAATTTAACTCTCACTTCATGGTAGATTGTGAGATATATTTTGGTGTATTCCTGAGTTCCTGTCTGGATGGTGGCAATGTTCTGCTTAGACAAATGGTCTGAACATGGCTTTTGCCATTTAGATTAATCAGCTTTGGGCACAACACTAAATTGCTAATCTCTTTGTTTTTGGCAGTCTTGTAAATCATGCAGTCTGCACACTTACCAGTTTGCAGACAGGACTTCCTTTTAAACTACAGACAAATTAATCAGGAACAAATCCTTAAATGTTGGTAAACAATTTATTTGAACTGACATCTGCAGCTTAAAGGTCAGCAGGGATTGGCACATATTAACATAACTCCATGTACAGACCATGCGTCCTGGATTTATTTCTATTTTTTGGAGCGGAGTTCTTTCTATATCTCAATTGAGGGTCTAAGGGCAGAGGGTCCCGTACGCTGTGCAGATTGTAATGCCCCTTGAGGCAAATTGTTTGTGATATTGGACTGTATAATTAAACTTCACTTGACTACAGACCCAAAAAGGTTGAGGTTGGTCCTCTACTCATGTTTGTATTTTCAGTGTGTCCATTGTAGACTTCAGTTTCCATGAATACTGGTTCTCACACACACACACACACACACACACACACACCCACTCTACATGGTACTTCCTGTTATCAGGAAATCTATCATGGTCCTCATGCATCCTATCGTTTGATGTGTAAGGTCTTAGCGGAGGATGTCAGCCTAATTTAGCTCTTCCAGCCGAGGTCTAATCTGACCCCTCAGTGCTGCCACCAGAGCAGGATGTTCAACAAGATGAGGCTCAAAATGAGGAGAACAAACAAAATATCCATATCCAATATACAGACACACATCAAACATGTGCTACCAATTGTTTAAGATTGTGTCATGTTTGAAAAAAAGGTCATATTTCTAGAGTCGCTCTGGCAATCTGCCTAGTTAAGACATGGTGATGTTTTGTAACATTTTCTATATGTCTCTTATCGAAGTGTCAGAAAAGGCAAGTACAAGATTATAACTCTCTTACGTGGGACAACCAATCCGAACCAATCATGATAGATGAGGAAGTAAGACTTTATGTGCTCTATTTTGATCACATTTTTGAAACACACAAGCTATACTATTTTTATAGAAATAGCTCAAAGTTGGTCTTAAATTGGTCTGAAATTAGAGAACTGCATGGATTGAGATAACCGGACAGCTAAGTGGCATGTTATAGTAAACAAGTGAACATGTGCTAAAATGTCAAAAATCACGTGAGCATTGCGGCTCCATTCATAGTCAGAGATGACTTGGAACCTAGAACCTATGTGAAACAAAAAAGTATTTCTTATAGCTAGATGAGCCCAAAGTCGCAGATTTCATTTCAGATGTGAAGATGCACACATGCACATAGACATATTGAAATATGTGGACACACACGGACAATAAGCTTGCATGTGTTTGAGTGTCTGATAGAGCGCTGAGAGGCAGATTGGTGCTACAAGACCCATGATGACAGACCACAAAGCCCACCTGTGGCTGCCAGGACCTGGGGCAGCTCTCTCTGCTCCCTCCTGCCTGTACTGTGAAGGGCAGAGGCACAGCATGACCTCTAACCCCCCACTGCTCCAGCTGCCAATCAGGCCGCCCAGAAAATCCCCCCCCCCCCACCCCTGCTCCCTTCCAGAGCTAGCTGCTTCCTCTTTGAGGGCCTCTCTAGCCCAATCAGCTGGCCTTTCTTGTCATTCATTTAGCCACCTGCTATCATTATTTCCCGCAGGTTGGCATTTTGGAGGGGAGCTGGAGAGTGTTAGAGTTGTCTGTGGATCATTGTTGACATTTCAGTTAGCAAGCCCAATATGTCATTTTCAGCCATGATAGATGAAGATAGCTTTCACTTAATTGCTGCAACATTAACTATTACACTCTCATCTAGTGCTGCTTTTGCTTTAGTGAAGTGGACTAGACTGCTAATTAAATCAGGATACTTCCTCAACAAAGCGCTCACACAAATGCTTGTGTGGGCAGGGTGGCTAACCTAATTTGTCAAAATGATCACCGAGCCTAGTTCCCTGCCCCCCAGTGCTTTTTAGCCTGTGATTGGTCAATAACATCATGTGGTTGGTTGTTGGCTGGATATTTTCTGTTCACTATACTACTTGTAGTATACCTCTATGTAAACTTCTTGTTTTAAGGAATTTGGAAATCATGGCAGTAATCTTCTGCATCAGGTATGGACGAACTGATAAACTTGAGCCTTGATTTTCCTAATGAGAGCAATTGCTAATGTGTGGCAAGCACGTGTGACAAAATGATGCAGTTTTTGTTTCCAGTGGTGCAAGCAGAATGGTGCAACTGTTAATGGGTTGGGAAGAAAGTGTGGGCTAACTTCAAGCACAAATTCAACCAAAAGTTTATTACAGCACAAAATTATACTTTCAAGGCTAGACTATGTTTTTTGAGATTTCCTTCTCAGGACATCATAATATTCATATCCATAGCCAGTCAGCATATATTTTGGGATTTCCTGCTCAAAAGACATTTAGATGTCCGGGTTAAAATTGGGCTGAATTTGGTAAAAGGTTATTAGGCCCCAACATTGCATTTAACCAGTGTTTTGACACATTTCCGTCACTATATTTCAGCATGTGGTAAGGAGTTGCTTCACATAGTCATCCATGTATTTTCTTTACATTTCAAAATGCTTTTTGTGTGTTCATGTTCACTCATCCAAACAGGTACAATGCCTATATGTGTTTTTCAATAATTTCAATACTCTCATTGTATCCGCACAATACTTTTGCTTGAGAGAGGTCAATGAACCTTGAAATTTCTTCTCTTGCATTAAGCCTCATTAAGCCTCCTGCCGCCTTATTTCATTGCCACGGATTTTGATTTTAGCCAGCATGTGTATGTGTGGGTGGGAATGTCCATTAAAATGTGAATAATGTGGGTAAATCTTACTAAGGGGCTTTAAAATGGGCTAATCCCATGCAAAGCCACAATGACGCTCATTCACTTCCTCACTGTGAAAGGATTCGCCTCCACTTGAGACTTTGGTGGGAAAGAAACCAAAGAAAAAACCTCTGGTTGGGATATGAGTTGCTGAACTTCTCAGCGAAAGCCTCATTTCCTCTCAAACAAGAGACTTTTCTCAGGAACCTCTGCTGTGTGATGTAAATCGATTCAAAGCTCATTTACAATAATGCTATACTACAGCTATGGGCGCAAATCATCAACACTGACTCTGTTCAGGTTGATTAAATACAAGGTGGTTTTCCTGTTTGTCCTTTACTTTTAGCTAATGCCTCATGTAGCATTAGAGTAATCCAGGTTTCCTGTCAGAAAACAGTTAAACCATTCAGACTTTTTCCTTACTTGAACAGAACCTGGATAGTGGTGCCTTTTTGAAGTACTAAGACACTCGCCACGAAACTCACGAGCTTACTACCTTAACATGAGAAATAAAAAAAGTTTGCAGTACCATTAAGATGGCAAGAAGCTTACAATGAAACTTGAAACTTAACTTAGAGTGTAATGTAATGAATCACAGCACACAGGAGTTTAGCAACTTTCTAAATATGGTTTCACTTTGTTGCTATGACCAAACAACAGACATTAATCACAAACACTTCCCACTTTTGTGTCTGGGGTGTTTACTCAGCGGCGTCGGAGGCGTTGTTTTTTTGTAGGACTTACCCATGGATACAGGGAATCAGATAACCTAAAGAGCCAGTGCCACTTTGCACGTAACAGAGAGATAAGTGGAAGTATAAAGAGGAAGTATAGTATAAGAGAGGCAGAAAAAGTGAGGGAGTGATGAAAGAAGAGGAACCAGAGTTGCTGACTGACTCATAGGATGTACAAAGAAGACAGAAGAGCCAAAGAAAGAAAGGAACCGAAAGTTAGAGCAAAAGGAAAAAAATAACCCTCTTCTCCGGTGTCTGGGTTGATGACCGAAATTGTTGGTCTTCATTTACTTTTGTTAAATGTGTGGCCTGAAGTCATGATTTGCTCTGTGTAGGGTTGTTAGTTCTTGTTTTGGCAGAAAAGTCACTCTTAAATCTTGTCCACATGTGCATTATTGATTAAATCTATCCACTAACGAGTGAACTTTCATGTTCAAGTCCCCATGACAGTAAACATCCTTCAGAAGTGTCCTTGAGCTAAACACTGATTATTTCAGGGGTACTGTTCCGCTGCAGATCCTGACGCCTGACCTCTCAGGAGCAGTTACACGAAAAAAGCGGATATCCCCTTTCAAAATGATTACGTAGGTACAGAATATTACAAAGGTAAATGAGAGTTAAAGACAGGTAGAGTTAATTTCTATATTACTTAGTGACCTTTTGTAAGAGGCTGGAGAGGGACATAAATGCCTTGATACACCAAGGAAATTGATGGATGTTGGGTTGTCATTGAGCATCTGGCTGACCATCAGCTGTGGTTTTTGTGTTGCGTCCAGCACTGTTGGCACTAGTCGGCCCTTATTGGTGGCTTTCTGTTAAATTAATCATGTTAAATCACTGTTTGTTGTTGCCTGAATGCTGTTCTGCCCAGCAAATCAGTGATTCAACCCACTTATACCCTATGTCCACCACAGGAACGTTTCCAGGATCAGGGTCTAACTTAAGTTCCTCTGCCACAGTTCCTGGTCTGCGTAAAGTCCCTGCTCCGGGAAAGTACTTCTGATGGCCCAAGAATTATCGGGTCAGAGTTGTGCAGAACATCACTGATTGGCCAAACACAAAACAATTGTAGTTGGCTTCCTGACCACTCTGTGTGAAAAAAGCAAAGCAAAGCAAAGCAAACCCTCAAAAAAGCTAGTTGCAACTGTACAACTGTTTCATCAGGTATGCAGTGCATTCAAATTGTTGCTAAGCCTTTGTTTGCGATGGTGGCCCCTCAGGTTTTTTTTTTAGCTTACAAACACAGACAATGCATTTGTGATTTTCTGTCATTCAGGCACACAACACTCAGTATGAACTTGACAGCTGGATGCTGGCTGTAGTGTGTTAATGTGCAACTAAATGAAGATTTGCAGGGCTTCTTCTTTGAGTTAGTTTGGTAGTTTGGTATGTAGAGGAGTCTGCCTGGTCAACAAGCTGGCATTAAATGAGCTGGTTTCACAGAATATCCAGACTACCAAGGCTAAACATGAGTCACAAGTCACCAAGTTACCAGCAGAAACACTGTGTGTGCATCCTTTGGGGTTAAGGCCATCCGAAGCACATGCCCACTTAAGGATGGGTGTATTTGCTCTGTGGGTGTTTGCAGAGTGAATACAGCCTAGTCAGGAAAACATGTTTCTAACACCTCAACCATATTCTTGTTAACTGGCAGGCTTACTTTTCTGTTTATCCCCTTGCCTTTTGGCTCAATCTCTTCATCCATCTCACTCTGATAATAGTGAGGCCCTAACTAACTTCTAGTGAAAGGTACAGTTATGATCCAAATGTCAGATCAAAGTAAAAACTGGAGATTGACCAAGTTTTCTCCGACAGATTTAATAGGCCTTACAGAGACACACCTGACTTGCTGTATTTGTGTTGTTATGACCTTGACTCTGTACATTTAATCTAAAGTCAACACCCTGTTTTGTGTAGAAAATTCATTGTCCTTTTGTTGTCATCGTCATTATCCAGGTGAGCGTATGTTATGTTTGCTTTGTCCTCTTATCTTTGTGTAAAGAAAGTCGTGACAGGACCTGAGTGGTGTTTGGTGTTAATGATCAACAAGCTTTGTGTCAGGTAATATTTGCTGCCAGTTAGGAAGGACAGCTGTGAAGTACGTTTGACCTTTGCTGGGTCTACATAATTGTGGCTTAATACATTTTCAGAGGGAGAGTGATTGTTATTATATAATTTAGTCTTTATGGTTTAAGGAGCAAAGTTATTTTACTGCTCTTCCGATGTGTTTTACGTTTTTAGCAGTTCCATTTTCATAAAATATGCTAAGTGATACAAGAGTTTACAATAATGCTGATGTACATGTATTTAATTGTGAGTAATACAATTAATTATACAGCCTTCCGTATGTGTGAAATTGTCGCACCATGTGTCTTTTGGTTGCTGTTCATCACTGCATTAAACTTATTAGTTTTAATGCAGTTAGTTGAAGCAGGAGTCACTGCCTTTTTTGTCACCAGTCACGAGAAGCACAGTGAAAACCACCCTTGACCAACACTGTAACTGAAAAATTGACACTAATGGTTTCAGTCACCATGTTTCAAAACTTTTAAGTCACCTTGTGGCATGGGGAGAGGTTGGGGCAGTGCTTTTTCAATATGGGCTAAGTTTGACTGCCAGTAGGCTTTGAAGCTGTACTTAAAATACCAGTGTGTAAGATTTGAGGGGTCTATTTGCAGAAATGGAAAATAATATCTGAGAGTATGTTTTCATTAGTGTATTAAGTAATTAACTAATATGCACCGCCATTTTTCTACAGGACCCCAGAACGGACAAACAAAACACTTGCTCTAAATAGGGCCACCGTTGGTTCTCCTACATGCTATGTTGGGAGGGGTGAGGAGAAGGGTAGTCAGTTGATAGCAATTGGCAACCTCACTGCTAGATGTCACTAAATTCTACACACTGGTCCTTTAAATTACATCATATCCAGAGTAACAACATAACGCCAAGTTTATTTTACTCGTCACACTGTATGACCCTTTCGCCAAGTGCTTGTCCAGGTCAGCCAAGCATAGTAAAACTTAAAAATAAATTTATTCCAGAAAGAGAGAAAAACAACCGGCCCTCAAAGCTGAGTGATGAGTGTGTGCTGTCTAAAAATGTAAAAACATGGAATCTTTGAGTGGAAAATGTAGGAGCACACGAGCTGTGGAAAGCCATAATAATCAATTACCCTCCACGAGGGAGGGCTGGGACATAACCTTCTCAGAAGCAGCCAAATTTAATTTCCTGCCCCTTGTTGGTCTGGTAATGCCATGTTAATAGCTTCCTGCTCTCATGCATTATAGCCACACATGCTTGTTTATTTCTGCCACTGCCTCCCTGCCAACCTTGCTGTTACATGAATGACCTGTTCTCAGTTCTGAAATGTACACACAAACGAACACACACACAAACAGACCATTCGTACGATTCAGTTTCAATAATTGACAAGATTATATTAAACTGTTCAATTGCTTGTGAAGATAACAATTATCCAACCTTTTGTGAACGTAGAAGGTGAACAACCAAACCTTATCACTATGTTATAATGTAATGTCTTTTTTTCCTCATAAAACATTAACAAAGCCAATTTAAAACATATATATTTTGAAACCTGCATTGTTTAGATTGGTTAGCTACATTGCAGTGGTTCTTGGCCATGTTACCACCACCGTCATTTATTAGAATAGTGTGTAACTAATCTTGGAATCCATCAGATATCATCTTAAGACGATTTAGCCTCTGGGGGCAAGAGCAAATATTTTGGGGCTTCCGGTGTAGCCAGCGCATATCCGGATATCGGATAACAAATAGGGCCAAGACTTCAGATACCTGCATATGAATGCAGACAAATTGTTTTAAAAATGCTTATAAAAAGCTAAGTCGTCATCAGAGGATAGCCGGTTCTGAGATTGCATTTCAGCCAATGCGTTCTGCCTCTTTTGCTCTCCACGCGGACTGTTGCAAAGCCCACTAAAACGTGACTGGTCAATACTACTCGGACTACAAACGGACTACAATCAGAAACCAGAAGGGATCCAATACCAAAATCATGGTCTCTTGCCTACAGATTTTGCATTCTTATGCAGACATCTGTTTATAGAGATTAGTGTGTAATTGACTTATAGGGTAAAAACTCTAGCAACATACATTTTCAACTTACGGCTGTGTCCTTGTATCTGTGTATGTTTTCTGTTACATCCCTGAAATGAAAGCATTGCTGCTTTTCATGGGAGCTACAGGAAGCTTAACCTCTTTGTCCCATGACAATGACTCATCTTTGGCATGATGTTATTATATAAGCTGATGGAGCATCCTCTTAAAACCAGGCACAGGGACATCAGATCATAGGCAGACACTTTTTCACAAAGACGGGCGAGTGGGACTACCTGCATCAACACCTGGCTGTAACTGAGATCTGATTACAGATTCACCAGACCACCTGCACATATGGCCTGTCAGTTCTGATCTTATTTCAGTTGCAATCTGTTCTGTGTACGCTGTTTTATTTGTTTTATTAACAGTATTTTTATACATCATGCCTTTGACTCCCATGAGTTTACGATTTAAACATTATGTTACCAAAGGAGTACATCTAACCACAGCCACAGAAGCACACTTTCACAAATCTGCTCTCCTTAGTTGGACAGCCGAAGCCTTTCCTTTATATTGTGTCTTGCATTGAACTAATTAAGGGTTTGTAGTCCATTCATCATGAACATTAGTCTGTTGTTTTTGAGCCAGACAACTGGTAATAATGAGGGCTTTTCAACAGGCAGTGGTCGAGATCACGACTTGTGCTCTGGTGTGACTCATTCCTCCTAAAGGGGAGGGGATAAATTGAAGATATTCAGACCAGAAGCAAGAAATTAAGACAGGGTGGAATAGCTGTTGCTGTCTCGTGATCCCAAAACAATCAACTTCATGGCCAACAAATGAACACTGAGCAACCAAGTTTTCAGGTTGTATGTCCGGCGGTCCGTCCCATTCTTGTGAACACGATATGTCCGAGTGAGTCTGGACAGACATGGAGGTAAACTGCAACTTCACTGGTATGCGAAGGAATATAACTGCGAGGCGGTAATTCTAGTTGGAGGATGCTTTCAACAAGAGCCCTCTATTGTCAACACTGCATCCATTTTTAGCATGAGTGGGAACCTATAACCCTCTCAATGTAAGTGCTGTGTTCTATCCATTAATTATTCTTTGGCCAACGTCTGTTACACTGAACCTAGTGACTAGAAATGCAATGTGAAAGGATTTTGTACAAGCAAATACTTGTTTTTGAAGATATTGTGTCTGCAGTCAATAGTAAAAGATGTTCTTCTGGTCTCTTCATGTCCACATAAACCCATTATGCATACTCTCTCCTGCTGTTTGGATTCATAGAGGACAGATTTTTGCACAACACCGTGACAGTCAACGGTCTCATTTGGTACAACAGGTTTTTTTTCCAATGCTACCTTGTTTAAAATCTTGATCAAAGTATTGTTGGGTCTTTTCAGGATTTTTAAAGATCATGATAGATTTTGGAATAGATTACTAGCATCCCCAAGGATCTTAAAAATATGGTAGGTTACTTTTGGGGCCTTTGAAACTGGTTAAATGTATTTTGTTACCACCTGAGGGCAGCACAATATTGAAATAATATCACTGTATAAAGTAGATCTAGTGAATGTGCACAATTTACAAAAACGGAGCAACGTTAGCATTCATTTGCAGTCATTTTTCTGGCCAACTGATGAATGTTAGTCCAATATTCACTCTCCTTTTGGATCTGTTTTGGTCTCCACCTACTCCTTAGGGAAATGGCTCCAGAACTGCGAGTTCGGTGACTATTCTCTGTGGGTTAGTGCAGCTTTAGAGATCCAGATAGCTCTGTTACAATCTACTCTGTTATGAAGAAAATGCATCATAAAAAACCAACATGGTATCATGGTAGAAGATTTTTGGTTCATACTCGTGGGTGTTACATTGTGAATGAAATGAGTCTCTGCAGCCTCAGTTGAAATGCATTTCTTACTCTGTATTAGGAGCATTCTTTGCTGATTAGTGTTTTCTTTTAGAGGTCCCACCTATCCACATGTTCATCATATCCCCTGATAAAATTTTGAACATCCTGCTCTCGCTCTGGGTATGAGCGACAAGATGATTTTGCACCTCTCTCTCTCCAGCTCTTCATTACCTCTCTCTACCCCTTTCTCTCTGTGAGCTGTGCAGTGCCGGGCGATGAGTCATCTTCGTTCTTGGTGGGTTTCGGCGACAGATGCTCACTGATTTATCCTGCAGAACTGGGTCAGAGTGCCGAGTTCATCATCACAGTATACAGCATTCCTTCTCTTACTTTTTTTTGTTGTTGCTTTATTTTTTCCATCCTCTCAGTCTCATTTCTCACTCTGATAATTTTTGTTTCTGTTTGTATCTATCATCCTATATCCAGATAGACAACCAGTAAAAAAAAAATGGATTACACTTCAATCCTGCATCTCCCGTTTGTTTAAAGAGACCCCAGCTGATACATTGTATTTATTTTGGGCAAAACAACAATACAAAATTACTTTTACCTTTATTGGGCAAGACTCATTATGCGCTATAAAACCCTAGTGGCTAAATATCTGTTTGTATTACTTTAACAAAGGATCAAGTTTTTTGGCCCTGATCCCAAACTTGGTCCTTTAATTGTGGGTATCTGCCAGTACAAGTCGATCCAATACATCTAACTATAAAGCAAGGACTCTCTGTCTAAAGGTCTGTATCTATGTTACTTCTTGGCATATCCTGAGAATCGTTCACCTGATCTACTTCACACTTGGTAGATGTATTTCTGGGGACCCAAGGAAGGGCAGTGTCTCATTTGGTGGTCCTGATTCAAAACCATAAGATTGATGAGCTTAAATTTATGATATGATATGAATGAAAGTTTAACTGGGAGAATGTTATTCTTGAAACTGACACAACGTGATCCACTTAAAAAGAAAAGGTATTACATTGTTGGAGTTACAAAATCACTGTACGGTGTACTATGCCCAGTTGTACAGCAGTGTTACAGAGTGATGCTTCTTTTATCTCATTAACAGTCTTTGACTGAATGTAAACACTGGATTGCAGAGAGTACTTTATCCCAACAACAGTCAAGATTTGTTTTGGCCTGCCATCAAGAATGAATGCTATTTGGTGACAGCTTATACGACCTATTCCTCGAGACGTTTGACATTTTAACCGTTTTAAAGTGACTTTTGCACCAGCTTAAAAAACAAAAGGAAAAAGAGAAGCGGCTTCCTGAATGTTTTGTACACAGCTCTCTTTCTTAATGAGAAAGAATGGAGATAGAGAAATAACGGATTTGTTATTGTCAGAGTTTAGCGAATTTTGCAAACCTGGGTGTCAGGACAGAGTCGATCACCAGGGCAGTCAAATCACTTTTCACATTCAGACACTCTGACACTCGACACTAGCAGGCTGAGTTCCCTCGATCAGCCCCTAAAATGATACTTATGATTGACTCTCTAGTGTGCATAAAAACAGACTGATTGCCATGGCAGTGTGCAGGACGTGTATTTTCACAAGCAAACGACTGCATAATTACCTTCATCTATATTGAAATAATGCATTATTCGGATTTAGAATCGTGTCATACACAATTCTCCATCCATTATAGAATAAAACTCTGTCTCCTTTCCCCGCTCTGTCACTTTTTCTGTCTTCATCTGCCAGTGTTCACACATTTTTCAGGAATACATCTTGACTGCCATCAGGATTGAATCCACACCTTCTGTACAGAAGCGGCAATAATGCATAAGTTATCAAATAAATGCTGACACTGTGGTAAAATAGCAGAGCCAACGAAGAGACTTGTTACATAAATCCTCAGACTGAGGAGAATTTGTTAAGAATGGCTGCGACACTGCATAAATTTAATAGAATATGTATTTATGGAGGAATTATGGTTTGTCTGTGTGTTTTAGCTTGGAAATGGAATATTTCTCATGACATGAGAATTGTACTTTTGGGTGTGTCCTATGAAGTGTTTCTATAAAGTGATTAGTGATTTTAGACTCCTATGTATGTATAATTTTGTTGGTGCAGTTCTACAGTATGTATTAGAGATAAGATACAGTATTTTCTTCCATTAATGTGTCTGCATGTGTTATATTTGTGCTTTCATTTACGATTGAAAGCTTCAGTGAGTGACTTTTGTTCCAAATGTGTGTTTCAGTGTATATTTTTTATTTTTTAGGTTCCCTTCTATGCATGTTTTAATGTTCGTAATTGTTTAAAAGTGCTTTTATCGTCTGTGTTTGTGTGTGTGCATGTGTGTACACTTGTGCTAGAGATGACTGGCTCAGCTGCTATTGAACCAAGGCAGGACGGTGCTATTTTTTTATTGCCCGTGGTCGAGGTGTTTACTGTCCCCATTCATATGTGTGTGATGCGGTCGGAAAACACACTGTATTTAATGGCAGTCCACCGCCATGCAGATATTTTTGTCTTAGTGTGTGGGTGGCTGCTGTGCGGATGTCAAAGACAGACAGATAGGGCAGAGAGAAGGGAGGTTGCGAAATAAAGAGGATGTATCCACTTCCTCAAAGCCACATGAACCCCCTCTCTGCTTCCTGCATGTCTTTCAGCTCAGGCTTTTTAAAAAAACATCAACGTTGCCGAACCTCTGACAAAGATCCTGTTAGATCACAACAGTGGTTCAAGCTAAATTATAATTACATTACTTTTATCTGTGTGTATGTGTTCATGTGACTGTGTGTTTTCCATTTTTTCTAGTCTGCAGATGTGTCGGTTTGTCAGTTTGCTTGTCCGTATGTGTGTGAGAACATCCTTAATTGTGTGTGTTTTGTTTTGTTTAAAGAGCTACAATGCCATGGTGCGGGTGTGGATAGTGCACCTGGGTACATGACAATTAGGTGTGACAGCGATGAATGGAAAATTAATCCTCTGATGTGCTGTCTTGGCAATACCGACAGGAAGCAGAGCCTTCAGAGGCTTCAGATCTCTTGCCAATTCTACCTGCCACCCGACTTCCTATTAAAGGTTAAAGGTCATAGGGGGAGAAGAGGAGGGTATTCTGTATGTTCATGTTCATTACCGCACAGGAGGCGATTTAGTGTTTTAAAACAGTTATATTTGATTCCATTTTTAACAGTCAGCCTTTACATAGAGTACTAATGCTGCTGCTCCTTCTCCTGCCTCTAACTACAAATACCACCAGAGTTTCTGCTCCTATTGTGACAAACACTTGCCCTACAACTGCACCTAACACTGTTACTACTACTGGTACTACTATGATTAAAAATGACTACTGCATTAAAAAAAATGCAAGGGAATGTGTTGGTTGGGGTGTGCTGCTTCATGTGAGACGAGGAAACATGATCCAGGAAGGTCGGTTTGAGCAACATATTTGAAGCTTATCAAATTTCACAACACTGCACAGCAGTTTATAACCGTATGAGACAAGACTTTACAACTCTAGAAAGTTATCACAGTTACAATCATTTTATCTTTCAACATAACAATGGCAATGGTAACCAGGTATTTCAGTGGCCAATGCAGAGCCTTGCTGGATGACGTTGTGTTTTTCATGCAGGCCTAATGACGGTCTGAACACTGGCCTGAAACTGCTGCTACTGCCTCTGCAACTGCAACCACAACCTGACCACAGTTCACTGTTTTCTTGTAATTTCTGTAATTTCATGCAGTGATGTTGTTTTTGTTCCACATCTGTTATGCAGTTTGTAGTGCTTGAAACATGTATTGCATAAACATGTAATGAACACAAACAGGCATGAATTGGATCGAATTGGTGTTATAGGGAGACGTGACGGTACATTGTACTGTTGATATTTTTTTATTTCCTGTGTTTTCTTACAGCAATATGGGCCCCACCACTCTCAGGCAGGGGCTTTGGCAAAATGACTTCTACTTACAAAAGGGAGGAGTAGCTGGAGCAAGTACGAGAGGTGGAGGGAAATAGTTGGTTTCACCTTTACACACAGAACTTGCTCTGAGACTGCTCATGCCAACGCACATGTCTCTGGAAAAAAACTACACGGGGTCTGACGTGGATGTAGCTGAGGACCCAATGATTGCTGACGTGTTAGAGTTGTTAAAGAACTGAGTTTGATGTCTGATAAGCTTTCACACTCATGAAAGCATTGGTCTAACTGGCCACCTTGGATCATATTTCCTTATCACACTTGTACCTGAAACAACACCCCCACATCAGCACAGCGCCTTGCTTTATTTTTTTAATGCAGTGCCATTTTTGGTCTTAACGCCTGCTTAGAGTCTCACAGAGTTCAAGAGGGTCCCCTCGATGTGACTGCGTGTCGAGAAGAATAGGGCCCTGACTCCTGCTAATAATCAAGGGAAACATTCTGGAGAGTGATTCCAGCTGCGTGAGTTGTGTTTGAGCGTGTGGTGGTAGTTGTTGAGTGAATAATTGTTTGTGTGTGTTCCGTCTTTTGTTATGGATGGCAGCCAATAGTACGTGTGTGTACCTGCCACCATTAATGTTTGCTTGACATGCATGTGTGTTGGTGACCAGAGGGCAACCATTTGCTTGCGTTTGCAAGTGTGTGCTGGTCTGCAAAAATAGAAAAGTGAAACCAGGGGTCAGGGCCAGCTAATGCCTCCTTTGATTTTTAACAAGGATTTCCTCCCTACATGGAGCCTGCTTTATTAACAGCATTACATGGCATCCTGTGACCAGGAAACGCTGCCTTACCATCACAGGACCAATTTCAGTACCACGTCAACCGTCTAATACAGGAAAGGAGCGCCAATGTTACTTGATGGGTACACACTAGAGTGTGTATGTGTGTATATATTATATATATATTTTTTTTTTTTCTAAATTGTTCCATTATAATTAGTTCCAGACATTATATAAGAGAATGACTATGTAATCAATCAAACTGAATCATATCCAGCATATCAAATGTAGGTGACACAGAACGGCCAATACACATTTCGGTTAAAAATAGTGCTCACACACTGCGCATCCACCAACATGCTGACTAACAACATACACTTATTTTTACATCTTTTAGAACTGAAATAATTCACTCACATAAAGCTCTCATTCCTCCCCCACCTTTCATAGATAGATAAAGCCATCCTGCCATGTCACCAAGACACACTGGATAAAAGGCTCAGGTTGAAGTAAAGCAGTGGTGTTTTTACCACTCTCTTAACAGAGGGAGCTTGACAGTTGCTAATAGTCTGTTTCCTGTGTGCACCACAGCGAGTGACAAAGTGAACCACCCGCAGACCGGTTTGATTGGCTGATTGTTTGAAGCACTCACGCTACTATGCTGAAAAAGCTCACAGATATTACTAATTGGACTGTGTGTTTGTGTGTATCCCCACTGTTCAGAATGTGCTGAAAAGAGATGTGTATTTCTGCCTGTGTGAGTTTGTGTATTCACGTTTTTGATTAGTGAAACATGACAATGGGACAGTATTAGAAATACAAGTAGGGCAGTACCCAGGTAAACATCATGCAGCATAGATATACTGCACACCACATTACTTTATGTCGGTTTTGCTTCAAAACACATGCCAGAAAGGGAGATTTAAAAGCCAGAAATATCGGCATATGACAAACATTTTGAACGAAAATTGTCGTTATGGGTTGTTGTGTAGAACTGATTGCCAAAAGTAAGTTTAATCCATTATGAATTTAAGATTTTCTAATAGTAAAGGAAGTCTGAACACCCACAGAAGCCTCTGTATATTATTGGTATTTAGTGCTATGTAATACTGAATTGTACGTGTTACTCTTTTAGTAAAGACTAATCAAAACACATATTCATATCAGTTGCATTTCACTGGGGGTGTCCTGGTGGCTCAGTCCATTGTTACACTGCTTATACTGGTGAAGAAGCCTGAATAAGCAGTTTTTTGGCCTTTATGCTACTCACAAGCACTGATGGCTGATTTCTCAAAAAACATTAAATACTCACTAACCCATGCCATGACTAAGCCTTATCTACAGCTAGTATCACTTAACCCTAATCTTCACCTGTAATGTTCGGACATTTGAAAAATCTATATATACCGTTGATTTGCTTGCCCTTTATCCTAGACAAGATTGTTCCTATTTTGCTATTCTAAATAATAAAGCAACACTCCCCTGAAAGTTTCTATGGTGGTTACTGTTTGCTATCACTTGCCCCCCCGTATGTGTGTAGTTCGACTCTTGCCTGCATCATCTTGACACAATTTCAACCTTGAACAGCTCTTGTTGTAAGAGGTTATTTTATTCATCATTTGCATTTCATCGATCCTTTAACAACATGCCACTTATATTATTTCAGAAGTGTCACTATAGAATTTGTGCAGTCACGCTCGCATCTTAAGTAGTGCTTATAATATTTGCCAGCATGTAAACACAGCCAGCGCTTGGCTTCATGAGGGCAGGCAGCTCAGTGTGAATACTAAACATCACGAGGCTTGAGAGCCCATCTGTGTCCCCTCCAGTGGACAGCATGCTCTGACCAACGTGACAGGCCACCGTGTGAGGTGTGCTCACCCTGCTGATTCATATTTACAATTTAGATTTTAGCCATTTCTTGTCACTCTGAAAAGCGAGGCTGACCTGCAGCAGGAGGTATGGAGCATAAGAGTCACATCCACTGATAAAAGGATGTATCGCTGTTGAATATATGCAGAATATATGAGTGTATTTTTGAAAATACTGTTTTTACGAACTAGAGCTTTATTCAAAAATAAGATGGACGCTATTTTCATTGACACCTGACAGCGTGGTTATTGGTGAAAAATTGAAGTGTAGTTTAAGTTATTAGTGTTGGAAGAGCTTCACTCACTTCATGAGGAGGATTTTTAATGCTTAGTAATTAATATCAGGCAGTTTTTTGAAGATGAGTCTGTGGGTACAGGTAGCACAGGGCAAATACTGAGGGGGAGGCGCAACATCAGAGAAGCCCTTCAATTAAGATCAAACAGCTTTTTTATGTAAGGGTCACAGTGTCTGAGGTTTCCTGCCAAAAGAGAGAGCACAGCTAATTCTGGTGCTCATGGTAATCATGTTTTTGATCAGACATCTGTGATTTGATTTAGAAGCGGAGGGGAGGCTATTTTTGATCTGTTTTCTCTTGAGAATCCTTTTGATCGTAAACATCACAGCTACTGTTAACATTTTAACATGGACTGCTCATCAGATGACATTGCCTTGTTAGGTAAATCTGCTACAGTCGTGAAGTTATCAACAATATTAGTAATGAATGGTCATCTATTAGCATTTCTCACTTTACATCTGAGTAACAGCCATGTAGTAACACTTCAAAACAAAGAACTAAACTGCAGCAGAATGTGGAAATATTTCACGTAAAGTCGCAATTTGTATGCAGTGTACACTGAAGGATTTACTTGACCTACTACACAAAGTGTACCCATTATTTAGAATCAAAAATATTGCGTTTTTTGTTTGCTTCACTCCACGAGCACCCGTCATGACCTGGTAACCTTTCACCAAACATTCTGCACCGAGCCTCTGTATCCCACAGGATATACAACAGCCCATCGTTCCCAACGCCACACGGAGACAACGTGGACATTGTTGCCTCACCATCAATACTGTCACGTCACTCCCACTGCCCCTTTATTATCACAGCGTCTAGTTTCTGCTCTGCTCTGCTCTGCCACCCCGGCCTAACCACCCACTCTTCTCCCATCGAACAAAAAGCCCCGGCTGGCACCACGCCATCACCACATTCCCGCCACTACTGACCGCGGTTACAGCGAGCCATGACCCCTGACATTCCACAGAGCTTAGCAGAGATGATTTTATCTCAGAAATGACCCTCATAATTATGAGGTTCCTGTTGTAGATATCATGCTGTAGCTCTACGTATGTACTGAGAAAGTCTCCTGTTACACTTATTTTTGTATTACTGGCAAAGTGTCCTTATGGACTTTCTGTCTAACATGCTGGCAGTAATAAGGATTTAGTGAGTACATTTGACTAAGTCAACTAGTATCACTGTAGAGCTGCATGTTCTCATGATTTTACATGTCTTCTGTATACCTGATTACTTACTTTTAATTTGCTTCTAAGATCTTTTATTTAGATATATTTGTTACATAATTCTGAATATTTTGCTGTAATCACGTTACGCTTCCTTTGAATACTCTTTATTTCCTCGTTCTCTGCTGCTGCTGCTGCTGCAGGGATCATTAGTTTCACATAATCCACCCTGTGTGTGTGCTTGTATGTGTTTTGAAAATGCTTGTGTGTGCATTGATTTGATACTCAGGCCAGCCGGGGTACCCTGCCTGTTAAATGTTTGATTGCACTCAAACTTCCTGGCGGAGGGGGGATGCAGAGGGATGAAGGTCTGCATCTGCTGAGCGTAAATGAGCTGAGCAGATGTTGGCCAGATGTCGCCAAGGAGGAGGGGGGTTGGAGGGATAAAGAGAGAAGAAAAAATAAAAAGGGGAACGAGCATAGATAGCAAGAGACTCGCCACCCACACACTGACAGCTTTGTCCACCTCTACTCAGGAGTTAAGAGTAACCCTCCCTCCTCCTTTCTTTATACACTCACACACACACTCATACACTCCTCTTCCCATCCCGCCATCCCTCCTTCCTCTCCTGCCTCCCTCCACGCTCTCTTTGAAGTGAGGACAGTGCGCAGGAAGCAAGCCGGAATCGATTGCTCCATGCATTAGGCCAGGAATGTGTGACTCCCTCCCCCTCTTCACCCTCCTCTTCCTTCCTCCTCCATCCTCCTTACACATCCCTCATTTATTTCCCCCATTCTGCTCCTCTTCGTGCACTCTGTTCACCACCTGCCCCCCTCCACCTTTTACACAAGACCCTACTATTATTTTGGACGAAAGCCCAACTTTTCTTCACTTGGTGCTGTTTATGAGTAGAGTCTAGACACTGATCTGAGTACAGCTGTTTAAAGGGTCATGGTTTGTGCTGTTTTTGAGAGGGTGTGTGTGTGTGTGTGTGTGTGTGTGTGTGTGTGTGTGAGCAAATGCATTTGATTAATCAATCATTCATTTGGCATAGAATTACTCTTCCTCATTGTCATTTATTAACCAAAAGTGCCAAACACTCGATGTGTCCAGCTCCTTAAATGTGAGGATTTGTCTCTGTTTTTTTATGAGATTACTGTTGGTCGGTTTGTGACGGACCAGTCGGACCAAATTTATTTGACATTTTATAGACAGAACAATTAAGTGATTCATCAAAAACAGATTAATGGATTAATGTTAATGGTCATTACTTGCAGTGTGTATTCAAAGTGGAACAAAAAAACAATGTTAGTAAGTCAGCTGAAGCGTTTCGATGGCTCAGCTGAGAATACTGAGCCTGTACTGTGAAGCTACTGCTGTGCATGTGTGAAACTATTTAAATGTGAAGTCATGCTCTGTTGTCTCTGCCTGGATAAATGATGAACGAGAAAAATGTGTCCCTGGTTAAACTGAACATTATGTTCTCTGTCTTTGTTCAGTCTCCATTGCCATATGTTTATTTTTTTTTTTCCTTCTCATTAAAAAAAAAGATTATTTTGTCAAGAACACTCTCAATAAAAGCTAAGGTCAAATAAAAATGAAGTAGATTTTCTCTGTTGGCTGTACCTTGGAGTGGAAATAACCTTGTGAACTTGTCTTTAGCTGGCAAGTTAGTCAGTCGGTGTCCGAGTCTGTCGTTCAGTCAGTAGTATGAGTCATCCACCTCGTTCAGCCTGCCAAGTTACAACAGGCTCAAAGCCTACTCCACTGACAGACCAGTGAGACAAGATGGATGGTGGTTAACCCTGCAGAGCATTTTATATCACTATTGATATTTAGAGCTCCATTTATGGTGTGTTAATATTATTGTTAACAACTCCATTTAGGGCTTACACTTCAACTCTGTCTAGTATTTACACTTCAATGCAAATTTCAACTCTATCCAGGTTGACACTTGAACTGAGAACCGCTACCTTCACTTTAACTCTTTTGCATACTGACAGCTCAACTGACACCTCAGCTTAATTTGGTGCTTACACTTTGACATTTAAAACTGACATTTTAACTCCTACATGATACATTAGTTCATTTTAGCACTAACAATTTATGTTGAACTCTTTTTAGAACTTAATCCAAAAGTGACTCTTCAACTCCTTTCAGTAATTACATTCAGCACTTTGATGTAGGAGGCACTTCATCTTCTTTCAGGGCTCCAACACATCAATCCCTTCAACTTCAGTTCTTTCAACACATTTCAAAAGCTCCAAAGAACAACATTAAGATACTTTAGCTGTTTCAAATGTTTCAGCTGCAGTTTTACGCTGGAAGCGAGCACACAGAAATTTTCCCCAGAAATTTGTCCTTTTCATGTCCCCTCTCACTCTTTTCCCTCAGTTCATTTTCCAGCAGGGTGTTGAGGCAGGCTGGACACATAGGGGCGCCTTTAATGGGGTATTATTTGGAGAGCCCATTGTTTTCAGTGGCATGTCCTCAATTAAATGTCAGGGTGTCACAATGGTGATTTGATTTATTGTGGGTTTCTTCTGGGATACAATGCATTTGATGAGGGCAAAATTCATGGCAGGCCTGAGCACAGCACTTAGAAAACACCCACACAAATATAGGAGAGTACAATACACTGAAAATCAATCAGCTGAAGAATAGTCTTTTTTTCTCTCTCGCTTTATCTCCAGCTCTTAAATAGTCGGACACACTTGACGCCCACGCAGGCCGCCGCCAACAGTCACCACTCCAACGGTTTGCCGGCACGTCACATGGCAAGTTCAAGAGTTGAAGGCTGGATGGGAGATGAAAGTGCCAGTAGGGCAGGTGCGACTGCTAGGAGCCAGACTGGGGCCAGCGTGGGAGGAAGAGGAAGGAGAGAGGAAGAGGAGAGAGGGCAGACGCACCCACTAGAAGTTCTCTCCGGTCATCCATCGAGTCTGGACTCGACCCTGCGGCACATTGTTGAACAGTTGGATATACTCACGCAGGTCAGTTATAGATGAACGTCCAAACTGTGTTGCCCGATACTGTCAGGGTGTGAAATCCCCAAAAAACATCATAAAAATGGGGAGGTGAATATGAAAGCGTGGGAGGCGGGCCAACAGGTTACTGTTGAAAGTTAATAATCCACCATCTGGAGGGTTCCATCGGGTCACATTTACCAAGAAAAATGTCCTTGATGCAGTGCATCTAGATTGCAATCAGATATATTTTTCTTAATGAGAAAGTCGGTCGAAGCAGGTTATTAATTCCCTCCGTTAAACTCGCAGCATTTTTTCATCTGAGGCAGAGTCAAATAAAGGCAAAAATCAGACAAAAGATCTGCACACTTTTGTCCATTTTGACAGTACCTGACAAAGGTTTGTGTTCGATCAAAATGTTGCTCTATTAAATTAAAAATAGCTGCCAGCTATCAGTACAGTTTGCGGATGTTTTGTCTGATTTTTAGCCTTCAGTTTGCTTTATGAGCCAGCACCTGTAGGAGAACAAACACATAAGCTATTAAAGTAGGTTTTATGCTTTACCTGTCTCCTTTTGCACCTGTTTGAGCAGTTGTTACTAGTAGCTGAACAGAGACACAGTAGGCTAATGATTTAGCTTGCCGAAGCAGTTTTTGTGACCGAAGGATTTATATGTTTAATTTTTTTTTTCTTATTTAATTTCTTCATAGGTTTTATTTAACATTTATTAAATTATATTTTATCTACACGTTATGTTTTCTCCTTTATGAGATACGTATACACGACGAGCTAGAGAAGTGGAAAACAAATCATGAATTTTGCAACTATTGTGGTTCTGAAGTTGACATATACCAAAAAGGTGCTGATGCTTTGTCTTAATGTTTTCCCATTTCACGTCCAATGTATTTATCAACAGCAAGCATAAAATGTATGCTCACAAACTAAAAACCCATCAGAAAAGTATGTACACATTTTGAGCTTGCTGTGCATTTTTCTCAGAAAATCACATCCAGAAAATACGCTCACCTATTTGCTGCTATGTTTTTATTGTACTTGAGACAAAGTGGTCGACCATAGCAACTATTTTATTAAAACAAAGGCTTTTACCCCCTGTGGTAGAGTTTATTATCAGAACTGTGGTGATGAGCTACTCTCAGCATCAAGGCCAACATTTTGCTTCCCTGAAAAAACTAAAAAGCCTCTTCTTTCTCACTTTAGCTTTTATGTTATTTTGCCATAATGGCAACAGGATTTCAAGGGCTGATCTCTGCTCTTCTGATTTTGTACTTCTGTAATTATTCTGTGACTGATATATAATTATCGTACCCGCCTTTCCCATCCCACCTCTTCAAACCCACAGACTGTTTCAGTGCTGGAGGAGCGTCTCACCCTGACGGAGGACAAGCTGAAGGAGTGTTTCCTCCACCAATCCCAGATTCTCAAGGACATGCGATCATCGGGAGGGAGACAGAGGACGGAGAGCGAGGAGACGGAAGGATCACCTGAACATTTCACTTGAGGACGACCTCGCCCTCCCTCAGACTGCAGCACAAACACACACACACCAAGTTGTACTGCTTAACCCCAGGACTGCTGGACACGAGTGTGTGTGTTTGTGTTTATGTACATATGTGTGTCTGTGTGCGATTCTCAATGTCCACCTTGGTGGTCTCTCTCAGGGTTCAATGGGTTAATCAGGATTTGGGCTTTGGTCAAAGTTAGTTATTGTGTGTGTGTGTAATATGTAATCTCCATGTCTTTCTTCACCTCTTAAGGATATCCAGCTGTACAGCCAAGCACTGTCTGGCTGAGACATTCCTGTGTGTGTGTGTGTGTGTGTGTGTGTGTGTGTGTGTGTGTGTGTGTGTGTGTTGATATGGATGTTACATCCATTCGGGGCAGCTGCAGCTATGAAAACAGCCGGTGCTTGTCTGCTGTATGACCTCGCTGTATGTGCGCGTGTGTGTGTTTACATGTGTATATTTGTGTATTAGCACATGTTTTAGCAGTTTGTTGCTTCCCCAACAAAATCTTTCACTGTAATCTGTTTGCATCTTTGCATAATGCCATGTCATTTTACAACCAAGTCGTACTACATATTGCCTCAAGTACACGTCATATAAATATAATTTATATGAATAAATGATATACTATATTGCACTAATGTTATTAGTATTGTTTGTATCTCTGTTTATCTACTCTGGGGCGGGTTTGATACGATGACTGACAGAGGAGCGCTGTTGAGGCATTCTCCAGCTATCTACAACCAAGATGGCTGCCACTGATGTGTAACGTTCTTTGAATCCACTATCACGTCAGTATTCAAGGAACTGGCTGGTATATTTTCTCTAAAAGAAGAACAAACCACTGCACTTAAAGCTTTTGTTGATAAGACAGATGTGTTTGCTGTACTTACAACAAAAAAAAATTAACTGAGAGCTTCCAGACTAATACGCTTTTGCGAATTATTCTGATGATGTCAGGCTAATGTAAACCCAATACTGCCAGGAAGATTGTAAATAATGTGAAAAGTCAGGAATGAGGGTATAGTTTTAATTAAAAATGATGAAGTCAAACATTTGAGATACTAAAGTAATTCTAAATTACAGTATGTCAAAATGTGATACTATAATAGTAAGTGTATACCTAATGAGATACTGTCATAGTATGTCATTGTTAATATTATAAAATAAAGTCAACATGATGATGATGATGATTTACTTATCCCTTAACTCTGACCTAGTAAAACAAGCTTTTTCATAATTCTGACCTAGTGTTTCCCAATTGACATAGAAAGTCAAGGGCAACATTGTAACTTACTATCTAAAGATTTTGACTTAATATGTGAATTTTTAAATACCCTAGTATCTCTTAACTTGCATTTTACCACTAGTATTTTCATTTTATCATCCCTAACTCATCATCTGTCATTTATATTTTGCTGGTGGGTGTGGGCGTCCATACAGCCATGTACCTCTTGCTTGTTATCTGGTAAAGCTTGTTCATGTGATACGTGTCACGGTGCCTCGTGTCTCCACCAGTGACTGTGAAATGTTTTGGCTTGCACTCGCCAAGCGTGGAGACTTTAGCTGTTTATGTTTTTCCAGCGGCAGAGATGTGGTGAGCGATGCGGCCGGGTCGGGAGGAAGCAGTAAAAAAGCCACACAAAGGGGGAGCTCTCCGCTGGCTGCTGTTTGCACTCCCCACCACATCCTTCGCTTCCTCTCTGGCTTTACTGGTTTTCCTCCTCCTGCATCTTTCTCTCTCTCCCAGTTACATAAAGTGGTGCGGCCTGCTGGGAGAGGGGACCAAATCCAGTTCACCCACAACAGAGAGGAGTCTGTTGGAATGATGGAGGACCTGGGGTTCCATGCAACATTAAAAAGACAAAATGCATAAATGGGTGAAGTACAAAAACAGAAACATTAATTTCAAAAGAAAAATCTTTTCAGACCAACATCTGCTTGCCTCCACGTGTGTTTTGTTGTATCCACAGTTCTTGTTTTACTGAGCACGCTCACAGTAATAGTTCCTATACTTTGGAAATCCTCACATTGACAATTCTTTCAGGAACTACCACAAGACAAGAACTTCATCTCAGTTTCCATATCTCAGTGTCTTTACTCATGTTCCTGAATATGAATCAAATGTATATCTTCGAACAACTGGATGGACACTAGTAACAAGGCAGCTTGTGATTGAACCTTTAATATCTGTGTCTGCTTTGGTCTTAATGTTGCATGTCGACAACATGCCTGATGGAAATGTGACATCACGTCCACACGTCTGATAGCGATGCTGAAAAATAAAAGCTCAGCTTTTGAGCCAACATGGACGACAAGTTCTTACAGTGCTCAGAAGAAAGAAAAGTGTTTTAAAAAAAACACTGAACACCATGAATAGATGATATAACTGAACTGAATCCAAAAGTGACTCCTCAGACTCTTATTCCTGTGTTCCTGCCAAGTGGAAACGCAAAACCTCGTACAAAAGCCAGAGAGAGAGTCACAAGCAAACATTTAACAACCAATTTCCACCTTCACTTCCACTTCGATCTCATTAAGTGCACACAGGCCTTGTTTTACGGTGCACACACCAGCGCTGTATAAACCCGTGTGTGTGTCTCTTTAGTGCGTTGTGAACATGATCCCATAACCTGTTAATAGCTTCCTGGAGGAGGAGCTTCCTGTTGATATTGGGGAAGGAGCTCTTACAGACGCGGCTGTTGACTTCTTTGTTCGTTTAAAGGGTCCGTTCACCCAAACTACAAAAAACGTTTTCTATCTTCACCCCAACACAATGGAGGTGATTGGAAATGTTTTTGTGGTGTTTGTCACTGGAACTACCTTTTACTGAAAGTAAATGAAACTGCACAATAAAAACTGTGAACCTGCCCTAAAGCTGTTCAACGATGTTGAGAGTGGGTTTAAAAGTTCCCCTGCAGTTTAATAGGTCAGATAGGTCACCCATCTTTTAAAGAGTTGGTAATTGTAGAAGAATTTTCTTAGTCTGCGCTTCACTGGGAAGTATCAGTACCCCCAACGGTTCAAGATGCTGTTTCAGAGGTTTTTCTAATATCTGGCCACAACCTTTCCATGGATACCCTCACTTTACCCCACATGGTAAAGTTGTTGCCTGATAGCCGGCATTAGACGGAAGGTAAACATTATCTTTTGCTCCCAACTGAATCAACAGACCCTCTGCTTTTCCTCCTCTTCCTCCTCTTCTCTCCTCCGCCACTTCCTGCCTGTCTCTGAAAAACAGGGGGATTATATTTTCGGAAATTCCCCCTTAACCTCCTTCAGGGGATGAGGCGATAAACGGAGGCCAGGGACAAAGGAGGAGGGAGTGGAAAGAGAAAGAAGAAGAGGAGGAAGACAGGCAGGAGAGGAGGAAGACCCTGCACCCACGAATATTGAGTTACAGTGAGTCTCACTCTGAACTCAGGATATGGCCTAAACAATAATTGATTGTAGTTTATCTAATGTGCACACCTATTCACACACACACACACACACACACACACACACACACACACACGGTGACACCTGTTCAAATAGGTGCAGGAGGGGACAGGTAAATAGTGAAACCTGCACGCCGTTCAACTAGCGGCTCCTCTGTTTGTTTTTTATGTCCTGTTTGACTTTTCCTCGGCCTGTTTGCCAGAAGGGTTTAACAACCTGCTTCCGTTGCCTCGCTCATAAAAAAACTAAACAGGTTTTCATTTTTACATGATTGGCAGTTAAAGTATTTACTGCTGATCGGGTAAAATCAAATCACTGTTTTTCCCGACAGAGGACAAATATGCACAGGATAGGTCTTGAGGTGCAAATTGTAACAGTTAAAACACTGTATTTTTTTAGCGGCTCCCGACTTTTTGGGCCTGTCACCTTTTAAAACAAAGCTGTGTCTACTTACAATCATTGTCACAGTGAATACTGTATGTGTATAGGTTGTGTCCAGTTCAACCGAAGAGGGATTTCTATTCCCATGTTTCATTTATATATTTTATAGTGGCCTAATGGCTAAAATTCTGATACATAATTTGAGTAGCAGCATTTTTTTTTTGCTTTATAATTAAAAATGTTTTGCTAATGGCACAATTACAACAACTTGTAGCACTTCTTGTTCTTTCGATTCAACATTTTAAAAACCGATTGTGGCCTGCTGAAAGTAATCTACCTCAAGCAATAACACCTGCTTGTGACCTTCTCGGCTCTTCATTATCAAACTTTGTACGCTGCATTTCCCCAATAATAATTGCCGCAACAACAATGCACACAATGAGGACAAATTGAGGACACACAAGTAGAGAAAACACATTTTTTTCAGGGACATGGGGTCCTGAGCAGCAGCAGCCCGATACAGCGTAGCATGCTGGGACATCTTTGCAGGCTGGTCTCAGCTTTAACACTCGTGGCCTGTTTTTACAGGGCTTAGCGTGTTGAAAGCTTATCTCCGGTGAAAAGGGGGCGAGCGGTGGATAAAAAAAAGAAGTGAGGGGAAAGAGAGAGCGAGCACAGGAAAAAAAAAAGGCTGACTTCCGCACGGGGAAGGTTCAAAGGGACCTCCGCTCCTGCGTGATCTGTTTGTTGTCATTTGATCCCTGAGTTGATTTTCTATCTTTCTTTCTCTCTTTCGGCCTTCCTGTCCCTCTCTTTCACTCACAGGAAACAGAGGGATACATGTGCACAAGGCCTCTGGCAGCAGGTTAACCCCTTTCCCTTCCTTTGTGGGCCAATAAAATGTTATTTGTTTCTTCTCAAACTTCCTGTATCCTGGACACACAGTGTACTGAACCCTAAACAGTTTTACTTCCATGACAAACAACCAGCTAATGTTCATAACCGACTTACAGTCAACAGCAACAAAAGAGTGCTTTTTACTAATACCAATCCTTGGTGATTTTCTAGGAAAAAAGAATTAACTGTGTTAAGCACTTAATGTTTCTTCCTACTTACCTTTGTTTAAGATATGTACATAACATGTCCATTGTTTCAACTAGATGTCAATGACTTTTTAGCTGAAAATCCCCATATCAGTGCTTTCCGGTGGAATGTACCATGCTCTCGCAACAAAACAAAAAAAAAAAAATAGAAAAGGCAATTTCTGAAGAAATTGCGGTGTGATTGCTGACTGCTGAAAGGCTGACGCTAAACTGGATTGTGAAAGTATGAATTAGAAGATTAGACATGAAAAATGCTTCAAAAAGTCAAAAAATGCAAAAATCCTGTGTGTGTGTGTGTGTGTGTGTGTGTGTGTCTGTTTGTCACATCCACCAATGCTGTTAACTGCCGTCTCAGTCTTTGGTCAGACTAGACTAGAAAAGTGATAAATGGTGTAAATCTTATGAATAGGAGTTAAAAGTTGAATAAAACTAAGAATGTATAAAAGATGTACAACATTTTGTGGTTTGAATAAAGTTTACACCTGGAAGTAAGCATGTGCAGATTAGACTTAAAAATGTCAAAATCCTGTGTGTGTGTGTGTGTGTGTGTGTGTGTGTGTGTGTATGTGTGTGTCATAGGCTGCTGTCAGTGGTTGCCATGGTGATGGCCACAGCACTTTACCCCTCTGTCTCCCTCCTCAACTTTCTGGTCTCAGTTAACATTACAGTATATGCAGCTCTTGGCGACACTATAAACAACAAAGACGACAAAAAACAACACTATAAAGGACAAAAAAAGACAAAAATCGACACTATAAACAACAAAAACGACGAAAAAACGACAAACGTCAAAAAACAAAAAAAAAGACACTATAAACAACAAAAACAAGAAAAAACGACACTATAAACAACAAAAACAAGAAAAAACGACACTATAGACAACAAAGATGACAAAAAACAACAAAAACGACAAAAAACAACACTATAAAGGACAAAAAAGTCAAAAAACGACACTTTAAACAACAAAAAAACAAAAAAAGACACTATGAACAACAAAAACGACACTATAAACAACACAAAACAACACTATATAGAACAAAAAAAGACACTATAAAAACAAAAACGACAATATGAACAACAAAAACGACAAAAACAAACAATAAAAAACATCAAAAATGACAAAGAATGACACTATAGAAAACAAAAACGACAAAAAAACAAAACAACAAAAACGACATAAACAACAAAAACAACAAAAAACCAACAAAAATGTCACTATATACAACAAAAACAACAAAAAACGACACCATAAACACCAAAAATGACAAAAAACGACAGTAAAACAACAAAAACCACAACAAAAATGACAAAAACGACAAAAAAAAACAACAAAAACAACAAAAACGACCATATAAAGGACAAAAACGACACTAATAACGACAAAAACAACAACAAAAACGACAAAAAACCACAACAAAAACGACAAAAAATCCAACAAAAACAACAAAAAACAACAAATACGACACTATAAAGGACAAAAACGACAAAAACAACAACAAAAACAACAAAAAAACGACACTATAAAGGACAAAAAGGACAAAGACAAAAACAACAACAAAAACGACAAAAAACAAAACAAAAATGACAAAAAACACAACAAAAACGACAAAAACAACGACAAAAACAAAAACAACAAAAACCAACAGAAAAGACACTATATAACGACAAAAATAACAACAAAAATGACAAAAACAACAACAAAAATGACAAAAAATCCAAAAAAAACAACAGAAATACACTATAAAGGACAAAAACGACACAAAAAACAACAACAAAAACAACAAAAACGACACTAATAACGACAAAAAACGACAAAAATAACAACAAAAACGACACTAATAACGACAAAAAACGACAAAAATAACAACAAAAATGACGAAAAACACAACAAAAATGACAAAAACAACACCAAAAACAACAACAAAAACGACAAAAAACAACAAAAACAACAAAAATGACACTATGAAGGACAAAAACCACAACAAAAACGACAAAAAACAACACTATAAAGGACAAAAACGACAAAAAAACGCCAAAAACAACAACAAAAATGACAAAAAACAAAACAAAAACGACAAAAAACACAACAAAAACGACAAAAAATGACAAAAAATCCAACAAAAACAACAAAAACAACACTATAATGGACAAAAGCGGCAAAAAAACGACAAAACAACAACAAAAAAGACAAAAAACAAAACAAAAATGACAAAAACAACAACAAAAACGACAAAAACAACAACAAAAAACAACAAAAACGACAAAAAACGACAAAAACAACAAAAATGACAAAAAAAGACACTATAAAGGACAAAAACGACAAAAAAACGACAAAAACAACAACAAAAATGACAAAAAACAAAACAAAAATGACAAAAAACACAACAAAAACGACAAAAAATCCAACAAAAAAAACAAAAACAACAAAAACGACACTATAAAGGACAAAAACAACAAAAACGACAAAAAAAGACACTATAAAGGACAAAAACGACAAAAAAACGACAAAAACAACAACAAAAACGACAAAAAACAAAACAAAAATGACAAAAAACACAACAAAAACGACAAAAAATCCAACAAAAACAACAAAAACAACAAAACGATACTAATAATGACAAAAAACAACAAAAACAACAACAAAAACGACGAAAAACACAACAAAAACGATAAAAAACACAACAAAAACAACAAAAAACAACAAAAACGACACTATAAAGGACAAAAATGACAAAAAAGACACTATAAAGGACAAAAACGACAAAAAAACGACAAAAACAACAACAAAAACGACAAAAAACAAAACAAAAATGACAAAAAACACAACAAAGACGACCAAAACAACAACAAAAAAACAACAAAAACCACACTATAAAGGACAAAAACAACAAAAAACGACAAAAACAACAACAAAAACGACAAAAAAAACAACAAAAACAACAAAAACGACACTATAAAGGACAAAAACAACAAAAACGACAACAAAAACAACAAAAACGACACTAATAACGACAAAAACGACGAAAAACACAACAAAAACGACGAAAAACACAACAAAAACGACAAAAACACAATAAAAACAACAAAAAACAACAAAAACGACACTATAAAGGACAAAAACGACAAAAACAACGACAAAAAACGACACTATAAAGGACAAAAGCGACAAAAAAACGACAAAACAACAACAAAAACGACAACAAACAAAACAAAAATGACAAAAACAACAACAAAAACGACAAAAACAACAACAAAAAAACAACAAAAACGACAAAATAAGACAAAAACGACAAAAACAACAACAAAAACAACGAAAAACACAACAAAAACGTCAAAAAACACAACAAAAACGACACTATAAAGGACAAAAACGACAAACAAACGACACTATAAAGGACAAAAACGACAAAAAAACGACAAAAACGACAAAAACAACAACAAAAACGACAAAAAATCCAACAAAAACAACAAAAACCACACTTTAAAGGACAAAAACGACAAAAAACGACAAAAACCACAACAAAAACGACAAAAAACAACACTATAAAGGACAAAAACAACAAAAACGACAAAAAATCCAACAAAAACAACAAAAACCACACTATAAAGGACAAAAACGACAAAAACAACAACAAAAACAACAAAAAAACGACGAAAAACACAACAAAAACGACAAAAAACACAACAAAAACGACACTATAAAGGACAGAAACGACACAAACAATAACAAAAACGACAAAAATAACAATAAAAACGACACTATAAAGGACAAAAACGACAAAAAACGACAAAAACAACAACAAAAACGACAAAAACAACAACAAAAACAACAAAAAAACGACACTATAAAGGACAAAAACGACAAAAAAACGACACTATAAAGGACAAAAACGACAAAAAAATGAAAAAAACAACAACAAAAACGACAAAAAACAAAACAAAAATGACAAAAAACACAACAAAAACGACAAAAACAACGACAAAAAATCCAACAAAAACAACAAAAAACAACAAAAGCAACACTATAAAGGACATAAACGAAAAAAAACGACAAAAACAACAACAAAAACGACACTATAAAGGACAAAAACGACAAAAAAATTACAAAAAATCCAACAAAAACGTCAAAAAATCCAACAAAAACAACAAAAACCACACTATAAAGGACAAAAACAACAAAAAACGACAAAAACAACAACAAAACGATAAAAATGACAAAAAACACAACAACAAAAACGACCATATAAAGGACAAACACGACACTAATAACGACAAAAAACGACAAAAACAACAACAAAAACGACAAAAAACAACAACAAAAACGACACTATAAAGGGCACTATAAAGGACAAAAACGACAAAAACGACACTATAAAGGACAAAAACAACAAAAAATGACAAAAACCACAACAAAAACGACAAAAAAATGACACTATAAAGGACAAAAACGACAAAAAACGACAAAAACAACAACAAAAATGTCAAACACAACAACAAAAACGACAAAAAACAACAAAAACGACAAAAAATTACAAAAAATCCAACAAAAACAACAAAAAACAACAAAAACGACATTATAAAGGACAAAAACGACAAAAACAACAACAAAAATGACAAAAAATCCAACAAAAACAACAAAAACGACACTATAAAGGACAAAAACAACAACAAAAACGACACTATAAAGGACAAAAACGACAAAAACAACAAAAAACACAACAAAAATGACAAAAACAACAACAAAAATGACAAAAAACAACAAAAACGACAAAAACAACAACAAAAAACAAAAACGACACTATAAAAGACAAAAACGACAAAAAAACGACAAAAATAACAACAAAAATGACAAAAAACAAAACAAAAATGACACTATAAAGGACAAAAACAACAACAAAAACAACAAAAAATCCAACAAAAACAACAAAAAAACAACACAAAACAAAAAAAAACAACACTATAAAGGACAAAAACAACAAAAACAACAACGAAAACGACCAAAAACCAACAACAAAAACGACAACAAATCCAACAAAAACAACACAAAACAACAAAAACGACACTATAAAGGACAAAAATGACAAAAACAACGACAAAAAATCCAACAAAAACAACAAAAAACAACAAAAACAACACTATAAAGAACAAAAACGACGAAAAAACGTCAAACGTCAAAAAACAACAAAAACGACACTATAAACAACAAAATTGACACTATGAACAACAAAAACGACACTATAGACAACAAAAACGACAAAAACAACAATAGAACGACAATAGAACGACAAAAACCAAAAAAAACAACAAAAAACGACCAAAAAGCACATTATAAAAAACAAAAATCAGACAAAAAACAACAACAAAAACGACAAAAAATCCAACAAAAACAACAAAAAACAACAAAAACGACACTATAAAGGACAAAAACGACACTATAAAGGACAAAAACGACAAAAAACACGACAAAAAACGACAACGATAAAAACGACAAAAACAACAACAAAGACAACAAAAAACACGACAAAAAAACAACACTATAAAGAACAAAAACGACGAAAAAACGTCAAACGTCAAAAAACAACAAAAACGACATTATAAACAACAACATTGACACTATGAACAACAAAAACAACAAAAAACGACACTATAGACAACAAAAACGACAAAAACAACAATAAAAACGACAAAAAACAAAAAAAAAACAAGAAAAACAACAAAAAACGACCAAAAAGCACATTATAAAGAACAAAAATCAGACAAAAAAACAACACTATAAACAACAAAATCGACAAAAAAACAAACAAACCAATAAAAACAACATTCACACCAATGACATGGTTTTACAAGGTTTTAATTTAGATCTAGCTTTTAGCAGCACAGAGGACAGTTTTCTTAATATGTGTTGAATTACAACATGAACGTGCACCCATAGACTGTATTTAGAGCTTGTGTTTTTTAACTTATTCTCAGAAACAAAACAAAACACAATCTCCAACTCCCTTCCCATAAATGCTGCGGGGCTTCCGACATGGCTCAGTTTTCAGTTGTTTTATCTGGTTCCCTTTTCTCTTGAATAAGGGACAAAACGTGGGAACAGTCTCCGTTCTGCAGATAAGGAAGTGGTGGACTTCCTGGCATCTTGGCGTGTTATTGGTCAGGAGCCATGTAGGTCGAAGGTCACTCCAGTGGATCACACATCCTTCCTTCCTGGCTGTCCACAACCTGTTTGGTGAGTGGGACTCCTGTCATTGCCTCTGTCAAGTATATGCACATTCGTCATTTAAGAATTTAATTTATTTGTTGTTTGTATTTCTGGAAATAAATTGAAATTTGCTCCAATCATGTCAACATAATCAAAGTTTTCTTGCGGGCAGCATCCAGTGGTCATTAGAGGAACTGAAGCTAACGAGAATTAGGCAGCGACTTTGGGGCAACTCACAACATCAGCATTGTGTGTGTGTGTGGTGTGTGTGTATGTGTGTGTTATGGCCCCAGTGAATTCTGCGGAAGGCAGATTTACGAGAAGGGCCATCTGGATTGTGGGTGGCAGCTCTGGCTGGCATATCCTATTTACCTTTCACACACACTCAATGTCCCTTATTTGCACACACGGTCAACAGAATACTCACCACTGCTGCTTTATGTCCAAACCACTTTACTTGTCTCACAGTGTTATTCACTTTGTTAGGAATGGCCTCTTTTTAGTATGTAAAACTTTGTTACTTTACTTAGTAAGACTTACGTAGGCCCACACTGTCAGCTGGCACATTCATATACACAATAATGATGCCAATGCTTCACATACATTGGGCCAAAATCTGATGCAAAACTAGAGGGAGCAAAGTCTTTAATCACAAATTTTACCTTAAATGGATACTGTCAAACTTCAATGTTGTTTCTCTCTATTAGTCACTTGGATATCATGTACATAATATCTGCCAGTGTTTTCTGTAGCCAACTGTACCAGCCAGTTTACTTCCACTCTGATGTATTCTTCTGACGTCAATTGATGGCAAAGGAATACATGAAGAGTTTGGCAGAGGTACGTTTCATTTTCTTTTTTCTTTTCTCTCTACTCCATCTTTACTAATGGAAATTAATCTGTTTGGGCTTTCCATTGACATTTAGCCAACATTTACAACCTGTGTGTTGTCGTGTGGATATGGTAAACATATGGGACCATTTCATTGTCTTTCAAAAGACGTTGACATGCATCACCAGATTGTCAGCGTTTCACAAGTAGTACATGTTGCAGCAATAATCAGAAGCCAGCTTTGGGTAATCTTAAACTTTCTCTGGGTCACTGTGATTTCACTATTTTCTGACAGTGAATCAAAATAAAACATAGAGATCAACTGATAATGAAAATAATCACGAGATGCAGCCCTAAACTAGGAATTCCAGGAATACTTTCTTTCAGTCGGCAGATGTGATAAGAAGCTTACCCAGTCAGGTAAACAGGTCACTGGCATGCCATTGATAATCTCAAACACAGTGCATGCTGGTACATGTAGGCCCTGCACCATGAGGGAGAAGGGGATGTAGATTTATTTTGTAGTCTGTAAGGAACTATAGTTTTAATAAACTATAGAGACCAACATCTCTAACCTGGCTGATGATATGATGAACTAGTTCAATCTAAAACCATTTGTCTGAGCTTGTATCTGGATGTCAACAACAGACCTCTCACATCTTCAGCTGTGTGATTGACGGCCTGACAGATCCTGAAAGCGTGAGACTCTCTTCATGTGAGTAACTGTGTCACTTGGATCATCTCTGTCCTTCTGTCTCTTCTTAGCTTTCGCTTGTCCCTTCCTCCCTCTCTCATCAGGCCTCCATGTGTCTGTTCAGTCATGTGTCTGGCTCCAGACTCCAGGATCCTCTCCAAGTTAATGGTTTTTCTTTAAGCCTGCTGTCCCTTGTTGTCCTCCTCTGAGGTGAAGATAGCAGGGGATCACACATCCTGGCCACGGCTGGTTCATTTTTTTATTACACACTCCTCCGCTTTACCTGCATGTTGAGGAATCAGAATTGCTTTGATAAATGTGCACACAAGTGCAACAAATGTGCAGAAAAAGAGAGTTTGGTTTGCTTCTAGTCAGTTAAATGGAGACAACTTCGCTCTATGTTGTTCCAGTCGACACTAGTATCGAAGACACAACTAAAGGAAGTTTAACATGGAAGTAAATTTTTCCCAGAATGGTGTAGCCAGTGGCAACTTCTAAAGTTGATACGCTTTTCTGTGAGTCAACAATAAGACCTTGCTCAAATAATAAAATAAAATATGATAAAGCAATTGTAACTTTGAGCCCTTTGGAAACCTTTCAGAGGACACCATCATCTCATGTAAATATTAATAAATGAACATTAATTCTGATTGTTTTCACTTTGAATATATGAATATGCTCTTTCTCTGCCCTACATTAATGTATTAATTAAACAGTGTATTGGCCCATAGTACTCTACAACAACAGTCTGCAGTTGGTGATAATTGTGAATGGATGCTGCAGTTCAGTTTGTCCATTCTAGTACTTTCAGCACCACACTAAGCTGAAGTCCTCTATCCAGCATTTTTGAGACTCTGGGTCATCTCCCACAATGCACCTCTGGTGTAGCCCACTTCCCAGAACATGACAGTAGAGTCTCCTGCCATCAAACTGTCCTGATCCCTTGTTTCTTTCCCCGTCTCTTATCCCTCCATCCTCCTTACCTTCACTAATTGGATTGACAGGACACCCGCCTGCTTTCATTCTGCTGTTGGTGAACCACTTTCGCTACTGTCCTTCCCTGCTGTTCTCTCTTCTGCTGTTTCGACACTTCTCCACAGTCACTTTTCTCACTGTCTTCTATTGTCCTCATATTTAATTTCTTGTCCTCTTATCATACTCGTTCGTCTATTTTAGCTGTAGGGATGTGGTACTGTAAATATGAGGTAGATATGAACATTCAATTGTTGCATACATTGATCAATTTGAGAGATTAGAAAATACAATTAAGGTTCTTAACGATAATTGTCATGATCATTAAAACAAATACAATGGAGACATTGGACTCATTTACATCAGTTTGTTACAACTTACTATGATGTATAATTTAAATTTGGGTTAACCTAAAAGGTAGCGAGAAGTCATTTTTTGTGGGTTTACTTACGTCAACAACTCTGTACTATACATCACTGCCATGACCAAAAATACAGCTGTCATTTCCCCTGTGCAATTAGATGTAATTTTGGAGAGGTCTTTGTGGGTGTGAATCCTCAAATTAAAATGATAAAAAGAACACAAAACATGGGTACACCATGCATAATTCGCTGTTGACATGGTCCAAGCAGGCTGGTTGCGGACAGTGTGCAACACAGTAAATCTCGGCTCCAGAATTGCAATGTGCCACTAGATCGTTCGTGACACTCCCCCACTAGGCCTTTCCTTCCCCTTGCAGCACACAGACAGTTCCCAAAATATCAAAAAATGCAGGGAAAACGTCCCACTGAGCCACAGTCACTCTTTGTGACACAAAAACTGAGTTGTAAGTCTCAAACACAGCTGTGCAGCTCACCAAAATCTCTCTCCACGCTCTGCTTTAGCTTGATGCAAAATGACAGAGTTTCGTGCTCAAGGGAAAGATTTTAATAAGCAAGGCTTTGGTGTCACAGCCACAGCTCGCTTCTTCCTGTCTCCCCAATGGTCTGTTGACCTTTCCACTGAATGTCAGGATAGCAGAGTCACTCCCAATCTTCTGCCGTCGCCTGGAAGTCTCCTCTCCCACCTAAATAACCTCATCTTCTCTCCACGTCAAGTTCCTGTCAGAGTCCCTAATTTTGCTATAAATAGGCACAGAACCATCAGGAGTTCCTGGTAGATCATTTGCTCCACAATGCTGAGTGAAAGTATGCAACAACAATTACGACAACGAAATTAAAATGTTGAATAAATACACAATTTAATTAGAGGTGCCCTGTAGGGTTTTCTTGTAAACAAACAACAGTTATTCACATTCAGTGTTCCTCACTAAAATGCATTGTGTGACATGTTGAACACATATCCCTTCCTCAAAACATTTGCAAAACTGTTTTTTTTTATGTTTACTTGCTTTTCTTTTTACTTCAAATTGAATTAAAAAAGCAAACTATATAGTATAGTATTGTCCACCCCCACACACCCCACTACAGTTTAAATGGGAATTGATCCTATTAAGTATTGTCTATGTATCCAAAGCCTGATATAATTTATTCCTTTGTGCCACAGAGCTCCATTGTTGTCCAAAAAAACTATTAATACCACGTCAACGAGCCACACTGTTACACTGGGCGACATGTTCCTTCATTACCATGAACTCACACTTTAGTTTATTTTGATTAAATCCCACATACGCTGTGTTGCTGCCAGGAATACTCACTATAACACCAAATGTGTATTAAACCACCACTGAAAATAGTCCCCAGCAAATGCACTATATATTCCTGTTTGTGTAATGTTTGCTAAAAACTAGTGTCCAGCTGTTTTAGGAAATCACTGCCTTTTGAAAAATGGAAAAAGCCATTTTTAAACAGCCAGTTCTTTATCCCAAATGGGCTTGTTGCTAAGTGCCACAGACAGGGTAGGGAAGTCAGAAAGTATAGAGATGGACTAACACATTGTTGGTTTTGGGCTTTTAATAGGATTTACTGACAAGAAAAAATACAGAATAACTTCAGCCTCTTCCTTTAATGACAACTTACAATTAAATCCTTAAAGACAATAACGTTTCACTGCACGAGATCACCTTTAATAACCCTGATGTTTTTGCTTGTGTGTGCAAGTCTTTTGGAAAAGCCCTACTTCCTCAACATCCACTCCAAGCCTCTTACCTAGCAACTTGCCAAAAAACAACAACAGAGCGCCCCAACTCCCACCCTTCCTACTCCCTATAATCCCCACCAGGTGTTGGCAAACTCAAGCCCGCACACTGCCTCCCCTCCACCCTCTCAGCCCGCTCCTCCTTCCACCTCTTCATCATCCCCCCATTTCCAGAATCAGACATCTCTCCTTCGCCCGCGAGGAAAACACTTTGTATCTGGCAACCGCTGTTGTTCCCCCTTTTCTGGCTTCCTTCCCTCCAGGTCCACCCATCTCACCCTCTTGTCCCTCTTTTCTGCACTGCCTCCACCCTCCCCTCTCCTGCGTCCGGATGTCCCAGGTCCATCTGTCAGCGCTTCTATCCCCAGACTGGAGAAAGGGAGGAGGGGGGGAGGAAGGCGATGACAGACAAGAGAAAGTGAAAGAAGCAGCCAAAGGCCTCAGATGAGATGGCCCGCTCTGTCAAAAATGGCTCCTATCTTCTCCCTGAAATGATAAACAGGATTTTTAATTCGCTCAAGAAGTGAACGCCCCATGTCAGGTGACTTTGATGCAAGAAAGGACCCAACCACCTCGGCCCTTGCTTTGCCAACAGCCGAAGACCCTGAACCTCGAGTCCTGCTTTGAAGTTCACTTTCATCTGAAAGTTTGCCAGACTTTGTAGACGTAAATGGTTTTCCAAAAAGCCTTTGCGTAAAGGTCTGTTTTGGAGAAACAGCGATCTTCCCGTGGGAAGAGGAGAGCGTCTTCCCCTGTTTTTCCCCTCTGATGCCTTGATTTCACGCATCATCAATCCTGACCTGTGTAACCCAATAGGAACCCTTTGTTCTTTACATCAAAGAGGTCCCACTGGACCAGAGATCAATCAGCGATTGATGGCACAAAGCGGATTCCAACAGTTTGGAAAGCCATCAATACCGTGACCAAAGGAGGGGAATCCCTCTTCAGTGGATTGATTGATTAGATTAGGTCTCTTCCTCTCTGATTCCCTAGACAACCATATTCTTCTCTTGCTTGTCATCCACGTGGAGATTTTATTACCAGGATATCTTATTTTCATCTGGCTTGCATAACACCACCATCTGTCTCTATAATTAATGAAACAGCAAGCTTTCATTGATGTGATGAGATCATACAAAACATTTTGAATCCACATCTACACCAAGGAAAAACACACAACTTAAAGAAAGATTGTGGTTGTGTCTCCAGGTAGAATGTTAAGGAGGATTAGTTTGGTGAGCCTTTAGTACAGACCCAGTTTCCTCCCTTATCTAATGAAAGAGCTCAACCCCTGTCATGCCCAGAGTCCCTGGCCTTGTCTCACCGTGCGCTGTCCCTCTTTACTAAACAGGCTGTGACCTCATGACCTCACAGCCGGTCTTCCTGAACAGAGGGGGGAAATGGGAAAGAGGCCTGTGTTGTGGCTAAGTCATGATCAGGCGCCAGGAAGTCAGGAAGTGAATTTTTCACATAAACACAAAAGATTCTGCACTTTTAAGCAAGACGCACAACTGTTTGTTCACATGAAGCCCATAAACAGACAAAATAATAAGGATAAGCATGTAACAGTGACCACACAGCAGCTTTTGATGGTTTGTACGCACTGTGAGTACCCAGCCAAGCCTTCAACTTTATCTTCAAAGTTACGTCACTCATTCAGAGGTCTAGTTAGGTCAATGTTGGTGAGCAAAAATAATTACCAAATGCAGCACACACAGAAAAACTTGTATTGTGGCTGAGGAGCATGGACCCAGCTGCCCCTAGTTGCACTGAATGAACATCTCCGCCTACCAATTTGGTTGGATTTTACCTGGAGCTAAGAAAAGAGATCACATTAGCCAACATGTATTGACCTCAGTTGGTTCCAATTGCTTTTAAATTACAGTTGTTGATACTGATCAACTCAAAGGCATTTAATGGGGGCGTTAGCATCAGTTCCAATTTACAAGGAGCCACATATAGGTCCTAAAACTCTTAAAATTCTTAAATCAACATTCGTACCCAAAGGTGTATAAATGTGCATTTGCTTGGAGGGTGCAGGGGGAAACACTAATACACCAACCTCAGAGACCAGGGTTCACTCCCTGGCAGCGGTGCGTCTGGCTTTGTTACTCAGTGACAAACTTTTGCACTGACAGTATCCGTGTTTGTACAGATGTTAAGGTACAGTAAATTCGGATTAGTTGTCTGGAGTGGAAATTCAGTTAACTTGGTTCGGAAACGAACAGAGAAATCCTTTGTACGCATCACTGTTTCCCTTGGAGAAATATAAAGTTGAAACAGTAATCCAATAACAATTTATTTCTTTTGACCTTAACTACAAAAAAAGTAGATAAAAGCACAGGCAGCAGGACCTCTGATCTCCTCAGCATCACATCCCATCAGCCCTCAGTCTTACTTCACTCTTTTTCCTCCTGGCAGCCTCCTATAGCTCATACAGTCCTCTCTGGCTGGGGTACAGTAACCCCCACCCTCCCTGGCCCGACAGCTTGCTGTAGTATGCCGAGCGGGCTGAGAGCCAGCCAGCGAGCAGCCGGCCGTGGGACGGTGACGCTTGATCTGTAGGGAGGCACTGTCAGCGCTGAGCCTTCCTCTGCTGAAGCGCTTTGTGCTTAAGTGGCATTAGCGGCAGGGAGATCCTTTAAGACCGGCAGCCACGCACGAGACCTGCGGGCAGCTGGCCCTGTGCAGGGCTGATGGGATTGAAGGAGCCAGGGCGTGCTGGCTACGCCGGGAGTCAGGTCAGACGGGGATATGAGAAGGGGTGAGTGGAGTAAGGAAGTGGGGTGAGATGGCTGGCAAGACTAGCATCACCAAATCCCCGACGGTGGGGGTGGATGCGGTGCGCCAACACCGAGGATTAGCGGTGTTTGGGAACCCACAGTGGGAACGGAAATATGTGTGTGTTGGGAGACGTGTGGAGGGAGGGCAATGCACGTGTGTCCTTGGATTGATGAATATGACGTATGAATGACTATAAAGGTGGCTGTTTATGGAGTGGAATTAATATTTGAGAGCTAAATGTACGTAATGACAATGACGGATTTATTTTATTGGACTGTAGGCGCGTTTGTGTGTGCGTGCCCACACGCCGGCCTGTCTTGTGCGTGCCGCGTGGCTCAGCGTGGTGACAGTTGGTGGCCCAGGTTGCCGAGCAGTGACAGTGGTAATCGCTGCACGTCGGGCATTTGACTAACGGCTGTCGACTCTGGGCATCAAGCGGCCGTCTGCTCACTGTCGCTGTGTGTCACTGTCACAGCTGCTTGAGCGCTGCGAGAAAATCTGCTGTCAGTGGATTTAAACACCATGTTTTGACAGGGTAACATGTACTGTAGGTATCAACTAATAAAAGTGACACGAAGCAGGGTAATTTTGTGCCCAGGTGACTCAAACATGAAACATTTGGTTGTTTACTGCACTTTATAGCAGTTTGATATAGTTTTGTGTCAATTTGAAGTGGTATTTCAGCAATAATTCTGACCCTCTGTTTACTATACTGTGTCTGTAGTAAGCAGGTCTCTTGCTGCAAAAATAATCCAGCAATCCCAGTAATTCCTCTATGTTTACACCAACTGGCTGTAAAATGTCAGATGAAACCAACAGTTTTGGATTATGTCTAAACCTTTTTGATGGTTGCTTTTCATTCCTGTGAAAAGCAACCATCACTTCAATTTCACATTTCAAATCAACATTGTTTTCAATGATTTTCAATGTCAACAAGATCATACATCTATATAATACCTATAGTTTGTTGAATCACATTATTTAACACGTAAAAACAAAGACCAAACAAAGTTGCGTCGAATTTCCTCTCCTTACAAAACTATCAACAATCCAGGTTATAATATTCATATTCCAAGTGTTGTTACTTAGTGAAGAAATATGCATATGAAGAGTGCAAACATCAGTCACCTGAAGTATAGTGAAATTTATTGCCGCTGTTTCTACTAATGCCCGTATTGCTACAGCAAAAGTTTAAAAACCTTTAACGAACACCCAACAGAGTAACAATCCTACTGCAGCAAAATGACACTAAAGAACAGATTATGGTGACATCTTATAAAAATGAATGTTCAGAGGATTTATAATCTTTTGTGACAGGATTTCCTCAAGCACGTTGTTCCAGAGTTCACCGGCTCTGACTGTTGGATTACCTTTTTGTCTTTGATCTCAACTTTGGAGCAGTTATACGGAGACCACATCCTCTTAGCTGAAGCAAATGAACCACTCTCTTCAAAAACCCTAGTTAATGTTTATCTTCAAAAGCGTGTAAGACTCCTGGCTTTGAGTCCTCCGGAGTTCCTCGAAGCTCCTTTCTTCCCCGCCGCTCGGTTGGTCAAAGGTCATCCCTTGTGCTAATTGTTCCAAAGGGGATGGAGTTGAGCAAGGCCTGTTCTCCTGGACCGACTCCAGACGTCTGAACAATGGTGACCCACTGTGTGTGTGTGTGAGAGAGTGAGTGTCAGCCTGGGTGGCCCACAATTACACTACATTAAGGGGGTAGTGGAGTCGGTTCTTGTTTTGCTGTATAGAGCAGACCCCCTACCTTTTGCTAACATTTGAAGAGGCACCCAAAACCCTCCAGAGAGTGGTGTGAAGGCCACTTAGAGTTTGCTGAACAGGAACAAGGCAGGTTATGGGAAGGGCAGGGGGACAACAGAGCAGGTCTTCACACTGCCGACTGAAGACGTAGACGAGTTCCCTGGCTTGGTAGCCACAGTTTGTAAGGAGGGAGGTGGTATGAAGGACCACAAGAACAGACTCTCAAAAGCCGGGGATACATTCATTAGACTAAAGTGGACCTGGAGCCCCAACAACATCTCAAGAAGAACAAAGCTATTATTGTATAAAATGCTGGTGGTGACATTCTTGCTTAAATGGGTGTGAGACATGGAAAATGTGCAACGGAGATGACAAAGAAGATGATGTGTTTCACAACAGATGCCCACGAAGAATCCTCCAAATTCAATGGCAAAACCATGTCAGTACTGAAAGAGTTACTAGAGAGAGCCAACACGAAGCCGCTGAGTGAGGAAGTGAAGTGGCGTGGATGGAAAATGTCCAGACATGTACTAAGGCAGGACCAGGACAACGACTGCAGCGTAGCAATGACCTGGGCGCCAGAAGGAAAAAAAAAACCAAAAACCAAAGACTACCTGGAGTCTTAAGGCTCTATAATGGATAAGATGTAACAATATTGTAACATTTAACTGTAAAAATCTATGAATAAACCTTCATGTAGTCAAGTTGAATTAGATTTTTTCAGCTGTGATTTCGGTTCTGTTATTTCTTTTGTTTAATGTCTTTAACCTGAAGACAAACATGAGAAATTCACCATGATACATAGTATGTCTAATAAGATTAAAGGCTGAAGACATGAATAGTGTTTTTTCTTTTACTCTTGCTTTTAGCTTACATCTATGTCATAAGAAACAGTAAGACAGAAATCACATTAACTGACGCTGTCATCAGTCTTAGAACTATGAACCTGGTTCCAAGAAACTTTGATTGGACTTTCACTAAATGTTTTCACGTTGCAGCCTGAATCCAAAAGGCTACAACGCAAGGTATTCATTCCTGCTCAAGCAAAGGGAAACCTGGTTGCTGTGGGCAAGGTCTGTGTCCATATACTTTTGGCCATGTAGTGTATTTGCAAAGTTTGGATGTATTTGGAGGAAATGTACTGTAGACTTTGTCTCAAATTCACACACACACACACACACACACACACACACACACAAACACATCCACTTCCAACTGCACTCAGCCCTCGTGCAGGTTTTCCACCTCTGGTTTGTCCACCAACCAGATGCTTATAGTAATAACTGCAACAGCGGCCTAATTACAGGGGCCTCCTCACTTAAGGTCACACAACAACCAGCAAATCAGCAACAAACAACCACATAATGGCCCTCATCCTGCTCGCCATCCCATCATCCCCAGCTATGTGGGGTCATTACCCACGCTGCTTCGGGGCCTCCTTCCTTTCCCAGTGTTTACCGCATTCCTCCCATACTTTTCAGCCTTGCTTGCATGGGAAGCTTCAGACCTCGCAAGGATATCTGTGTGTCTGTGTGTGCGTGTGTGACTGAAACAGCTGTCGAGGAGCGAGGGGTCTTGCCTTAACTTGTATGGGTCGACTCATTTCCTCATATGTGGTTGCTGTTTGTCTTTTTTGCTGGGATGTAATGGAGGCTGAGGGAGGCCACACGGCGCCAGAATGCAACACGCTCAGACCTCATCTGCTACCACGCAGAGTCTGTTGTGTTTTGTTCTGACTCTCAATACAGGCACTTATTTGTCCTTATAGAGTTACTGACAGACATCAGTTTGAGCTAGATGTAAACAGTCCCTAAGTTGCTGATTTTATAAGTAAACGATAGCTCATTTAAACTGTATTTAGCAAAAATGTTACTGAGTTAGTTCAGGTGCTCAATAAAGAGATGAAGTCCTGTTTCACTTCCAGCTTAACCTTTGTCTTACAAGCTTTAATTCCTTAATGTATTTTCTTTTTTCGCTCTTGTTACAATAGCCGAAACATGTTCCTGGGTTTTTAAGTTTGCAGTATGAGCTTTACTGGTTTCTGCTTTTGTACCGGACTGTAAAATTTGGAGACCTCATAGTGTGAAAAAAAAACAAAGATAAACGAGTGATCATTGCTAGCATTGCACAGCTACAGCTCACATGAGGCTTTGCATAAAAAGACGTAACATTTATAAAGGTATTACAACAATGGGTGTAATTGGACTCCTACTCTATATTTTAGATTCATTTTGTATTCTTCTAAAACATAGTAATAAATCATAAAGGAAGTCATAAAAACACTAAAAGACAATGTTCCTGTGTTTAATTTTCCTGGATGTTTTTCAGGAAGGGAAAAATTTAATTACATCACATTGTGGTTGAAGTCAGATGACGCTGAGTGTTGCTCTGTCTACCTTGTTTATGCTGCAGTTTGGATTATGGTGACACAATGACCCTTTGTGTTGGCTGACAACTTAAGCGTAGACACACCCTTGTTGTCTGGTTTTAATGCATCCAGAATCTGCAGATTTCCATTTGTTGTCTGAGTAGCAGCTGTTGACCAGCATTTGTTGATTAGGAAAAACTCAGCGTGCTCGTACAGAATGTCTGATAGAGTCACATCAAGTTGATTAAATGTAAAATCTGTGTATTATAGTATTATCAAAGGAAGTGAAGGACACTGTTTCAGATAACTAGCAGACAAAAGATAATAATAAGTACATGATAAACTCTTGAAGAAATGTGTTTTGTGCTCATGCTAATGGGTTTTACTATAAATTCTCAATGTAAAGCTGTTATACAAATAATAGTTGAGTACAAATAACAGTGGCAAAAACAAATTAATTTGGTAATCTTTACTCTGAGGGAAAGTGCATACTTCCTGGAGATGTTTCACAGTAAAAGCCTCCCAGGAAAGGGAGCAGTTATGCCCTTTGAGCCACTGGAAGGCTTTTAATGTGAAACCATCAGCAGTTAATTATTGAGTGAAGACAGTTTTTCAATTAAAAATAAAAGAGATTCCCAGAACAACAGATTGGTGAGCAGGATATGATCATGTTGTTGTACTGATGCAAATGAAGCTGTGGGAATTATCCCAAATATATCAAGACAACAGGAAGACGTGCCCGGTTTGAATTAACAGCAGATTTAAGTTGTAGAAGTGTCCAACAAAAAAAAAAAACTGTGGGGATAATTAGGAACAAGAGCTTATCTTGAATATGAGCCATACCTCTGCTTTTGAGGTAAATATTTGACAATTTACAGCGACACAAGTCCTCCATGACAATGAATTTAAGTCAGTATTTAAATTCAGTTTTTAAATATACAAACCAGAATCAGCCAGAGAGCGGCCAGGGCATCTACAGCGAGTGCTTACATGTCCAGTGTCTTGTTTTGACGGTTGCCTGTACATTGAGTCCACTGGCTGACGTCTATATATGTCTGTACAGCTGTTTAGAAATTGAAACACACCCGCTGCCTTCCCAGTGGCCTGACAAGGAATGTCGGCAATGTTATGCTAAGAGAAACCAAGTGCATCCGTGCAAGAGAGAGAGAGAGAGAGAGAGAGAGAGAGAGAGACTGCCTTTTTTGGAAAAAGTGTTTCTCAACTCCATACAATAGTTTGTCCCCTGTTCGGTCTCTCTTATTGTCTCTCATTGTCGCTCTCTGATATCCTTTTCCCCTCTACTTCTTCTTCTGTCCATATTTTTCTGTCTATCTTATTCTCGTGACCTCTTGAAACAGTTGCAAAACTGAATAGAAATACCTCAACCACACACACACTTTCACAGCTCAACATTGTGAAACTCTCTCCATCCCCTCCCCATTAGTGTTTCCTGTTTTCTTCATGCTTGTTCTCGGCTGTTTCCAGCGGGTCTATTTGTTTGCGGACCTGCTCTCAAAAGACGCCCTTCAGTCCGACACTTCCTGTTTTCACTAAACCGCAGAAGTCGAGAGTGCAGGGTAGAAGCAACTTCTGTCCACTTGAACCAGCAGCAAAACACCTTGACTTTCCATCACCTGCTCATGGAAAACACAACAGTGCAAACTTAGTGGTGGTGGCAGTGCAAAGACACCAAAGCTTGAACTTGCACTCTGCACCTCTGGGATGGGTTATAAAAATGTTCTCAACTGCCATAAGTTAGGCAGTTAGATTTTGTTTTTATATTTTTTGGACGTGTTACGTTTTTTAATTGACTTTACACAGCCTTTGTATATTGTCAAGCCCCTCCCAACTGGCACCTAACAGTGTATACCAACACAGACTGAAAGTGTTTGGGCAATTTCACTACGCAAAGGTTACACATATACTGACACTGTATACATCTGTCTCTGTTTTTCAATAAAACCCGCTGACCGCAACAGTAGATACGCTTGTGTTACCAAAATAAAATGGATGTGGGTGCCTGTCGACTTGTTTACTTTTGGATACCTGCCAGTGTTGTGGGACGAAATTGGCATTAACCTGGAATATATGTGGTACTGTGTTATATAAACACAGTTGGGCCTTTTTAAAAAAAATCTCACCTCTCCTCTGAAAATACCACAACTGAGACATTTTGACAGGCTACACTGTGACTTGTTTGAAGACTTAGCATTCTTTAAAACAATACGTCTAAGATCAAATACCTCGAAAATCTAGAAGATCCAGTTTAATCACTGCATCCACAAAACCCACTAACATCTGGCTTTTGTTTTCAGTGGCAAAGGGTACACTCTGCAGTCATTCCCGGGTCGAATGAGTCACTGCAGTCACTGGTGTTTATCGGCTCCAGCTTCAATCCACAATGATGGAAACATGAAACCAGGGTGGACACACTGATATTCGCCCCTTTTCCCGCGCAACAGTAAAACCAAAAAAAAAAAAAAAACTCTCCTACTGTCAATGGGAAAGGAGTCAAATGACCTATTTTATAGCGGGTTTAACCACCTTCAATACACACACACACACACTAATTTTGGTGTAAAAGGGTATTACAGTTCTTTTAAAGAACAATAATTTGCTTTAATGTGCACTATCAATAATTCTTTACTTAAATGTACTTCTTTTTATAAAACTACTGCAGGGCTGCCAACACTCACGCTTCTGGCGGCTTCTGGTGGTAAAGAGCCACAAAGTCTGTTGGGAGTGGAGGTCGTGGTGGGGAGAATAGGTCAAACATAGGACTTTCACTCAGGAGACCAGGGTTTGTGTCCTGTGTAAAACCAAAAGTTAATGTTGACTTATTATTTTCAGTTTTCTTTATTATTTTCAGTTGTCAGTCACAGTTTGGTTAGGTTTAGGCACAAAAACTACTTGGTTTTACACCCTGATGGTGAATTGAGTTCAAATATGTCCATGTGATTGTGTGTGTACGCATGATTAACCCCATGGCATCAAAATCTCACTCCAACCAGGTACCCAAAGTTGGCGACCCTGCTATACCAGCAAGTCCAGGTAATGTTAACAAAATGTAATGTCCTGTATTCACTTTAGTCTAAAGTTTGGCCTTAAACAGGTTGTGTTTATGGTAATCCTATTCTAAATCATTATGCATGCAGATGATGTGGTTATATTTTCTTACTGCAGTTCTGCTTTTCTTTTTCTTGTCATTTCCATTTAGAAATTCCCGACTGAGGCACTCAGTACCACTGAAGCTAGCTCCAGTCAGTCTAGGTGTGACTCCAAACAAATACTTCAAGGTAAAGATATTTCAAAGGAACATTCTCTACAAAACATATAAACTTGTGAAAAAATAAAAAGATGTATCAGAGGCCCGTAATGAATATGATAGGCCTACTGTCACTTGTTCGTTGAGGCAGGCTCAGATAAAAACTGAGCGCATATGCAAATGACACGAGGAGTGCTACACACGCCCGAAAGCTACAGAGATGAAAAGGCAGTTTGCTGCCTGTATCTGCACGTGTGGATGCAGAGTGACTGAGAGAAATGGGCCAAAGGCAGAGGGAAGCGGCCACCCAATGAAGGGGAAATCCTCTCTGTGGGTCTCTCTCACACACACACACACATAGAGCATGTGAGCGTGACACTTTATTGAGGCTGACCAAGCCCTCTGCACAATCCCCAGCCCCTCACGTCTGTTGTAACACACGCACACACACACTCACAGATACAGAAGCAGGACAGAAGTGAAGCCATGCAGAGCAGAGACAGAGTGATGGAGCTGTTGATAACACTGGAGCCGCCATTGTCTTCACAGAGCTCAGGCCAGGGCGTGTGTCTGTGTGTGTGTCTGGGGCTGTCACGAAAACAGCTGGAGGGAAGCTCCCTGGAAATCGCAATGTGCGTGTGTTTCTATATAACTCTCACAATGCAGTTTGCAAAAATATGCATGGCTATACAACATAATCATAAGAATCATAACAACTTACATATTGAGAACATTGTGTCATACAAATCGTTCAGAAGACAGTTAACAGATTTTAGACGTTTATGCGTGAGTTCACAGAAACACAAAGCAACTGCCCTTTACAACACAAAAAAATAAGTGAGAGTGCTTAAGTGTGCGTGTAAGAACGAGACAAGGTTGCACAACACAGGAAATGTGCGCCCACTTGTCTGTGCCTGTGTTTGTGTGTGTGTGTGTGTGTGTGTGTGTGTGTGTGTGTGCTGCTCGCTCCCCCAGGTGATGTAGGTGTAAATGGCTCTTTGATTAGCGCGTGAATAGTTTGTGTGTGGGTGGTGGAGACCGCTGCTGATAGAGCAGCAGAGACGAGGTCCCCACTGTGGGCCCAAAAGGTCTGAATCTCCGCCTCACTGCGGCGGATACATGTGACGACGCTGTTCACATGTGGAAAGCTTTCTTTAACATTTTCAAGTCTTTTTAATCGCACAGTACCACAACCGAGAATTGCATTAATGCGTCATTAAAGTTACATTAACGCACATGTTTGATCTTTGCACAGTGATAATATTCTGTACACTACATACTTTTAACCTGTGCACATTCCCTGGTCAATATTTTCACATTCCTTCACAAACTGTACCGCTTTTTCATTTTAAAAACAGATATATTGCACATACTTAAATGTTTTTCATTATTATTTATTATTTTCATAGTCTGTATTGTAAACACTTCTATTCCTATTTTATGTTTTATATTTATGTTATGTTTCTTGACTTCTGCACTACTTGTCCTTTTACTTCTACTTTCTTATTTATATTGTTTAAATCTTATTATCTGTTTCTTATTACGCACCAACTACAGCACAGCAAAATCTTTGTATGTGAAAACTTGGCAGTGAAACCTATTCTGTTTCTGATTCATTGGACACATATTGTTGTTATATTCAACGTCTCAAACAAAGTCATCAATCAGTCTTCAAGCTGTCTATATTCTATAGGCAAAACTAAACTTTAAATGTTTTGGCATAAATATATGGTACATCAGTGTCATCAATCATTTATGAAGAGTTTTAATCCACTGCTTTCTGAAACCGAGTCAGCCCCTAAAACCCACAGCCTTCATCACTGTAGCGCTAAAACCCAGAGGACAGCGTTTCCAAGAGAACAGCATGTACAGAATGAGTTGTCAAAGACATTGTGTGCTGTTCACCTGTGAATGTGTGTGTGGGTGTTGCTCTGGAGAGCGTTCTTGCCCCTGTACAGATAGAATCAGTGTGATAAGAGAAGGAAGCATGTGGTTGTTATCTGTGAGCAGGAGCCTGGCAGCTCCACCTGTTTTGTCTCTGCTAATCTCCAACTCTGCTGCAGCCGGGAGCCTTCGAAGGAATCCCTCTTCGTCACTAACATCTCCTCCTCTTCGTGCTGCTTTTTGACTTCATGCGGTTTGGCTCAGTCTTGTCTTATCAACGTTTGAAGACATTCAACTGTTGATTGCTGACGCACACTTTCAACCTCACACGCAGTGGAAAACTACCAAAACAAACCTCTGCTCACTGAAGAAGTTGATGCCATGATGTTTACTGTGGCGCATTTAGACCCTGTTTACACCTGATATTAACACCTGATCCGTATCTGGATTAGAGCCTGACTGACACTGGATTTTTTAGGCTGATACATTTTGACCTTAAAAAATATTCAACAAGAATGTATCAGCCAACATAAACACATATCATAAGCACGTTTTTGATAAAGATCCCATAGATTTGGTTGTTTTGGTGTGTGAACTATATGTGTACTGAGTGAGCCATTTTACAGTTGATTCATAAACTTGTCAGTACTCTATAATGGACAAACTGTGACGGAGACGCTGTTCCTGAACTATCTCAAACAGATATTTGGCAACTTGTTGGCCAACATATACGCTGATGATGATATGTCTTTCTAATCTGCGTTATCCTAATGGTAAAAAAAAAAATGGTATGGCCTGGTAATCATAAACGTCCTTGTTATCTTTATGCCAGACTTGTGATGCAAATTAGGTAGGCCGAGCTAGCTGACCTTTTAAGAAAAGTGGTGATCAGATGTTAATACCAGGTGTTAATGGACAATAATATCATTTCATGGTGAGATACTTGGAATGAAGTTTCAGAAATCTAAACAACCAAATTTTGTCTTTTGTGTCTGCTTTTCTTTTTGTGTGTTTAGTAATTTTGTCTATCACTGCTCATACTGAATACCCAGTTCCTCTTCCAACATAAACACAAACAGACTTCCTGTGCATCATGTGCTAACTTTAGAATTTTGCAACTCAGTGATAAACGCAGACACTCGCTCATTGTCCGCCTCTGTCTGTCTGTCTCTCTGTCGTTCTCACACAATAAATTCCATTATAAGTCATACTTACTTCCTGAATATGTGTCATATGTGCACATTATCACACACACACACACACACAAAAAAACATGCAGACGGGTCTAGCTCCAGACCTGATTAGGGCATGTGGTGACTCTTTGTTGGAGGACAAAGGATTTCCCCGTCTGAGACGAGCAGCCGGTAGCAAAGACACAAGGAGGAGGACAAGATTAGCTGCTGAATGAGAAGAGCGGGTGGGATCTGAGGGGTTGGGGGCAGATTGGGAAAGATGGAAGTTAAGAGTATGAAACTGCTCAGACTTGGCTTCACGATCCCCCTTCCAATTTGAGTTTCAACACAAGTTGGACTCGGGTTACCTTTGGGGAAGAGGCGTTTCTATTGGGGTCTGAAATGTAATTTAAGATTTGAATATGTTTGACTGACCACAAGTGGAGCACACAAGAACTGAAACTGAAATTAAAATGTTTTTGTTGTAGAATGAAGCCACAATGACAGACTGGAGTCTATTAACAAGCAGGTATCAGCCAGAGGTAATGGAGATATGCCACTGACCTTTAAACTCTCTGCTTCTGGTCATCTGGTAATTGAAGCTCATTCTACTCGCTCATCTTCAATCATTAAGTCAATCATTTAGTCAGTCAATATGGAAATGTGAACCGATTGAAATGTAAATGTTTGGATGGAAGGGAGGGATCGCATCAAAATGGAAGTGAAAAGGTGAAACTGCAAAAATAATGTGAGAAAAACAACACTTTGTCTTTTTTTCTGTGACATGTTCAGGCGTCAGAGAAAAACAACATTTGAATGCAGAAAAGAAAAAATAAAGACAGCAAAACAACAATCTGGACATGAAATCCAATATGTCTGTAGGGCTGCAGGATAAATGAACAGAGAGGAACAAAGAGAGGAAGAAAGTCAGGGGTTTTCCAGGAGTAGAATACAAAGACAGTAGGAACATACGAGGCAACAGTAAACACTTCAACAGATGATCCGACCTGAGAAATTCACACATGATTTGGTGACCGGCCGGGACTGATCCCCATCCATTATTTAAAAATGAGATCACATGGCAACATGGTTACATCATATCACAAGCTTCGACATGACCAAATGAAATTAGAGAGATGCAGTTCGGCATTTTCAGAAACATCTGTGAGGTCAGTGGTGTCTGATGGCTACCTGCCGCACTTATTAGTCACTGTTTTTCCACAGTGCAGACACCTTCAACCTTTCACAGACATGGTTGAAGCAGAAACATCACCTCTGACCCTCCCTGTGATCAACTGTGTTGTACGTCAGCATAGCCAATGTCACAGTTATGGAGTTACCATTGGCCTATTTCTCAATTTCTGCTGGTGGACAACTGCACCAGTGTAAAATAGCTATTTAACTAATTAACTATATAAGCTCTATGACCTTTGATCTAATCAGCAGTTTTATTTGATAGTGTTGATGTTGATGGAAAAGTTTCAACATGTAAACAGTAGTTTCTATTGTTTTCAGTTAATATTTTACCAGATGCGTTCACAACATAAAATTGTGAATAAATTGGCTGTCTGCAATAATGAGCCACGGTCGGATCATATGAAGATGTTGTCCTTGATGCTCAAATTTGTTGTTGTTTTGGCATTTCAGTGTGGACGAGAACTTTCTCTAAATGATCTGAAAATGCCACAGAGGATGCAAGTCGTTCTCACATGTGAACAGTGTTTTCAGATTCATGTGGACGCATCACGACACTCCACGCTTCAATCAGGCTGGTCAGAGCCAGTTTGAAAATGTTCCAACAGTGCAGTAGCATGCAGCATTTGAACACGTTTCATCACAAATAATAATAATAATAATGATAATAAGCGGTTTGGGGAGATGTGCAGAGACTGATCGCAGATTTCACGACAGGGACAAAGAGAGAGGACAACGAAACAGAACAGGGTGAGAGGGGAAGGGAAAGAGGAGGCCAAGGGCAGGAAAAAAAGGCAGAAGCAGAAGAATAGAGCGAGCAGCAGGGAGGAGGAGGCAGTGAGGGGCCGAGGGAGGGAGGGGGGTGTTTGCTGGTGAAAGAGAGCAGAATTCATTTGAAGCTGAATAGAAACAGCTTGGCTCCATTCAGAGGGACTTCTGTCACGCTGGGGGAAGTTTGGGGGGGGGGGGGGCATGCTGCAGGGGCCAAAGGGCCAATGTTAACGCCGGTGCCGCTACACACTTCATATGCTAACACGCCACAGACACAGTGGCAGGGGTGCACCCCCCCTAAACACAGACATGCAGGTAGTAAGTGTAGAGACAGGATGCTGGGTGAGAGGCCGGCGCCTGCTGTCTTCAGGTTTAGGTCCAACCACACGTTTTATTCTATCTAAAGATTCACTGGGTTGAAAGTGACTCAAAAATGAAGCTGTGATGGAAACAACGTATATTCTGGGCATACAAATGTTTTGCACCTCGGCGAGCAACAGCGATATCAGCCTGAGTGTCAGTTTGTGAAGACAGAACACATAATACGGTGAAGTGCAAGAAGAAGAAACACGTTTTTGTCCTCACATCAGCTGATCAGCGAACATCACATCAGCCACTTATTGTACTCTGGATGGTAATCAATACTGGAGATTGGATTAAGATAAGAACTATTGTGAACATGTGTGAACATTCACCACAACGGAAAAACCTCAAGGTGTACACAGATTTTAGGTACATTTACTTGGCACCGTCATCCAGCGGTGTAAATAAACATTCAGCCACCCAATCCTGGTCTCCACTGTGGTTCTGTCCCTGAACAGCACAGGGGGTCGCTCCATATCATCCGGTGTACTACTGTAGGAGTAAATGATGAGGCTGCACAGCGTGTTTCAGACGATGCTGTCAGTTGATTGATAAACTCGTCCTGCACAGTGGTGCTATCTCGTTACAGAGCTGCTGGTGTCCGAGGTGTCAGACGGACAGGACGCAGCACAGAAACAAGGCCGTCTGTATCTGGAGGGACACAATCACAAGAGGTTTTAAAAGAAACTCCCAGTCCTCCCAGTCTATGGGATATTGTTTACAGGAAGATAGTATGGAATTTGACTTCTCTTTTAGTGAAGGACTCACCTTTCACCTTTTGCTCGATATGACTCCTTCAGAAAGTTGATACCTAAAGTGTAGATAGGAAAAAGGATTCTTGATGTGTTCCTTCTGTGATGTCTTCTAGTGTTATGAATGTATTGGTGCAGTATGTTAAGCAAAATGCAGCCTCAAACATATACCTCCTTAACAAAAACTCACTGCTTTATGTTCATTGCTTTGCTTTAAGGACATGAAGTATGAAAAAAAAAAAAACACTATTTATTTGGCATATTTAGTGCAGCACCTTCATGCACTTTTTAAAAAGTGTTTCCTGTGTGATGCTCAAAGCAATACTCCAATATGCACTTCAACTTTTGCTGGAATAGAAGCATTTTTGTTTTGCGTCATATTCTGCTTTTCTTCCATAATAATATAGACTTTTAATTTCCAGGTGGCTGCTATACATGCCGAATTAACATCTTGCTAGAAAAACAAATAGGATCTTTATGTAAATGTGTGGCGTTAATAGTGTTTTACATGATATAACACCTCTAGTCGAGCTGTTACTTCCGCTTGAGGATCACTGCAGTTTCATCTGCTCTTATCTGAAGAAGGTGTTGGGTTGTTCTACAGTCTGAATGTAATTAGTCTTGACAAATGATATAAAATCAACGGGTCATCAATTAAAAGCCTTTGTGTGAGTTTACAGTCGGCTCAGATGGCGATAAAAAAAAAAAAAACAGTTTTAAAAAACACACCAGCGCTGGAAATGCTCCTTTTGTTTACTGCGCAAATGCGTTGAGTCTGGGGTGTGGAGGCCGTTAACGGGCCGGTGGGAAGCCATCAGCAGTGACCGACGCTTCCGCTCCTCACACCAGTCAACGCCTCTGACAAACCCGTTAAAGCTGCAGACATCCTGGGATATTACAGGGACGTTGCTGCAGTCGCCTATTCCACAAAGACATGGGCTTCAAATGTTACAGCCACATTTTTTTTTTTTTTAGGATAATATTGAGCAGTATTACAGGAATATCAAAGTGATTCTGGTTGGTCTAGTTGGTGTGAGAATGAGAGGGTGAGACATACATGATACTTCACCCACACAAGCGACCCTCTTCAGCGCCCTGAAGGCTGCACGGACAGAAATAGCTCCAGCGCTGTGCGCTCACAATGCCACAGAGCAGTGTTATTCAGCTCCGTTTATTTCAGACATTACTTTAAAAAGGTGCACAGAAACCTTTGAAAGTCTGCGCAGTGGTTACCGAAATAACCCTATAAAGTGTTGTGTATACAAAATCTGTTTGGCATATGAAGTTTAATGTTAATTTCAGCTTTGGTTTTGCAGTGTATATGATTTAAAAATGAGAGGCCTAAATGCATAGGTTAGTTATTCTGCCTCTGGTAGATCTGTGTACTGAAATATGTCATCTAAATCTATTACAACATAAAGTTATGGGAACAAATGACAATAAGGCGTTTAAGTTGCAGGAAGATGCCGTTTTAAGAGAGACAGTTTCAGCAAAAGATGCCTCAGAGCAAGGCAGTGATCTGGCAGCAGCTGTTCTCTGGCTGACCTCTGACCTTCCAGGAGGGAGGTCAGAGAAAAGAGAGTTTCCTCTTCAGCAGGGTGTCTGCAGGTCGAGGAAAAAACAGAATTATGTTAAAGTTATGATATTACAATCAAACCAGAGGCTTTTAAATATCTTTATTAAAAAATGCATTGAGCATTCAGACAGTAGTTTTTATCTTCACCTGTCAAAAACATGTTTTTTTGTAGACATTGCTCACAAGGAATCTGAAATAAAATATTGAAAGATTGAAAAAATGAAACGAACAGATCTGATATTTATTGTATTTTATTATCTGGTGTTATAATATTGTAACAGTTTGAATGTGCCACGCGCTGTGACGCACTTGAAGTGTTACCAAAAAGTCTCAACTGAAACTTTTCTAAAAGAAAAACGGAATCATGTAAAGCACATTATTATAGGCCTGTGCTATTGCAACACCTAGCAGTCTTATTCTGATACTCTTTCCCCTCTGTGTGTCTCTCTCGCTCAGTCTGACTAAAGGCCACTCTCCCTCCCTCCCTCCCTCTCTTCCTTCCTTCTCCCTGCAGTTCTTCTGTTTGTTTGCACTCACTTGATCCGGAGCGGAAATTCCTCTCCGTTTTTGTGAATGACAAACTCATTAACAATTCATCAACACGGGCCGCTCCATCCGGCCCCCGTTTCCAAGGCGACCGCCGCTGGGGCCTCTCTGATTGGTCGGCCGACGTAATGTATCCAACGAAACGCCTCCCGTTTGTAGCCATTCAGCAGCCTGGCGCCGCACAGCGAGCACAGAGCAAGTCAGAGCCCGCAGAGACCGGATCCGCACCGCAGACAGAGGGGGCACCGCGCTGCACCCGCAGGCACAGACAGAACGCGCGCAACCCGCATGCTTCACACCCCCCCACCCTCACCGCACCTTTCTACTCCGGATCCCCGACGAGGAGGACAGAGCCGGGAGAGCAGCTGCGCTCGGCGCCGTGGAGTTATATAAGCGCAGAGGAAGCGTCAGGCTCGTCGCAGCGCCGGAGTGACTCATTGATAAATAACACGGGCTTTCTCCGGCAGATGCATGAATGACTGCCTGTGTAGGCAGCCTGCGGTCGGGAAATCTGTAAACCGCCTCGTCCCAAAGCGCGCAGGACACTGAAGGACATTTGGAGTGAGAAATTACTCGTCTGATTTTCGCATTTTTATTCACTTTTTTTATTTTCTTTAAATACACTGCGTCCAGTCGCGCGTGTTGCCGAGGCCCCTCCGAGCAGCGGACTAACAGAAAGCCCGGACAGATCCCGCTGCAGCCTCCACCTCTCCGAACCGCGCTTCTTCTGAGCATCTTTTTTTTTTTAAACCCCCCCCCCCCCCCCCCCTGCCTATAAATGCTCGACAAACTCAAGCCCGTCGTCCAGCTCGACTCGGTGATGGCGATCAGCAAGACGGTGGGCTGGCTCCGGGAGCAGCTGGAGACGCGCAGGGACGGCCTGCTGGTGATGGACTGCCGAGCGCAGGAGCTGTACGAGTCGTCGCACGTCGAGACGGCCATCAACGTGGCCATACCGAGCCTGATGCTCCGCCGGCTCAAGAAGGGGAACCTGCCCGTGCGCACGCTGCTGTCCGACGGGGAGGACCGGGAGAGGTTCGTGCGGCGCTGCAAGACGGACACCATCGTGCTGTACGACGAGTACAGCCGCGAGTGGAACGAGAACGTGGACGGGGGCTCCGTGTTGGGCTTGCTGCTGAGGAGGATGAAGGACGAAGGCTACAAGGCCTATTATCTGGAGGGTGAGTGCGGTTCATTCACATTTTACGGCGCCGCGGCCGCCGCTGTTCATTCATGCCCGCAGATTATTGCGCAGCGCCTCAGCCGAGTTGTACCGGCGCTCGTTTTCCTGCTTAAACACAGGAAATTCATCATTTCGGGAATGTTTAGGCTATTTACTGTTATTCCCCAGAAGAACATAAAGATGTGGAACTGTAAAAAAGGCTCTATTTACTGGGGAGGAAATTAATACGCAGCTAAATGAGGTTGAATTTCAAGTGAAGAGGGATACTGTTGCGCTCCTCCAGCCTTGTATTCATTGGTTTTCTGTTATTATTCTCCAGGTGGCTTCAGTAAATTCCAGGCCGAGCATCCAGGTCTGTGCGAGACCAACCTGGACGGCTCCCCCAACAACAGCTCCCCCACCGCCCATGTGCTGGGCCTCGGCGGGCTGCGGATCAGCTCCGACTCCTCGGACATCGAGTCGGACATCGACCGGGACCCGAGCAGCGCCACGGACTCGGACGGCAGCCCGCTGTCCAACCCGCAGCCCTCCTTCCCGGTGGAGATCCTGCCGCACCTGTACCTGGGCTGCGCCAAGGACTCCACCAACCTGGACGTGCTGGAGGAGTATGGCATCAAGTACATCCTCAACGTGACTCCCAACCTGCCCAACCTCTTCGAGAACGCAGGGGAGTTCAAGTACAAGCAGATCCCCATCTCGGATCACTGGAGCCAGAATCTCTCTCAGTTCTTCCCCGAGGCCATCAGCTTCATCGGTAAGTAATCCTGCAGAGCTGAAAGCACACTGCAGCTTTTCCTGCTGCAAAGTATTAACCCCAACCCTCTGGGCTGTTTACATGTGAAATCACATCTAGGGCTGCAAATAATGATTACTTTCATTACTGCTTGAACTGCAAATTATTGTTTTTAAGTCATTTATCTATAATATGCCAGACAAGTGTGGAAATGTGCCTGTTTTTTTCTGACCAACAGTCCAAAAACTCAAATGCATGCCTTTGCAATGACACAAAAAGGGGAAAAGCAGCAAATCCTCACATTTGAGAAACAGGAACCAGCTCTGATCATTTCACCACTGTTCACTTCATCCCTGTTTGTTGTTTTGAATAAATGCAGTCAGTGTGAATGGGCAGCACCAGATAGTAGGGGACATAATCTTATTAACGTGATATGTCTTATCACCACCAGGAAGTTCATATGTTCTTATTGTGCAATCGAGATTAGATGAGGTGTCCCTGGCTGTGATCTTATCAGTCAATCAGGCAGGGACACACAGAGCGGGCAGATTAAGGCCATTGTGTTGAGGCAGAGGAATACAAGCCTGCCTCTAATGGTGCACAAGCTAAAATGCACTGTGTACAAAGGATTTGACTTCAATGGAAGACATCCTGGCCTATCTCTTGTCCCGGGGCTTGTGTAATTGCAGCACAAAGGGCGACGTTGAAACAGGAGACTGGGGAGAGTCGACAAGGGGAGGGCAGTAATTTGAGCGCAACAGGAAGGAAGTGGCATTGAAAGTAATCTAGGACATGGCATTGCCCCCCCCACCCCCCCCCCCCCTCCTTTCTCCCTCCACATTACAAAAGGAGCCATTTACAGGCCCTGGTGACATCCTGTTCGCCTTGACAGGGTGCCCTCATGACTCCTACGTTTACACGCCCAAATGGCACCATTGTCGGAGTAACCCTGGCTAGCGGAAGAATGGTTTAATAGACCGTAATAGTCAATTTCCCAGCCGGCTACTCTAGGCCAAAACAGAAAGAATGTCGGCTCTGTTTATGTGCGCTACCGCCACAGCCCTTGTTTGTTGACTGACACGCCTGGGAGATAGCCGGGATAATAACTTCCGCTGCTCTCCCTCCCTGGACCCGCTCCAACTTCCAGCACAGCTTGACTTAAATGTCACAGATGTTTGTCACAAGTTTTGTTCCGTCTGTGTAGAAGGGGCAGCACTCTTCATCACCCCGAGAAGGACTAGCGCGCCCGAAATGTGCAAATAATACATCCTAAACTGTTCATAACTAAATCAAAAGGTTTAAAAATGTTAATAAGTTGATTAAAAGAAGTACAAAGGCCAGACATGAATTGTTTAGAGCTGCTCAAATATGAGGATTTGCTGCTTTTCTTCTCTATATCAGTGTATAATGGATATTTTTGGGTTTTGGACTGTTGGTTGGACAAAACAAACAAGATGCAGATGGACTTTTCTAACATTTTATTGACTGACTATTTCATCTTTAAAAAAAACATACAAACATGTGTTGCTCTCAATCTGTTGTGTACTTCTGGGAGAGGTCTATAACATTTCCACCCTTTTCTCTTTCTACCAGATGAAGCTCGAGGCCAGAAGTGCGGCGTCCTGGTCCACTGCCTGGCCGGCATCAGTCGCTCAGTCACCGTGACGGTGGCCTACCTGATGCAGAAGCTCAACCTGTCCATGAACGACGCCTACGACATCGTCAAGATGAAGAAGTCCAACATCTCGCCCAACTTCAACTTCATGGGCCAGCTCCTGGACTTTGAGCGCACGCTGGGCCTCAAGAGCCCGTGCGACAACCGCATGGCGCCGCCCAGCCAGCAGCTCTACTTCACCACCCCGACCAACCACAACGTCTTCCAGCTGGACCCCCTGGAGTCCACGTGAGGTCCGCTGTCACCGTCTCTCTCCTTGCTGGAGGTTTCGTGGGCCTCCTGTTGGAAAAGCTGCAAAAAGTTTCTCTTTTTTCCGTCGTCTGCCGCGGGACCCGGCTCTTATTGATACAGCTGGTTTCAGGCGACTGCTGCTGAGCGTGGTTACTGGAGGGCCAAAGCCGTCTGGCCAAGACGCAGCTGCTGTTGACTAAATGAGGAGAGACAGTAAAAGAGACAGAGACAGAAAAGAGGAAGAGAGAGTGCAGATACTTTCTTCAATCTTATATCATTGTTGGACTCCTGAGGTCTTTTCTCTCTTTTTGTCATTGTGTCTGAGGAAACTTAAGGTGATTTGTCGGACAGCTGTACGTAATGCTTTCAAAGCTCCTGGGCTGGTGTGCCAAAGAGACGTGGTTGTTCAAACTTGGACAGATCTGAAAATGAAAACCTTTTTTATGTTGGTTTTGGGGTCCAGCACTGGTTTCCCCCAAGACGCCAGGGTGCGTTGTCGCCTTCGTCTTCCGTGAAGACTTGCCTGTGTGGGGCTGAAGCACCCCAGCTTTAAATGGCACACTATGTACTGGACTCGATTTTACATTTGTGGAGTCTTTTCAAACATTTATACAATGTGTATATATCTTAATATAAAAGACAATACAGTAAAAGCCTTGCTCTAGTATATACCCTTTGCAACAAATGGGTACTGAAGATTCTCTTTGTTTCATATTCTACTTTTTATGTAAGCAAACAAACTGCATATTGATCAGTATGTTTAAGTTGATTATGCCAAAAATCAAGTAGGCTTTCTAAGAATTGTGCAAAAATGTGTACATGTGTAATATATTTGATAATCGCTTTATGTGTGAATTCAGCAGACAGGCCTTGTTTTTGCACCCGCCCTCTCACAAATCAAAGTCACCTTGGTTGTTTGCCTTACTTTTGCGCTCAGAAGGTTTTCATTGCGCATTAGCCTTCAGAGAAATTCACCCATTTTCTGAATTCTACAGCTTCCCAGAGATTTTTTTTCCCCCACAACAAGTCAACCAAACCGCAAAAAGGTTTTAATTGGGCACAACATAAAAGATAGCAAATGCACGTTTGAGTCAGAATGGCCAACGTGTTCTCTGAAGGTAAATGTGAGTAATCCTGATCTGTGCACAAGGGTTAAAAGTCTGACACGTGGACAAAGTAGGAGGCTTTGCTCAACTCGCCTCTTCAGGGAAAACTCTGTGAAATGCAGTTGTTATTTGTCAAGATGAGAGAAAAAGTGTTGTGTTGCCCCCCTCCACAGAGAAGGCCTCTTTCCAGAGGAAGCCATCTTGGTAACCTCTGCCAACCCCCTCCACACTCCACTCTTACGAATGTAAAGAAAAGATAAGTTATTAATAAATTGCTATTTTGTCTACACTTTTCCGCTCTCTATGCCTGTTTTTCCATCGACATACTCATTGTTGTTGTCTGTGTCCACAGTGACACGTTTATGTAAGTGTCTCCTCACCCGCAGTACAGCTTGGTGTTAACCAGCAGGCCAAGTCACGACAACAACAACAGTCACCACGAATCATGAGGCTGTTCACAAAGCTCTCGCTATTCATTAACCGCAGCGCTCGACACATCTCCCACTTAGATTTCCAGTTTGGAATTAGTATATCCTGTCACATGATGCTTGTGTAACAAAGCGTTGTGCACACTCTGTTCTTTGCGACAATCATTCACGAACTGCTTCAGGAAATGCTGCTCGACAGGTACAGAGTGATTCCAGTCACACCGTCAACAGCCCGACTGGTTTTTCCAGGTGCTGCTTTGTGGCGAGGACATCGGGTTCACACAAACACTCCCCTGGGCACTTCCTGCAGGCGGGGCCTCTGCATTCAGCCATCAAGGGGAGCTGAAAGTACCTAGATATGGTGTTATCTGATAGCGAGCGCAGTGGCGTGGACCTGTGAAGACCTGGAGGCCCAGGAGAAGATGATCCTCACGGAGGAGGAGTGTTGTGTTCCCACACGAGCACCAACTTGCTTCACAGCTCAGCAGAGACCCACCTGCTCTGCAACAACATTCCCACACATACTGCACAACACCAGTAGCACAGTGTGTAAGTGTGTGACCGGAGTGTGGAGAAAGTGACAAGCACATCAAAGTTAACAAATGGGCGTCAATTATAATAAGGGATTTTCGAAGACTCATATGCAGCTCTTTTTGTCTACTGAGCCCTTGATGTCTGCAGCATGTATGTGCTTGTCATGGAGTAAAGTCCTCAAACTGAAGTTAAGAGTTAGTATGAGTCAACACAGACAGCAGCTTCACTGTCATTAACGGCAAAGCGTCGCTATAATCGTCAAGTACAGTGAATATGTAGACATCAAAGACACAACAACTTGAGAGTTCAGAGTCTAGGGTTTCATAAAAAACATGTGATACAGGGCCAACGATGCATCAAGTATATAAAAAGTTGACACTGTAAAATATAAGTGGATACTTTGGTCATCTTTCAAGCATGTATTTATATTTTTTTCCTTAAAATGCACATCAGAATACAGAAAAAATAAGACAATAATATATATCCGGAGAGAAAATAACATGCAGTGGAGGTAGGAGGCTGAAGTCTTGTACAAAGAAAAACTGGAAAACTAAGCAAAATAAATAAATTGCATTAATTATCAAAAATATGTGATGGATACGAAATTACTGGACAAAATAAATTCAATAAAGGTTCCTGTGACTTTTATTTTTTAGGTTTATAATGGAAATACAATCTGGCATTCAACTGAACAAAGCGAGTGAATCATTGGCTATGTAACACAGGGCTAAACCTGCACACTCATGTCCTGACGTAAATGATTTATAAAAAGACTCCTACATTTCAGTAGGTGCCAGCGTTCTCCCCTTTGCCCACTTTCCAGTTCAGGTGATATTTTCCATTTCCTGGGTAATCATTTCATAATGATATCACTCCTACAATCTAACTTACAGAAAAGTACACACTGTAATGAGCAATGCTTGTTCCAACTCACTGATTTAAGTTTTCTTAGAGTTCTTAATTTTCCATGTTACCCACAAGAATTTGCATAACCAAGGGCGAATAACAGGAAACTGACAAGTAGCCTTATTTGGAATTCCTGTTTATCTATACAGTACAGTATATATGCGATTTGTACTATAAACAGTGGCCTTCATTGTACCCCTTCATGCCAAATAGTCCTGCAGCCAAATGTCTTTGGGATGTTAAACTGACATTTAGTTGCGTCATCATTCATTCATTTTTTTCTTCCTGCTTAATAATCTTAGGGGTCATGGGGTCTGTTTGATGCCCTGGATGGAAGGAAAAGTCACTGGTTTATCACAGGATTAATGCAAATATACTGGACGAGCAATGATCCTATTTACCGCTAATCTCATCCAGCATCCAAACCATCTGAATTGTTGAAGGAAGCTGAAGGGAACACTGGATAAGCAAACTCCATGCTGAAAGGCCCTTGGCTGGGAATCAAATGTAAGTTTTATAGATGATATGATTTTACTAATGACTGAGTCACAGTGCCACCAGCAAAACTGACCAACCAGCTACTGGGAACATGAAAGTCTGTACACATTGTATTTTTTGTTTTTTAAGGCCCGGTGAACAGCAGCTTTACGGAATATTTCGGTAATTTCTGGTGACAGGAAATCAACAGATGTGAAATTTAAGGCCTCTATAAGTCCTAATAAATTGAAAGACTGTGCAGATCAAAGGTATTCAATAGTCACAACATTAAATTAATTGGATTAGATTTAACATTCAGTGTCCATGTAATCAAACTCAGTATTTGAGAGGTTGAAGCGCACGTGTTCAGCCAGGAGTGGCGCCCTCTGAACAGGATGAAATTCAATGTCTTGCTCAAGGACACTGTAACAGATACGGACCCACTGGCTGTTGCCGGGGATCAAACCTGTGAACCTACGGGTGAAGGGACAGGTCTCTTCAGCCACCAGGATATCGTCCATCAAACCTAAACCCAACTATAGCCAAGCCTGGGAAGCTCTTATTCTTAGAATGGGCCGATGTGATGTCATGGCAGGACTGGGATTGACAGATACGGCCGGGGGTATGCGTGGCATGCCGAGTGCGCCGGGGGGCTCTCATGGCCGCTCTTCCTGTCTGCGGCTTGGCCTTTCGTGGTTTTAAAGCCCAGGATTAAAGGGCACAGGAAACTACCAGAACTAATTTTAGACAGGCATGTAGATGGACTTGGCAGACCCCATCAGCACCTTCATCACAACGGCACAGCGGCTGTGACAGGGCAGGCCATACAGGGATCTGGAAACACGTATGGCTGGATCGTGGTGAGGGCCGCCAGGGGGGTCGGCATGCGAACGTGTGGTCAGATGACTGATAGGCCCACGGTTAAATGTACAGTAGTGAGGAGATCAGCAGGCATTCACACTAAAAATAGCACTGCATTAAAAAAATGTAAGCGTCTGCATTGGTTGTTTGCTACTGGTATAGGAGAAGAGATCAAATACAATTGTCCAGTTTTAAGCCTTGTTAGATGCCAAAACTTAGATCTCTGGAAAGTTATCATGGCAGCAATCATTTAATGCTCCATTCATGTTACAAAGTAATCTACCAAGAACACGTGCTTGCATATATTTGACGTGCCAATGCATTGTGTTGTGGCAAAAGTTAAGCCAGGTTCAACATCTTTGCTGAAGGATCCCGTGTTCTTTGCCAGAGCTCTGGTCTTGTTAAAATGAATGTTGAGGCGGCATATTTTAACTGAGTTCTAATGTCGGTTTAGACAGAGAGATGTGAGGTGTGTTGAAAACGCTACGAGCATCAGAAAAGGGTATAGAGGGCGTCGAGTAGTGACAATGAAGAGTAGACAGCAAAACAGATGATTTTTTTTAATATATGGGAAATACGCATATTCACTTTTGTACCTTGACTTATATGAGAAGATTGATACCACTCTCTGTTTGCGTCCGTGTGTGTGGCGTTACAGGCAGACTGGAAGCAGGGGGAAACGCGAAGCCCCGTCTCAGTCAAAAGTAAGAGCACCTCTAAAGCTCACTAAACCCAAATTGTTTCATAAATGTAGCCATTGAACACCCTGTGATGTATGGGAAAGTGCTGCAGTCGCAGATGACTGCATGCAAAGGAAGACATGGACCCTGAACTTCAGTTTGGATCTTAGGGTGATTCACATGAGAGGGCTGTCTTGTCATGACTTTTAAAGCCAAAAAAAGACATGACAGACAGAAAAGTCACGGTGTATATATGGTGTATCTGAAATGATTAATAAGTGATGCATTACTTATGAGTTATGCTGATAAAAACTAAACTTTGACCTGTAATGTCATCGGTAGGAGCTGTGGCAACACTGATAGAACTTTTTTCCCTCTCCGCCCATATTTTGTCCCAGTACAGTAGAATAAAACAGCCCTTTACAAGAGAGATCCCCACGCTGAATGTTGGAATAATAACAGCTCAACTGCTATTTTGGCTGGAGAATGAGATTGTTCAGCTTTTGTAGCAGAGATGGCTCACGACTCCAGGTGCTCGCTATTAACGCCGTCCTCCTGTTGGAGCAGATAAGTTGCCAGCGCGTGGGGAGTTTCTGTTCGAAAAACAGAACGCCGGCCAAAAAGTCACTTTTGAAAGTTTGAAACCAGCACCTGGACAAGTAATTGTTGAGTCGCTGCCACCGGGCACTGATCAAAGAACCAGTCAATCAACTTCTGTGACTTTGTGCTACAGAGCATCAAAACCCCATGCTTATAAGTAACATCCTGAAGTGTTGAAAATGCCACATCCGGCCGCTGATTGAGTATGGACACGACGTCCAGCTGTGGGCCCGGTGTGGAGCGCGGCTGCCCCAGTTCCCACTGGCTTTTTTGGCCCTGAAAATAAAGGCAAGGGGTTGTGGGGCTAAACTTGGCGCGCCTGCTAATCCTCTGCTAACGGTTCCTGTCCTTCTTACCCTCAAGCGACAGCGTGTTGACAGCAGCCTCCACCCCCTTCATCCCCCCCCCCCACCGTCAGCTCCCCCAGCACCCCCCACCCACCTGTCTCATGTCACATTGCTTCCCCCTCATCCACTCCAGCAATTTCCTGTTGCCCTCGCAGATCGTGTTACAAGTTCCAAAATTGCACAGACAAGGCCGACACACACACACTCACACACACACCCACAGACACACACACACACACACACACTGCCTACAAACTCATTCTCAAAACACATAGACATAAAGGGGCACAAACAATCTCTCACACACAAACACATGCACACACTCTTGCATGGCAGCCATGCTATCATTTTCACTGCCAATCCTCACAATCTCAATCGCTTACACCATCACACTTTCCAACTCTCTCTCTCTCACACACACACACACCACACACACACACACACACACACACACAGAAAAACACTCTCTCTCTGACCAGATTATTAATCCCGCTCAGGAACAGTCTGTGACCAAAACCTCATCGGAAGCAACAGATGGACCCGCTCACAAAAAAACAGCAAAAAACCCCAATACCCTTCCTGTCGGCCGGTTTGCACACATGCACATAATACACACCATTACACACACTGTGACACACTCAGACACACAAACCTATGAGTCCATAACGCCTCTCACGAAGGGTTATGATAATAGGCTCCTCATAAAAAAACATGAGGAGTTTATGTTTTTATAAGTGAGATTTGGTGCCGTTGGAATCAGGTGTTAAGGTGTCTGTGTCTCTGTGTTGGTGTGAGAGTGAGAGATGAGGACATGGGAGGGGTGCGGTGGTGTGTGTGTGTGTGTGTGTGTGTGTGTGTGTATGTCAGTGGTGAGTGTGTGTCGGAGAGAGAAAGTTGTAAAGATCTGTGAGCTGGCAGGCTGTAAATTTTCTTCTAATTGAGCAGCAGGCAGTCTGCTAATTAAAAATCATATTAGACCTTCTTTCCACAACTGAGAGCAGTGTGTGTGTGTGTGTGTGTGGCATTTATTCCTCAATTTATTAAGTCATGGGTTTATCCAAAATCCCCCAAAAAGTATTACATCTGTTAAAAGGATGGACTCATGTACACTCTTAATCCATATGCATCAGTAGCCCTTTTTACCCATCCTGTTCAAAGTGGGAATGTTGCTTCGTCTTCTGTATAAAATGTTTTGCTGCCTGACGCGTGTGTTATACGTCACACCAGACGCCTTGTACGGCCTTCTAAGATCACTCTAATAACTTCTCAGTCATCGTCTCTTGTGCACAAAATCAGCTTATGTCGGTCACCGGATCTGTCCAGCAGCCTCTCTCACCTGTCAACCTGCTCCGCATATAAGACCTCATTTCAAAGATCCTCCATGTTATGTTTGTGCTGCAGCATTTCAGCCTATTCTTCCTTCTTGTTAACAGACTAACAGATGTTCCCTGATTGAATCCTGTGTACCTGTTCCCAACTTTTTTATGACTCTTTTTTGACCACAGTCTTACACCTACATGCCATGTCCTGCACCAGCATTTTCTGGGTCCAGTTTCTTGTTTCCCATTTTTTCCGAACTGTTACAAATACTAAAACAAAAACTGAAATGGAGTTAAATCATAAGTGAGTTGAACACATTTGTCTGAGCAACTGTCTCGCTGGAGCTTTATGTCTGTTTAATGATGCTTAATGCCAGATGGAGGTCCACAGGTCAACTCCGAGATAACATGAGACACTTAATGTGTTTATGGTCTTGGGATATAAATGCACACTTCCTCTGATAGTGTCAGCAACTGGGGCATGTTGCTGCATCGTGGCTATCATCACTTCACCTTTACTCCAAACCTCCCACGTGGACAGAGCTTCTACAGCCGAACACTCCCATACCTGACAGCTGATGTCCTCCTCTCCTACATGACCCCTTCACCTCCGACTGTAAACTGAGCTTTCATCCAAGTACCTTTATGGCTTGAATAAGACAGTTAAAAGAAAAACTGTGATTGTAAATGTAAAAACATAAAAAATGTAAAGAAAGGTTTCAAATGAATGCAAAGGAAGCTTTTCTTACACTGTTTCTTCAAGGAACTGACTGGTTTCAATCTGTGTACGTCAACATTGGGGTTGAAACAGAAGAAGATGCATCTTCTTCAAGCGTTATACATTTTTACAGCTATTTGAGGTTGTATTTTGTTACCATTGTTGATAAATAGTAACTTCATCAGCAGATGTCGTTTGTACAGTTGCAATGGAATTGCAGATGGAATCGGGTCCATTTTCTCTGAGCGCGTTAAGGATTTCTCGATTTTCTCTGGAGGTTTGAGGAAGCCAAAGATGATACATCCTGGTTGAATCTCACAGCGCACAGCTAAAGGTGTGTTCAGACAGAGCGTGAAGCGAATGTTCACCTCATTTATTTGCACAAATTTGCTGGCTGCTTTGTTTGTGCAGTCCTCGTTTATCCGCCCCAAACAGCTAATGTACAAACTGTACAGACATGAGCTGTAGCTTGATAGTGTGCATGTGTGTGTGCATGTGTGTGTGTTGACAGCTCAGATTCTGGTTAAATTCTCAGAAATTCATTTCTTTGTATTACTGTCCTCTGATCCCTCCATACATCATAAAGAGAGAGGAGCTATGAGGCGCTGGGATAAGTGTGCATTTTTCACACTGGACAACATGAAATTGCAGCCGGCATTAGTTGGAATGACACCAAAGATCAACACAAACAATATGTTTGGCAAATTGTTTATCAGGAAGCTTGTTTAACACGACTGATGCACGTGTTGGCACACTGGGAGCCTCAATGAAAAAAATGTCTGTCTCCGTCAGGATCATATCCTCACATCTGAGGGGGCAGTTTGAGAGGTAACACTTGTTGTTGTAAGGTTGTGTTTGGAATCACATTTAGGTTAAAGTTAGGGTCTCGGGCTAAGGAATGCATTACGTCAGAGAAGGCCCTCACAAGTATAGGATGCAAACACATGTGTAGGACACGTGTAGGTTTGAGTAACATGCTTCCCCACTGTCAAAATCATCACTTGTGTCGATAGGACCTCTGACCCCGCCCACGCCCTCTGGAATGCTGGGAAGGCATGTCTGGAGTAGGGGGAAGGTCAGAAAGAAAAGCTTTGTTTTTGACTCAGTGTTTTGCTCTCCCTCGTGTGTGTGTGTGTGTGTGTGTGTACAGTATATACAATGTTCTCTATCACAGCCATTCAGCCCACACAATTTCCACTGCATGACAGTTCCCCCCCCCCCCTCCAGCAGTGTGATCACAACCCTATCTAGACTGGAACAGTGTGACATTTTAGCAAAATATCTAACCTTTAACATGATCTAAGTTTAACTCTGACACAGATTAAGCTTTGCTTTATAAATGAAAAACAATTTTCACTCAAGGTAAAGCTGTAACTGTGACGTGTTTTTGAGACTTTAATCCATAAAGTCTCTTTGGTTGTACAGTGAAGCCTTGGATGGTCTGGTCTTTTCGACCAGGCGAACTGAATCGCAAACACAGGGCCTTCAACTGCTGCAGATCTTGTACAAAAACACACAATCTTCCCTTTTTTATTGAGCTCCTCTTTTTGGCCATTTGTAAGCTTTTGAATTATGAGGTTCTCTTTATCATTTTGATAAATTTCTGTATAGATTTATTCACATATACTTGCTGTTTTTCCTACAGATAAAAATAATACATTTACTTGTCAAAGACACTACTCTCCTTATTTGATTCTTTTAGTATTTTAAATCCAAAAGTACAGACTAAAACTGAGAACCAATCATTTTCAGCATCTTTCTACATAATTTTATTGTGTTTCCTTGTGGAAATGGCATTGCTCAATAAACTTTGGGCTCACTACCTTCGAAGGTTACATATTTTTAAAGACAGAAAAAGAAAAAAGTGATAATACATGTCAAAACTTTGATGCTCAGCAGTCTCACAACTGCACTTGGAGCTACAAAATGGAACTTTATAAGAGCAAGATGTCATATTTCTGTGAATCGTTATGGTTGGTATTACATCTTTCAATATTATTGAAAGCTTTAAAATGGCTGCTGAGGTGAAAATGTATTTATTTTTTTTTACTTTCCAATTTAAGCCAGGTGCAACTGCAAAAGAGAGCAGCTGCTGACAAAGGGTGGTATCAAAACCCTCCAATGAAAGCAGTGAAGCTTGTGACAAAAATAGTTACGATGTTCAAATTGCTGGGTTTGTCTTTTTCTTGCAGATGTGCCCTCGATTCTCTCAGCTCCCCCCCGCGCTACCCCATCAAACCCACCAGAACGTCACCTGACGAGCTCTGCTGCCGGTGACAAAAATAGTTTGACCGTTCACGTTGCTTGAATTGCCTCTTTATAAGTTGGCGGATATTCGTGCATGTCTCCATAACACCCACCTTCTGTCTGCAGCCCCTTCATCACCCACCTCCCACTGCGATCCATGTGCGAATCTGATGGATTTGCAGGGTGCTCATATAGCTGGCTGTCGAGCGCTGCACGTGCTACCATGAGCTGCCCCAGATACAGGCAAAGCAATGGGGAAAACATCCGATTTTCATGGTTTATACCATAATAGGCTTTTTACTATTATAGGCATCTGGGCAGAACCAGCTTGGATGGTTAGAGGAGCGGGTGTTTGATTGGAAAATTGCAGTAGAAGACACATGTTTTTTTTTTTTCAGCAACAAACAACCTGCTCCATCAACTGCAGTCTGTAAAACAAGAAATATCAAGAAGCAAGTCAAGATGTTATTTGTATGGTTTCAACAGCCCATCAGGCATTTAGATACAGATGTGATGCAGCCAAAACATTATCAAGAACCCTATCAAACAATGAGAACATAACAATATTGCTAATACACTCAAAATAAATGAGATTTACGATTCATAACTGTTGATTCATAATATATTTTGAAAGAAACTTTAATGTAGCATCACAGATCACCTATTTTTTTTTACATTAAATCAATTGACTGTGTAATGTAAAAGTTTTTGTCATTGAGGGAATTCAGACTAAACAGACACAGTGACCTGATTGGCCAGGCAAACTTACAGTAACCCGTTTCCTTTAGAATCGTCGTGAGTCAGACTGGAGACTTATGAAACCTTTCCTTCAGAAACTATCTTTGGCTCCTTCATAAACCTTGAGTCACCGTGTCCTTCCACCCCCACAGCCTGTACCTGAAGTGACTACAAGAAGAAAAGAGATGGATGGAGCGAGAATATTAAGAGAGCGATAAACAGAAGCAGAAAGAGAGAGTGAGAGAAAGAGATGCGGTGGTTGACAAAAGGCGATCTCTAACGGCTGTGAATCATCCGCGCTGTCTCCATCGAGCCCACGCAGCCAACTCAAGAGGAGTATAAATAGTCATTACCATTTAAAAGCTGTTTTAAAAATGACAAAATGAGAGAAACAAGGCCAGCAAACATCACATCCCGCCCACACAGACAGACCTGCTATCAGGCCCACTTAACTGATGCTGCATTTTTTTTTTTCCACTGTGTTGTCTGTTAGCCTCCATTTCTCATTTACACTTTCAGCATAGTGTCAGTTGTGTCCAACACCTGTCTGGTGTCAGTTTGACTGTGATGCTGGAATATATCAACAAATTATCTACTTGTAGTTGACTAAGACTCTCACTTAGTGATCAAGCTTTGTTCTTTACTTTCAAGCAGCCTCGTTGGCAATGTGGACGGCCTCGAAGTTTCAGCTCCAAATGGAAGTTTACGTAGTTTTGTGGCGAATGAAAGATGACAAAAGTTTTAAGAATATATAATGTACTTGGGGAAACAAGTATTACTCTTTGAGAAATGATCACCATCATTGGCCGGCTGCAGTGATTATCGTCAAGAAAGCATGTTCATTATAATGTCAAAGTTTTCTCCTAAGATTTATTGGCTTCAGTAAACGTGCATTCCCCTTAATGTGTGTGTGTGCGTATATGGGGGGTGGGGGTGGTGGTGGTGAATTCAGACATCCGCCCTTTTCATCCCGGTCTACCTCCCCTATATTAGTGAAACTATAATAATATCCCAGTCAAGTGCTCCCTCCTGTTTCCCACTGTTGCGGCCGTGTTGTTTCCCGTCATCAGTGTCCGCCCACGGCAGGTTGTTGGCTCGTCGAGGAACAGGAAGTGGAAGTGGGTGATTAAGGCAGATCCAGGCCCGCCTGCCCAGTGTATCGAGCCCAGGTATGAGTAATACTGCTGACACAACTGTGCCACTTCAGCGGCAGAACAGGGGGGAAAGAGAGCTAATAAGGGAGACAGTGGGAGGAAATAGCGCTTCATCACTTGAGCGTCTCAGCACACTTCACCAAGGATTGGGTGATAAACAGAATACTTCACAGGATTGATGACATCTACCGAAATAGACACAATGTGTAACTCATACATGATGCTACTGTGCATGTAACCCCATCATACAGTAATGCTGCTGTAACTGGGCTGGATAGTTCTGGTTTATTACACTGTGGGTATTATTTTTTCGTTGTTGAAAGACTTGCTTACTGTTATTATCAGTGTTATTGATGCAAAGCGTGTTTTTAGGTGCCTGTGGGAGGCTCGCACATCTGAGATGCTAAACAACAAATCCTGTCAATAAGAAAATGTTCACAGCTCAGGAATACAAGAAGGTCAATCCAAGCTTTTGTTCGTACTATCATGCATGTGTGATAATGTTGGCCCATGATGAACTTTGATAGGTGACATCCCTGAAGATCATTTGAGCGCTGAAGATTTAAAAAGATAATAATTCTGGTCTAAATTTTTTATTCGGTTGCATGTTATTTTCATTTACCGTGGCAATTTAAAAATAAACAAATGAAAATCATCCATCCATATAATGAATATCTAAAACATCAGTGGTAAAAATGTTTGGTGTCAGACATTAAGAATCCAAAAGAAAGAAATTCATTGTAGAAACTGCAGACATTATCTTAAATAAAACTCACAGAGACAGGTTGAGGGAAAGTATCAGTGCCACAAACTGTTTCATCACTTTATCAACGATGACTGCACTGAACAGCACAGACTGGTGACATGGAACAAAAGTGTTCATTGATTGTTCTGTTAATGAAAACACCAAGGGACAGACAGCAGGTACACTCAGAAAATGTGCAATGTCAATACAGTCTTGCTGCTTCTGTTAACATTTTTGATACTTGGTTTTTCTGTCACAACGCTGAGGAAAAAGAGCACCTTGACTTTAGCTCTTGTGAAACGAGAAGAAATCCATCAACATTTTCCCAGTTTGTCCTTATATGTGAACTGACATATCTCCAGTGACAGTCCTGTTCTTGTGCTTCTGCTCACCTTGTTTCTATTTACATCCTCTCCCTCATCATCAACATCTCTTAATATTATCCTCATTCAGAGAAAAAGAGGTAAATATAGACGCCCCTGAGTGTCTCTTTTTGTCGGGCCTCTTTGAATCATCGTGCATCTCTGTTGTCAGGCCAACGGTGGCGAGATAAATAAATGCATATTCGACCATTAAGCAGCAGAGGCTTCAAATGGAAAGAAAAGACAAGAGGAGAGAAAGAGCCCGTCCTTGGCCTTAATGAACCCCTCGCTTGCTGCCTGTGAATGGGAGGAACGAGGTGAATGGAAGCAGTTAGTACTTTTTCAGTCATTTTCAGAAACAGTTTTTTGAGCTGCATGTAGGTCAGCTGTATTAAAGCACTGATGCTCAGGGTTTTATTGCTCTGTACTGAGCTGCTGACTCCTTCTTCTCTTGAAGACCTTTCAAATAAACGAGAAGCAGTCTCCTCTTCATAAAAATCTACAATCTTTATTCTCCAAACATGTTTGGCTCCACTGCTTTCATCCCAGTAGATCTGTTTTTTTCCATTTTCCAACAGTTTATTTTTCAGTGTAGTTTATCAAAATTCGTTTTTAGTGCGCTTTTGCTTAGCAAAAATGATAACTATTAATTTTAATTGAATTGAAATTGAAAACTTTTTGAGAGATAATTGGACGGGATTTCTGAATATAAAAAATACACAATCCCTGTTGCGCCTCCTGAAATTTCTCCCCTTTTCCCTTTAAAGTTTTTGTGTGAAGTTTTCATAATCAAAGTCGAGGGTCTGAGAGTAGAAGGTGTATTGGAGGGAACAGCTCTCAAAAAGGGCAGGCGCCTTTTAAATAAACAAAAGTATATATTTGACATACCTTTTAAACAAGACTAAATAACTTCAGAAGGATACAGTTATGTGTTGGCCAATCAGTGCGTACACATACTGTACTGTACTATACGATATCTATGAGGACTCTATGAGGAAAAAAACACCACATCATCGGTTGCTTCTGAGAGCTTCACACCTAAAGTAAAACTTGCAAGTTTTAACAAGCTACTAAGACACACTGAGTTTCCTTCCTTCTGTTAATGTCTAAAAATAACAAAGGCAAAGCTATGAATCCCTTATATGGCATTAACCCAGTTTATATACTTCGCACTGTATAAACAAATGTCCATTTATTTATTTAATCCGTGTATTTATGTGTCTCTCCAGTTATCCTTAATACCTTTACTGCACATATTCTTCTTCTTGTTATTGCAAACAACTCTGCACAATGTCTACAGAACACAAGAACAATTGTGATTTAATGAATCAAATAGCCATTTATTTCCTAATTTTCCTAAACCAGCCTTCAGTGAAACACCTCTAACCTGTTCTTTTTCCCATATACCGTCTCTTGAAAAAAAAGGCCTTCAGCGCACAAACACAGCAGCCGTCCTCCTGTTAGCCTAGAGGAGGAAGTCCATTAACAAACAGCAGGGGCCACACCGGATGGCAGAGCCCTGGCACTTGATGAAGGCTGGAAGCTCAGGAGCCGACAGAGGCTTGTAAATATTTTAGTGTGTCTAATGTGATGTTTTCCCAGGCTGCGCCCCCCCCCCCACAGACGCTCTACACTCAACTTTACTCCTCACCTCATTTCATCATGTCTGATTATTGATCCCTGCAGGAGAAAGGTCAGAGGTCAGGGTCAGATGAACAACTGGAGCTGGTCAGAGGTTCAGTGTCTGGCTCAAGGACATGTCAGCAGGGTGGAAGTTTAAAAAACACAGGCACCTTTAAAGGATAATTCCACCTAGTTGAACCCATTCAGTTTTAACTGAACGCCTTCTCTTCCTTAGTATTATTATTTTTTGTTGTAACCTTTAGGATAAAGCAGAATGCCAGGTAACTTTTTTTGTATTTTCATTACATGCAACGCATTAACACATTTACATGCTAATGATAAAACATTTTTAATGCCATAATCTCTATATTAACAATGTACTAACTTTTGTTCACTGATTTGGCCTGGAAAGCACGCAGGCAAGTATGTAAACAATGACATTAGTAGGTAAAAGCCTAACAGTACCTATTTTTACTTGCTTCCTCTAATAGGATCAGGATTTGCCATCTTCCTTAGCTGGAAAAGCAAAGTTAGAGATCAAAACTTTGTTGTAACCTATACATAAATTAGAACAATTAATAATTTTAATTAAATATGGCATTTGTTAGCAAGTGGGCATAGTATAAGCAGGGTGATACCCTCCAGGTTAGGCAAAATAGTGGAGAAGGGTGGTTGAGGGTGCAGAACCGGAGGGTTAATGGTCTAACCTTGGGGGACTTTGCTGTGAATTTCTGAATATGTATATAACATCGTGGCTGGAACACTGAAAGAGGTTTTGTGGCAACATCTACCACCAGATTGCTCGGAGACCTGGGAATCAGAGGCCAGAGCCTTCGCTTAGCCATCAAAGCTGCGTCAGAGGCAGCAGAGAGGAGCAGCCAGTGGCTTCGGATGAAGAGGCAGGACCCCTGCCGGGCCCCGAGGTAGCAGGCCGGGACAACACAGAGGGGGGTGTTTCTGGGACGCCAGAATCCACTCACGAGCCCTGCTGAGGCGTCGTGGGCTCATCAACGAAACACCAAGGAAGGAGTGGGTGTCCACTTGAGAACTCCTCTGTGTCAACCTTCCATCGTCACTTCATTGTTGTGCTCAGCATCAGCAAGAAGACTCTCTCGTAAGTGCTTGCACAAAGAATAATGACATCTTATTCTGTGTTTTGAAACCAAAATGGATCATATGGTTCAAATGTATTTGGCGAATAGCTACTGTTCACAGACCAAATGTAGATTTACTATGTGAATCTCAGTCTCAACTACACTTAGTACCTCTCAGAAATGTGACTTTCATATTGTTTAGAGTTAAATGAAAATAAATTACCTCTTTAAAGTGTGGTATTAAGTCAATGGACAGCATATCAAAGCATTAGATATAACAGAAAGGCACACTGGAAAACAGACCTAACATTTACCGGGGCTGGACTTCTCCTTTTCAACACCAGTCGTCCAGTTGAAGGACGATCTCCTCACTCGATACCCTGGCTCTCTGCCTCGACTTCCTGCTTGGTTTTGACCTTGTGTTTTGTCTTCTTTTCATCACACATTCACAAGACCAGAGGATGAACCACATCAAAGGACTTTGAATTCAATATCTACATGTAAAATGCGACTAACTGTGGGCATAGATATATTCAGTTTAGTGTTGTGAGTTTACATGTTTTCTCCTTTATGGACTAGTGGAATGCTCATTAGTAATATGCAGTTTCTCCAAGGCAAATTCTGGTACAATTTCTCACCAAAATTAGCTGTTAAACATTTGTGCAAACATACAATGTCTCCAAAACACACCTTCACAGAGAAAATATCTTTGGCTTAAGCTGAATGAACAGAGAACAGAGACTCCAAACTCAGATGGAGAAATTACCTTCCATTAGACCTGCATTTACTTAAAGGGTTCCCTGTGGATTTTTAGATCTCTAGTAGCCCTATGGATCTCTTTTTCTATGAGTGGGTCCCCATTTTTTTGTTTATTTTGTGCATGAGTATTAGGACGTACATACGTGCGGACGACGCAATACACCATCCTACCAATGGACGAAGTATGTTTAGTCACCAAAGACGGGAAGAGGGAAAAAGAAGACTAGTAAACTATGCTGGATTTAAAATACTGTAGACTTCAAGGACACACACAATGCCTTTACATACCAGTAACACGGTATGGAAACATACATTTTGTTTGTTGGCAAGAAAACCCGGCACAGCTCCTTTAAGGAATTCCTGTGCTGAATCTACATGCTGCCTCTGGTGTTTCAGTGGAGAAGAAACTTCACAACCTCTGAACTTAACGTTTTTCTTTGTAACTGGGGCGAGGTCTGACACTGAGCTCCAACACCGAGCCTGTGGGCCTCCGTCTGTCAGACTGACACTTAGGTTAAGGGTAAGAAGAGGAAACGTCCTGAAATCAATATCCTCTTTGTGTCGATGGCTCGCCTCTTCCGCCGGATTCCAGACATGTTAAACCTCCGAGCAAAGAGGGATTTAAGCAGATTTAGCAAACTGCTGCTATATTATGCTGACAGAAAGAGGCTTCTGGTAACATCAGTTCTCAAAAAAACACCATGAAGTAACATGTTAAGTGAAATGAATGCACTGAATTTCTGCCTCTCTGTGCCATAGAATAGCTCAGTTAGTTCAACTTGACTCACTACTGCATCCGAAAAAGAAAAAAAAAAGAGATTGCATGGCCTGGAATGATTTTATCAGGACACGAGTGACTTTAATGATCATTTTAGACCTATTTCAAAACATATAGTCATAATTTTATCATGACTTATGACTTGAAGTCTTGTGACTTGAAATGATGTGTTGAGTGAATGTCCTGCTGAGCGTTCACTGAACTCATCCAATAAAGCTTCTAAAAAAACATAATGGCAATCATGCTGGTGAGTGTGACTAAACTGTTTGTTCACCGAACTTAATATCTAAGATTATAAGTGTCTTTTTTTAAATATATCTACAGTATCTGACAAACATCTGGTGGAGGGGAAACTGAGAATACTGAGTCAGATGCTGTCCCAGGCACGTCGCAGCCATGCGACAATATAATACATATCCAGTAAAAGGGAAGTAAGTGGGTTGAGCCATCTGTTACACTAGGAGAGAGCACTAGCTCGGACATCGTGTGTGTGTCTGCAGCATTCACGGCGGATGAACGAGTCTGCTTATTCGTGAAAGTGAACTCACCAACCCCCACCTCCACCCACAGGTAGGTTCTGTCTGTAGTTTTCTCAATGAAACACATAATCTGGAGACATCGTGGGAGGAAAATTGCAAACGCAGGAGGAAAGCCATTGTCATGACAACAGGCAATGTGAACCAAATAAACCATAACCCAGCTTGATATTGATATTGGTAGGGTGTGTGCATGTGTGTGTTCATACTTGCCCATAATTGCCCTGGTGATTACCATGAAACTCTAGAAGGATGGCTGGTGCATTACTTCCTTCCTTCTCTGTTCCTGGAGACCAACAGTAATGACTAACATTAACTGACTAAATTACACACACACACACACACACACACACACACACACACACTGGAAGTACACCTTTTAAACAGATATATGAGTACACCCAAATGAAATGGAGTTAAGAGGAGATTGTTTGTTGTACTTCTATACTTGTGAGGACCCTCTTTGACATGAAGCATTCTTGAGTCTCTAACCCTGACCCTAAAATAAACTTTCTGTATAACCTTAACTGTTAAACTAAGTTTTACAGGATACAACTGGTGTTATTCTATGTTATTTTTAAGTTGGAAAATCTCATGAATATCCTGTCTGTGGCTCTCAGCCCCAGTTTCCTTAAAAATTGGGCACTGTATTCTTTTAGCAAACATTATACAAACAGAAGTAAATAGTGCTTTTGTTTGGGAACATTTGCAGCTGTGGATTTATACATATTTGGTACACTACAGAGTATTTCTGATTGAGTCAAAATAAACTACATTGCTCTTATTCATTTTAAAAAAGGAGCTGGTCACCCAGTACAACAGTGTGGTTCACTGATGCGTTTTAAGTAGTTTTTGGGCAACAATGGAGCTCTATGGCAAAGAGGAATACTCTCTATCAGGCTTTGGCATAAGCAATACTTGTTAATAGGCCTTTTGGCAATAAGACAGATATAGAATATCACCAGACTTATGATTATTCAACCTTCAAACAGCTTTTTGAAGAAGTTAAGAATGGCCAAGACTCACTCTCAAAGCCTTGAACTTAAATTAATCCTACGAACCTCAACACACACTCACACACCAGGAATGCAGACGGCCTTCGCAAAAACTGACCGCCACCTGCCTGGCCCTGACCCTTCCTCTCCTGTTTTACAATGCAGGAGGAGTGTTAAATTGCCTTGACCCCTCGTTCAACTCGGTCAAAATGATCCGTAGGAGTGAGATGGATAGGATGGCGGTCGGGCCGACAGACTGACGGGCGAACAGAGATCAGTTAACATGGCGGTTTCCTCCTGGTCAAGGTAAAATAGCTGCTTAGCGGAGTGAATATCAGCCCCGTTACCCTGCTGTCACCACCTTTGTTTTATAACAGAGGAAATAAAAGGCTGGAACGTGAACTGCTGTTTGAAGTCTTGCAGTATTTTTTGGTCTTAAAAGTGATACTCCACCCAAAATCAATGTATTCAGTATCAAACATGCAAACAGGTGGCTGTGAAAAGTTTGTAGTTTCTTTCTTCACAGGAGAACGGCTGTGATCAGCTTGAATTTATGTCAGCTACCAACAGATCCCAACGTTGACGGGTTTTCTCTCAGGAAAGGAACGTCGAAACATACGCGGAAACTTCTCTAACCACTCCTGCAACGTAACCCACTTCACCACTCTTCACCCACATGCACTCTTTTCCAGGAAAACCCAGTTCATCAGATCTTTAAACAGTGATCCAGGGCCAACACACCATCTTGGAAGTTCAGAGAAGAAGCTTTTAAACTTTTGTCCATCTACGAACAAGAAATATGAGAACAACTATAAACTAAATAACACCACATGAAGCATCTCTAAATAATTAATAGTATTTCTAATGCTGTTAAAGGTTTGTTACGTCATTAATATTTTAAAGCAGCTCTTCATTTTTATTAATGGTCATTTAAGCAACACACAACATTTTTCATCAATACTGGTGATTTAAGTGGTCAGAAAGTCTCCAGTATTCCACTATAAAAGTGACCACAATGCTTCTTGTGTGCAAAGCAAAATGTGTCCATTGCATTGAGCTCAGGTATTGTAAAAGCACAAATACCCAACCTTACACACATATATATATAGTTAAACTTCTATATACTTTTATTTTGGTCACTGCAGGTAAGGAATGACATTGAAGTTCCAGAAAACCACTGAACCCTGCAAGCACCATGTCTGGTTCTTTGGTTTTCACAGTAAATGTGTAAGACTCCTTTTTGACATGTTTAATTCTTTTTTTTTTTTTTTAAAGGAAGTGGAAGAGAGCAGAGCAGAAAAGAAACTGCAGTAACACCTGTTCAAGTAATCCATGGTTACACCCACGGCTTCCCAGAAATGCTAAAATATCATCCCATACTTTCCTTTCTTTTTTTTCTCCACTCCTTTCCTCCGCTTGCCCCTGCCCTGCTCAGCCCCCCGGGCCGGATAATAGAGAGCTGAGAGCGACAGCTGCACTTTAACTGCCCCAGGAGGGGGCATCGAGGGGGCGGGGCCGCTGGAAAGAGGGGCAATGAAAAGGAAATAAAGAAAATAAAATAAATTCTTTCCAAATGAGAAGGAGGGGAAAGCGTGTGAGTCAAAAGGTCACTGAGCTCACACCTCACCTGCGAACTCACCCCACCCAGTGAGGGAGACGTGAGAAAAGCAGAATAAGGTTAATTACAGAGTGCGAGGAATGGGCGGGGACCTCAGGGTGCTTTGTCAAAACCTTTTATATTTATCTCAGCCAACAATAACATCTTAAATATCTTTAAAATAAGTACTATGTATGTGAAATAAAGCAGTTTATTTGGCCGTTTGGAAAGCAAGTCCTGTAGTTGTGTCCTTTTCACTATATTGTAGCAATATAATGATATAACACTGATGCCTGATACTTTAAAGGAAGTTGGTGTTTTTCTATAGTTTTCTTATTGTTAACAATTCATGAGTCCGTCTCTCAATATTCTGCAACTTCCCTACCCTGCCTTGGCCCCAAGCCCCTTCGTTCATAAAAATATGAACATAAAATTTGTACATTATATATTTTTTCCATTGCGGTATTTAACTTTTACTTAAGTAAACATTTTGAATATTTCATCCATCACTGGGAGTATTTGTTTTTTAAATTAGGGATGATTTGAGGGTCATGGGCTGGTTAGCCACACAGGAAGCTAAACTCTAACAGAAGATTTGAATATTCTCCTTCATGAAATCCCAAAAAATCCTGCATCAGTGAGTACGGTGCACTCTGTATAACCCTACTTCCAGGCTAGCCACAGGCCATCGATCTGCACAAAGGCCTTATGGGGCCCCAGAGGAGGGCGGAGCCATGGAGAATGGATGAAAGCGAGGAGGAAGGAGAAGCGGGGGTGTAAGAGACCAGAGCCCCCACCTCCAATGAAGGGCAGATTTCATGCTGTCTGACAAGCGGAGTGGACAGAGCGAGGAAACACTATGAATCTGCGAGCCTGTGAATGTGTGCTTCCGTGTTGTGTGCGTTTGTGTAACCCTGAGTGTGTGGGAGTTACTGGAAGTGTTGGGCTGAGCCACTGAAAGGTGTCAAATGTTTTTGTGTGAAGCAGAGGAGGGATTAGCAGCAGGACAATGCGGGGCAGTAATCCCTGTTTTTCCATTCCTTCCTCCTTCTCCCTCCATCCTCCCTTCCCTGCTGCCTGGCGAGGTTCCTTTTCTCTCTGCTGCTGTTTTTGCATTTACAACTGTGAGAGAAAGTTAAATCACAATGAGAGAGAAACTGACTTAGATGGAAGGAGGTTATCAGAGAGAATAGGAGGCATTTGTAAATGAAAAGATAACAAGATGTTTAGCCATTATGGACCTGACAATTCAAAGCAACCGTTGATCGTCGAATGCCGTTAAGCATCTTTAACTGACCCTCGCCTGTAGGTTTACTTGGAAAAAGAATATGGCAAGTTACACCCTGATGAAACAGGCAGACTGCTGACTTGTGAAATAGTTGAGGTGTAATGGCAGAGACAGAGAGAGAGATAACACAGGAGTGCTGATGAGAGTACCAGGTCAAATGGTGTGGAAAAATGTTGCTTCCCAGTAAGAAAAAAAAAAGGAGAGGTGGTGGGGTTAAAGGTCAGGGGCTTCCTGCAGGCTGCGAGGTGCCGTTTTTTCCTGTGGTTCATTCAGTCTGCCACTGGTGGGGGCAGCAGGGGTCATGGGGGTGGTGGGGTGGGGGGTTAAGAGGTCGGCTTTTGAGTTGACAAACAAAAAGAATTAGACAGGGACACGGGCAGATAGAGGTGGTGGCTGATCTGTCGAGGCTGAGAGGAGCTGAATAGAGTCTGGCCTTTTTTAGTTTATGTGACAGGGCCATAAATGCTCCCGCTTAGGGGGATTTAAGCAAATACTATCTAATTGACACATGCATGTATGAAGATATGTACAGAAACACCAGTGGCCTTTAGCTTATTCTTGAAGAAACACTAATTTAAAAAAAAACATAAAACACCTGTTTCTTTCTTATTGGGAGTTCAGTGAGAAGAGAGAGTTCAGTCCTCATTGACCTAACAATACAGTTCACTTACTGGCCACTGCTGATGTTCCCTTGAGCAAGGCACCAGGCCCCTACCTGCTCAGGGGGCCTGACTGTGTAGCTGCCCCATCGCTCTGACATCTCTCCACAACCACTGCATGTCTGTGGGTCCTGTGTGTGCATGTGTGTGTGCAAAATAACAATGGAGTGAAAGAATTTAATTCCCCCTTGAGGCGATTAATAAAGTAATTTTTCTTCCTCTTCTTTTCAGTCTTGCAGATACTTAAACGTGAATGAAGAGAGCACGCTGTTACATAAATTTTCCATATGGAGACTGACTACAGAAAGCATAGAGTTACACAATGCTGCCTGCACTGCCTGTCTGTCATAGTAAATGTAAACAGGTGATCGCTTTTAATGAGCTGAAAGTTCCCTGTGCTGAAAATAGGTTAGTGGAATAAAAAGCACACTAGTGTTGCCAAGTTTCCTTCACAGTTAACTGAATGTTGACAACTCTGTTTGTGGAAGACTTTGTAGAAATACATTTGTACAAGTCCTTCTTTGATTATTTAAACAGGATGTGTATGGAACTCGCTGGAAGTCACAGATGTTGGTCTCTCAGCAGCAATAAGTATGTGTTCAGTATCCCACGTCAAACATGCAGTTAGAGCACTTACAAAATGATCTTCATGTCACTCACTCGGTTCAGCCACGACGCTCGAAGGCTGCAGTGACTGAATAAACACCTCTGTTCCTGTTCAAAGTTTGTATATCATGACAGCAAAGTACATTCCCTCCTGCTGTTAATACATCTATGGACATTCTTACCCAGATTAGCCACAGGCCGTAGCCGCCCCATTGTGTAACACATGGAGGAGTAAGATTAATGTTGTGAAAGTGTGTCAAGACAGACAACTGGCCTGCAGTAAGGCAAGAGCAAGGTTGAACTCAATGTACTTTTCTTTCTTTGCAGTGCACCGCTACAAAACATGACCATGTCACAGTTGGCTCTTCGATTATACACCATAAGTGACAACTGACAACATGACTGACAATAATAACTATCAGTCCTATTTTTGATAATATTACTGGGAAACCGCTGTCCACTGCGGAGAACATTGTGTAACTTATTTTCCACATCGACGTTAATGAACTGGAATGGTGACTTAACTGTCAAAGTAGTTTATATTTTTCTTTTTTCTATGCAAAACTGAATTTTCATCTGGGGAGCAAATAATATTGTATTACAGTTTGAATAGCTCCACACCACTGCCAATAATCCTATCAACACCAAAAAGGCTGCTGGTGAAGTTATTTTCAAATTACTTATCAACTTGTTTCAAGAATGTTCTTGAATCAGCCTTTTGATCAGTCGTGTTCTGTCTTGTTTCCAGGCGCTGAGAACAAGTAAGAAATAATGTACAACAAGGTTATCTAATATCATAATAGATGAGGTTTTCTTAGCTGAGTGCCTTCATCTCTTTATCATGACACATTACATGGGCATTATTGCATTTATGCCATGGCTACTTACCAAAGGAAAAAAAGAGATGCTGATTTTAAAACCGTCTTCAGTTTGTTTTTTTACCAGTGAGAGTCGAGTGTTAATTCAATATACTTTGCACACTGATTACGAACGGTGGTTAAACTTTTGAGGCATACTAATATATGATTTAAAACTTTTTTGTAGCTTTGGCATAAGTGGAATTATTTCACCAAATGGTGTTTTCTCCATTATTTTCTCAATATGCAGAAAAGGAGGCTCCAGGTGAAACTCCAGGTGAGGAAAAAAGAATTACAACCAAAGCAAGTACTACCTGTCAGGACAGCACCACGGCCGCTGATATATTGCATATACAGTTCATGTCTAACACGTGTGTTCATTATTTTTCCGGGGGCAAACAGGTGGTGAAGTGTGTGGAGGAGCAGGGTTGAGGGAGAACAGGAGGTTCTGGGTGGAGGAATGTTTGGAGTGCAGGTGGACAGGTTCGTGACGTGCTGCTGAGAGCTGTGCCAGCTGCCATATCACACAGATCTGTGGTTCACGGGACGGGCAGAGGGGAATGGTGTTGACACAGTGCAACACACACTCCTGCTCCCTCACGTCCACGCTAAGCCAGCGAAAACTGGAAAAATATCTTTCGCCTCTATTTTAGCCGTGGACATTTAGACATTTTTCAAAAAAAGTTTTTGTTTTTGTTTTGCAGGAATATGTACTTTTGTTCACATTCACTTTTACAGAAGAAAAAGAAAAACACCCACGCGTAAAAAAGGTGCAAGTCAAGTAGATTTGTACAGCAGCTCTTCATCATAGCACCAGCCACTCCAAAATGGCTCCAGAAAACCCACACTGTAAAACAAAGTGAAAACAATAAATGAACAGAGCACCCCCAACCCCAGGTCATCAAGGCCGCACAAACATTTCAGAAAATACACACACACACACACACACACACACACACACACTGACAAACAGGCCACTGAAGGTCTCTGGATCTCAGCCAAAGTGAGAGGGTCTGAATGGTTCCTGGCACTGACGAACCTTTTGCGTGAACTCCCACACAGTCACGTGTGAGGCGTGTCTTTATGCCTCCACTAGTCTTTTCATGCTTCATTCTGAATGCTTTTGTCACAAGGACAAAACAAGAATGCGACTCAGGTGTCAACAGTGTTCATGTCTTTGGGATGAGTACACTGTCAGTTGACTCTTGGCCAAGACAAGGAAGAATTCTGTCTTTCTGTCCTGCAGACTGTTGGATAAAGGCAAAAACAACTGCTATGATAAATGATTAAAAAATATCCTTACATCAAAACTGGAAATTAAAAGTTGGCCTAAGCAGTGCTTGAATAATTCTGTGTAACGTGTTTACTTGTGATTCAATTACATGCAGTCAGAGTGCTGTTATTATTCCTACTTACAGACTGATTGTGCACAAATACAGCAAAGAATACTTGTATGCGTATAAATGTGGATGCATGAAGAGGGCTCGAAAACGTTGAGTAGTGCAGTGCCGTGGTGTGGTGATGATTCAGGGGGTGGACAGGAGTCAGGAGGCCACATTGTCGTCTGTGCTCAGCGACGACTGTGACTCCACACTTGGCTTACCTCTCTTCAGTGTACATCAGTGATGTGTTGACCCCGCGGCGACCCCGCCGTCGAGGAAGTGGTGTGGAACCACGTGACGATTGGCGTCATAAACAATCCCCAAGCTCAGCACTGAGGTGTGATGTGGCACACTTGGGTGACAGATGAGGAAATGTCAACCTGTGTATACGGGTGTGTGTGTGTGTATACGGGTGTGTGTGTGTGTGTGTGTGTGTGTATGTGTGTGTGTCTGTGTGTGTGTGTTAAAAATCTAGAATCTAATATTTACTCTATTTGCTATTTTATTTTACTATTTTTTTTACTATATATATTGTGGAATTATTAATTTTTCAGTTCCCTTTTAATCGAATGTCATTCAATTGCTCTTTTTAATTTTATGTTGTTTTCTATTAATGCTGCATTCCTCCCATGAAAGCTGCTATATGCAGACAAAGTCTTATTGTTATCAATATTACATTGTGTTGCACCTTTACACACTGTACATACATACAGATGAAACTGGATTTGTTGGATTTCAACAGGGTTGACTCCCAGCAGCACCGCACTGACCTCATCGACATAAACTCTATTCGACGTCTCCGTTTATAGCTTCATAAAAACGGAGTCATAGCGAAGACACTCCCATCGTTTCGCCACGTAAAAAATGTTCTATTCTTTTCACCTTTGAAACCAACATCAAAGCAGCTCAGCATGCGATCTCTCCAATCAGCCGATATCTGTGTAAAATCTACATGGAGAGGGCCGGGGCAGCGGCAGAGACGGTGCACACTAACCTCTCCTCACATGCAAACAAGAACCTGGCTGACCTCAACTTGATCCGGCTGTCTGGAGCTACAACAAACCGGAGGAATAATGAGGAATAAAGCTCTTTTTACTGCCACCCTAAGAGGAAGTCACTAAATGAGGGCGAGGGAGGGGGAGCAGTAAAGCCAGAGGCAATCTGTCTGTTTACAACCCCTCATATAAAAACAAGAAAGACAGGGACAGTATATTGGATGGTAGATTGCTGAGTGGTCGGCTAATGCGCTCTGATTCGGAAACAGATGTCCCTCCTGTGTAGCGTGGGCATTCGTGTGCTTTATACTTTAACGGTGACGGCACAACTCAAAACTTCAGTTCTTTGGTCATGTTGTGGTAAATTTCCATGATGGGACAAAAAACCCAGTTGATCAGGAAAGGTACAGGTATGTAAGCACAGGGCCATTCACGTCAAGTCAAGCGTTGAGGAGGTTGATGACTCAACATTGTCACCACACATTGATTGATTGATTGATTAACTGCCTGTTTGCAGAGGACTTTTTTGTAACTTTAATCTGATGTTTTGGGGCAACTTTTTATACATATATGATAAAAGACACAGTAATACAGACGAATAATAAAATACTACTCCTGTCTCTTTAAGGGCCTTAAATTTACATGAGATATAACTTACAAAAAGTTGTACTTCGAACTATCAAAGGATTTGTTTTTGGCTTCTGTCACATTTATTTCTCTCTGATCCATCAACTGACTGCACTCGATGTGGAGGTGTGTTCTCTTGCGAGGCCTAATGAGCCACTGAGGGGTGTGGAGGAATACGGTTTAGGGATGTTTTAGGTCAATAAAAGCCAACGGCCAACAGCTAATTAAAGACGCTGGAATGGGAGCGAGGGGGGTCCGGTTCAGGAAGCACCACGGCCACGTTAGCCTGCTGTTCTCTTTCCGATCATGGCAGCAGCGGTAGGCTGGTAATGAAGGAGCTCTGGCACAGCAGATGGGAGGCTGGCTAATGGTGGAGAGCTGCGGGGGACGACTTCAAAAGAGCTGCTGAGGAGTGTGCAGCAGTGTGGTGTGGAGGCAGTGCTGAGAGGACGGGAGAGGCTCCATTCTGGGTTTTTATGGCCAAACAAGAATGTTTATGTGTATATGCAGTCGGGCTTGTTTAGTCTGGTCAGATAACAAGGAGCGTTTACAATGGCCCTGTTGGGACGAGGTCTGTTTGATGTGCGGTCTGGTGTACGAAACGTCAGCAGAGGTCATATTTGGGAGGATGAAACGTGCATGTTGCTGGTTTAAGTCGCTCAGAAATGCACAAGTTGACTGTTTTTGTGTGTTCAGCGCACACATTTGTCTGTATTCATTCTCCAACCCATGATAACATCAACCCTTCCTGCCAAGTGCCTATTCCCAACTTAAATCAGAACTTAAAACCAGTTCTGACTTGCAGCAGATTGCAACGGCTCTGTAACTTCAAACTTGGCCTTGTTATGATGTGAGGGTTTACTATGTGGGTTCGCATGCAGAGCTTAACTGTTAAATATTTACACCTATAACACCTAGTTGTAACTATTGCACAGCTAGCTACAAAGAACACATTACATTTCATACTTTTTTGTAGAAGCTTTTATCCGAAGTGACTGACATACAGATTTATTGTCTTGTTCAAGGACACTTGAAGACAGGCATTGAACCACAAACATAGTGAGTACTGGTAATATGGCATATGGATGACATGATTGACCTGACCTTATAGTGTGCAGGCTTCACTTGCCAAACTATGACAAATGTTAACAATGAAACCTTGAACTGATAAAACAACACTTTGATTGATATAATTGTTTTTAGGTGAAAAGTTAACATTAACGGATACTCTAATCAATCGTGTAACATAATTTTGATCTTAATTTGAAACCCAACCTGAAATATCACATTAAATTTGTGGACCACAAAAGCATAGTGACTAAGAATGAACACACATACACAAACACACAAGTGCAGACACGCTCTAATGCATCCACTTAACATAAAACAAACACTCTGCTTCCTCCTCTTCCTTCTCTCTCTTCCTGACACACACACACACACACACACACACACACACACACACACACACACACACACACACACAGCCTCCGGGCCAGCCTAAGCAGGACAGTTGCTGAGGTAATGGTCCTCGGGGAGAGGCAGCCGTTCTCCCCTGAGCTCCTCCTGCATTATTGAAAGGCCAGTTCATTCATGTCAACAGGAACTTCCTGCCTGCCTGAGCAAGTGTAAGGGATACACACAAGGTCCTGCCCGCCTGCACACTCAGTAACCGGAGAATGCCAAGGCCCGGCTAAGAGGAGCCGCCACATCCGCTGCACCAGGCGGACCAAGTCGGGTGTACGTGTTTTGCGTAACCCACCGGGACCTGACACAGACGGAGGCAACAATGGAGTGTTTGAAAATTTTCTCTGCTGTGATTAGTGATGAGAAAGCTGAGAAAACTGAAAGGAGGGTTTAGTTCACCGGGCTTTTCAGGGAGTTTGTGAATGGATAGTTGGTGGTTCACCACTCAATGAACAGAACTGTGAAGAGGGATTACATGCTTTCACACAGGACAATAGCTGGTGCAACCCAATCCTGAACCCTAAAAGTAGTCTTAGAGGCCGTTAGCCCACAAGTTAATCAAAACTTTACATAATTTGAATCGTAATCTTGAGAAAAAGTTAAACCTAAAGAAGCATAAGATGGCCAATATCTTGTTACTCTGGTAGATTTTCCTGTTCCTTTTTTTTCCTTTTTAAGCATATTTGGAAGAACACTTTCATGATTAGTGATGGTCTCCATCACTTTTAATGCTATGACAGCAGCATCTCTCAGAGGTTGTGCTGATGGCAGTCACAGCCAGAATTAAATGTTTTCAATATCTAGCCTTGAAATGTTGTCAATACAGTTTTTTAATTACATTTTAATTGCTGTTTTTCTAACCCCATCTGTAAGAAGAAGTGGTGCCAAAGAAAACTGTTCACAGCAAACTGTTCACAGCAAGTCACTGAGGCTTCAGCCTCAGACTTAAATCATTTGATTTGACATTGTAAAGAATGCTGTAGTGGACAGAGTAACGGACGGCAACATGAAAAACATTTGGAAGGAAATTGCAAATGCTTGTCGTTGTGTCAGAGGATTAACACATCTAGGCTCTTCTTATCATTTTGTTTTTACATGTTGTTAACTTTATTTAAAGCTGCCCCTGTGGAGTTTGTGTCCACTAGGAGAGCTATGGAGCGTTTTTTTAACTGGGTCCCAGTTTTGTTTGTATTGTGCACATGTGAGAGCATGTGGGCGATGTGACACACATTCCTACTGTTTCACGCTATTCTACGGAAGTCATAAATACAAACTGTATTAAAGCATTCATTTCTTTACCTAATTCTACCACACTAACTGTTAGGCAAGAGCACAGAAGTGCTGGTTGGATGGATGAACTGTTGTTTGTCCATAAATAGTTGACAAACTTGTGTATTTCAATGTTTTTTTGGCAAAGATAGTGATGCTATTACTGATTCTTATTCCGATACACTGGATTTATGTTTGCATTCGCATACCTTTGTGTAGTTATGTGCGTTTGAGCGCGTACATGTACCGTGGATACATTTGTTGCGAACATCTCCTTCTGAATGTTTCATGTAACGGAGCTCAGTGGCTGAGTGTTCGTGGTGTTATGAGAACACTTTGCATGTTGACTCAGAGGTTAATGAGCAGGCAGCCGTCACATCCTGGATGAGTGTCAATATGTGGACCCCCGCTCCGGATATTTGATCCGTGCCCTCACCCAGCACCACTATTAGATGTTGTCGTCAGTTTGCTCTCGATCAGAAACATCTTTATGTTTGTCGCTGAACTTGTGGTGCGCTGGTTTTTCTCCTCAGCCCCACCCTCCCAGCTCGGACCGCCTGCCCTCAAAGGATGTCATGGGATGCGGAGAGGAAGCCAAATTTAACCACTACAGTTCACATGACCGCTCAACAAACGCTGCCATTCAGCAACGAGTATCACTAAAGCAAAGCATGTTTCACTGTGCATGCGCGTCCTGTGTACTACTTTCTCATGAGCATTTTTTAAAAGTAATTCCTACCCGGAAAGGGATATTTTTATGCCAGTGAGGGCTTGTACCACAAAAATGTAGTTTCTATTTGCCTGCTCTGCCTGAGTTCTCAGGTGAAAACCTAACATTTAACCTGAGCTCGAGAATGAGAATAAGCCAAATAGGGACATCAGATCAGAAAAAGCTTCAATGTGTTGTTGTAAATTACACTATTTTGTTGTTTAATTTGGAGGAATTTGGAGGACTTTTTGCAAAGTGTCAGGAAAAAACATTTCCCCACTGCACTTCAGGTCAGACACCTGGCTGGGACACATTTTGTTGAATAGAGTCTGCTTGAAGTTGAAGTTAAAGTTGGTATTGGCCAGCTGGACCAAATTTAACACTTAATGAAATAATTAATTCATCACTTTTGTTGTGAACCTCAGCCAATAAGGGAATCTATTCTGAAGAAGAAACAGCTTTCTGTAAATGGTTCAGCTCCTCCCCAACAGAGAGTCACATGGCTGTGTTCAAAACAATGACACCAAGTTAAAAGCAAAAACAAGAAAATAATAGTTATTACTGATATTATCACTTTCTAAATTGCTCCACAGGTGACATCAATAAAATTCTAAACGATAAACAGCAGAGAAATCATTGCTTTGCAGAAACTGGCCACCAGAGAACAAAACAAACAACATCATAACATGAAAAGTAGTCTATAAAGCCTGTCTGCAGGACTGTGCTGCACAAAGCACTTTAAAAGCTGACATTCTTGTTCTTCCTGGGCTACCATAAAGCTTTATTTACTTGACCTCTGAGCCAGGGGTCACTTGCTTGGCCCTTTAAGGCAGAACCATCCTCATTTGAAGTGGGCCACTTGTGGAATTCCCAGCAGACCTTTCATGTTGTAAAAATTCCTGTGTATCCTGGTAAAAACCGAGGAGTTGACCTCATCTTAACAGGAAGTTCAACAGGTCACCATGTGTTAGCAGGCGGAGCCTTCTCACACACACCTGATAAGCGGCAGATTACAGGCTCATCCCTCTGGGAAAGGTGGTTCAGTGACCTTTGAACTCTTTTGAGGATGACCAGCGACCACACAGCCACAAAGGAATGATGGCGATGGCATGAGGAAAATGCATAATAATCAATGTACACAAATTAGTAATTTGTACCCTTACATTAATAATTTAAGTCATTCAGTTCATTATAGTAAGTAATTTGAGGGGTATAAATGATTAATTCATGCATACAAATGATCAAGACTTTTACCCTACATCACATATTGGCATCACATATTGGCAGAGGAAAAATGAATACGGTCACCAACAGGGTCGTAAACAGGCCCACTTTTAACACCTGGGGGATGAATCCTTACTTGACAGTGGAAAACTATCCCTCAAAGCTGTAATGTTAAACTCCTTAAAGGCTTCGTGCGGCCTTTAAATAGAACTGTCATAAATCACAAGTTGGGAAGAGATTTTGTTGCTTGGGCGACTAAATCTGAAAAAGTTTTTCCTCACTGGTTTGACCCTCCATCCACGCTAAACTTTTGCAGTCTCATATTTTTACTTCACAAAAACAGAGTAATGCAAACAACAGCGTCTTTTGAATCTAAATGTAATATTTTTTGTGCTGCCTTCACTGACCTATTTTAACCCCCCTCCCAGCCCTTGCAAAATGATCTAAGACTGCTTAAGTCAAACATCTGACTCAACATGGCATCACTGCTGAGCGGAAGCAGAGGCTTGTGAGGGACTAAAATATTGATGCTGTGAAAGGAGGCGTGAGTTCCCAGATTTCCCTGTGCTCGGCTACAGACCAGGGAAACAATGCATGTTCTGCAATTCACGTATGTAATATGTTGGCCTTTTTAGTAGAAGGGTTCACATCTAAAACTTGATGTATTCTTTTGTTGGAATAACTTTTATCTCAGTTCATGAAGAGCTTTACTGTCAATCATTTCATATAGAGTATGTCTAAGATAAATGCATCAGTGCCTTTGCCCAAATGGCACATGAATACAACACAATGGTGGACTAGTAATAGTTGCACACTTTGTTTTTTTTAAACACCAACAACTGGGATAACTATTCAAACCAGCTGATTACTGGAAACAAGAAGTTATTTAGAGACAGAAGGAGGTTGGTGGTTTTTCATGACTTATGGGGGAAACATTTTCTCTGTATCAGTTTTATAACCTGGTTCGTAGGAGTGCCTGTCACCTTGAGTCTGGTGAATCTGCCTGTTAGATGCCTGACTGCACATCATGTTGAGGCTGAGGAAACCAACATGTTGGCCTCTCAACTCATGACACCATGTGGCTGCAGTGTGCAACTGTTTTACAGGTGTTTCTCATTCAGCAACAAGTCAGAAAAAAAGTTTGCTATTTAAAATATATATTTTTTTAGTTCTCTAAGAGTATATGAATGGAAACAAATGGATCCATTCACACAGGATTGGAATGAGATTATACTTAAAAGCTTTGTAGATGATCATGCTCTTATGGGAAGTTGCATAATACAGTGAATGAGTCAGAGTGGCTTCGGAGAAAGAGTAAATGAAAACAGTATGTGTTCTGTCTGTGTGTGTAAAGTTAGATGTATGTGTTGTTGGAGTGTGTTGTGGAAGTAGTCGTGTGCAAAAGAGAAAATGTGTGATTCTGTCTGCAATAATGAGTTGCAGCAGAACTAGTCTCATGTTTTGTGTGTGCAGCTTAATGTGTGTGTGTGTGTGTGATGCCAGTCTTCTTCATGCTATGAGGCTATGGCTCATGTTTAGAGTCCCAGCAGTGCTTTTCACATGGCTTCCACACACTTACATTATGACTCATCTCATAAGTAATGCAATGCGACAACGCCTTCAGCTGTCATACATGTTGTGTCTGTCTGTCTGTGTTCCCCTCTTTCCTTTATTGTAACTATCTTCTCTTTCATTCCCCTCCCTCTCTTATATTGTGCCTTGTCACACTACATTTGATACAATGTTCATATCAAATCTTGTGTATATTTCTAGATGCTCTAGAAAACAAACTATATGATTATAATATAGTAAAAGAAACCTGTATGTAACGTGTTATATGTAACAAATACAAATATATAACACTTCATAATGTAATGTAGGTCATTGTGTCAAAATGTGCCATTGTCGTCACTACTGCACCCTAAATTCTTCGTCTGTCTGCTGCTGCCATCTGAGCTGATGGTTGAACTTGCTGCTGCGGTTCGCCGTGTGACCATGGCAACCACAGTGCACACAAAGTAAAACAATGCTTGAGCTACTGTTATTTTACTGGTATCTGAGTTCCCTGAGTTGTAGCAACACTTCTTCCACAGCAGCAAATAACAGAAACTGTGTTGGAGAATCGACTCAAAGGATTGTTTATCTGGTCTGGGCAAATAAACAATGTGTATGATATGAGTTAGCTAATGTGGCTTTATTAATTGTGCCATATTGAAAACCATTTTATTTATTTTAGGATGCTATTTGACTATGTGATGCAGTCAGAGTAGTTGGACAGCAGCAGCCTGTGGCAGCATGTTATTCAGTGCTGCTGCCCATTCAAAATAAAGAATACCAGTGTCACTGGGTGAGTGGTGGAGATGGGCACATAGTGTTTGTAATCCATGTGGTGTTGCATCTGATGAGGCATACAAGACTAAATCCACATGCCTTTAAAAAAAGGAGGGAAAAAAATCAATTGTATTTTTGGCCTTAAGAGACTGTCGTGCCTTTTCTATCATACATTTTATTTTTGTAAAATACAGACTTGAATATCTGAATGATAGTAAATTGAAACATCTTGTGTAGCACAGACAAAAATTTCACATTACTGTAGCTTAAGTGTTGTTGTAAACTCCAGCAAACCCACAGCACAGCATGCTGGAAAGGGTGTGAAAGCTTCATAACAGAGTCCACCCACTGTACCCAGCAGTCTCCTGCACTCATCTAATTATAGTGCATGTAAATGTGGATTTGACTATGATCTTAAGGAGCTTTGGAACAATGAATCATATCGGATTTTGAAGAAGCATAATGGAAAAACAACAATTTAAAGATGGAAAGACTGAATCACTGCACACGCAGCTATAAACATGTCAGGTGAGTCATTTCCTTTATCATGTGCCTTTAATCACAATCATTATTAAGTTGTGTTGTGCAAACACCTTCTGTGACCTCCGGGTTGTAACATTGTTCAATGAGGGTGAGTCATGGTAGAGAAATTACATCTGCCAACACCACTAGAAAAACTCTATACTGTTGTGAGTCACTATTGTTACTTCTATCAGAAATACTGGCTTCTTGCTCTCTAACAGCAAGAAAGAAAACACACTGCATGCCATGTATTTGTTGTAAAGCAGCCTTGTATAATTGAAACCTTGAAAACATTATTAAAAATCCCATATTAGTGAGGATGTTCCAGGCATTTCTGTACCATATTATTGTTTGTTGGTGTATAGTCTTATTTCTGCAGGTTACTGGTTAAAAAAACTGTTATGGAAAAAGCATAAATAAAAGTAGCAATTGAAACCATTACAAGTAAAAGTCCTGCATTTAAAATTTCCCTTTAAGCTTCACTGATCAATGTGAAGCTTTTTGGAGCGTTTTAGCCTCTTTTAGCTTCTTGTTTTGGTTTTACAGCTCATTTACTGTGTGGTTTAGTCCCAGAGCTAAAAACAGCTGCCTGCTGTAGCTGGAAACACTGATAAAAAAAGCTATGATACACCCACTGTACCTACCTACCTAGCACCAAACAGTAGACAGACAAAGTTAGGTACTAGTTAATGAATATAGTGGAGCCTTTACCAGCCATGTATTTTTCCCAGAAATTAGCAAAGACCAAAACAAATGGTTAAACCCAAGTCAACTATAAGTACAAGTTCAGTATTCAAGTTTCCGTTTCAAAATCAGAATATCTAAATTTGGTGTTTCCCTCAGAATGAAACACCATTCATTGAAATATGAATCATGTACAAGTGAGAGATAAAAACTACTCAACCTACAGTAGAATCAATAAACCATACAGGAATGCAGCCACAAGTAAAGCTGGAAGCTGCACATAATCTCTGGGGAGTCTACTGAGTGTTGCAAAGGTTTCACAGACAAACTCAAGAAAGATTGAATTGCATGCCATGCAGGGCTGCGGACACCACAGAAACACTGACTACTTTTACATGCACACTAATATTCCACTATTATTCCAAATATGATAATATTCTGAATTTGATACAGGTCATGTAAACAGCATATTCTGTTCAAGGACAGCATCACTGAGTCAGTAGCATGGCCATAGACTCGTAGTCTTGTTTATATATAGTTTATATCCATTACTGTCCATTAGCTCTCCAGACTCTTTCACTCTTTCCCCCAGGCAGTGCACATGGTTGCAATACAGGTATGGAATCAGGTAATTGGCAAATAGTAATTAGAGAAAGTAAGACAAATGTAATGGATTTCAATTGAATAACCGTTGAAAATAACTCAACTTGAGCACAACGCAAAACCTGAATCTGGGTCAGCAGATGTCAGAAAAATGTCCCACATGCACACAATGTACGAGTATTTTCATTACAAACTCACACTAGTGTAGAGCTGGAAACACCGGTGACGTGGGCTCTCTCCAGAGGACTCTCTTGAATGATGTCATCTCAAGGTGTCCATACATAATTTAGCCTCCTGGCTCACAGCGAGGTCAGGTCTGCAGCGTTGTGCTTAACAACCATTTGTAAAAAAAAAAAAAAAAAAAAGAGGAGAAAAAATGGCTCATGGGTTTTTAATGATGTGCTGCTTTGGTGAGAGCCAAGGTGCTGAGGTAACATGCTGGGCTGGCTTTTCAGTGTGTGTGTGCGTGTGTGTGTGTGTGTGTATGTGTAAACTTTTTAGTTGCTTTGAGTCAACAGTAAGCCGAGGAAACAAACATGTTTCAGCATCTATGCAGTTTTACTAATCTAAGGTCAGACTTGGTAATCTGTTTACTGCGTTTGTGTGCGCGTGAGTCAAACGTTGGGTGTTTCCTGCTGTCATCATGACGGCATCGTCATGTCTTTGAGGGGCAATTTAAGGACAATTAGTGGCTTCAAACTTCCTGCTACCTTCTTTTGTCAGATAATATGAGCACACACTCCATAAGTACCTGTAATTATCCAAATGTCTCTTCTTTCACATAATCTCTCTGGGTTTTTTCTCATTAAAGATAAGACTTGTGGGGCATTTCTGAGTGGATTCTGTAAATGTATATGTTTACTTTAATTTAAAAGATTAGTAAATTATCACTTTTATCATTCTGGCTTTGAGATGGTCACTAAAACCATCTGATGCCACTGCTGGAACACCTTTTAAAACCCTCGCATCAGGATAAATGGGAACAAAGAGAGGTAAAACCCTCTGGGCAGGATAGCTCTCACCTGCAGTTGTCAGGCTTGTTAATGTTACCTTTCATGACTCAGGCCCTCATCCCCGCAGTGCACACATGTCATAACAAGTGAAACTACCTTCTTCCACTAAGAACCATTCGTATTATGGTGACATGGTTTACAAAGATACAGTAGCATGTGGACCTTAAGTGGACCTTGAGTTAAGATATTAAGATTTATGTCAAACTACTATTTCCAAGGTCAAGAATGAACTTTTAATGCTTGACTTATCAGTTTTTGTTTTAATATTTTGTAAGTAAAAAATGTGCTAGAATTTTCAAAAATACTATATGCAGCTAGCTCATCAGCATATCAATACGCCAAAGATCAAAGATCAGGGATGGGAAACTTGATAAAAAGAAGAAAAAGATGGTATAGAGAGAGGAGGAAGGGACAGAAGGGGATAAAAGCACATTAGAGCACAAGAGAAAGAGGTGACTCAGTAGTATGAGGGTGAGCAATTTTTGGGAGGTGCGAGGGATTTTCAGCACATGACAGAAGCTGGAATGACTGTGCAGTCCAGGAATAATTTGACCGGGTTAATGGCCTGGAGGTATGCAACACTTTAAGAAGCCTTTTACCAGCATTAGAGTTTTGATACAGTTATAACATTACTATGAATATGTCAGAGTAAAACAAATAATACAGTCACCCTTTGGACCAATCAGTATTGAGTTATCCAAATAGGAAAAATGTTGTGTCAATACAATGCAAATACACTCTGTGAAGTTGTTCAGTTTCAGGCAAAACTTATGCCAAAGCAGGATTTAGGGTAGTGAGTGATGGCAGTATAAGTACAAGATACACATTTACAATCTGCTGCACTTCCAGTACTTCATGTAATACATCTTGTATGTTTATGTATAATATATTTTAGTGATTATATATTTTGTTGAATGGCCAGCTGCCAGCACAATTCACATCTGGCAATAAAATAACTTGCACAATCAGTTTTACAACTTGACTGGAATACCAACTTGGAAAAGCCTGTATCAAAATCAAATTTTTAGTCATATTTTTAAATTGTTGTTGTATTAACTCAAGTTACCACAAACTAACACAAATTAAGCATTATTCCAGTATAGGAGGTCTTAACGGGAACTTTTGCAGGGGGTTGGGGATTTTTTCCTAACTGCTACACATTTTAGTCAAAATTACAGTAGTAACAAAATATACTGTTTGATTTTCCCATCCAACCCTGTGTTTCTCTTTCTTTGTTTTGAGCTCAATCATGAAAATATATTATAGAGTTTAGACCGTATTTGCTGATGGGAAGCTCCAGGCCTTTGAGCTCCTCATTTGGGAGACACCAGATGTCTTTGGCCTTTGGTGTGGCATTGGAACTTAATGTAGGAGAAGTGGGTGGAGGTTTTTTGGGAAAACGCCTTGTCTCTGCACCACATCAAAGCCTGTGGCAAAGATGTAAACCATGTGAGAACACACCGTCAAAGATAAACTCCAGCATGGGTCATCAATTGTCAGTCCAGATCTGATGCAGGCTTAGAGCTGTTGCTGGTTGTGGTTGTGCAGGCAAACAGTGTGGTTCAGGTTCACATGAGAAAATGTGACAAGTCGTATGAAAGTTGAATGTGTGAAACGTTACTTTTATAAATGGTCCATTTATGGAAAATAGTTCAGTTGTATTTAATTCCCATGAAATTATATTGTATTTTACAACAACCTTTTAATTTAGTTGTTTAAAGCACTTATCAACCTCAAATTGAGATCCAATGCTCCAATAATTCTGATGTTACAACTTCTATAATACATTGGATACATGCTATTGTATATGTTCCCATCTTGTTTACCCCATGATAGATTTGATTTCGTATTAAAAGGCTGAATTACAATTTAAAACAAAATAAATGGAAATGGAAAAAATCCCACAAGTTCATGCTGCCAACTTAAGATCAACTGGGTGACTTTGCTTTTTTTACACTGAACCAAAAAATTGCGGCATTCCAGAAGCAAACACAGCGTGACGTGAAACTCAACAGCATTGGCATCCCGTCCTGCCGGCGGAACAACACTGTCCCCCAGTTTCGACGATCGTACCTTTTATACGGAAGGCGAGGCGGAATAATGAACAGACTGCGTAAAAGGGAAGACCCAGGTTTAAATTCATCACCAAACCCACAAGGAGGAGAGCAGATCGTACTCTCAAAAAACCCACCACCTGAATCTGTGGTATCTCAGCTACACAGGATCAGATGCACTGCGGCTCGAGCTAAGCTGATAGCACGGTTGCATTCTTTACATTAAACTCTTGTCTTGGCTTCAGTTAGAGCTGGTTATTTATTTGCACATATGTACACAATAAGACAGGAAACAGGAAGGGGAATAATAAAATAATAAATACAAAATGCTTTTGAAAAGTCTTAGATGAGAGAGGCAGACACCAGTCCAACATGCTGAGTGCGCTGTGTGTGTGGGAAAGAGCTGAATTCCTCTCAACCCACCTGTCACTTCACCAGTATATGTGATTTCTAGTAAAAGGTCATGAAATTGAGTAGGCGGGTAAAGTGTAAGTGCTGCCACTTAAGTGTGTATGTGTAGTACTGTGGTCAGCCATATCGTCTACCATAAATTAGAGACTGGGTCTGTCAAGGGATGTGCAAAACTGAAAGATGGGAATGTACTGATGGGAAGCAAACTTTATTATTGACTGAGTAGAGATGTCTGAAGATTGTTTTCCATTTTGTATTTGGGGAATAACTTTATCTTACCTTTCCGAGAAGCTGTGCCTTGCTCAATAAGCCCTGGTCGCTGTGGGTTAGATCCTACAGGACAATCTAAACCAGAGTCAATCAACTATTAATCCAAACCGTTAAATCTAAGACCCACGACATGACCTGAAATTAAATGCATACTACTGCTAAAGATTAGCCCGATATACGCATGACGCCAAGGGATTCATTGGAGTTTCGGCGTAGATACCTGTGGGATAGGTTTGGATTTATTGTTCAGCATTGCCTCAATCAACTTGAATGAGGGAGTTGCTGAAATGGGCATTTAAAGCTCTTTCCTGGAGACATCGTGGGTTAAAAATATACGACAAAACTATGATAAAACTTGAATAATTCAGTTATGAATAGGAAGCTAGGGAGACAGGATAGCACATGAAATCACATTAAGTCTTACATTTATTTGACAGTAGTCTGTGTGTAATAAAATGTTATCTTGCCACAGGTAAAGTGGATCAAAGTAGTAGAAGAAGAAAAACGCAAATCTTTATTTTGGATTTACAGGAAAGCCTCCCTCCTGTGCCAGTAGCACATGGAGGCTAAAGACAAACACCTCATCCCTTCAGAACACTACCAAGCCAGAGACGTACCACATCAAACGCATTCTGCAGCCAGCTCGGCTTCCTGATGCTGGTAAACAGGACCAGTCTGGGCCAAGGGCTGCATCATGTGTGTATACCCACACCTGGCTGCCATGTTCACCTGGCGGTCAACATGCAGACTAGTGTGACACAGTGCTGCTCTGGTTCATCAGCTGTGGCCACAGGCAGATTCAATTATTGCAGTTCCCTTAATATAAAAACCTAAGCATCAGAACTGATCAAAGCTATTGTATTTCTAGAAGAGCTATTTCTTTTTGAGCCTCACAACCATGAACGTTATGAGGTGAGGTATTGAGTGAGGAACCCAAACATACATCTTAGTTAGCACATATGCCAGCTCTTTTGCATTTTCTGTGCTCTTGACATGGATCTTGGTGACTTTTAAAGAATACTGTGACAAATTGTTTGAATTATGATAATTCAAGGAGTTGTGAATTTTCGGCTTGGGCTAAGTTGGAGTTTGGGTATTTTCAAGTGCAATGTCATGTAATGTGGTGCAGGGGGAAACAGACTGCCCAAAGAGAAAAGACAAAAAGCACGAAGTCCAAAGAAAAAATAGATCTTTTCATTTTGGGGGAACAAATAACTAAACTATCAATCAAGTCAGGGTTGAATGTCAAATTTAGTGAGTCTTAGGTCTTAGTTTCTTGTCTTTGATGACCTTGAGTGCAGATTATATCACATACTTTGCTTTTCTGCCTTCAGAATAAGGCTTTTCTACTTTTGAACTTTTCATGATAGTGCTTGGCTTCTTGTCAGGGGAAAAAAATAATTGTTCCAAAACAAATTACAGGCTATAATGAAAGAAGCAAAACGCAAGAGATTTCCGATATTTAATTGAACATTTCAGTTAAAAATTCAATTTTCAATTTTAAAAGTTGTAAACAAACCTCTCAGCATCTACAGAAATACTTTCTTACTATTTTTATTATTATTTAAAGAACGAAGTCCTCATTTTAAAGTGAACTCCAGGGGAATTAAAAACAAAAGTCATAATGCACAAGTGATGTAGGTAGAGAGAAAAGAGGAAGGAGAAAGGAGGATGAGAGTTTGATGGGGGGAGGTGTCTGATTCATCCACTCCCATAGGCTATTTATTTCGGTTGGATGGAACAGCAAAATCCATGAGGGAAGTTTGGATGGCTCTGCAGGATGACGTAAAAGGGATGTCTGTGTTCGGGAGGGTGATGGAGGGGGAGTCACAAACACAAGTAGGCCAATGCCTTGAAATTAGGGACACCAAAAGATATAAAACTCCAGGAATTACCAGCAGCATTTATGACCTCATATCTACTTATCTCACCGGAAGCACTCTACATACACAGTATATTTATTTAATTTACTGTACTGATGCTGATTAAAACTGATTTGGATGTTGTTCTTTAGGAAGTGTCTGTAAAGTTTGTGTGGCCCAGAATCACAGTAGTTGGTTATTTACATGTTTATGTCATTTATTTTTATTGATTCTGCCTTCAGAGATGCATACAAATAGTAAAAAACTTGTTGTCCTTCCTTTCCTTGCAAAAACGTACTTACTTTACACTGTATCCACACACATACAACTACAACCATATTTTTACATTAATTTACTGCCTTCGTTCACAACTCTTCCCCGCAGTCATGTGTTCCCGTGTGATGGCCCATTTCTAAATGGGTCTTTACTCTGCACTTCCTGTTCATGTGGGACAGGGACTGAACTCGCTGCACTCAGGGACGCAGTTAGTTGCACACACAGTTTTGACTCACACACACTTCCTCCATACTATTTCCATTTTATTCAGTTGTTTCCTTGTGAAGCACTTTAACATTTTTAGTTTGAAAGGCATTATTAGAACTTATTTCAATTAAAAGGCATGCTTTTTTCAAATATGCAGTAGCAGCCTACTTTCCATGACCTGTAGACAGACCTTGATGTGTAAAATCTATGGAGTTTGCCTTTAAGAAACTAAACACTAATTAGACAGTCTAATAGACACATTTCCTTATTGCTGTCAAGGACCATGTGAATCGGGCACCTTGTGTCAGTTTGGCTTTAGACCTGCCAATGTTTGCCTATGAGGTAACAAATGGTGTTAGTGTGTCTGTAGGACTGGATTTTGAGGAGGACACAGTGGGAGGCTTACAAAACGTTGTTTTTGTGGGCGCTCGCTGACAAGCAATAGGAAGGATTCTCAGACTGAATTATGCAAGACGTTAGTCATCATGGCATGATTCATCTCTTGTCTCTCTCTTTTATGATCTTGTTCCTCTCCTCACTCTTGAATTCCCTTTCTGTTTCATATTTCTTTTCAGAGGGGTGACAGGAGGTGACATGGAATGAGACAATGGCCACTTTTTTTTTTTTTTTACTGTAGGCGGAAAAGATTTTATTCTGGGTGATCAAAGATCAAGCAATAAGCAAGAGGAGTTAATAAGTCAGAAGTGTGTTTTGAAGTTGCATCCAAGTTTCAAGGATGCCATTAATACAGAGAATGGAAGCGTAACTCATAGTGCTCGGTGATGCCAAATGTAAACCATATGATTACATGTATCTAAATCATGGTAAATAAATAAAAAATGTTTTTATCCGCTGACACCATATTCCATTCTCCATTTCTATGATCTTTAAAGCTGCCAGTTGCCTGGTTCCAGACCTCTAAATCAACACCCACATTTCTAATTTTACCAGTGATTCAAAAAGGTCTTCTGTTGCTCTCTGTTGCTGTTATCCCTGGTTGGAGAAACTGAGCCAATCAAAGCCTTTGCGGGTGGGACTAACTAAAATTGATGACATTATCAAGGTGTCAAAGTCAGATGTAGCAAAAAATCAACTGTTTAATTACTGTTCCAAAGTACTGCTTAGGATATATAATAGTTAAGGAACTGCATGTACAGCAGTGAACTACAGATTAAGATTAATTAAACACGATGAAACTGTTTTAAAGCAAGTTTTCTCTCGCTGTATGTATCTGCACATATTCAGTTGCTGGACAATTGTTCAGCCAATGCACTGTCAACATACACATATACAGTATTTGTGTGTGCTGAATCTGAATTTACCTGGGTATGTGTTTGTGTGACACTGTCAGACTCAATTTGCTGTTGTTTTGCTGCGCTCCTTCTGTCCCAACCCACCCATTTTTCCTCAAGTTATCGCGACAAAGTTAAATGCTTGTTTCTTTGAAAACAAGTAGGACAACAATAGCCATACAAAAGAGTTAACTAGTTTTCAAACCAGCCTGTATTGTGGCTTTTGCCCACCTCCTATCCTTTGTTTTATTTTATAAAAAATACTACAACAAAGTCAGATGTGTCCAGTGGTTTCCATACTGCCATCGTAACGTTTTCCTGCATCCTTCCTTCTTTGTCTCTTTTCAGTATACTCCCCCTACTGTGAAAAGCAGAATGATGCACATTGTGTCCATGCTTAGTTGTCTGTAGCTGTTTGTACACTGTTCCCACTCGCTTAGTTTCTCTGCAGTTTCAGTCTTACTGTATGCCATCTCATGTGAATGCCCAAGTGCAGAGCTCCTGCACCTTTTGCTGTGTTTCTTTTCCCCTGAATACAATGCTGTGCCACCATGCACTTTGCAGTTGTCCTTGTGTAAGGTAAATTCCTTTGTGCTTTTTGTTCTGGGGAAATACAATAAGTCAAATCAATAATACTTTCTATAGTACTATAGATCTGGACAGGGCACACACTATATATGGCTCTTTGTTTCAGTCAAAATGTTGGGACTTACAGTTATTTTTTAAATTTTTTTTTTTATGATGAAGCGCAGTGCACCAGCATTACTACGACATCGTCCTTGCTGTATGCACCACTTATCCCCTGCAGCTCTGTAACCACTGTGACATCACCTATTTCCATCATCATCATCAAACCACATAAATCACATACTGATAGTGATGCTAAAGTGATCGGTCCAGCAGTAAGGATAAAGGATGGGATTAGTGCAGGCGGCTGTAATGGTCGCTCGTCTATTTTTCTTTGTCCATTTTTCCTCCATCTCCACCCTCCTTCACCTGACCTCACCTCCTGCTTCCTTTCTCCTCCCTCCCTGCCTTCTTTATCCCCTCTCCCTTGCTTACGTAACAGGGAGATCACGGCTGTCCACTGGGCCAACGGGCGATCTGAATGAAGAGGAAATTATGAATGAATAAGCAGCCATTCTTAATCCTGTCTCTCTCTCCCCACTGCCTTCACATCCTCTGTCGCAGGCTCTCTCTCTAGCTCTCTGTGTCTCCCTTCAACATTTTTTGCTCCTCTGCCATGCGCTTTCTCTTCTGGCATTACCTCTTTTCCTTCCTCTCTTTTTTCCGTTTTTCTTTCATTTCTTCCTCTGTCCTCCACTTCTCACCCATCAGCTCAGCATTACAGCATCATGGGGGCTGTTGCCGTGCAGATTAAGTGCTGTAATCCGGAAGCGCAGGGATGCAGTGTGTGCATGTGAGTGTTTGTGTGTGAGTACATGCACGATTGTCTGCAGAGGAACGGATGTTTCTGGTTGCCTTATAACATGGCAACAGCAGTGGTTTATGACCGCTCTGCTCCATCACACACCCCGTTTCCATCATCATCAGCACCGCCATCATTATCATCATCGCTCCTTCTTTCGAGTTTTTTTTTTGGGGGGGGGGGGGGGGGGGGGGCACAGCACAGCTGAGCCAATGGTGAGGTCATGGGATGGTTTTCTCATTCAGGAAAACAGCAGCTGGATGAAAGATGGGGGAGGGAGCCTGAGCTGGAGGGAGAAGCATGCCGTCATCGGAGGAAATATCATTCAGAAAAACTGGCTTCGACAGAGAGAGTGCATAAGAGAAAGGGAGGGAAAGGGAGGGGTATAAGGATGGTTTTATAGGAACAACTAGCTTTACATCAGTGTAATAGCGCAGTGGACTGGAATAGAGGGAGGGTAAAAGATAGACAGAGACATTGATATAAAGAACGAGGAAGGATTTTCAGCTAGAAATTATATAAGCAGAAGAAGAACAGAAGATAAAAAGAGATGTAATGTACAAAAGAGAAAGCAGTGGATTATAAAAGAATCAGATAAAAACATTACTGGGCGGGCGCAGACAACATGCTGACCAACGGTACAATACATTTGTAATCATGGTGGTTTGGAGATATGCCTTGCTTTGATGCAGTGAACTGAAGAGAGAGAGACTAAAACTGAGAGAGCAAGACAGAGTGAGAAGAGCTCTGCATGTGCTGTGATGAAAGGGACAGGGTGAGATGACAGGTTTTTGTTCTCCAAAGATGCTTTGTTATGAAAAACACAGACAGAGGATGAGAAATGACAGGAAACAGTTTTGTTGAAGATTTAGAGGCCAACTTTGTCTTATTCCAACTGCAGCCTTGGAACATAACCTGGTTCACTAGTATTAATATTAATAGTGTGGTAAACTCTGTATGTCGATAAAGACATACATACATACATAAAGCATAAAACAGTTGTTTATTGCAGATTCCTGCTTTTAGCTGCCTTTAGCAAACAATATTTCCCACAGGACTTAAACCGCAGCTTGTGCAGGCTGTAACAAGACCAAAGGCTTAAATGTGTTTCAAGCATTAGAGATTACAGCTAAAAGGTTGTGAAGATGACGTTAGAAGAGAGCCTTGGTGGATATCATGGGTAAAGGGAAAACCAACAGTCACTATGACGTACTGTGTTGTTTTCATTTTTGAATGCTAAAGTAATCATTTTTTAACTTTGTGAAAATCTCACAAGATTCAAATTCTGATTCTAACATCAAGTTCTACAGTAAATACTCGTTAGAAAACCACAGGAGCACGTTTTACTTTTTTCAGAACATTGATTCACAGAGGCTCGTGAGCAGCAAGCCCGAGGTCATCCCCAATGTCTGTAATACAGACATAGGGTAATGCTTTTTGGCTATTTTTTCGTAACAGTACTGCAGTTGACCACCTGGACAAATTTCCAGCAAGACTGACTACCACACTGTATCCAGCTCACAATAACAAACACAACACTGGCAACAGCGTATCGTACATTACAAGTACTAGTTAGGCACAAGAATCCAGCTCATTCCCATGACGTCATGTTAATGGCCCTGTTGCCTTTTGACAATGTGACTTTAATTTCCATTTTGAGATGTGAAACAATGTTACAAGCCCTGTTTTCCAACATGGCCTTTTGGTGCCACCCTCAGGCGAAATTGCCATTCATTGGTTTCTGGTATGTAATGAGCATTACAGCATATAACTGTACCAGAAGCCTTTTATCTTATTACTCAGACTGTAGCCAATATGAGTTTTAACTATAGGAAAGTGTTTTGGTTCATTCTTATAAAAGTTGACCTAGGGCATACATTGTTGTATGCAGGTTAAAGGACAAACATCATGACTTAATTATTTTGCATAAAATAATTGGATATACATTTAACAAATTTCTTTATATTTTTTTTATATTTCTTTATTGTAAATGTTTCTATTTTATATTTATGGTTCATATATCCATATACAATTCTATGACTTTTGCCAAACTTGTTTTTTTCTAGTTCTTTTCTCTTATTTTGTTTATTCTTTTGCATCAAAATACGAGGGCAAGCCAAGGTATGCAAAACCTACTTGACAATAAACCTGATTCTTATTTCAATTGAATAAAAATAAAAAATGTAAATGGAATTGAGTACATAGTGCATAGCTATTGCCCACATATCAGAAAGTTGAGGCTACAATTTTTCTTTTGCATTACAAGTACATTAGTCATATTATCCATGTCTTTCTTTAATGCCTCTGAAATTTACTCCAACGTGCTCCATTCATTCAGTCCAGAGTAGTAGCCAATGTAAATGTCTAAATGCCTAAAACAACAATGCAAACTAGGTCAGATAACTCACTGAGACCTGAGGCCATTTGTGTTGACCAGTGCTCACACACACACAGTTATCTGTCACAGTTCAGTTACAACCCTAGGTCAGAGCAGGAGTCAGGAAGTGCATGTGTGTGTGTGTGTGTCAGTGTTGGGGTTAAATTGATTGTTCCTCATGGTCCATGTACATCAATATTGAGTTTGTGTGCTTGAACATAAACAAAAAACACCAGAAATTTGCAAAACAGTGAGTGAGCGACCTGATTTACTTTAGATCGGTAACGTGAGGAGTAACTGTTTCGTGTTTGTGTATTGTAGAGAGAGTTCACCTTTCTGTTGGCTTTTTGGCTTCCCATTAAATATCACTACAGATAAAAGTGTGATTGAGTGTTTGTGGTGCATGTGTGTGTGTATACGTGTGTGAGTGAATGAGAATAATCTGTGGACTAATGGAAAGCCAGCCAAAGAAAAGGAACACACATACATGCACATCCTCAATACCAATAGTCACACACACACACACACGCACACATACTAACCCACAGGGCCACCATCACCTGATGTACTCCCGGTGGCGGTGGAAAATAAGAGCACTGTTAACCGATACAAACATACAAGCAACACACACACAGTCACATGTGCATTTTCAAACATACATGCCCTAATTTTTGCTAAATGCTGAACCATTAGAGGACTACCCTTGCCTGAAATGTTCATAAGCAGCATTTCATTGTTGTGTCCCTCCATTTGCTTTAATGTGCACAGTCCTAAGCATGTGTCTTCAATCTGGTGTTATTCGGTGTAACGGTAAATGTATTCATCCCACACTGTACTGTATAGGATGTTTGGTTTGTGACTTTTGCTGGTTTAGTGCAGCTTTAAGTTCAACACACGTCGGCGGAGTCAGGTAGCATTGCGTCGTTTGACCTGCGTCAACTGCCGATCTTGGGAGTGAATGTAATAAAATCGCACATCTATGCTAGGAAATAGGGAAGTGGCATATCCCAATGAGTTGACGTGCTTCAATTCAAAATGAAGCACATCAAAGCGCCTTTTCAAAACACCAATTCATTCAACTGTCCACCAGACTATTACAGATCAGGAAACCACCAGGCTTTAAACAGGCCATGACAATAAAAAAACAGGTGGCAACTTTGTGAAACACTAAAAATATCTCTGTTCGATGATATCTCTCAAGCTCTCAAACTCTCCAGTCATTTGTGCCACCGCTGCAGTCACCACACTAGGGACAAAGTGATAGACCACTGTTATGAATGGTTTCATTCTTCCAGGATCTACATGGTCTAAATCCAGTGGTCTCATTGTAGGATTACCTCCTGCACTGCTGTGAGATGTAATGACCTCAAGGGGTTATGGCTACTGATCAGGATTTACCATGTTCATCCTGTGAATGCACCTTTGTATGAATGGGGTGTGTGTATTCACTGAAAGGGATTACAGGGGGACCTAAACAAACGGGGAATTTGTGTACACTGCGATACTCTTTTTAAGTACTGCTGGAAACGTTGCTGACATGGGTAAATTAACTGTACTCAAATCAGTCAGTATATATATTACGTTTATGTCCCACAAAGGAAATGCATAAGTTAAAGAGACAAATAGGAGCTAAAATTAATTTAAACAGAGGTCCTTTGAAAACAAAAATACAGTGACGTGCATTCATTTCTTGCATGCAGATGTCGAGTTCATGTCATTTCAAAGTTGCCATTGAGTTCAAGTCTGTGAGGGCTGAAAGTTGTCCCTCTGTGAAATCGCCAATTGCTTGAGGGCTCCCTTTCAAAACATTTTGAACCCCCTCCGGCCACTTTAGTAAGTCTACAATGCTGCAGACTTTGCTCACATTAAGATCCCACAACGAGGAGATGGGAGGAAATTAATAAATAAAAATAACATATATGCTGGCAAGAACAAGCTACAATGATTTGTTTTCATTTGATTTCTAAAAGCATTATCAGCTGTATCCAGAAGTTAAGGAAAACATTCAAGATTAGTGATAGTTTGTAAGTGTAAGTTTGTATCTCGACTGCTTCAGCGCTTCCTTTTTCTTAAACCTGGTACCAAATTGTTCAGATGTGATGCTCAACTGTTTGTTTCTCATCAGCAGAGTTTTTGTGTTTTCCTGTGTGTGTCACATTCTTGCTTGGATATACAGCCATCTTGTGGACAAAAGCGTTCACAGCTCTTTAAGTATTCTCAGATTTCTATGATTGTGTCTAATAGCAAATATACCTCATGCTGAAAAGCTACTTCAGAGAAAATCAGTTTAATTCAGTTAATCCATTTAATTCAACATTGAATTGTGAGAAATTGTAGTTTTGATTTAAATCACACAAATACCTTTACAATACAGTATATGGACTCTGGGTGATGGAGACAATGTGAATGCTTCCTTTGGCTTAATTATATTATAATAGAATTTTAATGATGCACTCGATGAAAGTTGTGTCTGATAGTGGAATCAATATTGTTTCTATGGAAGAACGTATCAAATGGTACTTTTGATCTGTTATTAAATTAAATGTCCTGACTGTGGTTTAGAATTTTTTTCCACTATATGCTCTTTAAAAGTAAGTAGTTCTTTAATATATCTACGCAAACCTCTCTGAGGTTGCATGGTAGAAAAAAACTCAATGGGGTAATCTGCGTGAACGGATTTGTAAACCGTGCCCTCTATTCACAATTGACAATTTGCACAGATATGTACAGTGTAGAACAAACTGACACCTGTAACAATGCAGGAACACACATAAAATGTGACTAATATCCATTAATGTATTGCCTCAGTGCATGTGAGGGGAGTTCCCAACCAACATACCTCATGTAACAGCAATCACATGCAATGACACTCAACATATCATATGAATGCTGGTCATTATTTAAACTCTCTGCATAACTACATTACAGCATGTTAGCCTGAATAAGTTAGCCCACATTTGAAAAACAGGGCCCTGCTGTCTATGACTGCAATTGTTTTTCCCTACAGGTGTAGCATATAAAAGGACTTTTTCATTAAGTATGACATTACAGTACATCAAAGTTTCTCTTCTCAAGTCAACCTTAAACACAGTATTTCTGTCACGATGCTTCCATGGGATGCTATTATAACTATTCAAATTTCGCAGTTAACTTTCCTCTGACCCTTTCTTTTTAAGATCAGCACAGGAGCGCGTGTATAATGATGGCGTCATTAGAAGATAGGCCTAATTAGTGCTGCTTGAAACACAGGGGATCTGTTTGTAGCCTAGTATGGAGCCAAAACAGTGACTTTGAATCCGGACATTGAAAATAAAAGTTTCACTGAAATTTTTATTTGGATTTGTTTTGTGCCCAAAAATACCTTTTTCGTAGACTTAAATTGAGAAAGAGACATCTTTAACTGTAATTCTTTTTTAAAGTACATCAACTTCCCAGTTCAAACGCTTTATAAAAGCCCTTATTTAAATCATTAGGTCCTAAAAGTTGTAAAATTCACTAATAGCCGAATCCAGAGTTATTTTCCAGTTATACTGGCTGTAACTCACCACTTTTATTAACTTGTATTACATCCCTGGGCTGTATGTTGTAAAGGCTGAACCATGGATGTATTTAAATCTTTCCCAAACAACCAACAGGATACTGTGATTGTGTGTGTGTGAGTTGCTAAGGGAAGTTAAAGTAATGCAAATTTCGACGTGTTCTCACCTACTGGAAATAATCTGGTTTAGGCGAGGGGAGCAGGAGGCAGGACATCACACAAAGAGGAGGCTGCGGTCGTAATTCAGCTTTTTTTTTTTTTTTAGATTTTCACCACAAATAAAATGGGTTTTATTCTACAAGAAACCACAGGAAGTCCTCTTTCTCATTAGTGTTAGCTTCACAGCGGATCATTCAGGCCCAGTCAAAACAATGCAGCATAGCTGGCTGCTTTTATTCAGCGCCAGCTGCATGTGTAAAATATAGTGGCTGTGGATGGGAGGAGAGTTGACTGCTGGAAGCCATCAATACGCCCCATGGCTTACTGTGATGACATGATAATGACCTGCTCTGTTCACACATGGGCTCAATTGGACATTACACATACTAGGGAGTTGGCTGAGTAAAGTCTGTTTAATGTCCGGTGCAACTGATTCTGACATTTGCGCTCTCACATACAACTCCTCTGGGTAAAGTGAAAATGTCTTCAGTTAACATAAAAAAACACTGAAAGATTGCTAGAGCATTACACCACACACAAAATAAGTATGGCAAGTGTGTTTATTTTCTACAAAAATAAAGAGTAGATGAAGGGATTTTTTTCCTATGTAACTGTAGAGAAAGTAATGAAATGAACCAATCTGACGCTGCAGCAGAGAGTATTTTTACTTTATCAGAAGCTCTGTGCAGGAGCTCAGGTAAGATTTGATCAGTCTAGAAGTTCATGGATCATATAGCCTGGTGATAAGTTTGCGACTAAACGTAATGGTGTAGTCATGTTATTATTCAAGATTACGTTTGTTCACTTCTGCTCCGAACAGGGTTTGAGAATCATTTCTTTCTCAGTGAAACAACCCATTGCAAACCATAGTCTGAGTTGATTTATCTACACTGGCTGAAGCAACCCACAGTGATGGTCCTGTTTTTCTCAATGTCACCTCTTCAGAAATGCAGTTAATTTATCACATTCTTCAAATGGGCACACCCCAGAGATACATCGACTCGTTTTGTTTGTATGATACATCAACTGTCAGTGTGTTGCACTTTATCCACTGATTTGAATCAACACACATTAAGAGCTCAGTACATCAGCAGTTCTCTGAAAAACCTTTTTATTGGCATGGCTGGTTTCAGTTTAGTTTCAAAATAATATATGAACATAAATGTATGGAGATATTTTTAAAATAAATTAAAATGTTGAGGGCATTTTTACCTTTATTAAAGAACACAAATAGTGATATGACAAGAATAAAGGGGGAAGGAGACTCAAAAAAGGTCCCCAGCCAGACTTGTGATTTGTGATCGTCTTAACCCCTACGTCACGGCCCAATGTGTGCAGACATTAAGTCAGACGTCGAGTAATTTTTTATTGAGTAGTCAGACTGGGTCCAAATCAGTCAGTCTAATCAGGTGTTCCATGCTATTGCCTTGGGTCTGATGTCCAGGGGGGGTCCGAGCGGACTCATGATGAGCTCCAGCTTTGATCATGTGCTGCATTAAACTATAGAGGAAAAAAAAGAAAAATTTCATGCGAGACAAAGAGTATGAATTGTGAATTGCAGGGAAAAATAACATGTTACGACTCTTTAACATGCTGGTCACGTGATTTGTGGAAAATCATACTGTTGCCAGTGTTGTATTGTGGTCTGATTGGATTGACTGGAACAGCAACTACTTGGTTAGTGTTTGGGATAAACCTGCTTGGTTAAGGTTTAGGAAGGACTGTCCTCATTAAAAACTGTTGGGAGGAGACGAGACTATTACCCATGTCAGATGCTTTGTACACACATCATCAACCCTGACCTTCTTTTGATTTTGATTTGAGGTCAGTAAGACATGGGTCAGCCGCTACAGTGTGAGAACTGTTTGGAGTGTCACAGTGTCACAAGGGTCCATGTTTCATCAAAACTCTGATCAATGGACGTCTACCGAGGTGTTTCATTAGTGACTGTCTACCAAATCAGTCTGATTGTTAGAAGTGGTTGGTAACATATTACATATTCTGTAGCTTTGTTACCAGCTTCTCTAAATTCAAGTATCTGAAATAGTTTTAATATTAAATATATTGTATGTACAGTATCTGGCACTCCTCAGCTTTTTAAGAGTCCAATATTGACTGACTGTGCTTTCATTTAATGAAGTTACAAAATAAAACCAGAGTTAACTTTCTCAGGATGGAAGCATTCCAGCGTCTTTGGTCTTATCATGTGAAAGACTCACCACGACATTGTCATGAACTGTGAGAGGCTGAAGGTACAAAGAATCTTTTCAGTACAAGTAGTACCATGTCAAATCCCATCAGACACCTGCTGTACTGAATTTCAACAGCAACTTTGTGAAAAAAAAAATGGATGGAGAAAAATGAATTAAGTATTAGAGACATGTGAAACTCATCAAGGATGGATGAATAAGAAGAACTGATATTTCTGTGGTGTCTTGTGAAAACAGACATGAATGACTATTTTGCACGTGAACAGAAAAGACGTAGCGTAAAACATTATTTACAGTTTCAAAGACCTTGGGAAATACAGACCATGACCAAAGGGCCTCTCTGTGGTGCTGATGTGTAGGTACATTAACAAAAGTCATAAATAAGAAAATCAAAGGTTGGCTGTTCTAAGCAGAACATCAAACACCTTAAATGTTCACCAAGTTGGCTCAGAGATTCATCCTCACACCAGGCAGCATTTCTAAAGTGAACAATCGCAAACTGTTGTATCTCCTTTGACTCAGCTCTGCGTGTTGCAGTGAAACACAATATACACAAGTCTCAGTGGTGCACCAAACCCATAAGAACTGTTTCTGCTTTAATCAAAACAGCTGCTGTGTCTTCTTGTAAAGCAAGTACACACTTTTCTCGGCTCTTTTGTAAGATTGAGAGTCAATATCTAATAATTTTAAACATTAAAAGCTAAAGGAGAAAAAGATTTTGTGTCCAAAATCTGACTGGGTGACAAGATTGGTTAGACACTTTTTATCAAACATCATATAGTAAAAGGGTAAACCTTTAAATATATGAAGACTTTGCCCTTATAAGAACTAGCAAAACACTTAACATGAAAGTATGTTTGATGTAAAATGTGAAAGCAGACTCTGGAGAATCTGGAGGGTTGGCAAGTAGTTCCATCTACAAAAAGGAACATTGTATGAAATGTAAATAAAGGAGTAAAACACGTTCAAAGACAGGGGATCGCATTGGATAAATTTGTCCAGATAACATTTTTTTTATTAAATTATTTGTTAAACTAGAGAGCCAGCCCAGAAATAGAAGACAGGGACAAGTTTTAGCTGAACTATTATGTTTGGATTTCTCATATTTTTCTTACTGATTGTGTCAGAGGTCCTTTTATACATATTTAGTGATTAGACTACAAAGACAATTCATCTTCTGACATCTTGGCAGCTAAATTAAGTTATTAACCAATGAGCTATGATAAATGGCAATGCATGATGCACTATTGCAGCCTAATTCATCGGTCTGTCCAGCCTGTCTGCTGGACTTTAACTAGCCTAAATGATTTGTTGCAATAAAGCTCTTACTTGCATGGCTGTTTAGATGTAAGTAAAGTTAAACTGTTGGAACTATCCATCAAATTCATGCAAGATAATGTATAAGCGCGACCCTCTCATCCAAATAACGTCAATTCTGGCTAAAAAAAAAAACAAGATGGCGACGTCCAAAACGCCAAACTCACGGCTTCAAAATGGCCGTCCACAAACCAATGGGTGACGTCACGGAAGTTATGTCCGCTTCTTTTATACAGTCTATGGTGTTTCACTGAGTAAGGCAACTTCAGACTAAAAAAGTGGTAAGGAATTTGACAACCATCTGAATATCAGGCTGCATTTCTCACGGAAACAGAATTGACAGTTCTGAATTTGTCACCTTGAGGCCTTCAGTTGGTATCAAGCTTGACAAAGTAAAAAGGGACAACATACGAGAGAATTTTAACTTTCACCCAACTAAGTAACCAGCCCAGGTGTTTGAACTCTCCGTATTAACTCTGACCCATAATTATCCAGCGCAAGCATAACATAACTACTACATTCAACATTGTTTTCTTCCTCGTGCTCCAATCTCCTGGGCAATTTTCTCCGTTAAGTCTGTTCAAATCTCTCACATTGTGACATGTGAGCTTATGATTCCCTACAAATTTACATTTTCCAATTACCAAGCTTAGAAAAGCATCAGCCCTCAGCTGCTCCTGGCCCATCTTCTCAATGACTGGCCCTCTCATGACAAGTCTCTCAAACATGCCATGACGGAGAAGTGAATTGATTTCTCATTCAATTAGCAAGAAGAATTGGTTACCATTTGGCATGTAGTGATGTTAAACATAGTATTCATGTTAGTTTTCACATACCCAGAGCGTGTTCAATTCATTAGCATGCCTGGTAATACTAACGGGGGAAATATAAGGGCTTTTGGATCAGATGAGGTGAGTGTGAAGACTGAATTAAAGGTTTAAAAATGGTTAACATCAAACCTTTATACAAAATGTTCAGTAGTTGTAATGTGAGGGGACAAGACTTCAGGCTCTATTAGTTGTATTTTGCAAACTGACTATAAAATTGATGATCAGGCAAACTAGGTGCACACTAAGTTTTTTTTTTTTTTCATTATTGGTACAACTTGAAACAGTGGACTTAAACTTTTTATTTCCAATGAGTTTTAAAATCAAGAAAAAACTAAAGATTTGTTAAATTAGTCAATTTTTCTTATTTTTAAAGCCTCTTTATAGGCTACAGTATCATTAAAGTATTTAAGTATAATTAATGGCCCTGTTTTCAAGTTAAACTACCTGTATTAGTACTTGTTTTGAGAAATTGAATTACAGCCAGCCAGCCCTACCATTTTACCATCTCCCTGTTTGTGTGTGTGAATAAGAATGCAAACAAACACTTTAAAATATTCTCAGATGATCCTCAGATGAAGAGGATCAGAAATGACTGCTCTATAATGTGGTTTCATTTTTAATTTATTTTATTTTTTCATTTTTTTAAATTTAGCATTTTATTTTACTTTAGTATTAAATATTGATGACCAACCTAACTAATTTACTCAGAAAAGTTTTAACAAAATCCACAGAAAAATAAAAATTGAGCATTGGGTCAATACTCAAGTTGCAGCTTAATCGAATAAAGATCATTTTAGATGTTTATTCTCACCAACGGACATTTTCTTTTGCCTTTAGACAGTTACAACAAGACCTTTCAACAGATGTATTATTGCACTTCAATATAATCACTAAAATCTAAAGTGACAATGAAGGCCAGTAAGCCATTAATGAGTCATTAATAAAGTGTCCCATATTTCTCATCAAGTCATCAAGTCTGCAGTTTTAAATCATTAAAAAGGGTCCTTCTTATACGCATTTCATACAAATACATGCAATACGATGAGCATCACTGACGATGAAAAAGAAACCATCTACTATAAATAATGTTTGTTGTACAAATCTGCAACGTAAAATATGTTGTAAGAAAAAACATAATGCTGCCCAGCTTATGTTTTTTATCAGTATCACGAGGAAACATTATTAATGGATGCATATGCCAAGACTCCAAATATTGATATCCGCTCGTAGCAACAGAAGCATTATAAACGTTTTAGGGAAAGATTATAGTCTTGGTTTAATATTGAAAAAGTCAATAGTGACACAAAGCACAGCTTTACTCCATTAACATGAAATCAAAAGTCATGTCAAAGTCCTGCACTTTGTACACTGACCATCCAGCTCCCTACTGCTGGTGTGCTGTACAAATGTCTTCTTTCACTTCAAAAGTTGCTGTTAAGTTTCCCATCAAAACATAATTGGCAACACAAATAAGTTGTATCCTGCATGTGGTTTTAAGCAATAAAACACTTTGGTCAAGGTTAGTGAAGGTGATGGTCTTGGGAAAATATTAAATAAAATAAACTGGTCCTGTCGTTCTTCAAGTCACTTTTGGCTTTTTCAATATTTAACCAAAACCAAACACAAGTAAACAGAGTCAGAGCACATTTTATGAAGCGGCTATACAATAGAGAGGCTATTGTAGGAATTATGTCAGTGAACATTTTGTTGATACAGTCAGTATCAACATTGGTAAAAGTTCATTAACAACACTTCCCCATTATGTTGATAAAAATTAGGCAGCCTTGCATTTTGGGAATGTTGCAAATAAGTAGAGCTTTATTGTAATTTCTGGGAGACAAGTTGAGAAAAAAACAACTAATTAAAGACGCATAAAAGTAACTGCGACTTAATAACAAGAATTACTGGCGGTAGGGAATATAAAATAAAAGATCCGAGGAAAAAGCAAATTGGAAAAGTTATATCAATATCAAATATACAGAAGGCTGGAGGTGAATGAACTGAATGCAGCATCACTCTAGGATTTAGTCCTAGAGCGGGGCACGGTTAAGATGAGTAAATGTGAGTCAGTGGGACACTGAAACTAATGGCAATGTCAGCCTACTTGAATGTCAAGTATCATAAAGTGACATGTGATAATACACGGTGTCCATTGTAGTAGAGATGAATTGTATATTAAAAAACTGGTGAAACAGCCGAGAATAACACCAGAGGTTGATCCACTGAAACCCGACACAATGACACGTAATCCCAAAGTTTCTTCACTCCAAACTTTTAATAAGAGAAGACCATCTTAATGAGTATGACAAATCAAAGATTCATGTGACAAACATGCTTGTCTCCTCTCACAGGATCCATCGTCACACAACATCAGGCACATGACTATAAGTTAGAGTAACTAAGCTTAGCAGCAGACCAGAAACCTTTCAGAGCTGGAGAGCAGATTGAAAATCAACAGAGCAACTTTCTTCTTGACTGTGATACTCAGTTTCCCTGGTGATGTGAGGCGGTCGCTCGAGTTGCCCTCTTAGGTCCGCGGTCAGTCAGAGTTTTTTCCCCACCGTGTGTGTGTGTGTGTGTGTGTGTGTTTGGGTATCTGTGTGGAGTCCACTTCGATACTACACACCACCTCGCCTCATTTAGCAGAATGCATTTCACCACAGAGGAGAAAATAGAGCTCGGACTCAAGGAACAGGGGACAGTCAATCCTGCATTTGGGGTAAGTGTAGTGTCATCTTAATTATCTCTTAATTCACCGCTTTGGCTTTGTGACACCAACAAAATCAAAGTGTTAAACACTTTGTGAGGATGTGAGATAAAACACGGGCAATTGTTGTTAATATGAATAATTCTGAGTTTAAGTTAAGTAAGTTTCATTTGTATCATGTACTTACACAACAGGAGAAAGACAAATACAGTGCTATTTTTCTTACATTACAGCAGTAAGAGCTGAGTGTAAGCCACTGTGGAATGTGAAAAGCATGCACACTTAGTAGTTTGTGGCAAAGATCAGTGTTGTGTGAGGTCGATACGGATCAAAGAGCTAAAGCTTGCAATGCTCTCATAATGTAAAATGTCGACCAAGAAACAGAAATGGAACAAAAGGTATGGATGCAGGGGCCTGTAGTTTGTTTTGTATGTGTGTGGATGGTTAAAAAGGTCTGGCTGCATGGGGTGTGCAAGTGTACACAGCTGAGCCCAGGGTGGATGTTTCCCCTTTTTTCTCCTCTTCCCAATTAACTGAAGAATTTAAAAAAATGGGAAATCCAAACAAACTGCAGATGGGTGAACACAGCCTGTCAACATCTGCAAATAATACAGGCAAAGGCACAGGGCCTCATTTATTATTATTATCCTTGTATTGTATACTACCTGACACTCCTATTCAAAAGGCCCAACAAGAGACTTCCACCATACAATGAATCCAGAGATGTGGAATGTGGGTTTCTATAGTCAATAAATCAATCGGGCTTACTGACTTTGTCAACCGGATTAAGTTTTCATTTTTCATTTTTAACTTTGATCATGTAAATATATTTCACAACATCTTTTTTTGTACTTTGAGTCCTGCTTTTTTTCTTCTTTAAATTAGTTTGACTCACACTTCAGTATGTTGTCCATAAGATTAATCTAAAACTCAGTCTGTTACTTGGAGTAGCTGGGTCTTTTTAGGCCACTTTTGGGAAAAAGCCCCCTAAATTAAAGAAGTGAAGCCTACAGTATATTTACATTTAAGATCTTTTTCTTTCATTATAACAGTTGTGTATGCTAAAAAAAAGGCTTAAGATTTTCAAGAAAAAAAAATGGTAATGAGGTAATGTCACTTCACTCTTTAGCAGATACATTATGTTGTATTTCAAATTAATATTTTTAGATATTAATATTTTTTTTCTCTGCAGTATTTATAGGACTTCTTTAAGCTTATAATAGTAAATAACTGATTCAAACCATAATAAGATAATGTCTTTCAGATGCGTATATTTGACAATTTGCTAACTTAAGATTAATTAATTAATTATTACTTAATTACTTATTAAAATGGACTGATTTCTTATTTGCCTGTCTGGTAATGAAGCCCATAGTATACTCTCCTTGTTCATCGTGCAAACAGATGCCTGGGTTGTAATTTGAATACTTTTACACAGTAAAAGTACACCTGGTACACCTGCAAATAACGTCTTTTCTACCAGCGTAACATTTAGAACTCACCAGTGCACAGCAATTGAAAGGGAGAGCAAATGTGTTTTTGCCATTTTTCTTTCCGTTTATACAAGTGAGCTTGTGTTTGTCAGTACAGCTTTGAGTCCAGGGGAAGTCCATTTAGGGTTTCAGGTATCAGAAGATAGAGGAATTCAAAAACAAAGGCTTGCTTCACATACAAACTCTCCACACGGCTTACATCTCTCATTACTTTTTGGTGGACTTCAGTATTCTCTGGATACTAGAACACTGTCATGGTACAGTAACTCTGACAATTGATCCCTTCACTGGAGGTTGTTTTTAATGTTAGTGATGGGGTCAGTCTAGTTTTTACTCTTTATAAATGATGCAACCGGCAAACGTGTAAAAAACTGAGCTAGTAGTGGTATAAAAGCTGTACAGTGTTATGTTGCAAACTAAATTATACAATAAAGAGTGATGCTTTAAAAAATACAAAACCAAACAGCAAAGGTAAAAAATGAAAAATAAAAGGAGTCCAAAATTAAAGATTTACAATTTTAAATAAAAAAACTGTCAATATCAAATTATGTTTTTATGAGTAAAATAAATGTTTATTATTTAACATAGAGACACTGGTTTAGCTCTCAAAGTGAGGCAAAGACGTGAAGTCAAGAAGTCACAGAAACAACGACACCAGCAGAGCACCACACACATCAGTAAAGGTAAATGGTCAAACATGCTGAGTCGTCCCTGCTGCATTTGCTAATGGCTTTATCAGCGCCTGATAGGCTTGACCTCACTGTCGGGTTAGATGTTCCGCTTTCAAGTTGAGTGATGAGTGTTGGCGTGTGAACTTGGTTGTTTGAGGAGGAATTCTAGACAAACAGTAGACGCTCTGACTCAACAAAAACCACTTCATATCGAACTTTCAAGCAACAGCTACAGGCTGCTGGGAATGGGCTTCTCTACTGTCCATATGTAAATATTAACTAGGAATAACAAGATAATGGCCTGGTGACGACCTGTCTGGCCTCTAGATTAAAGTGTGAAAACATAGGAAGTAACTGAGTACAGTTTCCAAGTTGTTCTTAAATCTATATTTCAAATATGCAGATGTCACTTTCTACACATCCTAAAACCACTAAATGTAAGAAAGAGAGCGTTGAAGTTAATAAGACTTTAGATTAAACAATAACCTCAGTTTGAATCAGAGAGGAATAAAAGTTCACAGATGCTACCAACAGAGACAATCGGTCATCTGGAAACTAAAGCACTTGTCTTTCTGCTGCATCACAGCATCATTGAACCGCATTGAACTGGTTTTCTTCTGTATGCTTTACAGTCACTGACTAGAAGAGCCTCTTGAACATCATCCATGCAGCCGGCAAACTAATGGGCAAACTAGATACAGTAGATAAACAATGACTTTCTTAAATAAGATACTTTGTTAGAGTGTAAACTGTTTAGTATTATAATGAAGAACTGGAGACTGGTGACATGCAACACATGTCCCGTGTGATCAAACCATGAAAAATTCAAATACATTGTCACTGTATTACACCCCTAGGCTATTGGGTCGTAGTCCCTCTGCTACCATCCAAATAAAATGGAGATGAATGGAACTTTGTGGAGCTTACAGCATTAGAAAGGGCATTTAAAAAATATATATACATAAAAAAAATGCTTTGTTCTACAGTGTCCCTCTCAAGGAAATAGTATAAACAGTATTTCCAGCACTGGTTATGTCCACTTGCATGGCCTCCTCTCCTGTGGTTATTGGAGTGGAGGTAGATAACCACTAGATGGAAGCAAATGGCCATGTAATCACTGAAGCCAACCTCAGTGTGCACTACCTGCTGAGAACTTTGTGGCGTGAGAGTGAAACAAAGACAGAGACGAAATGTGGTGCAGCTGGGTCCACATTTGTACCGCCTGTCTCTGTCATGTGACTGTTGCAATGGTGGGATGTGTGCAACAAGGCCGCAGCATGTGGCTTAAATTCACTGGAGTCTGGATGTTATCTTGTGTGCCGGCCCTAGTGTGTAATATTTGAGGCATCCAGTGAAAAGGAGGGAGCAATAATCCCGACACTGTTAATTATTACTGATATGATACAGTATACTGAGAAAAGGACAGATATATGGTTTAATATTTTTTTGTTTAACTGTAGTGCCCTGTGAGCTGAGCAACATAAAGTTACACGTGTTTGGTTTTAAAAGCTATTTTATGTTGTTTTTTGTGCGCTCTAATTATTGCAGTAATATATTTGATGGTGACAAGTAAACCTCATGGACACTAAAATTGGGTTCAGGGGCCAAAAAGGCTAAGATATACGTTACACAAAAAATGTGACCAGTCAGTTTCTTTATGTAATTTCATCCAGGGTTCAAAGCAAACCAACTGCGTTACATGGCTGACTGTAGGCTAAGTAGTCTATAGTTGTCGAATATGTGCTTCCTTACCAACATCTTCACCTGGTAAGCATTTTATAATGTTTGTTATGTAGCTGATATTTTTTTGTGTTGCTACTCTGAAAACAAAACTCCTTATTCTAAATGAAATATTCTATTCTATTCTATTCTATTAATTAACTCCTATTAACACCGCTGTCCTTGCAGTGTCATCTCATATGTCACCACCTAAACCCCCTGCTTTTCCTCCTTGAAAACACCCCTCTGAACAACTCTGTCAGATTTCAAACACTGGTGTAATCTTCTGACTTGCTTACACTTTAAACAGACACATCCTCAAGAGAGTTTGTACAAACCATTTTGAAACTGATCTGTCCCATGTGGACTGTGTTAAGAGGGAACTTTCCATTTGAACACAGCTCATGGGTCACATGGGGCATACCATTACAGACTGTATACACAAACTGTATCATAAAGTTATAATATATATATATATTATTCTGAAAACATTAGGAAGAAAGTTCATAGTACCAAATATATTGTAATGATTGATGTTTTATTGCTACACATGGGCTAAATGTGTTATTCTGTAACTTAACAGTGTTACATTTGTAAACATCAAACCATGCATACTTACACTTCAAACAAAACAGGAAACTGGTCAGTCCCATGTGTTTTAAGAAGGAGTTGACCTCTTTGCATTTGAAGACAGCCCCTGGTCTCACATATCAGGCAGCCTTCAGGGATCACTTAAATGAATATATAAAAATAAGATTTACAGTTTTTAAAGATTTAAGAAATGTTTATATGGATCATAAATGTATTTCGCTATCCACTTAGAAATGCCACCAAACTTGAACAATATATTTTACATTTTGAACTTTAAATTCATTAATCCAGTCAAACATTGCCTTTTAAATCCCTCCTCTGCATCTATTCTATCTATTTCTGTATTCTACTTTTTTAATTTGACATTGGCTGACTCTGTGAGCAGAAGTCACGTGATACATTTATGTGTGGAGACTCATTTAATGTCCTGTTTTTACATCAAGCAGAGGTTATGTCCCTGTCCTGACCACTGCATGGACATGGATATCATTTATCAACCACAATTTATGTTTAAATTATCAGATTATTACATCATTATACTGTATTATAATCATCATTTTTATATATCACCCTATTGATAAAACTTCCTTTCATTTGTGTATTACATTTGTAACTCTTATCAAGACTAATTTCTCTCCATACTAAACCACTTGGCCTGCTCTATTTGTCTTTGGATAGCGGTAAGAGAGCCAGAGACTTCAGTGTTACATACCAGACCAGAGGACCACACAGTTTTACTCACATTTTTTCTGCCTTGTTGCTTGATGTCACCAAAATGATTTCAATGGAAAAAAAAACACGTTCCAGGAATTTCCCCTTTCAAGTAAAAGACAAAAATAATATAATACATAATACGTTTCCCTTGCATGAATAAAACTAAGTGGGAAAACACACATATCCTTTTGACAAAGGTTTACTTTTCATACTACATGAAGTTGCTGTAATGGATTGGTAGACCAGGCAGGTGATGAGGGGAGGCCACAAGACTTCTATATTGCATCAGTTTCACCAGGGGCTGTCATTTAAGTTCTTTAGACATTTGTTGAAAGCAATAGTAGGATTAGAAAATTCCCAACTTTGGCACATATTTGTATATTGTGGCAAACATCAGTGCATGCTAATAAACCCCTCTCTGCCACATCTATTTGTTTAAAGATAAGGAACATAAAAACTGCTAATTCCCCTGTGGTAATGTGAGATTTTCATAAAGAAAGTGTATGCAACCAAAATAATTTGAAAAATACAACCATGTAAAAATAGTAGCTTTAAATTTAGGTGCTTGGCAGGTGTGTTTTTATACCATAGTGTTTTTTTTTACATGTGACATTGAACACTGTCTGCAAACCATTACCTTACAAGCATTAGATTAACTTGAGTCAAATTAATGCAAATATATAACATTTATTTCCATGCATATTTGAAATACCCTAAACTTCAGTCTCCTCAATTATTACCATTCCCCTGTGGAACGATATGCATGCACACATACTGAACTAAACACGTAATGAATACAGTGCAGAAATATCTACTTGTTTTAGTTTAACAACAAACAAATGCAAGCAAATGGAGCTATATTGATTATTTATATGCTGCCCAAACATCCTCTTTTCAGTTTTTTAAATACTGTTTACCTGAAGGAGGCACTCAGACATTTTAACTTAACATAACAAAAGCGATCTGATCTCTGAAAGTGACAGAGTGGGGGGAAATGTCACAGGTCAACGTACATCACTGCAAAAAATGTTTACATGCCTGTAAAAGGTCAAAAATGTTGTGTAGGAGGAACGCCAGAGCAGGTCAGCTTTAAGCATTTTCATCAACAGCATCTTGATTGGATTAAGGAGGAAGGTATGTTTCTCACCCTACCTGCCCTCAACGATCATCCACATGGATAGATTCTTCACACCATAACTAATTCAATTGCGTACGCTCTGTATTTATGTCTTTCATCTGAACTAAACTAACAGCTGACAAAGAAAAAACAAAACCATTAAGAAACCTTTGGTCTCTGGTGTGTGTAACGTAACAATGAGTGGTTTAAGGTATGTTTGTGTTTCGTTACGTCTGGGTGTTGGCGTCAAAATGGTCTGGATGGAATTCAACCAGAATTTGTAAGAAAATATTGTTTTTTACTTGAAGTTGCTTGGATAAATTACATTGATGAATTAATGACGTGTCTGCCTTTTTTGTGCTCTTCTCCAAGGACAAAGACAGTGAAGAACGGCCACAGCTGAGAGTTGACATTAGTGAGCCACACACAGAGGCCCGGGAGGAGACTGTGGACAAAGGTGTAGATTTGGTTTATGCTCTCAATGACAAGCCGCCGTGGTACCTTTGCATTCTGCTCGGCTTCCAGGTAAAGTAATCTCACAGCTTCTTTGGTTCAGTGTGGTTGAATTTCACTCCATAAAGTGAATAGTACTGCAGAAGCCTTTGTTGAAAGCTGAATAGTTAGGTTTTCAAAAAAAAAAGGAAAAAATCTATTGACACACACAAAGCCCTGACAAATGTTTTGCTTGTTAAGTTGCTATTCTTAAACTAAGAGTAGTGAGACTGAACCATAAATGTTCTGTAAAACCAAAACAAAGAGTTAAATGTGCTAAAAGAGGCAAAAAAGTTCAGTAGTTCTGCCAAGTTGGTGATAATTCTCTACGGGATATTCCCTGCAAATGACCACTTTTAACATTACATGAACTAATTTAATTCAATGCCAATGGAAGTAATAATTGATTAGGCTTGCTTTAAATATTTGGGTGAAAATACGTAACCTTGCCATGCAGCTGGATTCGAGAGATCACGATCCATCTTACCAGGCTTCAACTTATGTGCTTGTAGCCGAACCGCAATGGTTTGGACCAATCAGTGTCCTGTGAGGAACTACTGGCAGCTACAGCCGTGCTTTAGGTGTAACGACAAAGAGAAGTGAAGCGATTGTTCGAAAACAACAGCAGCTCCTAAAAAAGGTGAGCGTAGATGTTAATATAGCATCAGTTATATTTAACTAGAGAGTATTTCTTCATTGAAAGAAGAGCAAAGAACAACACTGAAGGCTTTTCTCGATGGAAAAGACGTATTCGCCTTTCTTCCGACTGGCTTCAGCAAGAGTTTGGTTTGTTTGTCTGATTGGTTGAAGTTAGCCCGTGATAGACGGTGATCATCCAATCACCTGGCAAGTTTTTGTTTTTAAAGTGCTTGCCTTTTTTCAGACAGTTTCCAAGGACAACTTCTCAGATAGTTCTGTGTAACAAACCATCAGGCACTTCAGCTTAGAAAATAAGTATATAAAAAGAAAATCTTTTCTATCTTTATTTGTGAGTGAGCAAATTTTTTCTAACGATCAAACAATAATGTTGATTGTACAGTAATGTACACAAGTATAGTATAGTGAATATGACACATGTACAGTATACTGAGCCAAAACAACTATTTGAGAAGTAAGAGAGTAATTAATTCTCCTTCTTACAGTAAATGGTTCTATGTGTTAAGCAGCCATGCCTGTTGCATTTGTCAAACATTGAAACCGTTTTTTACAAACCGAGCTGCTTATCAGCATATGTGGTCCTTTTTTGGACAAAGATAAGATGTTGGAAGGGTTTTTTCTCCTTTTGTAAGAAATTCTGAAAGATTTAGCTTTGTGCTCTCCAGATGAACAGCATCCTCTTCCTGTTTTTTTTTACATCTAATCCAGTGGCTCTGAAAGTAAAAGGGACATTTTTTCTCTTCAGCAAAGTTTGAACTCACATCGATTATTGTCATGTGACTACATTCATGTGGTAATCTGGGGTGAGGGAAGGTGTTCTTCACAGAAAAATTCAAGATTAGGACGGCAATGTACCGGGAAAGGGACATGACACTGTGAAGGTTCTTACCCGCTGGCAATGAGTTAACTCAAGGAAATCAAAAGACTAGAAGGTCATGAGTTTTATTTCAGAGCAGAGAAGCCATGACATTTGAATCATGCTGAAAATTAGTTACAAGGGAGCCCTGCAAAATTGATTCACTCAGAAGTGTTGGTCATGAATTATCCATTTAGACGTTTTAGGAGTGTAATATTTTCCGTTTTCTTGTGCATTAAATGCCCTTGGCTGAACCACAGACAAAGGAAAAAGCGAAGAACATACTGTGTTTGAAGTGTGTGGATATATTTCAAATTGATGTTTATTACTTCCAGCAGGTAGTATGAAACAAGACACATGTCTGTTGAAATACTGCTGTGATAATTCTAAGTATTGGCAGTCAGCACACCTTTTGAAACACATCAAAGGAAAAATTGACAGCCTCATACCCTTAAGGAAGTTATTTGCAGTAATATAAGAAATGTTTTGTTTGTTATTCATTATTGCATCATTTCTGTATATGTTGCCCCTTATTTTTTGTGCAATATTTGTTTTGGAGTTTGCTGTGTGATGACACCCGTATGACACCTGTAGTAGAAATAAAAGAATAGTGGGCCCCAGTTCTCAAGGGCGTTGTGTTGTTTAGACACTGTACACCCTAACTGAAAGATCAGCTCGATTCTTTAAGTCTAAACATGAAGGTGAAGAAACATGAAAGTTTATTGTCCACCCAAGGGAAATGTCTTTTCCCCCCCCAGTCGGATCCATTACTTTGACAGCTGCAACAACCTCTTTTTCCACAGGGAACATTACCATTCTCCGACTTTTCAATTTTTACAACCCCTTGCACCTCTTTTTGTCATCACACTGTTTTTATCTGAGCACAAACTTCAACAATTTCCAAGAATTCAGTATCATGACTTCCAGGAAAAGGACCATGGGATATCCAGCTACCAAAACTTGTCTTTCTTTTGAGTGATTGTTGTTTAAAAAAATCAAATATTTTGATAATTTGCTTGAAAATTGTAATTTTTCAAACACAAAAATACTCAAACTTCTGTGGCTCATGCTTCTGAAATGTGAATATATGCTGCTATATTTTAATTTTCTGTAATAATAAGCTTTATTAATGGTTTGGACTATTGGTCATACAAAACAAGACATTCGATTCAAAGACAACACCGTGGACCGTGTTCTGTAGTCTAAACAAATTCAACCAATTGGGGATTATTTAGTAATTAAAATAATTGATAGTCACAGCCCTATTTTTATTCAGAATCATGATGACACTGTATCTAAGGTATGTTACTGGGACTGCCCTGATTTTTTAATGATAGACCGAAAAAGGTTGTTTTAAGGCTGATACTGATGGTTTTTTTTTTAGTTTTTTTTTTTTTTTTAGAATGAATAATAGCCACTAGCCAAGTTAGCAGCCATAAAGTAGAAAACTTGTTATTGCCATGCGATGTCAATTTTTTTGTTTTGTTTTTGTTGTTGGCACCATGTCTTTTTATAGTTATGCAGTACACATTTGTATTGTTGTTGAAAAGAAGAAAAATGACAAAAACATCCAACCGAAACTGAGACAGATGACAGCTATTACAAGTTGAGGGTCTGTTAACAAAGGTTAGTGCTCGTTATCATGGGGGGAGGCATGTTTCATGGGGCACTCTAAAGACTGTCTCTTCTAAACAGGAAAAACACAAGAAGAGTCAGGGAGCTGTAAATTTCCAGGTGGTTCACTGAAACAAAGTAAAAAACAACGTGTCTCCATGTTATCTGGGTCACCTTAGAGTCACAAAAACGTTTAACTTCACACACATTTTTAAATCACAAATAATTCACACTATATGGCATCACTAAATAGCATGTGATAAATCCTCAAGATTTTATTTATAATATATATATATTGGCTTATAAGTAGCCTTCATCCTCACAGTTTTGTCATGAAACTGACCTTAAGCTTCTTCCTCTGACTTATGGGAGCTGTAGGTTTCAAAATACCCCCATAAATCTAGTGAGGCCTATCAACATCTGTCTTCAATTCTTTTTCCCTTAGTCTAAATTCTTTTGGATCAATAGCAATTCCCACCACCACTCACCCGCACCCCCACTACACACATGGGTAGAGTGTGCAGGACTCTCAAGTACTGTACAATGTACAGATGTACAAGAATATCTCGCATTAACTCATATAATTGTTATGTACAGAATGGTTCAAGAAGTGGACACCATACAATACAATGCAATCTAATCCAATACTAAATGAATACTACCTTTGGCAGGTTTATAATGTACATTTTCATAAATACTTGTTTGTTTATTCAATAAGTTCTGACTGGCAGTATTTGTTTTATGGTCAATGCATTCAATTTCATGTCATTTTATATTATATTTCATTGGTGTTCTTTATTAGTCTTAGCCCAGTATTACTTTGTCATCATTGTTTGTTAGTTTAAACACTTAAAAAGACCTATGACAATGTTTAACCTTGGTTTTGGTTCCGTACGCCGAGCGAAACCTTAACAATAGAGGTGGCACATGAGGAAAACGTTCATATGTATATATAATATTGCATATGTAATTGCAACATTTGCAGTTTGATTCTGATTCACTTTCGTTTGTCCTCCACAGCATTACATCCTCGCGTTCGGCGGCATCATTGCAGTACCGCTGATCCTGGCCGAGCCCCTCTGCATAAAGGACAACAACATCGCCAAAAGCCAGCTCATCTCCACCATATTCTTTGTGTCGGGATTATGTACACTGCTGCAGACAATTTTGGGTACCAGGTAATGCCTCATTATTGTCTCGCAGCACCAGTGAACCAGGAAGTACCAGGCCACACAGAGTTATTGATAATAGTAATTAGGAAGTTTCCACACACAGCGGAGAGTTGACAACTTCTGCTTGCATGAGAATCTTTCAAGTACTCCAACCCTCTGTGTAATAGCATTTGTTAGTGTGTGTGTGTGTGTGTGTGTGTGTGTGTGTGTGTGTGTGTGTGTGTGTGTCAACATTTTAAGTAGTGTTGTCAGTCAGGTTTAAGAATTACTGCAGGTAAAGTATAAACCGAGGAAATGTCCCAGCTAAGATTGTTTCCAAGATGGTAAAAAACTCCTGTCCAAATGTCCTTTTCACACACCTTTGCCCTGAATGTTTTACAGCTCTGATAATGAAGACAAGGAAGTCTTTAAATCTTAGTTTATTGAGGATTACGTGACGTCTGTTCTCCAACACTCCCTATACACAAGTCCTCCTTGAAATGGTCTTACAATTGTTTCACAAACTAAATGTCCAGCTAAAGCAGCACTGAGCGGCCTGAAGTTACAACTCAGCTCATACAGATGCTCCCTGTGGTGCTTCATGTGTTATACCGCTGTGCTCTACTTGACCCTAACAGTGGAAATGAGAGTTACCCTTCAAGCTAAGCTCTGAAATAGTTTTTAAAAAAGCTTCATGATCTCCAAAGCTGTCATGGCATAATTTGGGACTTCACTTTTATTATAGAGACAAAGAATATTTTATCCTGGGAGCTGTTTGGCACTTTGATAGGAAAATCCTTCTGAAACTGATGCATTCATCTTTATGATTTACTACAGTGCAGCTGCTTCCCACACATACAGTAAAATGCAGAGCTCCAAACACACTTTCATGCACCCTCAGCACTGCTGTAACAGTAAGCCTGAGCAAATAACTAATGCTTTTGTTTAGGTTCACCACCTACACCGTTTGGCAAAAGCTTAAAGGGACAAAAATGGGTGTTCCAGCAAACACTTTGATATGAATAATAAGTAAGTTAATCTTTGTTTTATTGTACCTTTCAAAACCGCGATATGACAGACTTTGTGAAAGAAGAGAACATACTGTACAGATAAAAACACAAACAGACTAAAGTGCATAGAAATACATACGCCGCAACACAAGAAAAGCGAAGAAAAGAATACATACATTCACGGTCTACATCATTTCATGCAGGATTGCCAGGACAGGAAAGTTGAAAAATACCCGAGAACCACGGCTATAGGTTACCAAAGCAGCATACATTAGTTAAATTATTTCCAAGAATGATATTAGTGGAGATCGGTTCTCTAATTAGCACTAATTCTGTATTTTGCTGCCTGACTGGACAGACCAGACTCCCGGTCATTGAGGAGAGTAACCTGCTAATTAAAAACTCACAGCTCTCCTTTCAGGTTTACTTTGAACAGATCCAGGTTATCGTAGTCTGCAGGGACCTGATGTCTTTAACCCTCACCTTACTGACTTGCAGGTTACCCATCCTTCAAGGTGGGACCTTCAGTTTCATCACTCCGACCCTGGCCATTCTCGCGCTGCCCAAATGGCAGTGTCCGGCCCCAAAAGCATCTGTGATGCTGTCCATGCAGCTGCAGAACAACACCAGCCCAATGCAAACGGAAGATTCTGATGAGGTCTGGATGTCACGAATGCGTGAGGTATGTAAAATATTCACTTGAGCCAGAAAATTATTCTCAGTACCTCATGTGCCCCTGTCCAATCAGTCAATTTAGCAGCGCTAACGGATTTAAGAGGAACGATGAAGACCCTCTATCATTTTGTCACACCTTAAAATCCTGTAAACTTGGAGTAAGACCCAAGAAGTGTTGAAATAGATGAAACATGACCAAAAAAGTGGACATTTGGGGTACCTTTAGATTTGGGTGAAACAATACACCCAAAGTGGATTGAATGCTAAATTTTGGTTTTAAACACTGAAGTGTGGTAAAAACACAATAATTCAGAGAAAAACCTGGGAAGTTTTTGTTTAATCCAAACTACAAGTAAAAACTACAGAAATATGTAAAGTGAAACCCAAAACGTGTATGAAAATTAGGTAAAAATAAAACTGTGAGATATGACCCCAATATTTTATTCAAATGCCACAATTTTGGGTAAATGTACTAATAGTTGAGTAAAAGCTAAAGAAATTGGCCCAAAAAAATCTGAAAGGGTTAAAAAGTTGGAAATTAAGATTAAAAATCCATCTGCCCATTGCTTTAAAACTTTATTTTTATTTTTATAAAAGAGTAATAATAATGTGTGATGATAAATAATCCAAAGACTCTTTAGTCACTCATAAAGTGCTCATTATAATAATTGAGCATGCACCTAAATAAAAAATAGAACTCAAGTGCGTCCAGTGGGTTTAATGTGACCTTCTGGGATGATTTTCACTCAACAGTTTGACTACACTTTGTAGTATTTGTAAGTAATTTGAACCCCATATAACTCATCCTTGTCAGCAGGGTTTTGTGGAAGATATCTTTCCCTGTGGCAACGCATACATCAGTCGCAGATGTATATTTCCAGAGGGGGTATTCGACATTCGACATTATCATTAATTTACCACATCTTTACATAGTTGTCAGGAGGAGAGATTGATGAAGTGCTATTGTAGCTCTGTTAGTTTCTGTGTTAGAGTATGTTTTTCCACTTCCACAAGCACTCAAAAATCAGTTTGACAAGAATTATATATTACGAATTACATAAAGTAGTGTGAGAGATTTTTAAGAGAATAAAAACAAGAATGATAAATCCATCTGTAGAGACAGATTTAGGAAGCTACCTATGTTGTAAAATAGGTTCTTCTCACCTTTTTAACTCTCAATTTTCCTTCTTTTTTTTAACTTAAGACATTCAACATTTATGTGTAACCACTAATTATAATGGGATGGGTTACAAGCCGATGAAATTGTAATACACTATTTTCTAGAATCTAGTATGAAGATGAACATATACTACTGAATGTCTTTTATCACAGCCAAACCTCTGAAAATCTGAGTTACAGATACAGTTGATAAAAAACTGTAGATGCATTGTGTAAATTGAGCTAAATGACAACATTACCATTAGCAATCAGGTAATGAATTAACTTAACAAGGTTTTATTTTTTAAGTTTAAGTTGAGTTGCTTTGTTACTGTTATAGTCCAAATGTCCAAATAAAGTCTTAGAGTGCCAAAAAACACAATGTATTTAACTGTAGCTTGTGATATTAACCACTTTTTTCACTTTTCAGTACTTAAAAGCATTAATGTTACTTTTTATTTAAATAAGACACATTTAAAGATGCCTCGGGGAACACCATTGTTATGCTATATGATGCATAGTTGACTACCAGAATCCTGGTGTACGTATCTCAGTTATGTCCCTCTTGCCTTTTCATCAATAGATCCAGGGAGCCATCCTGGTTTCCTCTCTGCTCCAGGTCGTCCTGGGCTTTTCTGGGCTGGTAGGACTCGTGCTGAAATACATCGGCCCGCTGGCTATAGCTCCCACCATCAACCTCATCGGCCTGTCACTGTTCATTGAAGCTGGGAAGAAGTCTGGAGGTCACTGGGGAATAGCTGCTCTGTGAGTCGATCGTGTTCAACACTGGTGTGTTGCGCAAAATATATGAACAATGGTATGATGATGTTGGTGGTCTAAAATCTCCAGGAGTTCAAACGGGGGCTATTCAAGAACCCTTCATACACATACACATACATAGGCACACCGAGCAAAAACTAAAATAGTCAACAAAAGCCTAACGATAAATCCTACCTTCATGAAGGTTATTACAAATATTGTACAGTAAGATAATCTACAGAGACACATGGGAAACAAGTAACATTCCCAGAAAAAGAAGTTTAATACATTCTATCCATCCTGTTTCAAAAAATCTATTTGTCATGTTTCTGTGCAACCAAATGTCTGCATTAATTAAATATTTACTTGCCAGGTTTTCCACCCCTGTTGTTTTTTTATCAGAGCAGTCATGTCAGCTATTTAAATCCACCTAATCTCTCTTAAAGAACTACTGCTACTGCAACTCACTGCTCCACATTAACCCTCCTTTCATTGAGCTTTGTTCCTGCCCCGTCCCGACAATGAAATCTGTCTTCATTTACCGCCGCCATCTCCAGATAATGCAGACTAAAGTCATTACACAGAGTGATCCTTGTGGGTTTTAAAAGGTTCAGCACATCCACCTCCCTGTGCCATATATGAATGGTAATCAGTCAGTACAGTAATTCTGTAATTCACTCCAAGCACACGTAAAATACTGTCTGTCACAAGACACAGTGCAGGGATGTTCAGTGTTCATTTTTCAATTCAGGATTTTAATGTAAAACTACGTTTTACAAATGCAATGAAGGAACTCATTCTTTTATCCACAATAGAATATTATTTCTGTTATTATTTCTAGTAACTTGTATGGTTGACTTGTGTTCGCCAGGCTGCAGACTTTCCCACTGAAATAACATGGATCATGACACCGGTCCTGAAGAGTATTTCATGCACAGTGTGCAGTGTTTTTGTGCACAGCATGAAGTGTTTCATGCACAGCACGAAATGCCATTCAAAGGCAGGGAACCAAGTAGAGTATTTTACAATGTTCAAATGGCCTCTCTCACCAGACTTCTGCTGTTACTCACCCATAATCCTGTCCGTGTATGATGTGGGCATGCCTGCTCTGTAAAATGACATGTTTTCACTTGCTCCGAACTCCCTGTAACTGTGATTTATGGAACCATGTCGTTCTTAATCACAATTACACAAATAGCTGTGAATGAAGACAAGGCCTTGGGGGAAATAACTGTGAGTGACACATTTTGCCCTGTCTTCTGTTTTCCCACAGCACAGTCTGTCTGATTCTCCTGTTCTCTCAGTATCTCAGCAAAGTTGATGTTCCAATGATTGCTTACAAGGATAAGAAGTGGAAAGTTTTCCAGTATCCACTCTTCAAGCTGTTCTCTGTGAGTTGCCAACATTGTCCAGGTTTCATACCTTCTGCTTCTCTTCTATTATGGGAAAAAAACATAATGGTTTAATTTCAGGACATGTGACCCACAAAACCTGTTTATAACCTCCTTGCCTTGTTTGAACCTATACCTTTTAAATCCAATACAATACATCTAGTATCAAACCAAAGTCTGCCAATCCAGTATGCACATTTGACTTTTGATCTTTAAGACATGTTTTCTTGTAGCTGGTTAACAATCACAATACAAAATGTATTTTTTAAATTTTAAAATGACATATCTAAACAAGAGAAGACAAGTGACATTTACTTAAATTAAATCAGATCTGGTCTTGTAGAGTGTGCTTGATAATCAACTCTTATAATTTGATATTCAAAAAAAGTGTAGTCCCTTACTCACTTATCTGTATTTTATATTGTTGATTTCATCGTATACATTAGTAGCCTAAAAATGACGTGTACAGGAACTATTTAGTCACACTTAATCCACAGAATCAGCATGGAATGAACTACATAGATATATAGGTTTTTCAGAGAAAATCAGTTTTCACAGTAACATCTTCATGTCAGGGAGGCCTGGGACAGGGAATCCTACTCATGTGGACTGTGTCAATCTGCAGAGCTTCTAAGCCCCACAACTATGTCCTGTGATTACACTTAATTATCTGTCAGGTAAAGAACGCCTGTGGTGATGGACCAACACAGAGAATGTGTTTCATATTTTTTTAACATCCGCTCTGCTACACAATCCTCTATTGGCCGCTGTCAATCAAAACTCAGAAAACACATATGCTGGCTTGCAGGCAAAGGTTATTTACACTGTGACAAGATATACATATATGTTGCACTGAGGATTAATGCAGATGAACCCTTTTCCATAAATAAACAACAACATTAATTTCTGATCAACAACAGTCTAGAGGTTGGTCGACCGTCCTTTCAAGCTCTTGGATGTGAATGTTCCTTCCTTGAATGTTTTTAGAAGGGTGGTAACGGAAAAGAATTTATGGTACATGGTAATGAAATACTCCTCAAAACAAGTATTAATATATGACAATAACATAAAACTGAATGCGAATGGGCCTCCTTTTGAGTAAGTTTGGCTTCAGGGTTCAATCTTTATAATTCTTTATGTATGGTTGCTCTACGTGGGAGAATGACTCACATCCTGCCAGCATAAACTAAAAAACAAAAACACCCCAAAGGTCTATGGTTATTATACAAAACAAGGAATAATTTTTACAGCTATTCATCAGTATTTATTGTCCACTATCAAACCAATCCATACAAAGCATAAACTTTCCTTTTAGTGTGAAGGCATAAAGCCAGGGATCATAGAGCAGCATAGAAAGAGCCCACCCACTATGTAGGTTAGCCAACCAAACCAATTTCATGATTAAAGGTGCAGTCAGTGAATCTAATCCAATACACCTTCTGTCACATTCAGTGAATATCTATGTAGCTGTGTTTTCTGTGTGAGTGCTGAAAAGAAATCCGTGGATCGTACACAGCCCTGGCTCTGTAAATGACAAACAAACAAAGTTCCAGGCTGCTGGAACCAGGTGAACTCAGACCTCTGCCTCTTCCTCTGCCAGCTACTCTTCCTCTTCCATGTCCTCGCCCACGAGGAACAGAGCTACACTCTAATAGTAATGAAATGTAAATAAACACCATAGTAAGAAGAAAATCTGAATAATGTCCGAGATATAACCCTGCCATGTTATTTTCTTCCTTGTTCTTTTAGAATTTGCAATAAACAACGTTGCTCCACGGATCAGTATAAGTTACGGTTACTGTTGAAGTTACTAGCAATAATGATGTCACTGATACATAGGCTAAGATACTTCTTGGCTTAGACTTTGGCTTTTATAAGCATTTGGCTTCAAAACCTATTTTGTTATGACAGGTTTAGTGTCAAACTACAGTATTTAAACTACTGTATTTGGCTGTTGAGTTCAAATATCTACAATCAGTCTCCCGAATAAATGACTGCACCTTCAAGGTTTCATATAATGCATGAGATGCTTAAATCACATTAAATCATTTAAATCACTCAATTTATCTTCCTCTTGGATCATCAGAATCAGAATCAGGTTTATTGCCATGTAGGTTTTCACATACAAGGAATTTGCTCTGGTGTATTGGTGCCTAACAAGTACAGACAAGTAGTGCAAACGTCGACATAAGGATAAATATAAAGTAGTAAATCATGTTGGTAAAGCTGTCAAGATGTGGAGATCGAGGAAGTATGAAGAACAGCTTTTCTACCCTCAAACCACAGTTCCACTTTCCTTGAAGAGCCTTGCATATGATAAAAGCATCATTGTGCGCAACTCTTAACCCACATAATCCCTATACAAATGCAGTCAGAAGTGCACAGCAATGCCTAAGGCGTGTTGTATGTAGGCTCACATTCAATGCAAGTGATAAACAGTGCAGTAACAAAATTAAATGCATTGCATTCATAGATTGTGCTCATAATCCATCATCAAACATCTTTGTGGAAACACCATCTTCACACTATTTAAATGAGGCATTAAAGATTTATTGGTTTTAAGAAAGATTAGACTGTCAATGGCTAGTGATAAAAACCTGATAACTGGAAAGATAATGTTGGTATACAGATTTACTTAAACAAATATTTTACTTAAAAGCTTTGAGGTTTTTAGTCTTCACCAGGCCATAAGGGGTTGCTTAAAAGAATTTCAGTCATTTATGTTTTGTTGGTTGATCTTTTTTGAAGTTTAAATGTACTGAGGCACTCTGTATCTGTGAACAACATATTTCCAGGCTCTGTTCGGGATGTGTGGCGCTTGGCTGGTCTGCTTCTTACTGACCATCTTTGACGTCCTTCCATCAAAGTCCGATGAATATGGCTTCTCAGCCAGGACAGACATCAGCCTGGATGCTGTGACAAACTCCCCTTGGTTCCATGTGCCTTACCCAGGTAAGTGCTTAAATAACATACTTGAAAACATACTTCGGATCCTGGATCTAACTTTTCAAACTGTGGTCACATTTATACCTTACAGATATGCACATTTGCCAACTCTTTTTTTAATTGTATATATATTTGTATATATATTTGCATGTAAATATATATATACAGGATGCATTATACAATAACTATGGTAACATCAGTGCTTCCTAAGGTCCTGAAGCAAAGAAAAATAAAAATCAGTCAGTTATTGCAATTAAAGTTAGAAATGTCAAATTATCCTGTTGAAAGTTGTTTGACAGTTCTGAGTACTGTAGTTCCTACAATTTATTCAACTTGTCTGCCAGTATCTCAATTTCATTTTGTCAAAATGCCAAACCAAATGCTAACAGTGGATTTTCTATAACTTAGCTGAGGGTTGCATAACTGCTCTTAACAAGCTGCCAAAATGTTGCTGAATCTCTATCAGCCTTTGCTTTAATATATCTCCTGAAATGACATGATGATAATAGAGCTATTAAATAACATATTTTCATAATCACACTGGGCCAAGAAGCCTCCTGAAAACAATCAGTTGACTATGACTTAAAGTTTAACTGGCAACAACTCATGCAGGATGCACATGTGGTGCATTTGTTCCTTAGCTTCAAGGAGCTTACAACAATGTGCTGTTGTAAGAAAATTATACACGTTTTTTATCTTGTAACAGTGTAACAATATAAATACTGTATATCTCAAAACACCTTCTTTGTTCTACCAAATATTGAATGCATGTGTCTGTCAAAAATGATCTGTGGATTTGTGGAGTTTGGAAAACTCACTTGCAGGGTCAGTTTTGTATCAGTTTTTTAAATTCATAAATACGAAAAAGTCAAGTCAAGTCGGCAAAGTCAGTTTTATGACCTTTGATTAATGGCACATGGCACCTGCTGCCTGCAGACGGTACATTCACTCAGACACCTGTAATCCACATCGGAGCCAAAAAATACAATCTACAAAGATAACAAATGTGCCAATGAAACAAATAAACAAAACGTTTTATATGATAACAGACTCAACACGTTCCCTATTAAAAACATACATAATGTCTTTGGCAGGATTTCTATTCAATGTGCTACGTGTAAATTCACATAACAAAATACAACCTGAATATCCTAATATGACGCCAAACCTGCATTTGTGTGAGTGCATGTCTTTGTTTGCCTTTGAAAGGTGTTGAATTTAAGCCATTAAACAGAAAATGTATTTGATGTTGACAGAATACTGTCATTTAAAAAGTTATATTTAATAAACGTTAGGCATCTTCACCGGTTGATGCTTGCTGAAGATTAAACATTAGAGTCACATCTCACACACTGTCACATTGGTGTGTATTTAACGGCAAAATCCCTGAATCAAGTCCAGACAGAGAACCTTGCAGTCCCATGATGTATCAGTTACTAATGCTCAATAATAATAATAATAATAAATCATGCCAGGTAAATAAATGAACATCAAATTTTAAAATGTTGAATGGAGTCCTGCTAAAACCATTATTCAACTTTGTTTTGTAAACTTTGACACATTTTTACCATGGGTGGGGGGGTGGAGGGGTGTTACAGGATTCAAAACACACGTCCAAGACAACCAGCAGGAATCAAGGACATGACCCCTCTCCCGCCATGTACATTGGGTTAATTTGAACAAAAAGCATCTCCAGGATTTTGTGCTACCTACTGTATGAGTCTATTTTGTTAACTATATCATTATGCTGATTGTATTTCTCAACTAGCCCAACAGCTAACCATGTATAACTGTAGCCTGGGAACCAGTTGAGCTCTGAGTTTTATTTGCTCTGGCAGTAACGTCAGGCCCCCCTCCAATTCAGACTGATTTCCTCAGAACTAGTATTTGGCGAGCCAATCACAACGGTTTATCTAATATATACGATGACTAGTACATATTTATCTTACAGTACATCTTCGTAAATAACCAAGATGGTTGCCGACAATGCGGAACGTTCCACGGCCAGCTATAGCAGCAGTATTAAACGGACTGGACGGTAAATGTCCTCTTAAAGTACAACAAAGAACTGCACTTAAACTTTACGTTGAAAATAAATATGTTTGCCGTATTTCTGACAGGACAGCATTTTGTTGCTCTGATTGGTTGTCTGCGCCCATTGATAACACCCCCTAGAAATCAAAAATGAACTGAGAGGTTCCAGACTAATATGAATTTCCGAATTAGTCTGCTGATGCCAGGCTAGTATAACTGTGCTCTGTGGCGATGAAAATGTCTTCTAAACTGGAAATGCACTTCCTGCTGAGGGTCATATGTGAGTCTTATCACCATGTTGTCAAGAACTGAACTTCAACAATAATGTAATGTTTATAATCAGATAATCTACAGTTGTAAGAAACATAGCACCATAATAAGAGCACAGCCTTGAGGAGAGTCAATGTTGATAACAACAGGATCAGAGAGCCAGAGTCCCACACTCACCTGCAAAAACCTATTAATTTTATAATCCAGAAAATCAGGTTTCTGCTGGGACTGCTGGGATGAGTTCACTTTATTAAAATCTTTAATAATGTTAGGGAATAAAATCATAGCATGATATTTGGATCTGTCCAAATGTTTTATAACAGATCAAGTAAAGCCAGCATGGCATCATATAAACCTTAAGTCCGGCAGATGTTGTGCAGCCCTGCTTGTCTATAAATCACTATTGTAAATGGTTTAGGAGCAAAATACATCTTTGTCTTTTAACATATGAACCCAGTCGGTCATCTGGTATCAGTCTACTGGCCATTCCCCCAGTTAAAACACAATATGGAACCTTCAGATATTATATAACTCAGAGCTGGAACAAACCTATAAAGGATTAAAAATGTCTGCTCTGTTCCCATAGGTCAATGGGGTTTGCCCACAGTGAGTGTGTCATCAGTGTTGGGTATGATGGCAGGCGTCTTGGCGTCTACCATGGAATCAATCGGTGACTACTACGCTTGTGCTCGCTTGTCCGGCGCCCCTCCTCCGCCGACTCACGCCATAAACCGAGGTATCGCTATGGAGGGCATCGGCTGCATCCTGGCTGCACTGTGGGGAACTGGAAACGGCACCACCTCCTACAGCCAGAACATTGCTGCACTTGGCATTACCAAGGTACACGTCATAGTCTCCTATTGTGTTTAGGACTCTTTAAAAGCTGCAGAACAGACCGCTTAATTTAAATTGTATCGAACAATTGGGTATTTACACATCATGTAGACAAGCTACATTAGCATTTATTTGGAGTTGTGTTGTCTGCCAGCCTTATAAATGTCAGTCTCTCTTTAGATCTGTTTTTTCTCCACCAACTCGTAAGAAAAATATCCGGCTCTTTAACTGCTGAATATTCCACTTTCTTCACCAGCTAGTTGCTCCCTTGGTCTGCTGGACAGGTAGGGCACAGTGGGTTCATCAGGTCTTGTTTGCTTAAAAAAGCTGTCTGCTGCTGCTGGAAACGGGGTGGATGTTACATAAATCCAAAACAATGAGTTAAAAGAGGCTAAAAACATTGTAAAGCTGCATAGTTAGTGATACATCTCTGTGAGGTAAAGTGAAAGGCGTCAATCCAAACCCACATTCATTTGAGCGACTGTCAATATTAAATAAACATTTAATGCAGCTCTAACATCAATTTGTGTAGGTTTTAAAAATCCCTTACTTCGGCATCATCTGGTGGTAGTAAATAAGAATGACTCTGCGGCAAATAGAATTTAGATGAATGAGCTGAAAACAACTAATTTTCTACAAACAAAACCTTATGCCATCAGAATAATTCGAAAGCTAATATAATCCCCCTAACTTTAACATGAACAGTGTAAACCGGCTATAAGCCTCTTTTTTACATATAAACCTAATGCGGCCTTTGTCAGACTCTGTGTTTGGTTCTTTTGAAAGCTGGAACAATTTACTGTATCTTGACCGACAAATGCTTGTCACTTCCTGCCTGTGTCAGTGAAGACCTTTTAGGTCCAGCAGAGCACTGTGATGGTTAACTGCTTCTCTACACTTCCCCTCGGAAGAATCCCTGCTGCTGTCTTTAGTTGTGGTGCACTATAATGAAAACTCAAGTGGACTTTAGTGAGCTTAGCCCATCAAGGGGCCCAGTGAGGGGCATGTAAGGGGTCATGAGATGCTTTGTGATCTATTATCTGTTCCTCTGCACTTTGTGAAATGGAAGATCAATTGATAAATGGTTGTAAATAAATAAATACAACATGAACAGGTTTAAATTTAAGTCAAATGTTAAGATAGTAGGAAACATTTTAGCATTAATTATCATACGTTTTTTTTCACTTGTTTGAGGGCAACTGTATTTGTTACGTTAATTACAAACTTTACCCACAGTCACACTGCGAGGGCTCAATCATGTGACATACTGTACTTCTGCACATGTGATGCACACAGTTATGTATTACTAAGTTCAAAGTGGAGGTGAAGGAGGGCAGACTAAATGACTTGTGGAATGCACAAATAATGTTGATTTATGGGGAATTAATGTCTGTCTGGCAGAGAGCTTTGACAGCTAGGGGGCGCTTCTCCTGTAATGACATTGAGTTTATGTTAATGGTGTAAAATCCATGTATAATCCATCTACTACGGGCATCATCCATGCATTTTAAGCTCTAAAAATAGAATCTGAAGTTATTCAGAGTCATTTTGTTCACATAAAATGACAGCTAAAATAAAAAAAGTATATATATATATATATATATATATATATATATATTAATGTGTTTAGCCTTCAATTTAATGATCATATGACTGGGATTGGTGGAATTATTTTTCAGTACAGCATTGGAAGTTCACAGCGTCAGCAACACTATACATACACATAGACACACATTAACATATCCCACAGTAAACAGTATTTATAGTCAAAAGGAAAATGTAAATTTTCAGAAATGCAATTGTAAAATGCAACTGTTTAGTGCATAGCTTTGTCGGAAAATTGTGTGTTCGATTGTCTGCCTTTTGTGTGTTTCATGTCTGCTTACTCCTATTCCTTCAGTGAATGCTTCATGTCAGGCCAGGAAAAAAAAAAAGAATAAAGGTAGAGATTTATATCCCAAGAGACCATGCTGATTACATGGTTGGTTACTGTCTGAGCTGCTGAACAGACTGATAATTAAAATATGTGTCATATATAACTGGAAAAGGAGTTGCTGCTTAACTTCACATTTCTTTGCAGGGTTTTTTTTTTTTTGGGCAAGTTTTATTTTAGAGAGTTGCTGAGCTGGATGCACTAACTTTGATTCCGTTTGTGATTGTTATGACTTCCCTTTCCATGTGTACTGTGTGCCCTGTGTGATTTGGGGCTTTTTTTTATTTTGCAAAACACTAGATGTTCTTCTGATAAATTCCACATGTGGAAACTGACATACAGTACTATTGGAACAATATCACACATATGTTTGCTTTGCTTGGTGACTCCTTGGAATACATACAATACTCCTTTTGTGAATACACAGAGCAGTAGAGTATATCGTATACTCGAGAAGTATACTGATGGAATTCAGACCACCTGGTTAACGCCTCCACTTCATACTGTTTTCAAAAAATATTGTTTTCACATTTTTGCAAAATTTAAAAAACTGTCCAAAAAGAATAATCAATAACATTAAATACCTGAAGAAACTATATTCAAATAATCCTGCATGAGCAAGATGCTTTGCTGTATTCTCTTGGCAAACACTGACGACGTTCATGTTGAAAGAAGAGACTTTTCATGTATTTATTTGCATTTTCTTGCAGTATTTCACAAGAATGGTATGTAAAAAGAATACAGCACTGAATCATGGTGTCAGTTTGATGTACTCAAGCCTGTCTAAAATAATAGTCTGTCTTTGAGCAGCACAGCTCCCACTGCAGATAAAAGCCTATGCTACCACTGAATGTTTTATGGGTTCTGACTGCTTGACCTGAGCATTCTTTTTCTGAGGTCGCTTTCTCCGTTGTCTACATCCACCTCAAACTTATCGCAAAAAAGATTTAAAGTGTCCTTATTCAAATTGCTGCATGCTTTTTAAGGTTTTTTCCCCTACACACTGTCCTGGTAAAAAATAAAGCTGGCATGGTGAAAATGATGGATTAACCCATTTGTATACAATTATTAATAAATCTCTGTGCTCATTTTCTGCAAGGTTGGCAGCCGACTGGTCATCCAGACAGCTGGCATTCTGATGATCGTCCTGGGGATCTTTGGGAAATTTGGAGCAGTTTTTATCACCATCCCAGACCCGGTTATTGGAGGAATGTTCCTCGTTATGTTTGGAATGATCGCAGCAGTGGGGATATCCAACCTCCAGGTTAGCACCTTTCAATATTGTGACATCTCATATTTTATTTGGTGGACACTTTTATCCAAAGCACCTGATATATGGAGTATTAAGACGGCCCCCCTTACTTGGGAAATTAAGTCCCTGAGACATGGGGTCCTTGAACTAGACGCTAGCTGGCTGTCTGCTGCTCTGGCACTGACCCTGTAATCTGAAAGACAAGCAAAAATATAAGATTCCTATGGGGATCAATTAAAAAACCTAATTAAATACACTTTATTTGGGTAACTCAAAGTGCTAAGAAAATAACAAAATGAACTGATTAAAAGGTTGCAGACAAACATATAAGAACACAGAACAAAAAACAGTAAAGTTAATTTAAAAAAATAAGAAAACAAACAATTTAAAATTGAGATTAAAGGAATTAATATTAAGCTGTTTCTTACAATAATTTACATAATTTACAGTTGCATATCAGATATGAAATACCATACCGTTGTATCCAGTCCATGATGCACCCATGAATGGTTGGTGATACACTTTTAGTCAGCAGTGTAGTTGGGAAACAGGCCAAGCAACCAGCTACCAAGTGAGCTAAGGTCACCTGTTATCCTGTTTCCTGGCACGACATATTACTTTGTGAATAAAGCATGCGTGCCAGGTGGCAGGTCTTTGGTATCGTCGCCGATTAAAAACACCCACAAAATCATTTACATTCCTAACATTAGAAAATAATGTTTTACTTTGGATATTAGTGCGGGAAATCAAATTGTTGTGCAATTGTTTGCTATATAATTGAAGGTGAAGACATTTTCCTGGTGAAAAACATTAATAGGGTTCCTTACTTTTATCATACGTAAAACTGATTTATGGACCTTTAACAGCAAGCAGTAAGCATATTGACAAAATTTAAAGAACTTATCTCTTCCTAAATAAGCCTCACAGTATCTCCCCTCCCATGCCATTCCACCACAGACACAATGTAAGTTATTTAGAGCAGAAATCTGACAACAGTTACGAACATGTAAAATTTTACAATGCTAAATCCTGAAGAGGACTTCAGTACTTTTATTAGGCTCTTTGGCCTCACAGTGTTTGGGATGTCTTGGGAAGTCTTTTGGTGCAGAGTTCTTTTAGATATCAAGCAGCAGGGAGTTTGAGGGAGTATTTATTAGAAAATGAATCTCTTTTTTTACAATTTCATTAATCAGTCACATTTATATACAGGTTTACCCCCACTCTGACCTGTGTTGACCTTTAATGACCAAATAAATGTGAATCCTGCACCAGAATTTAAATTTATTTCTTATCACTTTTTAGTGAAGTTCCAAAACAGATGGCAGCCAGCTGAGAACAACAAATCTTGATTAAAGTCTCTCTTTCTTTCTTTCTCTCCAGTACGTGGACCTCAACTCATCCCGAAACCTCCTCATCCTGGGCTTCTCTACCTTCAGTGGCCTTGTTTTACCTACCTGGTTTCACTCCAATCCTGGCATCATTGACACAGGTGATTTTCAGACAAACATACGATATGCACACTCATACACACACACACACACACACACACACACATAAAGTACATGTATCCTCGCTGACTCTGTCCGTTAAACTGGGAACAACCTTTAAGAGTATTAAAAAACCTACACACATCCACCAACATACACAAATTAATTAAATCTTGACAGTCAGATAGGAGCATGATTGAATAGGAGAGGACAAGGCATTGGGGGACAGGTAGAATATGATTAGTTGCTAAGCAACCCCCAAAATCCTGCATCATAACAGAAAGAAAGTCAAAAAAAACATTTGCTGCGTCTTTATAATGATATTTAATAACTGATAATAAATGATTTTGAAGAAACAGGAAACAATTCTAAATTATGATGAGATATTCACAAATACTTTGTGTGGTGTCCTTTTATTCTGTGACAATTATTTTTTGTTTAAAGTGACTGTAAAATGCATCTTGGGTCGGAGTCTTATGTTTGTAATTGAAAAAGTAAAGACAGAATCAGGAACAATGGCAGAAATTGACACATCCAGGCTATAAATCCTCAACAGCAGAGTGACATGGTCCTGCCAAAGAGTGGGAAGCAGTGTCCACTTACAGATTACCCTTGAAAAGATGGCAGCGGTTCTGACAGCCTAAGCTCCTAAAGTGTTCCCAAATCCCACAGCCCCAGATGGCAAAAACTTGGATACCTTTAGTCGTTAACCTAGATCCGAAAGTGACAACGATAATCTTTGTAATGACCTTACCTGATCCTGAATTCTGAATTTCCTTTTTGTGTTTGTTTTACCCCAAATAGGCACGGTTTAGTCAGTGTATATCTCAGTTGGTCAGGCAGTCGGGTCACACCACATGGGTCCAGCTGGGTGTAAGAAGCTGTTTAGCCTGTGGGGGGCACTGGTGGGGCTTTTACACTCTTGATCTAGATTCTTTACTCATTCACACATGACTTTTTGCTTTTTATCACTAGGGGCATAAGGCCGAGGGTGTCCTATTTATTTAAAGTTTAATAATGTGGGTGTTGTCAGTCCCTGTGAGAATGTGACTGTAAGTGTGATTGATTATACATGACTTGGGGAAACTAGAGTTACAGCACCAAGGGTGTGCAGATTGTTGGTGACTGTCATCAAGCAAAGTTGATTCCTTGAATAATAAAAATACACAAGCAGTAGTTTTTCTGCTAACTTTGGCATATGACTTTCATGAATTCTTTAATCAGGTCTCAGTCTAGTAATAATTTAATTAATTAAGAAAAATGTTGATGTTCACTAAAACATTTGACTGCCTGAAAAACTGTAATGTGGTCAACCCATTTGCTACTTCACATAAATAGTGGTCAGTCAGTGACCTGGCAGCTCTTGGAAAAGGTTCAAGGGGGAAAGTTAGGGTACTCGGGTGACAGAGGGCAAAATTCTCCCTCATCACCATGCAGTTTAATCTGGGTTTAGTGATACCTCTGGGTTGGTTGTGTACACAAATGGTGGTGGATGTGGGTGAAAAGCCATAGGATTATGTCTTTATTGCTTCATTAGTGTCACTACTGGTTGGACAGGTTGGTAGAAGAAACCAGAAGGAAACTGGGAGAATCAAACCGTGCAGAAAAAAAACAGGAAAGAAATGTAAACAAAAAAGTGAAGTGTTTTGCAAGACAGGAAGTTCTCCACTTTGCATTACATAAATATACAAACACACACATGCAATCATGCACGTACAACATACATACACGTAATAGGTAGAACCCAATTACGTTAATCTAGCCATGAAACATTGATCCAACAAATCAAATTAGACCATGTGGAACTTTTACAAATAAAGTCTGATCAATCAGGGATCTTAGACCCAATCAGAGATCAATCACAGGCTATCAGCAGTTAATTCCCTGTTTTTGATAATACATTGATTGGAGTGTGTTTGCAGCCAGCTCCCTTGAAGCGCCATCAAAAGAGCAATCATCAAGATTAAACAGCTCTTCTCTGCAGACATAAGACCTTGATCCCATGAGTCATGTGATGCGAGTGTCTCCCACAAAAGTGCTAATCCAAAGTTCAACACAGGGCAGGAGGGTTTGTCTGGTTTTCTCAGGTCTAGGCTGCTTAGCTCCCAATCCTCTTGGCTAGCCCCCATGTCACTGGCTGTAATCTGCCCAGCTCAGATAAAGCACTCCCAAGTTTTGTCCCCAGCCTCACTCAGTTGGTAGCTCCACACAGGAGGAGACCTGTCAGCGCTTTTTGTAAACAAACTGCTGCTCACCCAGACGTCTTTAGACGCAAAGGCTGTGGGATTTAAAATAAACTCCACGGGTGCACTGAACTTTTGACTGCTGCCTAGCTGGGCAGGAAATGTGTGTGTGTGCCTGTGTGTGTGTGTGTGTGTGTGTGTGTGTGTGTGTGGGTCAGGATCTTTGAAACAAGAGTGTGTTCAGAGTCAAACTACGTCAGCGCTGTTTGTAATTCTTGATTCAATTCAATACAACTTCATTAGGCAGTTTATTGCCTGAGGGGCATTATGAAAGCAGGGCATCGGACATGCAGGCATCCACACATTCAATGGCGCTCTGTGTTCACCCATGCGCTGGTGGTAACACATGAAAGGCCAGCATGAGGCTCCCCCTCAGCCACCAAGCAACTTAACATTAAGTCCGAATATCTCGATGTCTGTGTCCCTGCAGACTTTATAGGACTCTCCTGAGAAGTCCTGCTGGCTTAATCCTCTCCTTTATGACGACTCCTAAACTCCGAAAGGCCTGTCATGTGGCCTTTTAGGAAAGTAACAACAATGTTTTTTGGTCTTTGCAAGTCTATTTCTTATCATTCACACAAAGTTAAATGAAGGCAGACCATATTTTCTCACATATCCAAAGTGTTTTAATTTGAGCGATATCCATCTGAGATTTCTGCCACCACTCCAGTACAATGGAGGTGGATGTACTTTTGTTTGCGGTGCCTACAGAATTGAAAAATTGCATTTGAAAATTCAGCTCTAATAATAAGTTCTTCACAGCAAAATCTGTGGATTATCCAGAGTGAGTAGGCGATTACAAGGGGGCTGCATTGGTGGAGGCGTGTTGCTTGAAATACATGATCCAAATTCTACTGTTACTGTTTGACTGTTACTAAGTTTTGATGACTAAAGTTATACCAAATGTATTGCGCTTGCCAATATACAGCTGATGATGACAATGTTTTTTTGGACATGTGGAGGGAACAAAAATTCAAAGTAGATGGCTCAGAGGGTTGAACACATGAATATATGGGTTTTCTGGCCAAGAAAGCAGGTATGAGTGTGTGGATTAGCTGTTATCCTGTCCTGCAGGATTTACTGTCAGGCCCCAGTTTCTGTTGGTTTTGGTTTGAGGAAGCTTGTATTTCTTTTTGGTTTATTAGGCCGAACTTAACCCTGACCTCTGTAAGTAGGAGGCAAGGGCAAAGAGAAATACGAGATTTATAGTTACTGCACATGCCATTGAGGGCTAACAAATAACATCAAAAAGCATCAAAACACAAATTCTCTTCTCTGTTTAAAGGAGTAAAAGAGCTGGACCAAGTGATTGTAGTGCTCTTCACCACACACATGTTCATTGGAGGATTCTTTGGATTTATCCTGGACAACACCATTCCAGGTATGACAAAATACTAACAAGAAATAATAATAAATGACAAAGCAATAACATCACTATCGGTTAACCACGTCTTTTCTTTTTCAGGGACTGAAAAAGAGCGGGGCATCAAGGACTGGCAGTACAAGGTTCAAGCGGAAAGCAAAAACATGTGTGATCTATCGTGCTATGACATCCCTTTCTGCGGCGGTTTTTTGAAACGGTTTAGATGTTCCCGGTACCTGCCCTTCCTCCCATCTTACCAGACCAGCCAACAGGGGACATCCAAGTAATGAAGTGCTAGCCTGTTAGTCCTATAAAGCCAGACAACAAACAGTAGTTGGTGAGCTTTGAAAAGCAGTGAAATGAGGAAACTGTATCAAAAATTGGCTTTTATCTTCACTTAAACATTATTGATACAATAGTGGACAGGACACAATGTTGTTTATTTGCACCTACATTATTTTTATTTTGAGGTGATAGTGAGCCACTGTGATGCTTTTCATCCCACAGTCCAGAACTTGTGCAGGTTTATTGATTGGATAAATCCTAAAACTTTTATTCTTTGAAAATATTACTGGTTACTGTTTGTTAGGTGTAATGTGTACATGGCACTTACTATACGCAGCCAGAGGTTGATCAGCTGTGGCCTTAAAAAAGGAAGCTTTGCAGATTTTCAACCAGCTTTGTATCATTACAATGTGGGTGGGATATGCAAATTAACAATGTTTAACTTTCCTCCATGTTGCCTGCACCGGAGGATGTGGTACTCCAATTTACCAGCACAAGTCGCGTCATGCGGCGGACTTTTGCTGGCAAATGAGCGAGGACCTCTGGATGCAGGCAACATGGAGGAAAGGTAAACATGGGTAATTTACATATACTTCCCACATTGTAATATTAAAAAGCTGGCAAAGTTTCCCTTTAACCTTCCAGTATGCATTGAAACTGTCATTCAGAGCTGACTGTAACTGCAGACATGAGGGTACTGATGTGGGACCAGCATGGCCATCTTTACTATTAGTAACACATAGAACAACTCTGAGGGAACAAAAAAAGAGTTTCTGTTAAATAAATACTATATAATCTAAACCTTGTATCCACTTTAGCAATTACGCAGCAATATTGTGTCCTTTATATATTGAAACACTGATTTAAACTTTTTATTGAACAAAGAGAAGCAAGATACACGTAGGAAGACTCACCAGTCCTTATGAAGAGCTTGCAAAGACATTAATTAGACACTCCTTTAATTTGTGACATATGTGATATATATATATATATATATATATATATATATATATATATATATATATATATATTTAATAAATCTCTTGGGTGTGCAGAGCTTTTTGAGACTTTCAGCAGCATGCACCAAATCTTTGTGTCTAATCTATGTTTCAAAATGCTGAACATCCTTTTTGGATAAGAGTCACGGGACTTTCATGCAGAAATAAATTGATGCACGCTGAATAAGCTGTTGTACTGTTCCAATAGAGAGTCAGAAAGGACTTTAAAGCTGGTGTAAATACTCAGTCAATATTCAATTAATGTGTTATGAAGCTGCACTGAAGCCACTATGCAGGGGTTATGTCATTACTTTCAGTAACTTAAAGAAACAGATAATTAATGGAAGGCATTTTCATTAAAAAGTATATTATGTCACTGTATAGAAGTAAATTCTTAATTAATTTAAACATGCTTTTATATTTATGAAAATATATGCAATTATACTAACTTTTGTACTATAATTTTGAATCAGTCCTAAAATGAAAATAAAGGGTTGTTAAATAAATTCTGATACTATACTTCCAAATACTTTCATCATTTAACTTTAGATATTAGATTGGATGTATTTTTTATTTTTTTGTCAAAGCATTTTTCTGTCAAAGTATTTATCTCCACACAATTCTAGGTACAGTCACGTGATTCTGTTTGTGTGTGTGCAGTCACTCTTTCCTTGAGAATGAAAACCACCAGTAAGTCTCCAAAACAACTACAGAGTGAAATTCAAAAGCACAGGTTTTAATCTTAATATGAACATTTTTTAAGAGCTATTTAGGTATGAAAGAATTTGTTTCCTGTGAATATTGTGAACAAGGCTAAGACTCTACGGCCGTGCTCCCAGTGACAATGCTACACTGCCTTGCTGATGTTAAGCAGGTATAATGTTTGCCATGTTCACCCTCTTACATTACTTTTTTTCTGTTAATATGCAAATAATTGTTAATTAGCACTAAACAGCAAGTACAACTGAGGCTGATGGGAATGTCATCAATATTTCATACACCAAACCATTCAGTGCCATCAACTTTGGCCAGATGATGGCACTGAAGAGTCAGGCACGTGATTGCACTTTATCCTAAGGAGAACTTTGTCTGTACCAAATTTCATGAAAATTCATTCAATAATTATTGAGACATTTTAACTTGAACCAAAAAGAGAGGACAAATCAGTGGATCATCCGCTGAGGATCATGAATGTCTCCGCAAAATTTAACTGCAATCCATCGATAATATAAATTTAAAGTGCAATTACTGATTTTTCTTATGGACACTTGGAGGCAGCAGAAACAAGCTGATGTCACAGACCGTATACAAGGAGTGGACGTAGCCAGCGTGATGTTACCCATTGGTTTGTGGACTACCGCTTCGAAGCCTCGAGTTTGGCATTTTGGCCGTTGCCATCTTTGTTTTTTGGAGCCAGTGGATTCGCCCCCTGCTGGCCATTAGAAAGAATGCAGGTTCAAGGCATGGGCTTAATATGCAACTTTAAGCCCTAATATAAATTAAACGGGTGAGTTATATCAAAATTCACCCCCGTATAGTTGTCACGAATGGGGGAATTAGTTTTTTTCTGCAAAAAGGTCGAACATTTTAACACGGGGATCTGTAGGGATTGACTCGCTTTCGAAGCCACCTTTGCAGTTTTTGTCACTTCCGCATTGACTTTTCAGCACCGGAGGTTGCCACTTGGTTGACATATTATCACCTTTGAAGTCGATACAGTGACCTTGTAAGCAAAGATTTCCTTGCTTACACATCCAGCAGTTACAGAGCGATATTATCATTTGAAGTCTGGCAAACTGATGAACATCAGTCCAATATTCCCTTTCTGTTAATTCTGTTTTAAGTCTGTATATTCAGAGGGAAATATCTTGCTCTTTAGCTGCTAAATGCTCAACTATGTTCACCAGCTTATCAGTGTGTATTTACCTTTTGCTGCTGAGCATATATTGCACAGTGCCAAAACAGTAAAGTAGCGGGCCTTACATTTAAAGAGTCAGGTCATAATTCTCTCATAATTCTCACTATGAGCGATGCCTCTTATATTAGACATTCTCATTTGATCTGTTGTTGTGTGTACATATATGTTCCTGGTCTTCCTTTGTTCTCTGTCTGGTCCTTGTCGTTGTTCGTCTGTGAGGAGTGTTTCCCTGTGTCCCGGCTCGCTTTTTTTGGTTCCTTGTTTGTCGGCATTTCCTTGTTTCTTGGCCTCGCTCTGTTTAGATATTTTTTTAGGTTTCTTTTAAATAAACCCATGCCTCCGTCTCCCCACCGTGACACTGCTTAACACACAACACACCCAGTGAAATCATTCAAGTGCCTCTCAGAGAGATACACAGACAAATTGTCGTAATTATGTCATTGTAATTTTAACACCATGATTACACCTTGTTATCTATGTCAGCATCACTCCAGACTGTCATTTGCTGTCTCATGTTTCTATGCTCACTTTTTTAAGGAGCTTATATTGATTAGATTTCAGCATCCTGACACCTAAATGCCGCCACAGTTTACCTCCAAGCAAGCTGCACCCTCGTTATTTTGGTGAAGGACCAAAAATTGGATATTCAGGCGTCTCCGTGTGGCTGGGGGTGATGTTGCTTTTAATGAGGATTGGCACAGTTTAGATCAATTATATCAAAGGTAGACAGTTTTAAGATTATTATATTGGGTGATACCTTATGTCTACTCAGTAGCGCTTCCATTCTTTTGGGCTGCTCACGTCTGGTGAATGCTGAGTACTTGTGATGGCATGTTAAGAGGTAACGACAATAATTGTAAAACATTTTCTATTTGAAAACCAGCTTTGGAGGATTCTTCTGTGTATGAATAAGAATTTTGTATGTCCATTAAGTAGGAAAATGTGTGACGTATGTGTAGGTGCACCTACACTGTGTAACAGAACGTGCCATAAAAACTTGTTGTACAGCGGCAACTACTTGCTGCACACCATTAAATCGCTTTCACAGTTACAAAAGGCTGAGGATATGGTTAATTGGGTTAACAGAAATGCTAAGGTAACGCTGGTGGTCAAGGTTAAAGTGAGGTTTAGGCAATTAAACTAAGGGATTATAAGGAAGTAAAGTACTAAACAGGTGTGTGTGGGTTAGCACATGGATGCATGAGTATGTGTGCATCCACATGTTTTTAAATTCTTTTCTTTAAAAACAAGCTCTGAAGTTTATGTTCGACTGATGTTTTGTCTCGCTCTTCATTTCTCAATGATCTTCTCACATCTTGAAAATCTCTTCCTTTCTTGGGATTAGGGTCTTTAACAAAGCCTAGAGATTACAGATTAGTCTTTCAAGTGCCTTTTTCAGAGAGTTTAAGAAATTTTGGGTGATTAAAAGGTCTCCGCAGTCTTTACTGTCCTGATCAGGCACATCATAGAACAAAGGTCACAGGTTTAATCCCCTGTGGTATTTACTGTCTATCTGTAAATGCCATGTGCCTTTATGGTATGAAGACAAACAACTGTGCAAAACATTGGTATTTCCTGGACGCCTCATGTTCAGGATCAAACTGACGCCACACAAGGTGTGCACAGCACCTTCAAAGTAATGTAAGTGTATAATGATAATGTAAGATGATAGAATAAAAGAAAATTATGTTCTATGAAATAATAAAACAAAAATTGATCATAATTCAACACATTAATTTAACCATGTATATTGTAGCTATAAAGTGATACTCCACCCAAATCTTTATTTTCAGTATCAAATGCTCACCTCCCATAGGACCGTAACACAATCAGGCAGGTCACAGGTAGGCGGCTCACTAATTTGAGTTGGAGGTTTGGATTTAGAAACATGATCATACACAGGAATGGAATACTTTCCTCAGTGGCAGCTGTCTGCACAGATACCAGAAATTATCAGAAATTTAATTTGCAGCAAAGAGCTAGCCAAGGCTGACCTGTCACACTATTATTATTTTCCACTGCGATTGAGACAGCCGAAGCAAAAAAAAAGTGATCTGCGTACAAAAGCAATTATAAAAGGTTGTACAAAGCATATGCCTTCACTAAACATGGATGATTTGCTTCTTTGTATATCAGAAATTACATCTTATCTGCCAAAGATCTCGAAAACTTTAGGTCAAATATCAGGTTGTATGGTAAACATGCAGAAACATGAAGTTAGTAACAAATGACAAGAGTGGCTGCAAATAAAAAGGCCTTATGTTAAGGTGTGTCATTCAGCATTATTGTCTTATAAATTGTATATAATAGAGTTTGCTGCCAACCCTATGCACCAGATGTCTATATTTACTTATAATTTATGCAACGTTAAAGTTAGCTGCCAACTAACAAACATGGATAAAAAAGGGTGGAGAAGCAAAGCAATAGGCCAAAAAAGAAAACAATAGCAGCTCCATCAAAAGTCGGCTCCATAGCAGAGAGCCTGGCGGTTAACACTGATACTGAAGAGGACGACAGTAGCCCAGCAGCCATGACTAGTTCAGCTGCCCCGCCTCGACTGGAAGCAGACCAGCATCCAAGAGGATCTGAGCATACGCACCACGGATGGCAGGGGACCCCGCGGCGGCTCGGCTACCAGTGTAGCTGCCTTGAAATGTATCCATTACTTTTTATCTATTTCAACCATACGTTTAGTTAACTATTGAACCATTCAGGCCAGGCTCCAGGATGAAGTGACTGAGGCTGTTAAAAATTGCGAGAGAGCATTTTTTTCATGTAATAAAATTCACTGATTTAACGATGTGTTTATATTTTATTCTGTCGGAAAAAAAATGAAAAGCCACTTTTAAGTTATGAGGATTAAGGTCAGAAATATTATTGCGCAAAGGCTTTCACCCACATTACACACACAATATGGACTACATAATGTAAGGTATATATCCTTGTCTCCAAGGTGGTGTGTTTCTACAATGAGAAGTAGCTGACGTTTTTTTTTCTTTTTTTTGGGAAAACATTAGGCTATTCTATCATAACATGATATGCCAGGATGTGTGACATTGTGGAAATCCTGTATAATCGGAAATACAGGTTACATATAGTATTAGTTGCTATAGGTCTACCCACGCAGTCACGTGGTGTTAAGATATCCACAGGTGTTGATATTGTGATCGTAGGCTGCAGCCTGTCAGTATAAATCATGTATAAGCTAGAGATGTTTTCAAGATTTTGTGCCCAGGGGCCTCTGCATTCTTAATCCGTGCTTGAAAATATGTACATTGAAGCACTTAGGGTAACATAACCCTAAAAATGGGCCTACACACACAGCGAGTACCATATGTGAAAGCCATGTGGCTCGGACAAGTGCCAAGACACTAAGACTGTTAACCCTGACAAGGAACAGGCCAGTTGCACAGATATAAATTCAAGATGGTTGTCTAGCTTTGCCACCCAGCTGGCACAAATCACAAAGCAGGATTACGAAGTCCTAATCAGGATTGTATCGACAGATGCATGCTAATGTTCATTAAGTGAAGAGGCACCTTCAGCCACAATGTTCCGAACGAGAGGTATTAGAGAAAGTCTGTGAGGGCAGTTAAAGTCCATGCAGACTTTCTCTAATACCTCTTGTTCCTGATTAGGATTTGGTAATCCTGTTTTGTGCCAACTGAGTTGCAAGGCTAGACAACTATCTTAAATATAACACTGGAAACGTGACTCATCTTTGAGCTGTGCCACCCCTGAGCTGAAGGTTTTGGTTTTCTGGATGCAGAAGTACAAGGTGGCAAATACTAAACTAAGCCTGTCAACTCCATGCATAGAAGCTAATCGATACTAAGAAAATCAGCTCCAGTTTTTTCATTCAACGTAATTAATACTTCCCATGACAAAAACACGTTTTAATTTCAATTCAAATAGGAGTACTCTCTTTTCATAAAAAAAAAGTAGAAAAAATCTAAATCAAAAGTGTAAATGTGAAACAAAACACAAAAATAGAAAGACCAGGCCTATTTTGACCGCAAAACACCATAATAAGCGGTACGGATGACAGTATTTGTGGTACTCATCCTTTAAAATAGTCTCTCAGCTCAAAAACTAAAAGTTCTATTGAAACCTCTTTTCCACTTGGAGTGGTTCCAGGCTTCACTGAGGACTGATATATATATAATACGGTTATATAGTCTTTAAAATGTGGGAGCTGTCATGGTTTAAAAACTACTGTCATCTCTGTAGCTGTACCTCTTACACAATTCTGAAGACAAGCACACACACACACACACACAAACACAGACACTGGCGATCGAACGCTCGCTCGCAGTCACACACACACACATGCACAAACACATTCATGCACACACATGAACACACACAAACAAAAAAAGTCATAGCAACTCCAGTCTGATTTTTTGCGTACTTGCTGTCTACAATGTGGGAGGAGGAGCGCGGCCAAAATCATACGGATGAAGATTAAGTATGTCAAATAACAATAGTGTGCCTCTGTGTTGTCACACAGCCGGCCCACTAATTAATCTGCAAATGCAACAATGACGAACAGATCAGGGATTATGGGCATAAAGATGGTGCAGGTTTGTTTCCTCTTGCTTAAGCTACTTTATGTAGCTTTACTCCAGGTACACCGTATTGAATTAGCCTGTGCCACACAATCTTCTATGGATCTCACAGGACCTTAACAGCTCCCACCCTCTGGAGCACATCTGCTATCAAACTTGGACCAGGAACAATTTGTCAAAAATAACTTTTGGTATCGGAGTCTTAAAAATGTTTAAAAGAATGCAAACAAGACAGGACACTGGCTTCAGTCCTGATAAAAGTGGTGTGATGTTCCAACGCAAATGCAGTTTAATCAGGTCAATTCTTATCTTTTTAAACAATGATCTATCTGAGTGTTATCTATTGAACATACTCCTCCGTAGGGTCACAGCCATATTGTATGTTTATTGGAGACTTTTGAACTACTCCACGTTCAGAATGTTACAGTGGGCATATGCCATTTGTGTGGGCATACTAGCTGTTTAATGGGACTAAATGTGTGTGTGTGTGTGTGTGTGTGTGTGTGTGTGTGTGTGTGTGTAAAGGCGCATCAGAGTGGATTTGTTATGGACGGCAACTGTACAGTAGTTGGGACGCTGGTGTGCAAACTGTGAATGTGCTTGTGTGTGTGTGTATGTGTGTCAGCTGCACAGTAGATGGGATGTGTGTAAGCTGGGGACTTTCCAAGTATTGGCACCCTTCTCTCTCTCTCTCTCTCTCTCTCTCTGTCGCTCAGAGAGGGGCTTTGATTCACAGAGAACAAACATGATTACATGATAGATTAAACATGAAAACATGATTTGAATAGACTCCTGCTATTATTCAGCTTGACGTTTTTTCTACAACATTGTCTTATGTGTTTCTGGTTCAAATTTGCTGCCGTGCTAATCAGGCGAAACTGATGGGAAATGGTAACCCAGCACACACGTATGTCAGCAGAGAGGAAGCGGTTCACATGATCATTGTTGTGTTCTGCTCTGCTCCAATTCGTGTCAATACCACTATGCATTGAATCTTTCTGAAAGGACCTGAACTTCATCTCAAGTGGTTAAACAAAATAAGTCGCAATTGTTTCTCTGTAAAAATTCACAAAAAGGTATGCAGCAGACATATTATCAGCGATAATTGTATTGCATCACAAGGAAGAAGAATGTCGAAAGTCTGTGCAATTCCCTCTATACCTCAGTAGAGCCCGGTCCGAACCGGAGGAGCCTGCAGACATCCAGCAAGCTGATGAAGATGTGGTGCCAGTCGTTGTGGACCATGAGTACCATGTTCCCAGTAGCACACACTGGGACGATATGCTACGGGAGATTGAAGCCTTGAGTGACGAGCTACAAGCCTTCCGTTTACAAGACTTGCTGGATCATCAGAAGGTGAGAAGGTAAGACGGATAAACTCCAAGCAGTGCAGATAGATAATCCAGCTCACTACTATTGAAAACCGTTTCAAAATTGTTCGATGATGCTCTAAAATCAGTAAACTGCTTAACCACAAATGGTATTTTATCTATCAAAGACTGAATCAGAAAGTATCTTACTTTAATATACATGCAGATTGCTTCCGTCTGTATGTAAAATATAGTCTTCTTAATGCTATAGACTCACCCAGGGAATATTACAGTATACTGTATACAAACACCAGAATATATTGTGTATTTCGTTCTAAAGATTCTCCTCGTATTACCATTTGATTGGATTCTGGACCCTCAGGATGGTACAGGCTTCAGGGGCTTCGAGGAGCCTCGGCCTCTGCTGCGAGAGAGGAGGCTTTCAGCAGAGGCACAGTGAGAACATCACTGTCACTGTAAAAATGACCCCACCCCCATAGCAATACAAAAGGGATATACTGTGTAATTCTAATCACGCCTTTTTTGAAGACATAAATCAAGCGGGGCATCTGGGGGTCCTCCCCCATGAGATTTTGCATGTCAGATATTTGATGAATTTCTATGCACCAATTTGTGCTTTCTATGCATCAATATCAAAGTTTGAGTAAGAGTAAAGCACAGTCGCAACAATTATATTAAGGATTAAAACATCATATTATAGACATGGGCAAAATAAACTGTTTTGTATATTTGGAAGAAGCAGGAACCCATTGGTAAACTTGGAAAAAGCAAATGGGCCGGTAGACCACAGAGACGTGGATGACTGAAAAAAACATTAATTTATGAAAATTATTATTTATTTATTTTTACCGTTAAACTCGTAATATTAACTCTCCTAGGTGTAGGCATTTAAATGATCAACCGGTTCCAGAGTGAGGGAACTGTGGAGAAACAAAAGAATTGCCAATTTATGTGATATATATACATATACAGTAAAATAAATATAAATCTAACCTTCACTCCAACACCTTTCAGGGGTAGCCTAGAGTTTGAAAGATTAATAAATAATTGGGTTACCGGTTTCAATTTCTCTCTCACACACACTCATGCGCAGGTCTTCTGCTTACATCCTCTTCAAACTGTCAACTTGTGTATGTGGAGAATGAACGATGATGACTACACAGAGTACAGTTCTGGTGTATCATGAATCCACTCTGCTGGTTCTGATTTAATACTTCTCCGTGTGTCTCATAAAATTCCCTTAGTTTTATTATTTCTCATGTCATTTCAAGCATGTGAAAACGTAGTGCATGCACTACAGTAACCTGTGCCTGAAAATACGGTACAAATCACATCCCGTATTGATTCAGTAAGGGACAGTACATTATATTTTTCAATTTGGCATGATTGTATATTATACGGGACGATCGTGTACAGGTACAGGTGGCAAACCTATACAGACTATATAAACATGGACAATCTGGTGAAAAATACTACATTACCAAGGCTGGAATTGAAAAAAAAAAAAAGGAATATAGGCTACCTGTCACAAGCCGCAAGGAATTGTGGGATGGCATTATCTCCTTTCCTTTTGTAAAGGATTGTCAAGTGTATCCTATGCTAAAGGCGATAAGAAATGAAGCACTGAAGCATCTTTCCTTAACATTTATGGAATTGCCACTTTAATAGTTTCAGGTTATTTCATTGAGTTAGGGACTTTCCTAAGTAAAAAAGACTATTTGACTGAAACTTAGGAAGAACTTTGTCCCCTAGTTGCACTCTCTATTTTTGAGCCATGTCCCAGATGACTTCAAGAGACTTTAAGTGCAACTGTTGATGTTCACTAAACACAAACATGCATGCAAATGGTTTTAGTCTGTAGCCAGCTAGTGGTAGATAAACGGCAATTCAAAAGTTATTGTAAAAAGGTAAACGATAAGAAATAACTGCATGTGGCTGACTTCATCTGCTGTTAACAAGGGACTGTATATATAAAGTACTTTGGATGAGCTAGGGGATCGAACTTCGAACCCTGCTATCTGCTGAAAAGCTGTTCTACCGCCTGAGCCACAGCCAACCTCTTAGCCCAAGGAGACGCAAACACTATTAATACAATATAAATGACAAAGTACAACAATTCAAAGTGATCTTCATTCACGTGCTGGCAGCAGAACTACAGTTTGATAGTTCTTCCAGCGAATTTTCCAGAAATCGTAGCTCATTGCCCAGTTTTATACACACACATATATATACACACAATACATTCTTTATTCTTTGCTGTAGAATAACAGTTCCCATAGTATTTTGAATAGTTCTTTTTGCCTCTAGGTTGTTTTGTTTTGAGAGTGATCGGTTTCTTATGTACTTAGTGTGTGAATTTGTCTCCAAATATGCATCTGGGTCCTTGCACACAATTGGCAAAATAACACAAGGATGTACAAGGATACACAAAATAAAGGTGCACAAAGCCACAAATGCAATTAAAACTGTCCCACCAATTGATTATATCTTTTTCTCTTACTCTGTCTTTTTGCTATTATTCCTTTTGCCATACAATTTTCACACTGTCACAAATAACACTGTTCGCTTTGCATAACACTTTTCTGGAAAAAAGCTCCTCAACCGCATTTGTTCCTTTGTTCATCTCAACGTCATACACTTTGGTTTAACAACTTTTTATTTTCACGCATCTCCAAATATCCTTACAATTCAAATTATACTGAGCACACATCTCATCAAATGAAAGATATAATTCATCTTTGTGAAGAGTATGCACTCCCTCTTTTACCCATTTTCTCCAATAAATAAACTTCTTTCCCACACAAATCTAAGGGTTTTTCCATACAGATGCATAGCTCTGCATATAGGGAGATACCTTTATCATTTTGTGTGCCATCTGCCACACATTCCTGGAGTTAAAATCATGTTTGGGGAGTTTATTAGGAGCATAGTTACATTTTGGAATAATTGTCATCTGAACTGCATTGATTTTCACCCATAAGCCTGATTTTCATAATTACAATGTTTTCTAAATATTGCTTCATCTTCTGTATAATTGGTATTACCCTCAGATTTTAAATTTTTTTTTGTGTCCAAGTCTGAGTTTAGTGATGTACCAAGCTATTTCATACCAGTTTGGACACGTTTAAAATTGAAATAGGTAACCATATGGGATGTACAGCTTGCAGATACAGGCATTGCTTCTAACTTATGCCAATTAACCCTGTATCCTGTTATCTTAGAGAACCTTTGTACTGTTTCCATGAGAGGAGGAATTGAGGAAACAAGGTCCCTTAGCAACAACAAAATATCATCGGCGTATAAAGAAAACACACTCCTGACTCCCTCCCTCTACTCCTCATTATTTCTGCATTCCTTTTGAATAGATACAGCTGGTGGTTCTAAGGCTAAAATAAATAATACATAGAATAAAGGACACCCCTGCTTGGTGGACCTTGATATTGTAAAAAAGGGGGAATTCATGCCATTAGTCTGTACAGTGGCCTTTGGGCCATTGTACAGGAAATCAATCTACTTCCAGCATTCTGGACTAAACCCAAATTTACCAAGAACTATTAACAAATGTTTCCCTTCTACCCTGTCAAAGGCTTTCTCTACGACCAGAGGAAGAAAGAGAAGAAAAAAGCAAAACATTTTAAAAAAAAACAAACAAAGACCTCACCCCACCAGCCCAAGACAAACCCAAAGTGAAGATATATTGCATTATTGTGGCCACATTTTAGTCTGTGATAGGCATGTGTTCAATATATAAAAATACATGTATTTGGAAAAAAAACAATTTATTGATTTCTAATGCCCCCTTTTAATATTGCTATTCTATGCCTTAGTCATGTGCCATAATAATGTAATGTCTTTGAGTTGAAATACCCTGGATATGGGGGCTTTTCCAGGCAAATATTGATATATGGGATTAAGTCAATTAATTAATTAGCATATCATGTAATTAAATAAATTAAAAACTGTAATCGATTGACAACCTTAATATATGTATATGTCATTATAATGGCCTCAACCTTTTCATTTCTATATCATAAAATTATCTTAAACTGACTTGAATTTTAATTTAGATTTTAATATATTATATACATTTCGAAATATTAAACTATACACAATTACTATAATTGTCAAGTGACACAGCTGCGTCCTGGTCCTCCTCCGCCTCGGCCCTCCTGGTTGATGAACTGATAGAAAATTAAAACAAAGATACTTGCACAAACCAAATTGTAACAAAGTTCTTATTGACAACTGCAGTTTAATAGCTTGCGTGACTGACAATTCAAATACCTCTTAAACATAAGTTATATCTCTAACAGATGACCAACATAAAATAACCACTACACATCTCAGTCTCATACAACACCGCTAAACAGAAGGCAGATCATGACATTATGGTTGGTAATGTTCACTGTTACAAAAGTGGTGTGGTTATAAAGATTCCTGGAGATAAGCCAAAGATAAGAGACACACATCTGTTCTCAAGAACACTCTCTCCTTGACAATTCAATTCAGCATACCGTATTGTGCAAGTTGTTGTGGCATGTACAATTTGTTATTTTATGGATACTGGGCTAACTCTGAGTGTAATCAAAGGCTGAGAGTGAAACCAGCCCTGCAATCACCACACCCGGCACCTAAACCAACAGCTAAACTGCTGTAAACCAGGCAAGGCTCATGTCTAAGTCTAGTCTTGACTTATGTGATTTTCCTGCTGGTTATGTAGCGGTATTGCAGTTTGGGACGCATATGCACCCAAACTTTGCATTAGCTTTATGAACAAGTTGATATGAATTATTAAAGGGAGAAATTAAAAAAGGATGCAATGTTTTTGTGAACATTCACTGTCGCTGTGCCAATGTGTGCTTTCCCCACAGAATGCCGCTCCTCATTACAATTGATTTGTGGTAACTCTGGGAGATAAGCCATGTGTAAAAAATGTTGAGCTGATGCCAGTGTTTATGGAGTATGGGAATTAAGGTTGTTTTATCTATTCTCAAGAACACTCCTGGAAATAAATTACAACATACTGTGTTGGGCAAGTTGTTGGGGCATGTCCAAACGGTTGTGATTATGATACATGCTATTGTACGCGTAAACACAAACATGCCTCTGTTCTTGGCTTTTCAGATTCCTGTGTTGCAGGAAATCCAAGTGAACCTTTTAAGCTAATTACCGAAAATTATCACAGTCTCATTTCTAACTAATATTTCACCAGAACAGATACCAGCTTTAGTGATAATGGTCAACTGTTAACTGTAAATTGTTTCTTTATATTACTATACTAAATGTGGAGAATTTTGGCATATGTATTTTATTAAAATAGCTACAAACTTTTGAAGGGCTTGCAGAAATACATTACATGAAAAAGTTGCATATATTGTAGAGGAATTTGTTCTCCCATTTTCTAAAGAAAATGTAACCATGCATTCCCTGATAATTTTTCATTAAATCATCATTGGCTGACATAAGCACAGTTGCAGCAGACAGTAGTCCAACAGTGTGTAGACCATGTGACTTCTAAACATCTTAGCAATTGCCTAATCAATTAACTGTACAAATCATTCAGTGGTGCCATTTTGAAAAAAAAAAAAAACATATTGTGTACTGAACTTTGTTTAAGCTCACAGAACTCTATTTAACTACCAGTCCAGACCCCAAGCATGTCTTGCAGTTGTTGCACATATTACATATCTGACTACTTCTACAAAACCTTAAAGACCACTTTGACAAACCACACTGGGTAACGGTGAAAATTTAAAAGGTTGTCAGCGTTTGCCACCTATTAAAAAGTTCTGGCAAGCAGCAGAGTTCAGTTTTTAAATTAGGCAACATGAGACAACTCCCTGAGCTCACACCCATATCATTTTGAAAGAGTGTGCAGCTGCCCCACTCCATGACCAGAATTGAATCCACATTGCTGTTGAATCAGAAAAGTGAGAGCTGAGATCGTAAGCCCCTCCCTAAGAAACTGTCACGATTGTAGACAACTTTCTCTCAATAACATGATATCATTTATGAGAGACACGCAATTTATCTTCCAGTGAAATCTGTTTGCTACACAAAGAGCACACCTTAACAGGCACTACCCTGACCTTGAGACATTAAAAATTGCATCAGCCGTGAAAGTTCAACAGTGTTCTCATGACTGGAAGAACTGAGTCAGATATTCATCTGGAAAATGACAAAAATGTAGTTCTGGCAAGTAGCACTGGATCCAGGGCCATAGACAAGGTTTAGAAAATAGTGAGGTTCAAACTTTCTTTTAATGGAGCTTAGTTACTGCATTTCTGGACAAGCAAAATTCATACCAAAGTGACACCTGCAAACACAAGCCATGCTATACACTACACACAAACTCCTTATCTATCAAAAAATTGTGGAGTTCACGAGGAAGGGGTGCCTCCTTGGGACCGGTTCTGGGCTTACATTGAAATAGTGTTTCTGTATCCTGGTATCCCGCCCCTGTGTGTCTCACCTCTGAGTTACCTTAATTGATTATGCCTTCTCATGTGGTATCTTTTACAAAACAGGATACTAGTGATAGCTAATATTAACCATTATGTCTTATTAGCTGGTGGGTTTCACATATGCTGCCTTATAACAATAATAACTTACCACGTTGCTTCTCATTATTTGAATCATTATGCTAACTAATTTGGAAATTAGAAAACGACTGAAAAGAAGACTTACAGTGCACAGTTAACATTTTCGTCGAGCTGAATGAAGACCTGATAGAGTGGCCCTGTGTACTGAAGGAAGCACAGCAGCTTTCACACTGGCTTCACTTATCCATCCTTGAACTCCATCATATCGGCGGGAGAATAATGTTCCTGCCCGAAAAAGACGCCGCACACGACCGTGTTTTTGTCACAGATGCAGCAGGCAAGACCGACTCATTAAATAACAGACGCTCAGACTCACTACCACCTACTAAATGAATGAACCCACGGTGTGAAGCTGGGTGATTGATGCAGATATCGAGGTAGGAGCAGTTAGTGTAACAACCTGTAACTTGCGACTGCACCGTGTCCCGTACGAGCCAAGTTCTCCAAGTAACTCGGCAGAATATATTTTACAAACCGAGGTAGGAGCGAACCGATGGAAGAAAGCAACCAGTGCAGAAGAAGAGAAGAGTCGCAAGTAGATAATTAATGAGGTCTGGCTACGGCCATGTTAGTAGATGTTATCTTGCTGACCCTGACAATTGGAGCACACCTTAAAGAAGAACCACCACCCTTGTCTGCTAGTCCACAGGCATTCCCCCGACATCAACATGACATTGAAAAAGCTTGTCAGCCATGAGAGCTCAACAATGTTAATAAAAGCTTCCCAACTTTTTTGAGTTTCTAAGAAAGAACCATTAAACTAAACAGTGTGTCAGTTACACGCATTATGAAAGAGATCAGTTGGGTAAGAGCTAATGAGCGAAAGAACTGCACATTTTTGAACTCATGACTGGAAAAACTGAGACAGAGGTTCAGTTGGTAAATAAAAAAAATTAAAAATTCAGTTGTGAAACTGGAAAAAGTAAGTTTTGATCACTTAACTAAACGGCATCCAGTCTATGGAGTCATAAACTAAGAGACCCAAACCAAAGGCATACCACACATACGACATTTCTAATATCTACACAAGTGGGTATCGCAAAGGTTCAATGGGTTAACATTAAGGGAAACATGAGACAAAACTGGCTGACTTTCAAGGAATCCAAAAACAAAATAGTTTCTTAGAAACATTTCCTGGAACAGGGTCCTTATCTAATATCTTGTAGTCAGTCTGCTAGACACATGTGATTTAGAGGAAACTGGGAGGTAAAATATTAGACTATAATTGACAGGGTATAGGTATAGCAGTTATCTGGAGCCAGGAGTGATTTCTGTGGGGGAACTTATACAGGGCTATAATGCAAGAATTGGATTATATTGAGTGATTAAATATGCCTCCATTTTTGGTCCAAAGATCACTCCCAGATTTGATGCTAATAGTGAAGATATTCAGATATATTATTTTATGATGGATAGACAGTGATAGAGTATGTGGACAATCAAAATTAGACGTGGACTCTTTACAGTGCGTTTAAAGGATTATTTAGTCTTTTATCAACACTGTTTGCAGTCATAAGTGGGCAGCTGTAAAGCTCTGGAAAACTGTAGACTCCCTGCCCGGCACCGAGCCTGGTCATGTGGCGCCTACTTGGTGAACTGCTTACTCGCTAGCTGGCCCAGGCCAGCGCCACAGTAAGAGTTGTGACACTCTTTGATCTCGCCGCCACGTGATCACGTGGTTCATGCAGCTGTCAATAGTTCCAAACTCATCTGCGCTGTCAGCCGGTTTGAATGGTTTTCAGCGGGAGACAGCAGCAGTGAATATATTTACAAATCGGTTTATTATTATTTACATATATTTAGATTAACTACTTACTTTATACCACAAGGCAGCGATATCCTAAAGCAGACCTAGAAATGACTGAGATACTATGCTACTATGCCAGCTAAAGAGGACTATTGTTTTACTTAGCCTGTTGAAGTAATGGACTACAGCAGGATTACTATATTGACAACACTTGTATTCAACGATATAACAGCATTTCTAAGGTATGGCAGAGAGACAGAATTAATCTGTTTTTCTGTGTTAAAGTGGGACTGTTCCTATAACGTAGGCAACAGTTAAGAAAAATATTAATGCATTTACTGTAAATGAAAACATTTGCAGTGTGTATGCATTCATATTTTACATCATGATGTTATTTTATGTTATACATTAACATGAACCTGCACACAAAGTGAACATCAATCATGCAGCAACTGCTCAATTTAAGCCAAGAAAGAAGTTTGAAGACAGTTGGTTGACTTGCATATTTTTACCAAACAAATCATTTATTATTATAATATGTCCAGGGAGACACACTACACATTTACTTGAGTTATCTGATGAGGGCATCGCACTGCCAGAAGCATACCACTTCATGGCCCCAGATGTTTTGAGTTGAGCCAAGCCTGCTGCTGCTGGAGAAACTGGGAGTGGTAAAGGAAGATAAAACTGTTACGGTTGATACATTGAAGAACATAGATTAAGTGATGATTAAATTATGTTGTGAGTACTTTCAAGTTACAACACTCTTACAGACATGGTAAAGTGCAATATCATATATTTTACAGGGATTATATAAACAGAAATTGTGTCAGTGTCTATCTGTATCTTCAAACATCTTCAACTAATTAAGTGGCTTAAGTTTTGGGCGTTACGGATATAACTAATCTCTGTAAATAATATTTTAAAGACTATGGTCTAGACCTACTCTGTGTGAAAAGTGTTTCAGATAACTTTTGTTAAAATTTGGCACTGTATAAATAAAATTGACTTGATTAAATAAAATAACATTATTGACTAGATTCATAAGAGGTAATGCATTAAAATGTCAATAAATGCAGAAATTTCATCAATTTACCAGCGATAGTGCTTGGGTAACACTGAAAATGAATGGGGTCCAACACTGGAACTACACAGTGTTTGGAACCATTGGTCAGCCCACGACTCACGCTACTTCTGCATTCCTCGATTACAACCGAGGTCTATGGGAGTGTCGCAACTCTCTCTTTCTATATGGCGCTGGCCCAGTCGAGCGTCCATTTTGAACTGGTCAACTTATTTTCTCTGGAATTGGTAAGTTTACACACCTAAACTTCTTTTGAGAGACTTTTGCATTTTTAAATGAATTTCAGTGAAGTCAAGTATTGCTGCATCTTGATGTGCTTTTGCACTGGCTTTAGTTTTGGCCATGATGGTGCCTGTTTGCTGACAGTAATGCTCAACTTGTTGGAGAGTGGCCCAAAATTTGGTGTGATCACAACACGCAATGGTATAATTTCTGCATGTCATGAAAACCCATTTGAAAGAGTAAGTACAAAGAGACACTACTGGTGTCACGCACATACAAAGTCAACAACAAACAATTCAGTTGGTTCAGTTAGTCATCCACATGTGTGGTTTTAGCTGCTGGGAAGTCTTTGATCAAAAGATTAACAGTAAAAAAACTTGTTTGTGTTTCTTCTGGACCCTTTCTTTTTTTTTTTTTTTATCCTGGCCCGAGTCCAGCCAATATACAGCATGATTGTTAAATCAAACATACATCAAACTACAATTACATGTCTCCCACACCTTTAACAAGAAAAACAACCTTTTCGTGCGAGGTGGAAATTACTGCCACAATCTGTGCTGGCGTTACCACGATGGCGATCGTCAAGTGTGAGAACTTTTCAACTGTCACGAGTACACCATGGGAATGTCATTAGTTTTCCAAGTATATAGTCATAAAGCAAGGTGCTGGACAAATTAAAAACGTGACCTGATGATGGTGCTTGATTAAAGATAAAGGATAACCAAAGGTATTACAATTCATTCTGAAGGGAACACGAATGTCTCAATCAAATTTGAAGGAAATCCATTCAATAATTGTGCAGGGATTTTCCCTGATACATCAGAAAGTGAAAAGAAGTTTAAAAAGGTGTGTGCTAAGCTTTGTTTATATTAGTAGTCTCTTATTTAAAATAAATAATTGAAATTTAAAATTGAATTGTCATTTCAGGTTTGATGGACAAAACCTTTTTAGCCACAACAAAAGTGTGCAGAACATTTACACACCAAACTGTTATCAGTGTGATGGCAGATATCAGAATTAAATACAATGCATATTTCGAAATTTTGACTAATACACCTATCGGTTTCTTGCCTTACAACCCACCCCGAAACCACAACTGACAAGCTTTGGTTTCGCAAGGGGGTTATTTGCAGGACAATTTCTTGGCTTGACTTTCTGCTTGGCAATCTCACACTGTCTTTACTGTCACGCTTCTGATGTGTGACACAAGCTTTGGCCTTTAGTGTCACGCTACCCCAAAAATTCTCATGGCAAAACACTGCAACAGCAACAGAGATGAACCGGTGAACGTATTATGGTCACAGTCTTTCTGGTATAGTAATGGTTAAATCAATTGAATGTCGGTTATGTATCGCTACCCCAGATTCTACTCTCTAACCCTAACCCTATTTTACACATTTTAAAGAACTTGTAGTATGCACCACCAACTATAACTTGCACATTATACACTGTTTTGGTTTTGAGTAGAGTTGTAGCATCACTGGGTAGAAAGGGATGAGACAGGAGAGTAATGAGAACACACAAAGCAACCAAAGATACCTTAAAGTTTAAAGTCCAGTCATACAAAGATGTCTCCCTCACAAATATTCCACTCTAAATCATCTGTTTGGCCGTTGGAGTCCAACTCAGCTTCATCAGATTGATAACCATGATCTACAGAAGGATTTTCCTCATGCACAGAATCCATTGGGCCAGATTGGATTCAGAACAGCCAGTATAACCTCTACATCAACTTAACTCTGAAGGGAAGCTATCATGACACTGACATTTTTTACAAATCGCTTCCTAACACTCATCCTTCTATCCATTGTTAAAGACTGCACCTTTAACACTGACATTGTCACTTAATTGCGGGGACGATAGCAGTAAGCTCTCTTGCGTCTCAATGTACGGATGGGTGACAAATTAAAGGAAAAACTAACATGAAGTGTCTTTGTGTCCACAAGTCTCCAGAACAGCTTCAGTGCTTCTGGCCAATACTGTGGAACTCTATCAGAGGGAGGAACACGATTCTTTCGCAAGATATGCCCTCATTTTATACAACCTTTATTTAATCAGATAATCTCAAAAAAACAAACATAGCCAGACACAAAACAATTTACAGCATCAGATACAATCACATCAATATTATGTGGTCTTATGGACATGGTGGTGGAGAGCATGATCTTGCATGTTGGTCCAAAATCTTCTATAAATGTTCAGTATTTTATTTACATACTTTTCATACTCAAAGCATTCAGTGAGCCCTGTTTCATTGAAGCATCTGCATTTTATATCTTTATCCATTCTTTTTCCTTAAATTTGTCCCACGTCTGAATGTCTTTTTCTTTATAACAGGGGAAGGACATAGTATGAAAGACATTAGGCATTCCCTGTGCTTGCTTCACAATAAAATTGTGATTTGCCTATGCAAAGGTTTTAACACTCACCGGATATAGCCTGCCGACAGAGCTCAGAGAAAATTCACAGCATTCTTTTTTCACAAGGAGGTTGAGAGGGGCGCTGGGTTTCTATTGCAATGTGCCTCACACTTATGGTAGTGTTTCCTCCCATGGATTTAATATAACATTCTTTACTTTCATATATGATTGTGATTCTAAAAAAGTGCAAATTCGTAATAGCTGAGACCACGTACACTAATGCATCTAGGCGTGCATGCATTCACACACACACACACACACACACACCACATCACAAACACTTGACCTGCATGGGACATTTCAGCCTCATTGCTATAAAGTTGCCATTGCTATAGGATGGGCACAGCGTAGTGGAACAATAAATGGATAGATTTTTCTGGACCAATGAACTGATGGATCAACAGAACAAGATGGCAGGGCTAACCCACACCACTAAAAAACGAACCTCTGCTGAGTCCAATGATGCCTCCCACGAGAGTCTACGAGAAACGGTTCATGAGCTATGAAAGGGGGTCTGGCTAAAGTATGGGAGGCTGGGCTTGTAAATGCAGAACCGCGCTCGTCCTTTTAGGTGTGGTTGGGTCATTATGTTATTGTGCATGTGTGCATGAATGACATGGATACAGTCAACACTGTGGACAGAGGCCAACTGGTATGTAAAAATCCTTGGCCCAGTGATAGCTGTACTACTAAATTTTAGTTATGCTACTTCCACATCTGGAGCGATTTTGGTGCACGCACAGAATATCTGGCCGGCAGTCAGCCGACACTGGCTGATAAAAGCCAGAATTGGCCCAGAAGTGACCAGCATCGGAGATGCAGATGAAGTAATGCTCACAAGGACAAGGTCAGTGAAAAAAATTAAAGAAACATGATAATTACCTGTAATGTGTTCAAACCTATTTGAAGTAAAATTATCGCTACTAATCTTCAAATCTGTGTTTTTCAGCTTTTATGCAATTCAACATTTTCGGATATGAGAGGTCACTTTAGGTTTGCTTTGTACTATGTTAAGTGTACATTAGTGCGTGCATGGCAGGTTTTAAAGAAACATCTGTGTTCTGTTGTACTTTTGGCAGGCTTGAAAATAGAAAATGAATAGAAACTTGACTGTTGCCCTTGGAGTAAATTAAGTTTATACTAAGTGTTCTGAACATGCAGAGTTACCTATAGTGCAGACTGAATTATTGTGCACGATTTACTCTGAACTGTGCCAAAAGCAGTGCGAGTAAAAGCGTATGAAAAGAAACAGCCCCCTTCACAGGCTGGACCAAAGGCAGAAGCGGTAATTTCATATGAATGCACTTTGAAGTCCTTAGCATGAGACCTTGTGCCCACAGGGTGTGTAAATGTTTTTTCTTTAATTTTTTCCAGTTTATGGTTGTATACTCAACAGCATCTACACAAAACAACATTACACACATCATGCGGCATTGTTTTTTTTATTGTCTTAGCTCATCGCCTAAGACAGAAAAATACAGCTATAAAAACTGTTGAGTGTTAGCTGTCATGATAGACTGACAGACATATAGAGGTCCAAAGCTGTAATAAATGCTAACTACTTTCCCACTGGTCAAGGTCAAGGTAATCTTTTTTATCCCCGAGGGGCAATTTGTTGCACAGCCAGCACTAATAGAATCATTACACTAATCAACACACAAGCACTTTGCACAAAAAACAAGGAATTACATAATGTTATTCAAAAGGCCAATAGCAGCGGGGATCAATGAGTTTTTAAATCTATTGGTTCGGCATCTTGGCAGATAAAATCTGCGACCAGATGGAAGCAACCTGAACTCACGGAACAAAGGATCAGCAAGGATGGACTGGTCTCTGTGGCTCTGATTCTCTACACTTGGGAGAGGTCATTTAGAGTCGGGCCTGCAATTTTCCTGCACAGTCTAACAATACCTACTAACCTGTCCCTGTTTATCAAGGTAAGTGATACTAACCAGCAAATAAAAAAGAGGGTTGGAACAGATTCAGTAAAACAAGAATATTACATTCTCATAAGGGTGATGTCAACATTAAAACGTCTGCGCTTTCAATAAAAATACATGTGCTGATGGGCCTTTGCACAAATAACATCAGTATTTGGTTCAAAGGTTAACTCATTATCAATTATTGTCCCCAGATACTTGTGCTGTTGAACAACTTCGACAGCATGGCCATAATATTTGTGTTTCTGTCCACTCGGAGAATGTAAGTAAATTCATTCTCCTTTTAGATCTGGGTTGATAACCAAACAAAACTGAAAATATATATCTGGCTCCTTAGCTGCTGGATGTTCCACCTTTATTAGAGGGTAGTTGTTGACTTTGTCTGCTGTAGCGTACAGTGGGTTTATCAGAGCTTGTTTTCTAAAAACAGCTACCTGCTGTGTGGAGCCTGGACAGTGACTTAAAATTTGGCATTGAAATTAAATTTGGCATTGAAATCAAACCCTGAACTGAAAAAGGAAACACTGGCATTGAAACACTTGTATTGCAATAAGTTGTATTGGCACTGAAACAAGCATTGGCACTGAAAAATATAAACACAGGCATTAAAAAGTATTTTCTTTTCTTTTTTTTCGTTCTATGTTTTTCAATGACAATCTTACAAAGTTTTTTTCTTTATGTCAGAGTATTAGTGTTCCCGGGACACTCGTTTTTAGTTTCAACTTTCTGTCACCATTTTGGCAAGGAGGAAGGGTTTGAGTTATGGGGACAGGAGAGCGTGATTTACATATAATCTGCATACAAAGGAGATAAAGTCACTCTTCTTGAACCCGAGGTCCACTCCAAAGCCTCCAGCACAGCACACCTACTACAATGACTTCCACAAGTTGAATTGCAAATCCAAACCCCATGTATGTCAAGTCTCAATCCAGCACTCGTTGGCCCCGCTCTGTGAGTTTGCGTGGTCTACCACTTTGTGGCTGAGCTGTTGTTGCTATTGTTGTGAGGTGCTTCCACCTCACAACAATAGCACTTTGAGTTGACCGGGGCAGAAATTTGAAGAACTGACTTGTAGCAAAGTTGGCTCAGTGCCACGTTTAAAAAAGTCACTGAGCTCTTTTTTGGTCGATTTGTCCGCGACTCACCGCTCCCGACAATCTGAGGAGAAATCTGCTCAGGAACCTTGGTCAGTACAGATGTTCGACCCAGATTATTTGGTAATGTGAGGGATGTACAGATCCCATTTTAACCTTCCATATTTGCTCGCAGATTTATCGGGGCTGCCCCAATAATATCAAACATGTGTGATATTTAAGATTTAAAATCTGGATGATTACATTAGTACTTTCCAAGCTGGACCACAATAGCCAATGAGAGAGACAAGTCTACAAGCCCCGGGGCAGCTGTCGGTATCCCCAAGCAACGGTAATTCCAGCCCTTGAGGCTAATGTAGGCTTACAGACCACTGTTTATATATAATAAAACTGACGGTTAAAATCTCACCTCCAGTTCTCGCTAAAGAACAGACAACCTGTGTTGACTCGTTTCAGACTCGTTTAGCTTTCTGCTTTTGTTTCTTCTCACCGCGAAGCATTACTAAAGCAAGTTGCACCATGTCAGTCTCACTTTTATTTACATCTGCTTCCACATGAGATCATGTGAGGTGATGTGATGAAGTGTGTGCACCATTATTTTCAAATCTTGCAGTGCGTGCATTTTTGAGATTAGAGAGAAGCACATCTGTGAAGCCTCTCCTTAAGTGCTGGTGCAACCCGATATGAAAACTTGTGAGGATTTTAAAAACTCCTGTAGTGTGAGACCGGCCTTACAGAGAAGGCTCCCATTGCAGGAAGTAAGACATAGTATGCTGAGCATCTAGTTTGACCATTCTGTCTGAGCATAATGATACATGATATTCAAAAGTTCCTTTTACATGGAAATCCAAACATAACAAAGCTCAAGTTTGGACTGATGCCCATATTCAGTTGTTTTCTTAGTGATTTCTCAAGTGTCATGAACGTCAGATCAATTATAGCAATAAGAGCAGAAATATCGGGTCAGATTCAGTGGTTCTGCCTGAAGACGTCTTGGTTTGTTTTTAGTTTGTTTGCAGTGGAAACAGACAACTTTTTAACTTTTTATCCCCCTAGCAAGTGGTATTATTGTTTGTGCCGTGGTCGCAAAGAAGTCCAGATAACTTTTATTCAACCATCTGTCTTCTAAACAACTCCTTGATCATAACAGAATATAGTAACTTTTTCCTCAAAAAACATACTTGCTTGCTGGAACTGCGCCTGTCCCGGCAGAATGTAACTTTAGAAGTTTCAGCAGGTCTTCTGTTGTGTCTCAACGCAAATGAGAGAATAGAGATGCAACTTTTCTGTCGTTTTTTCTCGCCTGTGCCAATGTAAAAGTTTCCGCGCTTCCATTTGACTGGCATCACCTGTTTTCCTGAGAAAGATACAAATCAGCAAACCATTGAAAAGACAGACAGATACTGAGAGACAGACAGAGTTGGCTGCCAGAGGAGGAGGAACTCACAGATAAAAGGTAGAGTCAGAGGTACACTTCCCCACCTCATGCCACAAATACCAAGCTCTGAGAAACAAAACATTTCCCCATCATCATTTAAATACACCCTGAATTTGAAAACATGACACACATAGAGAAACTCCAAATGTTACTTAGTATTACAGCAAAATGTATAACTTCATGTCACAACATGAGGAAAGCCAGTGGAACCTGAGAAATACAACTCAGTATTGACCTCTTTTTAACTATTTCATTTTTAATCTTTTTAAACTAATATACATTTGAGCCGTAAATAATTTTAACATTACATTTTGCTGTTATAACCTGCTTATATATTGCTATATATATCATTTTGTTACTGTAATTCTGTAAAGACTTTAACATAACTGATACTCAGTGGTGTGGTGGAGGTCAAATACACAATCACACAAACACCCATACACACACACACACACACATGTTTAATGTTTTTCTTATTTTCTTTTATATTTTTATTTTTTTATTTTTTATTTTATGAGTTGTATTTCTTTTTGTTTCATCTCATTACTGTATTGAACTATATTATCTTTGACGCTTTGGCAGTATTGTTTACCTCATATTCATGCCAATAAGGAAATTGAATTTAATTTAATTTAATTGACAGACAGAATACTGTGGTATTGTCTCACCTGTGCCGATGTCAAAAGGTTTTGTTTTTGGCTCTTCTCTTTGGCATCTTCTCTATTTTCCAGAGAAAGATACAAATCAGCAAACCATTGAAAAAGTGGCAGATACTGAGAGAGAGACAGAGAGAATACTATGGCTCTCTTGTGCCAATCTAAAACTTTCCTGAGAGGAACACGAATACAGGGGAGAGATAGTCTCTCACTGGTCCACAAACCTGTGCCCATTCTATACCAACTGCAACTTTCTACCTGTGAGGATGAACTTTGCCATGGAGGGCAAGTGTTTGTGAGATTGTGTGTGTGTGAATGCACGCACGCCTAGATGCATCAGTGTAGATGGTAGCAGCTGTTGCAAATTGGTGCTCTTTTGTAAATGACTGTAGTATGTATTAACTGTATTGTAGGCTACTTTGTCCTAAAGAAGAGTGAAAATAAGTAATTCTGGTTTAGATCTTCTGTGTCTAAATGAGCCAGGACTGCTACTGAGAAAGATAGATGTAACTGATTCGGGTGAATAAATTAAAAAATACAGCACATCAAATAGATTTACTGCTTGTCAGACTTTTAATGAGTATGGCAGATCTAATTTACAAAAAAAAAAAACAGTCAATCAATTCAAAAATATCCATTTACTTCCTGGACAGTATCCAGCGAAACCGGGATTCAAGCCATAAAGGCAGTTTTAAGTTTAGATTCTACTAATGTTGGTGGAATTTTGTTTGCAATTTCCTAATAGATTACCACTCAAAGTATCTTATTAAACAGACGGCAGTTTTAGCATTTGCTCAGGGTTCTTTACTGCACTTAAGCCCTGTTTCTTTGGATGTGAAGGGGCAAATCAGTTAGATGTGTACATCTGTTTGTAATGACAATAATTACTTGTTGGTGACACCTTTCCCATATTAGAATAGGAATAGACTCAGCATGTGCTCTTCATGTCATGTTCATCTTGACACTAGTTCAATCAAATGTCATCCTTCAAAACAGCATCTTCCACCTTCCTCTCTACCTGTCAGCCACTCCCTCCTCATCAGCCTCACTCATCTCACCTGCCGGCTATCACTAATCAAGCCCATATTTATACTCCTCCCTTACACACACTCAGTGCCAGATTGTTCTTTATGTATGTTACACTTTCCAGCGTTAATCCCTGGCCTGCTTTCCCTGTTGCCGACCCTGTCTGCCCTGGACCTCTCCGCTCTGCCTGAACCCCGGTAAACGCACCTGCCTTCTGTTCCGGTTTCAGGTTGACTCTGTCTGGTACTACAGCTCTGCTAACGAGTGGACTAAGAGACTCCGTGACAAGCTGCTGCTATGTAGTATGTTTTTAAAACGGAGTTATTTTAATTGGCTGACATATTACAATCTTATAGAAAACAAAGAAAGCATAGCTTCCCTTTAAATTAGATACTTACCACATATAAAGTATATAATGGGAAATGTCTGTCTTTATAACTGAGATTAAATTTAAATATTAAAAACTACAAACATTAAATGAAACAGTTGCCATGCACTTTCCTTATAAACAACATACATAATGTTCACATGATTTATACTTAATTCTTATGTTTAAAGAAAATGTGAAAGTGGCCACTTTCATGAGTAAATCATATGTAAGTCTTACAATAAATAAACATTTAAATGTACTATAGGAGGCAATTCTCAAGTGTTTTACTTTTCTTTTCCATATGGGCTGCTTCTCTCCCAATGGCAGGTGGATAGATGTTGAAATATATTCCTGTGAATGTATTTTTATTATGGCAAAACCATCAAAGAAAGGAGATGTTTCCATGGACACTGACAAAGAAACGAAAAAAACAGTTGAGCTTATACAGTAGAAGTACATAGCGCTTAACAAGTGGAATCTGGTTTCTCTTCCTTCTCCATGTATCCCTGCCCCTGGGCCATGGACTCTTTCTCTGTTCTCCTGACCTGCCATCCTCTCACCTTCCACCAGATGCCCTCGGACTTTCCCTCCTTTCCCCATCACCTGACCACCCATCTACTCACCTGCAGCTCATTCCCCAAACAGTCAAATATGCGATTGGGTCCCCCTGTTTAACCTGCTATTCCCCGTGCCAGTAAATAGTTTTGTCTCATAAATACAATCAAGTTAAGTATAGAATGAAGACAATAAATGAAAAAGGAGAAACAAAAGTAAAGAATGTTGCAATGAACAACAAAAGAGTTTGATACCGTCTATCACACAATGGCTGTCAAATCAACCTCTATTCACAGTCATACATAGACCTGTCAATTAGAAAAAATCCACCCACTTTATACCCACAGGAAACCGCATCAATCGACACATCAAAAGAGCTTCATGGACAAACTGTTCAAAATGATGTGGTTATGCTGTACAGATAGCATTTACACCTGGCTGAGATCTGATCAAGATACAGTCCAGACCACCTCCAGAAGTGGTCTGACCAGTGTGATCCCATTACAATCCCAGAGCGTCCTGTGTGCATTTACACCTTGCATTAGCATGCATTTTTTACCTATCCAAACAGTAAATACAAATACAGATTGCATGCGGTCAACGTGACTGGCCACAGCGTCCTAACCCAAAGGTCAGGACAAAAACAGGAAAAAGACACAAAAAGCCAATAATGAATTTATTTATCGTAATACAGAAGAAACTGAACTATGGCTGTCACCAAAGTTGTACACTTAGGTCATGTGATGAAACCTGTAGTTGACGGTGAGTTGTTTGATGGGGTTGAACATTAACACTACAGCCAATGTTGACACTGTTATTTTACATGTGAGATTCCAGTTCTTTTTTTTTTTTGTCAGTGCTCCTCATTAGTTTGATGCCATGTGTCCAGCTGAATTTAACAATATAAGAAATAGAAAACAAATGTTAAGACAGTTGTTGGGTGGGCAGGCAGAGTTGAGCAAACAACTGAGTAGACTGCGTGGCAGGCGGGGTATCTGCAACAATTTATGAAATTAGGAAACACGCGTCAGGCAGAAACTGGGCAGAAAAAGATAAAACTATAAAACTACAAGCACCCTGTCACCATTGATGAGCTGCTCTGTGGGAGGCTGATGAGGCAACTGGAGACAGCTGAGCAGGCAGGTGATTGTGTCAGCAAATCTGTAGGAGCGAAAAACACTGAGGGCAACTAGAGGGCAGATGAGGTATGACAGGTGCTGAAAAACTTCACAACACACACCAGGGAACAAGAAAAGATGAGTCTGAGGCTGAAAACGGGGAAACGTGGTGTTATGCAAACAGAGTGACAAAGAAGATTATGGTAATTTACAGCTAAATGCAAGCACTACATAAGAATAATTGCATGCAAAGGGAGAATGCATCTAACTTGACAAAGCTTTTCATGCAAGATTTCAGCAGTTCAGATGTTGTAGTCATAATACCTCAGTATCAGATAATGCTAAAAATAGATTAAAACGAGTGTAAAACCATGAAGATTCAAATAGTGCTTGGCAAAATTCTTTTTCTCATACAGTTTATCACAAGATACCTTTTGAATTTATTTCAAATTACTGCCTGAACCTACAGAAAATAAAGGTGTTTCTTGCTTTTCTTAATCATATAATAAGAAAATAATCTGAACCAGGACTCATAAGTACCAAAATCAAGAAATAGAATCTGAAATCAATGAAATCAACAAAACCCAAACCTAATCTACACATCTCTGACTCTCTGGTGATATTTGCTGCAAGGCTCTCATTATCCTAATTACATAGTAATTAGTTGCATTTTAATGCCACACAATCTTTTGTTCAGTGTGTGAGTGTCAGTCATGCCCCTAAATGCTAATCCTAACCCCACGGGGGTCGAGGTTTGCATACTGATGCTGAGCTGGAATTTCAGGAACTGCTGCTGCCCTGAAGACAGAGTGGTTTATTTTTGTGCAGTTAATCCTGTTAGTCGTCTAGTATTGGCCACACTGGAAGTTCCACTTCCTGTTGACAAAGAAAGTAGGTTATAATCTGGCATTCTTTTAGGCTTTTATTAGTATGGCATCCATCCATCTTTCCTCTTTTAATTGTTGAAGGCACTAATAAGTAATACACAAAATGATATTTACAATAAAATGTCTCACTTGGGAGAGACTTAATGAACAAATTATAGTGTGATAATTTAGCTTGCTGTAAGGCACATGCCCTGCAAGACTTGAACCACTGCTGGCGACTGTGTCTTGAGTAACAGCCTTAATTTGCTTATGCCAACAATTGGTCACAGTGCTTTCAGTGCTAAGCCTCTGTGTAATGGGTTTAGATTAGACATTCAGTGTACGCAAACCATATGCAAACCAGATATACTTGGCTCTCCCTGCCACCTGAGTCTGTGGCTTCTTACGCCATCGCCCAGTCTGGCCTGTGCTCTCGTTGGCATTCGTCTGAGAAAAGAACTAGGGTTTAAACTGAAAGAGAAACCTCTGAGGACACAGCAAATATTGGTGGTACTAGTGTCACCTTTTCACGCCAAGTCCATGTCTTTAACTCGTAAAATTCTGAACTTCAAAATAAAATAACTCATGTTTGTTCTGTTAGATTTACACACCAGTTCCAAAAGGTTGTCAGTCATAAAAGGTTTAGTTACTGTTCGGATGCATTCACTGCATTTTTCTGATCCTCCATAACGCTCAAAAGGAAACAAAAAACTAAATTCATGAATGAACTTGTTCCCTGAAGCAGCATACAACAGAGCAGTATCTATGTGTGTATCATATAACCAACCGCTGTTGAAGATTACCTGAATCCTAATTGGCTAGATGTGTTTTGATTTGAGCCTGCAGCTCCAGTATCAGCTTGTGAAACTCTTCCTGCAATACAGCTAGTGGGCTTGTTTTTTCAGGGAATTAAAACATATAACAAGTTTTTCAGATGAATAATTATATAAAACACATACTCAACTCTTTAAGTCCAAAAACAAACTCCACTGTGGAATTAAGTTTGGCTCTGAAACTGGGTATAAAACTCAAAAGCAAGATGGACCATCTTTTCCATCCAGAGCGAAGGTGTCAGACGATATCATCTCTGCCAAACACACCGTGAAAAAGTCAATGCAGTCTGAATGGCTGCTGTTCTGTAGTGGTGTGGCACTTCAGCATAATTATGTTTCCAAAAGTTGGGGTTAATAACGGCAAATCATTAAGGCGGCTAATGTTAGTTCACTACTGTTTCTGTGCCAACATCCTGAGTACTATTATAGATGGGTGTTAAAGTAATATTTTCACATTTCAAATAATATGATTTTTTATGTGTATATTATCTGTACACTGGGTTCCCAGAAAACATCTGTATGATGTAATGCAATCCAAGTCAAGTGTTATAGCAAAAGCTAATTCTTTTACACCCTTTTTGCCCTGTTGTCTAATATCTTGGCCATTTCAGAACCTGCTGTTCCTTCCCTGTCCTGAAAATAGTCCTCAGTGTGTCCTGCGTTTAATTATCGCAGGAGGGGGTGAGTTTGATCCCAGGGAGCAAACAAAAATACTCAGTTTGAGGCTCAATACACAGTTGGCCAATGAAAATAAACCCAAGTGACGTCTCTTGCATCTGAGCGATGGGCTTAGTAGTTCTCATTAACTAAAATATAGCAGTCAGAGGGACAGTTCGACTCACAAAATGTACTTTTTTGGTAGGCAGGACAGGAAATAGCATGGAAAGTTGTAAGCTTAAACTGCAGGAGCTGGTGTGGTTCAACAGCATTCCTTAAATATATGCTTCTTACTCATTTAACTGTCATTAACCTCAGTGACTGTCCTTGCACTCAGTGCAGCCGAGCAGCATCCTCCTTCTCTGCTGCTGGGATCATTTCACCGTGCGGTTATATAAACAAGAATATAAACGATCAGTGTTTCCTGAATGAGAGGTCAATCCCACCCCTTCTCTCACGCTGGCTGGACGTTTGATTTCACAAAATTTAATCAGGTTGTACTCTGCGCGAATCGAAAGAGGCCTGGTCGATATATGACTGGAAGTGAATACGTCAGGTGCCTGACCACCCAGATTTCCGCCAGAAGACCTAATTAATAACCCCACTGGTCCTATATTAGTTTGACTGGATGCCTTTTGAGCTATGCAGTGCTCCTGCAACCTTCCAAAGATTGATGAAACTGAGGGCTTTCCTTGGACTGGTGGGTTACTAATGTAGCTTCATCCAGAATTTCTCAAGGATGGCTGCTCCACTACGTTCATGCACTGCTAGTTAGAAACCTGCACAGCCCTCAATGTGAAGCAGCTTTTCAAGGTTTGAATGAAGCCTTAACAGATGCCAGAAAGTTGAAATGCCAGGTGGAATTTACACCCAACAGAGATGAATTATGCACCCCAGGGGATCGCTTCCACAACCTCTCCAGGCCAGCAGCGGAGATGCTTCACATGCCGCTCTATCTGGGAAGAAGATGCAAAGGGTACAGCTGAACAACGTTATATTTTTTTTTTTTTTTTTTTTTTTTTTTTTTTTATTGTAACTACCTGCTTTCACTGATCACCTGTGCTCTCTGTCTTCCTGCTTCCTACTAGGTCTGCCGCAGAGCCATGGGAAGCAAACGGCCACAACTTAATAATTAGAAGTAATTAGAAGACCAGTGATTGTGTCCTACAGAAGACTGTCAGTGTTTCCAGTTAGCAGTTACAGAGCAAGTGAGGCTGAGGCTTTGGCTTCTCTAGTTGATGTATTCTATTTTTCCATCTATAGGAGTCCTTTCTGATTATTTATGAAGGGTATATCTAGTAATTACACTGCTGTTTTATTACTATGCCTGTGAATACTATCGTTGTTGTGTTCAGACTAAAACAATTTTAGTCCATTTTATCTATGATCTTGCATGGTTTGTTTTTATTCAGTGTGTTATTTGTAGTGTTAACTGAGTACAAGTATAGGTAATTGTATTGTTGGTCCCTCTTAAATAATAGTATTTTGACAAAATAAAGTTTGTCTTTAATAATTTATCAGTGCGTGCTGTCTTCCCTCTCTCCTACTGAGGCGCTTTACCCAAGGTAAAAATAGTATTTCTAAAAGGGCATTGCCTCTGTTATACACACTGCCTGCCTTTTTGGAATTCCACCCTTTTGCCAAACCTTGCTTTAAACAACAACACTTTTATCTTACCTGTTCTGTCTGCGAGTCCACAACCTTTTTTTTTTTTTTTTTTTTTTACTGAACCATTATTACTAAAGGTAGAGGACAATCCTAATCCTAGCACAAAGGTCATAAGGTCTGTGCATCTGCAACCCCCGCAATCACAAGGGAGGGGATGGTCTTATTTCCAGTCGATTATTTGTTAGTTTGATAAGGATTATTAGGATTATGGATTGAGTACCTGTTATTGTACAACCAAATTGATAAGCTCTGTTGACTGACAACTACTATAAACGAGAGCGGAAGGGCCTTAACTGGGCCTCAGGTTATTGGCTCCATTCATGTTCTGGCAAAATGTGAGTGTAGATTACCATGGAAATTCATTTTGTGACCCTTGGGAACAATATATGATATCTAAACTCAAAGGTCCACTCACTGATGATGTCGAGCTATCTCTCACAGTGTTTATTCAGCAAATGGATCTGGCTCAGGTATCATCACATGGTCCAAAAGATTCAATATGCTTCAAATGAACCAGGTTATACAAGCAATCACACTGCTTCCCCAATGTCTTTGAAGTTTTGGCATGATGAATATTACTGATGGGGATAACGGATGGTCTTTCACACAGCTGCACTAACAGTCATTCACTGTGTTCAGTGGCTGTTTGTCATCAGAATGATTAACTGGATAATTCCCCCATAACCATCACAGATCATGCTATTATTCAACATTAAACACTGCATCTCTAGGAAAGTTGGAACAGAAGTTACAATGACAATGGTTATAGCTCATATTATAAATTCAATATAATTTATGTGTACTCAAACTCAAACCTGCTAAACATGTTTTCCGAAACATCTAATTATGCAATCCATCACTGACTATAAGGAGACTTTGGTGATAGAAGTCATGTTGTAAGATTTACATTTTACATTTTTACATTGGCAGGCTGGAGAATGCTCTCAGTGAACCACTTTCATCAATGGAGATCCTCACTTAAGGTCTAAAGAATCTTGCTTAATCCTGCAGATGTGTCTTATCAGGGACTGGCTGTGATCTTACACATTTTTGTTTTGTGTCTGGTGCCTGTAATGCATTGATGAGGAAGTGGGAGAGGTGAGAAGTTCAAGTGCAGGATGCCAGAGCAGAGACAAGTCAAAGAAATGAAGAAAATGATAAGATAAAGATCTTTATGTAGATGCCACTTGGGGTGTAATAGACGAGTTGTCTGTCTCTTGCGCTATACATTGAAGTTTAAAAGAAAAAAATTGAAGTATCAAGCATTACTTCAATTTGTGGATGTAATCAAATGCTGAAAACTTAATATGCTAAAAGTCTGAGGAGACTCATGGACTATAGATGGGACTTCATGTAAGATCACCTACAAAACAAACAAACAATTGAATCAAACAACTGCTTGTAAAAGAAAACAGCTACTGACAAACCCACAGAGAATTACCTCAGATGCTGCAGCTGTACAGAGCTTTATTAGCCTATTTTTATCTATTTAGTATGGTTTTAATGGCACTTTTATGGTATGGTTCAGTCTATGTGCAGGCCCTAAATGCTGATAGACAAAATCAGCAACTAGCTGGTAAGTGTAAAGTGTAAGTATAAGTGGAATCTAGAGGCTAAAGAGACATTTTCTTGGGAGTTGGTGGAGACAAAGATAGAGCTAAAAGGAGAAAGAACATTAGTATATGAGGGAAAGAAACACAAATGCATGACAATGTTGCTGTGTCGGCTAGATGTGTAAGTAAACTACTACAACCAACAACCCTGTCACATCAGCATTACATGATGATAATATGCCAGGGCTGTGCGTTAAGCTGCTTGTTTTATTTTTTTCATTTTTTATTTATTTATTTTTTTCTGGCTCCTAGTGGCCAAAAATCAATTAATGATTCTTTAATGTGGATACAGTGGCCAGATTCTCCAGACATTCCACAGGGGACTCGCATTGTAAGTACAGGAAATCCTGTTTCTTGCAAGCCTGGATAATATTCATTGATAAATATCCGCGGAGGCGTAGTATTTTACAGACAGATTTGCAAAATGAGCACATTATGTAATTATGCCTCTCAGACAGCAGCTCTACGTGAGAGGTGGGCAGGCTGTGTTTCTCAATTTAGGTGGTGGTCATTCACTGAACAACTATGTCTCTGATTTTTAATCCTATTATTTTTCTGCAATCAGTCCAAGGTATTATGCAAATTCTGCACCACCACTACAAAAGCTTTTGAAAGCTGAGCCACAATTCAGACAATCCCCACACACACGCCTCATTCTTCTCTGATGAGCACCTGACAGGCATGTGGTGACAGGAATATGCTTGAGGCACTTACATGCTATGGATCTACATGTTTCTCTGCACTGAGCGTTTCTTTGCCAATTACTTGTGAGAGAAATGCTATCATTACAGTCATTTCATTAGGCACAGTGAATGGAATCTGCCTCCATAAAACCTTCACAGGAAAATAAAAGAGACACCCATCACTTTAACTTTGGCTTTTGTTTATATGGGTATTTAAAAAACTGATCATATTATACGTGACTCTGTAGTTTAGCTTATATTAAGCTTGTAGTGAATTTACAGCAGGGGTTCAACAGTATTGACTGTTAAATACAGTGCTTTACTGTTAATACAAAAGAAAATCTTATGATCATTGACCATTCTTAACAGAACTATAATGTATTCCTAAAGTGCAGCACTTTACTGCTAATCAACCATCCAAAGTATCTTAAGTAACTGCGTAATTCTGTATTTTTTTTGCACTTTCAGCTGAACTGCACTTGTAAAGCTGGATCCGTTCCGTTCTTCATCCATCCCCACCTTACTAATTTTTTGTTGAGTTGCAATTTTGCTTAATTCATAAATCGGTCTAGTCTATCAGTGATGTTTTCAAGTTTGTTTGCATTACTGAATATGTGCTCATCATGATAGAAGCATGCAGCAGCTGGCTAGAATTTCATAGATAATTGCCTCATAGATAACACTGGGAGCTCATTTTAATTTCTACACTTCCAAGTTAATGCATTGACACGTGTATTTTGCCAGTGAATTCATGAAGCAGAATGATAATCCTGACATGTCTATGGCAGTCACTTCAACAGTTGAAGTAACATTAATACTTCAGAGTGTGCTGGTTATTGGGTGATAATTAAGCAGCGCAGATTCAAAATGTAAGGCAAAGTCATTTTCAAGATAATCATTGGATCAGAAATTAAGTGCTGAAGAAGATTTGCTTTTCTGCAACTTTCTGCTTCTTCAAATCTCTGTCAGTGTGGTTGTTTTTCCTCAACCTTGCATTAATTGCATTGGCACGAGTCTGCTTGATGACATGCTATTGCACATTTATTAATTTCCTATTTTTTTAATTATGTTGTTAATCTGAGTGAGTTACACAACTTGATTTTTACAGTGTCTGAAGAAACACTATCATTTTTCAGGCACTTTGTTGGAATAAACCCTGAGACAGGCACCGAGGCTACACGGGGCAAAGAAAACTGGCAAAGTCACCAACAAAAAGACTTTCCATCCACATATATCCACTCTGCTGAGGAGACTCATGGACTTTCAGTGGGACTTCATTAAAGATGAAGCTTACTCAACCCCATTAATCATATGTTTATCAAAACACCAGCTTGTCTCATTCCTCTAATTCTTTCTCCCTCTCACTCACCCTCCTTCTCCCATCCTCTCTCTGCCTTACAGAGTAAAAAGCTTGAACCCCTCTTCCATTCTCTCACTCTGGTATTATTTATTTTCTCAATCATTCTTTTACTCATGACATCTCTTATTCACATGCCCTGTATTCTTTATGTCCTTCTGTCTGTTATTTATGTTCTTTTTCTGAAGCTACACATACAACAGTTTGAATGTTTCCTGGCTTGGAAGTTTTGGCCGGCTGATGGGTGAGTTCACGTCTTAGGACATTTTTTCTTTTCTTATCTTTTCTTTTCTTCTGGATTTTTATATTCATGGTACAAATTATTATAATTTTATCTGAGTTTTGTTTACTGTCTGTAACTGTTGGTATTCCACAAACAAATTAAGGTTAGTAAGTTTGCAAGACTTTAAAAATGCTGTAACTTGAATTGTTAATCATAACTTAATCATATTCACATAGCCAATTCAAATGTTGCTTTAAAAATTCAAAACATCTTCACGATAATGCGATTCTTTTCACACTTATCTGTCTAACTTTCTAAGCCTGTTTTGTGGAAGTCCCCTGGTTAAAAGCTGCATAACAGCAAATGATGCAGTTTCTTCCACTTAACTGTTCTGTTCTGGTCATTTGGTTTAGTTTTTTAAAAACTGTTTCATATTTTCTTTATATTATAAGTCAAAAAAGGTGATATAGTTGATCATGTCAGTATTTCCAAGCCTTACTGCCTTGTACCTTTATTGGACTATTTTCAGCTAAAAGCCAAAGGCTTTTTGAGAGTCTCAGTCAGGTTTTTGTTAGAACTAGTTTAACATGCAATTGTTCTGCATGTGCAGTTTCCAACTTTTAATTATAGGCTTTTTCTTAACAAAGGTGCCTTAAATCGTATGTATGGCAACTAAATCAGTATTAATTTATGTTAAAAAAACGTTGCTGCCGGTTGTTTAGTTAGCACCAAAGACACAGGGATTTCTCGTCAAACAAAAAATAGAATATATAACAAAATAATCTAATTTCAAGTGTCCACTTACTAGCTTTCAACTTCCACAGTCTTCATGTGTTAAGAAAAATGAGCCTATAGAGGCTTTTGCGTTTAGTGTACACAGAGGACATTCTGGATTATAATCTAAAGCACTGATGAGATGAGAAGTATGTATATCAAACATACTTTATTAAACCATCTGTGTTTGCTAAGGTAAATAAACTAACTTTTAATGTTAAAATGGATATAATGCTGTATTTAAAAAGTCAAATTCATAGGAAAGAAACTGAATGATCATGTCATATAACTAATGATTTTAATTTGTCACTATTTTTAACTGTAGGTCACAATGTGCTGATTTTTTTCAGTGTATGGCTCCATTGATGCAGTGACACACATTTAGCTACTGAGTCACTCATTCACCAAGGGGAGGGTGCAATTTCACAGTTCAAAGGTTTTTTATTTTTTTCATGTTCATTCATTTTGTGAATTGCCATATTGTGACTGTATAACTCCTTAAAACACAATGTTTCACTTTCATTTGGCGGGAGGTTGTGCTCCAAAACACTGGTGTTTTATGTTTTTTTTATAAATGATATATAAATAATATATCCTTGAAGCAAAGATGAGAACACTGCAACCAACTAGGGTTACTTATTATTAATATATCATTTTAAGTTACAGTGTATATGTATGTATGTATTGCTATACAATAATGTACTCCAAAGTCTCAGATCTCTACTGTGAGTAATAAGGGGTTAAATGTCAAGTGAAACCACAATAAACTCACTATTGAGCAACCGGCACGGCGGAGCTCTGGACCTGTTTCCTTGTCTGATGTGTTTATATTGGCAGAAGTGGTTTTGGAGTGAAGCTCTCGGTGCCGCGGCTCGTCAGAGGGCGGCTCTTTGACTCTCTTTACGCATCATTATAAATGCTTAACTCCCTCCCTCTGCGCGCTGTCCCGCTCCGCCGCAGCGAGCCCTCACTGTCTGGATCTGTGCTGTAGATAGATGGGCTAGATGCCACACGCCACTGGCCTACAGGCTGCAAAGGTTGAGAGTTTGACCGCGCATTTTTTGCCGTCCTCCTCCTCGTTTCGGGGGCTTTTTTCTCCTCTGCTTGGATCCTGCTGACTTACGCATTGGATATGTGCACACAGGATGATGACAACCCCTTTCCTCCCCGTAGAAGTAAAATAAAATAGGCTTTCGCACGCACTGGATTTACTCCTGTCGTTCCATATGAAGAAGTCAAAAGTAAGTGATTGCTTGAGTTTGTTTTTTACTGGAGGAAATAAAAGAGTTTGGGTTGCGGCGTGACGCGGGACACGCTCCTGCTGCTGCAGCTCGAGTTGTCAAACTTCAGCAGAAATCATTCAAGATTTGGCACGTTTTTTTTTTTTTTTAATTAAATTATTCTCAGTTTACGCATATGTGTTTTCCTAAAAAGAGACACACTGTGGTATGCAATAATGAACTGGATACAAGTGGCAGCAGCTGTCCGGCAGCGCTTCCTTCACTGTGGTGTGGCTTCATGTCAGAGCGTCCAGTGTTGGCGAGCTGCTCGCCTCTTTAACGCAGCGTTTGTTCCAAAATGCTCCACCTGTCCAGAGTGCAGTTTGTCCCAGATCCACGTCCTCCTCACGTACTGCTGCCCGATCAATACGTTTATATTAACGGCGCCTGTCTGGCACCTCGGGGTGTTTACTTAGGAGAACCGCTCGTTCCTTTGCGTCACTGTCACTTATTTAGTTTTCAATCTCAATAAAATTACTGAATTTGTCAGGCGCGTGTGTGTGTGGAGTAATCTGACATGTTGACATTTGGGGGAGCAGAATTAAAATGTAAAAATACCGCCCAGGCTGGGGAGTCTGTGTCCAGGGAAAATCGGGTTATTTTACAGCCGGGGGGGTTGAACAGCATCAAATATATCTTCAATAATGCTCTAAAAAGGTGATTAAAAGCCTGGATATAAGTGACTTAGAAAAGGAAGTCATCCGGCACAGTGAGATCTAAAAGCAACCGGCCGTCCGCCCCACGTGTTGCAGCCTGTCCTGCCCCCCCCCCCTCCGCTGGCTGACGGGCGTCCCTGTGGAGCGCCTTGGTGCCACAGCCTCTCTCCTCCCTTCCCACCCGTGCGTCTGTCACGGCGCCACATGCGCACCCGGGCGTCACCGGGACCGCGGGCCGGGCCGGGCCGGGCGCAGCGCTGCGGTCCCGTCCTGTCGCTCCCCACCTCCGGTGTCACGCCACCGCTCTCCCTGCTGCACCCCCCGCTCCGGTAGAGGAGCCAACATGGATCTCAGGCTGACAGTTAAGCTGTCTTAGTAGCCAGACGCTGGATGTGATGGCGTTCATCCAGGTGTACCTGAAGCCCTGTGGATGTGCACATTTGTCTTATTGAACATGTTCTCTCTGCTCAAAAAGGCTTCACTGAAGACACTGATATATAGTAGGTTTGCATGCATATGTTTACTACAGCTGTCTACTCCTATCTTCTCTGTAGTTGACGTTCAAACACACACCGCTCTCATGGTGACTGGGGCGACCTGAGGGAGTGGAGAGGGGCAGTGAGGATGCACCACTCTTAGTTCAGACAAGCTCATGAAATGCAAAAACAGCTCTCAAACTCCTGCTTATAAGTCAAAGACCATGAGCACAAATTTGTGTGTGCACTCTTAAAAATTAGAGAAGAACAGGTTAGAAAAACTGGCGCCTTCTTCCTTTCCACCAAAATGTCTGGTCTCAGTTAACATAGGAGCCTATGGGCCAGTTGCTTGGCTGTCCTATCATTTGGAGGCTTTCAGTCCCAAGTCCGTTTAATTCCATGAAGAGTGAAAGATTGGGGGAGTTAGAGGAAGGTTAAGAGACATTTTTAAGAAGAATTTACAAATGCCCCCCACTCTAAGTGCCATGTGAAACAAAATGCCCATTTAGTCCAATAAAATCCCAAGTTTCGTGACCCGTTTGACCATTCAGTAATTTTTCTGCATTGAAGTATGGTGATGTAGTGTTGCTCCAAAGAGAGGAGGGTCTGAGCTTTGTAAACGACGTTCTTTGCCATTTCCACAAAAACTGTTTAACTGCCAATCATAGCAAATTATTCCCGATCACTCGGATGTGTTTTTGTGCTTTGCACATCATGAACACTATTCACAGTTTCTTAGAGCTTGTGCCAGGTTCAAACTGTACACTACACACACTAAAACAAGCAATGAACAACCCATAAAACCAAGTACTAAAAACAGTCAATAAAACCCCAACTTCATGTATAAATAAAATAATGCTCTTAAAGCATGCAGAAACAAATGTGCACAGTACACCAGCTACAAACAAAAAAGAAGAGCACTACCCAATAAAGCCAAAGAGGTAAATTACTGGTTGTCTGTCAAGAAGGACATGGTCTCTAAATCGAGTAGAAGATTAGTATGTGTTTTCATTGTTTGATATGTAAGGCCCTGTTTATCCACTTCCTGGCTGACACACATTAGCGGGTAAATTAAGCTTGTGTTAATCAGGTACAATGTGAGGTCAGGGTGTCAGTCTCTGCTTTTCTGAATATATTTCTGTTTGTATCTGCGGTTCTTTGCCTGATTGCGGCTTGAAACTGATAATTACTCATCTAGAGAATTTAAATCTTTTCAGCTACTTCCTGTCTACTGGCTTCAGGCAGCCCTTCCGGTTATTCATCAGCCTACTTTGCAGTGAGAGCTGTCTGTTTAAAGAGGGCAGCAGGGCCAGCTTAAGGCTCTGTTACTGACTCCGTAATCTCTGGCCTCTGACATGGCTGACCCAAAAATGTACAAACTGACAACAGCTTTCTTTAAGGCCATTTCTTAAAGACATTTTTGGATGTCAGCAGCTGTCATATTTATCGCTGTGGTGTAGGTATCCATGAAAGGTTTGATCTAGAGCCTTGTGCCGGACTGTTTTCTTAATCCGGATCCTGCTGGATTTCTCACCAGTACCGCCTGTTCTGCAATGTGTGTGTTCCACTCTCACCTGCACAATAGAGTCCAATTAATTTATCGTCTTCTCCCGTCCTGCAGTGAAAATGTTTTATTTTACCTTGTAGAATTAATAAAGAGATGCATACCTGTCTGTAATAACGTAGCGAAATTACATTCTGATCATAAACAGTATTTATCAAGTTGTAGATTAAAAAAAAAAACTTTAATTCGCAATTTACATTTTATTCAGGCCAAATTGAAATGACTGGACGTCCTACCTGCCTACCTGTGCACACTTTCCCGTGCACTCATTGCAAGTAACCAGAGTCTTCCTGATATCTAACGTTACTGCAGCGGGCTGTAATAAGTTACTGCATCAAACAAAATGCTCAATTTTCAATAACATTTTTTCTAGCTGGACAGCTGTGAGTACTAACAAAAGTTCATTGTTTACGTTCATCGTGATAATGTCAGGTCAGGCAGTGCACGTTGATGTGTTTTGGGCGAGTGGCTTTGGAGTGAAGGCTAAAGGGAGGAGTGGGTTTTTTTGGGTTGGATTCCTTTTTAAAATCGAGCCTACTCTTGCTGGTTTCTCCAAAGTTACCTACTCCAGCGTTAATAGTGATATTACTGTGTGTGTGTGTGTGTGCGCGCACCTGCGTACCTATCCGACAGTGGACTTCAGCGTCGTTACACTTTAACCAACAGGGGACCACGAAGACAACAAGGGACATTTTGGCGGTCCTGTTGGTCATGCTTTAAATGCTAAAAATATGATTTGTTATTAGGTTTTTGTAACAAAATATAAAGGCTCAGCCTTAGTGGTTATCTTCTCTCGACACTGTATTAGAATAAAGGGTTACCCAGAAGGCAGAAAAGTAATAAGGAATTTTAAAATCTAAAATGTGTGTGTGTGTGTGAATCTGGGAATGAAAGTCTTTGAAGTTTCCTGGAGGAAGGGTGGGCATTTCTACATCCCTGCCGCTGTTAATCACATTCCAAGCAGAGTTTCCTTTACACTTGTTTAATGAATTTACAGAGTAAGTTGTGCTGTGAGCCTGGCTGCATCAACAGACACTTTTCATCTTTTATTTACTGTCCTTGCCAAAACTCCTACATTTGGTAATCACATGTAGAAAATACATGGGGGATTTCTTCCAATTTGTTTGTTAGTTATGGAAAGAAAAACATTTCTAGCCTTCCTGAAGGATGCACTGATCTTTTTGTTCATACTTCCATAAGGGGCTCAGAATGTAAAATAGTATGTTTTCAGTTAACTTATTACAGTACTATCTTTGGTGGTTTGTAATAAGTTATAATTAGGAATGAAATGACTCTAATGAAGGTGACAGTTCAACAGACTTTTAAAAGCATACAAGCATTCTTAGATAAGCTATGGCACACAAAGTGTATGTGCGAGAGAAAGTGGGAGAGCATTTCTAGACATTCACACCTTTACAGAACATTTAACACCAGTAGGGAGCACTAGTTTTCTGATCTCTACACAGTGTTGGAGAGAACAGTCGCCCTGGCCTTTGGGCTGTGGGAATTTTAGAGAGACATCTTGTGTCTGCAGCGCCTCTCTGTCCTTTCTAAATGGAGACATAGATATGTGAAAGGAATTTTGCGTTATTTACTGCTGATCTCTATGATGATACATAGCTTGTTGGTTGTTGGCTGGCTGAGCTATTTTTTTCCAGGTTACACAATTCCAGCCAGGAGAGTTGACAGAGGACAGCTGAAGAGAAGCTGGAGCACCAGGATGATTTAAACACACATATATTTCAACTGGAGGAGCCAGGCTTTAACACGGGCTGTAACCAACAGGCCAACTGCTCATATAATGCAGCTTCAGCTTGCTTTATCATCGTGGCCTCTGACCTGCTGAGGACTAGCGCGCATCATCAGAATCCCCTGAATAATCCAGATCCCTTTTTGATTGCCTCTCCTGAAAATTCGTTATTATCAGACTCTGAAAGATGCAAGTAGGTGCCAACCCACGGACAAAGCATGAAAATAAATCACAGACCGCTCTGCATCATTAGTTCTATTATGTCACATGTTTCCAGGAAACAAAAAAATGGCTGTTGTGATAAGGAGGGTGTTAATGTCTCAGAATTACACTCTCCAGAAATCACAGCTAAATGAATTGGTTAAGGAAAATTTGATTAGAAGAAGCACGTGAAAAAGAGTTGAATCTGCTAATCAAGTCTCAGGTTTATTATTTGTTTTAATAGTTTAACAATGAGATCACATTAACAGCAGAAGAGGAAACACAAAACATTTTAGAGCTACCATGCATGAGTGTTGTAATAATAACTAGTGGATTTTTGAATTTAAAAGCCCCATTAAAACATGGTTTGACATTGCAAACCCGTGGTTAATAATTTCGGTTGCATCTGTGAACTTCAGCTCCCAGGCTGGGATTTATGACACCTTATTGGAGCCAAATGTGGAGCCAGTAAATTTCCCTGGGATGCCGGCAGTTACTAACGTTCGTTCATTGTCAACAGATACAGTATATCAGCAGCTCGCATCAGTGATGAATGCTTGTTTGTCAATGCTGCATATCAAATAGACCCTATGACTCATGTTTTAATCACAGCTCATGTTGGCTGCACATCTTTCCACAAGTTATTTAGTTTGTATTAAATGAGATCCATCTCTGCCACATTATTGTGTGTCAGTTTAATTACTTGAATCTTAGTGCTCCCTCCTGTTTTATACACACAATTTAGGCTTTCAGTTCAAGTCCTGTAGGTTTGAACATTACTCATTCACAGGAATGAGGATAAACCAGCTCTTCAGTTATACTGTTCTCTGTCTCTGTGATGATCGACCCGCGAAGGTTGTGTGGGGTTGAAGAGGTTCAGTCACATTGATCTCCAGGGTCACATGTTATTGATAAAACTAAATTAATTTGGTTTGGTCATGCGATTACTTTTCATTCAGTCTGGGAAGTCTAAATACGTTATGGTCTTTGAGTAAAAATTATACAGTTTCATATTAATTCATAGTATACTGGAATATTGCAGAATAAGTCCAGAATGGCATAAGCTTTAGATCTTGACCAACATCCAACAGCAGATTCTCATCAATAAGAAAAAATTTAAATAATTCAAGGTCGTCTCTAATAAAAAACGGAGAATAGCCAACAGCAAAGTTTTAGATGACAAAGCCTGCACAGTTCAGCACCGTTATGGAAAACCGAATTAAGAGTCTCCACATCCTTTGCACACAAAGCTGATGTTTGATCTAAGATGCAAGACTCTCACCTCATTTGCACCATTTAGGTCCAAAAAGGAGAAATGCAATGCATGGAAGAAACTGAGCTGTTTTTGTAGGATACTGCAAACTGCCAGAGCCACAGCTGGTACAGCAATGTGTTGTATGGAATTATTATACAAGTTTTGATAATATTCACTTTTAGAATACATTTTCCCACCTCAGTTCGATACTGAATACCATTTGTCAGGGAGGTTCACAGGGTTGCAGTGTGGTTAAGCAGATGCTAAAAAAACACTTCGGTAGGTGGTCTCACAGAATTATGTTTTACCAAACTCATGTTTTCTTAAGGTGTTTTAGTGGAAAGTGCCACAACTTGCTCTAAGGCTTTGTGCAGAATACATAAAGCAACCAGCGAACATGGTTTGAGTTACAGGCTTTCTTTCTGGCCTTGTGTCTGAGAATTTGATGTCATTTTTCCGCATCAAGTAGATATTCAATGTGCTGTCCCAGATACAGAGAAATACCTGTCTGCAGTCATTGGATTACATGCCCAGTCTAACCATAATTCTGCTGTAAAGGGGGCTGGTCTCTGGGTAAATGTATATCGCAGGAAATATTCAATCTGCAGATCCACCTACGTGGAAATTCCAGTGTTTAGCTGTGGTTGATTTCTCTGAGGTTTGTCATATAAAACCACCAAAAACTCAATCTCTAAGTGTTTGTAAGGTGTCAGATGAGTTCACATGAGTGTTTATCTTTGTATGAGGGGCAGACGTTTCAAAAAATACCCATAAAGCCAGCCAGGAGATAGAAAACACACTCAAGGAACTTGTTTATAGATCTCTGAACCATTAAATACATTTAGTTAGGAATTACAGCAGCCTTTTTCAAACCTGATGTGCAAGCTTGAAATGACTGGTTGGACTGATTTATTAAGATTTATTGGGCCTGGGTTTGGGCTTGCCTCAGAGGTTAACAATAACAAAAAGGTTAACAATAAACAGTTATTGGGGGTTATGTGAATGCAAACATTAATGAGTAAAATCACTGTCACCTGGATGTGGTACATAGTTTGCAGGGTGTGTGAACTAGAAGCCATAGTGATATATTTGTCAGAGGTACTTACCAGCACTTAAATGACAACTTCTCATTCCTCTCTCCTCTGAATCCTCAAGTCTCAAATCCCGCCCTACTTGCTACTTACAGAACATTATATTTCAATCCAAGATTAGAATTTATGCTCTACTTGTGGCCTTGCATGATTCATGAGTGCCTTAAATCTCAATTAGTTTCTCTCTATGGAGTACCCTTTAAATTGTTTATTGCTGTACTTGGTAAATACTGAACAAGGAAGGGATTTCTGTTCAGATTGCAACACTGATTTGAAAGCATGACCAGCACTGAACATTTATCAAGACAAAAAAAAAAAAGAAAAAAGTCCACCATTAGCTGGTTCCGGCTTCTCAAATGTGATTTTCAGCTCTGCTCTGTTTTATGTCGTTGTAATTTAAATATCTTTGGGTATTGGTGTGTTTGACTGAAACTCACTGTGGGCTCTGTGAATTGTAATGGGCATTTTCTGACATTCCATAGACTAAACCATTAAGCAATTCATTGTAAATATTAATGGTTAGATTAATAAATAATTAAAATGACTGTTTGTTACTGCCATAGCCAACACTGCCTCTCTGTAAATTGTTGAGATGAAATGTTGATTCCTTTCCAAACAACGCTTTAGTGCAGCTGTTCTAACTTGTATTTGATGAAGCAATCTCTAGTGCCCTAAGTCAGATCCAATTTATTAATTTGCTTGATTTGTTTATGCTATGTTTCTTTTATTTTCGGTTTCTTGACTTACTGAGAGTGCAGAGACTGCAGCCACTAATGCGAGAAACCTGGCAACCGCTTCAGCAGGTGCATCAAGCGTTCATTTAAATATTCTCCTCTGCTGTATTCTCACGTGGCACAAAACACAATATGAAAATGTTGTATTTTGTGGTTTCTGCTTTGGCCAAGAGACATTTTGGCATAATGTGAACCAGCTTTGTACTTGTAGTGCTTCTTTACAATGAACCTCTCTCTCCTTCTTTTACTTCTCTGTCTCATATGATCACTCTTGGGAGTATTTTAACGTAAGTCACATTTCAAGCAATTTCAAATTGAGATAAAGGATTCATTGGCTTACTCTGGGTCAGGAAAATTATTCTACAATCTTAGTCTTGCGAAACCTTTTAAAAAGCAACTGGATAAACACTAGAAATGTTTCTTTTGCAAAGTAACCGCAACATCTTTGAGAGTATTTTCAGGGAGCTGTGGCTTTGACCCTCACACCCTTTCTGTTGAAAGAAGTAGGAATTTAAACTCTCCCACTGGAAGTCATCTTGGCCATGCAAGGCCATAGTAGACTGTAACGGCTGGATAATGTTACATTCAAATCTAAGATCTTTATCCTTTCTGCAGAGAAACATCCCATTTAATTAGCACACTTATCATCTTGTGGTTGTGCTACGTGTGTATTCAGGCTCTTTTAAATGCCTCAGGTCTGTGTGTTTGGCATGTTGCCTTAAACTCACATAATCAACAGAACAGAAGATCCCTGTTCATACCCGGCATTAACATGGATCTTGGGTGATCCGATCACAAGTGGACAGTTCGAAATACGTAATTTTACATCTGGCATTTTAAAATACTCTACAGCATTTAATTTGTATTCTCGTTGTGCTTACGCTCTAGTTCGTCAATCTAAATTGATACTGATTGACTGCCCTTTTTGTCGATACCTAGTAGAATACAATGACATTATAATGACGGCAGAAGTTACCTCAGAATCAGATCAGCGATTAGCAAGTGAGCTCGCAAACGACATTACTAATCAGACAGATCTTCATAATCACATTAGCGTTGGCGCTCATATCATGAAATACTTTTGTTGTGACTGGCTGGTTAATGGAAGTTAGTTCAGGAAGGGGAAGTCAAATAAAATACTCCATCTTTGTGACCCTGGACACGTTCGCGTAGGCCTACACACTGCTGAAAGAATGTGGCCCTGACCACTTCCGAATGTGGTCTGGGCGATCGGATCTCAGTATGTCCTCAAAGCGTTTTGGGTGCGTTCATACCTCCTTAGAGCCGTCGGCTTGTGATTGCCAGGTCTGAACAGGGCCAGAGTCATCTTAAGCAATGAGCTATCCCAGTGTACATCTGACTCAGAGCGGTTGCTGCTGGAAGGCACTTAGATGGGTTTGATTCATCTCATGTTCTTAGAAATCATCATGTAGAGTAGTTAAACTGCTTGCAGAGAATTCCACATGATCAGTTCCTCCTCGAGCTCGGATTAGAAGCCTCAAAGGACAATGGATACAGTAGTTAGAAACTACTGTCATCTCCGCTGTGCAAGAAACATAACAGAAGTGTTTGCGGATTTTGTCATAACCACATTGCTCTAAGCTTGGTATGTTGTGCAGTCAAGTCAAGGGCTGTAAAATGTGAGTTTTTGCATGACTGGTCATGGGAATGTGACATGTTATTTCCTTAACAGCGGCAACACGAAATCTTCATTTCAACTCATTTTCCTTTTTTTTTTCATAAGACTCGCTTTTAACCTTGATACTAACTTTAAGAGTTTCAATTTAGTCATTTTTTTAACTAGTTTTTAACACTACTTTGCTAAAAAAAATAGATGAGATTCAATACTGATCTATTTAAAACATTTACATATGTAAAATTCCACAGAAACCTAATGGTACCTTTAACAAAATCTTACAGGAAGATAAGTTTGTTATCTTTTAGGTGGGTAGCACATTCTTTCCCTTTTTCCTTTACCCCCATCTTAGTCATGGTTGCATTCATTACCAAAAAAAAAAAAGCACAAGCACATGTTGCTGATCAGCAGCACCGTTGTTGCTCCTTGTGTGATCAAAGCAAACAGCATAATAAATTAATTGGATTTGAATAATTTGTCCACAATGAGCTGGTTTACATCAGGGTGACAGCCATTACCGACCACAGTCATACATATCCGGGGATGAATCACAAGACCAGAACTACAAAGGTTTATTTTTTATTTTTTTACAGTTCAGTACCTTCTTTTCACGTGCAATTTAATGATTCAGGAATAAGACAAGGTAGAATGTTTACTAAGCTGTGGGTGAGAACTGTGAAGGTAAAAACTTGGCAAGGCATTCATCAGGGAACCTGATAAATAGCACAGTTGCACAACTTAACTTACTTCCTTGTTGCCTGAGCCAAATTCCCCTCCTGTAGCTGTTGCATATTAACCAGATCCGTCCTCACAGTTATATGTTGACATAGTAATTGATGTGACTATATAAAGGGACTGTAAGGGGAACATAAAATAGCGCTTTTCCTTTCCAAGGAAAACAACAGAGCAAATACAGTCATCAAATGCATTTTATCTTCATCCTCCCCCTTTCAAATTTGCTCTCAGTAGCGGGATCAGATTTCCTGCTGGACACCAACGGAGCGATAAGATTGAAATCAAAGTATCAGTAGTTCAAGTCAACACGTCCTGTCAAGAGGCAGCAATTTAGTTTATTACTTTATTTAGTAAATTATGGCTGGGTTCACTCAAGAGTTTTACATAGACAAAAGACAGGAAGTTTCACAGTGAAAAAGCAATTGTCTGTCTATAAACCTTCAGTCACAGATTGGGACTCTCAGAACAAGTCTCACAGACAGTAATCTGATTAAGCCATTGCTCCATCTCAAACAACAAATGTCAGGAGAAATTCCTTTCAGAAAATGTGGCCGAGCCAAAGGACACTTACTGGTTCCAAGTTTGAAATAGGAATCTCGTGTAGGTCGCCGAAAATAGCACCTCTTCATTGTTTTTCTTCTCTGTTTCCATTGTTTCCTTAGCTACATTTTTTATTTGCGCTTTACCATTAAAACCTTTAATTTTCTCCAGATCACTGACACTAATATTTGGTTGAAATGCAGTAACATTCGGTACATACTTATCTTTGAAACCCATTGTTTAACACAACGGGTGTTCTCTCTAATTTCCGCAAAGCCATGGTGAGGTCCGGTCTCATTAGACATTTGAAAATGTTTGTTTGTTCCCTGTTTTTCTCTACAACATATGATTAGTCACATGCACAACAAAACAAAGTGTTTTCATATTGTATTAAATGAGCCATTTCTTTGTTGTTTAGTTCGCCTCACTTAAAATTTATCGTTAGCAATAGTTATGCCTGGCAGCTTGCTCATTATTGCCTGCACCAGAGCAATTAAGTGGTTTAATTGATCTTAGCCCACAGGGTCTTTGCCTCTGTTTGTCCAGCTGTTGGTGATACATTTCGTCAGACCTGCATAGACGTCCTCACCAGTGGAGGCCTTCTTTCTGTGTGGCATCATTTTATGTTTCAAGCATGTTAATATCTTTATTTTGCATTTGTCATTCAGTGAGGAACAAGCATAGTAGTGGTAGTGTAGTGAGGTAGCATTTATTCTGGGTTATTCATTTGGGGAAATCAGAGAGCAATGGTATCAAATCCGTACTCAGTTCCTAGAGTTTAAGCATTATTGGTACAGTATTGGCTGTCAAGTTGAACAGTAGGAAATATTGCCCCAAACCCTTTGAACCCAGCGTAAATGACTTGCTGTTGACAGACACTTGACTTTATGAGAAGCTTTCACTGGTGCAGCCAACCTGAAAGGTTCTGTAAGGTCACTTATATCATGATATGTTTTTCTAAAAGACACAGAATCACCACGTTCATTCAGAGATAATACTAAAGTAAATAGCAAAAGTCAGACTTGTCAAGTGCCTCTTAAGCTTCTGCACAACCAGTTTGTCTCTCTACAACTCAGCATAATTGTCTGGCTCATCTCTATTACAGTAACTTTAAATGTATTTTGTAAGTGCTAGCAGCTGTAAGTATATCTCAGAAGACTGCAGCAGCAGCAGACTGGATGTTGTCAGATGCTAATTTGATTTGCACATGCAATAAGTGAACCCTAGTCGCTTGAAAATCTACTCCAGTTTTGTGTCAAGGCTTTGTTATTTTGGCCTCTTTGTTGTACTGTTTGATGGTCTGAAATACACTGAACAAGTCTTTTCAATAATTTTAATATTTAATCAAGGCAATGGATTTAGTGATAGCTGCAATCTTGCTCCCAGTAATGTTTTACTACTTGTAATATCAAAAGTCTAAAGAGACATTAAGATAAGAAATACTTAAACAGATATCGTTGTAGTCTTATCTATATAGTTGTAATGAAACAAAATCTGTATCTTGAAAATAAAAGCCTCTTTTCTGTGCAGTTTATTCATTGAGATGTTCAATAATCTGGGTGATAAATTGTGGTTGGGAACAGAGTGGGACTGCTAAACAGTGAATATTTATCTTCCAACACATAATGCAAAATCCCCACAAAAACAGCAAAAATACGACAAAAATTGACAAATCAAAGAGGCAAAAAAAAATAATAAAAACCACCTCTGAATAAATTAAAAACCATGGGACAACGTTGGTTGACCTGGATCAACTCTAGAACATCTGGACAACAACAGCAGCCTGGTATTTTCTTTGCACAGCCTTTATCATCTGTCCTGTTTTAATCCTCATTATGAAACATGGGAACTAACATCACATGGCAAAATTCAAAACAATGATCTAAGCAAAAGATTAGGATAAAATATCCATCTCTCTGACAAAACAGGCTGCATGTTGCCATGGTGGACTAATGTCATGCAAGGTCCTTTGTTCCGCTTTTATGAGATTATGTGGTTAAAAGGGCCACGAGGCCGGCCGTCTGGAGAGCCTGTTCAGCTAATGATGCCTCGGGTTCAAAGTGGTGGTGGAAAATGAGACGGGGTAATCATCTTCAACATCAATATGATGAGGAAGAGCAGGATCACAGGCCTCGAAAGCCGTAATGCACCTGACAATGACGGACAAGAGGGCTTTAGTTTGGAGGGTTGCACCTCACTGTTCAACTCTTTTGGTTGGATGTCAGCTGGTTCTGCTGTTGCACGTATAATAGTGGATGATTTGCTTTATTAAGGACACAGCGACAGCATTGCATCCAGATAACAATGGAGGCCATTTTTGGCATGGGAAATAATTTCATTCCCTGTCAGTGCAGCTGTGAGTTCAGTCTCATAAGGTCACTCAGAGAGTGTCAGGGAAACATTCAAATGAGTGAGTTGAAGTCATTTTGCTTCTGTCACTGAAGCCTTGTTGTTTATTGATATGTTTGGCCCAAGCTGTGTGTTGGGAGTCCATGAGCAGTTTTGGAACTAGTAGAAACAAGATCTGTTAGTTTTTGCTTGGGTATTATTTAACCAAGATATTTTCCCATCTATTTCCTTGTTGAAGTAAGACAGCTCATATTAAGATATGCTGTGTGCTTCTGTGGACTGCATCACAAAAGATTCTAATACTGTTGTAAGCATTTTGTGAAGATGGTTTAATCTTAAGAATAATAATGACATTTTGAATAAGTGACAAACAACATTGATTTTTTTATAAGAATATGTCCACTGTTAGATCGACAAGATAAATGAAAGTACATTTGTGAAAAGATTGAGCAATCAAACACCCAAATGCATTGGACAGTACCAATAACTCAGAGATGACCTGGTTTAAAATCAGCTAAATTTTGTGAGAAATATATTGAATACAATAATACACACCAACAATTACAAGATGTAAATGTTTTTGTAATTTTAATCCCATGCATTTTAGCAATGAAAGTTTCCTTGTAAATATTGCTTTTTCCATAGTAGGTTAGCTAAGAACACATTGTTTTTCTCAGTACCACCCTGCCTCGCATTCAGACTTGGAAACCACCCATTACAAGCATAGTTGCACTCTGAGCGGCTCTAATATAACACATGATGATTACAGGAATGTTTAACACAAACATTATATTTTTTATATGAAAGAGTCATCCACCACACCACTGGGATTCTACGGACAGGACGTACGTTTTAACAGCCAAAACAACTAGAAAAGGTCTATAAAACAGGTTTTAACGACAACAAAACAGCCAGGACATCGGTACTGTGCACATGCAACTCTAAACAGAGATGGGAAAGAAGTAAGATGGCTCCCCCGTTAACTACTTCCATCATCAGCCCTGAAAAAAAAAAAACTTGGAAAAAAATGTTTAATTCAGAAGGTTATTGATTAGTACTTTTTTAAAACATGTTTTAACATCTTCTGGATGCAGTCTGATGAGGTATGTGATATATATGGTGACTTACATGTACATCACATCTATAAGCAATATTTATCCATAGGGAACAATCCCATATATAATATATGATGTATGACAAAGTACTACATATATCATGTATATGTCCATGTATGTCCACACATAAGCTTAGATGGGATGAAGGCCTACATGGAGGGTGCATGTATGTGTGGTAGCTCTGACTTACACAGATTTCAAAACTTACCAGCAGGTAAAAGTTCAGAGTGAACAATTTCTTGAGGTGGTTATGTCTTTGCCTTAGTTCTCACCATCCTGAGCATACTTCACATTCTCTTGTGTCTTTCCGCTGACTTTGTATGCCATCACACCGCCTCTAGAATTTCAGTCTGATCCCACCTTTAACCTTAAAAGAGAATAAGCAGAGAGTCAAGAGTTGAATAACAGCAGCCAACTTCATTTCAGAACCAATCTATAGTGCTGATCACAGCGTAGTGGTATGGCATCATGAGAACATGATGTTTTACGTGGTGGAAGGCAGTTTAACAAAGTCCAACTGGAGCAGTCTAGACAGACCGATATAGACAGATTGATACTGTGATAGCCAAAGAGGTGCTGAGTCAGCAGAAGTTTTTGTGTGAAATCCTTGGTGGCAAGTCTGCTCTGAACCTCTGGTGAGTGAAAAAACCAAGGAGACAGACAAACCTTTTGTAGCGGAGTAAAATGAATGTAAATGCAAATTCTTAAGTCCACTAAAGAGGTTATAGTTTTCCCCCTTAGTTTGTCTCTAAACATCTCGGAAAAATGTGAATGAATTTCCATAAAACCAGGAGGACAGATCAGCCCCGGACCAAAGATACAATGAATTATGCCTTGGTGGTAATCAAGACTTGGGAATCCTGCCATTAGACAGTCATTTTTTTGGCTATAACCTTACGTCATCATCAATTACATAATGAAATTTTACTGGTCAATAAAACATTTTTTTACAAATTCTTTCACTTTTAGGGTACTCGCAAAAGGACTGTTTAAGTCAGGCCTTTCACAGTAAACTGAGAACTGGAAGGGCCTTGGAGAGTGCAAACCTGCACCAATGCTGCACAAGTAGAGATTTAAAGTAAAGATCTAAATGCAGAAATGTCAGATCTGGACAACCTTCAAAATATAGTCAGTTCCTCTGTTAAGCATTTTAGAAATCCACTTAACAACTTGTCAGCACCAAGAGCTCCAGTGAGATTTGAACTTCTGGCTTGCCTTCATCTAACATCAGTAGCTTTCAGCTGGCTTGTTTCATGGGCTGTGAATTTGTCTCATAGAGCTAAGCAAATGGCTTCCGATACCACTGTCATCACTCACACATCACGTCTTGCTTTGTACAGTATATACTGCTGTGTTTACTTGGCCCTACATGCTCTCACAAAAAAAGCCACAGGAATGACTATAAGTTTTCAAAGAATAATAAAAGAAAATGATAGTGAATGGCAACTATGAGCTCTACTAGTCAGTCACAGCTTCTTTGCTTTCAGCATGAGGAGTGCAGATGTGCTGAGAACATTTGACCCCTTTACTGGCTACATAATGAACGCTCATGTACTTTAAAGAGAAACATCCTTGGTTTTCTCTGAATGCTTGCATGTAGTTTTGTTGAGCATTAAGGGTAGTGTCAATGACAAAGCGTTGAGTAAAATTCCCATTCACTGAAACCAGACTCAGTGAAAGTGTTTGTGAAGCTGCAAAGTTAATGTAAACAGTCAGCCCAGGTGCTTTGTTGGAACTTGAAGTGAAATTTTAAAAGCTGTTTCATCTGCTGGCCTTTTGTAAAATGTCAACCTGCATCTTCCCTTAAAGACTGAACCAAGGATTTTGACCTGCTGAACTGAGACACAAAATTCAGAGTTAGTTGTATATATATTCTAGGATAAAAACATGTAAACTCAGAATAATGTTTTAAAGAAGACAAACATCCTATTGTTTATTTAGTCTGATGTGCGTTTTATGTGCATTTCCTTTAATTCTTAAAAAAAATAAAGAAAACAGTGAAATCTATTAACATTTGTTTGAGATTTTGGGGGCCAAACGTCAAGTTTTGCTTTGCTGAACAACTTGTAACATGGCTACTTGCAAAATCTCTGACCTTATGTACTTTAGGGTCTCCGATTTCATTCACTGTTATTATCCTGTACAAATGTGGTTCATGACATGCAGAGGTTGTGGCATAACTAATGAATTACACATTCGTGTACACATTTGGCTTTTGCTAATCCCTCCTAAAACATTGTTTTCTTATGTCCCCGTCTGCCATTTGAAGACGATTATTTTTGGTGAGCAGTAGAAGCTACACGGAACTGAATTACATCCCATCTGCCCTATACATGGCGCTTTCCCTCGGCCTTTCCTGCTGTTGATGGATCATTGTTCTATTCGCTTCCTGTTGTGGCTCCGTTTGACAAATATATAGTAACAGGAGGAACGTGGGTGGCGTACTCAGCCTTGAAGATTTGAAAATGACTGATCTAAATTGCAGAGCAGGGAACATGAAGACAGCATATGAGTATGAGTGTGTGTAACTTTGAATGAGAAGCAACAACATGCAGCAAAAGAGCAAGTACGGGTCATCAGACCTTGACTTAAATAAACTAATCAAACAAAATCCTGTTGTACTGGTTGAACTGCCTGAAGTTTAGACATGGCACTTGTGAAACACTAAAGCTTTATTCACCAAAGAGGAGGTTCACTTTCGAGGTTGCTAAAGTGTTTTGGGTTGGGCTCTGCCTGGCCCTAATCTCTGTTAAGAGGAGAATTGCGGGTCCATTGTATAACATGGTCAGATTGGCAGAGAGAAGAGGGAGGAGATCAGCCAAATGAATGGCAACTCTGAATGTACAGTAGGCTAATGCAGCTTCATAAGGCAGTTAAATACTTAAAGGGAGAGACAAATAACAATCCTGCAACCATGGGAAATAACATTCCCCTATTTCATAAAGACATCCTGGAAGGTGCTCTGTGGTGTTTCCTTAATCATTATCAGATTTTTCTCAGTGTTACTTACCAAAAGGCATTGTGTATATCCTTTAGGTCTAACAAACAGGTTGAATGCCTTTTCTTCCTTATAGCATACTTGCAAAGCCAGTTATAGTAACAGTTAGTAGTAATAGCATAGCAAACCTCAGCAGGAATCGCGCCGCCCACATGCTTATGCAATTTTATCCTCATGCACATGCGTGATCCAAACAAAACAGATGTCTACTTGTATACACATTGCTCCATAGTGGTACTAGTGGTCTGAAAAGTCCCACATGGTACCTTTAAGGCTTCATTCATAATCGCAAAACCCATCTTATGTATACTTTTGCATTCCAAAAAAGCATGGTTTGCAAAGATACTCAAAGGATATATGATACTACCAACACCACCCTTAGTTCTGCAGTTTGATAGCCATATGTGACTGCATAGACTTTAACTGAAGTATATATATGCCAACTTAAATTCACTGTTCCTATCAAGACTAATTTGCTTACTGGCCACTTTAAGACCTGGCAACATGTTGCTAACACGTGTTACTATTTTCAAACTGATACCGCCCTTACTAAGACATAGAGGAGGATGTAGTAATTTGTGTATAATTCATCAAACTGTCACTGACCAATGTTAGTGAGGAAACAAAATCATAGAAACTGCACATGTAGATCTTGACATCCAGATTATGATTTAGTCTTGTTTTTTAAATTAAATCCAATTGTCAGACACACATGGGATGCCATTTGACATTTAATCCTCTCATTAATACTTACCTGCATGTTACAACAACATCACCTGTTCCAACATGACAATCAGTTACATGTATGCCTTTCTCACAATACTAAAAGTTTTACACAAAGAATTTCAGTGGCCAGCGTGTTTTTCTCGTGCAATCAGACTCTTTATTTACCTACTCTGATTCCAATCAGACTTTAACACAGACTTTAGATTCTATAGAGTAACATGAACTGGACCTCATGGTCAGTCCATAACCAAGACAATACTGATAATTCACTCATTTAAATTCTGGTGTGACGTCTATGACACTGTGTGTCCTTGTGAACTACTGTGGTGTGTCTAAGTTGCTGTAAAATTACTGTAAATCACAGCATCTCATTGTCTATTGCTGCCTTGCATCACAGAAAAGGGATGCCTAGAGCATATAATGTCAGTCTGTAAATGAGGTCTATGGTTTGGGGAGGTTAATAGCTATTAGGTGTGGCCACAATGATGACTCAAGGTCTTTTAAGTTCAAAGAGTTTTACAAGCCTGTTGTTGAGTTGCAGTGTCACCTCCAATCTCTATTATAGATTGATTATAGTATGTATGTGTGTGCGTGTGTTTTTATTTCATATGTTGTGTTTATTATTATTTATTGTATTTTGAAGATGTGACTAATTGTCAAAATGTGTTTTTCCAGATTTGGATACGCCTTTGTGTCCATTTACTGCTGTTCATCACGCTTGGGGTACATTCAAGTAAATTTGACGTCAACCCAGTGACAGATGACATCTCTAGACTCTCTATCTTGGTAAGTGCAACACTGTATTTTAACTTTAATTCAAAAGTTACAAAAACGTGAAGTCCCAGTCCAGCCCCAGTGTAGTTATGGTATCGTATTCATGCTGGACTGTCACAGTGAGTAACCTTACAATACAGTTCATTTCACAGGCTAAAACATTCAACTACATTGAATATCTCACGTACAATAGATACTGTATATTTAATCTACAAATTACAACATGGAACTGCGTGTGCCTGCTTTATGTGGCATTGTCATTCAATTTATTTCCATGGATTTGCACATTATAAACATAAAAGCAAGAAAAACACTCATAATTTGCTCAGACAGAGAATTTTTTGAGTGATATGTGGTTACCAGTGTGAACAGGCAGACATATGGCTGTGTTACTCACCAAATTAAAGTGGTGGGTTATTGACAAAGAATGAAGTGACTTTTTGTTCACATTATACACAATTAACTTACATGTATATTTGGATTAGGTAATTGTGTGTTTACAGTTTTTCTAATTTACAAAGTGCATGTGCTATATTGCTACTTTTTAGGATTTGCTGCAATTTGAATGCATTTTGTCTGCAATTGAACATTTTTTCTTTTCTTTTTTTATAGAGACAAAATATTCCTAAAGATTACAAAATTCCTGTACGTTACATTCCAAAAGAAGAGGTAAGATATCACGGTTGCCTTTTGTCTATCCCTTTGTTGGCTTGTGACCAGCATGTCTCAAAATCTAATGACCAGATTTGTGTGCAATTATGTTGCATGTTCACTCTTCCAACTTTTATATTTTCATTAAAATCCTTACCATTACCATCCAGATCTCCTTACCATTACACGACACAAACTTTACATGTGTACACATTCATGCTCCTAAATTGACTTGGTTCATTTTCTGCAGCTACACCTTCATTACAAACATTGGTTGACCTTAGAACTATTGTAAAGTGTAAATACTGTGTAATCTGCCAAGTGCAGTCTTAACTGAGCATGTCACATCCGACTGGGAGGATCATTAAACTTTGGTGTCTATGCTCTCTATTGTGAGCTTTCTTTATGACATTTTGGTAAATCTGATTAGCACACTGTGTATTTAATTATTATACAGTACTTGACACTGCTAATGTTATGCCATATGTCTGCTCTTTTTCTCCTAGGGTGGGATGTGTTGGGTAAAATTAAATGTCTTCTACTTGGAGGAGAGTTTAAAAGATTTAGCACATAAGTTTGGAAACATATCATCCAACAGAAAAGATATTAGCATATTCAACCAAATGCTCCAAGAACTGCGGTTCAACTTGGGGTCTGTGGTAAGTCTGTGCTTGTACTATAAACCTACTGAGTGTGTCAAATAACAAATGGAGAAAAGTCATGCCTGTTAAGGAAATAAATAATGACTGTGTCTAAAAATGCGTAAATGTCTTTACATTTTTATTCAAAATGAAAATGCCTTTATAAAATCTGACCATGTCCATATGTCCACTGTTCAGTATTGAGTGTACAGTATGTTTCAACTGCACCTTTGACATGAACTGCTTAAAGACAAACACGAATTTCTGAGAACTATGTTTTGTGTCCTTGCAGGAGCCGATAATGTATGATTTTGAGTGCCACTACAGGGAAGAGAGGTGGCAGACAGCACGATACTTTGACTTCATCAAAGACTTCCTTATAGCTGCACAGAACAGAGAAGATTCAGATGACTGTGATCCTCCTCCCTGTCCCACCACACCATACACAGTAGCAACAACATATTCAGACGGTGAATATTCATTTTATGTTGTATTTCAATGTGAAAGATGAATATTAAATCATCGATTAGTTGTGTCAGTGTAAACTGTCTCTGGGGGACTGTTGGCTTGACAAAGCAAGCAGGTTGCCACCTTGGGCTCTGGGAACCCAATTTTTGATTAGATTTTTGATTAAATTTCAGAATAATTGTGTGTTGCTGCTGTGTTTCTGGCTTCATGAATGGATTATGGTGCAGAACATGTTTGTTGACGTTTGTTCACGTCCAGTTGTGATTTATAGATGTTTGGTCCTCACCTCACCATTGGTTCAAATTCTCAAATCAGTGGTAAACCGGGAAGAAGTTGGTTTTCTTTGAGCAAGGGCGATGTGAATCTTCCCTGGGGTGACAAAATTGGTCAAACTTATGGACTCAGAAAGACAAAAACACACTATAACTATGTGTTTAAAATAAGACACAGCTGTGACATCTGCCTTTTGTGGAGAAAAGCTGTGAAGTAAACTGTTGGAACTGACATATCGCAGGTGTTAACCCCATACAGCAATTTTAAAGAGTTCAGTTGTAGCATCCCCACAACGATCTGCATGCTGAGCACTCTCATTCACCCCATCTGGCGTGTGTACATGCTGCAATACTACAAAGGCTACTACAATAAAAAGACAAGACTGGCAAAAGATCTAACAGTCAGTCCAGCTTTCTCTGGATGAAGCCAATGTTTTCACGACAGTTTGGATTTCACACACACTGAGTTTGGATTTATGTCTTCCAACGTGGCATTGGAAGGGTCAATACTCAACACCAACATTATATTTGGCAAACAAAATGCATCTACAGGAAGTTGACAAGTGTGATGGAATAGAGCCCCAGTTTGTGATTGAACTGCTGTATTTTTATAGATAATAATCTCACTGCTCAAAACATTACACAATCCACAGACTATGTCCTCACAACTGATCTGGTTACAATACAGAGCAGTTTCAGTTTCACAGTGCAGATTGGTTTGGAAGGGTGCTGGCCCATGATTCTGTTAGGACAAAGATAAGATCACCTGAATGGCTGCCAACAAGACATTCTAGATGTGATTTGTGATTTTGTTTGTTTTTCAAAACTTTAGATAATCCTGAGAACATTTGCTTAACATTTTTTCACATTAATACCAACAGAAGCTCAACATTTACTGTGGAACTGTGAGAGCCTTGAGAAAAGCTTTTCAAATGGTCACAAAAAATATTTATATGTTTTGTCATTTACTTCTAGTTGTGTCCAGCCATGCAGATAGTTTTTAGTTATAAACACCCCAATGTCGACAGGTTTTTAGGGGCTGTTTCTTCATAAAAATTGTTTACATCAAGATCTGTGGATTATCCAGAGTAACCAGAAATTGTTTCTGGTGAGACACATGACTGTTTAGTTGTCCAAAAGTAATTTTCAAAGCTTTGAGCACCACAATCACATTTCCCTACACTACCACCATATTGTGGTGGCAGATGTGAAATCTCAGATGTGGATATCCCAAAACCTCAGCAAATAAATCCCAACTATCTGCATCGGCTGATACTGCCAGTGATAAGTGAGAAAATATGTGTTTTTATGATTCGGGTTAACCGAGTCTTTGAGCGTTTTAATTGTTTTATTGTAGAAAACATTAGCAGCAGTTGACGATGTAGGTCACACTTCCCACAGACATTTTCTGAGCCGGTCCACAGATTAAAACCAGCAACATTCCAGTTACAAACTCACTTCTGCTTGTAAAAACCCTCTTCAGACTATTGTATATTGTTACAGGCTCTATTTAGGACAGATCTCTTGTGGCCATTTCGAGAAGCTTTTAATCCAGCAACCATTATTTCTTCACAAGAACTTTGCAAGATAAAAACTCAAAACGGTCTCAGTGCTTAGACGGCCCATTGAGACACGGCTGAGTCACAGGACTGAGGGAAGATGTCCCCAGGCAACGCATGTGAAAAGGAAGAAAAGGGCCGAAACCTGATTGTATACGTGTTGATTACAGAGCAATCTTCCAATCTTCCCAAGCGCTTGGCTTTTCTTTGCCAGAGTGGTCGGATCAGATCTTTTATGTGTGTAAGGGAGGTGGGGGCGTAGGGTGTAAAAAAAGACAGCGTTGAGTTGACTTTTTAGCACCTGACAATGAAATGTTTTCATCAAACGACACTAACACTACACCGTTCTCCCCCTGCAAAATCCCTCCTCTAAGTTTTTGCTCGTCTGCTCTCCTAACCCCACACTCACTAACCACTTCCATTTTTTTTATGTTTTTCCCCCAGGACCATCCACGTCCAGCAGTACAGGCCCAGAGTGTGCTACAGGCTGCTCACCACAACGTAAGTTTGCAGATCTCAGTATTTCTGAGTTAGGTGTCAGATCTGTGATCGGGGTGGAAAAACCAGCCCAGCTGGTGTGTCAAAGTGGCAGCTTCTGCCGGAAACAGTATTTTGCCACATTGTAGCACAAGTCAGCCCATTTCCCCAGAGCTGCTGTCACTTGAGCAATGAAGGTCTGCAGGGAAAATTCCTCATTAACATCTTGTCTCATGTCCTATCTTGTCCACCTTGTTGAGTCCCTCGCAGAGTGCTACATTTTCACACACAAATCACAAGTGTTTTTTTTCAGTTGTTTGTGTGAGTGCTTAACCCCACCATACTTTAAACTGGTTGTAATCACACAACAGTAACATTGAAGTGATTTTCCTCCTGGCTCAAACAGTGGCTTAGCTGAGCCCTTGAAATGGTTTTTGGCTGTCTGGTGTCATGCATTTGCGTCTAAGACTTTGTGACATTACAGCTATCTTGGAAGTCAATCATGGTCCAATATGAGATAACACATGGGTGAGATGTGGAAACGGGTAAACTTGAGAGCACAAACACTGAAAATTGACTTTTAGGTGAAGTACATGACATCTTGAGCCCAGCAGTTAAACTTTTCAAGTGAAAAATATTTGTATATCCATAGATTCTGTATTTTTAAATGGAAGAGTAGGTGTAGATGCACTTTTCAAACTTTTTAACTGGGTAAATTAACTTTTTTAAAGCCAATCTAGAATGCATTGTATTAAACAGGGTTCCCGTGGATCATTAAACGTCTTCAAAGGCATTTAATTCATTCATCTAAAAATTAGGGCCATAATTGGTATTAAAAAGTCTTAAATCACTCTTTCAAAAATCTTAAAAATGCTAAGACATGGGAAGTAGGAATTGTTTTTCTTCTGACACTGCAATTTAAACTGAAAATAATGTATTTTTAAATAATTTACCGTCACGCAGATCCGGATAGTAGAACCAATTGTACCTGGCTTTTGTTTCGGCCCGGATGCTCAGAACAGATCTATTGTCTGCACCACACTGGGAAGTGCAAATTCAGTGAAAGTTTTCTATTTAACCAAGATTACGCGGCATTGGCTGAAATTGTTACCAGGCAATGTATAAGAGGCACGGCGTATTTTGTGTTTCAAACTCTGTACGATGTAATTCAAAGCAGTGGAATCCCACATGCAAGGTGAGAAACGCACGATTGCAAAGAAACGCGCTACAACGCCAGGAATTTCCCAGTTCTGTTCTACCCTCGTCTCCACCACGGCTCCACCGATCGATATCAGCACCCGGAACAGCAGCAACAGATTTCCATTTCTCGTTTTTTCCACATACCAGACGGATGAGCCAGTAATGCCATTCCTTGTAAATGATTTGGCCGAATTGATGAAGGTAATTATACTTTAGTACTGTACAGTTGGTTATGGCCATTTTCTGTTCATTGATTGTATTTCTTATTATGTATATTTTATTATGATATGGAATATATGGGGGAAAAAAAGCAAAGAACAGTACTGTTAATATTTTGACCAATGAATATGTTTGGAATTATTTGGGTTACATTTGTAGTTTTCCTGTTCACAGTGTATTTCTTTTTATCAAGAGGGAGGTCCTCAAAATGTGCAGGACAAGAGCCCATTAAAATATCCCACTGTGAGGCAGGTGTCCTGTTTGCTATGTTCATTACAATGTATTTGTCTCTAAATGTAGAAGAAACCAAAGTGATGTAAATAGCATCTAAAGTGTTACTATTATTATTCCTATGAATTTACCTGGTTCTCACCTAGTACTTAGTTTGTTTATAGATAAAGGGTTTATATTTTTATTGTATTGTTTGTTGCAGGTGACATGATTACCCAACAATTTAGTGATTTATTATCTGTTGAGGCTAGAAATGACACCTTCCTTTCCTACCGACCCGACAGGACAAGGCAGGATGTCTCCCTGCGTCATGCTTTCCTGAGCCAACACTACTCAGAAGACCAAGAATGCAGGAAACATGCAGGAAGATATGATGGGCACCCAGCAACTGATCTGTGACTATGTCACTGTGTGCGGGGGGGTCCTCAAGGTCCATGTCACTGAGGAGCTGCTGTCCTCGGTGGCATCAGCTCGGTCCAGGTATAGAGGACGTAACTGGATGAAGAGAAGCAAAAGAAAGTGAACGAAATCGTAACACAAAGTCAAAAGGCAGCATCGGGGAGTTTAAGAAGAAGAACAAATCTCTGGTTTGAGGTGTCAAACATCCTGCAGGATGATGCCAATCAGCTCGCCCACACAAGCTGAGGGAAAGGCAGGCACCCTGATGGCACAGCTCATCACCAAATCAAACACACTACTGAAGGGTTTAAAGAAGAAACTGCAGAATTACATCAGGTGGAGGCAGGATTAAGGAAATCCTGCAGATCCATGCCATAGCTGTGAAAAAAAGCAACCAAGGCAACTATGGCAAGGGACATACTCTCAGTTTTTCTGCAAGCATGTTGTCCTGTGTGTCCTAAAAGACAAAATACTTGATGAATGCAGTAAAACAGCTATTTGGAATTATAGTTCTCAGCCAATTGTGCCTTTTTTACTGAGGATTCCTGTTTTTTTCTGTTGTTTTCTGTTGTCGTGTTCCATGTGTTCCTCTCTAGAAAGTGTTTCAACATTTGAAGTAGAACATTGAACTTTTTATATGGTAGAAAAAGTCAAGCTTACAATAAATATTTAGACAAAACCCTGGGTAATAAAAGTTGTCTTTTCTTCAGTTTTGGTTATTGTAAACTTGGTTTTAAATTTAATTCAATTCAGAGTGTCATTAAAAAAAAAAAAAAAAGGTTCTTATTTCATTGGTCCTTTTCCACCACTGAAAGTTGTCAGTTGATGCCAGTTGTCGTCAGTGCATTGTGAAAAGCAGGATGTTAGGATGTTAATGAGACTAAGTGTTTCAAGTTTAACAATTGCAGACATTTTTTGCTGATGAACTTTAATTTCCCCAGCTGACAAACATTTGATCACACTCAGAAAAAGTTAACAATCATTTAAATACAGACATTAATGAACACTGAAAGCAATCCCTGATCCTCTAAACATATTTGGGTCAAATCCATTATCGTCCAGGAGTAACAGCTGTGACCAACATTGAAATGTCTCTTGAATCCTGATTTATTACTAAAAATATTAAGAGTCGGATGGAAGAAAGTGACGTTTTGTGTTTTTTTTTCTTGTTCGTCCCAGATCCTGAACAGAGGTCCCTGACTAAGGTGGTGGAGCGAAGCCTTCTTTCCTTACTGTTCATTCCACTCCTAGCCCTCGTGTTTCTGCTCGTGTGGAAGGTGAGCTGACCTTTGACTCCTGACAATAAGCTGATAGAAACATCCTGAGCCGCTGCCCAGATGATATGACTTGTTAGTGTTAAATTTTATTGTCGGGCAATATCGCTTTGTTCCATTGAATTTATGACGGTTGGCGCTGGCCTTTCAACTTTCTGCAGATGGTGCAGAAAGTGTGTGTTGGTCTGAGTTGTGCTGATTTCAGCTGAAAATGAGAACTTTGGCATTAAAAAGGATTTCCTCCACCGAAACAGGTCCGATCACGAAGGAACGAGGAGGATCTTCAACAGAATCCTGGAGAAGGTGGACTCTTCACAGGAACAGAAGGGACTGCACCTCCACTAGATGCTGACATATCAGAAAAGTGAGCAGTTTTTTTCTTTTTACAGCCAATGCGAAATATATAATCTATAAACTTTTCCCCTTTATGTAAATCACTACCTGTTCACAGTGCAAAGTTAAACAGGCTTGAAATGGCTGCAGACAATGGAAGATGGTCTAATTTTATTAAGTGGTCATGTAGAGCTACAAAGTTTAGATTAAGAAAAATATAATAATATAATTTATTCACAGACGAGTGAGTTATTTTCTTGCAGTGGGTTTGTGATATTGAGGTGTTATCGTCATCATAAAATCAACAGCGAAAGTACAGTCAACAAAGACCATAAGTATTACCACTTAATAAAAAGTGGGAGGTCTTTGAAGTGACAGATATGCAGTGTGAACTTTATTCCATCAGTAGTCTTAATGAGTCTTTGCTGATAAATAAGCTGTAAGGGAAGTGAAGTTTAGTGCCTTATATGTTTCTTTCTGTCCAATTACAGAAACAAGTTGAACGTCAATGAAATGGTGTAATGCTTCTAGCCTGCGATGTTCTTCAACGTAATTGGTGAGATTTTTCAGATTAAATTGAAGAGAGACAAAAAAAAAATCAATCTTTACAGTTTTGAAAATAAAAGAACATCTTGACACTGATCTCTGAAACATCTCCACACATTTCTCTCACACAGGGCTCTACTCCTTTCTCCTGTTGGTGTCCAAAGGTGATGAAAAACAAACATTAAGCTGAATTCCATAATGAGATCTCAGAGGTAAAAGGCCGGTTTTTGACTGCTCTCCAGATTCACGATGGCCGATTCACAATTGCCACGATTCTTCTGGCTAAACCACGCCTGCTACCGCATGGATAAGCTTGCCTTTCTTGTAAGACTGCATTAACCCCATGCTTTTGAAAAAGACTGAGATTTTAGCAGAGAGACACCCCCATACCACACCCCTACTGGATTCTCTGGCCCCCAAGAATCGTCCATCAGAACCTGCTGCATCATGAACTCTGAGGGAAAACATTTGCTTTCCCCCTACAGCATGTTACTACAGTCTGCTTGTGTTTTTGGGCCCACCAGTTCATCTTCAAACAGCAACGCAGAGAGTGACTGACACTGGTTATCTCTCATATGAACTGAGGCATGAATTACTACCTCCAGTGACCCTCACGTTAACCACATCCTCAACAGCTCTACAGTTTCCTCTTAGTCCGGGGTTTCCCAAAGAATATAATGTTAAACATTGTAGTTCCAGGGTGTAGTCACATTGTCTGGTTTAGGCATGGGGGTGTATGATGTATTTATTTATTGGTGGCTGCACTGAGCTGCTGATGTTGATACAACTGAATTGTTTCAAGCGATCATTTAAGAGCACCTCTACTAGTGGGTCACATTTAAAGAACAATCTGTATACTAACACATCGTAAACCCAGAAACACATTCCTGAACAAGTTACATTTCCTCGTATGATGTTGTCGGTGTATATGACTCGAGTGATTGTGTGAATGGATTAAATGGAGAAAAACACATATATACAAATTATGCTGCTTTGACTAACTTACATTTAGACCATTGAAATCTGCAATGACATTCTGCTAATGAGTATCAGGGATGACTTCTGAGGATCCAGGATTTTCTTTCAGAACGTAGATGACAGACAAGTAGACAGTCCCATAGTTAATGTTAGCTCAACAATGCCTTTATTTTTTACTTATCTCACCTTTATGCTTGCAAGGCAAATACTGTTACAGGAGAGATTTTTGACGGCCATTCCTCTTTGAAAGGAAAAGAAACTAAATCACTAAAATTTCTAAAAAGGAAGAAACAGTTTGTAAAAAGAAAAGTAAACAGTAAGATTGAATATACAAATGCTGTATGATATACAATTTTAAATCAAGCTATCAATTCTGTACGGTTCACTCAACGAACAAATACACTCACAATTCAAACCCATTAGCTTAGACTGTTCACTCACATGGTTTGAACTGTTCTTGCTGACTTTGCCTTTGTCCAGTATCATTGTTGTGCTTAAATAATAAAACACATAATAGAAAATCTGACAAAGCTAGTTAGTGCATTTATCAAGATTCAAATGCTAAGGAAATACTGAAGGATGAAACCACTGTTCATGAAATTTAGAGACATGCACCTGAGTTACTTTCACAATCCACAAAGCTCTCCACATGGGAATGCCATGCACACCTAAATATCAATTTTGCCTTAAAGTTGCGCCATAATACAGTGTCAAAGGAAGTGCACGGTCATCTCCTTCACACAAAGGGTGTAACTTTCAAAAGTTTTTTTTTTTCTGCTATACAAGATCCATGTGAAGAGCAGAAAATCATCTACTGGTAGTCAAATCCAAACAGCTGACCTGACGTTGTTCGATCCACATGTATCTAACTATAGCCATTGCAGAAGCCCTCATGCTCATTCCGTAGGTAAATCAAGGTGACCCTCCCTGCTTCCTCTCCGTTATGCACTCTCAGATCTGATAAGTCAGGAGCTAGAGGTCCTCCCTGTCTCTGTGATCCTATCAGAGCTGTGAAGAGAAACAGGTTTAAAAACAACAGGGGTTGACTCCCACAAAGCCTTGCCCAAACGAAAAGTGAAGTAGATCAATAACGGATTATAGGTATTAAAATGATTATCAAGATTATTAATGACAATCAGTAAAGAGGTAGGAGTGTGAAGAGGGCACGCTGGCTGTGACCTTTCCCATCAGGCCGCCCTGCTGCGAATAGCTGTCAATGACAAAGTGGCAGGACACAAAAATCTGTTTCTGTATGTAGTTTGAGTATTTCTATCATGTTTGTGGTCTTACATTGTACCATGTCCATTCTTGGTTTTGTGCCTTGTTTGATTAGTGCGATTGACTCTGTGTGTAAATGTCAAAAGCCTGTCTATATTTCTGTGTGGTAGTGGAGAAGTGAAAGTGGAGAGATCATTACAGGGCAGATTAGAGTAATCTCACCACAATAACCCAATAGATATGACCCCCATCATCTTATATCACCCTGTTTTTTTAATGAACTCAAAACCATGACAGTTTAGCTGACTTGACCTGTGCCCAGTGATGATTCGGACAGTCTTCTGGAAAAGCAGTGGCTCAGTATGTGAAAAATCTATTGGCTGAATAAACTGCAGTGGTTGGGACATATCTGTCCACACGTACATTTACATACATAGCCTTTGTAACCTTTAGAAAAACACTTCAACTGGTAACTGCTTGTTTCATGTGTATTTGGGACTATATGTTGGGAATTTTTCTTATAGGAGACGAGAGTATATTGTGCAAAATTGAATCTGTGTTAAAAAAAAAGTATACCACATTGGTGTTCATATAGATCCGAGCAACAGTACCTTTCAGCATCAATAGCTGGAATTCTTTGGTGTGGTAAAGTATTGTTTGTTGTGTTGAACTGCAAGATGATTTTATTATCTCAAAAATGCATTTTTGAAGAACACTCTTATTGATGGTGAGATATTACTTGTGCCATATTCTCTATGGCAGTTTAGAGCTGAGTCTGTGTTAGAAAAAGTATACCACATTGGTGTTCATATAGTCCACAGCAACAGTACTTTTAGCAGAAATATGTGAAATTACCAGTGTGGTAACGTACTGTTATTTCAAAGCTTTTAGCCAATTATTTCTATTCAAAAATGCATTTTTGAACAATATTGGAGCATACTATCTATGGCAGTTTAGACCTGAGACTTTCTCTTCGATCATCTTTAGGTTTTGCTTCTCTATATGAAGACTATTATGTGCAGTGCCCAGTATTCTGAGAGAGACACAGGCTAGTCTAGCCAAACAAACTAACAAACAAGGTATACTATGTCAAAAGTTGCTTTTTATACATAGACTATGAATATCATGAGATGCAACAGGTCTAAGCTGTGAAAAAAAAAAAAAAAAAAAACATGGTCTCCCATTTTCCTGTCTATGCGAGCGCCACAAACAGTCTGTACGTCTGATGCATGGAAGCCAGAAACCGAGCAATCTCATGCATTAGTCAAGAGAATGACTGCTCTTAAATACTGTTCCTATGTGGGTTGTTGTGTGGTCTTAGAGTGAGCTGCATCCTGAACAGTGATTTTGGGCTTGAGTGATCCAATCCATCCCACTTCAGTGAGTGAATCAAATGGCTCTAGGCAGGAAATAAGTCTGGGTGCCAAAAAGCAAATGTAATTATTGCCCGGTTGGTATTCTGGGTGAAAACTCTACTGTATTCTGTATTTTTGTATAAATGTAAAGAAACATATATGAGATATGAATAAAGTACACGTATCCAACTGTTATTTGTTGGTTTGTTATTGTTCGGGAATTTTTAATCACACTTCTGTGCGTCTTTTTTCAAAGTGGGCCTATCGGCTGGGAATCAAAGTCGGGGTCACACTGCTTTTGCAAACATTTGCTTTGGGCAAAATTGCTAAATTACACCATTAAAGAGATTTAAGGCTTCTGAACTGAGCTTCCGCTTTGATTCCCAAAAAACTTGTGGCCAAGAAAAGCTTTTTTAACGTTGTGCTTTTAAGGTCTTTTGTCCACTTGACTGCTTTTTAGCTAGATTAATGTTCTTAAGTTGTCCATTTTTAGTCACTAAATCAGACTGAGCTCCAAGGATAACTTGGGAAAAAGCTGCCGAGAAAAAATGTATTACGTGTCAGATTGAAGATAATAAAGAAAAAGCGTCCTCTTAAAAACTGGTAAATCTCTTGCTATTATTGCCTTGAAGGTTTCAGCTCTCCCAGAAGAGTATAACGAGCTTCTTTATGACCATGTTTTAATAAAGCAATAACACCAGAGGGAGTATTTGGCCTTCAGCCTTCTGTCTACGACTACTTTACACAGGTGCCAATATCTCATGGTTTAGCATGACCTCGAGTATGTTATTGCTTTTATGCAACATTTAGTACATTTGACATAAACAAACACTTGCCTTAGTTTTGATAAATTGATTGTTTTTTTTGTCCGGAGGAGGAGGAATTACAGATCCCTAATGGTCAAAGTGCTGAAACGTTTGGCTTAATGATTGCTAGTTCTGGTCTACTTTCAATCCTATCAATCTGTTATATTACTTTAACAATAATGGTTTCTTATACATCATCAATATATCTTAATGGATAGACAACCTGCTGCCCTAAAAGGGATCGTACAGCTGCACCTAACAAGCAAAAATGTCAACTTTGTTTTGACTTTTGGTTTATGAACAATGAAAGAATTATTACAAATACGGAATTATAATAATAATATGCATGTTTTCTCAGAAAAAAAATCTAAATAAATTCACGCATTATGAATCCCTCCATAATCAACCTCACAGAGCTAACGCACAATTTTTTCTCTCTTTGTTGTGTTCTTCTGACCACATCAACATGTGAACCTGCCTGAGCTCTAATTGTTCTTCACTTCCAATTTTCAAACTGGAATAACATCTTATGCTTTGAAAAAGCTTGAGCCAGTTTGTTGTACTCTGGCTTTGAGAGGCTACGCTGCTGGTGCCGCTGAAAGATAAATATTGTTGACCCCGTTCATAGAAAAGCTTGAGTACATAAACAACCCTGCTCATTCTGACCCCCTTTTCACCATTACAACACATTAAAATGTGTTTTTAGGTGATTGGATTGCAATCTGATTGACCACATGAAAGTACAGGTGTAAATGCACCAAAGACGCATTGACGAGGTATTGTGATCCGATCGGCTAAGGCATCAGGGACGCATTGTGACCACACTGAACACAAGTGTAAATGCAACTGTGTTTTCAATTCACATACAACAACTACGTACACAACTGACAGGTCTCTCTTTCCCCTTGGTTTTCAACAGCTCTGTATTAGAATATAGTTTATACTCAATTAAACATGTACTTTTGACTCAATATTTACAAAATTGTATATAATATCATGTACAACTGTAAGATAGGTGCATAGGAGAATGAAATTTAATGAAAAAGTTTTATTAAAGACGCGGCAGAATTTTGGTCATAGACATTCATCAGATATTGCTGCTTCATTTGACGCCAGACTTTTCATGTCATTATTGTATTTTTTCAAATTATTTTGATTTACGATGCTGCAAGTTTTTGCTTGGGGAAAATTTATTTTGATAGTACCACTGGGAGCGCTAATGTCAGAATTTTTAAATTTGACACATAGTGGGTTTAATACATTTTGTACTGATATTATACAGGAATCCATCACTTTTCATCAGCTAAATATTCAGACATGAGCACTAGTATGTTTGTTTAACTTGGCCAGTGGTTTGGGATTTCCATACAATTGGTTTATCAACTTTTTTTGTGGACATACATCACACTGACCTATGTTATGATTTTGTTTTTGCTATCAGGAAACAACAGGAAGGCCGTGAAAAGTCCATTGTTCATAGACATGTTACGATGAATGTGCAATTGTGTCACTGTGAATAGGCATACTGAAGCATGACAGTCAGGGCGCTGTGAGATGTGACGTAAACAAGTCAACTGACCTCAGCCAGAAGCGTGTATATAGAGGACATGTTTCTGAGCTGTTTCCTAAGTTCACACAGGTGTCCTCCATCAATGCCGTGCTAGTATAAAGAATCTTACAGAACAAATGATTGGCTCAAAGAGCACTATAGTTACCACGAGTGATTCGATTGACCATTGATAATTAACTCCTGGCAGCGCTCACAGTTCCGTGACTTCAGGCCATTGAATGTCATCCTTAGGTTTTTCCCCTAGTGCTGTAAGAGGAAGTAGTTTACAAATTCTAATTGACATCAGGATTGCAACGAAACAGAGCAAGGAAGAATGGCTGAAAAATGGAAATGACTTTGGCCTTAGGGGATAACATCTAAGATAAAATCATAATATCAGCAGAATATGTGAGAGAAAATGTATGACCATGAAAACACGCAAGTCATGAGTTAGTACCCGCGGCAACAGGTGTGTCAGAGGACTTGAACACTATCTGGGGAGTGTTGAAAAAAAAAACATGCATGCTCAGAAAGATCATTCCTTTGATAAAAATGAAATTTTTAAAGCACTTTAAATCTCTGAGTTTGTGGAAAGTTAATGTTTGCTAGTACAGCAGATAGGACCCCAGGGATTTGTTGATTGTATAGGGAATATCGTATCCATAGCTCATTGCTGACTGAGTGCATCACTTCTGTGCAGGAAATGACCTAAGTCCCCAGACAACCTTCGTGAAAGTAGTTCTCCTGCTTTTGAAAACATGGCCTCGAAGACTTTCTCTCAACACTAACTTTCATAATCTCCCTGGTTTCTACCTCACAGCCAGGAGCTTCCACTTTCCCATCCGTCCCTCAGACGGCTCCCAGCTGCACAAACCGATGAAGGAAGAGCATTTAGCAACCAGACCTATTTTTGTTTTTGTGACTGTAAGCCAGCTGAACTTGGACCACAGTGTGTTGGCTCTTTGTGTGAGTGCACTTGATGGATCAGTCCCTTATGTACCCATGAATGCAACTTGGATATGTGTTCAAAAAGGGGTTTGTTTTTTATTTTTGAAAAATTCGTTTTCAGTTGTGCTTTGTCTCAGGCGAAGATAAATGTGCCTCAATGTTCCTCCACCAGTTCTGGTTTAGATAACAGTTCTAAAAAATAATTGAGAGCAAAACACTATCTGACAAACAGCAGTTCAAGTGGAGTCACTTTGGAAAAGGATGCAACTGTGGGTATTATCCAAAAATAACAATGCGTGCAACTGTAGAGTGGTAGCAACAGCTTGAAAGCCTTCACTGCCAACGCTACGAGCCAACGGATAGTAAACACAAGGAGACGTCACACTGCGCAGACAAAGCTCAAATATTTATGTGTTCCTGGAATATTCATGTATAATACAGGTTGGTTAATGAAAAAAAGGATTTAGGTCAGTATTCGTATTGAAGAACTACATCAAATTTGGTAGGATTGTTGCCCACTATATCTCAAATTAAATCAAAATATCTGTCACAGTTATTGGCACCAAAATCTTATATGTGTGTCCCGTAGATAGCTTGGTTTGATGTTAAAGTAGCTCACAGAGATACTGTATTTAAAGACCTTGAAAGCTTTTTTTTCATAAGTCAACTTTTTAATATGGCCAATGGGATCCTACACGAACACACAAATTGTTGACAAAGTTAGGAGCAGTTTTGGTTATTTCACATTACAGATTATGTATCTTTTCTTCAAAATTCTCTCTTCTTTAAAGTTCCCGTGGCTCAGTTGAAAAAAAAGGTGATGTTACTTCCACAGTTTGTGTGTTGTTTGGTCATTGTCAATCAAATCTGATAAAACAACATCCATGCTGTCGTCATGAAGCGCGCTGGCTTTTTAGGCGTTAAACTCTTAACTCACAAATTTTTGTTATAGAAAAGGCATTTCAGATTTGAAGACTGTGTTTCGCGGCTGTACGATGGGTTTGGTTTTGATTCAATGGCATGCAGCATAGTGTCATTGCAGAACATTACAAAGCAGTTATTAAACTTCTCTACCGGTGACAAACTTCATCCTAATTTTTTCTGGCAAACAAACTTGCCAGAAAAAGCCGCAAGTAAAGTAAACACATTCTTGTAATTCCTTCATTTCTTTGTGCCAACGTTAATGTCAGTTTTGCCAAATATTTAAACAAGCCTGGCAGGCTCAGACATGTCACTGAAATGAATTTACCGTCTAAGTTTACAGCTTTAACATGCCTCCAACATTTTTGATTTAATTTGACTTTTTGATATTTTGTTAACCATAACAGTAGAATTGGAAATGGACCAAGTTATCTACCAAAGGCACATACTTTATTATACACCTCTTCATAGATAAGGAGAGCATAGAGCCAAAATCGATCACCTGTTGCTCAAGATCCACTGACAATCTATCTCCAGTCTCCACCCCACTGGATTTTCACAGTATGATTAGTCTAAAACAGAGTTATTTAAAATAAATTGAGCTTAAGATACTTTAAATTTAAAAAGCGGTGAATGCTTTAATAATGCCAGAAGGTATAACTGCTGTCATGTATTTGTAACAGTTGAAACACCTTGATCCTCCCAGCCACTGATCAACATGTGTCAGCATGCGTCATGCTTTTTGGAATATTGGACAGCTCTTTTTGTGAACATTTTTCTCACATTTCAGGTGCACGAGTCACTATGCGTGTGTGGGCTGGTATTAATAATGTTGTGGAGACATAAATCTGTCACTTTCCTTACTGGGACACAATGCATGTCCCCATAACGTAAATCATCAAGCTGAAGTTGTTGTCAATTTGAAGACGTGGTTTATGGTACGGGTAAAGGTCAGGCTTAGGTGTGTAGTGGTTATTGTTAGGGGTAGGGTAAGTCTCCAGGGAATGAATGTAAGTCAATGTAACGTCCCCGGAAATGGTGGAAACACAACTGTGTGTGTGTGGGTGTGTGTGGGTGTGTGTGTGGGTGTGTGTGGGTGTGGGAGGGCAGGCAGGCAAAAACATTGACAGTGTGTCATAAAGGCAAAGGTTGTGAGTGCTCTGCTGTTGCTCCCTTGTGTTGGCGCATACATTAACAACAACACACACACACACACACACACACAAACACATTATCCACTCTCTTGAATGCATGACAAAGCTCTTTATCGTCTTTTTTTGTGCAGTTCCCCTCCCACTCTGTCTGTGAGTGTGTGTGTGGGAATTAGCACAGGACCCTAGTCACAGGTCAGGGGCTCTAAGGTTACTAATAGCCCATACCAATAGACTTGTGATCTACGTCTTGCCCTTTATGGCGCTCTTCCCTGCGGCCAGAGGAGAATGCCTTCCCCCCCAGGTGGGGAGCGCGGGTCTGGCCAGCCCCGTCCCGAGAGGACGTAACAGGAGGCTTATCGGAGCGCCAGGCTGTGCTGTAATACTCCTGTGAAAGGTCTTCCAGGCCGCCTCCCAATATTGATTTTTCTGGGCAGGAGAGAAATAGAGAAGGCCCCCCTCAGAAGCACTGGAGCTGGGGAGGAGGAGGAGGAGGAGACAGGTAGAGATAGAAGGTTAGGAGGGGGGAGGAGAGGGGAGATAGTAAAAGGGACACAGAGAAGAGATACGTTTACTCATCCATTGGCCATACAGGGTTAATGTTTTATCCGTGTCTGTTTACATAAATAAAGCGCTTGCATAATCCATTCACCACAGACTATTTTTGGCTAATAATCTACAGGTTGCAAACTAAAAAAGTGTAATTAATTTAGGATTTACAACCCCTGTGCCGACTATCAATAAAAACAAGTCAATAGAGTTCCTGCTGGTGTGGTCTGAATTCCTCACTTGTTTTCAGTTAGATTCTTCCTCCAGGCAGGGCAGCGACACCGCTGTGCTTTCAACTTTTGGACTGCTTACACTGACCTTCGGTATCATGAGATTAAGTCTCATTGTTGCCATAAATAAACCAGACAGCAGAATATTTCCTGACCACACCAGACAATTCATTGTATTTCATATACTTTAGAGGGAAACTGTATATATATTTACAAGCAGTAAAATAGTGAAGTAACACAATATATTGTCATCATTTCTTTTAACAAAAAGACTTTTGAAAAAGGACTAGTCACAAGTTACAGTATCTTCTTTGACAAGCAGGATATCATTTTTGATACAGGGCCGAGAAAAGATAATGATTGACAGTAATGTAACGTAAGTCTCTGTTTGCAACCAATTCTGTGAAAATGTGTTTTCTTCTTGTTAGCTTTTCTTTGTGTTTGTCTGTGATATGCTAAAAGTTCATAGCATAGTGCACAGTTCAACAGTAGCACAACAAGATAACTCATCAAGTTTGCAGACTGACTCAGTAAGATATGCAACACAGCCTTATCTCTCTTAAGTTTGCTAATTTAAGACTCTGGTCATACCAGACAAAGTAAGGTTTTGTTGGCAAAACCCCTGAGTTTATTGAATTAATGTTAATCCTTGAGATTGTCATGCAAAAATGCTATACTTGATTTGCCTTCTCATTGGCATTTACTGCATGTGGCACCAGTAAATATAATGTTAAGTTGATAAGTCCCTCTCTGTGCATCAGTTTCCATTGCAGATAAGGGTTGCTGCCATTCAAGCTCAAGATTTGATTCAGACAGGAATGTATTGTAGATTACGGATGTCCAAAGAAGGAAATAGAGCTGATAGCAAACAAGCAGCAGCAGCACATATTTTCAAACTGAAAATCTGAATTGTCTAACTGTCTATTGTCTACTGATGCTGCTGCTGGATTTACCCACAGGTTCATTTTATGAATAAGAGAATTTTACAGTCATATAATGAAAACCAGTTTAAATGTAAGAGGTAGTGTATCATAACCCCTGTCTCTGTTCTGTGGATGTCCACAGACCTACTGATCCTTAGGTCAAGAATTAACTTCCATGTCATGTTGTGATGATGTGATTTTATCATGTCATGTTTATCAAATTTTTTATTTTATTTAAATCTACAATTCTGACTGTATTTGAAACCTGACAAAATAAGTTGTTCAACTCTTAATAAAGAGTTATTTTTCTGATGCACTGCATAACAGTGGAAAACATTGAACATCAATGTATTCATTGTGTGATTTTGACCACATTAGTCATCTTCTGATATACACTGATATTGGAAAAACCTTCTTATTATGATATTCATTTGAGCCATATAGCCTAGCACTAGTCCATTGTCCCTTACAAATAAATCAATTTAAAAGCACCATAGGTGTCACCAACCCGAAACACGATTCGAATTATAAATGCAACCAGAGTGAATGAAATGGTAAGGCAGGGTGAGTGGGAGACCAGTGAGAACAATACTGTAGAGACAGGCAGACAGTGATAGTGGGAGATGGATCACCTGTGTGGGATGAGGCATCCGAGGTGGGGAGGGGGGGGAGGTGTGTGGATGCATCTGTCAGACAAGGAGGCCTTGAGAGCTCTTGTTCGGTGTCACCTCGGTGCGGAGCGAGAGTGCGCGACCAATCCAGCCCCCGTCATCTGATCTAAGGTCACCCCTCCACAGTGTGACTCAGTGGCTCCTGAGTGCTGCTTTCAGGCCTGTTCAGCTCTACTTGAGGATGAATCACTTAACTTCAGCCTTTTATTTCTGGAGAGGATCCCGTTTCTATGCAGCCATGTTTCCGCTCCGAAGGGAACATTGGTCAGCGCCTCGCCCCCACACAAGGGCTGCCGTAGGTTGGATTAGACCATCTGGTGAGCTGTTATTTTAATCAGAGTCAGATAAATGAATCACACAGGAGCTTCCATAATGTTGTGCAATATGCTTTACACTGGCTTTATTCTTGTGTTTACCCACGTACATGGAATTACAGAGACATACAGTATATTCATGTGCTAACACTCACATGTTTACAAGCATCTTTAGGCACGTTTACCCGAAAGCCATGACCTATTCTGTATCCTTAAAAAGTCTTGAACAACATTGAATAACCCCAAATGAAAGAACGGCGTTTGTACACTTTCCAAACTTTTAAGAGTAATTAAATAGTTCTGCCAAAATCAAATGTCTCCCCAGAGGCACTTTATTTGCAAATGCATCAACAAAAGGAGTTGGATGGGTGTTGCCATAATATGAAGACTTGAATAACGCACCGCTTCCCTATTCAGTCTCCCTTTTGACTGATTTCAAAGGGGAAACATGATAATACTGAAAGCTAACTGACAAAAAATGCAAACAAAAGCTATCTCCCTCTTTTAGTATTCTGACATGAAAGACACCTGTTCTTTCTCAGATGTGACACAAAAAATGTGAAATGAATACCGTAGATAAGCACATCATCTGGCAGATTGACTTTGGAAGTGCTAACGTCTATAATGTAATTTACAGCATGTCCATAGAAAATGTTACGTGACTCACAGTTTGAGCAGTTCTGTGGTATGCATGGGGATGAAACTCTCCTAGTTGAATCATCAATACAAAAGATTACATTGTGAAATATCTGGTTATTTGATAAAAAGTCGAAGGTACAACCTGTGCAGATTAAAACCTCGAGGTAGAAGTGAAGTACAACTCCCAAGGTGCATTTTGGCAAAAAAAACATCCAATCACCAATCTTAAAATTACTGTTAACAACAGGTTGAAGCTGAAGATTACAGTGTTGAGAAAACAATCTGCAGCTTAAATCAAATAACTTTTAATAATAATTTTGGGTTAAATTTGGATCAATTCGTCAGCTATGGGCTGTTTTGTTCACAAATTAATCGACGGAGCATTTTAAATTTGCAACCACTGATTCACGTCTCTGACTGGCTTCTTCTGGGTGTTGTAGTATTTACACCCTACTGCCATGCCTAAATGATGGATTTCTCCAGGTTGTAGGTGAAACAACAACAACCTATCAGCCTGTAAATAATTTCTAAGGCTTTCGTGGTTAGACCAATTGAGATAAGAGGAAGAGATGTCGAGAATGTTCTCTCTTTTTCCCTTTTCTTCACTTACGAGGACATTGTGTTGACTTACATTCATTCCCTGGAGACTAACCCTGACCTTAACTATCTCCACTGCATGCCTAACCCCAACCTTAACAAAAGCACAACATTTTCTGGTTTGATTCCAGCTCGGGACCATATTCCCTCTCGTTCTCTTAACGATATTATTTTGAAGTTTACCCAAACCTATCTGCAGATAAAAATATTGATATTGGAAGATTCTTTAAAAATTCTGGACTGTGTTCAGTGACAACATTTCTTTATATCCAGTGCCAATGTTTTTAAAATTGGCAATTATAGTATGGTCAAGGTCAGGGAGAGCTATAGCAGTGGTTATGGCAAAAAAACTAAAGTTAAGGCCTAGTTAGAGTTAGGCAACTAAAACCCTTTGTCAAGGATATATAAACATTGCAGTTAGAGTCAATACAAAAGAGAAAATGAATTGCTTCCTCTGATATGGGACTCAAACGCTCTCTCTCCTGCAAGAAAGTAAGGGCACAAGTTGGTAGGTTGTCCAATATAAATGTAATTCCTAGGATACTCCAAATGTCTCCATATTGTAATTTGTGGGAACAGATTTTTGTCTCCACTTTGTGATTATTACAAATACACATGTACATACGTTTGACCAAAAATAATATCTAACTTTATCCCAACCCATCTTCTACAAAACCCATTTGCTATTGCACATTCTGTTATTACACTCGGTTTTGGTTGTCTTTCTTCTATTGTTTATTTGATTTGAATGTACAGTGTCCTGTTTTTTATGTAAATGAGTGGCCTGTATTGTTGTTTAGCATTAATAATAATTAACTAATAATGTTTGTTATGAGGGACTGCACTCTAAGAAACAAAAAGATCCTAAAAAAACATGAAAGCGCTTGTCAGTGGGGTGGTACCCTAAAGGTACAAAAGTATTACTTATCCTTTCTTGAAACAGGGAAAGACTGTAACTGTTTATAATAATATTTATTATTATTATTTATAATAATAATGATTATATATAGAAATAGAAAAAAAAGACCTAATGAGCCACCAGCTTACTATTCACTGTACCTTTGTGAAGGGTACATATATGTACTTTTCAGCAACACATAATTCATGTGTACCTCTTTTACTTGTGAAAGGTACTTGTTAGTACCCCACAGGAACATGGTTGTACCTTTGAGGGTACATTTGTGAAATTTGTACCATAAAGAACAAAATAGTACCTTCACTGTACCTTTATTTCTGAGAGTCTGTTACAACCAAAACATTTAAAAATATATTTAATAGGAGCAAAAAAAGAAAAGAAAAAAAAAAGGCAGAAAATCAAAATGACACATCCTGGGATTTGCAGGCTTCTTACCATGTCCGGTATTGGCTATAGTTCAGGACTCTGAGGGGAGCTTTGGGGAAATTGGTATTCATGTCAGAGTAGCAAGGTGGAAATCTCTGCTCCCTGATAGAAATACATGAATGCTTGTCTAATGTTGGCAAAAAAGCACATGATGATCCTCATTTGAACTACAAAAGCGCAGAGGGAAGAAAATCCATCACTGCATTCCACAGAAAATAACTAGTACAAGGGGTCAAAGAAGGTGGCGGTAGGATACCGTTGTGACATGCATTATAATTTGCTGCATCACACCCTCAGCAGCTTAACAGTATGTGACAAATCATGAAATCTGAACTGAGGCTGAATGGTTGGAAAAATAATTGTATCTTCATTCTCATATACTGTATACTGCCAAAATTCGAAGTTGAATTGATTTTATTACCAGAATTAAATTAAATTCACATGTGGTGTATTATGCACCAAGTATATCATACTTCCCATTCATTATATATCTTGTAATGCAACAATAAATAACTTGAATGAAGCAGCTTAACCTGATCATGTGAATGATGTAGACCTATTGTGCTCTAATTGACTTCTCAGTCACACTAAAACACTTAATAGTGCATCTTTAATTGGATCTGTGCTGGTTCCTGCTCCCTCCTCCTCCATCCTTTCCCTTTCTTGTTCAGAGACATTTTCACCTGTAGAGTAAGTATTTAACAATTAATATTTAATGCTATAATGTGAAAAAAAATTGATAAGTGGACAAAAAGAAAAACAGATCTACTTGTTTATTTTTACCCATTTACAGTCATAGTTGATGACTATTTTTTATAAACAGGAGAAATTAAGGATAAACATCTTAAAACGTTTGTGCACTGTGACTCTGACAGGTTAAACCGTGGAAATGGTCAAACCTGCAGCAGGACAAGCATGACAAAGCACCTGCTCACTCTTCTTTGTTGTTTCTGCCTCTTCGTCACTGTCCTCATCATTAATCCATTATCTTTGCACACTTTGTGGCGTCAGCCAGCAAAGCCTTTTTCTTTTTTTGGCACACCTTCTCTGCACCGCTGGCCGCAGGTTTTCTCTTTCTATCCATGTTTCAGCAACAAGTGCTATATACTTTTAATGAGTGCTAAATACTTACTGTCCCAATAAGGTTGGAGATGGTTTCAGTTTCAGTTGATATATTGAATATCTGTATATAGGCTATATAATGCCGGGTTTGGGGAAAAAAGGGTTCCCACTGACCGGTATCTATGGTATCTTTGGTATCCACAAGAATTTAATATAGAATAAATAATACAATATTGATAACATTCACTGTCCTAAGTTCAACTTGTTGATAGTGGAATGATCGAGAGCACTGTTTAAAGCAGTGATTGATTAACAGCACTTTTTACAGTTACACCCCTCTGACATGTTCCCTCTCAACGAATTCCTCAAATGTTCTCATTATTTATTTTTAGATATGCAGGTCCAGGATCTCGGGGTTAGCATGGGAAGCGCCTTTGCATCTTTTTCACGCCTGACAGATAAAGCAGACGGATTGATTCAAACAAGGATTTTTCACAAAACACGAAATAGACCACCCTAATCAGGGCGGATAGGGATCCAAAACAATCAAAAACATACCAATGGGTCTGTTCGTCTGCTCGACAAACTGTAGCACAACTAGTGAATTTATAAAGGAAAAGAGAAGAGAGATAAGAAAAGAAGACTTGGAGCATGCATGGTGATCCCTCATGCATGTACTTCTCTACAAAATAGATTATAATAAAATTTATTTCATGTAATATTTAAACTAAATTATTATTGGAGGATTCGATTGATCAAACCTAACTCAGGTGGGCATTTTCTTGTGTCTACTCCTTGGACTTTACGCTTTTTTTCATTAATGCAAAGGCAAAAAATACAACATTATGTCATGCATCAAGCTGTTACACCATCATGTTACTCTGCGTGGCTCACACCGATACCCCTTCCATACGGCAGACGTGCATGCGACATGTGTGTGTAAACCCACGTTCAACCTGCGCAGGACCCATTCATATGAGAAAACTGTCACAGTTCCATATACTACACAAGTCTGAACCATTGCATTACACAGAATAACTAGAAGATCCTGTTTCACATACGCTCCCATGTGCGTGCTGTCTCACTGTCACCTTGCCAGGAGTTGGTTAAATTATGTTGAAATATCAATGACATTACATTTATTTAGGTCAACCCTAGTCAGGAGACGGGTCCCAAAGGTCCCATTCAGTCAACGCAGGCTTGACCAGTGTCATGGTGTTGGACTGAAAGAAGCATAAATGTTCTCTAAAGATTATGATTAATGAGCCCCAGGCTGTGTCTTGAAATGAACTCTATGGGCCACAGAAAGTTTGTAGAATTCAATAGATCTAAGAGAGGTGATATTAAAGATAGAGTTTGGCATACTGGACATAAAACCAAGAACACAACTGCAGTAGGTCCAAACTACACACTGAAATCTATAAGACTGTGCTGTTGAAACAACCTATTCATGTGAGCTATATCAAAAGAAATGTCACCTTTAAACCAAATTTAGACAGCCAGCTTTTGAATATACTGGGTTTAATCAGTTTCTTTCAAACCTTTGAATTCTTTTATTTGTTTTATTTCAGTTTTCTAGAAACATGTGCTTCATTTTATATAAAAGATTAGTATCATTAATTTGCCTTTGGAGGGTGGTGATCTTTCTCATACTTGGCCTTTTTCACGCTGCTGCCATTAAACACATTCATCCTCTTTGTTTGTCACTGTCTTTGTTTACCACTGTGTGGCTCTGACACTGGAGAGTTGTGTGTCTGGTACAGCAGAGCAGCTGTTTAACGAGGGAGCTGCATTCACTCATTCAGTTGTACCACCTGAGGCTACAAACATTTTTTTTTTATGAAGTCAGGTGTTTGTGTGAGTCAGTGGGTGAGTCAGAATGAGCTGGAGATTACAAATGTGACACATGCAAATGCCAACACACAAAAAACAGGGGCCGGGGCGCAACCAGAAAGTAACAACACTAAATCCATCATTAAGAGATCATAGCACTATAATCTGCAGAGGATTACATTGCAGGAGATTAAATAAGCAATGTTTTGACAAGAACTCTTGGTACTGGCAGTAAAGATACTATTCACTTACAATTACATGCGCTCTTGGGCAACCTTCAAACATCAATCAAATAAAATAACACATCTGAGTTATTTTTCCCACGATTCTAGGCATCAGTAGTCACATTTTAACTGTAACCTTTGTGGTACATGCAAACTGATTTTATGTACTCCAAAACATAACTGTGTCATTTGTGTTCTTTAATGTGTTGCACAAGATAAAATTAATGTGTAACTAATTGTTAATATTTGCTGTAATATGGTTATGCATCTTTCCACAATCCTGCTCAAACGTATGTTGCTACAATCCTGGTGTTGAGCCAACAAATTAACAATATGGGCAATATGTGACTAAAATGTTCCTGTCTGATAATCGCACACACCATGCAGAATATACACATTTTTCTTTTACACTAGTCAGCTGTTGCAGGTAACACATCATTGATACAACTCAAATTACCCTCTTTCTTGCTTCTAGGAAGATGCTGACTGTTGCTGAGTTCTGTTCTAAATAACGTGACTCTTTAACCTCTTGTTGAACATTTCTGACTTGTCCAAAGATCTAGTACGATTGTGAGCTTTGCACCTGCAGCGGCCAATGCCAGGGGTGTAGTTTGAGTGAATGTGTGTGTGTGTGTGTGTGTGTGTGTGTGTGTGTGTGGCTAGTTCATGGCAAGCTTACTTCGAAAGACATTTTAACGTATTGCAAGCCTTTGTGTCAGCCAATTTTTACATAGGGTTGCGTAATTCTGAGAAAATACATCATGTTCCTGTAGATAACCACAAGTCATATGGACAAGAGCCAAAAGCAACAACAGTAACTCTCTGTGTGCTATAAGACATTTCCCTGGGAACACTCACAGTGTGAGGCAAGTTTGGTGTAGTGGCCACAGTCACAATATGAGCCAATATAAAGTCTCTTAATACAGTTTTTTCATGTCATTCATGTGTGCAAGGGGCTACCAGAGTAGGACTCTAACAGGTGTGCTTTAGTCAGGTTTCACTACTGTAGCTGCAGCCTGAAGCATTGCTTTTTTACGTGGGTGACCTACAAAGCAGTACTGCGGGGGCGGCTGTGACTCAGGTGGTAAAACAAGTTGACCATTATCATTATATGTCAAAATACTATAATAAAAGTGTATTATATATGAGCTCCAGCTCCTACTATTCATATGTGTGAGTGTGTGTGTGTCAATGGGGGGTAAATTGTAAAACGCTTTGTCTGTTAAGGAAGAAAGTGCAGTTTATTTACATTTACTGTGGCTGAATGTTAGTAGCGTATACACTGTGGTGCTTTGGCTACGAGGCCAGTGTAGATGAGCTGTAATGTGGATGCTGAATGGGGCGCCATCTTGGAACATCCAGTTCTCTTAACACACCAGTTCTTTAAGATCTCAGCAGACAGGCCTTCTTGTTGTCAAAAAGTGTAAGACAAACTCATCAGGCAATAGAGCCTTTTCCTACCCAGCCCCCTTTCTCTGGAATAAACCCCCTGCTGCTGCCTGCTATGAACCCTTTCTACTATGCTCCCTGCAGGCTTTCCCCCTGCTGGTTTGCTGCACAGCTGGACTTCCTCCAGCTTTCAAGTTATCCCACCCCTACTCCACCAACCCACCCTGACATTAGCTGTTAGACCATCTCCAGGCCTCCCTGTCCAAATGCAGGTATGATGAAACAGTGTGACTTACTGCTATATGATTTAATTGTTTGCTTATTTCACTATACATATTTCATTACATTCATGAAGACAAGAGAACAAAGGCCTTTTTGTTGGTTGTACAAAGCTTGTGCAGGACTGTAAAACTTTAAATAGCTGCAATCAGCTTCCTTTCATTGTAATTTGCACTCATCAAGTGAAACTATAACTAATGACATGAGTAAGTACTGGTAAGGACTATGGGAATATGTAAACATACAAACTGGATTGGCTGTTAAATTTGGCATCATCTGATTTTTCCTTTCGCTGCTCTCTAGGGAAATAATTTTTGACTTGTCATGTTTTGCATGCAATCTGCACACACAGTGCATACCTTATCAACTCAGCTGTTCAATCACAGTTGTTTTGCACTGTGGTGGGTTAGGTTTTCAAATGTATTCATAAGGGGAAAGCTACTGTATTTTCTTTAAAGAAAACAGCAGATAAACTGAGGAATTCTACAGCTGATGTAGAATGAATGTGTGTGATGAAGTAAATGCTTTAAACATTATCATCACGGATCATTTAAAAATGCAAAGAACTTTCTTGTGGAGCCAATAAATCTTAGACAATAATGACTTATTGCCTGAGGCATCAGGGAACTGAGGAGATAACTGAAGTGCTTTTTAAAAAAATCCCACAATGCTTCTAAGGTGCGTTTGACCTGAGAGAGAACACATAGTATGCCTGTGCCTTGGGCATGAATTAGTCAAAGATCTATGAGCTCCTTTTATCTGCAGTAAACATGAACAGGAGCCAAACACATGAAGCAACTGTTTAGCTCAAGACAAAAAAAAAAACATTTTAACAATTTAAATAATTTAAATGTAGTAATTTTCTTGATAATTGAAGAATAAAAAAAAAAATCTACCCTAAAACACACATTTAGTTTCTGGTCTTATACAGATTTGTGGCTGAACAGGTAAGTATGTTAAATATTTTGGTCCCCTGACAACAAATATAGACTAACTCTGACTAACTGTCATAGCAAGTCTGTTGAAAGCTCATATTTTCACACAAAATTACTATTGAAGTGAACATCTGTTGACACTGAAGCAAATAGTTGCAAAAAAACATTTAATCATCTAACGACATCTTAAACAAATTCACACTAGAAGTGCTGCAAATTAACACTTTCTTTCTTACACAGTCAAGGAATAAATCTTTGTTCATTCAGCAGCACCCAGGCCCTGTTTAGGTTACTGTGGTGGTTACTGGCACATGTTTCCAACTGCAGAGCAGTAGTTGACCAATATGCCACCATGTAAGTCTGTACATAGTGTACATTTCTAATTTGTGTGTCACATGGACAGCCACATGTTTTCAAGGTTTTATGGTAATTGAAAAATAATGAACAAAAGACGTGCAAATATGTTTCTCTGGTGTTAACCACTCAGAGACGCTCAAAGTTTAACAAACCAGGTGAGCCAGAGAACTTTATCAGAAAATGGACTGGCACGAGATTTACAGAGTATGGACTTGGATAAATACTGAGTCTGAAGTGTGTGAACAAACAAAGTTGGCTTTTGATGTGGTAGCCCACAGGCTCACAGCCAACATTTACCCTTTGCATAATCTTATCTTTAAATGAGATTCTTGCCTCTGTAGTGTTACTATACGGATATCCGCTGGCTTCACCGGATATACCTCCGATAAGCCCCGAAAAACTGGCTCTTGCCCCCAGAGGCAAATTCGTCTTCAGACAATAGTCAATGGATTCCGAGATTGTTTAAGGTTTCTTTGAGAGTGTTATCGTTTTCATTACGGCCTGTAATCTACCCCGACAACTTTCTTTAACCTAACATCTCACTCATCGTGGACAAACTCTGTGCATTGACCTTCATTTTTTTGTCTATGGCAGTTTTCTATATAGCATTGCAGACACTGCACACATTGGGAAAGCAATAGTGTGCAGATTCATCTAAAAAGTGTTCCTTGCATTTATGCACTTTTCTGCACATTTCCATTGTCTTACTGGGACATAAAGCAGTAATGGGTTATCAAAGAGGAATTCTACAGAATCAGGTTGGTTAATCTTATGCCAAACTCTATATGAAGGGTTTAGGTACTGAGCTCTTTGAATAATGATTAATCATTATCTAAAATTTCATAATTTCCAAATGTAATTGGCTGTGTGGATGGAAAACAGATTCCTATTAAAGTGTGAAAGAAGGAGATTATGTGAATAGGACATCTTTTCAGAGCATCAATGTACAGAATAGAATGACAAAGGTTTACTTGTCAAATCTTCATTTTAGATAGTAATGCAACTCATTCTCTATTGTCAAGATAAAATGTGATGCCGCCCACATCATCACAATGTGTCATTTTATAAACCCACCTTTAACTTTTGCTCCAGTATTTCAACTTCAATTGTTTTAATTTTTTAAATTTGAAGTTATGTGTGGTCCATCTGGAGGTTTTTTGACAATTTTTCATTTCTCTTCAGATAAACTTTATATTGATCTTTGGGAAGTGAGACAACCTTTTTTTAGAGAAGGTTATGGTGTCCTTCTCATTTTATGATTTCAGTTAATTTCATTAATGCATCAAGCAAAATCTGTGGAAAATTAGGCATTTATTGACGGAGGAATGTCCAGATTGAGGACTCCTTCAGTCACTAGAGATTAAGAGATTAAGGTTGAATGCAAAAGTGTTAATCAGTGATCAGCCTTTTTTCAAGTAGAATAACCATTTTTACAGGCGCTTGTGTCCTGGGGAGTAGTTGGCCCTGATGAGCTACCCCCCTGGAATGCCTTTCTGCCTTCTGGCTGCTCTCCAGTCGGGGTGGAAGGAGGTGGTGGGGGCCCTCCACCCGTTTTATTGGCCTCCACAATTCAGACTCAGCCTATCCGAGGTTGAGTGAACGTAATATCTGGAATTGGAATCATTTGTTCTGGAACAAAAGAACTTCAGCTTTTCGCTAGTCAGAATTCGGGTGTGAGTTTAGGATTTTCCAAACCTTCTTTCTGGTACACACGCCTGCTGCGAGGCTGCTGTGTGTTTTATTTCTTTTTACTATCAGTTGCTTGCACAGGGATGTGAGCTCATTCTGATGCTGCTACCTTTGAAAGCCCAATTGAGTGGGTGAAATGAAGTGAAAGTGTTGTTTGATGGATGGTATTTAGCCTTTACTGGGAGTGGGTTATAAAGCCCTCCAACAACACCCAGTCTGCATCGATGCAGGCTTACAAACCACACTCCTGTGGTGCAGCACAAATTTTGTGCCTGGAGGAGGAAACGCCACATACCTACAAATGTGAGTTCCATGAGGTTAAGTAATAAGTTGCCTTACCACAGACGGACATTTGATAGACTATTTTTGTGCAAACATGATGGAATTAGTTTTTTAAAATCCTTTATTATCACATTATCATTCCAAGATTTCATATTCACAATAATTTCACACACACACACACACACACAAAATGCAACAAGAACAGTCGAAACAATCAGACACAAACCGAAGTGCAAAATGTGTCTCAAACATACTAGAAAATCGACTAAACAAATACTTCTAAACTCAAATAAATTAAAGCAACAAAACTTATACATGACTAAAACAAAACAAACAAAAAACACTGTATGCTTACATGCAAAATAAAACCAGAGAAAACAAATTACTGTAAACTAAACAACCAAAAGAAAAACAAAAGAATAACTCCAAAGCAAAAATCACAGAAAAATTGAATTAAAAACCACAAAATCCCAGATAAAACAAATACAAACCATAACCCATTTATGTCAAAGAAAGGAGGGGTCGTCCCAAAGCTTGCTGGTGTATTCATACCCTCCCCCTCATCACAGAAGTCAGTAACAGTCGACTGTTTCAGTTCATTTCTAGAGCATTCCTTTGTGCGTCTTTTGTAGGAATTGGAGCAGAATTGGAAAAGTTGAAAAGACATGTCAGGACTCTTGGAGTGGGATTCCTGATGAGTTGACAGCTGGTTTGGATGAAAAATGGAGGTGAATGGGGTAGGGGTGGTCTGACAGCGAAACTACAGCTCCCAGCAAGCAGCAGAGAGGTCATGGTGAAATCGGTCTGGGGGATGTGAAAAGTGTGAGCGCCCTCAGTGGCCTGCATGAGTTGGAAATGGGAAATGGGAAATCTAAAGAAACTGAGTAAGCATGAAAGATGCTGTAGTCTTCCGGATTTAACTGTCGCCAGGCTTCATCTGTGTGGGCAGAATCTCCCAAAAAATGTCTCATGTCCGGGTAAGGTCCATCTAAGGCTTCTGAAAATATTGATGGAACCAGTTCTTCAGAGAAAAATGAGTAACCAATGCTGCATCTCGAGTCACCTTACTGAAAAAGCCATCATGTTGCACTGAACAAACACTGTATACAAAGTATACAGGCTTACTGGCGGTAACAGTAGCAACTGGAATGGTCAGCATGTATCCAACAATTTTGTTTATTTCTTTATGATCTGAACCTATCAGTGTTTTTATGAACACACTTTACAAACCGATTTACCAAGTATTTATTGCAGTGCTTAATAATATTGGTCTATTATTCTTACTGTGCAGCTGTGTTTGGAGGTAATAAAAATATTTTATATTTGTCAAGGCTGGGATTTATATTTTTATAGGCTACTATACAGTATATACTGAGTGTAATGGCAGCAACTGATTTAGCTTATGTGTCAGTGTGTACCCAGCAGGTATGTATCTCATTATGAACTGAACTTATCAATGTTTTTAGAACCACATCATCATCAGTTGGTGCACTTTTTGTTTACGACAGTATTTATATATTTACTTGCGTGTTTATTTTGGGGAATTTTATCACAGCCCTCATTAATGATAGTTGATACGTGGACCATGCAGCAGTGTTTAGAGGCAATAACTGTTTTAAATTCGGCAAACTTCATTTTTATAGCACATTTTACTACAAGTAAACTCAATGTGCTTTACATTAAATGTGCAACAACACCCACCCAAAAACGGAGAGGAACTCACAGACACAAACCACAAACAGACATACTCCAACCTATAGACATAGAGGAACTAATCATGAGGAGGACAAAAGCTGCCAGACATCCTCAAGCACAGGCACAGCCTCGAGGCATCAAAGTCAACTCCAGCAGATTTGGAACATTTGTGGCCTGAGCCGCTAATCTTCTCAACAACTTGCCTACAGGTGTGGGAAACACTGATTTTGTGGGGTGGTAAAATCTCTCAAATTGCTTTCTGTCAATTTCAATGTTCTTTTGGATATTTCACTGACCTATTTTGTTGCTATAAAACTTTGTTCTACATACAAGTCCTACATAAATAATACCATGTTTATTGTGTTTGGAGATTGTAGTTTTGATTCTTTTGAATGTCTCTTTGGTATGAACAGGGGAACATATTACCTTTGGATTCTTTTTATCGTGCACAGCATGTATTCACCTCAGTACAGTGATGTTGTCTGGGTGGCCTCACTTCTTTTATAATCGGACAAGTTGGGTTCATGAATAGCCAAAACTTTTTTTTATTGACTGGCAAACCAACACAGAAAAAGCAAGCCAGTATTATGATTCTGCCACCGAAGCTCAGCTTTAACAACCTTCACCTCAGCTCACAAAGTGAATGGTATTTAGATGCGGCCTTTTCTTTTCTCAGTAGTGACTGTTGTTTGAAAGAAAGGCCCCAATACAGCTTCTAGCCATCTCCAAAACCTCCGTAGCACCAGGGTCTACAGTAATGTTAACACTAAGTTTAGCCTTGGCCTCTTAACCCAGCCATAACTAATCCTGATTAATCTATGGCAGAGTAGAAAGGCACCAGTGAGACGGGAAGAGAGATTCAGGCAGACAGCAAAAAGGAGAGCACAAGGAAAGAGCAAAAACACAGCAAGTAAAAGATACAACAAGTGGAATGAGGACAGGATAAAAGGAGCCACTGAAGAGTGCTGAAGGAGATAGTGGAGGCAAGAAAAACACCAAAGTTCAGGTTCTTTGAACGTGCCAAAATCATCTCTACAGAGGCGAGTGAAGGGAGTTGTAAAGGGCTATAAGCACATCGCTGGGAGTAAGTCCTGCATTCCCCAAGAGGATGAGGCCCAGCTGACACAGCAATAAATATTACACTTTCCAAAATCAATGAAAGATGAGCTGTCCCAATCACCTCAAGGCTACAACAAAAATGCCTCCTTGAAATAAGATACAGCTTCCTTTCCTCCTCGAAAGGATAAGTAACATCTACCGTAGGCTGTAACAGAAATGTACTGTATCATGTGTTTGGTTATTTTTTGTATTTTTTTTCTTTTTTCTAGACCTATTTATTTGTCCAACAAACATTCACCAATGTTCTTATTCAAAGTATTGGTTGTCCTGGTCGATACAGTAGTAACGATGATCACCATTGTTTTAGTCATCCTTGTTGTGAAATGACAACGCATCTAGTTGACCAGTCACATTCGACAGCACTGCGGACAACCCCTGAAAATACCTGGAACTTGCATTCAGTATCATATCCTCCAAAAATATTGTTCCAGGAACTCGCTTAAAAAGCAGACGGAGACCAGTGGAAATACATGCGAAACCCCTGACGGGTTGGTGACATAACGTTGAGGTTGGTTTAGTTCCTGGTTGTTCGAGGTCAAGGGGGTGAGATGAGTACATGCAAGTGATAAACAGATTAGTTTACAGTTGGTTGCAAGGAACGCAGATAGCTGGATGAGATTTTCGTGGTATTTTATGACAAAAAAAGTTCAGGCAGGTAGGTAGGCAGACAGGTTCAGATCTAGATAAATCCAGATATCGGTTATCTAGAGAAAACGTCAGAAACCAACAATGAACTGAGACAAACTGACGGAGAGATGGGAACAAACAGATTAAATACACTAGGAAGTGAAGGATGATGAAGGACTGGTGAAACTAATCAAGGCGGGGTAGACACAGGGGCAGGAAGTGAACAAACAGAAACGAGAGGAAAGGAGACTACTACAAAATAAAACAGAAAACAATGAATGAAAAATAAGACAACAAAAAAGAACAGAACTATGACCCACAACAGTCGACAACAGGAGGGGCGAACAATGGCAGAGCCTGACAAAATATTCAGTATTCACTCTCAAAACTCAGAAATAGGATTCAAGGACAAAAACTTCCACTGAGAAAATCTGCTTGTTTTAACACTGTTCAGATGTTGCATACTCCCATTAGTCATATGAAGATGAAACAAAATGAGTCATTCATCCCAGATTTTAGTTGCAATGAAAATCAAACATGTGCTCCACTTTTAAATAATAGGATTGCTGTTGTTATGTGTTTTGAGCAACTGAGAAACAAAACAGAAAAAAAATTTGGGATTGCAAGAGAGTTTTAATATCTAGTGGATCTTTTAAATCTTATCAGGGATTAAGGAAGGAAATCTAGCCAGCAGATTATATGATACCCAGGCTTTTTTTACAAACCCTCCCAGACATCATCTGCCACTGCATAGGAGAATCGAGTAGGAATTTAAGACAAGCACACTTACCATCCCTCTACTTGAGAGTTTATCTTGCTATAATAAAAACCTGACCTAGCATTTTGTTCCAAAGAGGATGTGCATAAAATCAAGTATTCAGCTTTAAATAATGGGTTGATTCATAAAGCTGTCAGACTTGTGATCATAAAATCATGAGAATCTTATTTGAAAAGGTTGGTTTTATTTCCGTCTTCTTCTGGGCATAGGGCTTTATAGTCACAGCTCAAAAACAAACAAATAGCTTGATTTATAAAACTGGAGACAATGGCGCATTATATCAGGCACTGTAGACAGTAGTCTGTAACCGGCAATCAAATGTCAAAACACTCATTTCACACACAGTTTGTACAGTTATTTTTATGTGTAGTGCATTAAAGCCAATATACTTACATGTAAGCCATTACAAACTCCAATAAAAATTCAATTTGTTAACTACAATCACATATGCACATGTAATGATTATTTTAGTCTGACAGATAAGGAATACAGTGAAGTCTTTCGAGTACTGTTTGCTATTTACTAATGAGTTAGTGTAGTAAAACAAATTACAGATGTTAAAATGCCATATATGCACACTTGCAGTGTAAAGAAGCTTTCCCAGAAGAGTCCAGGCCGTTGAAGCAGCAACGTAGTTTTAACAATCACACATGGGTGTAATGTTCAGTTGTCCACATATTTTAGCCATGTAGTGTGGATTAAAGGTCCGTGAATTTAATGTGCTTACATTGGCAACCACTTTTAGATGGGTGAGCAAAATAAAAACTCTTCCGTGTAATTGTTACAACTCAAAAGCAGTGAGGCGGTGATTTAATAGCTGTTCCAAAGTCTACATTCAAGACTTAATTGTTTGAACAATTGTTGTCTGGAATTTACCTGGAGGCATTGGAACTGATTCTAGTGGATGTAAAAATATTAAATAAAATGTATTGTATGCAAAAATGTATTTCTTGTGTCAGTGCTTATATTTTTTCTTATTCGACTGCTTGTTTTTGCAAAAACTGAGCCATAAATGAAAGCATGATTATAATGTTTGTTTATTCTGTTCTCCTCTCCAAAAGGTTAAGCTTTGCAGCGTCAGTATCAAAATCTCTTAATGCAGTAGATGACGTTGAAAGTTAATCTTGAACGATTACACTGCAGGCATGGTGTCCTCTTCTAAATTTCCACAAGCCACAACACTGAGTACAATCATACAATAGTATGATTCATGCTATTTGAATCTTGTATCCAGTTTATTTTGACCTTGACCATTTTCAAAGCAACCACGGCTCTGTGTGTTGTAAGCCACTGGCACGGAGAAGTCTTTGTTGCCTGAGATTTACATCAGGAGTTTAAATATTTCTACTTTCTGTCATAACTAATGAATGATAAATCATGCTTTGATGTTTTTTTTTAAAACTCTAATCAGCCACACAAGCAGTATGACTGGCACCAACTACTGTTTTCAAAACCTTTTCGTCTTTCATACAACACTTCCGTGATGGAGATTCATCACCGTGCCAGCATCCTACCTCGCACTGAATGCAGCACTTGATTCCTGTCATGTGAAATGGATATTTTAGCAAAGCTTAATGCAGTTAAGTCATGTGTCTTTGGAAATGTACAGTCTTCATAATTATTGGATTAAATGTTCAGTGGACGGTTAACTAAACAACATATCCCCCCAATAACAGATATTAAACGATTGTCTGCCATTGTCAGTCTTTAACTAGTTCAAATCCTGCAAGAAGTTGTAGAAATGCCATTAAGACAGCCACAGACTCCCAGACTCAGGTGCAGCCTGCAAAGTGGATTTGTTTTGCATCAGTGAAAACATGGCAGAAGGCACAGCGTGCCGGAGATTTTTCAGCCTACGGCTACATTCAGACCAAATCAGGCGATGCAGCGATTAGCGTAGGGTGGTGTGGCAGTGTGGTAGTGTCACTACATGACTTCAGTCTCTCTTCAGAAAGCCCCACTGTGCTCTGCTTGTCCGTCAGAGAACCAGAGGGAGGGCAGGAGCTCACCCGGGTCCATGACCACACATCCCTGGATGTGGAGCTGTGGAATTTTCTTTTGGTTTTGATTTTGTATCCATGCTCTCTAACATGTTGCATGATATATATACATAGTGAACTTACACTCTCTACACAAAAAGATAACAGCTTTCAGTGTTACCTACTCTTGTAAAAACACAACAGTACACTTCAGTTTTTATGTCTGCAGACTCTATTCACACGTTGCACACAATAACACGTTACGTAGTTTAGTCAACCGACATATTTTGTTCATTTAAAATCTGGCAGTCGAATTCATTGTAAAAATGTTCCAACAGCAGAAACACTACAGACTCCTGTTGAAGACTCCTCTTTATGTATGTCCATATATGTATGTTGGGCTCATTGCAATTAAATCACTCATTAAATGACTCATTTATTTCAATTATGAGTTCATTGCATATAATTTATAACTTTACAATATCTTTAATGTAAGTTCACATTTGATATGGTTTTGTATGTATCAGTACTTTTGTACTTTTTGAACATTTTCAGCACATTTTAACAATACAAAAATACTACAAAACTAAAAGAGGAGATGAAATGAAATATTAAACTATGGAGAAAACTATATGAGTGCAGGAGGGTTACAGACATTACAGTCAGTTATCAAGCCAACATGTCAAATATTTACTGGTTGTTCCTTCTCAAATGTGAGGATTTGCTGCTTTTACCTGCTTTATATCATTGTAAATTAAATATCTTTGAAATGTTGGTTAGACATTACATGTAATTTGAAGACGTCATGTTGTGCTCTAAAAAGTTAACTTTAGATATTGTCGGACATTTTATTGATAATTGATTGGTTGAGGGAACAATCAAACAGTCATAAGTTGCAGCAGAAGCTACATGTGTTTACTAAGGCCATAATTGCGTTATTTGTTTAAAATGCTTTGAACACAACCCATGTAGCATCTGGTTATAGTTACTCACTGTGCTGATGATGAAGTAATTAGTCACTTATGGCCATTTGAAATTCAAGTCACTTTCAAACAGTATTAGTTACTCTAAAGACTGTCATTATATACCTCAGAGCCTTGGCCTCTCAACTCCAAGGAGACACGTCCAACTTAGTTTTACAATAGTAAAAGTAAAAGTACACTACACAGTGTTGGAAATATCACCTGTATTAATATGGCAACAAGAATCAATGATGGGTGCAAACAAAACACAACATCTCAAACAAACCAGCTGGTGGAGGCCTGGCAGGACGAGAGCAGAAAGATGTTAGAGAGGAAGCCACTTAAATAGGCTGAGGTCCAATTCACTCTGGTGTTTCCTTCCCTACTCTGCTCTTGGCTCAGGAGCCCTTGCGAATGAGCACAGCAAAAATATGTTTTCCATTCTTGAAATCAAAATGCTTATATGCTTCTCAGATGGTTTGGTGTCATTATCTGATCAGCATTTCCAACGAAGAGATATTATTCGAAATCGTGAATTTCGCCAAAAGGCAACAAGTTTGGAGAGATATATATATATTGATATATATATTGATATATTGTATATTTTACGAATGTCCCATGCTGGAGGATGAGATATATACTGTATTACCTTTCTTGTAGAAATAAGAATACCTGTCAGGAATGAATGAATTGAGTGTGTACGAGGAGGGCGACCATAAAAATAAACTCCCTTATCTTCTTTGGTCAAATGGACAGTAAATTAATTGCTGTGCAGAAGTCCTCAGTGGCCCCTCTTCTAGTGTCCTTCACTCCCTCTCTGGCTTCACATCATCCATCTCCTCTCCTCACTCTATACTTCACCCAGCTCTTATCCCACCCATGTGCATCCCATATCAACCCCCATTCAGCCTTTCACCTTTCCTCTGAAGCGATCATGCATTAGCGCGGGAAGAGTGCTGTGGGAGCTGCCACAGTGGAAATACAATTTTACCTTTTTAAATAACCTTTGATAAAAAAACTATTTTAACATTTTCCTTTCCAGTGCTTGTGAATGCATTATTTTATGGTATTTTAAGTATGAAAAATGGAAATGCTGCTGTTATATTTCCAACCAAGTTTTAGATTTAACCATAGAAAACATGATACTACATCTGCCAACTGTTTATTTTCATTAATACGTGCATGCATGCCTTACCAAATCTTATGATAGCTTCACTTCTTTAATTGAGTAGAGCTGCACATTGACTTTGCATTAGAGCAGGAATGTGAATCAATCAATTTACTGGCTGCGGTAAAAAGGATTTCTAATGTTCCCTCTCATCTTGCTTCAGACAGCTCCCAACTGGGCTGCTGTGTGTTGAATTAGCGGTGTCCTAGAAACTCCTCTGTACTTGGATGTCTCTGAATCATATTGAAACCACTGACACAAAGACAGTCAGCCTTGTTTTTCACCCCAAAAGCCCATCACTGTGGCTTGTTTTGCACAGACTCTGCCAGCAAAAAGCAATACGTAAACATTCGAATCAACAACAGCAGTTAGTACTGTCCAAGAATAGTAAGTGGCACTGCGACGTCATTATGACAAAACCATGGCTAGACTACTGCAAAATTCTCCATTGTCTCTCTTTTTTTGTGGAGAGCTGAAGCTGTGTTGCCTTTTAAGTTAGCCTCTGTTCCACTTATAATTCCTTAGACTAAGAAAATAATCATTGTTTTGTCTTTAATTTAATCAACTGTTACTGTCCAACTCAGAAGTACATACAACTGTAGCTAATAAACCCCAGCATCAGTTTTTCATTTGGTTGAAGCAACAGTCTCTTAGAAAAAAACACTAAGCCAAGGAAGCTAAGAAGGATGTGAGGCAAGATACAAGAAAAAGTTTTGAACAATTCGGCTTCATAATTACTGTGCATATACGCTGTGTTTTGGAGGTTAGGGGGCTTTTCTAGAAATTGATGCTTTTTACTTACAGGAAATGATGCAACTACACAGACAGGGATGAAACATGCATAGATTGAGTCAATCAAACATTTCAGGCGGTAGTAGCACAGTGCATGCGGACTTGGGAACCAGAAGGTTGCCGGTTCAAGTCCAGCTCGGACCGGTCAGTATGGAGCGTGGACTGGTAGCTGGAGAGGTGCCAGTTCACCTCCTGGGCACTATCTCTCTCCATACATTAATACATGTCATTTGTAAGGGTCCTGTTTGTACATGTGTGTCTAATAATATAACTGAGAGAAAAGACTGAATTTCCCCTTGCAGGTTTAATAAAGTATGCCTTCCTCTTCTTCACTTTGAAATCAATAAATTCTTTGTCTAATACACAAATGGGTGTCTTGATTCACAAAGGCAGTATAGAATATTTTTATAAATTTAGACCACACACATGGTGCATGGTTCACAGCGTGGAATCTCCAAAAGGGAACGCAGGGAGAGCTATTCTTAAATAAGGTTTGATATGATCATTTTATATAACCATTTGATATATGTTTGCAGGGAGTGAAGTGAGAACACGTCTCTCTGTCTGTAGCCTCATTCCCTGGCTACAGTGTAGTTGTTTTTATAACTACATTAAATAGTGTTTCTTCACTGCAGCACAGTTCAAACAATCTGTAATCCTTGAAGAAAAGGTATGGCTATTTCTCATATTGACAATAAGAACATTATGAGTCAGATATTTGACTTGTGTGTGTGTTTTTAAAGACTTCGTCTCAAACTGTCAGCTCAAACTGGTTTTGAAGTGACCAACATACCATCAGTTCCCTGATTCACTCCTCTTAACAATCTGATCTTTGCTTTGCATGTTTGAACATAACTCAGAAACAGGTTACACTAAATCAGCAGCTGAACACAGTTTTTAGGGTGACTCATGACAGCCGGCAAATGGTAAGTATGCACGTAGTTACAGTGGGAAACCCCTTATGCAACTCCTAATATAGCTTTTTGTAACCCCACGGGATATCACCACATTCTTATTTTTATTCCTCGAGACTCAGAAATATTTGGCTGACTTTATTCTAGTCACGGTCTCATGAGTATAATGTGAAAAAGTCAAAAACCTGACTCATAATATTGTTCCAAATTTGAGAAAGAGCCGAAGCTCTCTTCAGAGGATTGTTGGCTATTTGAACTGTGTTGCACTATAGAAATTGTTTTTAGACCGTGTTTTATGATGGTACTTCAGCCAAGCATATCTTACCAAGTATAGTCACAGCAGTTTGAAATTGCTATTTTTTAGAGTTTGAATTTTAACCAGTAACAGATGTACCGCATCGGCGGGATGTCATAATGGCCAACAATAGATGATCAGTGACTTCAGTGTGCAGAGGAGGCCTTTTGTCTCTGTCCAGTCAGTTCTTTCATCATCCGTCCACCCATCACATGATTCAATTTTGACAAAGCTTAAAAGATTGGTACATTTCTCCACTGTACTCCAGCAATTTAAAAATATATCTGGCTCAGAGCACACAGTTGCTGAATATATGTTTTTTACCAGCAGGTGCCCAAAATATATGAATCTATATTTAAAGCCTACAAACTGTGTAAGGACAAACAAATGAAAACGAAAATCCAAACCACTAGGAAATAATAAGTGCAAATGCATACATACAGCCAGGCAGCACACACACACACACCACCAACATACAGCGTTCGACTTTCTGAATGGTCTCAACAAGTTGCCACAGCTTCTGTCTATCTCTGTTTTATGGTTTAATTAAAACATTATCTGTGTTTCAAAAAGTGTGCTGGTTAATGGGCAGGATGTGTTATACTGGTTAATTCAAACCTCGACTATAAGATGGCTTGCCATGAAATTTTGTACAGACTTCATGCTTTGGTGATTGCCTTATTTTGGTTGACATGGAGAGTTTTGAGTGAGTCTCAACAACTATTGGATGGATTGGCTTGAAAAGTTGATTGACATTCATGGTCCCCTCAGAATGAATTGTAATAACTTTTGTGATCACCTGACTTTTCATCTTGCACCATCATCAGGTCAAATTTTTAATTTGTCCAATAATTTGATTTGTGACCAAATGCCTGCAAAACTAATGACTTTCCCTTCAGCCTCAGTGTAGTTTCTGTTTAGTGATAATTTGCAAAAGTTGGCATGTTAACACGTTGAACTAAGAGGGTGACAGTGGTCAACATTAGCCCTATACGTGTTAAACAACACTGCTGTCATTGTGAGCATGTTCGCATGCTGACTTTCGCATTGAGCTCAGCCTCACAGAGCCGCTGGTACGGCTGCAAACTCTCAGTCTTTTCTAGGTCACAGTCACACCAGAAAGTGACAGAGAAATTTCAAGAGAAACTATTGCAATACACCAGTACTCAGTGAGGTGGTGAAGTGAAATAGCTGCTGTGAAATGCTGAAAGCTGTTGAAAGCAAAAATGCAACCAGCCTGGAGCTCCTGAATTATTACCTCAAGTTATTCAGAGGCAGCGATCACTTGAAGACACTGGTACGACTCTTAACTAACATTGATCATCTATTTTTTTATCATACATTTTGCCTTATGCTTATATTTTTATTTAACCTGCTCATAGTGACTGCTCACAACCAGACGTTGCTGCACTTATGTGGTTTATCCATATTCTGTTATTGTCACGTGCAGGTTTGAATGTTATTTATCTGATGTGCTGGCACAGATCGCTCCCTCTGTTCCCTCTGTTGAGATATGCCAATCATTAATTTAAGTGGTGTACTACATAAATATATGCACCTCCCAGGAAAACTTGTCATTTTACCTCCGCTGCTGGTCTTATGTTTCATTCCTTGTTCAAAATTACATTCCTCACACAGTCCTGTTTCATTATTAACATGTAGCTAATTGTATGCTTAATCATTATTTATTATGCAAGAGAAATTGATTTAATGAGGACCAGTGTTTCTCCTCTGAAAACTGTCCACCAGATACTGGCTGATATCGGCACTCAACAACTATACGAACCTGCCAATACATTTAAGAGCTAAGGCCTTAAAACTGGAGGCCCTCTATCCTGGTTCCATAGGAGACAGGCTCCGGGGCCTGTTTGACAGGAGGAGAAAGTTTATTGGATGCAGGAGTAATTCTTTAACAACGGGGTGAGAAAGATCCAACCAGCTCCATTTTGAGAAATAACTCATTACTTGTTTTTGGTTTGTTTGTTTTGTTGTCAGGAAACTATCTGCAGCTCCTCTATCTTCATATTCCTTTCCCTTCTAAAGAATGCTAACAGCCAGGCCCTCTTAAATCAGACAAAGGTAATTCAAAGTTTTGATCCAATTCTCTGCAGAAAAATACAAAATTTTCAGCTACACTGGGTTCCATCCTGTTGAATCTTTCTCTTGTAACTAATCCCTGTAATTTCTACACGTTTTACATGAGGTACCGCTCTCAAAAGACGTTTAACGTTATGAACCTTGGCAATAATGCATTTCTGAACCTGTAGAATTTATGTTTGAATGGGACCTGCTTGTGACCTGTAGAGCATATCCAGGTGAAGCTAGTAGGCTGACCCACCTGAGCATGAATCATTCAGGTTTCATTTGGCTACAAATGATAATAGCTTGTATTTACTTCTGTTTAGATAGAATCATTCTATCTACTGGAAACCTGAAATTATTATTTTTCTTAAAAGTGATAACATCAATTTATTAATTTAGCTTATGGTGTCAGAGCAGTGAACAGCAGTAATCAGACACCTGTCTACGATGGCTCATACGTGGAATGAAAAAACCTAATGGGGACTCAAGATTAAATGGAGACCCAGATGTCTCATGTATTTACGTCCAAATCTGGCACTTTTATTATTTTATTTTATTTGTATTACTAACCTTCTGTTTGGATGCTCTCTTGTGAATTTTCCATTCTGGACTCTCTGGCCTCGGAGAGTGCTGCTCCTGTTTTCCCCTGTCTGTCTCTGTGTGTATGTGCGTGGGCGTGGTTTCCATGTCAGCTCCCCTTCTGATTATGGATCATCCCCCTCACCTGTGGAGTCTGCAGAGCTGCCTTTCATCAACTCAACAGTATATCTACTCTCCATCCACTCATCGCCTCTTTATCTTGCCCGCTCTGGAATAGTGTATCTACAGTTATTCCCCGTGTTGTTCCTTGTGATTCTAGGGTCATTACCTTTTGGTTCCCCTGCCTGCCTGCCACACCTGCCACACCTGCTTGCTTAACATAAGCCTGAGCTTACCTTCAACATGCCACGCTCACACCCTCATCCGCCCTCGCACTGCTACCCTCCGCTGCTCCTCCTCAAACCCTCACCATCCTCATCATCCATTGTCCCTACATAAACCTTTCATTGTAGTTTACATTCCTTGTCTGTGTTCGGGTTCACCTTTTACTGATCATAACCGATATCAACAAGACCGGGATATGTTCTCCTCTTATGTTTTTCACCGTCGTACATGTTGATTTAATGAAACTGTATGAGGCTGAAATACATAAGAGAAGAACAAATCTTAACTTATGTTAAAATTTGTATACAAAATTAAATGTTAACATTTTAATGATGTATAAAGTATATTTAGAAATGCAGACAGACTCTCTCGATGGCAATAGAGCTGCTATAGGAGGGGCTGGGAACTTGATTAGTAATAATTTGTTGATGCCAGTTACACAGCGCTCTGTCATGTGCCAGTCTTTGAACACAAAACAGCAGATTATTTTCCCCCTGTTGAGTTCTAGTTTCCTGAAAGAACATTTTTAGGACTGCAGAGATTCAGAGAAAGTTTGTATTTGTTGCATAATACAAACACAGTAAATATTTGTTCTTTCCAAAATAAAAAGAATATGTAGTGCATTATTTTTTCACTGTGTCCATCACAATAAACAGACTGTGTTTTTGTTTTGTGGTTTTTTCCACAAGGCTGCCTGACATGAAATGTGATGGAGGAAGCAGTATCTGGATATATGACATTATAAAACTATCAGCAGGTACTCCTGATGCATAAGTGACACATTTTCACAAGTGAGGGAATACATTTTCCACGGAGCCTGTGACCTCCTTTACACCTTGCATTAAAATGTGTCTCATATCCAGATTGTATCTACATATGATTTAACCTGATTACATTTACACCTGGTAAGCGACTTCCCTTGGGCTTGTTTAACCCTCAGGCTGGAAATGAGTCCCATCCTCCTCCTGGATATGCTATAAAACATTATTTAGTTAGTTAATGCCTAAGTTATAAACAGAACATATTTTAATGGAGTTTTATGTGGTTTCTGTGCTTTTCCCTGCGCTCCATACGAAAGTAATGTAAAGATGACATTTGTCTGAACCTATTTGTGCAGACCTGTTTCTTCAGTCCACATTCACTTCAGGGGTGAAATTAGCTGGAATGTAGTCCTGCCGCCTCTTTAAGAATTCCCTTTTAAGCTTCCCACACATGTAGCGCATCCAAATCTTCTCAGAACAAGTTTCCATGTGCAACAGTTTATGAACCAGTGTGGTCCTTTTAGTGTATGCATCTCGATGTAAAGAAATAATGGACAAAATGGGGCAAAGACTTCCAAAAGACAAATGTATTCACCAAATCAAAGTTAAATACATTTTATTGACTGAATATGATCCGTGTTCTCCGGACTAAATCCAAATATAATCCTGCTGTGTAACATTTAAAGTGTTAATATTACCTGAAGCAAACAAGAAAAAATATTTTTCTGCATCACCAACTGAATGTAGGTTCATGTGGCAAAAAACCACAACGCAATCAATATATAACATTTACTAAATTACAGCTGGTATCTGACTATAAAGTAAGGAATCTATGTATGTATGTATGTCCTTCACATATCTTGAGAACAATTCATCTGATCTACTTCCCGCTTGACAGATGTATTGCTGGTGCAATTTGAACACGTGACACAAGTCATATTAATATATTTATAATAAACCAGCGACTGGCGCTGTGTGCAGCACCTGTGTGGCATGAGCAAATCTGGCAAGAAAACAGACTGATAATCTATTATAAACTACATAAATGACTGCCCATCCACTAAATGTATGACTGCTGTATGTTATGGTATTTTTAAAATTATGTAGACCTACTTATTCCACACACCCTTAAACAGCACTGGCAAATGACGCTTATTATTTAAACTACAACTATTGTTATGCTAATGAAAAAATACAGGTGAATTTACATCCTTTAATTAAATAAAAGAATAAATCATTTAAGCCAACTGTCTGACATCAACGTACAAACTTCAGCTGCGAGTTAGTGAGCTGACTAGTTTTTCAGCGTTGCCACTGGTATTAGTTGTAACTAGCAGCAACAGGAGGTGGAGACAACAAGGACCCCTGAGATTATACAACATGGTTAGAAACCACTTCACCTCCATTAAGGTAAGAATAATAGCCTTTCAAATGGCATGATCAAAGTGTGTCTGGTCTGTCTGCATGGCTCCTGAGGCTTCACTGATGGTTAAATTCCAGCTGTGTCTTTGTCTGTTTATTGGATGTGCAGTCATGGATGCTTGTCTCTAAACAGAAGCTGCTGTTTTGTTGGTTTTTTCTTTCTTTTGCCTGCTGTCTTCACATATAGACACAGTCAGCAGGGACGGAAACTGCCTTGGTTCTGATTAAATTTGGAATTTCCACAATTTAGTTTTTTCTCAGTAGTCAAAGCGAATTAATTGTGTGGCATTTGTGGTTGTGCTGTTACGTTAGCCTGTGCACAAGGGCTGCAAACTATGGTACATTTGGAAGCTGTAGTTTGTGGTGCCACTGAAATGCAGTGAGAGTTGTTTTTAATATTTTGTCTGGCATTATTTATAACAATGAAGTTAGACTAAATATTAGAATATTACAATAAACTGGCAACTTTTAGTATTTTTGTATGGCAAGAAGGTAAATAACATATGTATCTGTAATATACATAGATTCTTTGTGATGTGAATGTAATTGTAAGTATAAAAACAACTCTGTGGTTTACTAATTGGTTTGTTAATTTACATGCAAAGGAAGTGAAGTCTGAATGTTAAAAGTATTAGTTGGTAAAATGACACCAGCAGTGTCCTACTTTATATCTCTTTTTGTTAGATGACCTGTCTCACTTGGCTTCTTCGTATATTTTTTTCCAGAGGCACACTGCTTTTACAATGAGTGCTTACTTTCAGGGTTAATTAACCTGGCCCCTCCGAGACGCTGGCCGTCCCTAGCGGTTTAAACGAGCCAGGCTTGCCTTCATGTTAGACATAGTCTGGCCCATGTGGTTTAAATGGGCCTTCTTATTGGCCCCAGTCTGGCAGCTGGGGTTTCAATTGGCTTCTGGTAAACTTTAGGTGGGCCTCACAACTTGGATTGTGAACCTTTTACCACTCTGTTGTCCATGGTGCTGGTACTGGGGTGTTTGGCTCTAGACAAGTGCGTTTCAACTGTGCAGTTCCAGAAGCAAGGATATTGCTCCAGCATCTTCTCCGGTGTAGTTGACTGCAGGGACGATTCACATTTATGCCCCGTCACTAAGGATTTCTCTTGCCTCTCGGCCAGCATTTTATCCTCCTCCTCTATCCATCCATCTCTTTCCACCACTCATCCACGCTTAGCCCACCCAGTAAATCAAAATTCCCAACAAAATCTGACATTTAGTAGTTTTTGTGGTAATACTGATGTAACGTGGCCACAGGTGTGTGTTTATGGAGTATTTTACAACACCTTCGAACGAGGCTCAGCCAATCATAATCAAGGACCAGAACTATCTGTTTTGTAACCTTAAACAGCCCCTTGAAGAAAAATGTCCTCACTGCCAAGGTCATAAAGACCGACAAACAATGCTGAATTAACAGAAAGCAGAACAATGTCTTATCTATAGTAGAGGGAGGACTTATCAAAAGAAAATACTGCAATATTGATTAAGTTTCTGATCTTGTCTTATCAACTGCATCCAAAGTAAATCCCTATCTGTTTGTGCAGACAGCTTTCCTGTGCCTGGAGTAAAAATAAAATCTGTCTGAAATTGTGGCGTGTCTCACTTGTAACGGTGTCATTCAGGGAGACAGACTATTTGGAGCCATGTGTAATCACTGACAGTCCACTGTGGGTCATTTTTCAACTCATGGACTTGAAACAGAAAGACAAATCACAGAGACAGGGAACATTTTTCCACAGTTTTTGAAAAACACTTGGCTGACTCTTTTTTTTTTTTTTTTTTTGTCTAAAATAGATGTCATTGACATCTTCCAAAAACCTGGCATTCTGCATGTTATAAATAAACTGTCTCTCAGTGTCTACTTCTGTTATCTGACATGTTTAGGCAAGTAACCTTCAGTGGACATTCTTTGAAGTCACCTCTATGAGATTCTGCTAACATCTGCATGGCACAATGTTTAGCTGTGGGCATCTGTTTCTTTTCAATGATCATGATCTTCTTGATCTTCAGTTGTCTTGGATTCATTCAGGAACAAAGCATGTTTATTTTAGATGAATCTGCTCTTCTCTGAGCTGCTCAGATGTTCTTCACTATTGTTAAGTCCTTGGGGCTGTAACCAACTTATATTCAAAATTAGTTTATCTGTTGAGGAGTTAATTCATGTTGTCAAGTAGTTACCCAATTCTGTTGTGTTGCTATATGACTTTGTTTTTAAATTTCTAACCTCAATCATGTTGTTAGGCTATATTATATTGTATTTTATTACATATATATATATTTTTAAGTCTAATAATTGGCAATAATTTTAAGCAAATATTCACTGATTCCAGTTTCTTAAATTTGACTATTTGGTTGTTTTCTTAGTCTTGTATTATATCAAACTAAATATCCTTGTTGGTCAGACAAAACAAGCAATTTGAATATGTCAGCTTCGGCTTTGGGAACTTGTGATGGCATTTTTCACCATTTGCTGACATTTTACAGTCCAAATGATTGTTCAAATAATCAAGAAAATAACCGGTAGATTAGTTGATAATGAAAGGAATCGTTAGTTTCAGCCCTGTGATCAACGAATGGTTTCATCATGACTTGAAGTGTTAATTGAAACATTTCAAAATGGATGTAAAGAGTAATCTTCTTGCCAAATAAAACACAGCTGTTTTGGTGGTGTGTGGCCATGTATAAATGAATGAAAATAAAATAACAATAATCAGTTAATAAATAATGGAAATAAAATTATAAATAATAAATAATAAAATAAAATAATAATAATTAAAATTAAGATACATCATTTTAATAAATAAAAAAATACAATATAATTCGAATGAGTAAATAATAAAAACAACCTTTTCTTCAGTATTATCTCTGTCAGCACCACTTTATTTTTTGAGCCATCATATTGGATTTGAAAAACAGAATTGTGTTGTTGGTGTGCACACTCCTGCCTCACACAGCATGTTCAGAGATCTTTGTCTTTGCGTTGCAGTGTGAAGTCTACCACCTAGGGTTAGACGGAGCCGAGCACCCAGGTGGCAAACTCGGCTTTAAAGAGGACGAGGTGAGGAGTCACGTTTGCTCAAGGACATAAAAGTCCCTTTGGTCAGCGGGATTCACTGACACTTGAATGATGTATCGTCTGCCGTCCCAAAATAAGCTTATCTGCCTTGTTTGCATGTGAGTCATCAATGAGCTACAAATGTACAAGGGTCAAAGGTACCAGGCCAAGTGAATAAACAGAGGTGACTACTGTGGCCTTTCACCATACAAGCAGAACTACTGTTTGATGGTTGCTGGGGAAACTGGACACCAAGGGCCGAACGCATAAAGATCTGTGTAGATTCACGACTAAAACTGTGTGTACGCACAAAGACAGAAATGGCATCTGGCCCCTGACCCCTAACAGATTACTACTTCCAACTACTTTTAGTTTGGTCCACTAACCTACAGAAACCTGAACAGCAACATCCATATCAGAACAGACTTGAATCTACATCACTTAGAAATCTATAATAATATTTATAAACCTGAGAAAGCTACAGAGAATGTTTTAGGATTTGACTCATTGAAGCCCAGAATATTCACTAAAGAAGAAAATAATAAAAACAACATAAAAGTGCTAAAAATTAGTAAATAAAAGCAAAAAGAAAAGAGAAAAGAATAAAGAAAACATGTGAGCAATACTTGAATTATGAGTGTGCAATTTGAAATTATATTTATATGACCTGAAAAAGCTACAGAGGAAAGGTACACCCAGTGAGGACCATTTGTGTTCACAAATCTTACATACTATTGCGCAGCTATAACCATAATAATTTACAGACAAGCTATATAGCCATAAAAAGGGCTTTACAAAGAAATTGAAAATATTTTTTTTAAATCAGTGATTTGGCATCTCTGGCACGTTGTGCGAGGCTGTTCCAAAGTTAAAGAAATGAAAACTGACAATGACTTTCAGCTTTCAGCGTTGACCTTGGAACAGCCAGCAGTCCCCCAGGGACTGTACATGCTGCTGGTGGTAAAGAGACTGCAGGTGGATGAAGGAAGCTGCTGTGTTTATTGGCTCGTTTGTAGAATGCAGGAACAAAGGTAATTGGACACTTGAGGTTACACATAAAGTTTAAAGTGCTCTGACATTGTTGGAAAAGGGAAATGACGGAGAGGAGAGACATTTCGGGGTGTGAAGTTGAGGAAGGCAGGAATGCAGGAATTTATCTTCCAAAAAAACAGAATTCAACACTTTTAAGGAGAAATTGGTAATTCTGCTGGTATAAAAGTTGTTGGCTGGTTGAAGTTTAGATTGCTTGTACACTCATCTAAACCTTAACCCCCTATTTTTGCCCTTGTTGCTTTATTTGCAGACATTTGCTGTGTAAGTATCCTGTACATCACAGTTACAATGATATAGTATACTGTGTATTTGTCAGCATGCAAGATAAAATTCATGACCTCTACAAGGTCACCCTGAAACCATTGTGTTTTATCTTCTCACTGTCTAAGCACCGGCACCTCCCTTGATTTACTATGTGAATCTGAGTAATGCATTAAATTCTTGATTAGGATGAATCCTAATGTTTTAGGTGACCTACCAACATTTCCTGCAGCAGACCAAAGTTTCACTTGTACACAAGGAAACTCAAAATCTACTTGGCAAATTGCCATTAAATATAGTGAGAACACTCATGCTCTCCCTTCCAGTTGGATTGCATTACATGTAATTTTGCCCTCGAATGATTCGTGTGTTTTTTTCTTTTTTTGGGTAGTAGACGGATTGGCGAAGAATAAAACTGTTTTATTTGGCTGAAGGTCAAACAGTGTCACAAGTCAAATGAGAGGAGTTAATGTGCCTTAATATGCACATACCAGTGTGTTGGCGCATGTGTCCGTGTGGAAGGGCTCTGGAGAGGGAGCTGGGTGGGGGTGGGGGTGGGGGTGGGGGTGGTGATAGGGGCGGCAGGAGGTTTTTGTGACCGGAGCTCCACTGCAGATACTGAGAGGATGTAATTAACAGAGTAGAGGAGTGAGGGGCTAAAGAGCTTGGTCTTTGGCTGGGCCTAACTGTGGCAGTCCCAGCCTGCCAACTGTAGGACCCAGCTGATTTGAGTGTGTGCCAGAGGGTGAGAGGACCCCCAGTCCCAGAGGAGGGAGTCCCCCTCACCAAGGGCACACAGCTTGGTTGATGTTATTTATTTTATTTTAATCATCATCATCATTTTTAGCTTCACTCCCGCCCCTCCCCTCTTGAGGATGCGAGGACAGGACTGTCGATGTGAAAAAACCATAACATCTTTATCCTGTTAATCACAAGCTATATATCATCTGGAGAGGGCCGTTCCTCTTATTTTATCAAATTAATCGACCCTTTAACTTGTCATCACATCATGATTTTCTCACACTACAATGGAGACATTGTGTCAATTCATCAGTGCTAATTTCTGTGGCATTTCTGCAATGAGTTCCCCTGTCCATCACACACTGTGTGCTACTGTGACAGTTTCTTCCTCTTTGACTTTTCGTCTTGTTGACAGTGCTTCTTTTTTTGTCTTTTCGTCCAGTTATTTCTCTATGACTCCTGTGTTTTCTGTGAGAGGTAATGCGGAAAAAACATTTCATAAAAATGACAGTTAAATAGCAGTTAAACAGCTAGGCTGGTCTGGGGTTTGGGAGACATGACTCAAATGCTTAATTATCTTTAGTCTTACACTATATGATATATTAGAAGGTCCTTTCCTATCTCAGTATGACAATGCCCCCATCCACTAACCTACAATAGTTTGGTGTGAAAGAACTTGACTTCTCCTGCACAGAGCCCTGACCTCTACCACAATCACCTTTAGGAGAAACGTTGACTGCAAGCCAGGCGTTATCCCCCAACATCAGTGGCTGACCTCACTATAATGCTCTTGTGGCGGAAATGGAGCAAATCCCCACAGCCGGGTTCCAAAATCTTGTGAAAAGCCTTCCCAGAAGAGTGGAGGCTGTTACAGCAGCAGATTAATGCCCATGGTTTTAGAATGAAATGTGCAACAATCACACTTGGTTGTAAAGTTCAGGTGTCTACGTACTGTGCTTTTGGCCATGAAGATTAAATCCAAATAGCCAGTAGAGCTTTGTTACAAGAGGTCAGGTTGAGTGCATTTATGTATGGGCATAAAAGCTCAGAAATATACATTGTGCGGCAGCCAGACCATAGAGTATCTCCAAAGTAATGAGTAGAATTTTAATAAAGTCTATTTGTTTTGGTTTGGAGTTCTTTATCAGTTGTACTTTTGTTATTCAGAGAGTTACATTAATCAATTGTGATTGTGTGGGAAAGATGAAAGAAAAATACATTACTTGCTTAAATTGCTTGGCACATCAGATTTATCCTGAAGCAAGATTTGAATTAGTCCAATATCCACCTGTACAGAGCAGTGTTGATTACAATGTGCCTGTTTCCTGCTCAAACAAGCAGCGATAGGGGTCAAAAATGTGCGGCAGTGAAGATACAATATGTGTCAGATTAGTCATTCCTGTGCACAATGTGTGCCTCCAAATGCTGAATGTGTGTGCTATACAGGCAGCTGGCACCTTTTTATAATCCAGGTCAAGCGCTGTACTGATGTCTGTGGTTTATTTACCAGAACTTCTGTCGATTGGCCCCTTAAAAGTTTTATCGCCAGTAAGGTTGTCCGTTGTGTCAGAATTATGTTCTACATCCAGGTAATTATTTCCATTTCTAGTCTCATATGTTGAGGCAAAGCAGGAAAAAAGTGACTTTGAAAAGACGTCAGCAATTGTTTGTTGAATAGCTCAGCGCTCACCATTACACAGGCACCAACAGCACTTAAGAACCAACGACTTATCGTAGATAACATCTTAGACAAACATTTCCTCACAGCTAATAACAAGTACATAAACTATGCATATTTATTGTGTCTCAGAAAATTGCCATCTGCTCACACATTCATCTTTGAGGGCTGCAAGGCGCAACCACAGATTTAATCTCGGCTGCGTTCTGTTCTTCATCGAGGACACACAAAAAGTAATTACTCAGAGGAGGGGAGAGTGATCCTGCATTTCAATCAGAGGATTCACCCCACTATCCTTTAAGGCCTTTACATTCCAACAATTTAGTGTAATGTAGTATTTTATTTTAATGATTGATTAATCATTTAAGTCATTTATCAGGAAAAATGTCAAGTTTTTGATGTAAGGCTTTGCTGCTTCTCTGTTTTTTTAAGAAGTGTCAATTGAATATCAGTGTGAATTATAACAGGTGCTGGATGTTGTTTTCATTATGCCATAGGTGCCCACAACAATGTACAAACTAATTATCTCTTAAGTGTTTAAGTGGAGCAGTGCCTGCCTGGAATGCTATGTCCTTTCAATTTTATGCAACATTTAACATACTATCTCCTGGAAAAACAGCCTCAAAGGCAAAAGCAGCAAGTGGCGACAGAAAAAAGCCCTTAAGCAAAGTGTTCCCACCAACATCACGCTGCATGAAAGGCACATTGTAGCTGACAGCTTGACGGTTACACTCTGCTCCAGTCAAGCTGACAGATCAGACTCTGGCTTGGTTCATAGTGTTGACAAGTTCTCCCTTTGATTTACTGTGATGCTTCACTCCCACACTGTTCAAAAGTAATTAACATTTTTCATCTTCTTTGGCCCAGCACGGGGGGTTCCTGTCACCAATTCTCAATACCGCAAGCCAATACATGGAAATAGGTGAGAGATGGGAAAGTACAGTGTATTATTTTGTTATGTAAATGTGTGTCACTCATCGTATATTGTAGATACTTGAAAAAAGTTAATCAAAATAAAAAAAAAATTAAAAAAAAATAAAAAAAGTTCTCCCTTAGGCCAACTCCAGTGGAATTGAGCCATGCAGATAGTTTGGGTTTTATCCGTCAAGGTTTTGAGATACCTGTCTCTGAGATTTCTGCATCAATTCCAATACAACGGTGGTCCTCACAGCATTACATACAATACATATATACATATATATATATATATATATATATATATATATATATATATATATATATATACATATACATATATATATATATATCTGTCCAGAAACAGCGTCCCTCGTATATTCTGGATAATCAAGACATTTAATCAAATCTTCATGTGTTCTGTGGATTATCCAGAGTAATGGAGATAATGATTTTTGAAATTTATTTTTATTTTTTTATGTAATTTAACCACAAAATTTCTGTTCACATTCATCGTATTGGAATGGAAACGGACAGAGCTGGGCAAATCATTTAACCTGCACCACTGGAGGTAAGTGAGAGCTTTCACTTGTGTTGTAAATGGAGCATGGCCGTGTTTCCTCCTGGATTTTTTTCAGCAGCAGGGGAGGGGGTTTTGTTGGACTAGAGTATGTATGCCGGCGGTTGGGGTGAAAATCAATAGGTAATTTGAAAAATATGAAGAAAAAAAAATTGACATTTGACTGCAAACGAAACTTTAAAAACATATTTATTGATTTTATTTAGTCAAACATAATGCCTCTTTAACGCACTACTTACAGAGGGCACTGTCAGGACGCACCTCAATGATCAGATAACCTGTGCTGAGTCTTTAACTCTCCTCTCCACTCAGCTCCTCCTTCCTGTCTACTTGTCAATCCTCTCACATCACAAATACTTGATCACGCAACCAATAAGAACATTAAAATACTGTAGTGGCCACCACTAACGTTACATATTTTAGAACTAGACGCATTTCTTCCCCTTTAAAACTTCAGGGCATAGCTCAGCTACCTTGAGCCCCTCCCTCGTAACGTTACCTGACCATCTTCCTCATCAACATCACGCATCTTTCTCTACTTGGAGAAATATAAAAAAAAAACTCATCTGAAAACGCAGTTAGGAATATTTTAATACAAAGCTTATATAAACATCGTCTGCAATTATTTTACCGATGTTTATTGAAGTAACGTTACCGGTATTATGATACACATTTGAACATTATTTCATGATATATTATTAATAATAATTAGTTGTTCAGGAACATCGATACAGAATACATTGCAAATACATTGCGAATTTTAAATTGTAGAATCTAACAGAGCTAGTTAGCTATTTAAATCTACCTTTTTTCTAGTTTTCCGGTAATGTAATCCTATCCTCTGACCTATTTGTCACGCTGCCTGAAGAGAAAATAATGTGGCAGCACCGCAGAGTGGTGTAACCACGACTTCATGACATTTCGTAAAATTCTGAAGCAGCGGCGGCAATAATTTTGGTTCGGCGGGCCAACACTGCAAACTGTATATAACAGAAACACTGCATACTAAACACATTGAGGAAATTTATAGAAAATTAAAAGTTTTTTGTAACAGACACTGCATTAGTGCAGGAAGTAAAATAATGTCATGGGACAGATAGTTGCATTAGATGCAGAATATTTGTAAATGACATTACACGGAAAATTTAATTGTTCAGAGAGACTAACGAAAGCATACTTTTGGAACATTGGATTTCAATTTGGAACTCAATTTGGGACAACAAATTGGATTGGCATCCTGTGAGGGTTTGCACGATGTGCCTGTGGTATGAAATGCACTAAAATACACGATGCATGTCCCTCACCATTCTGCAGCAGACCAACAGGAGGCATTGGCTTCACTACAAACACGTTAGAAAACAGACACAGTAGAACAGAAGCAATGAGTGTTCATCTCACTTTATTTGATACCCCACCACCGAGGGCTATTGCTTAAAAAAAAAAAAAACTCTTACAAAAATCAGTCACTCAGCAAAATGACATTAAACAAAACAGAACATTGCAAACTGGATGCTTCGTCATTCAAAACTGTACCTACTTTTTGGGGCAGACAGTTAAATTAATATTTCATACATGTTTAACACTGAGATGGGGGGTCTGCTGTTTAAAAGTGAAAAACATCTATGGCATGTTTAACAAGTGACAGTACACATACTGAAAATAAGTAGAGGCAAAATAATGCACCATGAATTTAAAACATACCGTAAGTGGTTAACAAAAACATCCACAGCATTTACAGTGCATATAAAAATAAATAACACTGGACACAAATACACTGTAAATATGTACCGAGAATTTCAGGGTTTAAACAAGGTCAATGCATAGCAAAGCTCCTTACTGCCACCACAGTGCTCCTAACTTACAGTAATAGTTTTCTTTCCTGCAATTCCACTATCAAGAATTGCACTGAGCAGAGAGTCAATGTACTGAAACTAATTATTGCACTGTGAATCCAAAACGGGAACACCATGGGAGCTGTGAGGAAAGGAAGAACAGTTCTACTTCATTTGCTCTGTAATTAGTAGGGATGGGTAACGATTTTCGAATAGTAATTAAATTATAAAAAAAATCAAATAGTTTATGCAAAAGAATGGTCGAATAGAGCTTGACGGATTTAACACTGCTGACCTGCCTCACATTGACAATCACAGGTCTGCCCATGGTTAGGCTGCATTCGGAACAAAGTGGGCGTAGAAGCGATTAGTGCAGGGTTGTGCCACGACATGACTCATTTGTTTGATGGCCATTAACGCCCTTGTACTCCCTCATGGCAGGGTTTTACAGGGACTGGCCACTGCAGTGTGACGTCAGGTTGTGTTTCTCTGTTCTGTTTCAACTATGTTTCAAGTTTTTTTTCCAGGCATCCTCTGCCGCGCCCGACCGCCACGGCCTAAATGCACTTCCCCCATTCAAATAAATGGGAGGACTGAACGCCTGATTTAGTCTGAATGCAGCCTGAAGTTCATCATTGAGGAGATGCTGGTGACCATTTGTGCCTCTTATTTCTTCAAGTTCTCACAATCAGAACAAAGTATTGTTTAAATCATCAGACCACTTGGAAAGCAGCCAATCAGGCGCCAGGTCATATAGCGGTGTAGTGATGAGAGAAAAGCCTGAGTAAACAGGAGCAGGAAAGATTTGTTCATTGCTGTTCATTTCTTAAGTTTTCACTCGCCCTCAGCAGTTTTAAATGTTGATAGTAACTACAGAGAGAGCATTTTTTGATTCAGTGATCCCAGCTGTAAATGCTGAATAAAGTGAATACAAAGGGCTACTACAAAAACTTAAAAATGTGGAACATCCCAATTATATTTTAGTGCCAGTAAGCTAAAACAACATAATCACTGTGGAGCAAGATGAAGTAGATTTGTTTTCTGCAAATGTGCTGTGAAAATTCTCCCTGTGAAGTTGCAGGAACTTTGGAAAATGAAGAACACATGATGAAGCCTGACGCTCAGGATGAGTGTGCGTCACTGTTGACCGTCACATAAAACGGGTGTTGCCCGGGTCAAAGCGATGTGTATGGGGTAGTTCACCAGGAACAGCAGGAAAAACATTCATCTCTAATGTGGCTGTAGTGTCTAAAGGATGGGAGGCAGGCCTGGAGATGCGAGGGGGTAATGTGACAAAGGGAGTGAGATAATAGTCTTTAAATGGGATTGCAATGAAATTTTGAGGTGAAGGCAGCTGTGAGTACAGAAGCCGATGATGTAGTGGCAGGAAGTGCTGAGTGAGATCAATAAAGATTAGAGGACATTGCTGCAACAGAACATAAGCCTGGTGTTGATGGTGTGTGGGGCGTTATTTTGCTCTCTGTGTGGTTTGGGTTATTTTGAGGCTCAAACTCTGCAGATATTATTCTGCCCTTGAGGAAATCTGGGGAACACGTCATTTCCTGTAATTGTCCATGATACAATCATTCTGTTTTTAAAAACAATAACTCACAGGAGTGAGTCATATCTTAGTGAGAAAAAAAATCCAGTGATAAACAATGACTACACATGGAAAAACAAAAACAAAACAAATATTTATAACTACTGCAGATCTACGATATGTGAAATCACATTCAGATGAAGCACACTCGTTGGCATCTGGATCCGCCAAAAACTTTAAATAGATTATCCCAAATTGGCTTTGTGCTCATTGTTACACGAGTTTCATGTGCGGATAAACAATTCCCTTCTTTACATGATTAGTGTTCAGAAAACAGGACCATGCAGAGCGGCCTGCAAACACGTGAATAAATCAGAGGAATAAAATGACAATTGATTAAGAATACACTTTTCTAAGAGGGGAAAATTGCAGTCTTATTCTGGAGCATTAAAGAGCTCTATAAAAAGTAGTCCAGCTATAAATTACAACAATGTCAATCACCACTTAAAATGCGCTCAATCTCCTCCAGTCTCTTCAAGGCAGCTGCCCTTTTTTTCTCTATATCGTTAATCTCTTTAGTGGACTTACCCTTAGTCCGCTTGTCAGACTGGCTGCTGTCCAAAGGCTCTGATTGGTCCACGCCCACACCTCCGAGGCTTTCTGCAGAGGATTTCCGCACATTCTTCTCATCCCCAGCCCCCTTCCCAACAGCATCAGCACCGCTCCCTTCCTCCTCACCCTTGGCAACCTCTTCCGCCCCCTCCTTGACTCTCTTTGGCTCTTCCTCCTTAGCCGACATGGTGGCTCCCTCTGCTGAAGTGAGCGGTTGCCCTGCCGCACTCATGGCAGCCATTTTACCCCGTACAATACTCAAGTGACGACGCACGTACTCCTCGTTTGGTGCCAGGGCCAGGGTTTCCTCCAGGCAGCGTTCGGCCCGCGGCAGGTCGCGCTCCTCAAAGTAGACCACGCACAAGTTGTGCTTGCCTTGCACATTGGTGGGGTCCATGTGCAAAATGCGCTCAAAGCAGGCTTTGGCACCATGTGTGTCCTTCTTGTGGTTCATGAGGATGTCACCCTTCAGGATTAGGCCCTTGATGTGCTCCGGGTGGTGGCGCAGTAGCTCGTCCAACACGGGCAGTGCATCTATCTCGCGCTTGGACTGAGAGTAAAGCAATGCCAGGTTAAACAGGGCACTGCGGAAGCCTGCCTGCAAACCGATGGCTTTACGCATCCACCGCTCAGCTGCTGCATTTTCATTGGCATCCATGGCGAGCATGCCAAGGTTAAAGTAGCCGTTGGCGTCTTCAGGCTCTTCCTCTACGTAAGTCAGGAAACGGCGGTTGGCCTCAGGCCAGAACTTTGGCTCACCTGCCACAGAAAGCAGAGACACAATATGAGGTGTCATTTATTGAACAAACTAAAGAAACAAGTCAACAGACAGTAGCAAAAGTAGGATTGTGAGGAATGAGAAGTAAATAATTTGTGGCATACTTGGAGCTCTGCCCACTGTCACACCTGTGGGAAACTCAAAAGTTAGAAGAGTGAGGCGACACAGAACCTGGCCCTCTGAACATTCATAAAGTGCTTTAAGACTGTCTGCAAAGCATTTCTGAGAGAGCTTGTACTGGCTACACAGCCTGCAGTGCTGCAGCATACTGTCAAATGACCCTTTGCTGAACTTTATTTGTCATCTGATTTGTCATCTCAGAGATAGCTGAGAAAAAAAACAATGGACTATACAAATAAAGAGCTACTGGAGAATGTGAAAATGCAATATAGCACAAGTATATCACATGTTATGTTTGTCCACATTTAATTATACATACAATGCTGTGTTTTATGTCCACAAATCTTATAGGACAGCACTTGATGGTGAGGTTACTTGTCCCCATAAAGGAAAAACTGGTAATTTCCGGACAACTCTACAGCTGAAGGGGATAATTAAAAGCATGTAATACAGCCATTTTAAAAGAATAAAATCTGCAGATTGGATGGAGCATAATATTTAGAAAGTGTTTAAAAATCTTGTTAAGTTAAAATTTTAGGAGTGGACGTCACAATAAATCTAGATTGATGGAGTAACAATGAAAGACATTTCCACCTGCGCAGACAACATATTGAAAGATGACTGGTCACAGAGTCACGCGGAGGTGAATGTGCTGAAAAGGGAAAACACGCTCTGTTGACAAGACATACTTTAACTAAATGACTCACATCTGTGTTTATTTTGTTTGAACCAACCTACATTCATCTGTGACGTTAATAGCCTCAACAAAGTACTCTTCATATAGATATATGTATTTTGCACTCGCATTAACCTGCAGCAGGAATGTGCTGTTGATAATGAAGATCTACAAAAGCTAAAAAAACAACAACAAAAAAAACCATAAAACCCCTAAACCTCCATTCAAACTGGCTGTAAATATAACTGCTTATTAAATGTTTGTATTGTCACAGAGCTGGTGATGCGTGAGCTGACAGAAACTTGGCGATCAACCGTGCACGTAGGATTCATTGCAACATAAGGACTCTTAAGAACCTGGTTACACCCTAAAGGTAATATCAGGTTATTTCCTTTGTTCATTACAGTTCACCAGAAAAAGGCCCCCAATGAATGCCAAGTAATGCTTCTATTAGCAAGTGTAATCCTACTTTAACTACAGCTGGAGATTCAATTAAATTTAAACTATTCAATTCCTCACTGCAGACCTCACTCACCAGACTCCTGCATGAGAAGTGCTGAGTTGAAGAGTGCCAGCTTGTGGCGTGGGTTGAGCTCCAGGGCGTGGTTGAAGTTTTTCAGGGCTTCTGATGGGTCCTTCATCTCAATGTTGACAATGGCCAGGTTGTACCACAGGTCAGCGTTGGTGCGGTCAAGCTCCAGCGCTCGGAGGTAGGCGTCCCGGGCTTCTGTGAGTTTGTTCATCTTCAGCAGCAGCTCCCCCCTGAGTCAAATAAAATTCAATAAATTAAAAGCCCACAAATAGAAATGACCAAGTTAAACGTTATCACTTAAATAGAAATGGGACAAAATAAGACCAACAGCTTAACAACTTCTGGTGATCTGTGCATAACACATATAATGAAACAGGCTGAAAAACATTTGAAGTTATTGTATTCCTTTATATGTGGGGAAAGAATGGAGATTGAAAAATAAGGCCCAAAGATTGAAATCTGACTGGTACAAAGCTACAAATCTTGCCTGCTGATGTAGGCTTGTTTGAAGTCCGGTCTCATGCTGATTGCTTGTCGGTAGAGCTGATCGGCCTCTTCCAGCCTTGATTCGTTGGCCCGGATCAGATTGGCCAGGTTTATGTAAACGTTAAGGTGGTTAGGAGCAACACGTGTTGCATACTTCTTACCGGGAATGACCTGATGAAAACAGAGGAGTCATTGGTTTCACTGCTTTGGTAACCTCTGAGCAATACAGTGAATTAAAAGGACTAGAAGGTCAACTACAACATGTTGAATGTCAGTCTGATCATAGTATTACAAAACAGACATTTTTTCTGAGTTGTGGTTGGGAGTAACAATTCAACGAAAAGTGAATAGATTATAATGTCTTATATTTTTGGGGTTGCTGACTCCAACTTGGCTCAATGGGTAATGTGCTTTGTAACTGTAACCCTGCTGACTATCACTGTTCACATTCTAGATGCTTCAGCAGCTAAAATCTGTAAACAGACTGATAAAGAAGATGGTGGTACAAGGAAGAAGCTGCCTCTTTTCTGATTTTAAAAAGGTCCAATTTGAACAACATCTGTGAACTGTATGTGACATGATGAGGTACCTGTGGCATGAGGGATTTGGCAACCAAATAGGCATCTTCAGCCTCTCTAGACTTGTTCAAGTTCTTGTAGGTTCTTCCAACGTTCATGTGAGCACCAATGTCATCTGCAGAAACATTGTATGGAGTATAAGAAACAGCAACAGAGAAAAATACAGACTGAAATATGCACATGTCTCTGTGTCCATTTTTATCTCACCTGACCCTGTTTTTTTTTTTTTTTTTTTAAATATTATTTATTTCCACACGTATTTTTCCCACATTGGTTTAACATTCCACAATCAGGCTAACCTAATGTTAAGTATTAATAAGAAGAAATAAAACCCTAATGGTGAATTTAAGCGAAAATGCTTTGTTCTGAGGAGCCTGTGAACTTAATAAATCCGTCTGGGAACCAGGAAGAAAAGTGGAGCGTAGAAAGGGGTCAGGCAGGAAAAACAGAACTGATGCTTGATGATTAGCATAGCAGGAAATCCTCATCGGGTTAATGATACTGTTAATCTTGGGGAAACACTCTTGGGTGGTGAACCGGCAAAAGTGTTCATGTTTCAGCTGATGACATGCTTCCTAAAAAACTAAGCTTTGAAGCAAAACAGAAACACTCTACCGGGACATTTTACGTATTAACATAGAAGTTTAGTATAGGTTTATCTGGTGCATGCAGTCATGAGTTCTTGGAGTGTAAGTAATGGATTCATCAAACAATAGGCTGGCTGTTAACTGTGTATGGAGAGAAGTTTCTGGAAAGTGAAATGACAATCCATGACAAATAAATGAACTCAAAGCTCTGGGGACTTGGAAGTCCAGGGAATTTTTGCAATTTAAAGGTTAAGTGATACTATACAGACATTTAAGTTTATTTCCAACAGTTGTCCCTTTCATCACCTCTGAGATCCTGGCACCACTTTTTCGCACAGTTGGTATTTAATTTATTTCTTCCTTGGTTATTGTAATAATTCAGTCTTGTTATAAAATATTTGTCTTATCTCATCTTATTTTTGTCGCATTTTAAACTTTTCCTGTCCATTTTTCTTTTTGTTCCATCATAGACCTTGAGAAAACTAGCAACTGCATTAGTTGAAGCTATTAGTGATCCTATGAACAATAAACAGGCCTTTGTAAGCCTATTTCAAGAGTGTAGGCACTTTATACAGTACGATTCACACGGGATCAAAACCTCGACTAACAGAGGGTGGAAACACTAACAGCAACACTACCAAGACTACTATTATTACTACTACTAAGAATACAATAAACCTGCAATTTAGAGGTGATAAAACAATGTGTAATGATGTTAAACATAATTTTTCTTATGCATTAAACAATTTTAAAGTGTTTGTGACTGACGCAGCAACAATGCAGGCAGCAGAAGCCCCGGCATCTTTTACTTCCGTAAACTTCCTCATGTTGCCGTGAGAAATCAGAGAAAAATGAGTAATCGCACCCATGTTACTGCACTTGTAAGTGTAATTTACAGTAGTCGCTGCACAAAGTCTAAAAAAAATATTAACATTTAAAACTGGAAAACCGCACAGATAATCACAAGCAGAGGCTGACTGAAAATATTACTGAAAACCACTTAAAAGGGTAATTTCTAAACAACTCAACAAATCCAAAAAGGAACATAGAATTAAATCAGCGTCTCTGACCTAATCTGCATGTATCTTAAAAAGAACTGGTAGTTTAGTTTAAAAAAAAATGTATGACAGGTGATAAATTAACCACATTATTATCGCACTTGTGTGTCCCACTGAAAACAAAATATAAGGAGAGATCTCACAGTATGGCAGTTCAGAAAAAATTTGACCAGACCCAGAGATTAGTATTTTCATTACATGTTTGATACCATCATTTCATTCACAAATGTCAAAATGTTGTAATGATTTATGAAAGCCCGATCTATTTTTCTTACCTGGCTGGACGCGAGTGGCCTGGAGAAAATACTGCAGGGCCTTTGCATAATTGTTTTGGTTCTCTAGAGCGTGGCCAACATTATTCCACAACTTAGCATTGTTCTTGTTGACCTGAAGTGGCAGACAATTTAAGAAAAAAAGACAATGAGCTTGTTTTGTTTTGTAGAAGACTGATCCATCATTATCATTGAGAAAAGATGAGTTATGGGTTAGACTGTTGATTCAAGCTTTTCAATCACAAGGAGATTTAAGATTTGTTTTAACATTGGAAAACAGCCAATGTTTGATACCATCATGCCACTGGATGGGTTAAATGCAGAGAAATAATTTCACTTGGGTGATAAATAAAGTTAAATAATAATAATAATAAATAATAATACTCTGGCAACGCTGCCTTAACTGCTTTTTAGCTTACCTTCAGGGCAGAGGTGAATAGAGTATATTCTGACTCCCAGTCCCAATTCCTATTGAATGTTTTCACTGCATGTGTCGTTAGAAGCACCCCGATTATCAAGCAGGAAATCTTCTTCAAGTGTCTACAAAGGAAAATTGAAGGTGGGTAGAGTGTCAAATTATATTGATTTGGTAACGAAATAAACCGAAGATTTCAAATTGCATTTAAATTACATCTAAAATTTCAGTAAACCTGGTAATTTTGTGAGTAGTATAAGGGTGAACTGTGATCTTGAAATCAAGTGCTATGACTTTGTACATATGTAATACTCATTATGGAATACAATGGGCAAAATTGTAGCCACTCAAAATAGGAGTAACCCTTAACATTGTAGTAACAGCTTGCTCTAGTAATACATGTGTTCACAACAATAAAAAATTGTGTGTTCTGTTATTTATGTTTCCATGAGGCACAGGGGTGTGAGTGATTTGTTTTGATTTTTTGATGTTTTTCAGGTAATAGACAGGTTGCAGTTTTATTAAATTCAAGGAAGTGACATCAGTTTGGAAAAAGCACTCACCCTTTATGTGAGACAATCTTGAATCCATGTGCAACAAGAACACAGAAGCCCATACTGGGCACATAAAGTACCCTCTCTGCCACAACAAAACCCACAGGGAAGAAGAGGTTGGACGCAGGAATAAAAGGCAGGACGATCAAAGACAGGGCCTGAAGGAGAAAGACAAAAAATAGCTTCAGTCCACATGAGCCACTGTATTTCAATGCATATGTAACAACATGGTAAAGTTCTAAACTTAAAATGCGTAATAAACATGCAGAAAATATTTAAGTGATTCTGCTAGGGCTTAAATTACTCGTCAATTAACCGATTAGTCAACTGACAGAAAATTAAATGGCATCTATTAAGAAAATCTAATAAACTAGTCACTTTTCTGACAAAAACGCCCCAAATTCTCTGGTTTCAGCTTCTCAAATGTGAGGATTTTCAGCTGTTCTTTGTCATACATAGTAGTAGATAGAATAAATATTTGTGCTTTTTTAAAAAACTATTTTCTGACATATTACTGACAAAAGGATAAATTGAAACAATTATCTGTAGATTAATCAATAATGAAAATAATAGTTAGTGGCAGTCATAGATCCAGCTTCTACAACAAATGCCTACATGTAAAATCAACTGGTGTGGTTTCAGTGGTTAAATCAGATATGATCAGAGGCTCCAGGCAGGCTATAGATTTTAGCATGTGTGAAATGAGCTGGTGCAAAGAGATCTGATACTGTAGGTTGTGCAATCCTCCTGCACATGCAGGAGCCTGAGGGTTTGTCAGATTATACATATATAGCATAACTGCAATCAGAACAAACGACAGTTCATGTTTTATGCAGGTATCTGGTTATTAAATAGTGTCTTCTTGAGGGAGTTACAGTGGAATGCACCCCTGGTCATAATTTATGTTACTGTGAATAGCCAAGCGAGTAAAAGGGCATAAAATTGAAGAAGAGACATTTCTTTAATATTTTAAACAAGACTACTTTTTTATTTCTCTATTATCCTGTCTTTACAGATGGTGTGATGTTTGCTTCCAGAGTTTGCTGGTATTTAATTGAATCCTTTCTACCCTATATCAGTGAAATGTTCCCTGTGCCACTGGCCGCAACATAAGCCCAAAGCATGATCAAGTGCTTAACAGTTGGAGAGATTTTCTTTTCATGAAATTCGGCACCCTTTTTTCTCCAAACATACCTTTGCTCATTGCAGCCAAAAACTTCTATTTTAACTTCATCAGTCCACAGGGCTTGTTTCCAAAATGCATCAGGCTTATTTAGATGTTCTTTTGCAAACTTCTGATGCTCGATTTTGTGGCGAGTCTCACGACTCTTCCATGAAGGTCATATTTGTGCGTCTTTTGCAGTGAAACAGGGGTTTTAATTTGCCTTTCTAGCAATCCTACGGGCAGTTCTCTCAGAAAGCTTACTTTGTCTTCCAGACCTCAATTTGACCTCCACTCTTCCTGTTAAGCACAATTTCTTAATTACATTATGAACTAAGAAAAACAAAACAATTCTCCTGCTTTGTGGGCATCAGTTATTTAAATTTTCAAAGAGCTAGGCAGCTGCTTAGAGGAGCCCATTACTGCAATTGCTGGGAGAAGGTTTGAGGAGTCAGAGTATTTACAAAGCTTTGAAATTTGCATCACCTGACCTTTCCTAACAATGATTGTGAAATAGCCATAGCCCTAACAAGCTAATTAAGGTCTGAGACCTTGGTAAAAGTTATCGGAGAGCTCAAATTTGTTCGGGTGCACAGACTTTTGCACAGTGCTCCTCTCCTTTTTTTTTTATTTCATCTTTAACTTTCGGCCTTTTGGAGATCAATTAATATTCTACTCACGTAACTATTCACAGTAACAGAAACTTTGAGCAGGGGTGACCAAGCCTTTGCTTGCCACTGTATGTGGTTGATATATATGATACTGGCAGTGGACATGGTGAGTACTTATATAGTTAGGTATCTTATTACTTGCATTTCTAAAATTTATACAGATGAGCATGTTGTCTCAGTTTTCTCCCACACTAACAAGGCCTGCATGTAATAAAAACTTAAATAAAACCCACAAAAAGTTTAACTTCTGCATTTTCAATTACAGTGATTGGACTCCCTTTGAGTGATGAGTGAACATGGCACATGTGACTTAAGATATTCGTTGGTTGAAAAGAAATGCCTTTTTGCTTTTACAACATAAACATAAAATACTTCCCATAACAATATCTGACAAAATACTGCAGTGTAAACCAAGATGAAGGCAATTTTAAAGAGTTTTCATGTTGTTCACAAGCTAACAACTGTGTGTGTACAAAAGAGAACAAATCATTAGTTGATTTATGGACTAGTCGATTGACAGAAAGCTAATCAGCAACAATTTTGAAAGTACATTTGTTTAATTCAATTAATTTTTTAGGCAAAAATCAAATCAAACATCCACTGGTTCCAGTTTTTCAAATGTGAGTATTGGCTGGTTTTTATTAGTCTTCTATGACAATAAATGGAATTTGGACTGAAAAACTGCAGGTACACAAAACAGGCTTTGGATTGCTGGTTGGACAAAATAAGCAATACACGGATGTTAAGTTGAGCTATAGGAAATTTTTTCACTATAGTCTGACATTGTATTGACTAAACAATTTAGTGATTTATTAAGAAAATGATCAGCAAATAAATTGCTAGTGTAAATAACTGTTAGTTGTAGCCCTAGTGCACAGCCAGCAGCCACCATAGGTAAGAAAGGGCACTTCAGAGCGGGCCTCCTCAGTGGACAACGGACAGCTGGTAGCCTTGCAATGCAGCTAAGTTGGTTGATGTGGTATGATATTGTTATGCAATATATTCAAAAATGCTATTAGCAAACCAGAGTAAACACTGCAAAGGTCATAATTCAGTTTATTTTGTGTTGATTTGTGGTTCCCTTTTCTAAACTGAAGCTAAGAGCAATACTGTGAGGAAGTTTACTGACCTTCAAGTAAAGCCTGTTGCACAACATATGCTAATTTGTTTATCTGATCTACAATGTACAATCGCTACTCATTCATTCCTTCAAAGCTCCAGTAAGAGCTTATGTTTTATCTCTTTTGTGCTGTAAAAAAAAAAAAAAAGTCTTATTTTATATTTTAATGATAAAGCTGGTAAGTATGTTCTGCAATCCTGATTTTGTTCCGGTTAGCGACACACACGACGGTTATGTAATTACTCAATTTTAGCATTGGCTGTAATGCTCTGATCCAAGTATCATTATCTGCGGTTTCTGTAAAACAATGGATATAGGCTGGTGATTACGAGGAACCACTTAATCTGACGGCTTTGGTAAAGCCAGTTTCTTGTCCTCATATGGCATGAGGTTTTGTTTTTTTTTTAAGTGTAAAAGGAGTTCTTTCATTTCTGAACTATTTACATCCAATGAAGCTATTCAACCCAGTCTGAGTACTTCAAAGTGATTATACCCATGTTAGTAATGGGGGGTGGGTGAAAGGACCTACCATGTGAAAGTTCCCGACAATAAAAAAGATTGGAAGCTCTTTGTTTACAAAGACCTTATTTGAGTCTAGATAACAACCGATGTAGTATGTGGAAGAGAATCCAATCTGTCACTAACTACAGGAAAAACACGAACAGGGCTGAGCCCCGATCCCCGAGCCACCACCCTACCAGACAACCTCAACAGTGTCTATGCAAGATTCGACAGACTGCACAGAGATATCCCCTTCAAAATCCCCCTGTTACCCCGAGGCAACTGCACTCCAGGTGACGCCCATACAGGTTCTTATGGCTCTGAAGCAAGTAAACCCCTGCAAAGCAGTAAGACCTGATGGATTTGCACACAGAGTCCTGAAAGCCTGTTCTAAACAGCTGGCAGGTGTGTACCTAGAGATTTTTAACTACTCTCTCACACAAGAAACCTTAACGGGTCGTTAAAAAACCAAACACACCCACAATTAATTAGTTAAGGCCGGTGGCACTTAACCAGTTGCCATGAAGTGCTTGGAAAAGCTGGTTCTCCAATCGATAAAGTTTGCAACTTATGCAACACATGTACGCATGCTCTTTCCTGGATTACAGTTCTGCTTTCAACACAGTCCGGATTGTGAAGCTGACTGTGAAGCTGGCAGTACTTGGAGTGCCAACACCCACCTGTTACTGGATTTAAGATTTCCTTACAGACAGACCACAGGTGGTGAGGATAGGAAATAAAGTCTCTGCTAAGCTCACAGTCAGTGAGGCTGCTGCCTCAGCCCCAAACTCTATGCTCTGTACACTCATGACTGTGTTTCCACCCAGAACAACAATACCATTACTAAATATGCAGAGGACCAGACCATCCTTGGCCTCATCATGGGTGGGGATAAGTCATCATACAGGGAACTGGTGAACAAAATCATTGTCTACGGAGAGGACAAAGACCTTATTCTTAAAATAGACAAAAAATAATTATTCTGGACTTCAGGAAAAGAGCCCCTCCTCTGCAGCCACCACCATCAAGAGGACTGAGGTGGAGAGGCCTGACAGTCACAAGTTTCTAGGCCTTAACATGACAGAAAAACCTGAGCTGGGCCAAATACACTGTGAAAAAAGCACAGCAGCGGCTTTACTTCATCAGGCGGCTGCAGAAGGCTGGACATCAGCCCCTCACTCACACCTACAGAGGATTCATTACCCCTTTTTGAGCAGAGAGTGCGCGCAATAACACCATTAAGAACGCCAGTCATTACGCCGGCTTTACTTTTTTACACTGAACCAAACCAAGCCGGTCTAATCCTGCCCTAGTTGAGATTTTAGATAGCATTCCAGCGTTCCAGAAACTAACGTGGCGTGATGGGCATGTCGTTTACCACATCAGCGTTGGCGTCCAGTGTGATGTATAACATACACAACTTGGACAGAAGGCAAGGCGGAAAAACGGCGCATCATTCCCGCCAGGCTGTGTCAAATGCATTGCTGCATGTCATCATTCAACCCCTGACTGTAGAGATGATGTCCAGTAAATGTGGGCCTTGTAGATAATTGGCGGACTTTCTGGGGAAGACCTGGTCTGATTTGCAGAGACAGCATTCATCCCACTTTGGATGGTGCAGCTCTCATATCTAGAAATCTGACCGAGTTTATTAGTGGTCCTAAACCATGACAACCCGGAGTTGAGACCAGGAGGCCGAGGTGCAGTCTTACACCATCTCTCTCTCTCTCTGCGCTTCCATGAGAGCAGTTACCCACCCAAAACCCCATAGAAACTGTTATGATTCCTATTACTGGACTACACTCCATTAGGCAAAGATTCCTGCACTAGATGTCTACCTGATAGTGCTGTAGCTAAATTTAAAGAAGTGATTCCATCGGTATTTAATTAATTGCCATGTCTCAATATAACAGAGGACTCCTATGCTAACTATAGTCCCTCCAAAATTGATCATCTTGCTGATAGTGCTGCAGGCTTAAAAAACTTTAAAGGAAATGGCATTCCAACAATCTCAATGAAGCTTGTTTAGTCCGGCAAAATAATCTTAAAATGTATAGGAAGGCCCTCCATTATCCCAGAGCAGACTTTTACTCATCATTAAAAGAGGAAAATAAGAACTCCAGGTTTCTTTTCAGCCGTGTAGTCAGGTTGACAAAGAGTCATAGCTCTATGTTTTCCCAGAGCTCCCAGTAGCAACGACTTCATGAGCTTCTTCATTGATAAAATTCGAACTACTAGAGACAATTTTATCACCCCGTGCTCGAAACCGGTACTGATTTATCTTCAAACACAGGAACCTTAGAAACAGATGAACAACCTGATATATATTTAGACTGTTTTTTTCCCATCGACCTTCACCAACTATCATCAACGATTTCTTCATCTAAACCATCAACCTAGGCTGCCTAAAGAAGTTTTACCCTTAGTTAACACTTTTACTAGAAATGATCAACCTGTCTTTATTAACAGAGTATGTACCACGTAATTTTTTAGAAGCCGTAATGAAACCTCTTCTTTTAAAGGCTACGCCTGATCCAGAGGTTTTAGCCAACTATAGACCTATATCTAACCTTCCCTTTCTCTCTAAGATCCTTGAAAAAGCAGTCGCCAATCAGTTGTGTGAATTTGTACATAACAATCATTTATTTGAGTTTATTTGATTTCAGTTAGGATGTATATTGTATCATAGCACAAACAGCAATGGTGAAAGTTAAAAATTACGTGCTAATTGCATTGGACAAATGACTTGTCTCTGTATCGTCTTGTCAGACCATAGTGCCCCATTCAACACCATTAACCATCACATCCTATTACAGAGACTGGAACATTTAATGGCTTTAAAGGAACAGCATTAAACTGGTTAAAGTCCTATTTATCGGATTGATCTCTGTTTGGCGTGCAGAGTATTCATCATTAACATGTACAAAGTTACTGATGGTGATGATTATTAGGAAACACTCCATAAACTTTCATTGTTATGCAGATGATACCCAATAATATCTATCGATGAAGCCAGATGAAACCGATCAGTTAGCCAAACTTCAATCATGCCTTAAGGACATAAAAACCTAGATGACCAGCAATTTTCTGCTGTTAAACAAAACTGAAGTTATTGTACTTGGCCCCAAACACCTCCGAGAAGCATTATCTAAAAATATAGTTACTCTAGATGGCATTGCCCTGGCCTCCAGCACCTCCGAAAGACTCTGGAAGTAACCTTTGATCTGGATAAGTCCTTTAACGCCCTCATAACACAAACTGCAAGAACTGCCCTTTTCACTTTTTCACTGACACTCCAATAAGTCTCTGAAGACTCTGCTGCTAAAGACTCTGCTACACATATACTGACAGGAACTAGGAAAAGAGATCATATTAGCTTCTCTGCACTGGTGCCCTGTAAGATCCAGAATCAAATTTAAAATCCTTCCCCTCACCTACAAAGCCTTCTATAGTCAGGCACCATCATATCTTAAAGAGCTCATAGTACCCTATCACCCCTCTAGAACACTGCACAAATAATACAGGGTTACTTCTGGTTCCTACAGTCTCTAAAAGTAGAACAGGAGCCAGAGCCTTCAGTTAACAAGCTCCTCTCCTGTGGAACCAGCTCCCAGTTTGGGTTCAGGAGGCAGACACCCTCTCCACATTTAAAGGTAAACTTAAAACTTTCCACTTTGATAAAGCTTATAGTTAGGGCTGGCTCAAGTGAGCTCTGAACCATCCCTTAGTTATGCTGCAGTTAGGCCTATAGCCTAGACTGCCAGGGGGTTTACCAAGATGCACTGAACTCCTCTCTTCTTATCTCCCTCTCCATCTGTTCGCATTCTTGTCCCATTAATGTGTGTCACTAACTCAACATCTTCCCTCTCCCATAGTTTTGTGCTTTCTCCCTTTCTGCAGGTATTTCTGCCTCTGGAGCTGTAGAGTCTGGATCTGTGATTACAGGCCACCTACTGACCCCATGTTCCTGCTCCACACTTAGTGCAACAGTTATCATTATTATTAGTCTTATTACGTTGTCTCTCATCTTGCTCTCTCTCCCCTCTCCTCCTCTCTTCCTCTTTTAACCCAACACAGTCCGGGCAGATGGCTGTCCACCCAGAGCCTGGTTCTGCTCGAGGTTTCTACCTGTTAAAAGGGAGTTTTTCCCTGCCACTGTCGCCAAGTGCTTGCTTATGGTGGGAATTGTTGGGTCTCTGTAAATAATGTTTTAAACAGTATGGCCTAGACCTGCTCTATATGAAAAATGTGTCTTGAAATAACTTCTGTTATGATTGCTATATAAATAAAATCGACCTGACTTCACTAGTCCTTGTACAATTAATTCATAGTGCAATAATACATTGTCGAATAATTCAGTGTGTATTTTTATAGTGTGTACTTTTGTATATAATGTGTATTTATTTTTGTTTGTTTTGCTGCAGTCTGACCTACAGACTTTATTGGCCATATGTAAATTGTGACCACACATATTAAATCAAAGTGCATATCTATAATCTGAACAAATTTCCTCTCACCATGATGACAGTCTTAGAAGAGCTGTGTCTGTAGCGCAGGCTGTGGTAAGCTAGCAGGCCCAGAAAAGTGTAGAACACCAGGGTGGCAAGGTTACGAAGGTCTAGAAGTGACTCCACTAGAGGGATGGTGCCCATAGTCCAATCGCAGCAGAGCTCAGAGGGATTCAGCAGAAGCCATGCATTCACAGGAAGTAGGTAGTTGAAAGTCAGTTGTCTAGTGGGGGTGGGACTGACTGCTGCTGGGTTATCAAATCTACAAGAGAGGACACAGAAAAAAAGTTAATGTGGCCAATAAAGCATGGGTGGGTAGAGCAGGGGAGGGGAAAAAAAATGTGTAATATCGTATACTGGTGTAACATTTGTGAAGGAAAAGGCAAATACAGCAGAAAAATTATAAAAGACTTTAAATTAAACTTAAAAGAAAAATCAGAACTTCAAAATTGCATCTAAATGTAACCATTTTGCTCACTTTCTGCACACAATACAGACACTATCAGGCATACAGGTCACAAAGAACATAAAGTAATGGAATAGCAGCTATTCATGTAGGAACGCATGTCATGCTTGGCGCTCTTCCTCAGGCAGCTCTGATGCCGTTCAGCAATGATGTTCCTGCTGACCAGTTTAGGAAAACAGTTTCTTCACATTTTCTTTGTAGAAGACATTAATATGTAAACCAGTATGTGTGACATATTTAAAAGTGGACCTCAGTCAACTGCTGTCATGGTAATTGAGTAGAACTAAAGGAACACATTGACTGGATCTGGTCTGTCATGGGTCTAACCTCAAGGAGGTCCGAATGCAATGATACCTCCCCACAACATACATTATTTGAGCCCTCAGACATCATTTCCCTTGAATCTAATTTTGAATGAGGTTTGGGATTGTGCCATAACTAACCAATGAAATAGTAAGACTATTACATGGTAGTGGAATGTGTTGAGGCAATGAATCTGATTATATATGACTCAGCAGTTCATGATCTAAGTAGATATAGCCAGTCTTGTTTTACAGTATTATACAACAGTATTCGTATCTCATCTACTATATCCATGTATATCTATAAAACAATACTATATACAATATACATCTGTGTCTCTATATCCATCTGTCCATATCAGTATCGGATAAACCAGAAGGACAACAGTGAGGAGAGACAACAAACCACTGCATGCGATATACAGTTTATATTATGTATTTATGGCTGTTTACGTTCAGTGCAACAAATTGATGCGTTTCACTGTTTACATTTTTTATATTTAATCTGTTACAGGATATCTTCACACGCTCTGTCATCATAATGAGACCCCAAAACTCCTCATAACAATCATAATCCCACCATCACCGGTTGGGAGATGAAATCTCACTGTTTTGCCCTTTTTTTTTTTTTTTTTTCACTAAACCAGTACAGTTTTTCTCTACAGTAAAGCTAAAGGAATGGCCATGAGGCCACCGAAAATAAAAAAAGGGTATTTACAACATGGCAACAATCTGACAATTAAAGCAACTGTAACACTATGTATAAACCATCTGGTGAGGCTCTGACAAACAAAAACATTTGATCTTAGAAAAGAGATGGAATGAAGACAATATTTATCCTGCAGTCACATTGAACATGTTTAGTCTATGCGGGTGTCAGAGACATTCCCACATCCTTAACTCGTGATCTCTTTGATGTTTAAGGTAAAGTCCAAACTTGTTTTAGGGGACCACATCTTTGGAAACTAATCACAACTGGAATGGTGATAATCTAAATATGCAATATTGTTATGGCTTGAACACAGAAATTCTGTCAGACAATCCGGAGACATCTTTAGGATTATGGCGAGAGGATTAGCACATCTAGGCTAATTTTCTGGAATTTTATCTTTGCTAATCAAATGTCATTAGGTGGAGTCTACGAGGAATCCTGTACAGACAAAAAAAGAGAAAAGTCTAGACTCAATTAATACTTAATCCAATAGAGCTATTAACATTTGGCTATTGACATAGTGTTCTCACTGGTTACGTAGTTAATCTAAATCTAAAAACTGAATTTCATACAAACTGTTATTTGTCTCTTTATCAACTTCAGGTTGTGATTTTCATTTTTTGTCACATTTTTCTGCTATAAACAAGAGATGCAAAAAGCTCAATTTAATTTATTCCTTTTGGAATGAACACAAACAATGCTCCTTATTTATTCACTGACATAAAGGAGGAGTTCATTAATATTTTAAATAAAAAAGAAGCTTTTAAAAAAGCTGGTCCTTACCTACATAAAACAAAAGAAGAAAAGAATTGTCTAGATGAAAATGTCACTTATAAAGTGCAAATGTCTGAACACCACAGTTGGCCACAAACTCAAATTTACATACATTCATGCAAAACGATTTTAGACTTTTGGAATAGGATGTTTTTTTAAAGCAGAAGTTGAGACCTTTGACAGTTCAATGAGTTAATGGATAAATTAATTTCATATTAAGTCTTGGTCCTTTAAATTATTGATTTACAGTATTAAATATTCTTTAAATTAATGAATAAATCACAAGAATAATTACTACAATCCTATATTATGGAGATATGATTAGTTTAGGGCTGTGATTAGTATTTGTATTAGTAATTCATTACAAAATAATAAGCCAATAATAATGCATGCAGATCTTTTAAAAAACCTCTAATGCTGGTCTTCAACATGAAGCTAGACACTCCTGCATTTTGAGCTCTTTGAGGCACAGATCTTGTGATGGCTGGGTGGAGCTGTGTGGAGCTCCAGAAGAATATGCGAGAGGCGATCTTGTGCTCACCACAAGCTCTGCACATTATTTTTAATCACACAATTCCTCCGCAGTGACAGAAAACTTACTGCTAACTCCACCAACAACATAAATATCATGGAAAACATATATTTGCCTTAAGTGGGCATCAGCATGCATTATGGGGGCACAGTGTCTGTCTAGGACATAGCATTTGAGGAACAAAATTATAAAAAACACACCAGCTTTTCTCATGTAAGAGGATTACAGGGAATATTTTTAGATGTTTTCAGGTTTGAACTCCTAACATCTGGTTGCAGTTGAGGTCAGGGAATTAGAGCTACACTGAATAAGAACAACTACAATGCAAATGTATATAAATAAGTATAATTCATTTTCACGCAGAGCTCTACGCATACAAAATAGATGTAGGCCTGTTAGTCACATCCATCAGCTGCAGGAAGTCAGAAGCCATGGGAAGATTTTCTACTTTAATCAAATAAATAAACACATTATGTAAAGTATTACATAATCTGAAATAAATAAAGAACCAGACTAGTATAATGTGTTTATATAATCCTGCAATCCATTTACATTCAAATCATGACTTTACTGTATTCCACTGCCCTTTAGTATCTACAAATGTCTTTTCCTTTTGTGCAGATAAGATACAGCAGCTGTAGAGCTGGACTTTTTAAAAACTGGCCCAACTTGAAGATATAACTACAACACACAACAAACTAATTGAAATGTCCTAAAAACAATCACATCACGCTATTTAGAGCAATATAAAATTACTGTGCAGCTTTTAATATATGAAGTATATTTAAATTGAAAAAAAAAAAAAAAAAACACAAAACAAAAAAAACATGTAGTCGACAAACAGGGAGAAATAGCTTTAAAGGTTGTAAGATTGAAATGCAGTTTAAGCGGCATTTTGTTGCCGCTGATGGAATACAAGCTGCCTACCTGGTGAAGACAGGAAGCTGGGACTGGATGACTTGCACCCTGATGATGACGAGCAGCAGGGTGCTGATGACAAGGACAATGAGCTTCAGCAGAGTTTGCAGGAGAGCATAGGGGAAACCGTCTTTACCCTGCAGGACTTGCCGTAGTGTGTCCAACAGCATGGGCAAGGTAAACTGAGAGTAGCAACAGTAGGAGGACACAGGAAGGAAGGGTCAACTAAACATTATAGTGTTAAGAGCTCTTGCACTACTTAATATTTAATCATTTAAATGACTGTTTCATCGTGATTTAAGTTTTTTGATGTAAAGTCCATTCAGGCTCGATTAGTGCTACATGTTTAGTATGTATTTATCGGATATAGGCTACTGTTAAAAACGTAATCCAGGTGGCAACTGCTCATTACCACTACTTTATAAATTATTAAACTCTATGGCAAAAAGCCAGGTTTCTGAACCTTACCCCTTGTGCTACAAACACTTCATGGATACAGCAGATGCCGACGACAGTGATTCCCTGCTCCTTACACAGTGTTGCTGCAGCCACTAGAACAACTGTCAGAGCAATGGGAGCCCAAACTGAAAAAAGAAGACGACACATAAATAACAGACAACTTATACACAACCTTTTACAGTGGTTCATCCATATACAAAGGTGGGAAATTCTCTGAAGACAGATTCTAGATCTTTTGATCCAAATTATATATGAAACCCTAGGGCAATACATCCTTCTATTGCTTAAATGGAGTACACAACCAATTGGTCCTTTGCAGCCATCAGTGTTTTAAAATCTATTATTTAATGGAGCGTTCAGAAAATACGTAAAGTCGGGACTTATCAAATAATCAAATATTTGCCACTTAAGTGGCAATCAATCAGTGGTAAAATACCACCTTTACTAGACCAGTGAAAAAAAACATCACTGTGTGAAAATAATGGAAGCATTAACTACTGTGTTTGTTGTTAGTTGCAGGACATTACAAGGAAATGGAAGTTATATGGATATATTGGGCTCTGCCACCAATCTTAAAGCTATTGTATGTCTGAGGCAATTTAGTTACAGTATTGCCATTACACATGTAAAATGTCCTGCTGTCATGGTCAAATTTTCCTATAACCTAATTTAAATGATTCTTATAAAACATTGTAAAAATGTAGTATTGATTGAAAGGTCAGTAGCTGAAATCATTCTGTGGGGGGCATTTTTATGCCTTAATTTGACAGCGATGGTAGAGATAAGTCAGGAAATGAGGGGAGAGAAATGGAGAACGACATGCAACAATGGTCCAACAAAGGTCAGATGTGAAACCAGGGAAGCTGTTGTTCACGATTGGCGGCCCAATCCCATAGCCACCGCGACGCCACTTTGTGTCTGATTTCAAACACTCACATATTTATTAGTATCGGTCTAAAAAAGCCAGTAACGGTTGGGCTGTAGTTAGAATTTCAATTATTGCCACGACTTGCTGTCATGGTTTCTGTTGGTTTGTTACATTCAAATGTAGACAAAGGACTGACGCAGAACTAGAGCAACTCAATGTGAATTCAATTAAAGGTCTATTATAGATGGTTACTGCATGTTGCACGTATAAAAGAAATTAAGAGGCCCCAATGTGTTGCAGCATAGACATTTTCCTTGGGGTGCAATTATAGAAACAAATACACACAGACAGTAAATACAGGTGAGCCTGCATTAGGATTTCAACAACGAACACTACAACAATGTTTATGTAATTACAATATACATCAAAAACATGTAATTATTCATTAACCTATCTGCAAAGATAGGTTAATGAATCATCATCATTACTCATTAGATGTTGAGTTATTACTGAGGTAATAAATCAATTGAGAAGTAGGGTAATTTTGTCATTGACTTCTTTAAAATGGGACTTCTTTTTGCAGCCAGTGGAGTCGCCCCTACTGGCCGTAGAATATAGGTTTAAGGTAAACAAACAAACAAAAACATTTGACTGTAGGCTGTTACTACTTGTCAATGAATTAGGAGGATTGCAACATTACCAAAGACCTTCTAGGTCATTGAATCACTCGTGACCTACAGTCACAAGTGGGAATTTTGGGTTTGGTTTCCTGCCTCTGTGTTGAATGATTGTAATAATGTCTTAATTATGCACATGAACCCAGTACATCCTGTACATGGGACATAAATAAGTGAGACACTGAGGTACATTACACTTACCAATGGAGTGGTCTGCACTTGTTGATTTTGTGTAGGCCAGGAAAGCAGCCAGGAGGAAGATTGATGAAAGAAGTTCCGCTCTGCCAACCACTCCTGTGACCTGATAATAAAAGGCGACAGCCATCAGTACTGCGGCCCATCCATACTGATTTCTATTCATCATTTCTTTAAGTCTCATTGAGGTGCAGATAAAACTGTAAATTCATTTAAAATGCTAAACATAGTGCATGATCAATCATACAGATTAAAAACATTACTTTAAATTTTGTCATGGGCTCTTAGGTGTCAAAAGTGTCAGAGCTACCCACCAGCACATGACCATCCCTCCCCAGGGGTCAACAAGCACCATAAATAAATCCTCAACCTGTAGGGAAACTGTCAGTGACAGAAGTGTCGTAGCAGATCCCACAATAGGATATTCCTGATCAAGCTCAGAAATACAGAGTAACGCTCTGTTCTGATCCAATCTAGAACATTACACACGTGTCTACAATTAGCAGTAACCAGAGTCCACATGTATAAGCCCTTGAATACAGCTGTGAAAACAGGTCTATTCAGGTAAATCATCGCGGCAGATGGCAAACAGATATACATCTCTGTAAAGCAGCCTCCTGACAGCAACGTCTGTAATTTGTGTAAATGATGACTGCCCTCGTGTGGAAGAAATAACATTCTCACTTCTACCAAAGACTAGCCAAAGACCTGAGTTCTTAGAAACAGACATATCCTAAAACCACACACAAAGTCCCACAAAGATTTCTACAAAGCCTGTTACAAAAGAGTCTTCTGTGTATCCCTTAAGAGTACACTAAGCATTACAAAAGGGTTACCACTTCATAGAAATAGGTATAAATCTCTGGATTTAAACAAAGCTCGTGCTTTGTTCACTGACTGACCTACTGTTTGTTAATTGCTGGCAGAAGAAATAATTGACTTGCTTCCTAGTTAGCTGCAACTAGTATATATCACTGTGTCCTTTGAATGTTGCGGCTTGTAAGTCTAAAAAGAAACCCCACTGCACAGAGTCACAATACCTAATTACAATTACTTTACTGGGAAGGCACAGAACTACATTCGCTTACTTAAGGTGACTAAATTTCTAATGGAGGGGCCATTTTGCTATGAGGATACTAGGAAAACATGTATGCCCCTGTGTTATATTCACTATTTTAGTTTAATTACACAGATTGCTGTTAAACATAGCAAAGAACTATATAAATAAGTGTAGACCTACTTTATGCTATCACTTGTCACGGTGGACCTAGTAAGTTAATACACTGAGTTGGTCACGTAACATTTAGAAAGTCAGGGGAGAAAATACCTTTGTTTAAGTAACAAGGAAATGAAAGGATGAAATCCAAGCAACATGCAGCACATCTGCTTACAGACATAAACAGTGTTGTCAGTCCAATTCAACGGAATGTTAGAAAAGCTGACTACAGTACAATGTTGCTGAATTACTCCGACCATAAATCCCCTTTCCTGTGCATGTCTGTCTGTCTGTCTAGCGTTGGGGCGCAGCTTTTAGTAATGCCATTTAAGAGCCTTAAGATACTGTTGTGAAGTCCACTAAGTAATTTGTATTTTAAGATACTTGGAGTTACTAAAAAAAACAAAAACAAAACTGAAGTCTCCATTCAAGAAGACAGACAACCAAAAAACACACTGAGAAAGACATGGGAAAACACAAGGACTCTTTGTAAGCACTTATCATGAAGGGACCTTCAGTGCTTGGAGCATAACTCAAAAACAAATGATCCGTTCAGAGAGAGATTCCAGACGGCGATAACATGAAGGGCATTCGCTGGACTAACTTTAAGGGCTCATTTGTGAGGCAAATTGTTTCCATTCTAGAAGTCTGAGAGACTCTGCATTGATCAGAGAGCACCACGAGGAAGATTGGCGCAGTGGTGCATGCTGTGTAACAGTAGCACTCCACCCAAAGAAGCAGAATGTTTTCTTTGTTTTTCTACTCTGGTCAGGGCCTGCCTGCTCATCAGTTCAGCTATGGTGAATAGGATGAATTACAAGTCCTAATTGGGAAAGAGGCTTCTCAGACATAGGCCCTGTAGAAGAGAATGAGATCAAGTTCAAATGATAAGCAAAGGGTTTTTGGTTCCCGATCAAGTTCAGTAAACTTTGTGGTCCTGTTAAGATTCGTGAAAAATGGCTGTAACAACTACCTTTCAATTAAAAAAAAAAAAAAAAAAATATATATATATATATATATATATATATATATATATATATATATATATTTTAAACGTTTTTAAAAAATGAATGTCCATCGTCAGAAGAACAGGACTAATCACTGCTCTATAAACAGAAGGGTTTAAATGACAGTTGCAGTAACTGGAGTTACCTTAATCTTATTTTATGTAAATACATTCCACAACAGGGATGTCTTGGATAAGGTATTGTCACACCCTGAGCAGGCCATAAGGGGCAGGGATCTAACAATATGCTATGTTGACAGTTTCTTTCCCCCTTGGGTAGGAAATCTTTGGGATTGATACTTTGTGGAAACCCCACACCGAGATAAAAAAAAAGGCATAAATACGGCCACCTGTTTGGAAGCACCAAACCCGAGGCAATGTCTGACTATGATGCCCCACCCTGCTGACAGAGCTGGTGGGCATGTTGGAGCACTGCTGAGGCCATGATAAGCTGAGGCAAGCAGCAGACAAGTGATTTTCTATTCCCCCTCTCCTGTTCAGCGAGGACATGTGTAGTATGTACATATGCACATGGCTTATGGACTATAGCCTCTTTTAGACCTTACTTTAAATAGGAGCACCTCTGAGTTCTGACCAGATGTATTGGCCCCCTTTATTTTGTGCAATGTATTTGTGGGTGGTTGCGCTTCAACAAATCAGTATTATTCCCCCCCGAGATGGATGCATGTGAATTTGGATTGTCTTGACATGTTGTCTGGTTTGAAACATACCAAGATTTTTTAGACCACCCATCTGCTGCTTACAATGTACTTATAACTTCACTGTTTCAGCCTCAAGCTGCATTAGTGGGTGTAACTAAAAAGTCCAACTAATAAACATCACAAATGAATGAATGAATTCATTTCTATCTGTAACTAATAGCCTGTTAATTTAACTTAAAATTGATCCCTCACTGATTGGGAATACATCGCATTACGGAAGTAATGATACCATTTCAGTGGACCTTATTTTTTCCGTAACATAAATAACCTGCCTTCACCCAGTACATGTACACTTACAGCTTCAGTGTGGATGGGGTGAACAGCAAACAGCAACGCTGCCACCAAGCTGGAAGTCCTGTCCAGGAACAATCGGCACACTCGCAGGAAAAGCACACACACTACGGCGTGGAAAACCACATTGAGCAGATGGTAGGAAGCTGCGCTCAGCTCACTGAAGAGGTAGTTCAGTCGGAAGGTGAGTACGGTCAAGGGTCGGTAAGACTTATGGCTCCGCTCCTGTAGTTGGACATACACAATATTCATGCTGTCACATGCATGTCAGTTGATTGACACATAGACATCAAAGACTGACAAATGTTTACTGAAGCTTTTGAGTGATTAATCTGCAGAGGTTGCAAGCTAATTTTTTATACTAATATACATTTCAATGATCTAAATAAAACTGCTAATAAACCACCCTTGAAGCTAAATATAAATGCTTGGAAGACACCACTTCAGCTGTCATCAATAATGTAATTTTCCCAAGTGTAAACTAAACGTAAGCCTACACTGATAAAGCACAGAGGTGTGTCACGGTTCACAACTTACCTCGGCCATGGGAGTTCCCCAGAAGTCATTGAGGAATAGGTTGCGGAGAGGGGTTGAGGGCCGCAAGTCCTTGTTGTCAAGGATTGCTGAGACATCATCAAACACAAAGCCGCACGACAGACTGTTCCAATAACATCCCACCACCAGTCCAGTCAAAAGTAAAATCTCCTTCCATGACACGACAGCCATGGCTGACCAAAGCCGTCATTGATCACTGTACAGAGGGGGAAAAGGAGTCAGCTGACACCAAGATCTGTGTAAAAACATTTCCAGATTTGATTTCAAAGCAACCATTGAATTATACTAACAATGTTTATAAAACAACCTCAGTGAGTCTGAGTACATTTTAGAAACACCGCTCTTATTTTACTCTTGTTAAACTGCCTCCTTGTGACTTAAAATCTGTGGTGGAAATATATATATATATATATATATATATATATATATATATTTACCACCCTTATAATGTGTCACCCTGTTTAATTGAATGGGATGTGGGTTATTCTAGTCTCTAATTTGGGAATATGACCTGGCTGCTAAATAATAATAATAATACGGGTGGCGATATTAACAAACATGGTGAAAAAAAACTAATAATCTAGCAACCTGTGCAGTGACAGCCAGCTGTAGAACAGCGACAGCAATGGAGGGGGATTGGACCTTAACAGCAAACTCAAACCCTTTTTAATAGCTACCTAATGGCAGACGTCTGTGCGCTGAATAAAACCAACACTGCTATTGCTCGATCACGGCAATATAAAAGTACAACCCTCCCCAAAATGGCATGCTCTCAAGATTTCAGCCTGGCTTCTGCAGCAAAACGTCGGCTAACGATGGAGCTAACTTAGCCGCCGATGCTACCTCGGCTGGTGCCCGTCTTTCAGCCGGGCGAGGTGGCCTTTTTTTTTTTCCTCCCTTGAATTCCCTCACCTACCGTCTCTATAACGGGACCGGCGGTGACTGCAGAGGTGACGGCGAAAACGTGGAATGGCTACACACGCTCACAAACACACGGCTTCTCCACTTGAGGAAAGCTAAGTGGCTTCACCGACGCCATCAGCATCACTTCCGGTTCAGAGGTCACCGCGCGAGCTGACCGTTGAGGCTGAGACTCGGCGCTTTTCTGACCAACTGACGTTTGCGTGGCCGAGATCAAACGCGACTTATTAGTGTGTGTTTTTTTTTTTGTTTGTGACTATTTAACATCCACCACGTCTCCACAGTTTGGTAAAGTTCCCCGCAAGTGTCCACTCGCCATGTTTTACTAGTTGTTTTTTTTTTTTTTTTTTTCTGTATCGTCTTCCGGTTGCCAGTGGTAACCTAGCAGCCGAGGCGTCACATCATGGAAACCTCAGGATGACGGTTTTACTGACATTTTAACGTACTGTGTTGTCCACCTGGCATGTTTAACCAAATCTTACTGAGCAAACAACAACAACAACAACAACAAGAGACGTTTGGTTGAAACGTTCAACGTTTAACTTCTAAAATCACAGCGTCTAGCTGGTTAGCTGATTCATGAAGTTGCTTGTTCTCCGAAAGTCAGCAGCTTTTTGGGGAGTGACGAACCTAAACATCATCACAGATGAAGCTGAACTACCTTTAGTCTAACGTTAATGCGAGAAAAAAAGGTTAATTCTGAACAAAAGGCGATGTTAAGCCACAGCTTCCTGTCTACCCAGCTAACACTGTGCAGGTAACGTTTAGTTATCGCTCAATTCCTGGTTAAATCTTGACAAACAAGCTTTGGCCAAGATGCCCGCTACTCTCGAGTGGGATAAAGTGGCGAGACTTGATCCAGCAAGCCTCCAAGACTGTGACAAAGACGAAATGGACGAGGTCTTCGGCATGTTCATTTTGGTAACTGTCCACACTTTGCACTTCACATTTCTGCTCAGTTGCCCGACAACAAACGCTTGTCAGGTTTCAAATTACAAGTTGAGTACAGTGGCGTGTGTTCGGCCATGCCTACTTGCACAAAGAAAGTCTGCCGTCCTGCTGATCTGAGATTATTGTTCAGGGGTATTAAAGCTCCTTGCTCAATGGCTTTGTCAGCACAATGTGCTTATCAGATTGTTTTGTCTGTCCCCTCTTTCTGTGGCCACTGTTGACCTGCATCAAGTCCTCCTTGAACTTGATGCAGGTGTAAAGTCAGTGCCGTCCTCTGAACTCGGATCAGTCCAAGGAAAACCTCAAATTTAATGTTGCAGGGAATATTATTATTACTTTGAGTTTGAATCACTATGCATTTGACTGTTCTTCATATTAAACCGTGTTTTTCATGCAGACGGAAGATTGGGAGGTGAAGGATAAAACCCCGGAGAACATTGTTCAAGTCCTCAGAGTGTTTCAGGCCCTGTTGAAGGTGTTCAATCTTGTTATTGCTATATTCTGATCTCTTCCATGCACCGCCTATCATCATCTATTAAGAAACCCACTAGCATATATAGTATATTCCAAGAAGCAAGAATATTTAGTATATAATTCACATTATTGACTTTGATGCTGATTTGGGGGCATATGCTGCTTGAAACATTGTTATTGAAATAATATAGTTTTGTCATTTTTAATAACTGTCTTCTCTCCCTCATGCCTGTTAGATGAAGGATTTGGAACTCAATATTGCCTTCAACTTCATTGATGACATCGGTGTAAAGCATGCTAAAACCGGTTAGTGCGCTGATAAGGTTTAGTAATCAAAAGGTTTCATATGTTTGAGTTTTGGTTACAGACAACACCATTTACATTGTTGATTATATATTTTGTACTGTAGAAAAGGAACTCCTCACCAAGGTGTCCAGGCTGGAACAAGAGCGCCAGGTAACGCTTTTCAGCATGCCTATTGTCTATACTCTCAGTCTGCATACTTACATACTGTGTCATACATATTGTATGTTACTCATTCAGCTACTCAGCTGTTCTTGTTTATCACTGGGACAACTGCCAGACACATTATAAATGTGTCTCAATCGAAAATTAGCCTTCATGCTGCTTTACTTCCTGCAACAGTGCCAAATCCTTTAGCCAATCATAGAGTGTAACCCTGGCTACAAAGGGATTGGTTGAGGTGACCACTGAGTTACCGCACCTAAGAAGATTACAGCTAATTCCTTGAATGCCCACAGCCATGACGTCTTGTTTCATCTTGATTATTATTTTCATTTTTTAAGGTTTGTATCCAACCAGAATTTGCACTCCCACGGTTTGCCTTGCAAACAATAAGTTTATCCGTGTTTAAGGATTTGGTAATGACAGTGTTTGCATATATTATTGTTGTGAACAGATGGATGTGATGGGAGACTAAGAGGTTTCTCGGGGGGGTGTTGTTTTTGTGTTTGTACGTCTTGTTTCCGGTCCATACGGCTCAGCACTCCGGCACAGGGCCAGACACCCGCTTTCTGAGAGATGAGATTCGGCAGCTTGAGACCCAGCTGGAGCAGAGGGAGAAGGAGTTGACCCAGTTAAAGAAAGAAATGGGCAAAGAAAAGAAAACCAATGAGGAGGTATGAGAATGTTACCCATAATTCCCATGCATAGCATAGGACTATGAATTCAATATTGAGTCCTTGGATGACCTACAAATATTCGTTTGCTAGCACACACTTTGACAGTGCAAGTGGGTTTTATTGAATTGCATATATTTATATTTTAATATACACAACTAAATAATATACCTCAGAAAAACAAACATTTTGTTAAACTTAGAGGTTCATTAAGAATATGACATATTTCAATAAGTAATAATCTTTAGTTGCACTAATCTTATTAGTCTCAATGTCTGCTACTGTAATACACAGGTTAATACACTGGAGCAAGGCTATTGCCAAGTGCAAAGCACAACATATGTTTGTTGTGCCTCTGACATGTTAAACTCACACTGTATTTCTGCATTTTATACTCTCTGTTTTGTGTTTTCTAGTTGGTTGTGAGAGCAGAAGAAGCTGAGGATGAGGTCAAGAAGCTGAAAAGAGAGGTATGTGGCAGCTGGCACTACATCTTACAGATCATAAAGATCTTTTCATTCATCGCTTCATACTCAGTCAGTACACCATCTATTCTTACTTCATATGAAACTTGTGTTCTCTCATGTGCTCTTGCCATCATTTGCTTGTGTGAATGCTTTCTGAAATGTCATCATTTCTTTTCATCTCTTTCTATTCCATTGCCTTAGATAAAAAAGCTTAAGAAGAAGGTAAGAAATATAGGTAGTGAAGTAAAATTAGGTTTCAGTTATTCAGAATAAGCGTAAGTTTGACAGTCTTTCTAGTTGTATAAAGGTACAAGTGAGCTAATGTATATAGTACGAATTTTAAAAGGATCTCTACAGATTATTGTACATGTATTATTGCTGTAGAATTGCTATTATGTTATTTTACCACAGCTTTTTAGAAGTCCATAAAAGGTTGGAGAGAGTGTAAGGTGGCCAGCAGGGACAGTGTGAGAGTTTGAAAATGTGAACAAGTATAAGATAAGATAACATACAGAGCAGAGAGGTAGGTAGGTATTTTCTTTAGTTTTGATGTTAACAAATAGGGTGAACATTTGTTGGGAAACTTTTTATCTTCATTATCTATTAATCTGAAATGTTTTCTTCTTGATTAATAGATTAATTGGTCAATACAATGAAAGGAAATTCGGAAAAATCCCTATCACAAGTTCCCAGTGCCCGAGGCGACATCTTCAAAACTGCTTGTTTTCTCAAACGAACAGTCCAAAAACCCACAATATTCAGTTTACTATCATATAAGATGCTAGAATCTGAGAATTTCTAGATTTTCTTTTTATTACATTATCAAAATTCCATATTAATTTTCTGTTGATCGAATAATCTATCGATCTAAACATTAGACAAATCAGTTGTTTATTATCAAATATCAGGGCATTGGATCCATTTCCTTTTTCTGAGACTAATGCCCTCCTTCTGCACCACGACAGAATGAGCAGCTCCAGCAGGATGTGGACTTCTATCGCGGAGAGCTGGACCAGAAAGAGCCAGTCCAATCCAGAGATGAAAACGCTGAGACCCAGAGGAAGCTCAACCTGGCCAACCGCCAGCTCTATCAGTGCCTGGAAGACCTTCAGGTACTTGGAAGTCTATTTGTCTACCAAACAATCTGATGAATGAGGTATTACTAATTATGGCTTTCACCTGTTTTTATTACCTGCTCTTCATACATCTATTGTGTCCGTTAGCGAGCTGAGGATGAAAACGTACACCTGAAGACACAGAACGAGCAGATGCAGAAAAGTCTGGAGGAGTCGGTGAAGGAGATGGAGAAGATGACAGATGAGTACAACAAGATGAAGATTGTTGTACAGCAAACTGACTCCGTTATGGACCAGCTCAGGAAAGAGAGGGATCATGCAAAGCTACAAGTAAAGTTCCTCCTTATTTAACTACTTTTCTATTCTGCATTCTTTTCCCATCATAAATCTGTGGGTACTGTGTAAAATATTTTCCTGCTGAGATGAGTTACCTGACAACATTTATCATTTCACTACAAGGTTATCACAAACATGAACTGGGTGAACCTAATGTGATAAAGTTCTGTGCAATATAATGATGATACTGAATCAACCCTGTGTGTGTTTAATGCAGGTCAGAGAGTTAACGGATAAGATTCATAGCATGACTGAAGAGGATGACCCAATTATGGCAGCAGTCAATACCAAAGTGGAGGAGTGGAAGGTTGGTGTTAATCAGATGTCTACAACTCTCAACAAGGCACATCATTTCTTTCTTTTTTTTCTTTTAACCAGATGAACTTAAAAGTTATAAGTAATAAAAGAAGAGATAAAAATTTTAAAACGTAACCTACGTAACCCAAATTATTATTGTGTTGCCCTTTTGACTCATGAACTCATCCAGGAACCCAGAAACCTTTTAATGAACTCATAACCAGCTATCATTAAGATCAAAGAGTGTAAAACCATGAATACAACCTGCCTTTCAAACTGCCTACAAAAGGTCCCTACTCTGGGCAGTGATGCCTTAATGCAGGGCCTTAAGCCCCGGGTCTCCGACTGAAAAAAGGGTGCACAAGACATGACCTTCAAGTTGAAGTATATATGTATATCGTAGGCATACACCCCATATCAGTGTTTCACATTAATTACCTAGACTTTGGCGGCACGCCAATCTAATTCGTCTAATTTGTCCCGCCACAGTTTCATAATGAAGCGAAAATATTTTCACACTTCTCAACGGGTGGGGTCAGTGCTATCTGCCGGGGGGATTCAAATCGGTGGGACAGGGATGGCTGCTCAAGCATGAAAGCGTCCGTAACCCCAGGGCCTACAGTAATGTTAAGTCACCCCTGGCTCTGGGGGGGAGTACTTTCTGAAGGCCCAGGAACTATCTGGGTGGAGTTTGCTGTTGTTGAGTATCACTGATTAATCAGAGACACCCCTCAAGGCTGTTACAGCTTCATTCACAGAGTAAGCAAGCACTGGTTGCCAGTGGTATCAACCAAACTATGTAGTAGTCGATGTACCAACTACTCGAACAAGAGAACAGAAGTGCAGTTGTATTAATGCGGTCACGTACCAAAGCAGAAATACAAAAAAAACTATAAAACACTGACACAGATTGTCACTGTGGAGACGGGCGTTCTGGCCTTTTTGTACAAATTTCTTTTTTTGGTCTACTTTTCCTCTTTTGCAACATTCATTTAAACATCAGAACTGTGTCTGTTTTGCTGTTTCAAACAAAGCTGTCGTTTCTTAATACGTTATTTAACTAAATTTGCTTAAACTTCACAGTTTTAAGGCAGTAGGAGCGCAAATAGGACTGTGTAGAAGATGCTTTCTTGATTTAGTGGTGCTCATGTTTACCATCGTCATTGAGTATGGCTTTTTTGTTAAACTGTTCTACAGGACCATTATGTGCCTTCCATTGTGCTGATGTGATCTTTTCCTCACACATAGAGAGTGCTCTCTGGAAAGGACGATGAAATTTTGGTGTACCAGCAGATGATCCGCGATCTGAGGGAAAAGCTGCGCTCAGCCCAGTTGGACATGGACAAGAGCAATATTATTGCCTTGCAGCAGGTCTGTCCTAAAACAGGGGAGAAATGAGTCCTCTTAGTCTCTCTCTCTATATATTCTGTATATAACTGCCATTGTGGTGCACAGAATTCGGGCCATTATGTTATCGTGATGCGTCTGTCTATGTGTAGATAGATTTTTGGGGACACAAACTCTCAAGCACTATACATGAAAGAAACCTTTACACACAAAAGGTTCTCCTACTGTACAGTAGATGATGTAGTCAGATTTTGGAGCATCACAAAATTAGTTATAAATGGAAAAAACTGTTTTGCTTTGAGATAAACTTGCATTACTTTGCCATAGAATTGACATTTAATCCACCCATGTGTTTTTGAAAGGAAGTGTGCTAACATAGAAATATTTGCAGATAAAATCATAACATAACTTAAATACCGAAATCATTACAGTAAGTGGTTGTATTTTATACTGTATATCACACTAATAGCTGCAGGACATAAGGATTTTTCAATAATTTAAATCTCTGGTAAAAGCAGTGTCATATGTGGTGTCTTGGCACATATACCAAAAAAGCTTTAAATATAACCCAGTTCTACAGATATAACTCATCCAGACCCTGCATACTTAAATGTGCAAAAAAAAAAATCCTAATTACAATGGAAGGTCATTGTGTGCGCTTGCCTTTAGTTGTGTCATTTGGAGCAGAGGAATCCTGACTTTGACTGGATTGTCATTTCATGTTCATCCATCTATCATTTTTTCCTACTTTCTACTTTCTCTCTTTGCCTTGTCATGTTTTATCAACCTATCCTCCTTTCCATCTCTGTGTCGCTGCTCTTGGCCAGGTCATATATGAGCTCTGCACTGTAAGTTTTATCTGTCATCCCCCTAGATTTAATTTAATAAATATTCCTATAAGATGATATGCAGATAAATCAGCGTGCTCGGTCTTACACATAAATGATTCACTCTTAAATTGTTGGTGAATGTTCTCCAGGCTGTCCAGGAGAGAGATAATCAAATCAAGATGCTGAGTGAGCAGGTGGAGCAGTATACAGGGGAAATGGAGAAGCACACCCTGCTCATTGAGGAGCTGAAGACTTCCACAAAGAAAGACCGAGGTTGGTGGATCCCTGCTAAAGATACCTAACTGGACAACTGTGATGAACTTAAGGTCATACAGTGTTCTTTCCAAAATACTCTTAACACTCATTATTTGAATTCTGATTAATACAACACACGTTTATCAGCCTGTCTTCTCTCACCTGCAAGCATTTGTAGTAATAATGGAGAGGCAAAGAAGTTAGCCTCAGTCACCAGCTGAATGCTGTTGAGTTAAATTGCTCACAGAGCTGATAAAAACATGTACAATGGCTGTAAAATGATTCAATATAAACAAACAGTTGAAAACCTGCAAAACATTCTCTGGTGTCAGCTTCTGAAGCTTTCCTGCTTTTTCTCTGTTTTGTATCACTCCAGAGTTAATATATTTGGGGTTTGGACTGTTGTTCAGACAAAATAAGCAATTTTAAGATGTCACCTTGGGCTCTTGGAAATTGTGATGGACCTGCTCCACATTTCCTGGCATTTTAGGACTAAACGATTAAGCAATTAAGTGAACTCCTGGATCCTGGATCTCCACAATAGCTAGTCAGACTAGTCCCAGCCTAGTCAGACAAGCATGAACTGATGAAGCCTCTTGGATGAGAGGTGAAACATCTTCAAAGACATATAACCAAGTCCAGTTGCGTTCGATTCAATTTTCTTGAGATTACTATGACCTGGATGAATGAGAATATTCACAGGCTAATTAAGTGAACACATAATTTACTATGAATATAACATTGAATGGTTAATTGAAAAGTTCAAACATTACAAGCGCCATTGAACAGGTTATGTTATTACATGTGTGTCTACCCTTAAAAATCTGTATTTTAATTGAATGTACAGGACCAGAAAGATGATAAAAATCCCTAATTAGAGGGACTTTTTGTGAAATATCAGTGCTTTTACATCAATAATGGATCCAATGACTGACGAGAAATTGAGAATTATTGTCCAACTCTACAGTTCCCCTGACCTCTACAGAGCATTTAAGCATTAATTGTTTTGATTTTACAGCCACTACAACAACTATTTGGTTCAGTAATCTGCATTATTTTCGCCCGCAGCAGGCGGCTAATGCTTGCTTTTGTCTGCGGTTAAAGAAATAATTTCCTACTCTTGTCCAAGGTCTACCATCGTCCATACAGCAGAGAAAAATGGAAGAGCTGAAGTCCAAGCTGGAAGTTGCAGAGGCCAGAGCAGTGGAAGCAGAGCAGGCGGTAAAGCTTGCGGAAGCTCATGCTGAGGAAAAAGACAAAAAACTCATTGAGGCTTCAAATCGCTTGAGCCAGTACGAGTCTGTAAGTCTACAAATATCCTCTCTTTCCCCTTTGTTTTCCCTTTTGGCTTACGTCAAAGGTTTTTTTAATCCAAATCGTATTAATTAAATTCCCAGAAGCAAAGCATGTTTTTTTTTCTTGTCCATCCTCACTTTTAATAGAGACATTGAAATGACTATGTGACTATGGTGTGATCAACATGCTTTTTGTGTCTACAAGCTAAGTGTTTGTCTTTCACCATGTCTAATCACATCCTGATTTCCCCAAAAAGCGTAGAAGTTGAAAAACACGAAATAAAGACAGTGAGACAAGACATGCCTTTTGATGGACGAGTAACCACAGCTCTTTTTCTGCATTACAGGGCACTTATGGCCTGGAAGCAGCCATTGCTGAGATCAAAGAGTGTACAAATCAAATTAGAGTGAGAGATCGTGAGGCAGAGGCCATGACCAAAGAGATCAACCAGCTTGAGATGAGAATCAATGACCTCATGGACGAAAATGAGGATTTCCGAGAAAAACTAGGTCAGATTTTTTTTAAATTTTACTGTTCCCATCCCTCAGTCTATTTAGACAACACTGACTGACCTGGAGCGGTGAAATTCATTTTACTTTTATTTATATCATGACTCCCAAGGTCTGGATCCAAAGCAGGAAGTAGATCTGACAGAGTTCAGGCGAGCCAAAGATCTCAGACAACGCCAGTACAAAGCAGAAAACCAAATCCTCACTAAAGAGGTAAAGTGGGATTACAAAGGTTATAACCACTGCTTTTATCACCTCTCTGTTTTCTGAGCGCCTCTCATCTCACTTCTTTCTAGATTGAACGGCTTGAAGAGGAAAGACTGGAGCTAAAGAAACAAGTCAGACACATGGTGAAGGAAAGAGGTGACGCAAAAATCATGGAATTATATAACACCAATTATTGTATTAACATTCTTTTCCCCCTACGAGATAAAATATTACTTCAGGGTGTTTCCATTTATCTGTTGGTTGTTGTATTTCTAGTGATATCTCAATAGAATTTGTCTGTCTATTTCCACTAATTTGCCTGATTAGGGCGCAATAGTTCAAGGGGTAAAATTGGTTATTTCTGATTTTGTGTGAGCTTTGAGGAATGATGCCTGTTACTTATTTATCCAAGAGACCCACCTATTTTCTTAACTTATTCATGTTCACTGTTTTTTGACATGTCTGCCATGTGAGAAATTTAATCCAACGTATTAAATTTATTTAAATTTATTTTCCAAGTATTAGAGACAGATATCTCAAAACCTGGGCAAATAAAACCAAAACTATCTACAACCTTTAGTCTTTAGTCTTTATACTGATTTAGCTTTTGTTACTCTTTTAAAAGTGTTGTATGGACAGAAAAATATTTAATATTCACTTTGTGCTGTTCCTAGAGTTTTAGTAACAATCGACTGTGTCTATAGGGATTCCACAGTCAAGCTTGCTGCTGGAGGAGGACGTCAGGCCCAGGAGAACTTTGCAGCTGCCACTTAAACAAAGCAGTGCTTACACAGATGAAGAGATCCGACACAAAGTAAGATCCTCGCTAATGACGACATGTCTTGCACCTCAACTTCAGTCAAGCAATTTCCTGTTAAAGCCACATAATTAATTCATTTTTAGAGCTGATTGCAATTGCTATCCAGAGCACAATGGTTTGTAGTTTTATAAACAACCGTATGATTTGTTTGTGTTTAGTGTTTAATTTTATCTGATCATTATGTATCCAGGGTAGCCCTGTACCAAACAAAATGAAGCAAATGCCATAAAAAAAATCACAATGAATTAAGTAAGAAGTGGAAAAAATTTTAAAAGGAAGGGGAAGGAAATAGATGAATACTTTATTAATTTATTGTGTTTTAATTTAACAAGTACTAAAAGTACAGGTTTTTGGAGTGAATCAGCTGATTTCATGCATGTGAAGTACTTACTGAATTAGTAATTCATTCTAATGTCATGGATTCATTCTAATGTCATGGATGTTTGCAACATTTCCATCAAATTGTATAGAAAGCAGTAGAGTATCTTTTGTTGATTACCTAGTAAAAATGAACAATTATGTTATCAAAACATCAAAAAACAAAATGACAGAAAATTAATTAATAATTTGTGATTAGAATTTACACTATACATCAGACATTTGATCTTACCATGAAACATGTTTATTCACCTCAAGGTGCATGTCATTCGCAGTATCAGTGCAAGTTAATTTCAGATTGTTCAATACAAGTAGTGAGCTTTATACGGTTTAGTGGCAATACATGTTTTCACTGATGGTGGCATCATCTTTTCATTGCAGAATGAGTACCTAGAAAAGGAACTGAGCAATAAGGAGAGAGAGCTGGAACTTCACAAGACCCAATTTCACATAAAATGTAAGTAAAGCCCTGCATTGTGTCTTTGATTTCACCCAATCCTTCAAGTTCACATGGACATTTTTACAGTTGAGTCAGTTCTGTGAGACGTAGATTTAGTTCCTCTAACGTCACTTAAAAGTATGAGAATATGTACTGCAGGGATTATTATTGTGCTTTTCACAAAATGAGATTTATTAAGTGAATGAAAGCCAGACAGAGCCCACAGCATCCCTCATACTGTTCCCTCTTGTATGTGTGTGTGTGTGTGTGTGTGTGTGTGTGTGTGTGTGTGTGTGTGTGTGTGTGTTAACTCATAGTGGATGAATTGTCAAAAGTGAAAAGAGACCTGGAAAGTGCGCTGAAAGATGTCCTCCAAGCCATGAGGATTACTCAACAGACCACTCCATCTGACGCTGCCATCAATATTCCCAGTCTGGAAAGATTGGCTAATGTAAGTGTTTCCCATGCATCAACAGAAGGTAGATTTGTGTTAATGTGTGTTAACAACATAAATGTATTTAACTTAACTGCATTTTAATACAATTAAACTGAAAAGGTCCTTCTTTTGAAGGCGATGAGTGTAATGAGAAGAGCAGTAGTGGTACTAGTAGTAGATGTAACAGTATTAGATATTACCATTTATGTAGCCCAAAGCACGTTACAATGTGGCTGACATTCACCCGCACACACCAATGCCAGATTACTGTTTTATTACTTTAAAAATGACAGAGACAGTCTAAATACTTCGGGTTAAATTTTCCTACCTAAGTGTTATGTTCTATAGATTAAGTTGACATGATGTTATATAGTTTGTATTTATATTTAGTAGAGACACAAAAAACATTTTTATGTACAAGATCACATAAGCAGCTCAGATCTGCTGTTCTGCAAAGGCACATTGAGCAAATATAACCTCAAACATATAATGAGCTCTCCCCTATTACAGATTCAACATGTTTCCCACGCTCTCACTTTGCACTGCGTGGAGTGCTTTATGATTGGATCTGTTGTGTTGAAAACAATGGGAATACTCCCTTCCTAGGTATTGCAATGGTTTTTGTCAGTTGAGGAAGGCTTGTCACATAGCAACTTAATAAAAAACAAATGCGCTGAACCAGGAAAAAGTTGAGAGTGGTCAAACCTTTGGTGGATCGTGCTGTGCTTTCGTCCAGCATAGCAGGTCATATCTGAGAGAGCTGAAGAGGATGTTTGTTTGGCTTTTACATCACAATGTTAGGCTCAGCATTATACATGTCCAGCACAAGAGCAAATAACAGGAAGTACCAGGTGCAAGCCACATGGAAACTGAAAAACAATCATAAGTAGAAGTATTAATGTGATCTTTACTATCAGCAGCATGGTATTTTTTACACAGTACATTTATTTTTATGTACAAGTCTTAGTGCATGTGAAATCTAAGGAGTGAATATGATAATACCCTGTTACGCTATTCTATTTCACAGACAGGGTCTATTATTTATCATCCAGTGTTTTTTGAGTTTAATGCCATTTCCATTGTGCTCATTCCCAATGTCACAGGCTATGGATGTCAACATCATGGGTGGGCAGTCTGAGTCAGCACTGCACCTCAAGTCCCAAATACATCAGCTGCTTGGGAGAAATGAAGAACTAAGGCAGGAACTGAAATCTGCTCGGGAGGAGGCAACCAGCAGCTTCAGTCAGCTGGCCAGAGCTAAAGAAAAGGTAGGTCCTTATGTGTTATGTCAAGATAAAGAGATGATGCTGATAACGATGGACAATGTGATAGTTGGCAAGCAAACAATGCAGTGTTGTAGCTATTACATTGTGGTTATTCAAAGCCAACTCTAAATGCTCACAGCTGTGTGGGACAACTCTCTTTTCCAAATCAAGAGATTAATTTCTCACATGAAAGTGGTTATCCAGACAAATTTACAAATTTACATAAGGCAGATTTATAGAGACGGTGGCAATGCCTGACATGCTCTCTGTCCCTGAGAGTAATTGGCATGACTGGAACATTTCTGTGAACAATCAATCTCTTCTGTTTTCACCATGTGTTCCTTCTGTTTCATATAACTAGAGAAAGGAAGTAAACAAACTTTTGTCTAAACTTTTCAGCTTACAGTTAGTTTCAATATTTAAACTGATGCGATTGCAGAGCCAGCAACATGTTTGTTGGATCCCTGTTCTTGAAAGGGGAAAGCCTTTGGGAAAAGCCCCTGTTTTATGTCAAAGCCTTTCCCTGGTTATCATAACTCAAACACATCATCTTTCAGTTATACAGTTTCATTCTGTTGAAGTACTTTGTCTTTTCACTTTTTTATTCCCATGGTTTATTGTGCCCTTGGTAGTGTGTTACATTTTTTATTTAATTTCTCTGTTTATGATTTTGTCTGTCTTTGGTGGACTATGTTTCAAATTTTCTGTATGTAAATGACACTGGTATTGAAGTGAATCACGTGATCAGGATGAGCATATGGTGCATGTTGTTATTGCATGAAGGACAGTCCTGTTGTTATTGTTCAAATATTCTGAAAACGCCTCTAATGCTAGAAGTAAACTTGAGACCTATTTTGATGGACAAATTACATTTTTAGTGACACTGAAGTTGGTGTTATTAAAGCAAAGGTTTTACTGCCAGGCATGCCTTTTATTTTCTTTGTCTGTGCTTGTCAGGTGAGCCAGCTGGAAGGTGAATTGGAGCTGCTAAGGAAGTCAGGCGACTTTGGAGCTGTCCTCCGACCTCTGGCCCTCCCCGAGTGCCTGGGGCCCACCAGCATAGAGGTCATCAGTTCTCTAAATGAGTATGCTGTTCGTCTTCTTCAGGTCAGTGTCACTGTAAAAAGCTATAAATCAACAATATATACAATGTGTCTCAACTGTGAATTGAACATTTATAATACTTCTATTAATTAGGAGCTCAAAAACAAGGAGGAAAAAGGCAAGAAACTCGTAGCAACGCTGGAGGAATACAAGGAGAAGTTTTCCGTTATTAGCCACCAACAGGGACTCCTCTATAAAGAATACCTAAGGTTGGTTAACAGGAAAGTTTCTCGCAGGTTGTAGCTATGACCTTAAGTGCAAAATTTTAAATAATTTTTATTGTGTTTTTGCTCAGTGAGAAGGCGGAATGGCAAAAGAAGAAAGACACATTTACAGAGTTGAAGATTAAGCTGGAGGAGCAAAAGCAGGTGGATGCTGTTAAAATCGAAGAGTTCAAAGTGAGTCAGACAAATAAATATTTAAAAGGTTAATCGCACTTAAATGCTACAAGATGGACTACAGTTATGTACCACTCTCGCCCAAAGCACTTCATAACACACCACACACACACCAATGCTTTAACGTTCTGAACCTGCAATATGGAACTAGATGTACCACATATCACCAATACTTTATGTCCCTGCTGCTGTTCTTCTAACTCAATAAATGTGAGACACACATCAGGGGAACAGACCTCTCACTCTGTCTTGCAGTTTAAAATACCCTTGAGATCCTGGTCATGAATGGCACAGATTGTCTCAGAGCAAGGAGGACTGGGTTTTAACCTTTGGTTGCACATGTTGGGATACGATCCAACATGTGTGAACACCCCCCAATGAAGATGGATGAGTCAATGAATATGTTTTTCATGAAATTACAGTGATGCCTGAGCACTTATATCCATTTTACCCATTAGGAGCTGCTGGAGACCCTTCAGAAGGACCCAGAGGAGATCAAGAGACAGTTGAGCGAAGCATTGCGCAAGTTAACAGTGCTGAAAGTTAATGAGAAGAAGCTGACACGCCGCTACGTCACCCTGCTTGAGCAAGAACAGCACCTCCGCAAGGAGAACAGCAAGCTGAGGGACGAGAGCAGCAACATGCAGGCCTCTGTCACCCAGAGGATAGGCTACCTGCAGAGATACAAGGTAGAGAACCAGAAAGTTAAATTCCACTCACAGATGCTTGAACAAAACCAACTGTTACATATTGTGTGAAAACAGTTACCTCACTATCAGCTTCTATTTTTGCACATATCTGGATAAATACTGACGGAATCTGCCATATTTTTTCAGGGGTAGAAAAGATTTACCAGTGTTAGAATACGAAACAGCAGCACATAGAAAGAAGAAAAAGATTTGTCAATAAATACATAAACAAAAAGCCAGTGAAAAAAACTGGTCTTGTTGCATTTATCTAAGTTGACTGACACTTATCCTATTTATAAGGGTCTATACGTCTATTTGTGCCCTTTTTGAGATATCATAACCATTGTAACTATTAATTATGATAACATTGTAGTCGCCACCTTGGTTGTTGAGATTTTGGGAAATGTGCAAATGTGGGCAAGGAGCACAAGCCTCCAGCAGCTTTCAGAAAGTTTAGCAGGAATTATTTTAATGACCTGTCTTTGACTCCAACCAAAAGTGAACACAAAAAGTAGTCCCTTGAAAATCTGCATAGCTTTGTAGCAAACATAAACCAAAATGTGAGAGGAACACCCAGATTCCCAAATACAGAAATTCCCTTCAAAGAAATCCCAAGTAAATTTGCATTTGGAGTCGGCCATTATTGCCACCTTACAATGGCCTCTTCATGGCACTAATTTTTGTTCTGTCTGTAGGAAATGGCTGCATATAAGATAGCAGCACTGCAGAAGGCCTTGGAGGACAGCGTGCCCTCATCAGACCTGGAGAGGGCTAACAAACAGTACACAGAGCTAACCGTCAAATACAGAGACATGCTACAGAGGGACGGCCGTCTGATACAGAGAACCACCAACCTCGAACATTTGGAGGTATTAAAACACAGTAACTGCCCAAGTATTTTCACTACATCTCCAATACACACACTGTTGTTATATTTTGGCTGTCCACCGTTGACTGACCGCACCATATTTCTGTCTTTTGTCTCTCAGACTGAGAATGAGTCTCTTCGGGGGCAAATCTCTGCCATGAATAAAGAACTGGAGATCACAAAGGAGAAACTGAATACTTTAGAACAAGCATGGGACAACTTCAATGCAACTGGTAAACTAAGGATAGGGCTGATTATATTCAGTACAGTTATTTTCATCTTTCAGAAAAAAAGTGTGGTTGTATCTTTGTTTATTTTGAATATAAAACACTATGATCTAATAGCCAGTAGACTCTGTTATGTTTTTTGAATGTGTTACAATGCCAATAATACAAGGCAACTAAAACATTCTGTGACTCAAAGAAAGAAGGGATCAGTCCTGGTCAAGAAGTGTATCAACACAGCATACATATGGTGCCATTAAATCAATATTCTTATCAACATAACATTGTCATCATAACATTTGCAGGGATGTGGTGACACCACTAAACACAGACTAGAGCATAGGCTACCCACAGCACCACAAGTTACAGTTATTTATATCTATTGTATTACAACCCTTAGAACTGTAATTTACTTTTTTGTTCTGTCCTGGATACATGCAGTGTTGTATAATATAGTATAGTATGTATAGTGGATGATTATCACAGACAGTTTAGATATGTTTACTTTCATTTTAATTGCTTAATTTAATTTGAGCTGTGGCTAGCGGTGAATTCACATTCCTGTCGTAACAATGATGATGGCAAGTAAAGTGTCAACTTCAAGAAGACTTTGTATAACATAGCATAGAAAACCATTTGGATAGCAGATGCAATACAGTAAACCATTATTTAACTCAAGAGTTAATCCATTTGTGGATCCCACCCTTAATATCAAATTCTCATCCCAAATTGTGTTTTTTTCCCTTACTATCAGGGCATGAAAATAGCATGGACAAGGCTGACAAGGCATTGGCCAACAATGAGATGGTATCTGCTGCCAGGCGGATCACCACTCTAGAGATGAAGGAGCTGAATGAGCGGCAGAGAGCTGAGCATGCCCACAAAATGTATGAACAAATGAGGAACTCCCTCAGGCAGGTGGAAGAACGGAACTTAGAGCTGGAGTCCAAGTTTGCAGAGGTATGAGGCCAAGGAAAACAACTGATAAGTATTTTTTCTGTCACACACTTGCTTTCTGTTGCTTGGGGCATCTACATGATACTGATTTAGTAATAAATTATACTACAGTAGGTGTAAAAGGCCATGAAGATTCCTTTTTAATGCTATATGGAGCCTCTTTGGATTTTTTTAAAACATTTCGGCTCATAACCCCCTAATCGTAGGAGTGCAGAGTGAACACTTGTCAGTCTCTGCCAGATTTTTACAAGTTTCCTAGGCTTTATTTAATCCTTGGTTTTTCCTCAGCTAACCAAGATGAATGGGGAGGCCCAGAGGGTGGAGCGGGAGCTGAGAGATGAGCTGGCAGACAGCATCAGCAAAGCTGTGAGTGACGCTGACAGAGCCAGGATTGCAGAGTTGGAAAAGGCTGAAGCTGAGCTTCGCATCGAGGTTTCTAAGTACGTTTGCATTTGCAATCCTAGAATGACTGCGGAAATAAATGAGGTCACACCAGAATAATCAAGAATTTATTTGTTTATAAAACTGTCAGATTGTTGTGAAAGATAAACTTGTCATTCCTTTAAGATACTTCTCTGTTATGCATGAGCATCCCTTTGCTTTATCTTATATATTGGTTGTGGGCTGTGACACTCACCCTTGCACTGTTGCTTATAGTGTTGGTAATAAAAGTACTTAAGCCCATTCTACTATTAAAATATTAAAGAATGTAATATATATTTTGTTTGTTTGTTTGTACAGGCTTCAAGAGGTGTCTGAGGTGGCCATGATGCAGGCGTCTGCTCTACAGGCCAGACAACAGTCCAAAGAGAAGGAAGTAGAAGCTTTGAGGAGACAAATACTAGACTACCAGGTAATTGGGTGTTGTTTTTTAAACTTTATTGAACTTAGGAGGGTAATCATGAACTTTTCCTGTTCAGTACATCTTGTCGCCCTTCAAGTCAGTAACTTTTATGAGGCTGACAACTGGCCCTTGTCCCTATCATCAATTGCCATCCTCTCAATATTGGAATGGTAAAAAGTATGTTGAAATGTATGAATCAAAACACAACAGCCCTGGTTGTGTAGCAGTCAGTTACATACATTAGTGTGTCGGGTGAAATAGTTTTAAGCTTGTGTCTTCACAGTGTCTTCTCTCCCCCGCAGTCACAGTCAGATGAGAAGGCCCTCATTGCAAAGCTCCACCAGCACATTGTAGCTCTGCAGCTCAGTGAGTCAGCTGCTTTGGCCAAGCTGGAGGCGGCCACCTCTCACATCCAACAGCTGGAGGCCTACAAGCTGCGCGCCGAACAGCGGCTGGATGCCAGTGAGCACACTCTGTTCCTCGCCCGCCAGGAGGGCAGAAATCGCTCCAAGCACCTACGGCAGACCATCCAGTCGCTACGAAGGCAGTTTGCCGGAGCGCTGCCTCTTCCTCAGCAGGAAAAGTTCTCTGTTACCATGGTGAGCCTCCAGGAGGACAGAGCAAAAGCCCAGGAGGAGAAGAGGAAGGCCGAAGAGGAGAGGAGGCGGGCAGAGGGCCGGGCGGAGGAACTGGAACTGAAACTTCGAGGCCTGGAGGAGCTCATCTCAACACTGAAGGATGTGAAAGGGGCCCAGAAGGTCATTCTGGTTGATTGACAGATAGAAATGTTGCCACAACTGTTTAAAATAGAATAACACTGTTAGTCTTGTCATCTCATTTGTCTGTGGGACATCTTGCCCACATTTCGTAAGCTGCAATATTTGAAAACATCTCTGTGTGTAAAACTTAAAACAGGTAACCGAGTGGCACAAGAAGATGGAAGAAGCTCGTCTGCAGGAGCTGAGGAAAGGCAGGGAGCTGGTGCTCCAGAAGGAGGAGATCAGGTACCTGAAGAACCTGGTGGATGAGCAGGAGCGAACCATCCGCTCAATAGAAGAGAATACTGTGCAGCAAAACATGGTGAGAGAACAACTCCTGGAACTATCTTTACACACTTTTAAAAAAAAATGCCAATATGCAGACACCAATTCACTAATTTGTGAATAATTTTGTTCTAAATGAATAGAAAAACACATCAGGGTTATATACAGAAGGATTCTTGTGGTATTACTCAATTACAAAGAGTGGAGAAAAGTTTAGCTATGAAAACCTCATAATTCTGCTAACAACTACCTCAAGTGTTAAGCATCTTTTAAGTACAGAAAACCCTATTTTTTACCATGTCAAGCTTCAAGATGAACGCCAGCTTGCATGGGATCAGCGAGAAGTGGAGCTGGAGCGCCAACTGGACCAGTACGAGAAGCACCAGAAGGAAATTTTGAGCAGTGCAGGAAAGGTAAACTATTGTTTACAGCTGTTGATGATGAAATTAACAGCAAGAAAATTGTGATAATTCAGAAACAGGCTGCATTTCCAACTGTTCTTCAGTTTTTAATTTTGGTCATCCAGTCTTAGTATTACTGCTTGGTTGTTTTCAGTATGAGGATGGTACAGGATCCCTGCCAGACCCGAGTCTATCTCTTGCTCATCAGTTAGAGTTTGCTGTGGGGAAAATCAGAGAGCATGTGCGCACAATCTTGGACACACAGGCCACCTGCAAAAGTTTGGATGAGGTATAGTATTCAGTCCTTGTTCATACATTCAGTGTTCCTCATAAATCAAATGCATAGCTTACTTTTTGAATTCTAATTCCTTCATATGCAGAGGTTGAAAGAGAAAGAAGCGGCTCTGTGGAAGGCCGAACAGAACATCGTATCCAGGGATAGAGTGATCAATGAGCTGCGTCTTCGGCTCCCAGCTGCTGCCAACAGAGAACGTCTACTGGCTGACCTTGCCAAGCATGAAGAGGGCCAGTCAGAAAGTCAGCCTGCCCTCAAGCTGGCTCACCAGACCATCAAAGACCTCCAGGGCCGGCTTGACAAAAAAGAGGATGTGCTTAAGAAATACCAGAACCAGTTGGCTCGAGCCAGACAGGTGCAGTGAAACAAGGATAAAAAATGGGCGTGCAATGATTCTCAATGAAAAAAGTGTCTTATATTATTGCTGGGTGCTTTTTAAGAGGCATTAGCTAGTTTGTGAGTAACATTTTATCAGAAATGAGTTGCAGTGTCTGTTGCACTGTCGGGTTTATGAATGTCACAAATCTCCAATGGGTGGAAAACAGAAATCTCAGCTTTTACATTAAATATTGATTAGCAATCTCCATAGAAATATTCTGGCTATGGACTACTAAGTAGTAGAATTGTTACGGATTGCCTCCTCTATTTAGAAACCCGGCTTGGGCGTTAGAGTAAAAGCAATAAAGCTTTCAGAGTTTCTTTGTTTTATTTAACTACATCTTGTTGGTCCCAGGACCAAGAGGAAATGATAAAAAGAAACCAGGAGGAGCTGAGAATGCTGCATCTGAAGTTGGACTTGCACTCGGACACCTCGTTGGACCGCTTTAAACAGACAGCAATGGTACGCATGATGTATCCATGTCTCTATATGTGAGCTGCTTAAATAGCTTTACGTCAGATTTATATTAATATCCAGAGATGTCTACTATGAATACACTCATGTTGTATTTCTAACCATACTGTTTCTTACCCTACATTCCACACTTTATGTATGGGTATTCTTTATTAGGAACAACCCTTTGAGATGTACCATCTCGTTTTTAATGGGGTCCTCAAACAACCAAAGTTTCATGGGAAAACATCCTATTTTCAAGCATAATTAGATCCTCAATGAGTCTGAGCATGTTGAGGGTTTTGTTTAACGCTGCCTCCTTCCTCTGTGCAGGAATTGATAAAGAAGCCCACTATCAGGATGCCAACCACCAAGCATCTGGAGCGCCTGGCTGAGTTGGAGCAGACACTTGCTGAACAGGACATCGCACTCTCTTCCGTCACAGAGAAGCTAAATCTGACCACTGCTGAGCTGGAGCGGCATCGGACCCACATGGAAACACAGGCTAAAAAACACGCTGATGAGATGTCGAAGTGTGTATCTCTTTATTAACCCAGGTTCCCTGACGTTTCTGAATTTGACCGAGTGGTCACCTGTGAAGATTATATTAAAGCAGAATCAGAATCCTTCATGTTTCCTTTATCTTAGTTTTTTAAGTGAGTACATGAATATAGCATTGATGCAAATATTATCAGCAACGACAAAGGCTTTTAACAGTTTTATTTTTTTATACATCAGCTAACCTAAATCCAAACCTTTTTTTTTTATTCGTCCTCTATCAGGAGGTGGATAATCTGACATTGTTGTAAATTGCAAATGTGAAAAGTCTAGGACTAACAAAACTGTAAGCACTGTGTGTGTGTGTGTGTGTGTGCGTGTGCAAGGCAGAGAACAAGCTGATACTGTCGGGCCGTGTAGAATTAGATGATTTTAACGACCTTAAAGGGATTTAAGGTTCAAAGTTTAATAAAAGCAGCTACAGCAAAGCAGGTTAAAGAGGGCTTTTAAGAGTTCACTAGGTGCATTGGGACATTTCAGCCACATGAGAACACACCCAATGACATGAAAAAAATACTTTTTAAATATAATCCAGTACTATTCAATACCATTTCAAACTACATCCTCATAAAGGACAAGTTGATGCAAAACTTCTCAAGTTTTAACAGAAGATTCATATGTTCTAGGGTATATTAAAGGGTTATTGTACTGAATTGCATTAGGTTTGGCTGAGTCGGTAGGTGTACCTAATAAAGCTTTTGGAAATCTGGATCTCATTGCTGAGAGGCCATAAATGTTTAATGCGCAAAAAAGAAACGGTCAATTAGTCACGGATGTTTTGTCGCCAACCAGGTTGAATCTGCTTTACTAGAATAGAAATATTACCCTACATGTGGCAAAACAAGGTGAAACAGGCTCTGTGTAACAGAACTATCACTCTGTGTATCAAACATACCTGCCAACCATGCAGAATAGACTTGCATGCAAGAAATATCTCCCTGCTTGGTAGAAATATTGTCTTACATGTGGTAAAAATGACTTGCCAACCAGACCTGGCTTAGACAGAAATTGGTAAAATTGGCAACCAAGATATTCCTACTTTCTGCTTGTAACTAATACTGCTCTATCTGCCAAAAAAAAATGAAACCAAAATGTCATAATGTGTGTATGAAAGCTATAGTGTTTCATATTAGACAGGAACATTATTTCCCCTTTCAGAAAGGGATTAATCTGTGTGTATTATAGTGATCTGCTACACATGTTGCAACTGTCCTGTCTGTAGAAAACCTCTGATAATGTCAATAGATTTAGACACCCTGAATATATTTACAGAAGGTCCCACTTTATATCTGTTTAAATCATCACTAATAGTAAACTTGGCCTTAGTCCCTATGTTCTTTAGTGATATAAAGCGTGCAAGTTTTTTTATTTGAATGAGGGTGTAGGCTTGTATTATACTGTATAGATTCAGCAGTAATGACCTGGGTAAAAGTAAAAAAATATTTTGCTACTCCAAAGTCACGTTAAAAGTATTTCAAATTATGTAATAACACAAGTTAAGAAAATCTGTTCTTTATAAAACAAACTAATGGAGGGGGGGTGTGTTGCAGGCTGGAGGAGTATCATGTTGCACAGGTGAAAGCTCAGACTGGGGAGACTGAGGATCAGAGGAACCAGATGGCCCAGATGGAGAAGGAGATGAATTACCTCCGATCTGAGCTGGCTGCCCAGAAGGAGGCCAACATCCGCTCCCCAAGCAACACCATGAAAAATCTAGTGGAACGACTGAAAGCACAGCTCACCCAGAAAGAGAAACAGCTCAAGGTTGTTCTTTTATCTTATAAGTTTACTTGTACTTTGGTCTTTTCTGGTCTGTGATATAATAGGGAGCAACATAGAGTGGTTAGTCCTGTTGTCTTGCAAAAGTACCCAGATTCATTTTGGGGGAATGAGGAAATGCTGTCCGTGGTTGGCATTTTTCCACCCGGTGATTCTGTGTCTTTCCACTCCAAAGATGTGCCTGACAGGTGGATTTGGTGCTGTAAACTCCCCATTTAAATGAGTCTAGAGTGAGTGTCTGTTCTCTGTTGGCTGGGTGATGGACTGGTAGCCTGACCTGGATGTTTTCCAACTGTTCCCCCAGTTTGTGCTGGTACTGAAACTTTGAATGAAGTTTGAATGTTCTTGCATGACTCTTGGAATTCTTGGATTGTATCCACATGGTTGAATGCACGCATTTAGTCACTTTGGATAAAAGCATCATGTTAATTTTTTATGTGGTTCGTTTAGTACGTTTACTGTTTTAATGCTGTGTTTTTATGTTATGTTTTATGTGTTCTTTGCTTGCTATATGAAGTGCTATATAAATTAAGATATTATATTATTAGCTGCATAACAAATATGATAGGTTGACCTGGATATCGGTTCCCGGATTAATTAAAGTGTTTTTAATGATACATTTTTTTATTTGACAGAACTGTAGCCAAGTTCTTTTAATGTTTCACCGCATGCAGAACAAAATGATTCAAGTTTACAACAAGAATGAGTGTGTGGGAGAGAGGAAGTAGTCCATGCAGAAATGGATAATGGTGCATTAACTCTAAAATGAGGTCGGACCACTGTTCTCACCATATTTATCACAGCTGGCATCTCTTCGTTCCATGTTTTCGCAGGCCCTCAGTAAGGCTTTGTTGGAGCTGCGGGCAGAGATGACGTCTGCTGCAGAGCAGCAAGTCATAGCCAGCGCTGCACAAAAAGAGGAGAGTCTCAATGTACAGATGTTGGTTGACAGACACACCAAAGACCTAAAGGTGGGACCCGTTTATCATACCAACACACTATTTTTCATGCATGTTGCATTTCATTACTGACATTTGTGAATAGCTGTTGAGCTAATTAACTGACACAAAGAAAACCTTGGGAATACATGTATTCAGATTACAGAAACAAAATTATTGTCACCATATCCCATGTAAAGACCAAAACGAACAATGTGTTGTCTCTCAATATATTTCTGCTTCCCTGTGGCACTCCGCGTCAAGCCCATTTGTTTCTAAAACAATTTCTTTTTTGTATTAATCAATTATAAAAACAGTTATAAACAAGAGGAACTATTGCATTTGCAGAGAACTATTTTCAGCGAATACAACCAGCTAATACACATCTGGTGCACTAGTGAGTAGCAGCAGAACGGTGTATGTGGGTTTGACTCAGAATATACTGTTTGAAAGAACATGTCAGCCAATGTAACTGTGTGGCTCATTGATGTTTGGACAACAATGGTGCACGATGGCACAGAAGAATAAGATATATCAGGCCTTGGAAACACAGACAATACTTGTTAGTAGCATAAATTCTTTGATGGTCTTGGGATTTCTTGTTAATCAGACCTATTGTTTACATTGGAAAAACCCTCTTCTCCAAAGGTGCGGGTGCAAGAACTTAATGAAGAACTTCAAGTTGCAAAGGAGTCTGTCAAAGCAGCCAGAGGCCGGGAGAGCACCCTGAAAGAGGAAATGGACGACCTGAACCAGGACCTCCAGAGGAGTCAAAAAACCCAGAAACGTCTGCAGGCTGAAAAAGAGGAGAGAGAGCAGGAAATCCAGGAGCTCAAGCAGCAAATCAAGAGGCTCAGGAGTGCCCTTCAGGTTAATATCTCTTAAGGAGTGTGGAATAACACACAAAGTTACTAACTTGTAAGAAAGCAGTTTGATTTGACTGGTTTAGATCGGGAGCTTACTGTTGTTGCTGTTGTTATCGCTTTGGAGTGATGCACTTAATGACAGCCACATGACACAGCCACTAGCCGCATAACATCGTGTGGACAAATGACCAGAATCGGCTGACATGAGACACAAGACATAAGAACCCTGCTAGGTTCTTCCACAGCAAAAAAAAGAAAAAAGAAAAAGGGAATCCATCAAGAATGGAGTCTTACATTCTTGTAAGATTTAAGATTATCTCCTCCAGTGGATATTGCAGTTGATTTAATTATTCAGGTATTCTTGTAGACCAGTGCCAGGACTTTGTCTGCATCTCTGTCTCTCATATCGTTAACATGATGCCATGGGTTGTGACCCTACTGCCTTACTTATCTCACTGACTTAAACTGGGAATGTGATGCCTCTTAGAACCACATCAGTTTCCACTCTACACTGTCTGTGAAAAGTGAGGAGCTATTAAATTCTGTTTGTCTGCCCATTAGAATCAACCAGAATCAGATGGGAAGGGGCCAGTCTTTGAGAATCTGCACAAGAAGATCAGGAGACTGGAGTCTGACCTGGATAAAAGAGCAGAAATGAAAAATGTTAAGGATGATCATGGAAAGGTTCAAACATCAGTTCAATCAACATGAAACATTTTGTATTACAGCTATTTCACTGCATTATCATTGTATATTGTTATTATTATTGTAAGCATAATGTTGCGCCTTCACTTGATGTACAACTTGTTTGTCTGACAGACCAAAGAAGAAATTGTGCGTTGGGAGGAGGGTAAGAAATGGCAGGCCAAGATGGAAAAGATGAAGAATTCACTGAAGGAGAAGGAACGAGAGAATGAATCCCTGTCAAAACAGCTCACCACCCTTAAAGAGCTCTATGCCAGGTCAGTGTGTAAATCGTACTGGACTGATAACACAGCGATCTTTGATCTTATGTACATGACAGAATTACTTGGAAGTCAAAGCTGCAGTAGGCAACTTTGAACATTTGGCTCCGAATGACAGTGAGGGACTGAAGTTTGCAAACTACAAACTACACGTGAGGCCAATAAAATGCACACAGCAGAGCTCTTTATCCAACACTGGTAGTCATTTAGCAGATCATGGAATTGTTATATCGGTTAACTCAAATGAAATAATGATAATAATCATAATTATGGTTGCAAGTAATGATTATTTATCTTATTAAATGGTTTTGTCTACAAAATTATTATATATATATATAATTTTCCAGAACAAACAATGAAGTGTTCAAATTCCTTATTTTATCCGACCCACAGTCGAAAAATACAAAAATATTCCATTTACTATTGTAAAAAAGAAAATCACATTTGAGAAGCTGGAAACATTTTTTTGAAAAATTACTGAAAGAATCAATTATCTATCAGAACAGTTGCATACTAATTTTCTGTCAATCGCTTAATTGACTAATCGATTCAGCTCTAATAATAATAAGAGGGCATAGTTGTCAAGGAGGGAAAGTGGAGGGTTTGGCTATACATCTATATACTGTACATTATCTGTCAATTCCCAATTCCCCACTCAGCTATAAGTAAAAACACTGAACTAATGTTGACAGTGTGACGTTTTGTAAGTTAGTAAACACAAAATCAGTGTACTTTACTATTTAGTTCTAACGGGAAGTTATACATGTGGTGACAGAATTCAGTTTGACTATGAAAAGCGACTGTCGAGAGCAGAAATGTGTTTTGTACAGGGTGTCAGTTTTTACTATAAGCAGTCGGCAGCCCTTTGATTTCCACGCTGTGTTTTATCGTGTATGCAGACTGGAGCAGGAGAAGAGTGCACTGCAGAAAAAGCTGAAGGCTCGAGGTGTGACTGCCGATCAGGTGGTGGGGGTGCGATCCACTGAAATGGAGAAGGAGATGGAGGAGCTGAAGAAGAAGAACTCAGACCTGGAGACACAGATCCTCACCATAAAGTAACTAGTTTTTAAAAATCTTTGTTTTGGTTTAAAATGCCCTTTTTAACGATATTGCATATATATATTGCTTAGGCGGAAGTAACTGGATATTGTTCCAATCTGAGGTATAACAACAAAAACAAATGACCATAATGTTTTACTTGGAATTCTGCTATGTAATTATTATTATTATAGCAAAATATTATATGATCTTATCAACATTATTGTATACAGATGACAATTTTATGGACAGAGAAATTGTTAAATTACATATGTAATACGTATTTAGGCTGGAATTTTACATCACGTCTCTGTATCTAAGAATTACTGTTAAGGGCAATGGTGATGTCAGATATCTTGGCCCAATACTCATTGATTACATAACGTTTTTTGGCAAGTAACCCCTTCAAATGTAGTTACTATTGAGCTGGATGTTATACAGTATATCATTAAAATATATAATAATATAAATGATAAAACTTGAAACTATATTTTTGTAGAGAATACACAAAACATTTAAACAATAATATATCAACTTGAATTGTGTAAAATAACTATCAAGTATAGTGCATCAATAACTAATGTACTTATGGTTTTCATTGCCAATGACTGCTTCACTAACATACACCTACATACATGCCAGTGCTGGTGAACTGTATTTGTGATAAGCCAACATCAGCCAATAGGATCAACCTCCTGCTATGTCATTTCCTACTCTCTAAAAGTCTCTAAAAGGCTCTCAAATCCAGACCAGGACTTTTATTTTCTTGTTGAACTTACAGACAGCACCAGGCTTTACCTCGTGATGACGCCATGGAGAATCTGACCCTGAGGAACCGCTACCTGGAGGAGAGACTCCACTCTTTAGAGAGCCAGATATCCAAAGAGCCTCTATCAAGGCCCTCTGTAAGTCCTCATGACGATGTAGATTGAATAATGTGCAGGATTTTGTCAGAAATATCCTGATAAGAAATAGAAATATATTTTTCGATTGATGGTAAATGTGGGATTTTTTATAAATTGGTTAATCATGTAAAAAGTTTATAAGCAAATGTGCCAAACATTGTTTGGTTTCAGCTTCTCAAATGAGAGAATTTGCTGTTTTCTTCTGTTTTATATTGATTTCAAATAGAATATTTGAAGTATTCAACAATTTCAAAACATCACCTTTGGCTTTTTGAAACTTGTGATGGAACTTGTAATGAATTTTTGTTGTTGTTGTTTTAGACTAAATGCTTAATCGATTAATTGAAAAAATAATCTAGGTTAATTGATAATGAAAATGGTAATTATCTTCAGATTTATATACATACAGAGCCTTAACATTACAGAGATTACAAGAGCTCGCATTTATTGCAGGTTGTACAGTAAGCAGTTCGCAGCACATTTCACTGCATGTACTCAGCAGAACATTTTCACCTCTCTGTATGACATATCCCTGTTTTGTTTTAAGGAGCCAAAGACGTTTTTTTTCCTCTTGTCTCTCTATTCATCATTCGTTACTCTCTTTCTTTATGTATGTTCTTCTTCACTGCCACTGGATTTAATCTGATGCATTGCCTAGGGAAAAAGCTCCTCCTCCCATTCTTGGAGAGAGATCCATTCTGTCACTTTTGATGTTGCGGATGGGTCACGCGAAGGGAACGCAGCGCCCCGTCCTGCTGAATCCTGCAGCCCTGTAGCTGATCACGACCCCGCTGACCAACAGAGGGAGCCAAAGCAAAGCCAGGTAGATGGAGACGTGACAGGAACAGATGCAGATGTTTTAGAAATTACACAAGAAATCCCAAGTGGTCCCGAGGTTGATGCGGTTAAAGAAAAGGAAGAGCCAGGATCAGTAATGTCCTCCCCTGGGCCAGCCGCAGCAGCAGCAGGCAGTGAGACGGTGAATAAAGAAGACGTTGGGGAACGAGGTGATGGAGATATAGTTGATGATGTGGGAATCAGGGAAGAAAGCCCAGAAGAGGCTCTGTTGAAAGATGATGCAGTTGACACTACAAAGGAGGCAACAGAGGAAGATAATCCAGAGCAGATCTGCTCAGCCGAACCAGATGTGGACTCCAGCTGTCCAGAGAGGTTTATCAGTAAAAAGGGGGATGATCGCGTACGAAAACGAGAAAGCAGATCTCTTAGATATCTGAAGGTACCCCAGGCTTCTATAGTCACCCAGCTGAAGTGGTAGTGCTGTGATTGCATTGCGGTAGATGTGGATGAGCAAAACCCAAGTCATTAAAAGTGAGCAGTAAGTGGCTTGTTAGTGTGTTGGTGTTTTCCTCCTCTGTTATAGACCGAAGGTCACGTGTAGTTAGAGACAGTTTCATGACCTCAAGAACAATATTAAAGCCCCTGTTCTTCACTCCCTTAAGAGCTTTTGTTTTTGAAGATGCTGTGTTTCCACCACAGGGGTTTTATACTGGTCATGCCTTTTAATTAATTTCTCGTGGCTGATTTTGGCTTTTACTTCCTGTAGACTTCAGGACGCGGCACTGGCACTCCCTCACAGAGAGACCAGGACCTCCAAAAAGAAAACCTCAAGCTGGCCTCTGAGAACCTGGAGCTGCGCTTTCAGCTTGAGCAGACCAACAAAGACTTACCGAGACTCAAGGTACGCACATCCTGAATTGAGTAGTTTGATAGGAAATATGCTTATTTACTTTCTTGCCAAGAGTACGATGAAAAACCTTCCAATGAGAGCTGGAGTTTTTCCCTTGATTGACCACATTTGTCTTCATGAAACTGTGTATCTTCTTATGTGTGAAGAAATAAAGCATTTACAAATACCACTACAAGAATGTGTAGAACCCCAACCGGACATTAACTTTAAAGATACAGTACAACATTGATTTAGTAAAGAGCAAATGCTTTTGGTGTGTTGGAGTGTTTTATATGATTTTATACACGTTTTTTTTCCTTCTTAATAGAATCAAGTTGCAGACCTTAAAGAGATGTGCAGCATGCTGAAAAAGGAAAAGGCAGAGGTCGACAAAAAGCTGGCACATTTACGTGGAGTATGTTCACCTAAAGTCACCTACGTTCTTTCTACACACGAGTACTTTCCCAGAAATGACACAGAAATAACATGAAAATTAAACTGTACATGTCTATATATGAGGTAAACTACATAGACGCTGAGATTGTCCATTTAAAGAGTAATGTCACCAACCTTCTGTTCCAGCTGTAGATCATGAAAATGATCAAATGATTTGTAATGTGTTCCTCATCAGGCCGGGCACAGTGGTAAAACAGTACCTGAACTTGAGAAGACCATTGGGCTGATGAAGAAGGTGGTGGAGAGGGTGCAGAGGGAAAATGAGACACTAAAGAAATCCAGCGCACCTGCAAATCAAGACAAGGTCGCTGCCTTGGAGCAAGAAAACGAAAAGCTGAAGGTTGCTGACTACATCGTGTCATTTACATTCTGTAGGAAACGTTTATTAACGTCTCTGTTCTGTTACTGCAGCTCATATTATTTTAATTTTTTTTTAGGTTGACTATGAGAAACTGAAGAGTCAAAGCAAAGCTGAGCTGAGTTCCAAACTTGAATCTAAAACCAAGGGACTGGAGAAAATAGTAATGGAAAATGAACGTCTTCGCAAAGAGATCAAAAGGGTAACTGCACATTTGTTTAGTTTAGGGCTGTCAAAACTAACGTGTTTTTAAAAAATGAACGCAGTTAACACAGCTGCGTTTAGTTTACTCCCTGTGGCGGCAAATTGATTGACAGCCCTAGTTTTGTTAGTTTCATAATATAATGTATATATTAAAAAGCAGAAGAAAAAGTTTAGTATTTTCTATTAAATGTTGGTATCTTAGTATTTAGTCACTTAATCCAGCAAATAAAAAAACTCACAAAGCGGTGGGATTATTTTTTTGTCAATTTCTTTTATGACAGAAGTTAGTTTAGAACATGGATTTCTCATTTGTAAAGAAACAGTCTGAATACATGTTTTCATCTCTGTCGTCCCACCTTCATATGCACGTTTCATATTGTTACAGGAAATGGAAGTTGCAGAGAGGCTGAGAGTGACCAAGACGAGTCTGGAAGTGACCAATGAGAAGCTCGAGGCAGAGCTGGAGGAAACCAAGCTAAGACTGCGGGAAGCTCTGTCCAGACCCATCCCAGAGGGAGCCGACAGCAAGACCTACAAGGCGTCTGTGGTAACAAGGTCAGCAAACGGTCATGCAGTCCATTTGTCTTGTTTTAGTGTGTTCAGAACAAATTGAAAAGCTTTCAAAGCTGTAATGAACTGGGTGTCCAGGAGGTTAAACCACCATCAAATGGCAACAATCAGCAGTAGAAAGAACCCGGTCTCCATTACCTCCTACTCAGGCTTCCCCAGGTGGCCTAGGAACCTTGGCCCCGAGTTCCTCCACTTACAGAAGCTCCAGGCTACAAGTACAGTTTACAGAGCGTGTGTCAGTGGTTGTTTTACTTCCATCCGCAGAATGTTTGAGAACAAAATGAAGGAGCTGGAGAAGGAGCTCTCCCTGAAGACCTCCAGTCTGTCTGAACTCAAACAACAGCTGAAGGAGGTGAACGAGCGCGAGGACAGAGCTCAGATAAGCATCCGGCAACTTGAAGATCAGGTACAGGCTGAATAACATTAAATTTAATAACAGTCAGGTCCAGGCTAACTCACTATTTAATTTAATAACAGTCAGGTACATTAATTCATATAATGAGAACACTGAAGTACAGGCTAACTATTGGTTTGCTTTCTCAGCTCCTGAAGGACTGGATCGCATTTTTCGAATTTGTGATTTGGCCTCAGGTGTCAAATATGGAGTCCACTATTTAAAAAAACATTTTCATTGAAATGGTTTTATTTAGTCAGTTTATTTATTGTACTAATCTCCTTGAATTTTGCAATGAGTCTGTTGTTAGAAAAGTTAAAGTTAAGTCAAACATAGAGTCAAACATTTAAAAGATCGTGTATAAATTCATTTAAATTGTTCTTATTGGTTTCTAATTTCTTAGGTTGACATGTTAAAAAGATTTCCAACAGCTGCAAAGACAGAAGGAGGATTCACTAAGGAGTTCCAGGCGATGAGGTTAGTTAAACTGTGTTATTGATGAGTATTATTGATGAAGTATTATTAGGGCTGGGCAATGATTTTTCTGATATTCATATATACCACAATTGCATACGGTATAATCAAATGTTAAATGTAGTGTTTTATACATAAATTACATACACTTAGATATTAGATCGAGCAAAGTTAAATGGCTGTTTGTGTGGAATCACTCATTGAGACGTCATTGCAACACAGTTCCACTGAAAGATGATAATTAATAATACTGATTCATAAGATAGTTGTTTTCAAGTATTCTGTATTCAAGATTTAAACAATGCTTTGTATAAGAGTCTGATACAGCACCTTATAAAGGGTAGCGGTGCTTAGCTGGTTGATTCTTTGTCTGGATTATGTTTTTTTCTTGTTTTTTTTGTGACAAATCTACATGTTTATCACATTTTAAGATTGGAGAACACAGAACTGAAACAAAAGCTAAACCAGTACAGCGAGCGATATGGGGAGTCATCTTCAAAACTAGGTGAGGCTTCTAAACAGACTTCTTGAAAATAAAGATTTATTTGGCTTTTCTAGTATCACTGCTGTCATTTTTGTCAACGTCAAGGACGTTTTCATGGATCATATCATCATCTTTTTAAGTTGGCTGGACAAAACATCGTAATATATGTGATGTAAGGTCGTTTCAATTGACTCTCTCATTTTTAGACTCCGGGAAGCTGAAAAACCTCCTGCAGGCAGCCGAAAGGGAGAAAACAAACCTTCAAGCTGAGGTTAAAAGGATGAAGAAAGAACTGGAGAGTTTTGACCCCACATTTTTTGAAGAGGTTGAAGACTTAAAATATAACTACAACTTAGAGGTCAAGAAGAACATTTTGTTGGAGGAACAGCTGAAGAAGGTGTGTGATCAGTTTGGTGTAAAGGTTGAAAAGCCCAACGTGTCCATCAGTTAACTCAGGGTCCCGTCTGTGTCTTTTAATGTGTTTGGACTGTTTTGTGGTGGTCAGGCTTTAAGAGTGGACATGATTGTAAAATTTCAGGTCATTTTCAAGCTAGATCTCTAGGGCTGGGTACCAATCCTCAACACAAATTTGGTCCTGACCAAAATGAGTCTCATAAAAACATGCACAGGCATCGCATGGCCAACAATAATTAATAGTTTGTTGTGTTAATACGATAACTGTTAATATAAATCTTGCAAATGCAAAAATGTCAAAAGGGCAATAAATGTTGGAATGATGTCCAGCCCTAGGGATCTCTGTAGATCACAGAAATATGAAATTTAGTACTTAAGATGTTAGTTATCGATATAGTAACGCTGTCCACCCAATCATGCTTTTAGGTAACGCAGTTTGAAATCTTTCCTCACATTCCTAAAGCAAATTCCTTGAAAATTGGAGGAAAATAATTCTCCTTTTCATAACAGCCTAAACGGAAAGTTTACCTTTAAACAGTAAAGTGATGTAGCTCCTATAGTTTCTTCCATAAGGCAGCTGTTTTTTGTTAATAAGTTCTTGGTTTGATGTAAATCATTCTGCAGCATATTTATTTCTTTATATTTGTACAGTTCTGACATATTGTGTTTCTATTTGTCAATAAAGCAGCTTTCCTATAAAACTCTGTTAAATTTAAACATTTACATACTCATAATTTATTCTTCACTTAGCAATGAAAGAGCTGTAACATACAGTGTTTTGAAAGGAACATTTTTAACAACTTTAGTTGATAAAAATGTCTAGTTAGTCAGTCGTTTTTTGACACTGAAGCTGTGCACATCTCTGCAAAGCAAATGTCTTCAGGCTGTAATACGCTCCCCTGCACTCATCTGGAATTACTGGTGAAGATAAAAGTGACAAATCCTCGTCACAGCAGAAGCTTCAGAGAAAAGGAAAGTTTGATGGACTGCGTTTACGAGTCAAACTGGACGTCCTGCAGTCGGCTGAAACGGTGTTCATTTAGTCTGGAGAAGGATGTGAACAAGTCCTTGCTGTTGTTGCATTCATCAACCGTCCCGTCAACATGAATGACCACCGGCCTGTCCCCGAGGCAGGTTTCCCCGTCCGGCCACCTCAGTCCCAGGTGATGACGATGGACCTGCCGACAAACAGACGCTGCTCAAGCTCTTCCATGGTATCACAGCCAATCCAAAACATTTCTTTAGTAAAGTGTTAGAATTAAAAAAAAAAGTATGTATTTTCTGAATAGTGAGAAAACTCTAAAGCTTAATCTGTCCATGGATTGGTGTTCTGTATATAAAACATCCTCACTTGTGTAACTAATTATATTTCTTATTTAACTATCCCTTTAAGTCTTCTTGATCAACACTGTATGTCACTTTTCTTACCTTAATGAGCGTGCCATCGTTGCAGTGCCAGACGATGCCCTCAACTCGGCCCTCTGGACTCTCCTGGAACCAGGAGCACAGCTGCTGGAAGTCCACAGGCGGAGGGTTTCTGATTCGAACGCTCCCGTGTGACACCAGGCAGTGGACAGGCTGCTTCTTACTCCCCAGTCCTGTTGGGACAATAAAGCTTTGTTGGAGTTGTTTGGATTTTTAAATAAGACTATAATCAGTATACTTTGTAATGCTTCTGTTTTCCCTAAAATGTCCTGATACGGTGGCGTGGTGTTCGGTGAAATGTCTCCATTAAACAATAAGGCGGTTACACTAATCTAACCTTTAAAAAAGGTACCCTGTAGAGTTTTTGATCACTAGTAGAGCTGTGGAGCAAAGTTTTTATGAGTGGGTCGTTTTAATTGTGCAACACTCCCAGTATTTAAAAACACCATCAACAGGGACCATTTAAAGAAACAACTTATCTAATAGGAAAGTAATCATCACATAGTATTAAATCTGGGCATTTTTTAAACAGGTAAATATTTGTAGGGACTTACTCATCAAAACCTTCTGTAGAATGAAGCCTAAATGCTGTTTGTGTCCCACATGCACAGCAGATTTGGGATGTTTCAGACACTTAAAAATGCAACTGTGCATTTGTGTTTTTTATACAAAGGACGATACAATAACATGAGCATCTGCACAGTAAAAAGTCTTTCAACCTCAAAAGTGCAAAAAGGCAAATTTGGATCCATTTGAGAAGCCATTTTTTCCAAGCACAACCTACCCAGGGCATCGCAATCATTTTAAACAATTTGTGTTTTTTGAAACTGATGAGCACAGGATGTCCTTTAATTAATAATTGAAGCATCACATTACCGTAAGGGTTTCCGTTGACGTTGGTTCCAATGAGCTCCAGCGTTTGCTCCAGCAGGTCGGACAACGGGACCGCCGCAACTTCCAGCACGTCTTCATCGTCAGCGCCGGGCCTGAGAACGAGAGCCGCCCCGACTTCATAATCCACCACGGAGGAGTGCCAGCAGTACTGCTTGTTGTCCACCTCCACTGGAACCCAGCCTGAACGTTCACAAGGACCGAGTCACTACTTCTGCAGGCAGCATCAGTGTTCATGGTCTCTGACCTTAATGGAAGCAGGGAACTTGGATCTCTTTATTTTAGATTTGAGAATTTGAGTTCACATTTGATAATTTTATACCAAATTCAATACAAGCCAATGCTGTGATTTGATGTAATTCCACTGTAGGTACACTGTAGGTCCCGAAATAACTTTATCTAAATCCAAAATTCTAGTTAAACAGATGCAATTATTGTCCCTTCATTCATCCATTTTCTGTACCGTTCTGGTCATTGTGTTTTATGTAAATTGCACACGGCTGTTGGTCATATTTTGATATGTTGACTTTACTTGACGAGTAAGGGTTTACCTGGAATGTGTCCGTGCTCATCCGGCACCGGACGGTCATTGTGGTGTCTGACTCTGTGGGCAGGGATCCACGTCTCTGGCACCATCTTAAAATCCTCCTCTACGTTCCACGTGAACCCTAAAAAAAAAAACAAAAGAACGCAAAAACAATGAAACGAGTCCAACCTCCCTGTGGAAATAAAGCAACTGTTCGACAGGAAAGTACTGCATGTGCGTTGTATCACGCGTACTGTGGTAAGTGAAGATGAAATACCTTTACAGCTCCTGTGGGATCGCTGGTACTTTTTGAACCTCTTCTCTGCCTGTTTGTTGGGTTTCCTGTCGAGTCGAGCCCAGAGGTAAGGTCGCCCTACAGACAACAGATAAACCATCGTTCAGTTCAGTCCACTGCAGGAAAATCAACAAAATCAACAATAAAGGTGACATGTAGAAGTCACTTTCATTGTCCCTTTTTTTTTTTTTATAGAAAAAGCCTAAAACATAAAATAATAAAACATACAGCAGCTTCAAACACCAGTTGTCCCTCTGAGAGAAACTCACCTTTGTAAAGTGTAACATAACAGCAAGTGCCATCGAGTTTTTCTGTGGCGAGGGCACAATCGATGTTCGCCTCCACAGCGACAGGGTTCACGATCTCAGTGGCAACAACCTGAAATTGCTGAAGAGACACACAGATGTTTAACTTCAAAAAGGAAACAAGTGGAAAACTAGACTGGTTGTTATCTTTCCTGCTCAGTTTGACCAGGTGCTGGCAGCCTGTCACTGCTGGATAAATAACAGTTAAAAAGGAAAAAAACAATGATTTTTCAATATTTTCATGCTGACTTGACAACATTAGTGAAATATAAGATAAAAATTCAAACTGATTTAATGTAACACACTTATTTTGATTGCTAATGTGTACTTTATTTATTTTAAATGGACATTTTAATAAAAATATAATGTACATCTCCAATATCACACACCAATACATTTTGGTATTGATTTGGAGTCACTGCGTCACAATACATGGACTCTATTAAAACAAATATCATTCTAAAATAACATTGTTTTTGTTTTTGTTTTGATTAAACAGTAACTCATTGACGGTGGCTCGGTCAGGCTCCGGCGGGTCCTGGAGCTGAGCTGCCCGACCTCCCGCCGCCTTCACCGGGGGACGCTGAGCGAGAGAGTCCGTCCAACGTCCCCGAGCTGATCGAACCGTTTATCGATCCACGGCCGCGCTCACCTGTCCGTCCCGCTTCCTGGACCGTTCCTCCTTCACCTCCGTCAGAAACACACACGCCAGCTTCTGCTGCACGGAGCCGAGGCGTCGCATCGTCGGCGCTTCAGCATGGAGGGGCCGCTTCTTCTTCTTCTGCGGTTTCCTGCTGCTTCTCCTGCTTCTTCTTCTGGTTTATTTGGTCGGTTTGTCGGCTCGTCAGCGCCACTGTGCGGTTGGTGCGGGAGAGACAGGACACGAGGAGAACAGGCCTCTAATGACAGACTGCTTATAATCAATGACTCACACAAACATTTAACAATTAAATTAATGACATTATTAACATTAACATAATACTTACATCATTAATTCATTATTATAATTAATATATGTGGTTTTATGGTGAAATTATTGACTGAGCTTCTTTTTTAACTTGTTAAAAAAAATCCTATTTTATTTTTCCAAGAACAACAGTCACATTTTCCAGTTCTGTTTGTCCTGTTTGTTGTGTGTCATTTTATTTATTGCAGTATGTTCAAATCACAGCCTTCATATTTTTTTTCTTCTCCCCTGGAGGTAAAAGAGTGATTAGCGATAAAGTAATAAATAGGAAAGTGTATTTTTTTTATCAATTCAATTTAAACTATTCAATATTTAAAGACCTCCTTATAATTTAATTAAGCTCTTTATATATGGCACACACGCGCACACACACACACACACACACACACACACACACACACAATCATTTAATGAAATGTGAAGTAGATTTTATATTTTTTATTACAAATAAGATCTTTAGGGGCAAATCAACACAAACACAGGGACATACAAACTGAATACTTTTCGATCTCATTAAAAGTAAATTTGGAGAAAAAATGTATGTTATAAAATGTATGTGCATATCTACAATCACTTAGAGAAGTACAATAAACTATCAAATCTAAGCATTTATAAAGGAAACAGTTCTCTAGTCTGAAACAGACATGTATGTAAAACATTTACTGACATTCATCAGGTAACACTGAGGCTGTAATTCATTCCCCCACAGAAATATCATGAAGCTACTCTGAAGAGAAGGGTTTGATGTCTGGATTCACACACAGCGTGATATCACTGGAGTACCTCCTGTCTTCTTCTTCTTCCTCTTGTTGACTGTGCAGGTCCGTCTCACTGTTGGTGTGTTTCCACATCTCTGTCTCTGTGTCGTCCTTCTGCTGCTGCTGAGACCAGAAGGTGAAAATATTCCTTTTCCAAAAGGAGAGAAAAGAAAAATCACATTACAAACACAATACACATGGATTTCTAAAAGTATAATAAATTCAGTAGAAACGTTGATGCAGCCCTGAGATCATGAATGATTCCTCTGCTTTTATTCTAGTAACTCTTTCTGTTTCCAAATCATTCTTATATGTTTGTTTTCAGTGTTTGAAGCAGGACAACAAGACTCACAGTTTGTAGTACCACACAACGCCTGCTGCTGTTAGGAGCAGAAGAATGATGCCAAGAATAATGAGCGCTGTGGGTACATCTGGAAAATAAAAATAAAAACTGTTATGAATGATTACCACAAACTCAACCTTATTTATATAATAAACATGCACCAATTCAAATCCAAGCAAAATACACAAACAAAATTCATCCCATGTCATCCTATCTTTATGTTTTCTTCTCCACGTGGCTCCAATGATCACTTAATGTTTGGATGAGCATAAAATACATATAAACAATGCACATGACACAACTTGTTAATATTAAACGATTTCAAAGGTTTACACTTTCATTTATGCATCTCTCAGCTTGTTGTGGTCCTGTTTTCGCCCCCTAATGGCCGGAATTTAATTACTGCAGCTTTAAGGTTGGCATTTCATTCAAGGCTTTCCTCTTCTTGTGAAAACAAATGTAATAAAACGTCACAACCACAGAAAATGTCGATCTAAAAATGAAAAAAGACCAGGATGTACCTCCCAAAGATTTTTCAGAGCTCGCTGATGTCGGCATTTCAGAGGAAACAGAGAAACTGGAGGCATGAACAGCAGTAGAAGAGGCAGAACTGATGACAGGGGGTTTTGAGGTGATAAGGGGAGAAACTGAATTAGAAATATGGGTGGAGAAAGGCTTTAGAGTGGCAGAGGTGGAGGAAATCCTAGTTGGATGCGTTGTGAAAGACGTCTGCTCGGGGGCTTTTGTTGTTACTGGCTTTCTTGAAGGTGGAGACTTGGTTGTTGTTCTGGGCAGAGGTGTGGCGGGCGTTGAGGTGTGGGTCAGCACTGTCAGGGTGGTGGGGAACGTGGAGCTTCGTGGTCTGGTTGTTGTTCTGTTTGGAGTTTCCTCTAAATCTGCAAGTGGCGAGTTAAAAAAAAAGCTTTACATTTTAGTAATTAACTGATTCTCAGAATACACTTCAGTACCCTCTGTTGATTCACACCATTACTAAAAGTGAGGAGGTCAAGAGAGCCGTAATGCACAGACAGTGTTGTCATGACTGCAGCATGGTCATGTAACAGAGGAAGGGAAATAATAAGAGAACAGTACCTGATGCATTGAAACAGAAGACAGCAAACTTTCTATCTGCACTTGCGGGCCACGTCACCACTCCAGTTCTGCCCTGTCCACACTTTTTGTCAGCTTTAAGTCGCGGGACGACTGCGATCTGTTCAGCTGTCCAGCCAAATCTGTTAAAATATTAAATACGGTGCGGATACGCAAATAAATGGATAAATAAAAACATGTTTTTTTGGAAAATGTGCATCTGTGTGGAACATTACGTTAAAGGGGAATGACACCCATTTCAAAGGGGAACTTCACCTCCCCCTTTTGTGGTTTCAGAGGGAGCTGCTTTGTGGGTAACGTCATTTTTTTAACTGTCCACCGTGAGTCTGACAATTTTATAATAGTGCACTGCTAAATGACTGTAATACTCTTTTAAGAGAATCAAATTTATAACATAAGTTTAACTGACTGCAGTGTTAGAACAGAACAGTCACCACGGGCGTTCAGCCTACTTGCACGTCTCCAGTCCACGCCGTACTGCTCGCTCCATCTGGGCTCTGGTCGCTATGGTGACGTTCAGAAATAAGCAGGCAGCTCTGGCAGCAGTGAAGTTGAAGGTGTAGCCTCCTCCTTCAATAAGCATGAAGACTCCAGCAGCTCTTTGAGGCTCAGCTGACATTTTGGCAGAATACACACATTTAAACATGCAGCAACATAACAACATGTCTTATTGTAAGAGTTCTGTTACTGACAACAGTATCGACTCTGGACTAAATATGAAACTTATCTTCATAGCTTTGTAAAGTATTATATATTAGAAAAGGGTTACTGTCTCTTTAAAACCATTATGATTTGTGTAAAATAACAACAAAACATGATAATTAACATCTTATACATTTAACTCATGATAATATTTAATGATTTTACATGTTTCATGTACTCTTGATGGTTTTATCTGACCATAGAATTAACGTTTGATTATCACATGAAAAGCAACCAAGAAGAGTGCAGAAGTTAGACCCAAAACATCCTAAAAATATTCTTTTCACCATAAAAAGTCATGCACGAGATCTAAAAATAAATTTCATGCATTAAAATACATTTCACACTAGTAAAATAAACAAGCAAAACAAAATACATAAATGTTCTAGTATTTGAAGCAAATGCGGCCCACCACCTACACCAGAAACAAACTTACCTTTAACTAGACTGGAGTCGGAGACCAGCACAAAGGCTGCAAAAGAAGAAAGTAAGAATTGAGTAAAACAACAAAATCTTGCCATGTTTTCTATAAAATATATATAACTGAAATGGTTGAGGGTGAAGAACCAAGTAAGGGAATGTGAAGTGAAAAGCCTCAGAACAAATGTGAGGTGGATGAGATGAGGAAACAGGAAGCGGAGGTCAAATCTGCTTGATGCCCCTTTATGAGATAACGCACACATCCACAGGACAAAGACCTACATAACAATCTGTTTGACCCAAATGTTGTTGTTTTGGTTACCAAATCACAAATATGTGACATATACAGAGCATATTCAACGCCAAAGAAGTTACCAATAAAAACAAATTGAGGATTTCCAGGAAATATAAAAGCAGTAAGACAGGAAACATCAGCGTTAACTGGTGAGACATAAATAGTAGGAGATTATCTTCTTGGTGTCATTAAAGCACTCATCAGTCATGTTTGCTTCATGCTCCTTTATAAAACAGGTGCCTTCTGAGCTCAACACGGATGAACCATTGTACTTAAAAATGTGTTTTTTTGAAAGGTTATTCAGTGGTTTGGTGTTTTTCTGCATTGTCAGCATCTATCTTCCAGAGGTATGTTTGCTCTGACAGGCCGGTCGGAAAGGGAACTTCCTCCATATTGTCCCTTTGTCGTTTCTTTTTCTTTATCTCTTTTCATACACTTTAACTCTTGCAGCTCTCCTGCTCTCTGTTGAACGCTGGTATTTCTCAGTGAAGTTCCTGCTGCACCTCGTGGCTCGCTGGCCGTCCAGTTATTTCTTCATCTGTTCCTTCCTGTGAAGGAGCAACACCTGAGAATCTAAATTACAGCAAAGAGTGCAAACAATCTGTTACGCTTCGCTGAGGTTACACAGAGTGAAATCAGATGTGTGTTGACTCCTGCAGCTCACTGACCATCAACCAGGCAACGTGGGCCCCAGGTTTACTGTCTGGTTGGTCGGAGTCTGATTAATTTTAATGCAGTTACATAGCTGGTAATAAAAACCACTAAATACAAAGCTACAGCCAGCAGCCGGTTAGCTTAGCTTAGCATAAAGACTGAAAACAGAGGGAAACTGCTAGCGTGGCTCCGTCCAAAGGAAACTAAATCCACCTACCAGCACATCTAAAGCTCACTAATCAATTACTTTACATCTCATTTCTATACAAAAAGCGTCAGTTTTATGAACGTTTAATATTTTATATTACACATTTTTTTGCAATTGAAATATTCACATATTGATTGACTTTTTAAGCTTTTGTGGGATGAAGTTAGCAACGTTAACAGCTACATGGATGTCAGGACTTTTAACGTTTGATGCAGAAAGACATTCCCCCAACATCAGACCTCATCTTTCTCAGCTCCATCAATGCTTAACTTTATTATGTTATGTTCCAGGGATTCAAACCAGCAATCTTTCGATCAAAAGCCTGCCTGCTTCTCTAATCTGTGGAACCAGGAAACCTGAACGTGGGAGTGAGGGAGGCCTGTAATCCTGAGGAGTGATCCTCTCGGTTGGTGTGTGTGTATTTACAGCCACTTGCTGACAGCCAGGATGTTTTAATGTACGGCGGTGCAGAAGGCGAGAGAGTTCGACATGTCCTACTTTCATGACTCAGTGGATGTCGTGTGAATAATGGAGCTTCCTCTCTGCTGCAGGCTGCAGCGTGGGCTGACTGGCTGTAAGGGATACAGCGCTGTCACACGGAGAGGAGCCGGAGGAGAAGCTAATTGGTCACACTTCCCTGGTCAGGAAGGGTGTTAAGTCTCACTTCATCCACCGGGAGAGAGAAAGCATAATTCAGTGATAAAAGTGTGACAATTTTTCTCCACGCGGCATCATTACAGGAAGTCGTCCTCGGGGACTAGAGGACATTGTAATTGAAACTGTTTTTCTGAGGTCACCGATCCAAAACCAATTACTGACCCAGAATTGCCAAATAATATACTTTTCTAAATGTCTGTTTTTACTGTTTCTCTAGGTCGTTATAATGTTTTAAAAATATATATAAATTTAATGAAGTTTATTATTGTTACTGTTTTACAATGTTATCATGAACTGTTATCTGCCCACGGAGGAAATCTACTCAGTACACTAGTCTTCTCTGTTCGTCTCTGTTTGGCCCTGAGCAGCTCAGCTGCAGCAGTTGGGGCTTGAGTGCTTTGCTCGTGGGCACCGTGGATGTATAAAGAGAAATCTGGGAAAACCAGAGACCAGACTGTGGAGGCAGCAGTTTTATATTAATGAAAGTCTTGTTTCTATGGAAGGCCGTAGAGGCCATATATCTGTTTTTTTTTCCTAATTTGTTTCCATGTGATTATGGAAAAATCATTTAATGATTTCCTTATAGCAAGCTGTGTTTTCCAATGATCATATAATAACTATGACGGCAAAATACAATTTTGTATTACTGTAAGAAAACTTCTCATCTCAAGATCATAAATATCACGTCAGCACTGTCTGACCTGGTGCTCCTATCGTCTGTTACATATCACCATTACAGAACTGATTCGTGTGATCCTTCTCTGATCTGCCACCGCTGTGGTTAGGATCTGGTTAGACTTAGGCACAAAAACTACTCAGCTCAGTTTAGGGAACGATTGTGGTCGTGGTAAGAAGAAACCAACGCTGATGGGAGACAGGATGTGAACAGTGGTCCTTCATGTAATCCACGTCCCTCACACATTGCCTGTATGTATTATCTGGTGATACCTATTTTGTCATTAAGGCAAAACCACCAGCCCTGGCCCGGCCCTCCTGGCCCCCATCGCTCTGTGGACCTGAAGGCCTGAAGATGGGCTATGAAGTCCAGGGATGTGGCCCTTTTTTGCATTTTTTTTTGCACCTGCTGCTCACCAATGTTGAGTGGTACGACTAAATAATTGTGTGAAGATCCCATGTCGTAAATTTGAATTACATTTCACTCTTTCAAAGAGAAGAGGTGCCTTCATACCAAAACACAGTTTCTGCTTGCCTCTGTCCCATGCAGGCTTACTATCATGTTACCTTATGAATAATGAATGATGCTCAGCGGGTGAGTGGATCCACACAGTGAACGCAGCGTGAAACTGAGAACTTCATTCACATCACACGCCTACATGCTGAACACAAACCGAGAGCCGCGTCTGCTGTCACAGCCCCGTCACAATTACGGCGAAGTGACATTTTGACAAAAACTGCGGCACTGATCCGGCTTTGAAATGTCACTCAGAGCCAAATCCCACACAGACCTGCAGGCGGCCGGGAAGTCCTCGTTAGAAGACAGCCTGTACAACTCTTTCTCCATGAGCAGCAGTAATGTTAACAGAGGCAGCCGGTTCGGGAACGGGACAGCAGAAGAGGTCAAGGGGCTCTCCAGACCGTCCAGGAGGCCTGTACGGGTGGTCAGGCCGGTCAGCGCCATCAGTCCCAGTGGCTCCTTCCTCCAGATCAACCACCTGCAAGGAGAGCTGGTCAGAAAGAGGAAGGTAAGGAGGTAGAGGGGGCGAGTGGAGGCGTGTTGGTGTGCTGTACAAGCAGGAATATTCAATACCACAGACCCAATACAAGTTTAGTACAGAATAATCCCATAGAAGAGAGGAGTGAGTACAACTGGAACTAAAATAATACTGTTAAGTCTAACAATTACAAAAAGACTATTGCACAGTAAAAACAGTCAACCTCTATCTAATTTTCATATATCATATTCATATTTTCAGATAATAGTTAAAGGGAATAATGTGACCACAAGAAAAATTGGGACAACAGAAGTTAGTAAGATACAGATAAGCTGGCACCAGTCAGTCTCCTCAAGTCTGAACTTTCTGCTGTCACAAGTTTTTGTTCCGCATCACACATCATCAATAATGTAAACTCTCCTCAGGAATGCGAGGATCTGAGAAAAGAAAACAAGTACTTATCAAATGAGATCCACATGGAGCGGATCATGATGCGCACCGAGAACGAGCTGACCATGAGGAACCTCAGGAATCTGAACCAGGAGCTGCAGGCTCAAGTCAAAGAGGTACACGCAAACACTGGACATTTTACAACAGTGCATCACAGAGATAAGACAGAAAGGACGTCTCCTGAGCAATGTTAGGAAGGATTGATTTCTGCAATTTTGTCCTCACATCAGTAACACAGTTTGACACTTGTAATGTAATAAAGCTAAATATGTAAGTCAAAATTTTTTTCACGGCCTTCAAATTTTGTAAATTCAAACATGGGTCATTTTACATTGTTTTCCATTCTGATATTTCTAGACACATGACGAACCTGCAATATTTCAATTATCAATAGAATACATAAAGATGGAGGCAATAGTGTCATTACTGTAAAGAAGTGAAACTATTCCCATGTTGTATTGTGTGACAAAAAGATATGTGATATCATAAACAAGAGTTACAAAGCATAGGTATCGGAAAGATACATTTCTACAGTAACAAGAAAACTGGATTCACAAAATGTATAAAGTAAAACTTTATACGATAGAAATGTGCCAGTAGTGGTTTGCTACTACCAACAAAATGTTCAACTGAGGCCAACTGATGGAGGCAGAACAACAAGGCTGAGATCGATTCTGCTGTTAGGAAGGGCCGGCCCCATCCTTCCCTCTGCTTTCACAGTCGATGTGGGATCAAGTAGCAACACGCTTTCTGTGACCAGAAGAAAATGTATTGTAAAATAACTGTAAAATGTATTTACACACACACAGTCTCCAGAGGAATGCCAGGTGTCTTTCTGACTCCATGCTCCCAGTTTGTAACACAGGCATCTGGTATACATTTGTAGCCCTTGCTGAGATAACCCTGATGACATCCCTATAGCATCATTAGGGGTTATTTCCTTAGACTTAACCGAAGAAAAAGAAGAAGAAGAAGAAGAAGAAGACGTACAGTATACAACAGTTTTAGTAGTACATGGAATGCCCTTTAAAAACTAGAAGAAGACATAATCTGAGTTATATCAAAATATACATTTCGAATTATATTTCGTCTCAGATGTTGGTAGTTACTGTAGCATTAATCTTTATCCATTCATTCCACGCAGACCATTATTCTGAGTGGTTGGAGTTGTATTACATCTAGAAACAAAGACAGGCCTCTACTGTTTCCTGACCAAGTCACAGCAGTTTACACCCACCTCCCTCCCTGACCCCCGTCAGCTGAAGCAGAAGCTGTACCAGAGCCAGCAGAGGGCGACGCTGTGCTCACGAGCTGCAAGTGAGGCGGAGGAGTCCAGAGGGGACGCGGAGAAGAGCAGGGCCCTGGCTGAGGCCCGGGCCCTCGGCTGTCATCGGGACAAGGAGACAGCAGAGGCTGACAGGAGCCGCCTGAGTGAAGAACTGCAGCAGCTTAAAAAAGAGGTACACACACACACACACACACACACACACACACACACACAGTTTGACACAGCTGATCTGCACACTCAGCTATAAACAACTTGTTAGTGACAGAGCAGAGATAATTAGACGCAGCAATTAGTGTGCACCATGTAATGTATATGCTCCATGGGTGCTCCATCGTGACTCCACCATGTTACACTTCATCCCACATTTCAGCAGTAAGTGTCTGTTTTACCAGCACATTATACAGGAGCTGTAGAACAGTGTCATGGTGGGTTAAGTACCAATTTAGCAAAACTGCAAGGAAAGCATGAGTCTCTGTGTGTTCATAGTAATTAAAAATACTTAAAATAATAAGTATAAAAGTCATTAGTGATATTGTTATTAATACGAAATGTCATTTTCTGACTCGTACAAATGTTGCGTTGGATTTAATTCTGGATAAATGCAAGTTTGATCACTTTTACTATAAATATGTGTTGAAACAAACAACATTATATCTAACACACTACGAATATCCGTTACTTGTTTTAATGAAATCATAAATCCAACGAAAAGACCAAAACCAACAATTAATTGATCATACTAATAAGTACTGTCTGTGTGTCCAAAGCCTGATATTTTATTCCTCTGTGCCATACAGCTCCATTGTTGTCCAAAAAAACACCAGTGCCACATTGCTTTATATTATGATGAAGTATTAATCCGTCACTAAAAACAGTCCCAAAACAAATAGGCTATTTCCTGCTGTTTGAGTACCGTTTTTTAGAAACTACGATGCACAGCTCTTTCAGGAAGTTACATCTTCATTATTGAGAGAAACACAAAGACCTAGATGAGACCTGAGGGTTTAAAAGGTGTGAAATGAAACCTCCCAGTGAAGGTCAGGACCGGGGTCATAACTTTCTCCAGATCACGGGGTGAGAGGAAATACACAAATAATGTGAAATACATGAACTAATTATGTGTTGATGAGCGGAGCAATGAACCGCAGATGACAGCTCTTTAACCAGAGGGGATGTGGAATATTTTTAGCACAGTTTTCCAATAGAGTTCTTTCTCTCTTTTACCAGCATCAATATCCCAGAATCAGCAAGGGCATAAACAGGATACAACATTATCAGTGGACTGAATCGATTAAATTATGATCTGTGACATCCATTTGGCATCTGCCTTTCCTTTCTGTAGCACACTGATCTGCAGCTTTTACTAGCACAAGCAGAGAAGAGTTATTTTGAAACCAAGCTGAAGCTGGACCGGGTGACTGGCGAGAAACAGGCCCTTCAGCAGGAGCACAGGAGCCTGGAGGGGGACAGAGATGACCTCCGACACAAGCTGAGACAGACCACAGAGGAAAACGTCCAAATTAAAGGGAGGTGGGTATATTTCGTGGGCACATGGCTCTCAACCCAAAGTACATTTTGGGAAATTAAAGTTGCACTAGGCAAGAATTTTATATAACAAAATACACCATTTTATATTATCTCCTGCAACAGGAGATAATATACCATACCCACTAACTGGGGTGTTGCAGATGCACCTTATTTTTCTCTAAATCTACTTTCAGATATGGTCAATAGTAAAGCATGAGTAAGTCAACTGTGTGATATCTGCATAAAAATGATAAGAAATGCCCTTGAAGGAACTAGACTTCAGAGGGTAAGCTTGTGCTGTATAACGAAAACGAAATAGGACCAAGGATAGAGCCCTGGTGTACACAATGTGAAGTTATCATCAAAGAATTTAGTGGGAATGTACCCCGCCTATGGGAAGCAATAAATCAACAGATAACAGCAAACTATGCAACAGTATAACAAATCACAATAAGAAGAACTCACAGTCGGAGGAGGATCCAGCATCACCTTACTCTGAGTGATTTGTTAAGGTTTGATATCTTTCAGACAGTTTGGTTAAAATACATCTTGTTCTGCCCTTTTGGGCCACCCAGTGCTGCATCATAAATTAACTGCGTACATACTTGAGCTCTATTTAAGTTAAACTTCAATAACCAGAATGGACATATTTCCTCCTGCCGAGTGTAAAGCTGGGAGCATAAATTGTAGCTTAGGAAAAATATCGGATCAGAAGATCAAAGCAGACGACGCTGCTTGAAATGAACAAGAGGAAGAGGAGTTATCATCTCGGCCTCTGCTAGATGGAGATTCCTGGCATGTTCCTGGGGGGGATTTTTGTGTGTGTTTTGGGGAAACTTGTTAAACTTTCAGTATTTCAGCTTCTCAGTTTGTAGCAGCCACACTAAACAAAATAGAAAATCTGCTGTAACCAAAACACATTTCTGCTTGAATGATCCTTCCTTGAGGTCAGTCAACGTGCTTCCAAGTTTTACAGTTGGTGTAACAATTACGATCTTTCACATAACAGCTGTTTGAGCAGAACCAAAGGCCAGCCAGTGGTGCAGGAGATCCGCTGAGATACAAGGTTAGGGCCGACCCAGTTTGGGTCTTTCAGTTGTAGTATGGGAAAGCAGAGGAACTATGAGAACTTTGCCGGGGGGATGGAGGAGCTGAGAGGAAAGCAGAGGAGATGAGGGAAGCGGGAAGTGAGGAAGTAAGAAGAAGAAGAATTGAAAGAAGGGAGCAGGGGAGGATAAAACAATAGAAACAAAGATAGAGAAGAGAAGGGCTGTTTGATTCTTAGACAAGTTCTACAAGACATATGGTGGATTTTAAAAGGCTACACTATGTAAAACCCCATTAAATCACATTTCTTCACTTTTATTTGGACTTGAGTATAGGTGGTCTCTGTCAGGGATTCTTCAAAAGGATAATGGGGAGAAATTCCTTAATCCAGATGTGCTTACTTAGTATAGATTTATCACAAGGAACCAAAACAATTTCTCTGCCATCCGGCTGTAAAAATAAGACATTTTGGAATGTAATTTCAGCCCTGTGTTTACAGCGAGATGAATTCGAGGCGCAGAGCGATGGCATCGGAGGAGGAGAGCAGGAAGGCCAACCAGGCCCAGCGGGAGGCCGAGGCCGAGAGGCGTCTGGCCGAGAAGGAGAGGCAGGAGAGAACGGCCGAGTGTCTCAGCTGGAGGGAGAAGCACCGGGAGTTATCCGACAGGTTCAGAGCTCAGGAGGACCTGAAGGCTCTGAGGCAGAACAAAGCAGTAAGAGAGCATCCACGACAGGCAGAAAAACATCACACACTTTGTGTTCTCCGAGGGAGACGAGAAACACGTCGTCAGAGACATTATCTCTGTCGGATTCACACCAAAGTCTTGTAAAATATGCCTGAAGGGCTTCACTGTCGCTACACAATGACACTGTTGCACTGTGATATAAATGTCAGCACACAGCGGAAGTTGAAAGTTGAAAGTTAAATATTACACGACAAGTCATCATCTGCTGGGAAACACTTCTAATCTACAAGGGTGAATGATGAGCTTTTCTATGGTAAATGTTGTGTTTGTTTTCCAACAGTGTCAAGCCAACATCAAGAGTTATTTCCTCTGCATGACAGAGAGCGATCAGAGGGTTAAAATCCTCCGAAATCAGGACGGCACCCCAAGAAATTTCACGGTGAGATGACAGCTGTATACGTGAAGTTATCTAATAATGTGTGCGGTCGAGGTTTTTGACAGATCAATAAACGTTTATGACAACAACAAGAAGAAACGTGACCAGTGCTCGTGTGTTATGATTCGTCTCAGGAGGGAGACCCCGTGTACATCTCCACCCCCGAGTCCAGTCCTGAGGAGCCGGAGAGGAGTTCATCCAGGTAACGCTGTGGCCACAAGGGGGCGCTAAAAACAGCAACTCTCACTGGCCTTTTTGACAGGTGGAAACATTGTATCTCCAAAATGTTCAGGAACCAAGGAAAATATCCTTGTTTTAGTCGAATGACAGAACACTTTCGGCATAATTATCTGATTGGTTTCATGGGTAAAATTGTCTCAATTCATGGAGGAAAGTTTTGAGCCTTCACATTATTTAAGAGCAAGAAATCCTCCAGAATTGGACATATGAGGTTATCTTATATGATAAATCTATAGGTTAAAGCCACCATATATTTGCAATATAAATGAGAGAAAACAAGTGACAACCTGGCACTCTCTATGTGTTGTTGTAAAACTGTAAATGGTCAATTTAAAGGATTTCTCCTTGAAAAAGATTTCTGTTGCAATAACATTTCTTTAACTCAGTTTTTACTTCATCTTTCCTCAGGACCATGCTCAGGGTCTCTGCCCCACACACTGGCAGGGATCTGGGTCCGAGCCGCTTCGATGAGCTGCCCGCCTTCGGAGGAGAGCGACCCGACTCTGCCCCTCAACGCAGAAGCAGGAAGGTGGTGGACTACTTCTGGATCCCTACAGACCAGGAATAGTCCACAACTATCTTTTTTGCCATAACAGAGAAGGGTGGAAACCTGATGATAGATATTTTCTGAAATCTTTTAAGCGAAATGATTGTTATTGGGGAAAATTGTGAGAATGATGATGATGAAACGACACCCAAACCCTCCAGGCCCTGGTCCAACACCCCGACACGCCAGTCATCAACAAACAGCCTGAATGGTATTCAAGGACTCACAATTGGCATTTTTTTTTTGAACATTTTGTACGACACAATCATACAATCTATAGAGAAATCCAGGAACGGTAGATTCAAGGGGCTTCGGTGGAGCTGCTGTCCGACCAGCAGATTAAAGATGAGATTGTGGTCATCTCAGACGTGGAAGTGTGTAACAGAGTGTGAAGCATTTCGATGCAGAGTTTGAATATATGTAAATAAAAGTGAAAGATCGTTTTGGTGCTCATGTACTGGACTTTATTGACATTAAAGCAATAGAGGTGCACAATAATTTTGAATACCTTACAGTATGATCCATTGCCTTTTACATAAACATGGCTTGTGAGCACAATTCTTGGGTAAAAGTCGATGTTTCTTATCATTGCTTATCATTCACTTAGCTGTTAGACTTATTTTAGTGAGGGAGGTGGGGGTCAATTACAGCTTATCTAATGGCTTTGTTTTTATCGTGTCGTTTTAAGAAAAACATTAAAAATGTACTTGCTTCCTTTTCCATGTTGAGCTTTCAAAATAAGCAGGCCATGTTCACACGGTCACTTTCTGGGCTAGAAGAAACCCACCTTTTAACAGGTACACTTTTCCAAGAGGAACGTGGAGCCATCGAATCAATAAAAACAAGCTTTTCTCTCGTTCTTAAATATTAATACTCATAAACCATGTGTAGCTTCATCGGAAAGGTCTGCTTCAATAAATTTATTGTGCAATCAGGCCAGGACTAAATCAAATACTTCAGCATTTGTTTGGGCTTCAGATTCTTCTTAGTAGATTTCATTATCCCAGCACACAAAAAAAAAAATAAACGAAAGCCCATCTAACTAAGAGGTAGAAACACAGGCAACTTTGAAACGTTACGGCGGCACACCAGTGATTACAACTTTTTAAAATATTGTATCATTTGGAGGATGATGAGTATTGCAACCACTCATGTAATTAAAGAACATAAAGAGGGACAGAAAGGGGTGAATCCCCAGATGGGGGAGAAACAGTAACAAAGAAAAAGGATCAGCTGTTAGGTTAACTAAACAAGCACCTTAATTCATTCTGAAATATCTTGCCAGCTTATGTTCTCACTTCAGTGGGCTCCCTTGCCATTCATCATACTTTACTGTATGAATCACTCTGCAGCCTGTCGGGTGATTTTAAATCCTGTCTGCTGTTTTTTTAAGGACCACATATGAGCGTGAGTCCAGGCTGGGACCTTACAGAAGACCACAAAGCTGACCACTGACGAGACTCTGTGTTAATGGTCCTACGCTTTTAACTAGCATTATATGCAAAGCGAACCGATAATTTTACTTACTTAGGAGGAAATCCTACATATTCTTAAATAAAGCAGTTTCCTACTGGGGAAGGTTCAAATCAGTCAAAAGTTGAGTGGAAATGAAAAACATGCCATACAGTGAAAAATAAAAAGTTACAAACTTAACAGAGCAAAAAAAAAAAACACACATGGTTGAGCCACTCCAGACTTTTCAGAATTCATGTCGTCAGGACACAGATCCAAAATCAAACATCTTAGGCAACAGATCAAATGCTTCTAGCCTGTCGTCACAGTACGGGTGGTAACACATGAGGCCCTAACAGGTACAAGCTTTCGGTTTATATTTGCGGGACAGAAGCAGCTGAGTGCCACGTGGTAGTGGTTAAATTAAGCGTGGAGTTTAATAAAGGAAAGGCGACTGTAATAATAAGATGAGGTTCATCTTCTACACCATGATGCTTCTGCTTGGTTTTCTCAGTCTGCTTCATCCTCGGACTCCTCCTCCTCCGCCGTCTCCAGCCAGGTGAGCCACTGGTTGACCTGACGGAGGGAAACAGAGGGATGAAAATACCTGGATTAACTGTCTGTGAATAGCTGCGGATATTGACCCATTAAAGGGCTTATTTTATTCATTACTGGAAACAAACACTGATGACATAACTACCTGGAATAAAGCTTTTCCTTTTCCAGGGAATTCTTGGGTGATGTCTTCTTTCCATGCAAGGAAGGCTTCTTCTTCAATGATCTCCATGTCGTAGAAGTTGACAAAGTAGCGCAGCAGCATGCCTTGGTGGAAAGGATTTTACAAAAGAGCATTAATGTTTCCACTCAAGAACAAGCAGTTTTGTTCTACTACCGACATAAGATAAAGCATCATTTGTTTTATAGTGCACAGTATTCATAGTGCAGCCAGTGCTGCTGGATCTGTAACTGAACAGGAATCAAAGACAATACTGATTATCTGAGTTTTCAAAAATGATAATACTGATAAACTGGTCCATACTTTTTGCTGTCAGTGCTCTCTGGTGGCTAAACTATGTAATAGAGAGACTGTTTCAAAACTACCTTCAACTTTTTTTTTTTTTTTTTAAAGACTTATTTCTCTTATTTAAGTTAACAGCAGCTGTACATCGGTAAAGCTCTAGCAGATTGTCGTGAGGGTTGTGTACCTTTAGGGAACGCGCTGGTGTTGCAGTGCACCTGCAGGGCGTACAGGGCGCTGACCTGCAGCTCGGTATGGTCGTGCAGGAACTTCTGCATGACGGGCTTGAAGGCCAGCAGCAGCTGTTTCTCCTGCTCCAGCTGCTCTTTGGAGGGGGCGGACAGCTGATCATCACACTCCACCTCGCACAGCTCCTGGGAGATGTACTGGAGGAAGCTGGGGAAAGATCAGAAGACAACGGTCACTTACACTGACGGCCTTTTCACAAGAAATCAAATCTTATCAGACAGACTTGAATTCATAAACCGCTGCAGTGAAGAACAGCACCATGACTTCAGTTCCATCCTGTAGACGTTGGTCTACAACAGAACTGCATAATTTGCCTCATCTTTGTTAGAGCTGCAACAATTTTCCAATTATGAGACTGTCAGAAACTTAATTAACTACTATAATCAACTATTTTTATAATAGATTAATCATCTAAGTCTTTTCCTAATCAAAAGTGCCAAACGTTGGTTCCAGCTTTTCCAATATGAGAATCTTTTCTTTTGCTTTTCTCCCTTTTTTACAATTATAAACTGAATATCTTGATGGTTGCTGGTTGACTGAAAATGTCCCCTTAGGGTGTGAGACATTATGATGGGCATTTTTCACTCTTTTCTGACATTTTACAGACCAAATGATTGCTCGATACAATAATGGGCGGATGAAGAGAGTTCCTTTTTTCCTAATTTCTTGTGCTTAAATGTTAATTAATAAAGTGATCAAAAAGTTGTATTAAATATCAAAGAATCTTACAATAAAAGAATAATTTAAACATTGAACTTAAATTGAGGAGAATCATATTGATCCACTGTTTGAGCCTCAGTGTTCATCAAAATAAACTCTATACTTTCATACCTGTGGTACATTACCTGGTCATGAGGATGTTGACAAAGCCTTTGTCGGTGTGAAGCTTGGGCGAGATGTTGTCTTTAATCCACTTGTAGATGGACTGTGGAGAGGGGTCTGCCTTTATCTGCTTCAGCAGCTCCTTCTCCAGCTTCAGCAGTGGGAACAGGAAGCTCAGGCCCTTCCCCTCCAGGATCTCCAGCATGCGGTCCTTGTTCTGATCGATTTCTGCCAAGAGGAACAAGTCAGTTATTCGGCGGAGTAGGATATATTCGGGCAGAGGGGTGAGATTTTTCTAATGTTTTTACCGATTTTATCAGTTGGATGCTGTTGGTAGGTTTATGCCTGTTATGTGGACAACAGGTACAGGAGAGAGGGACAAGGGGACTGAAGTACCTGGGAGCATCTTCTGCATGTTGACCTTGCTCTGCTGGAAGAGGTCGGTGAGCCACTCTTTGTCCTTCAGCTTGGCCGTCTGTTGCAGGCAGAGCAGGAAGAGGGGGAAGTGGGTGCCGTTCTCCAGGGGGTGAGCCAGCTCCGCCACGCTCACCAGCTCTGCGATGATCGCCCGAGCCGCAAACTGGGCCAGGTAGGACTTCACCAGGGGCACGTCCACCTCGATCTTAGGGCACTGGTCCAGGACACTAAGGAAAGCCTGCGCGAGTGGGAGGAAATGCCAGAGCGTGAATAATGATGTTGACCAGTTCTGTGACAATACTTTGTGATTAATTACAGCAACCTCTATGGGCAATTTATTGTTCTCTACAAAACACAAAAATTAAGTGGTGAAATGGCCTTGTTTCCTCCACTTTTAAGCAAATCCCTGAGATATTGTGCTGATTTAATGGATGCAATTATATCTAGTAGAGACCAGTTACTGCTACTGTAAGCCAGTACCATCGGGTCTTTGTAATTTATACATTTTAACTTCTGAACGATAACTTGTCTACTCATGCCGGTCTAGTTTTAGTGTGATGTAAAATGAATGTGGGATGTGTGTACCTGCATGAAGTTCTCTCCAGTGATGAGGCCCTCAGTGCGGAGCGTGTGGATCAGAGTGCTGGCGTGCTCCTTGTCCTCATCGGGACGATCCAGGGAACACACGATGATCTTATTCAGCATCTCGGGCAGGAAGTGCTTGGGAGCCTTCATCTCTCGCACGCCACTCACAGCCTCGGTCAGGTTCTTACTGTTCAAGTACTCAGTCATGATCGCCTCCTGGAGTGAAGATTTGAGGGCATAAAAGTTAGCTTAGCAGCCTATAATTCTCTTATGATCTAACTTACTTTGTGTATGCTATAATATTCAACTTTTTTGGCACACAGTAGCTTCTTCAGGATGGGTTTGGGAAGGTAAATTCAACATTTTCTAATCCAACCAACTGGTGCGCTCAGTATGACATGAAGGTTGTAGCAATAGGTAGTTTTACTGTATTCCTCATTCCTGGTTTTACTGTACCCAATCCAATTTGTAGAACAATTCTCCATTATGTATAAAGTGCAGAAAACGGAGAACACTGCACATTTCTTTAACTGCCTACCGTCATTTTAAGCAGTTCCTCTCTGGCCGGAGGTGGTTTCTTGTTTGTCTTCTGAGGTTTCTCTTGGATGGGCGGAGGGTTGGTCTTCAAGCCAAGCTGCGGAGGCTGAGGCAAAATGTCATGTGATTATTACACAGATATAGTTTTACATTTTATGAGGATTGGGTTTGGCCAGGCATCGCATCGCATCGCACCCCGCATCATCCCCCCCCCCGAAAACTCTGAGATGGGATTGTCTTTTACCTGTCCCAGAGGGGGGGTTTGAGTGCGTGGGGGCTGGGCGCTGGGAGGCATCATGTTGGGGATCTGGGGCTGGAGCTTGGGAACCTGGTTCTTGTTAAGGAGGAATGACTGAGCAGGCCTGAGGCTGATCTGTGGGACCACGAAGCATCATGAACACAGCATACACTAGCATTAGTCACGTTTAACGAATAAATAAAAAATCTGCATATCAGCTAAATCCATGCCCTCATATCTCATAATCGCAGTCAGCGGACCAGCTACCAGTTTGAAGAAAAGAGGAGGAGGAGGAGGAGGAGGAGTGGAGGATAATGGAGATCAAAGACAGAGTATGAGGTAGAAGAAAGACTGGTAGCAGGTTGTGTTCCTCAGAATAACGCGTCTTTTTATAATCACTGGGCATGAAGACTTAAACAGGTAGGACTGAGTTTTGTCTATATCCTGCCACATCTAGTTGTAGTTACCTCATCTGCATTAAGCTGTCCTTTCTTGCTGAATCGTGGAGGCAAATCCTTGGACTGAACCTGCTGCTGGGCGATATGGTTCTGGTTCTGGTTGAGGAAATGCTGGTTCTGAACCTGTCCAGAGTCACACGGGCATAGGAGGTTCACTTTTTAAAACTCTGACGTCAGAATTTATAGAAAAAAAAATCATTCGCTGTTAGCCTGACTAACATTAATTTCCACTGTTAGCAGGCTTACCTGGTTGGACTTAACAAAAGACTTTGGCCCCAGGTCGAACTGTGACTGTGGTGGAGGGGCGATGTGGCCAGTGTGGCCGTTGAAGAGCGGGTTGGTGCGATGGCGTCCCATTGTGGGCGAGTACCTATCCTGAATAACCCCCGGGCCAGTTCCAATCCCACTGCCTGAAAAAACAGAAGTACGAAGATGTCGGTACAGATATTACACAGAGGAGGGGCGCCAGTCAGGAGAGACATTGGAGTGTTATCACTTTTAGTGCACCACAACAACTTCAATAAGGGATTATTCTTAAGGTAAATTAAACATTTTAAAGAGCTTAAAAATGCCAGTAAACATGAAAATTAAATGAAAACATAATGAGATGTTGCTACACGGGTCATGACACCAAGGAATAAAGCTCATACCTGGCATCTGTCCAAACATATCTGCCAATCCCCCGAGAGTCTCCCTGTCCAGTTTCACTCTGTTGGGCAAAAAGGGGCTTTCCAGGAAGAAGTCCATCCTCATCCCCTGAGACATGTGTGCTGGGATGAAAACACCCAAATCCTACAGGAACAGACAGAAGAGAACTGGTGTAACCCAGAACTCAACTTGAATTTCAAATATTGAACAGAAGGGCACTCAGCGAGTGCAGAACAGTCCAGTCTTCTATGATATGCAAATCTGCAAGTTCAACCACTATATATTTCTGGATGTATTACGTGTCGGGTCCGCTATTATTGCTTTTTCGTGAGTCGGATTCGTATCCGCTCCAAAATTGGATGGGATCTTCCTTGGCCATGCTACACCCTTCCACAAAGTTTCATAAAAAACAGACAACAAACGGCACCAAACACATGACCTTGGTAGAGGTAACTAAAGTTTTTTAGAGCTCCATACTTAACTAGGATTGTTATCAAACCGGGGAACTTAATTACATCCTGTGCATACTTAATTAAAGACTATGTCCTGCTGACTCACTCCTCACAATAGGTTGCTTGCTAATCTACAGAAACAGGTTGTTTGGCAGAGAGGGTTGTGTTACAAGTTTATTTATGGAGCCCTTTAACACACTCATGCCTCAACCTCGGCATCTGATGTAGGACATTAACTATTAATCATCCCCAAATGTGGGCGATCTCAACAATGAGCACCACAATTTCACCGAACTCACTTTAACTGCATCCTGACGGATCTGGTGAATCATCTTTGGTCCGTTGTCGATGAAAGCCTTGCGGGGGACCCAGTTGTTTTCTCGCAGTTCCACTGTGTCTTGAAGCAGGAAGCGGATTCTGGCAGGCAACTCCTTGTTGTTCATTAAGGATCGCATACGGCCAAAGTACTGATCCATTAAAGACTAGAGAGAGGGTGGGGAGAGGAGAGAGGGAGTCAGCACAGACGGCGCTTGTATATACAGTGCAGCAGCAGGTTTTACATTAGCACTGGCTGGGAGCCAAGTGGGGCTTTAGGTGAGGCTGCGTCCAGCCAGACGATGAGCTTAGCCATGACCTCATATGACACAGCTGACCCAGTCAGGACCACAAAAGGCACAGAGAAAAGAGGCCAGCAGAGTAAAAAAATAACCCTTATCAGCTAAACCCCAAATATAAAATGTCTGATTTACTAAAACTTTTAGGCTTTTACTTCTGCATGCAACAGCATACATAACTGGCTGGCCAATAAAAAGGTTTTTGCAAGAATTGTCAATGTGTGTTGAATCTGACATGTTATAAAAAAAAACTGGAGCTGTTACCTTTGCTTTCTCATGGTCGAGTCTCGGCCCCACTGTTCTCATTATCTGACAGAGGCACTCCAGATCCTCCCCCATATCCTTGAGCTGGACTCTCTTCTTCTTTTCCAGAAGCTTCAGAAAAGATTAAGCAGAGGAAGGGGGGGGTGTCATATAAGGTACTTTACTCTGGTTTCAGGAAGGTAATTTCTTTTGATTGAAGCTCTTGTGCAGTCTTACAAAATGAGCAAGGCTGCTTCCAAAAAATTCAAAAGGGTATGAATTTCAAAACACACACAAAAAAAAACAAGAGAGCACACGTACTGTTTTGATGCACTTATGAAGGATAGATTCGTGGATGAGGTCAAGTTTGCCAAGTTCCCCGATGAATTTAATGTTGCCAAGCATCTTGATCTTGGCAATGGCACGCTGCTCCTCCTCTTCAGAAGTAAGAGGGTTGTCATGTTTGTCATAGACTGAAGTGAAAGGAGGAACAGTAGTTAGTAGTGTACAGGCTACGGTGAAATGAGCTAAAAAGATACTGCACCCCTTACAAGATACATAAACTTACTTTCAACATTTCTGGTGCGGTTTTCAAATTCATCTTGAAGTTTGGAAATCAGCAGTCTTCTGAAGGTCTACAACAGCAAAAAAAAAAAAAATCTTATCCATTGGTTGGCTGTAGCTCTACAAATAATATAAAAGTAAAGCACGTCCACATAACAACAACAACAACTCATCATGAAGAAAAGCCTCAAGCCTTTGGTCAGTGGAAGAGTTGTACACATGGCTTTATTATGGCCTGCTCAGCAGAACAGAAATGGCAATAGTGATGTTAAGGAGGGGAGCAACTATACTCAAGGCTTGAAAATGTATTTAACTGTCCAGCAGAACGTGAACAGCCACACTTACTGTACTCTGCTTTTGGGATGTTTGGATCTCAGATGAAGGGCCATCAAAGTTTGGTGCGTCCTCTGCCAAGCGCAGACATAGCTGAGCATAGAGCGAGCTATACTTCGGCTCTTCTAGGGCTTTGTCTACAATCTAAACCACAGTGTGGGAGGAGAGAAGGGAGAAACCAGAGAGGGACGACTCAGGTCATTAGAACGTGTAGTGTATGGGTATGAGTCACTCGGAGCGGCCTGCCAAAAGGGGATGAATACATTTCCATTTAGCAGAGCCCCAAAGACTGAAAATCTACCCTTACCAGCAAGATGATTCCTTTAAGGACGAGTTTTGAGTCTACGCCCACGTTCAGGAGCTCAAGGCATAGCTTGTCAAACTTCTCAGGCGTGAGTTTGTTGAGTATGCTAGAAAAATAGAAACAAGAGGGGAAGGGAAAGGCAGCAAGATAAGGAAGTCTGTAAGATTATGCAAGATCAAGATGTTGGCATGACATAATGTTATCAAGAAGGTTTTTCCCAAATACATTCAGTTGCATGTGGCGATGTGCCAGAGTATGTTAGGACCACCCCAGCAAAAACAAATTCCACCTCGCCTACTTGCCCTTCCCTGGCTCCCTCTACCGGGTTTCTGTTCAGTCCGTTACCCCACGGCTGACACTCAAGAACTTGGAAGATATACACCAATTTATACAGCTTGCATAAAATAAACCCTGCTGCTGACACTTGTTCAACCTGCATTTGGCCCACTAATATGAGGCTGCTTTCACAAATAATCCCTACACATCATAATTCACACTTGACCCAGTTCTGAAGCTGTAGTTCCACACAAAGCAGCGCTAAACCAAACAATTACACCTGCAAAACAGAATCGTGGACATTGTTTTTTAAAAGGGGTCACTTCAGTCCTTATTCTGGAGATGTTACATAAAGCTACAGGCAACGTGGAGCAACCGTGAACTATTTGTCAGTTATCTACTTTAAGTTAATTCAACCACCTATTCTCTACATCCATGACATTTTAATGTGACCTTATAGTACTGATCATATAAAAATGTTATTTGTCACAGAAACCTACATTCTCCCATGAAACAGCAGAGCAGCGTCAGAACCGTGATGAACGAGAGGCTGGTGGCAAGTAGCAAGACTGTTGGTTTGAAGTTCAGTGTTAGTTTTAAGTTTATGTAAGTCAAACCCACTCAATTATTGAGTTATACTGCGTTACGCATTAGCCGTAGTTTTTCAACATCATCCAACCACTTTATAATCCATTACTGCCTCAGCATCCGTGCACACTTCTGGACAAAGCTGCAGCATCACTTGGTTGGCTGTGACACGGTGCAACAGAACCAATTAATGATTATTTATAAATCTGCAGGCTTTGTTTACTAAATCACATTATCCACATTGGCTGTCTCATTCTTTACTGGCTTTGTTTTTAACTGAGCGCAGAGCATTCTGTTACTGTGTAAGTTAATGTTGGACACCTTGAAATGTCAAGAGATCAAGAGGTTGCAGCTCATAGTGGTTTATTTTACAGCTTCTGGGACTTTTAACCTTTTTATTTCAGTATGTAATAAAGTGGGAAAAACATCATAAATTTGATATAAATCTGGTTTAATTATTATACATAATGTGCAGTTGTTTACTGATCCTCTCTGAGCTCAGACTGCCTCCTGTGGTGGCCACCAGCTAGCCTACATTCCTGAGGGACACGGTCATTTCTTCATCTTTTGTACTTGTAAACATCACCTGACACAGAGGGGAACGGGGCTTAAGTGCCTTCAGCAAAGCACATGCCCTCTTAATGACTGCAGAACTACACAATTCGACACTGTGTCCCTATTGAACTCAGAAAATCATCTGTACTTGAAAAGAAATGCAACAACAACACGAGCAGCAAAAATGTCATACAAGAGACAATTGATAAATGTCCTAAACTCCTGATCTGGTGATCTTGATAACTTCACCAGAAGACAGGATAAAAAGAACATTTAGGGGGAGCCAAAATGTGATCTTCTGGCAGCCATTTTCTCTAAATCAACCTGACCTCAATTCCTGTTACCTTTGTCCAAGACACTCAAGATTATTGTTTAAACTTTCTTCCACAGCATTTCTCCTTCAGAACAGTTAAACTAGCAATCCTGAATCAAATTTTACAAGCCAAACCACACTAACCTCTGATCAGATGGGTTTCTGTACAAGAATTGGACTCTGAAATTGTTTTAGTACCAACAGTCTTTGAGGCACAACAGATCAAAATTCTTTCACTTTTGGGAAAGTCCGGATAAGAGTCAGGATTTGGCCAAAGAAGGTCCCTGTGGATGCATAATTAACCCTCCAAAATATACATACAGGCTTGAACCTTACCCTCTCACTTTCCTGAAGATTGCATCGTGTCGCTCTTTTTCGTTGCTGGAGTTGACATCTCGTCTAGTGCTTCGTGAAGGAACCCATTTCTGAACGCTTTGCCCTGGGGTTTTCCCCAGGAACTCGCTGCAGAAATACAGGGAGAGAGAGACTGAGTACAACAGAATCAGTTGAGGACATGGCTGGTACAGGAAAAAAATACAAACGCCCTTACAATACAGTTATTGTTCTAGCACAAAATCTAGTGACTTAGAATACTTATTTGTCAAGTGACTGCACATTCATATTACAATTGCTGCACTACCACGTCTATTTATCATAGCCCAACTCTCACAGTAGGCCTGTAATAAGAATCTGCTTTTTGCCTCATTTTATTATTTTTTTTTTTTACTTAAAATAAAAATCAGTTGTTGGATGAAGATGATAATCACCATAAGCAGGCAAAACAATGTTTGTCCTTAATGTTTCACGAGTGAGAGTGCTTTGTGGCAAATGTTAGGCCTTTGTTGTAAAATTATCACAGACTGCCTGGTTGGTAAACACGCGTGTGCCGTCTGCAGTTTACTGACATCATGTTACAGGACTTCTGGCTATTCAAAACAAAGTCTCTTGGAATTCGGACCCTCTAATTAACCAAGTACTCTAGTCCACCTTTTTCTGCTCTCTCTTTTTCTACTAACAATGGTCACTGGTGTCACAGCACTAATAATTGCATCACTATATATTAAGAGTGCTCTAGAAAAAGACCAAATGACAAACCTGTTGCCGACAGTCTTGGGATAGTGCTGAGGTGCACCCCTACCACCTCCTCCCCCCGAAGAAGCACTTTAGAGGTAAACACAAGGAGGTGAACACATTAGGTACATGCAACTGCACCAGATGGAATAAGTCTGTGTCTTTACCTGCCAGGAAACAAGATTTATTGTACTACTTATTCATCCATTCAACCTTTATTTACGCTTTGGACACTGAGGAACAAGAGCCCTCGTTGAATTTATATTTGAAAAACCCCCAAAAATGCACAATTAAAATACTAATATGTAAGAATACAATACAATAAACAATAAAGATATAAGATGTCTTTATTAAATGTTTTATAAACTGAACTACTGAATAGATGTCTCCTTGCACTTGATCACTGCTTTCAGGACTATTATTTAGGTTTTGTAACTGCAGGGAAAACGATAACGTTGACGTTAAAAAATAATTTGAAAGTAGAAACTAAGTAGGAATAATGGCCTGGCCTGGCCAACAGCTTCATGAATAAACATTGCACGATGTGTTTTCAAGGAACTGTCACAATCGGTTGTTGGAGAGCCTCAGATGCAGCTTCAAGAATGACAATGCTCCCATTTAGGGCAACGCCAAGTGCAGTTACATCTGCGGTCATGGCGTGTGCATTAATGCACCAGTCAGTGAACTGAGTGGAGCCGGGGAGAGTCTACATGTAGCCTTGGTTTGGCCAATGTAGTATCTTCCACAGAATTAATTTGGTTTTATGCTGTTATGTCACTTTTTAACAAAGTTTCGCTGCTACCACCTTTCATTAAAAGGTGTGGGGCAGTTTAGTTAGCTGAAGGTTTATTTTCTTTCCCAACAGGTTGGAGTTCAAACAAGTCTCCTTTTTTATTATTTTTTTTAATTTATTTTGCCACAGCTCTGCAGGTGTTTACACCTTTGCAACTGGCCACATAAAAGGGCTAAAACATTATGTGATGCACAAAAGCTAGAGCGACATGCTCGGTTTCAGTCTAAGTGGAAAAGCAGAACAGGTTTTTCGTCACGCTGACTGCTCTGCTGCCGCCGTGTGATCGAAAACATCACGGTCTAATAATAATCTACTTTTGATGAAAGTGCGTGGAACTGCAAGTCCATGCAGCACGTTGTCTGGTGACTTTGACTGGTTATGTGTATATTCAGAGTGCCTGCAGGCCTTGTGAAGTTACAGTAAAAAGATTTTTTGAAGCATTTTGATTATCAACACAACAAGTTTGCCCACTTCCAAATAACATGTGAAAATAGAAATTTCTGGAACCCTGAGACGGTGCACCATTAAAAAAGCAACCTTAAAGACTTTTATACATAACACACAGTATTCCAGAGCATTCAAAGCCTCAATTTAGACATTTTAAAACTTAATCCAGGATGTGAGACATCCGGTTTACAGTGACTCTAAACTGGGTGTGTACTGCCACCAGCAATACACAACCAACGGGACAGAAATCCTCTTATGGCCCATTATGTCTACCCAACCCCCCTTTTCAAAAGGTTCCACAAAGAGAAGTGTCTGACAGCCATTTTGAGCCTTCCCACATCCTGCTTTGTTCTTCAGGCCGGAAGTCCCTGCCTCAAATGCTTACAGAGGGCTAACCATAGGGGGAAACAAAAAAACAAAACAAGAAAAAGAACAGGATCCCCATGTTGGCATTTCCTGCACAAGCTTTGGGTTATTACCTGAAACGAGAAGCACCCCCTTCTGCAATCACACTCTCCACTTTGGCGGCTTGACAATGAAGAATACTTAAAAGAATAAGAATAATAGGAGGGGATGGGGGAAAACGGTGCTGGGGAAGAGAAAAGGGAGTGCGGTTAGAAGCTGCATGGGAATAACAACACACACTCACAGACTAACGTTATACCCAGTGATGTAACGTTAGGACATGTTAAATCTACGCAAACTCCTCAGTACGCAGGTCTTTGTTACAGGCCTTGACACTAACGGAGAAAAAAAAAAAAAAGCAAAACAACCTTCTTGTTGGAGTAAATCTCAAACAAGATGGCTCACACACACTGCAGACGTACTGGCGGAGAACTGGTTGGCGTCAAATGCCAAAATAAAAATAAATCTGTGCTCGTCTTCGTTAACTAATTAACTAAGCTACGTCACGACATGAGTTAACGTGTTCACCACTGTTGTGCACATGAATTTACACACGTTTCAGTCGGTCGTGTCGCCGTGTGTGCGGGGGGGGGAAATGTTCGCGGCTCGACGTTACTTTGGGATTGTGTGTTGCTGTCGAGTCGGCCATGTTTTTGTTGTTGGGTCGCGGTGAAGATGGAACAACAGGGAGAAGCCCCGCGGACCCCAGCGGCGACGCTAACGTTAACGTTAACACCGCGACGTGATGGGACGAAATGGGGCCGATGTTTCCAAAATATCTGTGTCGCCATCACATCATGGCCGAGACTTCAGGATAATAAAGGCCAGCTTCGGCCCCGGCTCCGGCGTAGTGGCCCGGTCGTCAAACTGCACGGCATTTAAACGATGCATAACCGTGCTTATTTATTTTTCCTTCTTCTAAACACCACCCAAGAGTACCTCGGCGACGACGCCATTTTCTACTTTTAATGTAGATCAGCCGAGCCGTCCGTTAACCAGGAGATCTGCCGACTCGTGCTTTAACTCGGCTCATGAAAGCTGATGTCAGACGTTAATATCTTAGCTCGCTGGGCTAGCGGAAGCCATTTTGGATGAGCCGGTGCGGGTTTGCAAGGGAGAAAAAAACCTGCCTTACCTTTACCAAAGCAACTTCAGTTTTATATTGTTGTGTGACTACCAAGGAGGAAATGAGACAGATGTAAAAGGAAAAAACGGGCTGTGCGATGGATGTCAGGAGAGCTGAAGGCAGGAAGATGACCGCACAAACACACACATCAATCTCCTGCTCGCCGCCTGGCTTGTTTGCGGTTGAGGGGCTGAGAAGCTTGATGGGGGACAGCGACGTCACCCGTTTCCATTGGTCACGTATTTTGTTGCCATGTCACTTTCTGACCAATCACGAGTCAGACATGCACTTGGGGCGTTTCCAGTGGCACGTGTCGTCCAATGAGAGGCATCTTGTGGCAAAAGCGCCCGCCTCTTTCAGGTGATTGACATACAGGTTAACATCTGCAGTGCAGGAGGTTATCTGCTGAAATTAGTGGAAATAAAAGGTTTAAATTACTACTAAGTTCAACATTGGTTATTCATTTTTGATCCAATCATTAAAATAATAGAGATTCTTATTTAAAAAGTGTGAATTATAGATAGCAATGATGAATTCTGTATATTTACTGTTTATCAGATGAAATTGTTGTTTTAAAAATTCTAACTTTCATTTTGCCTTTGACACTTGTTTACAATTTATTATCTGACTGTCTCATTATTTTATGATTTTATGGGATATGATAAATCCTCTTCATCAGCTGTGGAGGACGAGATGTTTCAATAACGGTTTCAGCCCTGTATTGTTTATCCACAGTATATACTTCCATTTGGTCATATAGCACAGAAATATTTCACTTCACATCTGTGTGGAGAACACAGTCTGACCATTTTGAACCATCTGACCCCTATACATCTGTAGGTGTGTATACTGTGTCTACCATATATGTGTGTTTCCAGAAGTCAATTTTTATCTGTTAAAGGGAAGCAGATCCGAACATGCTGTAAGAAAATATTTTCTTGTCATTGTCAGTTTATTTTACTTGTTCCCTGTCTCACTTTCTCTTGTTTAGCTTTTTCTCTTCTGGAAATTACTGTCAGCCTGGTGGAAAAAAACAACGGATTATTGCACACAATTACAATGAAAATTCTTGAAACAAGTGGATATCTATTGAAACAAGTGAAGTAATACTCCTGGTAGGTTTTCACTTTAAAAAAAAGTACACACCATAATAACTATATATTCAGAAGCACTTAAAGCCCAAAAAAGGCCATGATATGTAACACAATTTTAGCCCAGGTTTCTGTTGTTTAATTCTGAGAAATCAATACTTCAAGTGAAAAAGGGAATTAAGTATGATTAAGTATGGGTCAGTTTCAAGGTTCAGGTTGCCAGAGGCTGCAAGTGACACATGAGACACATTCACATAAAAGTACACACGCTCCTCTTCCTTATGATAGTGGGCTTCTGACACCTGATGGATGCAGCAGTCATCAGGCGGCTTGACCACATGACCTTCTGTTTAGGAGCTCATCCACTCCGCTTCGTCTGTGCTGATGTAGCTGCTGAAGAAAATCCACTGTCCACTTCCAATAACTTGAACAGTTATAACTGACTTCATTTTTACTTCATCCACAACTGCCAGGATTGGACCTGAATCAGTCCAGGCCAAGGGCAAACGGCAGCACATCACTAAGTCTGCTGAGAGGGGTGTGGGTCATGACCCGCTGTTCTCCAAGCAGCTCGGAAAATAATTGGGGACCTCCATGCCCCCAGACACCCCAAAACTCTGCTTGACACTTCCAGTTAATCAACCTTCCGCGTCTTCATCTTACCTGCTGCACTGTTGCAAAGAAAACATCCGTTCCTGAAAAAAGGACATGAAACTAGAAACAAATTTGTTTCCTGGAATCATCTGAACATATTATTAACTGTCCTTTAGTGTACATTTTTGAAGCTATACATAATCACATAGCTCTGGGTCAGATGTCCCTAAGGCAATGTTGCACTGTAGTGGGGTCTTGATTGAAATTTGATTTAAATGCAAATTCTTGCAAAAAGAATTGCTGAGTTTCATAGAAACCAAAAGCTACATCAGCTACATTCACTGCTAATCAGTAAAGTCAGCAGGTGGTGTTGTTCTGAAATGTTAAAGAAGTACCACATTAATAGCAGTCTCCTTTGCCCACTGTGAGTGTACACAAGAGTGTATGCAGGTTTTCACTCCAAACCAACAGTACAGCAGCTGATTTCAGTGATTAGTCCCCACCTTGTTCAAGGTGAAACGAGCTGGTGTAACGTGTGGTTGAAAGAAACCCTGCAGTTATGTTCCCAGTAGGGTTTCTAGAAGGGTGAGAGAAAAACACAACATCCACTGGGATGTAGGAAATAACAAAACATGACGAAGAAAGGTGACTTGTGACAGTGGACAAGTGGGGCGACTAAACAGAGCAATAACTTACAATGTTTACAAGAAGCAGTGACAAGATGTAAAGGATGAAGATGGGAAAACAAAAGAAAAACATACGTGAAATAAACCAAAGCTGAATAGCATGTTGTAGCATCTATAAAAGCATGCAGACAGAACACCAGAACTGTTCTGGTACTCAGCTGTAACATGATGTGTTTAACATCATCAAATCGTACATGCAGGTGTGCACACACTTTCCAACCTGCCTTGTGCTTTTCTCTTGGAACAAGTAGAAAATACAAGAAAATGCAGACTGACAACAAGGAAACAACCCACAGTAAGAGCAACAGTCAAACTCATGCACACACACACACACACACACACACACACACACACACACACACACACACACACACACACACACACACTAAATAAGGACAAAGAGAGGCATTCTTTTTCTTGAAGGTCAGTGTTATGATGGGTAAGAATTGGATCACAGATTTCTAAGAGCATGGACCAATCTGGAAAGATCTGTAAGCACAGTTGTGTGGACGATTGACTGTATGGTCTTGTATATTAATATACAGTCAGTGGTACAGAACAAGGGTGATTATACCAGGATGAGATGGCATGTCTTTAACTACGCAGCTACAAACCACTGAACTGAACACAAAAAAACAGGAATTCTTGTTAATTATGCAGTAGCCTAGTACAAATTTTCTGCAGCTAACTTTGTGAGCGAACTCTATCCAGTGAAGACCATGAGAGTTGGCTGAAAGCTCTGTTAACAGTTAGTAACTACCTTTAGTAGTACATTTCTTTCACACTGGAGAGGAGAAGATTTGACTCAACTCTATGGTAATTACAGTGTTACTTTCTGCAGATGTTCCCATTATGTCGGCCACTGACTGTGTATAAACTTCACGCAGGTGGCACTTATAAAAGGAAGGTAACAGTGCAGAAAGAAAATGGAGGTCAAGGAAACCTGTAGAGTCATCTCTTTTCTCTCCTGTAATTTAGTCATTTAATTGAGGATGTAATTTAAGGCGTTACATAATATACCACAGAGCATTTATTTCCACCTTAAATGAATTGAATTGAATTAATATGGCCATACTGTACATACAGAGGATGTTGCCTTTACTGTCTTTAATGATAGTTACTACTTTGATTGCTGGTCTGTTTTGCATGATATGGTGCAGGTGTTCATGTTATTCTGTCCACTCCCTATAGATTAATACATAGCTGCACAAGAAAAGCAATTAATTAGCAAAGAACATTTAATTACATGGACATTTCACATGATTACAATGTTCTGATGTTGAAGTACGGATTATAAAGAATGTATAGTAAAACCCCCCTCAATAAACAAAGGGGAAAAACACAGCCAGATTACTAAAATTATAGACCTGCAAGACATAGTTACTGTGAGTGATGTTGTGTGATTGCTAATTATGAGCAAAATATGTAGAAATGAAGATAAATGGATGCAACAGAACACAAGCTGCTTAGATCTGTACTAGCAGCAATTAGCAGGACAGAAAGAGACGGACAGAAATGAGAATTGCACTTAAACGTAGTTCATGCAACTTTCCACTAGAGGGCAGAATGAGTCCTCCAGTTGAGATGAAAGACCTCAAAAGGTTTTATGGACTAATGCCGCTCTGTCGCTCCGTCCTCCATTAGGATGCACTCTCAGTCCGGATCTCTCCTCGATCCTATTACCTTCCCCTATCATAACCACTGACTTCAAACCCTGCAGACAAAATAACAACACTTGTGTGCCGTACCCTTGACAACACTATCTTGTTGTTCTCCCCAACCTCTTTCTATCGCTCTCTTCATTGTTCTCCACACTTCCTTCAGGAAAACCTTCATCTTGCAGGTCTGCAGTAACCCCTCTTATTGCTTTATGAGGATAAAGATCTCTGACCCAATTAGCTGTCTTTATTAAATAACAGTCCACTGGCCCTCATTTATACCACCAGCCAACCCTCACACCAGCCTCAACCCCTCCTTTTGTGTTTTTAAAGTACAAAGTGATAACAGATTTAATTAGCTGAGGACCGTGCTTCCATATCCATGCTGATATTTGTACAGAGTTTGGAGATAGAAGCCTCGGCTGTGTGATGATAACTTGCAGGGGAAATGAAACACAAAGGTGGGGCTCTGGTTATCTGTGACTACGTCCACACTTTCATGAAAATCCCACACAGAAACACCCATCAGTAGGAAAACTGCTAAATCTCTTAGTCCTCTTTCGGTCAGCAAACCACAAACCTTTGCATCTCTGCTGAGTCTCGGCTGTTTCCCCTCCAACTCTCCATCACCAACTCTGCTGCATTTCGATATAACTGAACTTATTCATTTTGTTCTTTTCTTTCACATATTTTCCTGTTTCAGTTGTCAGACAACTGAACAAATAGAAAATAGTGATATGATCGAGGGTCATAAGTTATATTGGTTAACAAAGGTGAGCTTTACTGAGATGTCATCAAATCAGCATTTTATGATCATGGAGTCTCAAAAAAAAATTAAATAAATGACAATAACTGTACTGTGTCTGCAGCTGTACAGATTTAAAATTAGTTATTACAGGAAAAGTTGCAGTCGGTGGGAAGTTATTATCCCAAATCTTTACTGACACTCCAGAATGTGTTTGAGTTTGTTTTTGTCCTCGTCCACACTTAAACACGAGGAGCTTTCTGCCCTGTACTGTTTGACTTTCCACCCAGGTGATAATCTTTCCGCTGCAGGATGATGCTTAAGCATTATGCACAGACATGAGTGCAATCATTCTTTTATATTTTGTTCTTCTTTTAAAACATTTGCTGTCACAGAGAGGTTTGTGCTGCCATAAACAAAGGCCACTGTCTGAGCTAATGATTCACAAAAAAGAAGAATTTTAATTGTTTTGAATCTACATTTGCTTGTTTGTTTGCTTGCTGTCGTGGATTACATGACTACATTTGCTTATAATGCTTATTGAGGTAAATCTCACCTGCACAATCTGCTTGTTGTGTTTCTGCTGCTTTGCTTTTTATTGTGCATAATAAATAAATACATTTATAAATACACATATACAGTAAATGCAGACAAATAGGATTATCTATTCTATCTAAACTATCTATCTAAACTCTGAGTAAAGCAGAAACATGCATCAAACTTTACTTTTATTTGTGTTTCTCCTAACAGGATTTAAAAAGAGCCTTTGAAAGAACCAGGTACTGTCAAAGCTCTACCAAGGGGAGCCGGTGCTTAAAAAAACAACCAGTGTGACCTTTTCCAAAGACGCATTTATCGCTCAGTGACAGCCACATGAGGGCTTTTTTTTTGCCAGTTTTTGTTGGAAACTAACTTGACTGAACAAGTCTGTCTGTGCCGCGAAGGTGAATGAGGGATAATGGAGATTTGACTGTTTAAAAGAGAAAGAGAGTGAGATGCAAACCACAGTCATTGTAGTTTTTCTTTCTGTGCACAGGAAAGCAAGTTATGAATTTTGTTGCAATTCCTTTTTATCATTTCTTGAATCTGTTGAAAATGTCTTCTTGAACTGAATTATGTTTACTGCCAGTAACTGAAGCTGGATCACAGCAATTTAGTAATCTTTGCTTCAGTAGCATAAACATCTTGGGAGTAACAAGGTCGTGCTTTTCAAACCAGCTATTTATACCAGGTTCACCTTTAACCTGCTCCTATGTGCATTCATCCATGACCTTCAGAAAACACAGAAAATATGAATGAAACACTCCTTTGCTCTCCCCTGAGATGGGTGTGACCTTTCTCACACATTTCAGAGCCTCTATTTATCCAGGGAAGAGTTCTCTCAGCATGCCGCAAGCTGTTTTTTCACCTGCACAAGCTCCGCGTTTATACAAAATTCACACCTGAGAGATACCCAGTACTGCCAAAGACTTCCACGTCAGCCAGTGAGCACCTGGACTAGCAAAAAAAAAAACCCACACTTGATTATTTTAACTTTTATTCTTAGAGATACTACCAATGTATATTCCATTTTGTTGTTTTGTGGTGTATTAATCTCTGACCAATCACATACAAAAATGATATAATCTATATGTCTGGCAGCTAAATGCAGGGTAACAGAAAATGGGAATGTAAAAATCTGTTTAATAAGAATCTGCCGTATTGCATTGAAATTCAATTATCATACAAAGAGAAACCCATCATAGTGGAGGAGCAGCCTCAACAAGTCTTGCTGTAATACAAGCATATAACATGTATGTTGAATAGAGGGTATGATTCACATGTGTTGTTTACTGAGAATTTTTTCTGGCTCTGCTATTTTCCCACCACCTACAACATCACACCGGATATCTGAGGTTTGTTGAATTGTTATATTCAGCAGAATATATATTCTGGGAAATATGGGAAATGGCTAACTAGAACAGAGGCATGTTCAGGAAAAATGGGCAAAAAACTAAAGTAGTTCATCCAAAAATAGCTCCTGGAAGACATTGACAATCACACATTGATGATGTGTAACAGTGGAAGATCTGAAAGTGTTCTGCAGGGCTCGTGGGATGGCGATGTCGGTCGGTCGGATACTCAGTTAGTCCGCCACTCTTGTCCGTGCTGAAATATCTCAGCAACTACTGGACAGAATGCTATGAAACTTTACAAAGACATTCATGGTCCCCAGTGGATGACGCCTAATAACCTTGGTGATCCCCTGACTTTACCTCTAGGGCCACCATGAGGTTGACATTTTAGCATTATTGGATGAATTATCATGGAATTTGGTTGGGACATTCATGTCCCCTTTAGGATGAACTGTAGTAACTTTGGTGATCCCTTAACATTACCACCTAGTGCCATCATTAAGTCAAATTACTATTTGTCCAATACGTCAGCATTGTCATTGTGAGCATGTTATTATGCTGATGTTAGCATTCAGCTCAAAGCACTTGCTTGAGTGCAACAATAGTCAGTTATTGGATTTAAGCTGGGAACCTTCCACCTACAAGCCCTTCTATATAAATTTGGAACCACCACCACTTGAATCTTACTTACTGTAAATACTGTAATTTATGTTGAGAAGTGTCTGATGTGTTGTGGTAGACTGTGGTAGACACCAGGAATGGTGGGGGCGAGAATGGGAATATAGGCTGTATAGTCGCAAACTTGAAAACAATTGACTGTGTGCGACCCTTCAATCTTCCCCCCTTGTCCACAGGGGGTTTTATAAAAAGTCTCCCATTCCCAGGCTGTCTGCCGCGGTACTGATAAACTGTGGTACATGTGACCCTCTTCACATGCGAATCAATAATGCACTGTGATATCTTCTTTTTAATCTCCCCAGTCAATTACATTGTACCTGACAGGCTAATCTAAAAGAACGCATTACTGTTTGAGTGGCCCGTGGCAGAGGGTATCGCTCTCCGTATAAGAAAGCTGTTCCTGGCTGCTTGTATGAATTAGAGTGCAGAAGGCAAAACGACTTAATATCAAATTTTGAACTCTGCAAGAGATGCGGGAGAAATAATTCACTCTTCACGCGAAAATCGATGAGTCCATGTTCACAAACTTTCCTGTCAATTTCTTGTTCATCACAAAATGGTGATTTGTTTGGCAGACTTTTCCATAAACTTCTCTAAGTGGAACAATTGATCACTTGTCAGCTAGATGTCAGAGTCAAGATCGACCTATCAAGACTTGGACAGAGCGAGAGTGCATTTCCAAGATGAAGTTCAAGAGAATAACTCCACTATACTCAGTGCAGAAGCACAGGTAAGGATAAGTTTTCTCTGTGGAAATATATATGTACCATCTGCTTCTCTTTATGAAAAACTTTTCTGCAGATTTTTTTTATTATTATGAAAGGAACAAAATCTTATTTGTTTGTGTTTTTCTCTGCGCTGAGTATCTCTCCGTCTTGGGAATGCTGGATTAAAATATTAGCACTTTCTATTCAAACTCTTCCTTCTAGTTCAAAACAAAAATCAATACGAGCTCCATTATGTAAAAATGTTCAAAGAAACCTGGTCCCAGGGGTGGGGTAGCTCTGTGTAAGTATTCTGGTGTATTTAGACTTGAGGACCCCTCTGATGGAATACTGCCTTTGGATTGAAATTTTAAAGAAGTTCACTTTTTTTCTTGGTCTTTTTTGTTGTTTTGCATGCAAAAAAGTGTGGGATAATCCATTTTTATAGTTTTATGTTAAGAACTCATGATACATATGCTTGTCTGTGAATGTTGAAGAAGGACTCGTGGCTCCTGGGTGTAATTGGTCCCTGCACACAAATATGTTTGTACATAGGGAATGTCACTTTCCGTACAGTAGACGCTGAGGGGCTGAAGTGGTCCAGTCCCTTGATGCTGGCGGTGGAACATATCGAAAAGTCTTTTTCTATATAGAACAGCCTCCAGTGGGACTGATGTCAGAAACAGAGAATCCAAACAGTAAACCAGATAAACATGGTCAGGTAAGGCGTTTTTGATTGGGTGCCGATTGGGCAACAATATATTCATGAGAAGCTTTTTCCTTAAGTGAACAAAATGAAGATTTGTGCTCTTCCTTGCTGTGCTTTTCAAATGGTTACCTCCTGCTGACGTTAAAAACTGAGCCTAAATATGAATACACTGAATGTACAATAAATCTTTTTTATCTCCTTTTAACTCCTTTTAAAAAAGAAAAAAAGGACTGTAGCAGCACAAAATGGCACTCAAACACACCATTACTCTGGACCTCTGTGGTAATTTTGCACCATGCCAATTACCACGCCCCGTCATTTGTACCATCCAAACAGTAATGGGCAGGCACACATAAGAGAGCAAAAGCATCCGTAAATAATTTCTTGCTATGGAAATGGAGGAGACCACTGAGCGGGAAAGTGGCCTTGCTGCTAATTAAAAAGCCACTGCTCGGGCCGATCCTCTGCCTCATTAAAGCGTGCAGTCCTGCCAGGCTCGGAGAAATGCAGTGTGCCTGGACTGAGCGGGCATCAAGAGAAGTAGCAGTCAGAGGTTAGGACTAAGAAAAGCCGAGGCGGCTTTGTGGCGGTTGAAATCCAAACCCAAATTAAGTTAATTTGAGGTTCTGCGGGGAGGCTGTCAAGTCCTCACAGCATCAGGACTCCGGCAGACATATGGCTAATAGGCAGGACAGTTCTGTGGAAGAAACAGTGTGAGCTGCGGAGTTAGTGTCATACTCTATCTGTGTCTCAGCCCTCTTTTCCCCCCTCACTGACACTGAACCAGCCTGACACTTTTGGGAGGGAAATTACAGTTGATTTGTGTGAGGTGCATCTGGTTTGCAAGTGTTTCTGTAAATGCTTTGATTGACAAATTGTGGCAGTTGTGGGCTGCACGTTGTTATGTTTTGCGACCATATTTTCTCATTAGGAAAATAAATTGATTTGCAGAATTTTGGTTGGACAATTGCCATAGCACAATGGATGATGAGTGAGAGGCAGACATCAACATGCCTTCCTTTGATTTATATTCAAATGAGCCCTATACAAGAAATTGGATTTCATGTTATCTCCCAAAGGATGTTTTTGTATAATATTCCAACACGTTGATTCAAGGTGATTTCTCATTTTTCCATCTGAGAAAGGTACGTCAACAATGCAGAAGCAGCAGAAATTAACATTGACTCCACAGTCTACGTGGAAGCCCGCCTTCCCTTTTTGTTTGTGATTTTCTAAACTAACAAATTACCACCTGGCCCTTATCAAATATACACTTCAACTAATTTATTTTTTTCTCCTTTGGATGAAAGAGTTTTCAGCATTTAACTTCAAAGCGGGATAAGCAGAGGGCAGAAGAGGATGAGGAATGCTCCACTGTCTTTTCTGGCATTGTGAACTCAGTCTAGTAATGATAAGATCAACGGTCATTGTGCTGTAAGGACAAACATAATACATGATGATGTTATGGTATCATAAATATGGTCTTTATCAGAGTATAAATGTGAAAGGGCAAAAGTTAGCTATGCTGCTAGATATGAGTGATGGATGCCTAATTGGGCACCTCGGTGGTTAGAGAGTTTCCACAGTTATTCATACTAATGACAACAGCAGAATTTAATAATATGAATAAGATTTGTCCTCAGGAACTCGAGCTGTGAATCTTCAGACATTTTATACCATCTCCCCATAAAGGTTTCTTCTAATAAATAAATTTAAACTATTCTTGGAACTTCCCTGAACAGCCTCAAGGAGCCCTGGAGGTCCTCACAGCCCACTCAGGGATCCCAATATTTTCTGCAATTATCCTGTAACCCCAACTTGACATGTGGATCACCATAACAGTAAATGTGCCAGGTGTCCGTGTGCAAGATTGAAATGCTGAAAAGAACTTTCATGGCTGTTACGCTGTACCCTCAGGTGAAATTCATATTGTTTGTCTCAGGGGAAGAGTGTCACCGCTGTCTAAATAACGCACAGCAGATCTTTAAGAAAAGCATATATTTCTGACATATCATGGACCAAGTTATTATTATATGTATATGCCTATACATCTACATATGCCTACATCTGGGATGTTACTACACCTATGGGGTTGGGATCAAATCCTTGAATGTTCCTTTCAAGTCACAGTGAAAAGGCAGTTAGGCCCCAGAGAGTAAAAACTGACACACCAGCAAGATAAACATGAAAACATGAAATGCATGAAACCAAATAAGCGAGAGGAATGGGACCAAAAAACGGGGAAACAAAAATGTGTTATGAGGTTTTAACAGTGTCTTTAATACTCGTTTTACTGTTGTGGTAAGACAATTGAAATACTCATCTGTAACATGCTAAAATGTATCCTAAATGTAACTCAAATACAGAAGAAAGCTTTTATTAACCAATCTAAGACTGTAGCCAGCTGCGTTGACACATTCATGTTCACTATTAGAAGTTCAAACCTTTGAGATTCTTATCCAGCTAAACAACGATTAATTTGTTGGCATATAAAAAAGTGCAGCTGCCATAAAAATGTACGTGTACAGAAGTGTGGTACTTACGTCATTGTAACGGTTTCGTCCTTATCTACAATACCCACGTCTGACCAACATTTAAGCTGTAATCTCTGCTGTTTAAAAACATCGATACCATTCAGTTCTCTCTGTCCTGCTCTTACAGAAATATAAATGGACAAGGTCTTCTGTTGAGCTGGTGACAATTAATCTGCATTACGGGAAATGTGGCTTGATAAACAACAATAAAACAATAAAAACAATAAAAACACAAATACTTAATACATAACGATATTGTATAGTTTAAAAAAAAAAAGACTACCATTGTGTAGACATATGGAGTAAACCATGCGTCTTACTGTTGGATACGGTTATGTTCCAAGGCTGGATTACTTTGGGGTAATTTGCATTATTACAAATGCCAATGTGGTTTTGAATTAGTTTTCCTCGAACAGAACCTGTAAGTTCCAGTTTCACGTTCTCACAAAATATGTCTTTTAATGGGGTGAGCGTCATGATTTATGATTTATGAAAGTGAAGGAGCGTTCAAGGATGATTTCAAATTTTTTTTTCTCCATCAGCAATAAATAAGTCATCAGACAGCTTGATAATTGTATTCCATTCAGTTGCATGCTATTTTCCATTTTCAGTGCACATGTAATGCAAATCAAGTGTTGGCAAATGTCTCTGTGACGTTAATTTCCATCCTCTCTGTGTTCAGTCCTCATGGAGAAAAGTCCTACCCGGGTGGCTTGTACATGGGAGTAATTAAGATGTGGAGCTATGATAAGAAATCTCTCAGAAAGTTTACAAACTGAGGCAACATGAAATGGTAATGTTTAATTTATGTCTATGCCTTTCAACATTTAATGATGTCCTCAGATGTTCTTTAGGGAGAAAAACACACATATTTCAATGCAAATGAGAAGACAAACAAACAAATACGCTAGTCTCGTGGATCGCCACATATCACACAGAAGCAGACGCCCAGATTATTCCAGCGTCTGAACAAATATGCCCTTCGTTTCTTTGTTCATCGCTTTTCTGTTTAGTTTGTTGCGTTGTTTGTTTATGCAAAGAGTATTATTCTGTTCCAACACTGATCCCGCCCATATTGTCAGACAGCAGCCAGTTTACTTCTCAAACACAACTCGTCTGCTGTGGAGACTTAGAAAGATGTGTTTTAATTCAAATTAAATGAGACTAATGTGCAATTAATCTTCTGCAACAACAAGGGAAATTAAACGTCTCTATTCAGCATGAAAAGGTGTGATAGGAGGGAAGATTAGCTTAACTGGTACAATGACACACAGTTTGCCGCAGGGGAATCAGTGTTGTTAAATCTTGTTGACGATTAGCCATGATTAGGTGATGTCTGATAAGCGAGTGCTGATTTGTTATTGCATTTGTTGATTGGAACATTGCAGAACTTTAAGCTGTGTTATTATTCAAACAATCCAGGACATACATCCTGAGCAATTTTAATAAATGTGTACTATGTGTGTATCTGTGTATCTCTTGGTCTCGTCTAAATCTTGGTGGTCATCGGTGAACATCTCCCAATTAATACACCCCGTCAACAACATTGACATATTTCTCTGCAGCTCAGCTGCATGAATGACTTTCTCTGTGTTTTCTATTGTTAGTCTGGGCAAGAAGCCTTTCAATTCTGTTTCCACAAACCTGGCAGAACAATGGAAGCCAACATAATGGATTCCAGAGGGAATCTGAGGAATGAAGTGTTGAATGTTGCAGATCATCACTGGTGAGGCCACCAAGGGCTTGTTATGTTTGTGCTGTATAAATAAAGTTTGAGTTGTTATAGTTCAGTCATTATTTTCTGTCACTCAGAAATAAATAGAAGCAAGTCAGGTCGTTCTCATTGCAGCACCAAAAAATTGCAGTTCCTCAGTTTAAAAAGTAAATTAAAAAGTAAAGTATAACTAACATGACATGATGCACAATCCCAAATAACATTGTGTTTAATCAAATTACGATGCATTTATTATCATTAACACACAGTAAACCTAATTCATATATTTCCATTGGAGCATTCGTGGGCATTTGGGCATATACTGAAGCTGTCATGCCACGAGGTACATGCAATGCACAGGGTTGAGATGGGCCCGACAGCACTTTTGTGCCTCAGGGCTCGATAAGGCATTAATCTTGCCATGAGTAATTATAATTGTTTTTATTTTTTTATTTTTACAAAAAAAGAAAATAGCACTTTTTCTGACTACTCCTGACTACCTTAACCATCAATTCAAACATGATAAAGTACCAAAAAATTATTAAAGCTGCAGCTGCACTGTCTTTCCACAACATCAGCAAATCGGCTCATATCCTGTTATTGCCCTTCCAGCATTATCATCCCTCTGCCTTGACATATGGCATTTTTCCATACCATCAACCCAACTGGGAACAGGACGGGTGAAAGACTGTCGTGTCGGGCCGTGAACAGACAGATATCAAACTGCACACTGAGAGTGTGCTCTAAGTCTGTCGCCGCTGTCAGAAAATACATCATGACGGGTGATGAGTTTGAGTCATTACATCTAAATGTTCACTGCCATGCGCTGTGATGCATGGAGGCTTAGTGGGCAGCCAATCAGTGCTGGCTGCTGTTTGTTTTAATAACTCGTTGTGATGGGGCATTCTTCAGTTAATGAGACACGTTGCACTATTGTGTTTTGTTTTGCTGTTGCGATTAATCATTTGACAGTTAGTTTGGGTAAGGTGGTGTTATTTATTGCTCTCTTGTTAGAACACCAGGCCAGTGCACACATCACAGCGTGTCTCTCCAAATCTAAAGCCCTGTCAAAACATTTCCTGGACTTTCTGTCTCTGCTACGGGAATATTAACCAACTATATATAAAAGTGGGTTGCAACTAATGACCATTTTACCTCCATATTTCAGCATGGGGATCAGGTTGTTTGCTCCCAAAATTCAGTGATTACCCTAGACGCCTTTTGTCAGCACCTGATTTTCATGTCTCTTTTCTCTCCTCAGTAGTGGCGCCTCTCATGTCCTCCTGCATCCTGCTGTGTTGTCAATGCAACTGCATGGCAGCCCTGCACAAGGCGCGCAGAGCATTGCAGAGAGAGACCTCCAGCCTTAAATAAGAAATCACCAACCTGAGTTCCCGCTGAGCCCAAGCACAAAAAAAAGAGAGCGGTGTGTAGTGAGAAATGGCAGCAGGAGATGTGACAAAGGTTGACAACTCTGAAGGCAGACGAAGGCTCTGTCAGTGTCAACGCTGAGCCTTGCTGTTAAGTCAAGGCACAGGCACGTCGCAGTATTACCTTTGAAGGTAGAAGCATAATTTTACCTGGTGTCTTGTTTCAGGAAAAGGTCAGGAGGTCACAGTGCGCAAAAGCAGACAAAAAGGGGGGAGAAGAAGACGGCAAGCTAATAAACATGGATGTAAACAATCCTGAAATTTAAAAATATTTTAGCTTTGGAAACATTTTAGGAGGAAGGAAAGGCATTCGACATCTTCGTTAGAGCTCAAAGATACACTCACTGCATTTGGGGGTAACACTGAATGTAAATATAACTTTTGCTTGCTAACAAGAAACCTCCAGAGGGCACCTTTAAGTCAATTACAACAGGATCACCTGAGAGAGCCAATGGAGAAATTAAAGTGACTCAGGATACATTTGCACCAAATTGCTGATATTTAACTTCCAACACAACTTCTCTTAATTGGATTTTACTTATCTTACACCGCTTCCTGTCACCAACAAATACCACAGGTCATTTATTCATGAGTCTGTCATTTCATTTCTAATTACTCTCAGCCTTTGACAGCGATCCCAGGGCATTTTCAGAGGTGATGACAGTGTTTGGAATAACTAGATACATGTGTCGTCTGAGGTTGCTCAAATTTTTTTTTTTTTGTGCGTGCCTGTCTGTGTGTAAAAACAAAATGATGCACAAATTGAGTCCAGAGGGAGCAGATGGAGGCCTCTAGTTCTGGCAGCTGATGTCTCACTGAGAGTTGGACCATATATTTTTGACTGCACCCTTACACGCTGTTGAGAGAAACTGCAGGCCATGCCAACCTACACCCCTACTGCATGCTTTTTAATTTGACCAGGAGCACAACTTAACTTTAGCCACCAAGGTAAAACCCAACAGAGGTCACACAGACGGCTTTGAACCACATTATAAATCTCCTCATTTAACAACTTGGGCAGAAAGCATTTGTGCAGGAGCAGCCATGCTCCTAGGAGAAGTTTCCAGAAGTGTTTTCACCATCCAGATGGTGCGTGACTTTCATAAAAGCTTTAACAAATGGAAGGAGTAAATGAAGTGGACAGTTCCTCCCAACCGGAACATCCAGGAGGTTCTACAATCTTGCAGAAAATAGGTTCACATCTAGTTTCACTGGTCCAAAGAAATAATGACACATGAAAAAGTATCCTGCAGCAACTAACTTTGTTGGTAGTCGGATTCAGAGAGCCTGATACCCTATAGACTCAAGATTAGTCAGACAAGCTTCCCTCTCCCTATGGGCATGTGAGTACAACAGATCTATTGTTATTTGTTTTACAGTAGTTTCACCAAAGCACACAAAAAAAATACTTTAAAAACGAGACTGATCCATATTTCAGTGCGGCCTCTCAGGTTTTGAGAGATGAAAAAGGCAACACAAGACAGTTTCAGAATCTGCTCTATGTTGCTTTCTGTATGATTTGTATTGCCTGATATGAACTTCCGAATCACACTGAGTAAGGCAGTCTGTTAATTAATCAGGATTTCAATTAACAAAGTGAAAATGTTTGCATTATCTCTGCGGCTTCAGATAAAGCTGGGAAGCAAATTAAACGAGGATCAGCACTTGGATGCGCATCAGATGGAATGCTAATGGCCGCCGACGATCACACAGCTACAGACTGTGACGGGTGTTTATGTGAAGCAAACGGGAAATGTTTTGGCATGAAAAGTACAACAAAAGTTAAGATATCTATTAAAGGATGAATTTGGTTAATTACAGCTTGGATCTTTTTAATTATTTCATTATTTTGACCATAATTTCTATTTATGATAACAGTGTACTCACCAAAGTAATTGCATGGCAACTTGGCAGTTTAGTCAGGTTAACCCTAACTGAAACTCTGTAATGTCTGTAATAAGCACTCATTGCACAATAAAACCTTGTGTGTGCACAACTATGGCAAATTAAAAAAGTCTCACCAGATCTGTTCTTAAAACAGTGTTTCCTGGTGTTTCTTTCTCAATAAATCTTGCTTACCTAAATCTTAATAGCAACTTTTTACAGCTGAAATTTTTTCCTTGTTGTAGCAGAAAAAGCACAAGTGGATCCAACACAATTAATGATTTAACAAGTCAAAATGTCTGCTTTGAAAAGGGTCTATTCAACTTTAGTTTCACTCCATGTTTTCCCCAGCAGTACAGTACAATGTTATTATTACTGATAGCAATGATTTCTACAAAAATAAGACCCAAGTTGAATTAAAATACCTGACAATTAGATCTTGCCATAACTACTGGTAAAGTACTGGTGCATATGATGCTGCCTAAAGTTAAAATTGAACTGGTGAAATTGCCTAAAGATGTGTGTCCTGCTTTAATAACAAACAAACCTTGTGGACTGCATGCACCACACGTTTGAGGTGTTTGTTGACTCAGCCAATATAAAAATACTGATTGGTGTGGTGAGCACGGCCTCTAGAAATGTATATTAGCCTCTGTGATCAATAAGGAGTTTCAGCTTTATTGCATTCCAATCAATAAGACCAAAACAAATGTTCATTAGATTTCATGGTAAATGTGTGAAATCCAGAAACAATAGCTTATTGATTCTTACAGAAGTTTTTATATCACAGACGTTTTAAATGTGGAACCCTTGTAAATGTCATAAACCTATAACAATTAACACATTAGACACTATATATAAAGATATTATAATAGCTCTCAGAGTATTTTTCCAGAGCTATATTAAAGTAATACTCTCAAAGATTTAATTTAAACAAAGGGCTGTTAAGTCACTATCTATCGTGACATGAAAGCCCTGCATTTGCAGTATTACAAACTGGGTGCCAGGGGTGACATGGGACCAGGAAAAATCACAAGCGGTGCACAGATAGTGGTGCGTTTTCCATAACCCAGCAACGACACACAGACTCGCTCTTCAACTCACTCGTGTGTGAAGTGGCGAACTGTTTTCTCCAGTCTTTGCTTGTGTTACGAGTTAACATTTACTATGGCCGAACAAACACGTAAAGAAAAGATCGATGCCTACAGATGAAACTTCAAAAACAAAGGCGACGTTGTTTGGATGTCTGGGTAGTGAGGGCCAAAAACACACCTGCAATTACCACTTGTCACCAGAGGTGCCGCCAAAGAGAACAAAACGGGGATCTTCGAGATTATTACTTTAAAGTCTCACATCTATTTTACTGATATCAGCAATACTTGCTAAACAGCATTTGCTAAATTACAGCCCATGTCTGCACTCAGGGATATCCAATCAAAGCACAAACTACTGACAATAAAACTCAAAGGCATACCAATTAGGGTTAAAGACTAAGTGGAAAGGCTTCACTGCAGCAGGCGTCTGGTTGACCACGTTGCTGTGCAGGTCCAGCCTGCCTGCACCAGCCAATCGATGCGGGCGGATACAGACGATGAAGGAGCAGAGTCCGCAGGGAGCGAAGTTGAATCACATGGTCTCCGATCAATACTCAGCAGCTATATTTCACCTCTGTTAAGACACTCGCCCACCACAGTCTGGAACACACACATCTGACCAGCCTCAAAAGCCATTTCAATGAGATTTGTGGAGTGCTTTTTTTACTTACTTGCAAATTGAACATTTAACTTCTCTGACATGCAGCCAGACATTTTTTGGTGTGGTGTCTAAGATTTCAGTGTTTATCTACATGCGTGTCTCCCACAGGAATGATTATGGAACAAAATGGGAGGTTTGACTGTCTAAATTTCAGAAGTTTTTAAAGAGACAGGTCCACAAGTGAGGATGTTATCTTCAGAGAAACTAATCAATAGAGCCAATCTCACACCCAGGAGGGCTTTACTGCCAAGACACTTATTGATGCTTTCACAGTTGTGGCCCTGGTGCACATTAAACCCCTCAGCTCCTTCTTCAGCCCCTCAGGAATTAACACTAAAACACACTGGAATTACAATTTTTTATTTTTAGGTTTTGCTTCACTTTGTAACAGCTCTTTGCTCAATACAGACATGTTTAGCGATACAAAAACTTGAGAATGAATTTTTGTTCTGCTCACAAAGTGCAGCCTCTTCATTTATCCCCTGCCTTTATCTGAGTGCAGAGTCCAGGTTTATCGAGAGAGAAGTTTAACGGCTTTTTGTGAGGGGGTGGGTGTGGGTGCAGTGAGGAATGACAAGAGGAACGCTCACAAAAGGAAGCACTGAACAGATACGTTTTTATTCTTCAGCTCTTGGTGTTCTTTAATTATGTATTTCAACATCAATAAAAAAATCAATGCACCTTAAATAAAATCACATCCTGTCACACATCCTCGCGCAACCACAATCCCACACACATCCATACAAAAACAGTAAAGCAGAGACAAACACATCGCAGTGTTACATAAAAACAACATGTAGTTTAATATCCATGGTTCTGGAATGAGATGTTCAACAATCACATTTCGGCGTAAAGTTCAGGTGTCCACATATGTCTGGCCTGTGTTCCTTATCCTCTGATCAAAAACAGTTTGGCAAAGCACATAACATAGCAGCATATACACTGTGACATTGGTGACTGATCATCTCAAAAGCAAAAAAAAACAATTCAGACTATAGGGATTAAGGTTAAAGTGTGGATTCATAAAGCACTGGCAATACATTAGTACTGCTGAGCTGATGCCAACGCACACGTATTTTAACTCACCACACTTTTACAGCTCCATCGCTCTGCTCTGAACGGGAAAATGTTGTAAATATTATATCCTGCCATCCATCCATTCTCCATACCCCCTGCTATTCACCACAGGCAGAAATAATAAATTGCTTAAAATGAGCAGAGTCAAGGAATGACTGACACTACGTTGCAAGATTTCTGTCATGTTCTTTTGTAATCTGCAGGTCCTGTCTTTCTTTTAACCCACAACTCCTGAAATGGAGCATTTTGCTTTGGAAATTTTGCTACAATCTAGCTCTCAATCCTGGTCCAGATCCCTGCGGTTTTTTTGATTTTCGATTTGAATCAGGGATTGATTTACACCTTGGATGCCAGGGGCACTTAACTGCCTGCTGTGTTAATGCCCCTACCAAGATGTAGTTAACTACGTGGCAGGAGACAGCCCTAGCAGTATTCTGGGTCCTGCCGATCAGGATTAAGAGTATCTGAGTGAAAGGCCTTCCCTTAAACATTTGTCAGAGGCGGAGTTGAGAGTTGTTGGAGGGCAACAGTGGAAATACACCACTGGGCTTTACTGTCTTTTCACCCCCAGTGATTGTAAGCACTTCTGAGCTGTGAGTGTATCCACCCACTATAGTGTACTTTTAATTGTCAGATAAATTCAATTCAATCAATAAATCAAGAAGAAATAATCTTTAACATGGCCATGTCAGTCTGTATCAATTGAACATTTTGATGTGTTTGGCGATTCTGCATCCGAATACCCACATGCATCTCAAATTAAAAAAAAATCATCTTCCATCACTAGTTACCTTCCTAAAATTACAATAGGTTAATTTAAGGGCACAGCAGTATTTAAAGGTTATAATAATAATAAAGTAATATAACATGAGGCTTGTTTTATGAGACAGGCTCCTGGCTACACTCTCTACTTTCTTTGGGAAGCTACACCTGCTATTGTTGACTGGTGAGGGGAGGAGGTGTCTGATGTTACTGACTGATGAGAGGACTGGTGAGGGGAGGAGGTGTCTGATGTTACTGACTGGACAGGAGGCGGCTGATTTCGCCTGCAGAGAATCGAGAATAGCAGGCTGGCAGCGTGCTCACTCTCCCCAGTATTCGAGATCTAGAGGAACCTGGTAATTCTCCATCATGCAGCAGCAGGGCCATATCTGACTTGCTGTGCCTGCCAAGGTGAGGGGAACTGGTGAATCCCAGATGCAGTACTCTTTTAAAATGCCTAATTGCTTGTTCAACAAGAATACGAGGTCCGGCTGTGGCCTGGGTCCTCTCAGTTTCCTCTCCACTGAACTGGCTTTGGTGCTTGAAAGGTGGAATGGTCAATTTGGCCCCAACATCTACCAATGGCCTCTCAATGAGGAAGCTCTTGTCTGCCATAATCTCATCCCCTGGCTCCGGTAACTCCAAGATTCCCAACTGCCTTGTCAACTCCTTGTCAGAGGTTGAGCCAGTGAATAATTTGGATGCAAATGTAATTACACCACAGGGTGCGACTCCAAATAAAGCTTTGATGGTGGTAAAGCTCTTGTATGTTTCCTCTGGGCCCTCACATCTGAAGTGTGTGCAGTCAACAATAACCCTCACATTTGGGCAGAATTTCACAGGCATCGTTCGTCTCACCTGCTGCTGCAGGTTCGAACTGATCCCATTACAACATGCAAGTAATTTCACCACATGGTTAAAACACGACTCAGTGTAGAAGCGTTCACTCCCAGTGCCTCTGCCAAAGCTCTCTCCCTAAGGTGACACGCAAGCAAAATATGAAGAACTCATCAATAAGCTGTAGCTTACGCCTGGGGCCTGGCCTACTGACCTCTTTTTCTGCAGTGGCAATTCCAATTTTCCTTGCTTTGGACCAGTACACCATCCTGGATGCAGAGGGCTCAATGACCTCCAGAAAACAAACAAAAGATGCGTTTGGATGAGAACCTTGTGAAGTCTACCAGTGCCTCATCGAGTGACCCTGATTTTAAAAAAAGCGAACAGCAAAACCCTTGAATATTATATGTTAATAAATTACACTAAAAAAGTAACATTTTTAAAGATAGAAATCTTATGCTCACACTTAATAATTTAAATGACTAAAATCTATGTATATATTTCAAAATCAGTCAGAACATAATTGCAAATACTGTACATCCTTTATTCATGTCAACAAGCAAAAAAGGGATTTATAATTGTGTTTCCATTCACCTTTCGAAATTAAGTCCAATTTTCACTCTTCTTTTAACTTTGTTTTGTTCTCATGAGAAAATATTTGGATCTTAAGCTGCAAGATGCTTCTCTTTCTCCACCAGCCACTGGTAACTTCATCTCTGCTGTTTGGTGCTGCTACATTTGACTTGTCTGCGTTTGTTTGCCAGGAACAGCTGCCTTTGGTTTGTATGGGTGGGTAGCGAGCGCAACAGGACCAAAATGATGAACTAAAGGAAGTTAAACGGTAGGTTCACCCAAATAACACAATTTACTGGACTGTCATGACCTTTAAACAGCAGTGCAGGTTCCTTCTGTGGTACTGATCAAACATCAGCACACCCTCCAAAACTAGGACACTGTCAGGGAATAATGGACATCCTCAGCCCAGTATTTATTTATTTTTTCACAAGTCACCAAGTTAAATAACCCACTGCTACAACATGGGCTGAATGAGCAACATCAGTGGAGTAAGAGTCAAACAGGAAAACCCTGAGGTGCCACATTTTTTAAAAAAGGGACAAATATTCCTAATTTTCTTCCCATGAAGCCTTGCTCCCCTCTGCTGTCCCTCTAAAGCAATTTTATTGCCAGATTGCCTCTGTGCAGTATGACAGGGAGAAGTGGCTGTTTATCAGACAAGCTGGTATTTAACTTTGTAGGACACATTTGTATTGATTGGGCTTTGTAATTTTCTCCTGAATAGATTGAGCTGCTGGTTGCTGGCTGGCGTGCATTAAAATTAACACGATATGCCTCCAGCATAGCTGAGTAATGCCACAGTGTACAGAGCCATGCGTGATTCTCACAGTCATTTATGTAATAAGGACGATTGCCACAGGACAGGTCTTTTTCCTGGCTGAGAAAAACTGAAGTATGTTTTTTTGGGTAGTAGGTAAATTCTAAAAATATACCTGGCAAGCTCTGTACTTGGATCTCAGATGTAAAATTAAATGTTATTGATGCCCACAGGGAAGGTTAAAGTTACTATGTTTATATGGTACTGCAGTAAAAAAAATAATAATACTGGATGCTTCTGATCTAAGGTGACACTTTGGTTCAGTGTTATTGGTTAGAAATGTTGCCACAAGGTTCTGCGTTTAAACCTGCCGGCCGCCTGGAGCCTTTCTGTTTGGAGTTACTATGTTTTTCTGTGTGGGTTTTCTCCAGGTGCCTGTTTCTTCACACGGTCCAAAAAATATGCAGGTTAGGTGATTATTATTAGAGGGAGTATTAGAAGTAGTAGGAAAGAAAAGGCATCTTCAAGTTGAGCACACACACATAGGGTAATTTCAAGAGATTTACAGACGACATGGAGACAACAACAAACAAAGTCACGAAAATGAAACCGCATAATAAAGTGAAAGAATAAAATGTATTATGCATATCTAAAAGTAGCCTGAAGTTTAATTAAAAGTAATAACAAGGAATGGAAAATTGCTTTGATATAAAAGTGTTCAAGCAAGTCTAAGATCTGGGAGTTTCTTCCAGATGTGCTGCATAGTAGGTGAATGCAGCTGCATGTTGAAATTAAGCAGGCGGTCAAAAGAAGAAAGAAGAAGAACAAAAAAAACACAAGGGCCTTCATTGGTGGGAGTGTGTGTTGTATCAGGTACCACTGAGACAATGAAATGGGATCCAGAAACGCTGGATTGAGTAATAGATACATAAGTTTAAAGACTTATCAGACGGTACAAACACAGCTTTTTATAATACTATGAGGAAGTCTGTACTCGGGAAAGTTATGATGGCATCACCAGACAAAGACACTGATATCAGACAATTTCAATTACATTAACTCCTGTTACTGTCTTTTGCGTACTTGTACTTTTGAGTATTTTAAAAAATCCGTAATTTTACTTGTACTTAAGTATTCTCTATCTCAAGCATTGTACTTCGCTAAATTTCAAGTGGCATCTGCTAAAGAGTAAAACCAAGCAATTAGACTGGCAGCAAAGTTGCACAACAATGTAATAAAATGAAGGATTGTAGGTTAATGCTAGCATTATTGTACCTCGACATACCCGACGATGTTGCGACCAACATCGTCGGACATGTTGTGACTGCAGAGCCTCATTCGACTCAAACTGTTTGAAAACTTTGAGAAGCGCAGTTTCCTTTCAGAACAAGCAAATAAGTTGAACCAAGTGCAGACTGTGGAGGACTCACAGAACATCATTCAGACAGGTGAGAACAACAACACACTGACTGTGATGGACGTAACTCACTGTACACAGAGGGACATCCATATGATCAGGTCAGTCTCAATATTAATGAATGCACACAGAACTATTCACAAATGTATTTCGTATATATATAAGAAAACTTCTTTACAAGGTCCCAGGCAACCATGAAGAAAAACAAGTCTGATCTTTTGGAAGTTTATCGTAGATCCATGCAGCATTGTAGCTAAGAGCAGCTTCACAATCAGCAGACCAGCGCCTGCTGACCTCAAAGGTCTGGTGGGTTGATACCGTAGCAAAAGATCAGAAAAGGTCCTAAGCCATTTAATGATTTATAAAGGAATGTCAGTATTTTAAAATCGATACTCTGACAGACTGAAAGCCAGTGCAGAGATATGAGAAGTACAGTGATGTGTTCAACTTTCTTGGGTCTTTGTTGTGACTGGAGCAGCAGCACTCTGAATGATCTGTCTGGGAGCTTTTTTAGAAAGACCTTACAGTAGTTCAACCTAAAAGACACAAAGGTGGATGTGGATTCATTTTTCTAAACTGTGTTTAGATATGAATTATCTTAACCTTGCTGTATTTGTGGTGGTAATGGACTTGATGTGTCTTGATGTGGCTGTGATGACTCTTTGACAGCACCAAGAAGTTGAATGGGTAGTCGTAGTAATAGTGGTGGTAGTCATAGAAGTCGTATGTAGATTATGTATCAATCCTGTGCTTAATTGAAATTGCTGATTGGAAAGTGCTGAGAGAAGTAACTTCTTGATTTTACCGAGTTCTTTTCCCTCCAAGGCCTCCTTGCTCCTCCTCGCAATCGCCCTCTTTCACCTCTTCTCTCTACTTGCAGACTTGTCTGTTCAGACTGTGAGGAGGTGGAGTGCAAACAGACAGACCTCTGACATCCAGTTCTCTTCATAAACCGCTGTGCGTTTCACTCAGGCCTTAGTCTTTGATGTGGTGAAGAAAGCTGGTAGGAGAGAACAGTAGATTGATTGTCTATCCAAGGTGCAGCCTCGGAGCCAACTCAGACGGAAATTTATAGAATCATACGGATGAATATTCATGATTATGGTAATACAAGTTACATGTACTGCAGTTCTAATAGTCCTTAGTACTCTAGTTGGCTAAAGGTTACATGGTCAGTGAGCAAACTGATGATAAGTGAGGGACATGTTTTTTTTATGAGCAGTGGTGGTAGTTCATTTTCAAGAGGCAGAATATCATTAAATTGGTCAGTGTTCAGTGTCTAGCTGATTCTTGTTAGTGTTCCCTAGCACTAGAATCCACAGTTTCTTTAAAGGAATACTCTAAATACTGAAAATCTATCTTTTGTGTTTAAATACTCACTTTCCAGAACCATCTCTCATGCCTGTGGGAGGTGATGCTCAAAAAACAGATTTTGCCATTCAAAATCTATCTTTAGAGTCTAGTATTACTCTAACTTTCCTAAAGATCAGTGGGTTAAGGACAAATGAAAACTTTAAACAAAATTTTTTTTCTTATAAATTGTAATTGTTATAAAAGGCTCTGTAAGGAAAGATCAATTGGAAATGTATAGCGGTATTTATCAATATAGCCACAAAAAAAGGTTTTAGTGTTTAGTTTATCATAGTAAAAACATAGAAGATATTCAGATCCTCAGAGTCTAGATACTGTTGGTGGAGTGAAGCCAAAATGTGGAAAATGGAACCTCGTTGTTTATTCTGAAGATTATAGTGGAGATGAGGGAAGAGGTGGATGGGGCAATTGGTTGGTCCGAAAGACAGAATAACAGAAGCAAAATGAGAGCAGACTCCAGCCACTGATTATACTGAAAGTGGAAGGAAAAGATGATGGGCTAAAAATAATGATGGGAAAATGTGAGAATGATTAGAGATCTGACAGTGATAGAGAAGCTGGAAATTAAGTCTCGTACAGACCTTTGTGTAACCTTTTGTAACATCTTCTCTATAATTTTCCTGTCTGTGAATTGTATTTATTGTATTTTCTATATTTTTGTAGTGAAACTTCAGTGCAAGTCCAATACAAAGTTCCCCACAGGCCCATTGAAGTACACTGTACCCTCTAATCTCTTCAGTGTTAAAGTCTCATTTTGCTGTGGTGCCAAAGGAGGTTGAGGATGTGAAATAGTTCCACCTAAGAGGGAGTCACAGTTGATGCATGTCAGGTAAAGTTTCATGTCAAGGAACACGAAAGCATGACTCACTCATTACATCTTGTTCAAGTCAACTGAGATGATCGACCAAAGTGATCGATATGCATCCGAGCTTGAGTTTACTTTACTGTGGCATTCCTTTATCTCATTGTTTTTTCATGGAAAAGTTCTGTTCAAACATTTCATGAGTGCTGCACATCAAGCAGGCCTTCAATAGTTGCATAGCAACAGCAGGCGCCGTGACGAGCTTCTCCTCTATGGGGGCTCTGCTCTGCATCTAAAATAAAACGACCTCCTCAGTGGACGGGGAGGAAGACGCTCGGCTTTTTTGACAGCAGTTCATGTTGTTAGTGACAGTTAGTTTACTTCACTTTTGCTCACTCCAGAGTTCAGCTTGTCAATTATATCGGCTTGTCGCAGTTCACTGCCTCATTCCAGCTAATTTCCATCTGAGCGGGGCTGTGATTACTCTCCATAGCAAAGTGAGAGCAAGTCTTGATAAACACCCAGGGCTCCCTGCGGAAAATCATTATTTTCAACCCCACCATTATGCCAAAGGTCAAACTTATTTCTACACACACCACACACACACACACACACACACACACACCCACACACGCACACACAATTTAACAAATAGGTCATCAGATCAATTTTTTTCATCTCACTATGAACGTTTTCTCATTAAAAAAGTTCTTGTCAGCTTTTTAGTGGAAAAATAGCAGATGGTATTTGTATCAGCAAAAACAAGAATGGGAATTTTGTATTTACAACAACTTTACAACATCAAAGTTTGTGTCATGTCATGCTAAATGTTTGGTCCAGTTCACACTGGGTTACAAGACACTGGATTACATTAATGTATTATACAATATGCAGATATCAGCTTTTCAACATTCCTCACTTATGCCTGAACCTGGAAAGAAAAAGGACTCAGGAAACCACATAACATTAAATTCAATTGATTTATCTACATACAGTAATTTATAAATGTATATTCATATGCATCTACATAAACTAATTCCATATAATATTGCCAGAAAAATGCAATAAGACTAGTCTTGAAATTCCCTCTGATTCATATCTGCATTTCCTCATAGACCAAAACTCTGTGGGCTCACACTCTGAGCTTATTTTTGTTTGCTTCAATAAGTTATGAATTTTTCATTCCTGACTGCTTTAAAATGTAATCATGGTACACTAGATTGTATTTTTTTAAAATGTTTTATTCCTGTGGAGAACCTTTCAACAAACCTACCAGGCATTTATCTGGAATTTGCATTCATAATCAACCTCCTTGCACCTTCGTGGTAACTGCTTCAGTGGTTTCAGAAAAGGTGTAAAACCACTCAGTCCCTGAGAGACCTGGAAGACAAGGAAACAAATAAATAAAGAAGTTTACTTGGGGGCTTGGAATAAAAATTGCTTTGATTATTTTACTTTCCTCTACTAATGCTTCACAAAAAGCCACTCAGATCAATTTTACTTAATGGGCTTAACAAAGGCTAACTTTCCATTTAGACTGGTGGAAAAATCGTTTTTCAAGTAGTAGTTTAGCACTTGAACCAGATCTCCCCATTAAACTGAAGAATGTTAAATTCAGCACTTGATACATCACTTATGCCGCAGCTTTGATTGCTGCTGTAAAGACTGAGTGAACAGAGGAGAGCGGGGGTAAAGTGCAAATGTGTGCATGTGTGGTTGTGTTTATGTTATATGGGGCGTTTGGTAAATGAGCAGGTAGGCCTGGATACAGCTCAATCTGATGGTACCTGCACTCGATCATCCTCTGGCTCTCAGCCCCTAACCAGGGATATGAGTCCTGCTTCCTCAAAGCAGGTTACAGGAATCCCAGAGGTCCCTGCAATACTGGGGTGGTCCCTGGTGTAAATGTGTGTGTGTGTGTGTGCATGGATGTGTTTATACTTTGCTATGCATGTGAACGTGTGTGTGTGTTTATATATGTGTATGCACCACACCGTGTAGTTGTGTGTGTGTGTGTGTGTGTGCGTGTGTGTGTGTGTGTGAGTGGTCCAGAATGGAAAAGAAAATCCACTAATAGCCCTGTCGTCTCTGTGGGCTCCCTTCCAGGTTCGGCCGACCTTGAGCGGGGGGCTCTTAAAAGATGACATGCCCAGGCTTTCCACTCGCGCTCGGCCCCGAAGTTGGAGAAATATCGTGTAAACCCTTCCATTAATCATGCAACTCCTGGGTCATTAAGCACCTCAAATCGCCTGCTGCAACATCTACCTTTGCAGTCATGCTGTCTCCCCACAATAGCCAGGAGCTGTGACATTGCTCTTTAATAACAACCACACAAACACACACACACACACACACACACATACCTCCCTGCTCCTCTCCATCCTCCCAGCCTAACACTGCATCTCTGCTTGTTATGCTCGAGTATCACACGGCTAATGCAGACAGACGTGTGTAAATCAGAAGATAATGAAAAGTACGGAAGCCCGGACCAGCTCCGCCTGTTAACACCTCTGCTCTCTTCACTGGAGGCAAGTAGCAAGACAGACGTGATTTCATGAGGCGCAGAACAGTTTGCCTCCATTCAGCGGTAATGATAAAAGATTAACTATGATGGGATGATGGGATGTCTGGCGATGCAAACAGGGCTCACAGGGAGACAGTTCGAGCACGAGTGACATTGGGCCAAAAACTGGAAATTGTTGTTCTTGCCTTTTCTTTGGTACCTGAAGTAGTGAAAAAAGCATGAATGTAGTAGACTAACACATCCAAGTTGTGAACCGTGTGTAAAAAAAACTGTCACCGGAGCCATTGTGCCACTTTGAATGCATAATGGCGTGTGTGGGTATGATTTATTTTTTCACATTTGTTTGAATATACTTTTATATACATTTGTTATTATATAGAATGCCACAAGTTCCATAAGTACATTTACACACATTACATGTGTGAAAAATCAAATGAAGAAATTTATAAAATCAAGAAAATAAGTCTTCTCCAACAAGCAATGTCAAACAGAGTATTTGCTCAGCTGCTTGTCCCCAGAACTCATTTGCACTCACAAGTGATGACTTTTGACAGCTATCGTCTGTCTTTTGAATCTGCCAAATAGTGTCAGTACGAGAACTGATGACTCTTCTTTGTCGCCATAATGCCAGATGGAGTCCAGTTGGATTGCTATGACCACGGCTCCTCGTCCCCTTTTCAAGCAGACCTCACCATCCAATTACTTTTAATTACTGAGGGGAGAAAGCACACAGCACCTTAGCAACAGGCTGTGAGTATGGGCTCGCCGGTGGGTAAATGGGAGTTAGCGAGCAACAGGGCTGACATGTGCGGTTTATGGATGACTTCTTCTGGGGCTTGCAGGGAGCCTCTGTCTGTGCGTGGCTCCTCAAGGGCTGAATTAGCCCCCTGCTCCACTAATCAATTTGGAGAGGAAGGGAAAATTAACACAGATTCTCCCACTTGGAGTCAAGGAGGAAATATATCCCTCCTGGTGCTTATAATTTGCTGCCTGTATGAAATAGATGCCAATATAAAGAGCGTGCCATTTGTGTCAGAGTTCCTTGTTATTATTGCTGTGTGATATATAGGACACAGTTGAGGTGTTTTTCTGTATTTGTGGAGAATGTGTGAATCATTTTCCTGGCACAGACATCAATCATTAGTGAGGTTAATGATCACAGTGTCAGGTCTTTGTGATCAGGTTAGAAAAATATTGGAGCACCATCCGTGACCTGTATAAATCATATCCAGTGGCATATTTAAAGTATTATTTTGCCATAATGAAATATTCAAATGCAGCCTGCCGGCTTCCAGCGCGATGGAGCAGGTAAGTCTGTAATGATGACATAACGGCCTGGGAGGAATAAATGGGATTCATAGGAAATGAATCAGAGTCTCCAGGACTCTCAATGTGACTGATGAGGCCAGAAAGTGGGTCAGAACCACAGGTTGGCTGGCTGCACAACTGGGCTGAGACACAACGCCCGGGGCCATCAGGCATCAGCAGACAGGCTATCCCTGCGTTCAGCCACTCTGATCACACATCCTGAGGTCAATTATAGATTGTGGCTTACCAAGATCAGGCCTTGTAATGATGAAAAAGGAGACTGAGTGATCATTTATTTGGGTTTTGTCAGCAGAACAACATAGTTTTTCTCAAGTATCCAACCTTGGCCCGTTTATGAGTACTTCCGCAACCCCTGCTGTCTCTCTCAGCTAGAACAAAAAAAGTGTCATTTGTTAATCAAGGGAAACTTGATTTATCCACCTTTGACTAAGCTTTGAATTTTTTTTACTAAGTCAGTCATATTTTAATCACACCAGCCCTGCAATTAATCATCGGGCTGTTTAGTGTGATTGCAATGAATATTCAGTTACCTACTGAGGTCTTTCGCCCGACCCTTCCTCTCCCCTCATCTTAATTATATTCTGTTCGGTGGCTCCTGTGGTGGAGCGGCGCCTGTTTGCCTTGCTCACCCAGCCTCCCCTTAACAGTCATTAAGAAAAATGACACAATCGCAGGTAGTGAAAGTACCTCAGTATGCAGAAATGAGTTTAAAGGCAGACGCCATACAGCTCGCCGGAATGAAATCCCCTCCATGTGTAGTCGCTCAGTGCGGAGAGTCATAAATCACCGCGTGCTGCTTCCTGACGGGTGAGAATCAGAGCGTTCAGTCTTTGAAAGTGTGAAGGCTGGGACACCCCCGACTGCACGACTGCTCCAACCTGCCCTTCAAAACGTTCATGCACTTGGGTTGGTGTTGAATATTGTATACTGAGAGTTAATACAGCAGTTAAGAGTAGGTAGCTGAGGTGGGTGGACTACAGAGATAAATGAGTGAATCCCATTAAAAACAATGGACTGAGTGCATTGTTGCATTGCTTAAAGGATAATCCATTGTTTATTACTGGCCTGATAATTAGACTGAATTGTGAATTCTTAATTTGAGTTCTTGAACAAATTGGGGTTGCCATTAATAGGTCTAAAGTCAGGCAAGTTTATTACTTCTCATCTTATTTTGAAAGTTTTGGCCATTTTTTGTGATAATGTTGTACTCACCAAGTTAATTTCTGGAATCTAGGAACATATTGAAACCTCTAAAAAGAAAGTGAGATGAAGCAAGAAACACAAGCGGTTAGATGATCAGACAGGTTGAAACTCACGTGGAAGACAAAACAAAGTCAGACAGGAAAATTATTACCTACATTTTCCTTCATAACATCCATCATGGTTTACAGACCAACCTATTGGTTCAGCTTTGATATTTACTGTGTGTTCACTTTTGATTTTCTCTCCAATCAATCTGGCAAAACAGCCAGCTTGTTTTCAACCTGTGTAATTGTCTCTTCTTTCTTGCCTCATCAGGCTTTGCTGTAGCAACGTTGCCATGGGTGTGATAGGAAAGATGACCAAAGCAATTAAAATAAAACCCAATTTGTTATACAAACCAGAAATATCAAGGCATATCAAGTCTTACCTTTGATGGAGTTGAACAATTTTTGTTTCATAGAGGAATCTCACAGACACAGTTTGTGTCCGTCCATGTCTACACAATCATGAATTCATTGTTTGTCTTTTAAAAAAGGTTTTATCCCAGAGGGAAAATGTTCTGTGTGTCTGTTACATCAAGATATCCACTCCTACACAGTGACTTTGCCTTTGCAGATGAAGCCACACATCACATCTCATTTCTTTTAGTTTTCAGATCTCAGATTGCTTCTCAGATTGTCTTTGTCACTAGCTGTTGGCTATTCAAATTCTTTCACTCGCTGTTTCCAACTGGTCTTAAAGTCTGCTCACATACAAAAACACCAATTAGTGTTCTTTATGCAGTTTAAAGTATTGATTGTGTTTTTTTTTATCACTGATTTCCTTTATGATTAGATACCAAGTTACCGAAACTTTTCTTATACACACAATTGTATTCATATAGCTGAAGGCACAAATCACAAATGTGCTTCAAGGGGCTTTACAATCTGAGCAGCATACAACACCCTCCATCCTTAGACCCTTGATTTAGCTAAGTAAAGTCGGTTCTGTCAAATGGTGAATGCAGACAAAAGAGTGATATTTAAAAGCCTTTACATTGCCTAATAAATGGCAAAGATCATTCTTGTCACTAAGTCCTTTTCTGTATTTATAATCTAATGTAATTTGCTGAGTGTCTCATGTCAGATGAAGGTCAGAAATGTCAAAATTTTAATAACAATAATGATGGCTTTTTAATGGAAACAGTATGGTGCTTCATCTCCCATTAAATCTCCCCTTCAACATTTGATAACATAGCTGAGTCTTGATTAAATCATATTGGTATTTAATAGAAAAAAGGCCCCAAAAGAGAAGATTCACAAGAAGCTCAAGGTCCTCCATTGGACTGTTGAATACATTTTGAGGTCAAGAGAGATCAAGAGACGATGGAAAAAAGCACAAACACACTGAGGATACACGGTGGACAAGGTCCAAAAAGATGCAGGGTCTCACCATCAGTTACAGGTACCATTAAAAGAAGAAGTTTTGGTAATATTGTGTTTGTGTTGATGATTCCTGTACCTTTTCCGAATGCTCTTACATATGTGTTATGAAGCTGGTGGTATTCTATGCTTTTGTTGTTGTGGACAGAAGGCTAAATAATTTTCCTAAAACAGCAGGGAATGGTAGTTTTTTTTGGCAAATGTTAAAAAATACAAATGGAGTAAATTGTGCATTTATTGGGGACTATTTTCAGCTGCAGTATTATAGATGCTGGTGAGTATTTAGAGCAGCAGGATGGTGTATGTGGTTTGGCTCCAAATAAACTACAGTGTGTGTGTGTTCATGGTAATGAAGGAACATGTCAGCCAGTTTAGCAGAGTGGCTCGCTGATGTGTTTCAATATATTTTGGACAACGATAAAGCTCTATGGCAAACAGGAATAACACTTACACAGACAATATTTGTTAGTAAGATCAATTTACTGTTGGTTTAGGTCAATTCCTGGAATTTTTGGCAATAAGAAAAATATAGGATATCACCAGACTATTAAATGTGAAGCATTTAGAGTATAAGTTCTATAAGAAACATGCTTAACAATGCATTATTTATTGTTTCTTTAATTGAACAACTCCCACCTTCACTTAATATTCTATATTAATATTATACATAATATTCACTGGCAGCGTTACCTGAAATATTACTCTTTTATAATGCCTGTAGTAAAGTAAGAAGTGTGTTGTTACACCTCATGGATCTCCTCTTTTAAAGCAGTGAGTTATTATAACAATTAATGACCCATGTTAGTTGCCTGGGGGCAGATTTGTTGATCTCCCATGGACAAAGAGGCATCTGATGATTTTTCCATGCTGTTTGGGAATTAAAAGGACTTGGTCCGAGGATGTGAGTATTTGTGACACGTGAAGATAATTTTACTGCTTAGTGAGAGCATAAAGGTTTAATAATGCAACTTTGCCACTAACTTACATTAGGCGAGCTTTAGATCTTCAGTAGGATAATATAATGCTGTTTTGTTGAGACTCCTGCATGTCTTTCAGTTTATCCAAGACATTTAATTCTTTTGAAACCATCTGTTCAGTGAGGCAGGACGATCCAACACTTGTGACCACTTGTGACTTTATTATGATGAATTAAGTCCTAATGTTTGTGTCAGTTCTGAAATTGCTGCCATTATGTTGCATTGTGTTCTTGCCTAATGATGCAGGATAACTTATTTGGTAAACAATGTAACTGTCTCTGTGTAACAATGTGACTTTGGAAAGGACGTGTCTTATGCTGTAAGTCTAATGACAATGCCCCGCTCCACAATGATGATTCAGAACTTTCTTAACTACTTCCACTGCCACTTCACGCCTTATCTAAACATTACAGGTCTGCCTCATGTGCAGATGTTAACATTAAAGAGGAGCTTGTTTGGTCTCACTATTTTCTGCACACAAAGCAGATGAATAAGATATTAAAGGACAATTCCAGCATGATTCATCTTTGTGTTTTTCATGTCTTTAAATGTTAATTGTGGCACTTTTTATATGTATGCATCACAGTCAAATACTGTTTGAATTACTTTTGTCAAACATTCACTCTCAATCAACTGAAGCCTCTAATTGGCTTTTTAGTAAAAGTAGTCAGAAAAAGATCTCCCAACCAGTGGCTGATTTTAATTCTGTCTGAAATCAAGCCAATTTTCAAACAAGAAAAGATGTATCTTCCATCTACAGCCGTTAAAAAAATCCTGAATTTAAATCTTGATTTTACACAATTTATCAATCAGCCTAAATTGCCACTTTGTTCTTACCTGGAAATACTTATTCCAGATGAAGGATATGAAGATAAAGGAAACACTAGACACCAATCTACATGTAAAACACAGACATCTAAATGAGGTCAAAATGTTCAAACTAAAAACTCAAGCTAAAATCAAACTGTCCTTTAAAAGCACAACTACTTGTGCTTCCTGGCTGGGACGGATGCAACAATCCACCTCCTTTAGCATAATAAAATACTAAATGTCTTCAGATATTAATGTTGAAAAGCCTTATATCTTCATCTTCTATATTGCTGTTAATTTTATGGGTAGGTATGTTTGCTCAGGATGTATAACTTTGTTCATATGATAGATGGTTATTGATCCCTTTCTGGCTCAGACAGAGGGGCGACTCAGAGTGTGTGGCAGAATGCCTTTCCCAGAGATAAGATGTCCTACAGAGCTACAGAATTACAGAGCTGGATCGATGTGTGAGCATGCCAGTAACATACATCATCATTTCCCCACTATACAAGAAAAGAAAAGAATGTCCCAGGCAAATCTGATGATGGAGCAGATATACAAATAGTAGAAGAAGAATTTAAAGATGCAGTAAATATAAGTACATATAAAGTCAGTTGTTCACGCTGTTTTCATGTTGCTGCCATGGAATAAAACAATCCATCACTTCTTACTGTATATTAGACATATCAGCACTTATACCACTGCTTTTTTGTGACATTCTTGTATTTGGCAACTATTAGAAAAAAGTGGCACAAATATATGTTTATAAAACTGATTGAAATAAATGTTGGATGTAATAAATAAATAGAAAATAAAAAAAACTATGATAAGTTGTAAAAAATGTAGGGTAAAAAACTCCCAAAGATCTAATTCCTGCACTCTTACTGCTCCACCAAACCCTTTGGCTGTTTTGCAAACCATATGGGAAGTTTAACTTGACAGTTTCCTATAGAAAAACAAACAGCTTATCTTTCAGATGCAGTTCACTTGCAGCATTTAACTAAATCGGCAGCTCTTGCTGGCAGCTTTTTCCTCTTCATTAAAGCCATTTAAAATTGCATTCAGCATTTCTAAGACTGTGAGGACCCCATCTGTTTCACATACAGAGTACGTGGGGGGTTTCTGTATTAAAAGTCAAGCCATGAAGAGGACTCTACACAGCAACTGTGCAATTTCAGCTGCATATTTTTTTAAAGGCCAGATTCAAAGTTTGAAAAAATTTCAATCTTTCATCATTGGATGTAATGCAGGGTTTTCATTGGTGGAGACATAAAGCCATTGCTTGGATGTTGTGACATTGCGTATCTTCTTGAACCTTTTCCAGTGTTAAAAAGTCTTGATTCATTATTTTTGTCCATCCAAAAAACTCTTCGACATTGCTTTAAACCAGCTCTTCACTGAGCATTTGACTTACTGTGGCTGAGACTGCTGCTGCTGTCAGATCTAACCTTGGCATGGTGATGACCTCTGACAGAGACACGCAAGATTTCCCCATGATGAAAGCACAGTGAACGTCTCCATCCTCGCTCTGAAGTCTCAGATAACACTGTCCACATCCAGTGGTGCTTGCATCTGAGAAATTATTCAGTTCAATTTTTAACCACCTTTCCAAAATTGGAAGGCACATCTGGCTATCTGTATTTTCTCCAGATTGACGAAAGCTTTTCTCCAACCCCCGGGATCATCCCAACCAGCACCTTGACAACACATTTCTTGCAGGATTCTTTTCCCACTGAGAGAATACAGGGCGACAAATCCCAAGAGGGTCATATATAGATGCAACAGTGGATAATATTCCAGGCTGTATAGAAGATTGGTTTTGTGGTGTGATACTGAATATGATCCAATCCCTTTCTATGCTCCAGTGCTCCAGTCCAGTTCCTAATGCTTTCTCTTATTGTGTCTCACTGAAAGTAAGGTCCTATGTTGTGATGTCTGTTGCATCTTCTGATGCTGGTACAGCATTGTTGTATGATACACGTGCCTCGTGTGCCAGCTGTATGCCTCTTTCCACTGTCTCTGCACTCACGACTCCATCATAGAAATGTCTGGGAATGTACTGGGCACCTAATGGATATCCAAGGCTGTTCTCTTTGGCTAGATCTTTTAGATAGATAGATTACTTTATTCATCCCCGAAGGGAAATTAGGTAACCCATAGTTTGAACATCCTAGGGAAGATGCTGCACCAAAGAGTTGTAAAGTCATGCTGTACTCTTATGGTTGTGGGCTTGAGTCTCCATTTTTCAACCATAAGAAGTGGAGGTAGTTCTTATTAAGGTTGGTTCCTTTTTGCTTGGCTGAGCAGTTGAAAACAACATATAATTTTTCTAGTTTCTTTGGGAGATAAATGCTGTGATGTGGTATATACCATTTCTCAGCAGGACGTCCATCATCCTGAGCTTCCTCTGAGTCACCTATTTTAATGATGTCCTTCATGTACTTAGCATAATCTTATTTTATCGCTCATGTCAGGAGAATTTTCCTCTTCAGGTTGCGGAATTGGACCTCTGTGAGCTGTCTGCTATCAGGCATGTATGGCCTTTCCTTAAAGGGCAATGGCATTTTATAATGTCCTTGTTCATTTGCCTTATGCCTTCCTTAAGTTTGTCGGGGAAGATGAGATCTTCTTGAGACACTTTTTGTTGTCATTTACACTGACTTCTTTGAAGTCACTTTCTAAAGCAGAAAATACATCCATGGGAGTTACTGAGGGGGAATCTCCTTTACAGCAACCATCACCATCTTTGCCTATGTGCTAATGCTCTGGAACAGTTGTAACCTATCAAGAGACTTTTTTTTCCCAGGTCATTTTCATTTGGTCCTTTGTGTACGCAGGGGGGAGGTGGATGTGTGTTGCAGAGCTGTTACCCCTCACCTGGAAACCAGACACCTCTCTCGCTGTTTACAACTGCATTCTCTCTCATCATGGTGGTTAGTTTTGATTTCACCAGACAAACATCCACTTGCAGTTCACAACTCCAAATCCAAATCCACAAATCACTTTGAGTGTCTAATAAAGCATAGACATGGATGTATGTCTGGTTGTATGGATTTGCAGCAGATGACACCCACACTGGAGCAATCACTGAAGTACTAGCAGATGGTCCTTCCCTGGCAACACTAAGTGACACAGCAGCTGTTTTTCTCTGATGTGTTATCTGGAGTTGCTTTTTCCATACTCACATGTCTTTCTCTTTTCACATCTTTGATATAGTTGCCATCGTGAAGACAGGTTGGGTGCCTTTTCACGTTTGCTCTGGTTGATATTTGCTTGTCACAATGTACAGCTGTTCTTACTGTAGACACTTGCCTTATTCCTCTTCATGTCCTTTAGATTCCTTTTGTCACTGCATAACTCAGAAAAATCAAGAGCATGGCGACAGATGGTCAAGCTCTTACTTTATCATTCCAGACACAAATAAATATAACTAACATACCTTGTAGTCACTCTCGACTGGAGCTAAACTCCCATTATAGCCTAACATTACTCTCCCAGTTCATCTTTATCCGTTGTTACTCTCTCCATGCTTTATTACTGTTTCTGCACTGTTGACTCCCTATTTTTTGTCAGTTTCCACTTGTTACATGCATACAGTGTCTTTTCAGAATAAACGTATAAACTTCTGTGCACACTGGAAAAAAATAAATAAAAACAATACAACAAATACATTACAAACAAGTTAATTCACCACACTGTGCATTGGGGCCATTTACAGACTGAGTGATTCCGAGGTGAAAAATAGAGCCCAGTGCCAATGCTCTAGATAGTACTGGTGCATATCTAGGAACAATGCTTACAAATATTTGTATCTTACAAATTGTGTGAATATATGCTCATCCTATAGGTTTCATCAGAAGCAGCCGAGCACGGGAATGTTTTATCACCTCAAAACCACAACGCATTGAAATTGCTTCAAACTGCATGCATGTATGTGAGTTCTACTTAAGGATCAAAGATATTTAAATGTATGTAGTGATTCTCTTTATATCACAAGAAAAACTTTAAAGAACATTTGATTGACTGATGAAAGGTTCACATTAATAAAACATCAGTGACAGCCAACAGAAACAGGGAGAAACAACTTGTGTTTTAGTTTACACGTCCATAATCAGCACATCTACTATTTGCAAGAGTTGCATTGCACTGCATCACTAGAAAAAAGAGTGACAATAGATTTTCATAATTTATTGACATTAAGTGTGATTATACATCAGTACAAGCATCCCTTGGTAAATTATGCAATACAGAATTCTAACATGCATGTGCATATTAAACTCACAATAATAAAATGCTACATTACATGCAACACTGCCAACATTTACCTCATTATTAGTCATTATAAGATTTAACTCACATTAACAAGCTTCACATGTAAAAGCCTGAAGCCTGTTTGGACATCATTAAACATGATTATTAGCATAATTTACATGTTACAGTACGGGTTGACTGTAAGGACTGCTGTCCAAGAGCACAAACACAGAAAAAAACAGAAAAAAAAGCTCACTGGCATGTTCTTCAAAATGGCCATTTCTAGAATCACACAAGTTACAAGAGGAGAACAAAGTCAACATCCTTCAGACGTGACAGAAGGGCATTGATCTGTCTCAGTATAACAGACCCACAGTGAATAGGACCAGAATAAGCTGCTTATATGCACTACTGCTTCTGTCGATTCAACAAGAATTAACACGCACTGGGTTGCAACTCTCCATAGGAACATTTTAGCTGCGTATATTCAAAGACTAACTGACTGACTGAGTATTTCAGACAGCAATTTAGCACTTGACCACACTGGCAGAGAAGTTACAGAACTGAACAGCAGAAAAATGAAACAAGAAGTCGACACCTTGGAGCCGAACTTGTCTGGAGATTCTCAGAACTTGAGAAAATGACTGTCACATATTTTTATATAGTACCATGATTACTTTTCCTGAACACACAAATGAAGTGGAGACGAAGCATATTAACTTCTGGGACAATGCAAGGGTGTTGTTTTAAAGAGACCTAGCAACCATTTCACTCAGTCATAATGTAAAGTAGCATATGTGTGTGTTTATATCATCGAGTAAAATTTAAGTTAATAGTACATAACTAAAACTTTAAAAACCTTGATTTAAGAATTAACATACTGAACAAAAAAGCCCTGAGGCGAGAGGCATTCCTCTTGTATTATGAGATATTTTATCTCGTGTAAAAAGTTGACCTAAGGTAGATAGTAGATAGTGAGAAGCTCATGTTGTATCTAAAATAAGAAGAATTTTATGTCAATCTTACCAATTGTCATTGAAATATTAGTTCTGGGCAAGTGTTCGACCAATGACATTGTCCAGAGCCATAAACCTTGTAGGGAGGAGATAGGGATTGATGGATGGGTCCACAAAGTGTAATATGACTTCAATGGGATGAATCCCAAGTTCTTTAGTGATCCATTGAATTTTCCTTTTGACACCACCAGCAGACACCACTCAACATCTCAAATTTGCTAGTTATTCATGTTGGCCAGACGACATGTTCTGCTGACTCTGTCACCACCAACACGTTGATTTATTTGAGTTTTTGTCTTTTGCCATGAAATATGGTTCAAACATTTCATTCCCTCAGGATGAATCGTGGTAAATTGTGACCCCCTGACTTTTAATTTAATGCCACCATCAGTTCAACATTTTAATTTATGGAATACTTTGGTTTCTGATCAAATACTCACAAAACTAAAGACACCAACAGCCTCAGCTGTATACTTTGTGTGTAGAGGTAACTAGTGTAATTGATGTTAGTATGAAAACATGCCAAACTTAGTTGTGTAAACATTATGGCTGTAAAACGCTGGCATGTTAACAAGACGACAGTAGGATTTAGCTCAAGCGACACTGTGCACAGAAAGCTGCTTGCATGTTTGTAGACTCTTAGACTCAAACTGTGATCTTTTCCTAACTAAAACGATGTTGTTTTTGTGATTGAGCCTAACCAAACCTTAAACATTGTGGTAGTAAATCAATTTCCAATTGTTTTGGAGACTGACAAATTATGTTGTTCTGCCAACAGGGGCATTACACAGGGAAACTTTGATCAGAAAATGGCAAACTTATTGGACTTGTTGGACCAACCAACACTGTTTTTTTAGGCCCCACAGCTAGTCTGACAAAACAAATGATGAATAATAAACTCTCTTTATTCAGGACTTTTGTGTATGTGTAAAGCTGATCATTTGTGCTCAACTAGACGCATACGAAATGAAGATGAATCTGTATTAAAAAGAAGATCCACATGGATTCAAGTGAAGGTGTGGAAAATAACAATTCTGAATCCTTGAAGCAAAAAATCCACTGCCATTGACATTGTTAGTCAATCTCAACACAGTTCCTCTTTGTAGTGACAATCATCACTGTCGAATGCGCAGTAAGCTGAGGCTGAAGCCTATTCAGCGATGCTGCTTTGTCGAGACCGTCTCTGCTCTCTCAACTGATACACAGCTCACTGAAAACTGTCTTCATGTCAGTATCCCTTTTTTTTACTCTGATTGTTGCTATTTCTCTTTCATGTAATTTACAAGAAAGTAGGCTGGATGTGTAATCCATTGTCCCCATTCTTTCATATCTGCCTGTTTGACTCCCTCGTACCTCCCTGCTATTATTTACGATTATTATAGGGTTACAGGAATGTCAGTGTGCCACAGCATCGACCCTCTCCTTCGGTAAGTCTGATAATCCAGGAAGTAAGGTTCCACGTGTTGTAAGTCATTCTGGATAACGGCTAAAGGACTCACATGAAAATGCTAATTCAGTACCACTCAAAGTTAGAGATATTTGAATATTTTGGAGCAAGGGTGGGGATGGTGCTTTTATTTTAGGGCTATATATAAAGCCCTAATATATATATATATGCTCTTCACTGACAGAGCGGTGCTAATAATGTTGTTAATGTCATTAAAAGTGACAACCGACAGATGAAGCACAGGATGTACTCTCTCTCTCTCTGTGTGTGTGTGTGTGTGTGTGTGTGTCCCTGGAGATGGTGTACACGTCTCTGATGGAAATGACTTAAAATGCTCCTCACAAGCTGGCACGTACCTTTCACAGAACAAAGAAACCTCGTCAGTGAAGGAACGCCTTATCTGTGACTTTGTGTTATTTTTAAAAAAAAAATTTTACACACTGTTGAGGCACAGATGGAAATGGGAAAATATCTGTAATCATCCTGGATATATTTACTGGCAGCATAATAGTGTATGAATAATTTACTCTCTTACTCCAAATGAGTCATTAACACCTTGACCGGACCAAACCACACCCCCCCTCGGGCTGCAGTGACCGCGCTTTCTTTCTGATTGAAAATTCAAAGTGATTCTGATTTTCTTGGACAAGTTGGACAGTTGTTAATTAGTTTGTCTTTTTCAATAATTTGGGGAAGATCCAAATGAAACCTGCATGTCAGTATTTTTTTTTTATTGCAGAGGTTTTATTTGATTGCAAAGACACTCTTCTCACCAGTCTGTTGACAGCTGAGGATTTTCAGACATCACCACTGATTACACCCAGGAGATAAATGTGGTCTGGCAGAGTTAATAACATTCAAACATGATCATTTTGTAACAAAAATTTTGAGTTGTGAGATCATTAACAAACAGAGAGAGAAAGAGAGAGAGAGAGAGAGAGAGAGCTTTATTTTAGGGCATCATAAGCCAAAAAGGTTGGTAATCACTGTTTTTGGACTACAGTGTGCTTCGTACTTTGTGTCAACAGTTTTAGTAGGGCCCTGACTGTCTCAACATGACAATTCAGCCCCATCCAACACCTTTGGGATAAACTGGGGCACTGCCTGTGGACAGGTCTTGTGCCACCAGTGTGGGACCCCATTAATGCTCTGGCTGAACGGGAGCAAATCTCTGCAACCAGGTCCCAAAATTAAGTGGAAAGGCCTGAAACTAGAAGAGTTGAGGCTGTTAGCAGCAGATTAATGCCCACGGTTTTGGAATGAACTATATAAAAAAAATCAGATTTTGACATACATTTGGCCCTGTAGTCTGTGTTTTTGCAATGCATCCTGGAGAAGGTGCAGGGAAGAAGTAATAATAAATTGGGGCACTTGCTTAGTAAATCTGCTTGCACCATGAAAAAAGAAATTCAGGAACCTTTTCTGGTTGTTATTTTTTCCTGCACCCAAATGACACACTTCTTCCCCGACACATGAGGGAGTTTCACCATGTGCCACTCAGGAGTTTCAGAGAGCATTCACGGCACATTTACCTTCACAGATGTCAAGCTGGGTTTGTCATGCGAGTCACACTAGAAAAACAAAGCTCAACCTTTTTACGCTACACCAGCGTACACATATGGCTCTGTGCTGTTCCTCGGCCGACTTTCTGCATGTGACCTACCTTCTCGTATAAAAAGAATCTCCTCCCCATCTCTGTGTGCATGTAGAGATGCCTAAATCTTTGGTGACATGTTTATAAATGTTGACTAAATTAATAGAAGTTTAGTGCACAGATCTCTCTGCACTCTGAAAATATAAATCAACACATAAAATTCATACTGCCGTGCATTTGATTTTAAGCAAACACTTTTTTTAGGAGGCATATTTTTAGAATCTCAATGGACCTGAAAAAAAAAAGGCTACTCAATGGTGTATAGACACTTAAATCCAATTTTCTTGTTGTACATGCATGACTGAAATTTATCTCTGGCTCTGCAGGCTGAATTGAGATGGAGAGCTGACTCTGTTCAAGTCAATGTCTCATCATTAGACAAAATGAGGAAGTTTGAACTCTTTATAAAAAGGTTTCTACCTGTAATTCCTAGCTGTGGCTTAAAAAGAAAAAGATTACTTTAAAAATATAATGTATTTTTGATCTAACTTGAACACTTTCAAGATGTAGAGCCTTTAGGAAGTAATAAAGTCACTTAAATGTCGCTGGTGAACACAACTTTTTAGAGAAAGAGAACTGTGCAGCCGAATCTGTTGGGTCAGCTCTTTGCTTAAACTGGAAATCCAGATTATTCTAACCAGAGGTGACTGCCCCTGCATCTGCTGCCCCTGCAATTAATGAGATGGGTCTCAGGAGTCACTGAGGCAGATCCCCGGATAGAGCTGTCCACTTTATCTTAGCTTACATGGAAACGTTGCAGGCCAGACAGTGATTTAGTGCCCAGGCTCCCTAGAAAGGTCACAGCTTCCTGTACCACACCGCAGGACCTCCCCTACTGTATCCACCAAAGAGTAATGGGGGCTGACTCTGCATGCTCCATGGCTAACATTAACATTTTTCTTTTTTGACGTGCTTTTACAATTCTTCGCACTCAAGATGCTGTTTTTCCACAATCCACTGTGACACACTGGAGGAAGTGCAGAGTCCAAACAGAGTGTGTACTGTAACGTTTTAAGTCGATGGCAGGGGTCCTTTCTCTCTCTGAAGATTATCATATGTCTTGAACGTAAAGAATTCAGTCTGCAGTAATGATTATTGTCAATTATTAGGCCTTCTACTCATGAGCCTAATTATTGACGTGCTCTCAAGTGCTGCAGAGAATAGTGCAGAGAAACAATGTAAACTTACTGTAGATGTAGACTTTATTTCATAGTAGATGATTGTGCCTTTTCTGCAGCACGACTCAGTTTGTCAGCATCTTCCAAAATCATTACAAAAATTATTTTTCATTTAGTTTTCTGATTTGCCACCAGTATGGTTAAGATTTTGTAACAAAACTACTTGGTTAAAGATGGTGGTCATATTGATTTGGCTTAAAGGTGTCAGATAGAGTCCTATGTTATTTCACTGAAACAAGATAGAATTGTCTGTACAGGAAACTGCTGGAGCAATTTAAACTCTAACAGATCAGCTTTTGTGACAGAACAAGATGTCAGAGATAATGTGCCATTAACAGTGACATTCAGCTCCTGCTGCTCCTCCGCTGCTTCATGGTAGGGTCTTGTTCATGGCATCAAGGAGGGTCAGTTCACTCCCACTCATCAAACCACTCACGTCAAGCCATAAAAGTGGGAAAACTATCTGGCTTTTAAGAGGAAAACCCTCTCAGGAATGCTTTGCAATCTATTTAATGTAATGACTATGAAACACACACACACACACACACACACACACTGTTATACAAGGGTAATTCTACAGCAGCTAAACGAGGCTACTCATAAGGTGCTGGAAAGAAAAAGTCTTGATTGCACTGAGATCGTGTTATCGCCCCAGGCTACATAATTTACACTGCAAGCACAGATGGTTGATAGTGTGGCACAATTTTAACAGTTTGACACTGTTCATTACGGGAGCCCAACCGATCAACTTGTACCATTTCAGAGCAACACGTGCAATTCTTGAAGATTTCAACAGAAACCCAAGATATGTTCATATTCCATGAATATAAAGCATTGCATTAATGAGGTGACCTTGAGTCGATATCAAAGGGTCTGCAGCAATTGACCGCTCCTGTTTTATCTCCATCTTTGATCGGCTGCCATCGATCTCAGCTGCCTGTTAAATGAGCAGGGGACACCAGTTATTCTGTGGTCTCTTTCATGGGATATAGATCAGTCATCCGAGGTCATCTGAGATGGCCTCCCAGGGAGATCTGACTGAAGAGATACAGAGGAAAGCGATTAAGTGAGGTTACTCTTCTCTTTCGCTCCCGGATGGGAAAGACTTTCCCTCCGAAGGTGACGAGGTTCACACTTTGCGCAAAGAAAATCCTCAAACTTCATCACTGAGTCTCATGACCTCAAAGAAGATTGCAAAAAGAACGATTCAACAGAGCTGTAACATCCCCTTTATACAACAGATTCTCAATCCCTCTAATACGGCAGCTTGGTCAGGGCCCCTTGGCGTCACTTTAACACACTTGGTAGCCCAGAAAACAGTCATATGAATTGTTCTTATTATGTTATCCTACCAAAAACTTTTGTTGTGCCACATGCATGTTATTGTTTAGTTTGGAGGACTTGTTGGACAGATCACTGCCCTATTATTAAGAAAAACTATATTTGTTTTTAAAGAAATGGAGTAAGGTGAATATCCTGTTGTTTTTCCTCATCATTGGATTTAAAGAAGCAGAAATCAGGTCTTAAAAATTAATGTTCTGAACTGAGCTTAATTAAAATACAAAAAAAAGGAGTTTTGAGTGCATTGATCTTAAATTTCGGAAGTCATTGCGGAGGTATATATTTAAAAGGAAGCAAAATAAGCAGCAAACCTTTGTAGCATTTATTGCATCATGTGATATCATTATCTCTGTGTGTAGCAACAGCAACAAAATGTTAAGGTATTCTTCAGAGCCAGCAGACGTATGACTGTGACCATGTAAGTGTCTGCACTGAGCTGATAGTGCTCCCAGCTTGAGCCTGCGACAAAACTACACAAACAGTTTTTAAACTTTGATTCAGAGGAACCGAGTCCCACTATTATCTAAAACCCAGAAACACGCTTTGCCACTCACACACCTTCATCACATCCTGTGGTCGATGTTTTCAAAAAGGCTCCCCGCAAAGACGCGCTTTCCCCCCTTCCGCTCGTCTCTCTCTTTCTTCTGACTCTCTGCTTTCTAGTTCACTGGAATTAGAGAAAAAAAAACATATCTATAAAGAACTCCCTGTTCTTTGAATGATTTTAAAACTGCAACAAAACACGAGCAGGTATGGCTGAACCTGGCTGGCATTATCTGTTAGTGTCACAGAGAGCATCGGCAGCACTGCAAGGCTGTCAGATGAAAACCTTGTGTGTTCAGAAGGTAAACGTGTCTGATGTGCAGGAAGAAAAAAGAAAAAAAGAGGCTTAATTTTACATGCACAGCCATGCAGTTTTTTTTTTTTTTGAAATTCCACTGTAGTTTTGAAAGGGTTTTTCATGGTTCGTGTATCATGAAACTTGCTCAACCTATAAAGGACCTCGTAAACCTTTTAAATTAGATTGCTTAGTTTGCACATGAAATGATGCAGCACCTCATGCTTGGATAGGAACTTTGTATTTTGCACTCCTAAGCAACATTTCCCTGCACTTTTCAGAAGTACTGAGTCCCTTATCGTCTGATGTTGCATGGTGTACTGTATTATTTTCTTATTTCAGTGTTTTCAGTTGCTCGTTTTGATTCATTGGGAAACCAACTTACATTACAGGAAAAGAATGTTTGAAATTAATTTATTAAGCTAGATTTCAAAGAAAAACATTAAAGATAGGGGTTTGTTACAACCCCAAAATTAGTCTGGGGAGAGACACAGGTGAACACAGGAAAAACACACACACACACACACACACACACAATACTACGGCGTAACAGGGTTACAGTATTTCTCCACCACAGAAGTGACTGGCTGTATCCAGGAATCCATGAGTGGTCTCGACATTACAGAGTCTGTCTTTCCTCCTCCCAGGCTGTCCGCGGAGTGCCTCATTAACCTGTGTGAGTCAGAAATTCAGATTATTTTGGTTCATGTGTGAGGATTGTTAGCAAGATGGGATCTCAGTGCAGGTCACCATCAAATCTGCCTCCTGTTGAGTCCACGCACCTGACAGAGGCAAAAACACCGAAATGAAAGAGAAAAAAATCTTCCTGAGGAAAAAAAAAAAAACCTGACAAAGCAGGGCTGACAGGGCAAGTCAGCGTCAGCGGTCAGATAATTGGGGTTCTCAGCGTGAAAATAATATGGTTGGGATCAGGTACTGCTGTGTCTTGGTCTCACGTAGTCTTGCTTGTTGTTTTGCAAGAAATTGGCTGTGTAGTCCTTCTGAGGTGTGATATTTTAGTTTCATATGTTATCTGAAGACAAAGTAGAGGTGTATTTTTGTTGTAGTTTGTAGTTTGGTTAGAAAAGTTGGCTTTCAGAATCAATAAACAGTGTCTAATAAGACAATAGGCAACTACATGGCAAAACACTAACTGAAGCCTTAACAAGACAAAGAGCCTACAGCCACAGTGCCTCTGTGAAGCTGTACTTCACAGAGTCCAAAGTATTATAAAAGTATTATAAAAACCTAGATCTTGACCAGAGGATGGCACTACATGAAGAGTGAGGGGACCCAAAGTTATTACAATTCATCCTGAGGGGGACATGAATGTCTGTGTGAAATCTCATGCAAATCCATCCAATAGTTGACATTTCACTCAAAACCACACATGTCAGCGTTATGGTGACACTAGAGGAAAAGTCAGGGGATCACCAAAGTCAGTAGGATTTGTCCTCTGGAAACCATTAATGTCTGTACAAAATTATGTGTCAAATCCATCAAGAAGATGTTGAGATATTTGGCAATCCAGATATTTCAGACTGGACCGTCCGCCCCACTGACCTACATGGCCATCCCTGGAGACACGCCACTCGCTTGGCTAAAAAGCCACATTGCACAAATGGGAACGCTGGTTAAAGAGCTAATTATGAAATACCATGGACTGTATATAAAGATGGCAACATGACAGCTTCCCAAAAGTGAAGCCAACATCCTGATCGCCTCCTGGGGGCTGGTTCCAGTATAGGTCATAAACCCCGTCCCCTCCCTGTTAGTGGATGGGACATGGGCCTAACTAAAAAGTACACGTCAAGTAAATTTTCCCCCAAAGATGGTTTCTGTCATTTTAAGTTGTTCTTATCACAATGATGTGTGTTCAAGAGTTAATTTTACTTATACGTTTGGTTTTACTTAGTTATTTGATGCTATAAAAAGGGGGGTTTGACGTCATGACTGACAGGGGCTCTGAGTGAAAGTACCTGCTGACTTCCTTTTGGAACTTTAACTAACTTTCAATAATCACGACTGTTTGTTTAAAACCTTCAGAATGGGTTGTTCTGCAGTAAACTGTACTAATCAACATGAAGGATCAGTCCATCTATAAAGCCCGTATCCTGGAGATATTTACCTAATTTTTGTACAACAGGAAGAATGCCATTGGACATTACCAAATCAAATTAAAATGATCTAAAAACGTTGATGGCAAATTTGGAATTTTCAGCCAAAAAGTAAATAAAAAATAAGTTTCAAACAACTGTAACACAAAAAATGTAATTTAAGTTGTCAGTGCTGCTCGGCCTCCAACCAAAACAGGTTTTTAGAGTCGGTTTGGTAAATTAAATTTTTATCTTTTACAAAAGCTTTTTTTTAGTATTTAATGTGTTCTATTTTCAGTCTTTTTGGTTGGGGTGATAGTTTTCAAAAGGACTGAACTTCTTTCATACTTTGATACAAATTAATTTGCAATTTGCAGTTGGCAATTTCCTAGTCATTTGGCTCAAAGAATTACTTCTTTAGACTCCACACAACCAAAAACACAAAATACCCTTCACACATTTGATACATTATTCAAATTTTTCCACAAAGTTCTGTTTGTAGCTTTGATTCAGTGTATGATTATGCTTTCGAACAGGAACTTTCCATGTCGTTTTATTTATTTTTGTTTACTGTAATAATGCATGATATTGCCTGTTAATCTGAAATCAAATCAAGAAAATCACCAAGACTAGTTTTGGATTCAGTCTGTACTTCAGAAACAGCAACATGTATCAGCATGCGCTCAATTAGCAATCAAAATAACAAAGCTGTGTAATAATTTGTTCTAATTTTGAGCTGTCAATCATTTTTGGAAAACTGTGTTTACGGTATCTATAGCACTTCATAATTAGCTCATCCCAAAGACTAAAAATCACACACACACACACCCTGCTGAACTGTACCGTGGCTTCAGACACACCTCCAGGCAGCTGTGAGCGAGCTGATGAAAAAGCAGCAGTCGTACATGTTACTCAGTGATACAGTACGGCGGTCTTATGGGAGGTCTTTCACAGTAATATGAATAGCTGTGACCTTTCATAGAAACCCAGGCACTACATCATTGTCTGTGCTCTATGTTTCTATATAAGCTAAGATAAAGTGGACAGCACTGCCTCGGGATCTGTCTCAGCAGCTCTTGAGACCTTTCTCATTAATTGCTGGGGCAGCGGACAGTCACCTCGAATCAACTGATTCAACTAATTGAAAGCATGAGACTCTATCACAAAGAGAAGAGTTTGGTAGGGTTTTTTTGTGTGTGTGTGTGTATTTATGTGTCAAAAATTACAAAAAAAACTTTTTTTCTTGTTAGCTATGCAGATAATTTTGGTTCTATTTGCCCAGTTTTGAGATTTTTCTGTGAGGTTTCAGCGTCAGCCCAATAGACTGGAAGTGAATAAACAGTAAATGAATAAACAGATCTGCATGATACATGACAGGCTCTGAAAGTCCAATGACTTCTGCAAATGAATCCTTCCCAACATGGACATGTTTTTATATAAATAAAACTTTTTTTTCATAAAACCATAAAAAAACAACTTTATTTCAAATGAGAAAACATAAAAAATGACTTGAATTTTGCAGCATGACCTTTGAACTTCATGAACTCTGACCTTCACAAGACAACATGTTCATGCAACATGGCGTTCAACGAGTAGTTATATATGTGTTGAAGGAAGCAAGCCTACCAGAGGTAAGCAGTAACCTGGCAGGGTAGCAGAAAGTTTGAGCGGGAGATGGACTCATTCCATTGTGTGAGATCTGCATACTTTTGCCAGCCGGTGCCATCAAAAGGCTGACTGAGCTGTCAGGAGATCAAACACTGCTAGAGGTTTTGCTTTGGAGCGAGAAAGAATCACCCAAATGCAACACAGCACACTTTAACTTGTGGTTCCCTTTTTCAAACACCTTCTTCTGTGAAACTAGTTTTTGGTGCTCTCGCAAATAAATCTTAGTAATGTTCCAGGATAGATGTGAGGGATGATGTTAGATGCGTACTCTCAAACAAACCTCTTTGCTTTGGGCTGCAGTGTGATCTGCAAGCACAACCATAGTGAGTAATAAATATCAGTGTCAACAGACTGTGCTTTAGGACTCTTTTGGTAGGTAACTGCACAGCAGAAAATGTTCTTTCATAACCGTCTGTCATTAAAACAACTTCCAATAGCAAAGAAATGCAATATCTTTAGAAAATGGTTACACAAGGTTCACTTGAGAACTTGAATACACTTGAGTGACAAACAGTTATTATTATTCAATATGTTTGTTGTATATTTGCTTCATTGTTTGTTTTTAATATGTGCACCCTGGAAAGCAGTACTGAGACTGAGCGGATTATCCTTATGAAATTAAGAAAAATTGATTTGAACTGCAACATCTCTCTTCAGAAAAGTGTCTTCATAACTCTGGATAATCCACAGAACATGCTGTGAACAGATTTCATAGGGAAAGACACATTGCTGTTGAGTTTTTAAAATTAAATTTCTCAATGCTGTGAGCACTACAAATGAAATACCATTCATCTCCATTATACTGGTGTGAAAACAGGACTCTCAGAGGTGGATATCTGAAAACTTAAACCAATAAGGCCGAAACGATCTGCATGGCTGCAGTAGATACCACTATAGGTGTGTGAGGTAACTGAACTAACTTTCACACCATATGTGTGGGGCTTTGTGTAGCCATCATTGAGGTTTAGAAATTACTGACACAATTAATATAAAAGCATCAGCAGTAATTCTGAGTCATTTTCATATCTCTATTCAAGGATGACAAGAGGAATGAGGCTTTTTAGTCATATGGTTCATATTGGGTTTGAAATGACGTTGAGTTAAATGGCCACGACTGAGCCGCAGAAATATTCTTTCTAAGAAAGTGATCTCTACTAAGTAGAAATCAATCTCTTAGAAAGAAAATGTATTATGATGTGAAATAGTTGCCTGATGACTTAATTGTTGAGAGAGGCCAGTCAACTTGAAAACCACTGCAGCACAAAGCAATGCAATTTCAGCTCCGATTACAGCTGAATTTGAAGAAGACAGTGAAAGAAATGGCTTTCATTACAAGTAGTTAGCCTTGATGGGTGTCTTCTATTGACTCCTAAAAACAGCCGTAATGCTGCGATTGAAACACACGCCACTACACTGTAGCACAAGAGCACTTGAGGAGAAAGGGAATATCTGGGCTGCTTTACAAACAGAAATGGTGTACTCCACCTGAAATTAGGCCAGAAACTCATGCATTTTTCTCAACTGGGAGCGGTTGAAGAGATGTGTTTGGGGACCATTTTAAACAACTGCGCTGCGCTATTTGCCGTATTTTAACAGCCATTTGAACTGCCTTTTGCATCACAGATGGAAAAACAGGAGTGTTCTCCCTGCTGCTGTCAAGGCCACTTTAAAGCCAGGGAAGTTTGCAGATCATGTTAAAAACAAAAATTTGATGATCTGTCCTCAGAGGGACTCCTTTCAATTATTTTGGCAGCATTTGAAGAAAGAAGATGCCATGCGGTCTAGTCTCTGTGTGTGCTTGGAGATTTTTTCTCATACTGTGTTGTTACACAGTCACCATGGCACATTTGAATTTCAAAGTTTGCTCTTCCCTAGAAAAGTTTCCAGAGTGACTTTCATAAAAAAGCAGTGGAAAGGTATCTTTTTTTTTATTATTCAGTCAATCGAATCCCAAGAGACATTGTTTGTCAGTGCCAATTTAGAGTGACTCTCCTCACATATGCTGCTTTAAAGCATGATAAATCTATTCAAACTGATCCAATCCCAGGGAAAGAGATTTTTAAAATAACACTTCTACTGTTCTGATGCAGCAGCCAATCATTTTGACTGTGAGATGAAATTATATATAATACCTTAATTTTTCACATGCATATTGACAAAAACAATAGAACATTCACTCCAGTAGCACAGTAATTGACCAGTGTTGCTCTAATATGAAATGAAGAATGTTCTCAAACTGTAGAGAGGCATGACCTTTGCAGTGCACTTTTCACCCAGTGGATGTTTGTCTAGGAGCTTGTTCAGCTACACAAGGGAAAAAAACAACAACAAAAACAACAGTAAAAACAACAACCACACACAAAAACTATAAATTTAAATTCAGTTGGATTTTAATTTTTGAGTTATATGGATCCCTGTCTTCTTTTTATTTTGTATAAAAGATCAATGTTCTTTAAATGTCATGTCCTTATATATTAAGATATTTATACATATTGTTATTTAAAAATTGTCCAAAGCTAGACTTTGATACATAAAATAAGGATTTCGAAAGGGTTTGGATTCAAATAGCGGATGCTATCGAACCCCATCCCAGACCTGGCAACATCAAAGGCACTGTGTTGAATGTCAGGTGGCTCAGCAAAGGGCTGATATGCACCGCTGACTAGGAGCAACATTTGCCGTAATTGGGAAAATAGCCCTGCATCCTCACACCATAAAGCCCCATTGATTTTCTATTTATTCATCCCTCTGTTCTTGAAATGCAGCGGCTACAGAGGAGAAGCGGCTCCCAGAATCCTTTAGCTCCTCTGGGAGCAGCTGTGTTCTGAGGAAGTGATGTTCCTGATGTAAACAGGAGGCCGGTGTGGATGTGTATTTGTTAGTGTGCCCTGCATCAATGTGCCCTGGCTTCATCTGTCTTGCTCTTCATGTTAAGGTCAACGACTCATGCTACGGCGAGGGCCAAGAGACAAACAAGGCACAAGCTGGAGACCACCTGCTGGGCTGAAGAGCAGGGCGAGGAGAAGTGGCTCTCTGACATCCATCTCGGCTCTGATTCATTATCGTCTTTATATGAGCAAAAGGTTGCCGTCTGTGGATTCTGCAGAAAGAGCATGTGATGCATTTGTCCGCCTACTATCCCCCAAAGGCTCGGCAGCCCTTCCATCTCTCGCTGCCAACTCTAAGCACTGTTATTTAGAGTGATGCATTTCCCTCTGCCTTCCTGCTGGAGTGGACTCTCCATTACCTACACAAACACAAACCCATACACACCAGCAGGATGGTCACAAACACATGCCCACAGGTGTGTGAAGACTCACACATAGATGCTAACAACAAACACACACACTATAGTTTAGCACAGAAATTGGAGCGGACGTGTCACAGTATCCAGGGGCAGCAGATCTTCACCTGTGCAGCATAACTTTGCTGATACTTTGCTGAGGCAAAAAGGCAAAGTTTTGCCACTCTGACACTCTCATGTTGGGCTCACACTGAAGCTGAAAGTGTTACAGTTCAGATTTTTTTTGTTTCTAATAAATGCAAATTTGTTGAATAAAATCAGAATCAGCTTCATTGACCTAGTGTGTGTATACATATAAGGAATTTGACACCAGTTTTAAATTGATTTCAATGTACTTACACACACTTCCAAGAACAATTGACAGGAAGATAGACATAGACAGGCAGCTAAAAACAATGATAGCAAGGCTGAACAGAAACATAAAAGTAAACATAGAACTGCCTCAATCAAAAATCAGACTTGGAATCCGTTTTATTGGGCAAGTATGTGTACACATACAGTGAACAAGGAATCTGACTCTGTGTGCTTACACAGAAATAGACATACATACAATGCAGAAAGTAAGTATGTGGAGGTCAGGGTGCAGGACGTGTTTGAAGATAATTTAGAAATGAATGATTGAAAAAAAGTTAGAACATTCCAAAACGTATTTATTCTCCATCCCTCCAATATCAACGTACTGAATGTCTTTCTTTCAATCATTTACACTCACAAAATAAAAGTAATAATAATAATAAATAAAATGATAATACATAACCGCCAACTTTACAGACAGACTCACCACAACACATGTACTGAATGTGTGATTTTGTAATAAAACTACTTGGAGACCAGGGTATGAGAATCTAATTATACTGATTTTCACCTCATTATTTGGTGTTTTGTCTGGACAGAGTCTACTTTAGCTCTCATGATGCAGGACAGAGAGAAAGCCTTGACCGGAGACGCCTCAATTCAACCACACCTCAACAGCTCACAGTGGAACCAAAAATGTGCTCGAAATAAGCACCAAGAAGTGTAGGTCCAAAAACAAGCGTGACATCTCTGATTAGCGTCTGTCTGAGCCTGTTCAACGTCACTGTCAGCTCATATTGCCCTCGGCTATAGTTTGCCTCCTGGAATAGAAATGGACATTCAGAAAGAATTCAGATAGGAGCGGAAATTTGGAGCTGAGCATGAAGTCCTGTAGAGTGAATGTCTCTGTATTTGTTCCACTCTCTATTTCTGTCAGCCAGCCCTCCACCCTGTCCTGGTTGAGGATCCTCTCCTCAGCAGGCTCTTCCAGCCATATGGACTCATCTGCATTTCAGGGTCTCTGGCAGCCAGCGAGACACTCTGAGGATCCTCCTTTAATGTTTCAGCACTCAGCAGCCCGGCTCCATAATTTCCCAGCCAGCGTGGCCAGGGGAGCTAAAGCGCTAAATTGCTGTCTGGAGATACTCAGTGGTTCATAAAAAAGCGACCCACTAAAATGTTCTTGTGCAGGACTGCGCAACCAAGTGCATATTTAATTCCTGGTTAATCAGCGGGGGGGGGGAGGATGTTGCGTGCAGGCAGATTAGTCCGACCCTCATTCATCCATAACGGTGCAGCTCAATGTACGTCCATTTTGTTGGAGGAGACCACTGAAATGTGACGGACTATTTAGCTTGTCATTTACTCGCCAATAAGATTAAAAAAACATTAAAACCCTGTGTACTTTCATTCTATTTACCTACAGCCTTGTGGTGTGCTACCTGATTCATATGGACACATCATTGCTGTCTGCTGCATTGTATCTCTAAAATCGTTTCAGGAATGATCCAATAAACAAGTAGTCTAAGCAAGGCCATTTTGACCTTTGTCATTTTTTCTTTTCTTCCCCCTTTGGCCAAACCTTGTGGTTTCTGAAAGGGTTTCATAAGCCGAAGTTTTCAAACGAAAAAGCTCCAAGTAAACATAATTGAAATGAAAACCTAGAATCATCAGAGCTGAAGTTTAATAATAATAATAATAACAGTGATATAAGTGGTGAAAGCAAGCATGTTCTTGCACTCAACAGTGAGGTCTCGTTGTCTGAGTATCACGGTCAACCGTGTGTCCTTGATCTCACTTTGATCGTTTGCGTCAATGTAACTAAGACAGATTCCTGTGAAATGAAAAAATAACAAGACTGGCACTGTTTGACTGATCGTGTCGGCAGAAGAACTGTGCCCTCTGCCATTATTCTCTCTCTTACATCATAGACTTCAGTACATTTTGGTTACCTGTCCATGTTAGTCTGTCTTTGGGGTAATCTTTTTCAGTGTTTTTCACAGTTTTCACCTTCTATGGAGGCACTAAAGTGTAGCAAGGTGACAGGAAATGAAAGGATGAAAAGCTAGAGAATGCTTTTTTTTAATACTTGGATTTAGATCAAAGTTGTTTAAAAGCCTCAGGTGGCTGTTAAACAACTTTGATCAAAATCCTTTCCTTGTCCCTATTTTATAGTAAAGATTATTCCAGCAGAGAGATCACGTCCACAACGGCTACAATTAGGCTACAGGCTGTGATACGGTAGGCACAATGTTACGATATGGGATAAAAAGGTTTGAGGCATAAAAATGCCTTAATGTATTATGGGTGTCTCCAATGACAGAACCCTTGTCAAAGAAAAAAGGTGTTAAACTGTGTTATGTCATTGGCATTACCAGATAATTCACTATCAGCTATCTTAATGAACCTCCCAAAAACACAGATAATACTTGGCATCTGGTTATACTTGTCTGAATATCAAATACTTGTCTGAATATCCAAGTCTCTTCATCTCTCCCAGAGCCTTCAGGGTCCCCAGACCACGCAAAAGGATGAATATGCAGAAAGCTGCCAAGTTCCTTTACTCTACTTTCATGCCTCTTTGTGTCAGTGTAACCAAAAATAGTGTTATCTCATTTCTATTATTAGATTTTTTTATCCTATGAAACAGACAAACATGTTTCACAAATAAAAAAAAGCAACCTTGAGTGGTATGATGCGACTCCTCAGAGATTACAGCCGGCAGATGAAGCGCAATATGCAGGAATATGATTAAAACCAATACAAGTAGCCAGGGTCAGAAGTCATTTCACTTGGCAACTGAATATTCATCAATTTCACCCTTAAACTGTGCAATGATTAATTGAACCTCCAGTGTGATTAAAATATGAATGAGTTCCTTTCAAAGCTTTAAGTCTCAGGGACAGCACATCTAAACTGAACAGTTCATGTTTAATACATGAATCACTTATTGGTTTATCTTAGTGAGACCACTTTCTGCTGCCAGGTAATCTTTCCTCACCGTCCGCCTCCATGAGTGTACAGGTTTAAGAGTTTATGTAAGAGTTCATTTCAGACCTAGAGCCGAGCTTTTAAAGGGTCAGTGTTGCCTCTGTTTGTTCCTACTTTCACCCTCTCAGGTCAGGTCTCTTTAGAAACAAAAAATACAAGAATCAGCGATGCTAATGAGGGAAATGGAGGAGAGAGTGCCATTTTTTGCGAGAGCACAGACACTCCTTCATTGCCCCGGGCGTTGTGTCTCGGCCCAGTTGTGCAGCCAACCAACCTGTGGTTCTGACCCACTTTCTGGCCTCATCCGTCACACTGAGAGTCCTGGAGACTCTGATTCATTTCCCATGAATCCCATTTATTCCTCCCAGGCCGTTATGTCATCATTACAGACTTACCTGCTCCATCGTGCTGGAAGCAGGCAGGGCACATTTGAATATTTCATTATAGCGCGATAATACCTCAAATATGCCACAGGTTATGATTTATACAGGTCAGGGAAGACGTTCACACACTTCTGTACCCGAGTATAATTGCCGCAGGTTGCGATCAGTGACCTGACACGCGAATGTATCTTTATATGATGAATTATCAACGGTTAAGAGAGGGTAAATTCACCAAGAACAGCATATCTCTTCCTCTCCTGTTCAGGACAAGATGAGGAGGAGGACATATATGGGATTTTTTGAACCTGCAAACCTATAGGGTGTGGATTTGTTTTTGAAAAATGTAAAAATGGTCCTAATTTTCGCTCCCTCTCCAAATTGATTAGTGGATCAGGGGGCTAATTCGGCCCTAAAGGAGCTGCACTTAGATATAGACTCCCTGAGAGCCCCAAAATAAGTCATCCATAAACCACACATCACCCAGCGGTTAGCCAGCCTGTCCCCTCGCTCCAAACACATCAGCTGCAGCCTGCTGGACCTCGAAGTAATTGAATGCACTTTATTTCCTAAGAAGCCAGACAGAAAGAGAACAAAAGATGACAAATAAGAAATAATGATAATGGGCAAAATCCAATTAAAAACTGAGTTTGTTGTTTCAAAAGAGGATGTGCTTGTTGAATATCCAGCTTGCTGTACAACACATGGCTTCCTTCTTCTTTAAAGGAAAACTATTATAGCTTTTTTTTATAGTAGAAAATCTGGATATAGGGACATGCTACATTGAATTATGTTGTAGTTCCTTAATTTGTATTTTTCTTTTAACTGCTAAAATATAAATAATTAATGTGTAGCATTGAAGACGATGTACCCTACACTCATCTGACTACCTAGTGAAAACTGAATTAAAAGCGTTCTAGTTCCCAAGCTGCTTCAGTGGCTGCGTTTTAAAGAGTGTGGTTGTACTGGTCTGATCCCAGGTTAAATGTGGAATTTATAACTGGTAGTCGAGGTGCATATTTAGATATTTAGATTTGCATTAGACTGTATTTGAAGCCATGTTTTAAAAGAAGGTATGAAGTACGAAGACATATTCCTCCCAGGTGGCTTGTTCAGAAGTGTCAGATTTAACATTAATGCCAAAATTGTCATATACATATACATATTTTAAAAGAGAATTTAATGTCTGTCAATATTCTCTCCTGCTCATTATCTTGATTCAAAATGTGAAGGCTGTTAAGCAACTGGTCACAGAAGGAGCTGATGCCCTGAGGGAAACTCCCACTCAGTGAGCAGGAGAAGGTTGGGTGGTCTCACTCAATGACGCGTCAACATGACAAATGGCTGCTGATGGATTGATTATTGGTTTTTGTGGGCATCAAACCTGAAACATTTTGGGTACTGAGGCTTGGTCTGGCTGAGGTTCCACGCTTGAAAACTAAACTGCTTTTTTTCCAATCAAAGTATCAGATGATTAAAAGGAACGATTCCCTATTGATTTCCTGTTGGAAGCACTCGGAGACATGTTTTGTTTATTGCTATTCTGCAAATCAGCGGAGCACAGCGGGAAGAGAGAGCAATTACAAATGCAAATTCCCAATAAGTGCCTGGAAGGTATGTTGAAAGGTCCTCCGAAGGATATAATTACAGCCTGGCTTGATTACATTTAAAGGGAGATGAGGAGGAAATATTCTTGAATTATTCAAGCAAACAAAAAACACCCTGCAAGCATGCGAGAAGCTAGAATTACTATCAATCTGACAAGATTCTTGGTCTGTCTTCACCCACGAGATTGACATCACAGGGGACCAAATACAAGGCCCGTTTTGTTTGCTTGCTTTAAGCATTGCCGGTGATTTTTCTCAAAACATTCTTGCTATTCCTCATCAAAATCCTATTTCCACTACAAAAACAATTCTCTTTTTTTCCACTTAATGAAGCTGAGAATTGAGATTGTGTGAGGCCAGCAAGGCACATTATACATTTTTTATTACCAGCCTCTCTGACATTAGCTGAGATTAATGTGGAGTGGAGTCATTGATTAAACTGCATTTTAACTGGTCAGATGTCACCATCAACCCCTGCACCGATCTCCTCAGCAACTGACCGAAGTGAGATGGGTGAGGCTGAGAGAGAAGTGATGCATTTGCTGTCACAAGGAAATTCCACTTTCCTGTAACTTAAGCAACCTACCTGACAGAAATATGATGCCTTATTTTTTCAAGCTTTTCTCAGTTTCTTACCGTGAGTGATAGGTTCCCACTCAAACACGCACAATTCTGCCAAAATGTTCTACTCTCATCATTACTCACAGTAAGAAGCGAATTGTTTTCAGGTCTTTTAAGCATCAGTATGCTTCAAAGCGTTTATTCAAGTCAAGTTAATTTTATTTATTTATTTGTATTCAGTCAAGTGCAACTCCAATAATGCCTTTAAGGGAAGATTGTCTGACAGTGTGTGCTGGTATTTCCATCATACCCTTTTAGACATGTTAATAGGACACACAGTACAAACTAGTTCTTTTGAAGTATACTGAACCCTTTAAGGTTGCGCTTTAATTTTTATTCTGTCTTGTCAGCCGATCCTCGTGCTGAAAACAACAACAGTGGTCGATTGTTTAAGGGGTTAAAAGGACCAATGCTTATATAGGCAACCTCTGGTGGCAGTGTTAATAAGTGCATGTAAAACTCTGCCGTATATTTCTTCTGTGTAAGCATGTTTACAGTTATGGTTAGAAGGGAGACAAAGTCGGCATACGGAGGATGTCCGTGTGGATTGGGTCAAACACATTTGTTCATGTCCCTTGTAAAACCAAACATCAATGTTGACTTATTTAAAGTTATGTAACATACTAAACTCATGTCACATACGTAACGTAAGTTAAGTTACGTGGTGGTTACATAGGTCATGTGTAAGAATTACAAGCATGTAAAATGCATAAATGTAACAGTCAGGAAACAGCTGTCATTTTGTGTTTACTCTGCAGGACTCACAGCACACAGCAGGTTAAAAAGGTATTTTTTGCATTCAGACCTGAAATCTTTGCTTAAAAGAGATGTCAGGGAGGTGAGATTGTTGCATTTGCATTTGTTGCACAAATTAGTCTTTTATTAAACATCTAATGATATCTTATTGCAGATCAGTCTACTTGTCTTGACAGAAAATGTTAAAACTTCAAGTTGCTCGGAAAAACATCTAAATCAGGCTTACCGACATAAAGATGAAAATCAGTAATAATAGTTATGGAGTACCTGCTTAGTTTTGAAAATCGAGGGCCATAACATTTTAAACAGCTCATATTAATCAGACAGAAAGCGGGGCTCTGATCACTCCTTTGAACCAGAGGAAAATCTACATGACCTTCTTAATACCCATTTTCCTTTGACACTGTCACCAATGTTGACTGTAGAATCAAAGCCTAGGTGTAAAGGACTTTGACTGCCCAGGGGAAATTCAATTAGAGTTAAAAAAAAAAAAAAAACTCACCACCTTCCAGTTATATCGCAGAGTAGGAGATAGCAGCCTTTAATTTCTGCTCTTCACTTCAGCTCAACAAAAGGAGCCGTGCAATGTGGACGAGGAATTGGGAAAGATTAATCTCTGTGACTCTGTGACCCATTTGGAGCAGCGTGTCTGTCTGCGCGTGACTGAAGAAATCAGTGTGACCTTTGGTGTAACGCTACTACGAACGCAGATAATGATTCTCAGCAGGGAGTCTGGAGTGTAAATTAGGGCTGCTTTTCACTTTGTTATGGAGCATAATCAAGACTCTTCTGATGGCTCTGGATGGAAATTAGCTGGAAAGAGGCAGTGAACTGTGAAGGGCTCAGGCATTACGAGGACAGGTGCTTGCTCATACAGATAAACTTACTCACTGAAACCCCTCCCCGTGTGCGCACAGACATTTATTCACGCTGAGACACACACATATACACTTAACCTACAGTGTGTTGTTCAGCAGACGTGCTCATCCAAAGTACCTTCCAGTCCTTGTCAGTACAAACAAATTAAGTATGGAGGGCCCCCAATGGATAACAAACCAATACCTGGGTTATGTTTGTGTCTTTTCCAACAAACTGAACCACACAAGTGTACTGTCATCCCTAACCAGCTCTAATCACTCATCAGCACTACACAACATGTCAAAGCAGTTTTACACAGCACACAGAATGAATCAGAACCAGAGTGAACATGAATGAGTAGACTGTAGACAACTGTTGACACTCTTTGTATTTTGAATTTATATACACCATGAAGATGTAATATTTGTAAAACTTTTACAGAAGTTATTTTTCCAGCCAGGGAAAGAACACTAATAAAAAAAGTAGCTTGTGGAGTTTTTGACCGCTATAGTGTAAAATAGATTTGCTGGTAAAATGCTCTTATACTACATACAGTACAAAGAATGAGTTAATAGTAACATTAAAACTTGTGTTTGTGGATCTCAAGTTACTTATCTGTTGTCAGAGTTGGTGAAATGGCCAACTCAAAACACAATTTTTGCACACGCACAAACACACACACACACACACACACACACACACCCACATACACAAATGGTTCGCCGGTGTGTCGTAAGATATGGTTAATATATCTGAGGAGTTTTTGCATTATCTGTTTAAAAGAAGCAGCAGTAACTTTGAATCCCTTGTATGGTGTATTAGAATTTTCCATGTTTGGTTGTGCTGACTGTCCTGTGTGCTTTTCCATAAATAAAAGTGTTCATTTCCCATTATGGTGTAATAAATATACAAAATGAAATTAAAAAATCTAAAATTCACTATTGAAATTTACAAATTATGTCATCTCTATTTTCTACATGCAGATCGCTTTAGCTTCTCTTGGAGAACATGGGTCAGGTCCTTAATATGGCAATTTAAATGTTCTGTTGGAAGATGACGTCCTCCTCTGGGTGTTTTATTATGCTGCTGTTGAAAGAGAATGTTAACTTTTAGTAATTACAAACAATTTATTAAATCCTTGTTTTGCACTGTCGGCACAGGTTTGATTTAATTAGGTTTCATGGAATCTAGGGGCCTGAAACTTGCTCTGCTTTTAAATGACTGTGTAAACTGTCAGTTCACGTTAAATCGTCGCCCCCCCTGTTGTGGATGTGTGAAATAGTATGAATATGGAGCAGGGCAAAGCTGGAAAAGAGCGTGCATGCACAGCAGACTTTTAAAAAGGCTAAATAAACTTAAGAGTAAGACAGACAGGCTGATAAACCAACACAGATTTGAAGAAAACACACAGCCAACCACACACACACACACACACACACACCACTTCCTTCTTATCAGCTGCCTATTATAAAGAGCCTAACCCCCCTGCTCGATTTGACACAGCCCTGCCAAGGATCAAATGTGCTTACAAGCTGCCCTGCTTTCAGCAGCCATCATGTCTGCGTATGTCTTCGCATCTGACACCAGCCCATCAACCCCCCCGAGCTTCTTTTTTAACACTGCACGCATCTTCACCGTCTCCGCTGCCAACCGCCAACCCCCAAACTCCCCCGTCCTTCCGCTCCTCCCATTTGAACCAGTTATATCGCTCATTCGGCCAACTGCTAACTGAGCTTGAAACAATTTCTGCTCTGGGGTTACAGCTGCCCATCTGCACTGCTTTGTCGTTCACTCGCGAGAGGGCTGATTGGGAAGAAGGAAGTGCATTCTACTGATGTTCACTCACACTCAGCTTTCTGGTCTGAAGCACTGGAACATGGTTTATCAGCCTGCTCTGCATCATGTTAAGTTACCCAACAAGGAGCCAGGGATGTTCTGTCACCTAATGTTGTGTATGAATCTGAAGTCCTCTTGTTTTTGCTTTTTAATCTCTTTTAGAGATAGTACCAAAAGGTAAAGAGAGAGACACAGAGCAAGGGAGAGAATGTTAATAGAATTTATTTTTGGCAGAATTCAATTCCACGCCAGCGTGTGGGTCCAGAGGTGAAGATTTGAACATTACAAAAGGCCAGTGGATTAAGAAAAGGACTACACGCTGCCAAGCAAAGAGGTTGAATATAAACTGAGTGGCCAGCAAAATAGACACACCTGAACAATGGAATACAAGACAATAGAATAGCCTTGGCACTGAATACTGTTTGTGTTCAGTTTTGACAGGGCTGTTGAATTGTTTTGCATTATATTTGAATGGTCACTGTTGTACTGTAAGTATAACTATTACTATATTCCCCTGTTTGTTTCAATTTTACAACACTGGAGTGTCAAGTAAAGGTTATGGACATCAACTTTAAAAAGGTAAAACAGATGAATGGTTAAGGTATATTTAATATATGCATTATCTCATTAAATAAATGTGCTATAAGTAGCATACATAACACTGCAAAGATGAATAAATGAGAAACGGAGTAGTAATATAAAAGAAAGCATCAATAATTAATACAGAAAAGCAAAAACTAGAAAAATAGAGACTAGAGAATCTTAAATTTGTTTTGATGCTGCTTTTGTATGGTACATTGTGTCATTTCTTTTATCAATATTCATTTCACTCTTTTATATTGTGCTCACTGCTATATTCACTTTGCTCAGGGCTTTACTAAGAAAAAAACTGAACAAACTACATCAGACATGACAACGGTGACAAGGACACTGTGCTGAAGTAAGCAAGAAAAACTCGCCAAACATTTTTTAATGAGGAAAAAGTAAGAAACCTTGGGAAGGGATCACACGAGGTAGAATCCTCTTCCAGTGCATTATGGACAGCAACATGAAGCAGCAACATGATGACAAGAGGAAGTGAAATTCAGTAAAACTTGAAACTTACACCATACTATGGGTGCGCCCGATCTGACCATTTTAAATATATATTATATAATATATATATAATATATTTAAAAATAAAGTTTCCATGTGTTTGTCTTGGACCAGTGATTGAATTAGTTGCCCGCAGCAGGTGACTTTAGTCATTTTGGTTTATTTCTTGTGAAATTGATTAGAGTTGTTATTGCAAATCACAGTGGCATACTTATTAGTATTCATCACCAATTATGTATTATATTTTATGAGCAACGTACACAATGGGTATATAACTACAGTATATGCATGCTTACAGTATTGTTTCTTGCCTGCAGTTATAGCACCTTAAATTATTCCACCAGCCCCATGTTCACTCACTGCAGTAGCTCCCGATGGAAAGACAACCACTTCCTCATCATGTACGGCTACAGACTGCAACAAATAAGTCCACTAAGGCAGCACCTGTTAACACTGCTGATTGGCCAGATAAGGTGAGAACAGAGTCTGTCAGCAGAGGTCACTTTGAGTTAAAAAGAAGATTTTACTTTTCCTAAAAGAGAGTATGGAAGAAGTTGCCCCTACCACATCTTTCATGGGATACTAATAAATAGAGAAAAAAAAAGGTTGATTTGTAAAACTGCATCACTTGTATTTGTGCAATACATTTTCTTTTGTGCAATACTTTTGAGTGCTGGTTATTTCTACAGTTGTTTTAGTTTTTTGTCCATAAGTTTTATTTTTTTAGGTCATTTAATGAAAATATTTAATTACATTTGTAATTAATAAAGAATAGTGTGAGTTCTAAAGCAAAGTGTTTTAGTATAATTTTTAACCCACAGTGTGTTTTTGTGTGTGTGCATGGGAAGAAAGGGGATGCAGGGTTATGATATATTCCATTTAGATAATTAGATAGGTAAACTTAGGAAAGAGAAACTGTGGTGAACTGAAACATTATGATTATCATCAACAAAAACAAAACATTTTTGTAACACGACACCTTGCTTATCTGTAAATTGTACTGTAATGTTGAGTTCATAGCTTCCTCAACCTTTTACATGGTGTTCCAATGTTAATTTGGGTTGTCGGTAGTTTACTTTAGGGAGCCTGGGACAATAAAGCATTTTCAAGAACAGAGCTGGGCTGTCTCTTGCCTGTTTAGACAGTTTGAAATCTCAGCGGAAGGCAACAGAGGAGTGACTGGCAATCCTCAGCAACACTTGTGAACCCCTGCTCCTAAATGAGGGCAATTTTGTACAAAGTGCCAATGAAATATTACTTATTGCACGTTAACCATCCAATATCTGATATAATCTAATATAAAAGGCTAAACAAAGTGCTCAGCTGTTAAATTTGGACTGCTCTCTACAGTCACAGTGAGCTGCTCTGGAGGAAAGATCTGCTGCAATATAATTGGCTGTACAACAAGTTAATGGGTGAAGCCAGTGGGTTAGTTTTTGGCGTTGTTACCTTAAAACCCACTGAAAAAGGAACAAATGAGGAGTTTAATTCTGCCCAGTGGCCTTGTCATTACTTTAAGGAAGCTATATTCATTTATCTTTCAATTCAGTTCTAACCAGCATAGAAGCCTGCAGCTATCTAGGTAAGCGCTCAGGCTCATGTATGGTCATACATGGTCATGAAGGTACAAACAAAACAAAAAAATACATTGCCTTTTATAACAGAGTTCTCCATTATGGGCCTTTGCTTCGTTTGACCAATGGGATTATTTATCCTGAGCAGAACTGCCTCAAGAAATATTGTACTTCTAAAACCCCATTTAGTCCTCCAGCAACACTCCTACACTCTTAATGTGGTCACTGTTGATGGGAGAGCTTTCCTGCCCTAACATCCTCAGCTCCATCGTAGTGCTTCTTTCTAACACTTTGAAGCATTTGCATTTTTATTTAACTGAATAAGTACATTTAACAGAGCTGACAGCATAATACATTTACATCAAAATGTTTGACAAGCGCTGACTTGCAAAAGCAAACTGCTGGTCTTGTAGAAAAAAAAAAGTGTGTAAATGAAAAGCTTTAATTAAAACACAAAACCAGGAGTTGTTTGGTGTATTGAATTAAATTTGCTTTTAGAAGCGGTGATGTGGTAGTAATTGAATAGATGGTGAGCATAAACTATGACCTAATTGTAAAGTCCTCTCTTTATATACATATGTTATTTTTTATTTTTTATCCATCCACCTTTTTAATGGTCTGTACAACAGTCCTACAATACATAATATGGAATTTAGATCCCATCAAAGATGTCAGAAATGTCTGCATTATTTGTCTACAACAAAGAGTTGTTTTTCTCTCTGGTCCAAATCCACTTTATTTATCCTCCATTATAGAAATGTCCATAATCCATTAAGTACAGGCAGTCATAAAGTGTATTTATTGTGACATATTCATTAGTATGTGCAGTGCACTCTTCAGTTTTCAGACAAAAGAGGTAGGAAGACAAATTGACAAACTCATCTTGGCTTAAAACACTGCAGACACACACACACACACACACTCACACAAAAAAAATGTATACCTGTGGGCATACGCACATATACAGGCACATTTACCCCCTTGCACTCATTCCACACACACACACACACACACACACACACACTGAAGATGTGGAGTTCAGTGAAAAGAGCTGTAAAGGGTGAGCAGATTCAGAAGAAAGGGACATGGGTCAATGGTTGGGGAAAGATTGCTTCTTAGCTTGAGGTGAGCTGAGATTTTGACTGTCAACACTGCGGCCATCGCCAACATCTGAGTCACACTGCAGTCCTCCGGTCAGCTGACAACCTTTTATTCTGGGGTCCAAGTTATCATTGCATGACTATATGGAAACTAATAAGATAATTTGAATCATGCATAGAAAATATGACAGTAAGACATCCTGGCACAACACCAGAATTTAACCCTTGTGGTGTGAAGAAGGCTTTAAAACAGAATTTAGGCCAATGTAGGGAGAGAGAATTTACAGAAAATCTGTTAAATAGTTGCTGTTAAAAGTAGTGTGTGGTGTGTCGTAGTATTTAAAAAATCCTGGCTATGGCCCCAATTACAAGTATTTTTACTATTGTGACAAATATAATCACTTAAATGGCAAAATGTTTTTGCACCAAACTATCCATTTATAAAGTTTACTTTACCTCTTGAGACAGAGAAAGCATATAATTTTCACAGGCATTACAGTTTGTACTCATCTGTTCTTCCACTTCCAATTGTAAATAATGTATCTTTAGTACACATAATATGTGGAGCTTTACCAGGTTAAATTGTCACATAAAACTCAGATGATCAAAAAATAATAATAATCTATTATAAAAGCACTTATTTTATGAACAGTATGCGTGGTGATATTTTAGAGACGTACTGCAGTTGGATAATTAAGCTGCTGTGATAGTATGCAAGACGACGGCACTGGAGCAAAAATTAGAATTGGATCAACTCTCATAATCACCTACCATCATCATCATCTGTTTGTGTTCCCAAAATGAGGCCAAGTTCTTTTTTTAAATTGAACACCCTTCTACAATATACAGTATTTTTCACTTATACACACCCAGTATGAGTAATCTGTTTTCGGGAGATGAGATGCTATTACAAAAATGTACAGGTGAGATTTTGTTTGTTTTTTTCCTGTACAGTACAATGGTGATCTCCTGTACTAATCTGTATCTTCTGCATCAGTTTTAACATGAACATACATATGACCCGGCTATACTCTTCTAACATTTAAACATTTTACGTCTTCTGTTTTATCATTGCGAGCTATTTCTCCATGGTGTGATGAGGGACATGTTGCGATCACAGTCTGTGTGTGTGTGCGCGAGCATGTGTGTGTGGAAAAAGCCTCTGATGTTATTGGCCTTGACAGCTCTGGAGCAGAGCCCAGCCATGAGCCACGTTAACCAATGTGTCAGGTGTTGGCTTTTTTTTTTTCTAACATCTTGCCTCGGTTCAGATCAGCAGATAAGTCGAGCCGAGCCAGACCAGGCCTTTTCCACCCTACTGCTTTTAGCACACCAGCCGCAGCACTGGCCCTTTGTCAGAGCACCGACTGTCCCCCACCAGCTTATTTTTTGGGCCTGCCAGAGGAGCTCAAAGGAGATCTAAAAATGGCAACAAGACGGGAATGTTTCTCTCTCACTCTCGGCTGCTGAGTAAAAGACTGGATGGAAACCATGTTAATGTAGTCAATTCAATCCAGTACAGCAGATTGGTTTAAAGCCCTAACATGTGGAATATTGACTTTGATATATCATTTGGAAATTAACATTTATAGCCTAATATGAAGGTTCTAGAAATAACACTATTGTGGATGAAAACTGGTTCAGTCTGTGATGCCTTCATTTGATTTTTTTATATATCAGTATAACTGCAGCTAAAACAGAGAGGATGATTTTATTGCTCAACAAACACAAATTTAGATACTGTACATCTAGCATCCGTTATTGCTGTAGCAAGTGACTGCAGTCCTGAAATGATCAGTATAACCATCATTCACCAGTGTATATTGTCGGGAAGGACAATTCCACTCTATTGTATTGATCTAATACAGTATTGCCACAACACGCACCAGTGCCTTCTTTCCATTCATAAATGCATGAGCAATTGTAATGTCCAACTGCTTTACACACAGATTGCAACTGGCAGAATCCTGTTTCACAAAAGGTTTATTGCTTGGAAACTGCAAATATATTTCAACACTGCAGGTTATCACACTTTTGTCACAGGTAGAGTGATGGGAGGAGGACGAGGATGAGGATGAGGACGAGGACGACTTAGGCTTGACAAAGTATTTTGTAACCACTCTCATCGACCTTCATTCAAGTACATTCAAATACAAAATGAATCTCCAATACAGACTGTATGCCTAAATTTGCATGGCAAAAACTGTTAAGTATTGCAAATATCAGGTTCCAAGCTAGAAATCTGATGAATCAGACACCCAATCTGCTACCATGTTACTGTCAGCTCTGTTGGCATCACAACCATTGATCGACATGTAATAATAAACACGATGGAGCCAGTTAAATGACTCCAAAACCTTTACAACTCCCCCACCGCAGCTGTAACCATGTATGATGGACCCATCATCACACCCATCTGAGTCTGCTTTTCTCCAGGTTTGTTTATATTCATGTCAGATGAACACTGTATGAATTATAACCCTTTTTATTTACATAGTCCCCATCATTTTACAGAGAGCAATATGACAAGTTGATACTTTATCATATTCACCACTTTCTTGGGTTACTCAGGGCCTTCAGTTTGATTTTCATCAGGTAAAAACCTATTGTTTGTGACGTTTCTGGTGAGTGTGGCGTGGCTCAAAAGCAGAACTCAAAAGCAGAGCAGGTAATGTTAAAACAAGCTATATCTCATCAGCCACGGAGCCCAAAAGTGCAGCGGGCAAAAAGACAAAAATCATGGTAAATAGAACAAGGGCCATGAAGGCTACAACAGATGACCTGGCAAATGGTAACAGGCCCGTATAGATACACACTGGGGTTGATGAGGGGCAGGTGTGCAGGTGGGTGTGGAGCTCAGGTGACTGGGAATGTCTGGAAAGTCCGAGACTGAAGGGAGGGAGAGAGAATGTGTCTTCAAATGACAAGTTCGATTTAGGCCGTGAGTCCGACAGTCAAGAACATTTGGCCATGAAAAACTCCTTAGTTGCCTTGTTTATATGTTTGGTGTGACTATTCTGATACTACCCTGTTTACTAAATACACCAAATATAGATGTGAACACCCTCAAACATATTTAAATATTTAAATCTCTTGAATCTTAATGAAAAACAGATTATTACACATACCTAATGACTGCACTAGATATATTGTATACATTTAATACTGTGCTTTCAGGCATGTGACTGCATCTATTAAAGGCATGTTCTGACTGAAGTGAACAAAGACACAAGTGGACGCAAGCAGACGTTTTCTTCTGTGGCTGGCACAAATTGGGGCAAAGACACATCTGAGATGCATCTGTGCAAGTTGAAATCTTTCAACTTGAGTGAAAACTTGGCCTTTAACATGGGGCTTTATGACAACAATGCATGAACAGTTGCAGCAAAGAAAAGGAAAGGGGATTAATGGGAAATTGGTGCTCCTGGTAAGATTTCAGATCAGGCAGAGGTTAAACTGTTGCACAATCAGAGCACAGGCACACAGCACATGGTCAATACCAGCCACAGCTGACTCCCTGGTACATTGGCTGTTTGTGGTGAATAAACACTGACTGCAAATGTACTTCAGCAGTCGAATTTGCACAAACATCAGAAGACCAAAATTTGCCTCTTGTTCAAATTGAGATGTTAAGACCGTCAAATTTGTCAACACGCTTTCAAAACCTGAAACATTTTCTTTCCCCCTGCTGATCCATTTCCAGAGTGCACATGCATGTACCTGCACATGGACACACGCCGGGACACACATGTTCCCTCAAACACTCGAGGAAACACTCAGACCCGGAGACGCTCGCCTCATTTATCTTTCACCATCGTGAATGCAGGACGTGAACACAAGCATGCAGACACACACTCGTTTAGAGCCCCGTCGTTGCTGTAGATGATTCGATGTCCTGAGAGCCCGTCATTAGATACACAGCTTCATCTGAGCACAGTCCCGGGGATGAATAATGATGTAGCAGTGTGCCGCGCTTGCTCTGCTCAGAGCAGCAGCAGCTCAGCTTACTTCCAGAGAGCCTGTCAAGGTAGTCAGCATTTATCTTGTCATTGGACAACACCACCCTGCTCTTAACACAAATGAACATAGACACTTCAGCATCAGTATATATGTGAGGGCCTCTCCTGACTACATTCACTTCCTAAACACAAACCCTTAATGTTCCCCTTCATCACTACATTTCTAAATTTAACCCTCGTGCTACCCATTAAACCTTTTCTTGTACAGAACACCTTTAGACATTACTGATTTGCTTTGCCAAATAAGTGATGGTGAAGAGAAGAGAAGAGAATAAGTCAAAGGGAGAAGATTCATAGTTGATTCATTCAATGGTTTATTAGACATACAAAGCAAGGCTTCATGTCCTGCATTCCACGTGTCGTCGGGGTTAACCCAATAAAACACTTGGTTAAGGTTAGATTTGGGAAAGATAATGATTTTGGTGAAATATTTCCATTGTTCCCATTGTTTATCTGCCAGAATTTCAATGTTTTTGTTCTGTCTTTTTGTCAAAAATTAGCATTTAGTCTGTTTGAGGTATTGTCAAACCCAGACAACTTCAAGATTCAAGGTTCAGCTTTATTTTCCTTGCACAACACAAGATTGCAAAATGAAATGCAGGTGCCTCCTTCATGCTACACATGCAGAACATTTAAAAATAGAACAGGTATTAGGTATTAAATTAGAATAGAACTTAAAACATAAAATAGGTAATACAATACAGTAGATTCACAGAGTCCAAACAAACAAAACAAATATGTGGCAAAGTTTGAGGAAGCCTGAAAATATCTTAAATATCTCTTGTTAGCAAACTGCAACCTTCTATTTAAACCAAAAACTACATAATCTAAGTACACTGGAGCAGTGAGTCTGTTAACCCAGATCAAGGTCATCTAGTGTAAGCTACCGGGCTACAACACTGCACACCATGATATTATCTGACAAGAACACACATCATCCATCAGGCAGCTTTTACAGAATTATCCAAGTATCTTTTCGCTGAAGCATTTATTCACATTTGGATATTTCATACAGGTTTGGTGAGATTTTAGCTGCAATAGTCGGGGTGAAGGTCGAGATTGAAGTGTAGGATCTAACTAAAAATGCTTTTTGGCCATACAAAGATTAGTGGAATTAGACTGAGATAGAAGGAAAAAACATTCCTCAACTATGACTCTTCCTGTAACCTTAACATACTGTATCCTTATTCTGTCCAAACTGATCTCACTTCACTGTAAAGGTTGAAAACTCAAGGAGGTTCTGAAAGGGTACTAAGCAATTACACACACACACACACACACACACACTATTAAAGTCTAACCTGAACTCAGTGGGAGCCAGGTTTTGAAGATTTCTTATTTGTATTTCAAGGTTGTGGCCTGCTCACATTGCTGGAGGGCAATGTCTTTGTGTTGACGACACAGCTGAGTTCACGGCGGAAACAGCGGAGCCGCTCTGGTGTAAAATGAACAGCAACACGAAGAGCAGCTGGACGTCTAATAGTAAATGCAGATCATTCTTAACGTTTGTGTAACGGATGAAGGGCATCTGATGCAGAGGACTTTACCAGTAAGTTTGCTGCTTAAATGAAAAGTTGAGCCATGTTATTACCTGAAATGATTTCTAGTGATTGCAGTAAGCTTAATTTTCAGTATTTTATTTATTTATTTATTTATTTATTTTGTCTTTAGAAGATCTTTCCTGGCAATAATTCAAGCAACGATTCTATTATTACTTCCCACATTTGGAAGATAAACATCTGTTGGTACTGACCATGTATGAACTCTCAGTAAAGTAGCTGTCATAATTTATTTTTTGTGTTCTTCCACTCAACATTCACTTTTATATTATCCTGCAGGCAACAGAAACGCTGGCAGGAATGGATATAGAGGAAAGACAAACTTCATGTTTTATTATGGCAAAACTGGAAGTAACTAACAAATGTTTTCAGGGCAGTAAATTTCATTATTTTGTGCAAATATGTTCAACAAAACATTGAGGTTGGAGGGTAAATCATTAATTATACAATGATACTTGTCTACAGCAAATAGGACTTTAATATACTTTTCAGTTATGCCAACTTTTCTGATTGTATAAATCTTCCAGATGCAGTAAACACCATCAATCTTGTGCTCAAAGCAGCTTAAAGAAAACAATACAATTACCAAGATATACAAAAACCATCTGATGCTGGTCGGTAATAGGAACAATCATTTCTGTCTCCACTGAAACAAAAGCACATTGTTTGTTCCATGGTGTATCATCTGGTTTCTTCTGCTTCAGGCTCCTCTCACATCATTTTGTAACTTTTAAATGTGACGCAGCTGTTGGAGCTAACAAAACTGCTCGAGTGTGTAAAGAGGTGATTAAATACACTTGTCTTCTTTATAAGTCTCTCTAACATGAGACGCACTTCATCTTCATTCATTGATCCCCGGGGTCGTTTAAATGAAAATGTTGAAAATGGGTCATTACGGCAGCAGAGACGTGACTTAAAAAATGAAAAAGATATAAGAAAAAGTGTATTTATGATGTTAATAAAAAGTTAAAAGGTCTTTCTAATGGATAAATGGCTATACATTTTACATTTACCTGCATTATACCAAAGTTCTACATTTAATCACCAAGAACATATAAGAAATGTACAATTTTGAGTAATTTGAGGGTGCACATCATTGACTGGTGTCACACAAGCAAATTTATGAGTAAAAACCTGTAAGTCCTCTGTTGCTTTAACGACTTATTGGAAAATTCAGTTATAATAAATTATGGGCATAAACAGACTACTTCCCCTGCCAAGACAAAAAACACTAAGTTGGAATGAAAATCACAGCATCTGCAGGCTGATTTTAAGAGCTGGTTGAGGTTCAGCTGAGGTTTTTAGTGTTTTGTCAGATGAAACACTCTCTTAATGAACTGCTTTATTGCGATGGAGATGCAAACATTTGAGCCTTTAAGTGTAAAATAAAAGGCAAATTAATGTTGTTAGGATATTTAAAAAAATATGTTTTATTCGCTCACTAATTACAAAAATAGTTCTTAGACACTATGTTGCGCTGTTAAATGTATTTAGTGACAATTTGTCAAGATTGTTTTAGGAATGCAATTTTATTGTGACAGGGCCCTCAAACAGACTTTGAAACTGAAATAAAAGTCACTTCCTCCGTATTTATCGCACGTCTGTGTGGAGCACGTAATCTGCCCACTGCAGATAGTGGGACTTTTTAATTGCTTCCTCTGTGTTTAATTAGCACAACTTATTGGAATTTTGTGCTGAAAAGAAGAAAACAAACATTAGTCCACAATCAATTACAAGTGGGTGTAGCTTTAGAGCCCAAGCAAAGTGACACAATGAATTAATTTCTGATACTTTCCCAAAAATATTTTCTCAGTCAAACATGAGCGTGTTTCTGGACTGAATGGTGGTATCTGTCATCCAGCAGGCAGCCAAAGTCATGGCTGACTTCTCTTTTTGACACAGGTCAACCAGAGGTCACCGGAGCCACAGTATTGCCATAGTAACTCATTTTGCATGATATGAAACAAACATGGCCACCCTGGTCATCCATCATCTCTCTAGTGAGGCCCATCCATCATCGCAGAGGCGTGCTGACATCCACTTTGCTCTGGTTCCTCTCGGCTGGACTGTGATTGGACGGCGTCGGGGAGCCGAGTTGCCTAAGCACAGGGGTGCTTTCACGCTTGCAGAGCAGAGAAACGCCCAAAGTGTACAACCTGACAGAAACACATTGATTTAGAAATCTATAGAGATGGCATTCATCAACCTTGGGGCTTTGTCTTGTGGTTCACAAGAAGGTTTTGTTTTTTCGCCTTCAGATGTAGAGCAGCATGAGGAGCATGAAGGTGGACACAGCGGGGCCAGAGGCATCTCGCATTGACAAGGTGTTGTCAAAAGGTATTGAGAAGTCAGTCTGACTGCGGTTCTAGTGAGAAACATTAAAAGACTAGTTTAGTCTTGCAGGTCATGGCAGGTTTTCGCTCAGAGGAGTACTCCACAGAAAGTCTTTTGAGAATTCCTGTGGAGACACAGACTCATCACTGAGGAACATGTCAAAATGTATCTAAATGCTCATAAATTCTCAAACCACTCAAGCAGCCTAATGCACTTTTCTGCCCTTGAGCTATATGTCCAGCATTAAGTATGCTGGAAAAGAAGTAGTGTGTGCCACATGTCATCGGACCCCGTTGAAAGGCTTCATAGCTTTTTCCGAATGGCCACACATAAAGGCTGGGTGAAAGGCCTGCTGTCAGAAAGAGACACTTTCATCATTTCAAGATGGAGATAACGCATATCTTTTGGATCTTTCCTGGAAGGTTTTCATATTGTTGCACACGGTTGTGACATGTGCCAAAAATAGTTATGTAAAGAATAAAAGAAGAGGGAGCAGGATATTAAACACTAGTAAGTTATAAAAATTGGATGCAGTCACGTCGAAAAGCTGACAAGCACTTTGGTTGGAGAATCCATTCATCAGTTATTCAGACATCACAGATGCACAAGGATGTATATAGAACAACACAATAACTGTTTCCTTGTGAGTGAAAATTGTGTCTCAAATATTGGCGTAGTTTTTAAGATCCATCATTGGACAAATTTGCCTAATCTTCACAGTTTAGATGTAGTACTGTAAGGGGCTTTTGACTCCTGAAATTATTTTGGCCAAAAGGGAATATGTTCCACACAGTTCCGCTTCACCAGTAAATTGTTAAATAGCTACTTCTGGCAGAGCTTTGGAGCTATGAGGAGGCGATAGCATAACACGGAAGTATACAAATCAGTACAAGAGAAAAAGATTATGCTGAGTGGTTTTGATACTTTTTTTTTTTTTTTTTTGCATGATTGATTTTCAGCGGGGCATTTCTTTAAAATATATTTTTTACAGCAATTTAATTTCCACGGAAGACAGGAAGGTGGAGGAGGAACTCAAAGTAGGGCTTGTAATTTTGCATGAATATTGAACAAAAGCGCTTTGTCTGTAGATCTAGCTGTCAGCAGACTTGTATTGTTGTCACAAAGAGAGACTCACAGCTGCCTCCGTGAACAACTTAGATTAAGTAATTGGACCATTAAAAGTAAAAATTTTAAATGATGCTGGCATTTCCTTGGCTGACAACAACATCACAAAGTGCTTTCGCTTTTTAACTTTCAGATGGAGTCTTTTTCTGATGAAATGAAAAGCAGCATGACTGGACCAGAACCCATCGAGAGATTCAGATAAGATCCAGCGGGAGATAAGTCAGAGTGAGCCCTTCATACAGGACACAAAGAAGAGAAAAGCTTCAGTTTCAAACGCTTCTGAGATTTCTTTCTTCTGATTCTGCAGAATAAGATGACATTTGAATAACATAGTTATCTAGAGCGTTGAGTGGGCTGGATTGTGAAGCCGGTTTTATCACACTTCATTGTTGAAACTACCTCAGTGGGATGAATACACAAAAGAAAGATGGACAACTTGCTGCATGAAACGGAATTTGTCTCAAATGAAACAGTATTCTGATGTGTTGTTTAAAGTGATGAGAGAAACTGCTCAATGGGGAGATAAGATGAGAGGTCCTCTGTGTTTGTGATGTAGCGCGCCAATCAATTAAGTGAATAAGATGCAAATGATTACTCTTACAGAGTGGCAACTTAATAGCAACATAGATTGCTGGCAATTATGTTAATTACTTCATTTAATTTACAATGGTTGTTGCAGACGGTGCATTACCATCATGGCTACCAACAGGAACGAAGGACTGACAGGAAAGTGAGGAAAACACAATCTGTTTGAGCTAAAACTTTCTGGATAACAGTGAAAAAGATGCATGATGGGTGTTTCTATATTTGCACACATCCTCTGAATTTTTGCCTAATTCACAGTATAATCTGCAAAAGATGAAAAGGTGTTAAATACACAATTTATCATACTGGAGGCACTGTCTGCCCACCTTTTTACTTACTGTTTTACATACTGTTGTCTGAATTGCTGCCCACATTTACGATTTTTCAGAGATTTAAATAGGTCTTGTTGTTGTTGTTGTTGTAGTCACTGATGGCTGATGAAAAAAACAACCAACCAACTCGAGTTCTGTGGGTAGGAGTGAGGCTGTAGACTTTCAGTAATAGTATGTCTGGATTATGGTTTTGCCTTCTGCAATGTTCAAATTTTTCACAGGTAATTCTTTAGAAAAATCTGTAAAAAAAAAACCAACATTGAACAGATGCGTATGAAGGTCATCATCCTCGAGATCATTATCATTATCATCTTAATTATTATCCCATCATCGTTATCTTCATCATCATTATCAATGTAACCTCACCCTCGTCCCTGTCGCCATCGTTCAAATCTCTGCAGTCAAAGCTTTAAGGAACTGCACTTCATATCCTGAGCAATTCCCAAGTCAAGCTATAAATATTTATTGGATTTCACAGTCTGTCTTACTTTCTCTTGCCTAATTTTGCGGTGAAAGTTGCACAGGAAAAAAACTTTGGCAAATTGCAGATTCTGTAGTTTTACACATGCAGTAGCTGTGGAAGGGTAATGACTATTTCTTATCAGACCTCAGGGGCTGCACTCAGGCCGTTTGGTAGTGGCTGAGCTGTGCTAATAGTCGAAAGAACCAGCATGCATCCTAAACTCACATTAGGATATATGGTAATAGGTAGTGCAAGACACAAAAGATTAGACTCATTCAAACATGTCTGCAGTGTAAATAATATTAAGGATTTTGTTTGGTGAGATATGGGTCTAATCAGTCACAGGTGGTGAAAATGTGAAAATGGATTCAATCCGTTTTTTTTTTTGTTGTTGTTGTTTTTTTGCATATTTCTTCACATACTTTCATGCTGTTTTGTTGCTAACGGTCTTTATAAAAATCCCCCAAAATCGATTTTGAAAACCTTTTCTAGTGTAAAGCACGTTAAACCTTGATTTCAAATCATAATTTATCTTTCACATTAAATATTTGAGACTAAATCAGCAACAATCAGAGTTAAAGTTGGGGGGAAAAGGGAAATCCTTTGTTACAAATCAAAAGCTCCATCAGGATTGTGCGGTTTTATCAGATTTTATTGACAGTGGTGTTTTCCTGCCAACATATCAAGAAAAAACTAAACAACTGTTACCAGTCAGGTTACAATTCCCATATTGTTAAGTTCTTCTAGATATCAACACATGACATCACATTTTCCAAGAAGGACCTGCCACCTCAAACACATGAAAAAAGCACAGACAAAATACAAATACAGAAATATCTCATGTGTTGTTCTGATTTAATAATAAAAATAATAATAATAAATGTTAACATCCGATCACATCATTTATAGGAAAGAGCTGATTGACAAAATAGGTTTCTCTACCTCTCCGCCAGGTCAGCTAATGCACTTGGTTTAAAATTGCTCATTTGAGTCTTATTGTGATTGACAGAACAAAGATTGATCCACCCAAATCTCAGGCAGTGAACTTTAACACTGGCACAGATAGTCCGCCACTGTGTAATGCAAATGCACGCCTCCACCGTGTCACCCCAGCGGACCAGCGTCAACACTTTCAGTAGGTATTGATCTTCTGGTGACACTGGATTTAATATGCTTTAGACTTGTCAACAACCACAAGGGAAGGAGGCCTCATTTTGGTTCTCTCGCTGTGATTTGATGAACGAATTTTCCGAGACACATATGCAATCGCACCACTGAGCTTACATTAAAATGACATTTTTTAATTTATTAATTTCAAGTAAAGATACATTGATCCACTTTTTCCTCTCACAATAATGATTCTGATACCTAATCTCAGGGTTTTGGCCAATGTCAGACGTTTTTTCTTTTTCAGTTTAAAATCAGTGTTGTGTCTTTGTTGGAGATGTCCTTCTGTATGTGAGGTAACATAAAGCTGTAACTACACAGCACCTCTGTACTATACTTTTGTTATATTGGGTTATTAAAATTACACTGCATTTCAAATAGACAGAGACTTATAAACAGCATTTAATAATACTGAGTCATGTCTGGACAATACTAGAGCCTTCAATAAGATCAATATTGGTGCTGATACTGATGCAGTATTGGACTGGTTCATTACTATGTGTGACATTTTCATCAGTCAAAGTCAGTTTTATTACCATGTCACCACGGACAGAAGAAGCTCTACCTACAGACACTTCAGGTGATCTCTGGGAAGTGCAGTTCAGAAACACCACGTTAATGAGCACCAGATGTTGTCAAATTTAAACCTGCAATAATCAATGTGTTTTCATATTTACATTGAATCTAATTATTCTGCATGTATTTATGAACATTTTTGCCATATTTACGACATGGTTTTATCTCAGAGCTCTAATCGGCTCTGTAACCAGGAGCAGGCAACAGTGTTCAACAAACGAGCTCTGATAAACCCGCTGCACACTCACCAGCCACAGACAGCGGACAGACAAAGCTAGTGATGAACTGCTGAAGAAAGTGGAACATTAAGCTTCTAAAGGGCCACATTTTTTCTCAGGAGTTGGTGGAGGGAAAAGAGGAGTAAACAGTGGACTTATATTTATCAGGTGCACAGAAACATGACTCCAAATTGGTATTGGTTTGCTACCGTAACTTAATATGTCAGGGAACCTAGTTATGAAATTGTTCTGCCCCCAGTGGCCAAAAATGAATTTATACAGCTTTAAGATAAAGAACACTTTCATGCATTACCGTGGTAGAGCCATATACAGATGTAGCTTTGATTTATTAGTAGCTTATGTGAGTGAGCTATGGGAGCTTATGTGATTGTGTGACGCCTTATCAGTCCCATTGTGTACAACTGCAGCGGGTCTACAAATAAACATTTTCAGCTGCTTATAGCGTAAATGACCAATCTCTCCTTTTCTCTTGCCTTTGCTTTGTCTCTGTCTTACTCATCAGCCTGTATACACCAGTTTAAAGCCTTTTCTTTGTTTCAGCTCATTATATATTCATGTGCAAATGCTTCTTTCTCAGTGTGAGCAAGTTAATGTGAATCTGCATTATTTATCCCTGAGCTTAATGAACAGTCCTAGCCTTCCCAAATCACTGGAATATTACACATCCCAAAGTGTCAACACAAGCTGAGTTGTCAACATAATTACATTATGTAATTTGATAGCCTCGCTTCCAGCCTCATTCAGTTCTTTGCTTTCTGCTTGGCTTTCCTTCTGTCATTGTATCAAACAGTAAACTTTAATATTTCCTTCATACCCTGGTGGCAGTAACTGATGCTTATCTAAAATTGTCCCCTTGCACTGCCTAAGGATTTATATTTATTTATAGCACCTCCCAAACCAACAGTTACTGCTGCAGGTGGTGGTAAGAATTAACCAAGCATGGTGGGGGGTGATTGTAGGCCACATCGCTAATCAGAGGTAAAAATCTCCACAGATTAGAGCGAGGACTTGCAGCGTCCTCGCTGTGTCGATGTGCTGTCAGCTCAGCGTGATGATAAATGTTTACGGCACTACATTAAGAGGAAATTACCTCTTTTTGCTAGAGGCCAGATCATTCATTCACAAGCGTAGCATGCCCATCGTCGGCCCTGTCGTAAATTAGTCTGCACCTTTCAGTAGGAAGAAAGGTGGGGAGGATTAGGGAGATCAATCTTTTAGACGGGTAGTTAAAATCATTATTTGGCTTCCTGCAGGACACAGGTTGCGCTAAGGAGTGACAAATCGTCCCACGCTGTTATAAACATCCCTATTCATGGACACCCTGGGGTATGGTCGCTTTGTGTCCCTCTGTATGGAGATGACCAGACTGACAGACGGGAAGAGAGAACACTGAGTTAGTGAGGTTATTAAGGCTGCAGGACCTCCACAGTTATTCATAAGGAGCCACCATAACAAGCCCACAGTGGCATTCTTAGCCAAAGATTCACAGTGTGCTTCAAAAAAAATCCAGCCATATCCCCACAGAATCCATTACTTTGGCTCCCTCCCCTCCATCAAGGTTGGGAAGTGAGCTGAAAGAAAAAAGAATTGAAAGCCTTCCTCAGGCGTGGTATCCATGAAAGGTATCTGCTTTGTGCATCAAATCTGTCCAAAAATAATCACAAATTGGCTTGTTTTATGGATGCAAGATGACCTTGTCATGCTGTGACTGGCATTGTTTACATCCGTGTTCTAACATAAGGAGAGATTTGCATTTTTAACAAGCACAGATCTAAACAGTTTCCACACTGACATGATTCAGACCCACAGCAATCACTGCTCGACCACATCATCTGGTGCTAATCCAGTTAATCTTTCTATTGGCGACTTTTCCAGGATGGCTGTTTCCTTGTTATTTTAGGAGAATGATTAAGCATTGTGGAATTAACAATGGCTTAACCTCTCCACAAGATTTCTTTACATCCTGCCTGCAGAAACCCTGGGAAAAAAATTCAATGGGGAGCTCTGCTGCTCTGGCTTCCTGCGGAAAACACAATGTGAACCAATATGTTCACACCAATTACTAGATATCATTCATTGCATAAATGATACTGTGAGAAAAGGGACTCGCTTCCTCTATTGTGCAAGCGTGAATTTCTGTTCAGCATTTCAGTGGGATGGTTTGAACTACCTGACTGTCTTTTCAGCAGATAATACCCCCCCTTACCTGCCCTGTGAGATTTTAATGAGGCAGAAGATTCCTGTTTAAAAAAAATCACTTTTTAATTACTGGTAGGGCCCATTTCCTCTTCTGTAGTCCAATAATGACCGAGTCCAGGAAATCAATTTAGTGCTGTACTACAAGAGGGAGTAGCCACATTTACTCCCTGGGCTGAAGAATTACCAGAAACCTTGCATATTTTGCACAAAGACCAAAGTCATAAATTGAAACTATTGCATGGGAGCTGTTCCAAACATCTCTGAAAAACTATGTGGATAAAACTGACACAGTCTTCATTTATTTGGTTTCTGCTGTGCCAGGTAAGTTACTGTACTTTGACTGCTGGTTATGCACAGAATAATGGCTCACATTGCATAGGAGATTCTACTGTCCTTCTGACAGCACATGTTTCCTGTATATGCGGCCATGGGGTTGTCAGTAGCGTTGCTTTGTTCTATGATCATTGTTTTGTGTTGACAAGTAATTCACTTGTTGCTTTTCAATTCTCATAGACTTCTTATTGTTTGATCTTTGGGCCAATTTGACAACATTTTTATAAAAGGTACAAATTCTTCACCATGTTGGGCAGAAAATGTTTTGCCAACTGAGTAACACAAAGTCTAAATGGGTTTAATTAAATGAGATTGAATTTTGGTCAAAACAGAATTAGTCACACATAACAACAGCATTTGTGATTAGTTCTTGAACAAATGAAGCTGTGACTGTTGTGAACAAGACTGTCTCACCCTATTTTCTGTGTTTTAATTTGATTAGCTGCAAATGTCCATCGCAGCGTCTTTGGACTCCCGAAAATTTGAAGCTAAAAACAATCAGTAGAAGATCATGGTCAACCAAAGTATATAGCTTTGGTTGGGCAAGTTTCAAGTTTTTCCTGTATTGGATGTATCATTGTTGTGAAGAGGCAGACATTGTTTTGTTTTTTATAATTACACTTAGTTATATGCAACACCATATAGTATATATTCTTTTTAAACATATAAACTATAAAAACAGCCATGCTGTTGTAGGAAGGTTTTGATGTGTGTAAGGTGAATGTAACAGTGCTGACACAGGTAGTAAAGAATTTAAGTAAAATATTGACAGTTACCTTCAACCAAGAAATACCTTACATCCACTATTTTTTAAGCTAAGAAAAAACTAAATTGGCAAATTCTTTCTACACCAAGACACATTTGTCACATGATTTTCAGTGATTTATGTATTTCTGTCTGTTTAAATAACGTATAAAAAGAATCTCGTTATTGATCCTCCGTAATCATTTATCCCAACAAACCTCATGTCAGCTCAGGTTTGAAAACACTGTTGTGGCCACTCCTCTGGGAAAATGTGATTAATTCACAATTGGAATTCTGTCACTTCCACCTTTGCCAGATGTGAACAAGATGCTGATTGGACAAAACTTTGCAAGCTACCTCTTTGAGGCAAAAAATCTAACGAGATCGAGGAAGATGGTGTTATGTTCCGACCAGGTGCACAGCTGCATGCTCGAGATGGCTCAGGCCTCCAACACGTCTTCTGTCAAACCATGTGTCAATAGATTGTTCAAGCATGGAGCTGAAAGTCTTCAAATGTCCAGCTCTATAAATGTTCAGAGGCCGACTGAGATCCATCAGAAAAGCTGTGATCAATACCATGCATGTGTCTCTAAGGAGGCATAAAGCTGATGATGTGAAATATGATGCTGGTTGAGGCCAGATGGGTCGGCTAATTCCTGCAAAGCAAGAAATGTACTGACTGTGTGTGTATGTGTGTGATGTGTAGGGCAAGTTTGATGGTTAGACCTATCCATCTAACCACCCATCTATCTATAATAAGAAAAATAATGGAAAGTAAGGTTGTTGCAGCATCAAAGGTAAAATGAGGCCAAGAGAAATGAAAGCACAAAGCTAGAATAAATATCAGAATAAATACAGTCAAAGAAAAAATATATATATCAGTAAAAGTAAAAAAGAGACTCCTAGAAGTATATAGTAAATTACTAACAATGGGTTTTTTCACACCATGCACAGTGCTGATGGATAACTGATATGGATTTGACATAGGAAACATCTGCTGTATATATGTTTAAATACTGTAAGTAATTGAATTGTTGGAAACTTGAGATATATTCGCTCTATAATCTAGTTGATTGTGAATATCTTGTATATTTAACTAACCATATAGTATTATCAATAGATAAAATGTAAAGAATAGTGGAACCACAATGAAAGATTAATGTAAATATACTTTTTGTATTATAGTGTTAGTTAAGAGAAGAATCTGAGTTCAAAAGATATGGTATGCATTAAAAGTCTTGTGTTTGTAGTTTAAGTAACCTCCAGCCCTCAAGAAATTCATCCCTTTGATACAAAACCTTTCATGAATGTGGAGAGTCTTACATGTTGCCTTTGGATCTTAAAGACGGATTCGCTTCAGCACACTCATTTGAATAAAGAGGACGAAGAAATACAGACGGAATCTTAAAATACATCTAAACATCCTTTCCTTGTTTACTTCCACCAGTCTAAACACAGTGGCACGCTCGCAGTGTGACGGTCACCCAGGGGAGCTGCCTTGTGATTTATGCATTCACACAAACCTGTTGCTGGTCCTGTACAGCAGCCTCTTACATAATAAATGTGGATCGTAGCATAGGGAATAACACTAACCCTAACCACAGCACCAGCAACAGTCATCACCAACAACAACATCACCGTATATAATAAATATGGTAAAAGTAGATTCAGATTATTCATTAATTCATTTGAAATAATCATCTAGAGATTAAGAGTGGATTAAATAGAAATTAGTATAAACACAAAATATGAACATTTATGACCCATGTTTAGGTTTTAATGAAAATATAATTAAGGCATTAACTTTAATGCTATTTTCAAGAGCACTGGGAGAGCTTCTATAGGGTCAACAAACATTTAGTTTTGTTTTGCTTACACATATACTGAGCTAATTTCGAAACAGTCTCAGAAATCTCCTGCAAGTCTGCCTGGGGTCCTAACGCTAAGGCCTGAATTTAACTGAGGTTAAATCACTCTTTTCCCCCTAAAATTAAAATATACTGTATATATTCTGTTTCAGGAAATGTTCATGTAACAAAACAAAAAACATTTTCCTGCTTCCTCCTCGGAACTGATATCAGTCGAGCCAATCACAACCGTTTATCTAATATGAAGCGGGATTAATACGATGACAGAGAGGAGCGCTGCTGAGGCATCTTCGTAGATAACCAAGATGGTGGCAACCGACGCCGAACGTTCAGCGGCTGGTTAAAGCGGCAGTATTAAAACAAACTGGATGGTAAATTTTCTCTAAAAGAAGAACAAAGAACTGCACTTAAACTTTATGTAACCTACCTATATAGTAAATAGTACTGTGAACACATACGGTAATCATTTTCACCAATTCTCATATTCTTTCTGAGCTGCGCAGGATCGTAAATTCATACATTCAGCACCTGATTGTTCACTGATCGGAAAGTAAGGATACTGTTTCAGGGTTGGATGTGAAAACAGAGTTGAAAGTGGCGCTCTGTTGCTGGGGCTGGGGTGGCTATTTCTGGACAGACTCCTATGATTCATCAGTAGCTGTTAGGAGGTCTGACGTGTCAACATGTGTCATTCCGCTAATTGTCACTCTGACTTATCCTAAGCCCTCTCCACCCCCTGAGCTCTCTTCTGACCTGAGATAATTCCAGCACAAAACTAAGCAGAGAGGGCAGGTTTTATACACCTCAGGGAAGGAGAATCGGGTTTGGCTCTCCCGAGGTTTAGTGTACAGCTGGACGTTTGATTCTTTTCTGAACATACTTACTTGCAGGCCAGATTTGGTGGTAGAGAAATAATCAAATGTTTGTTGAAGTTGTCGAAAGTAATCATTGTGCCTTCATAATTTAATTTTTAATAGTAAGGGAGTGAATCCCGATATAACAGGACACTTCAGAGTTTTATTGTTCTAATGCCCCTTACCCTATACAGGGGCGTGATTTCCACTGGCGACATGTCCTTCTCACTTGTCCATTTTTTTTAAAGGAATACATGCAGCACTACTCAGGGTTGAATACAAGTCTAGTACTGCCAACTACATTTCAGTTAATATTTGTATTTACTATTCTCCTGAAAGATGCTAGAACTGAACATCAGGTAAAGACAGTAGAGCGCTATGCTCTTTGTAGTAAAGCTGCAAATACAACATTATATCTATAAAGGGAACTAAAAATGATTTGACCGGAAACATGACTCCAAATCAGCGATTGTTGCTCTGTGTCTGATGAATATGTCAGAGGGCAACTGTTTGCTTTGTTAGCCACAATAACTTCATCAGATGATAATTAAAAAAAAAAACAACAAACTATTATTGCAAGTTAAAAGTTCAGTTTAGTCAGTTTTACAAATAATTAGATCTGTTTCACCTGTTACTGTTGCTATGGTTACCTGCACTTACAAGCTGACTTACAAAGTGCTTAAACCATCAAAACTGTCATTGAGTTTTGTGCTTTTATGCGATTTGAATGAACCCTGCAAGCCAACCACAAACTATTTACCAAAAAAGAAATGTAGGAAAACAAAAAACAAAACACAAAATCATATAAATTTAGTGTTGGATAATTGATGAATTTGCCTGTAAAGTGATTACAAAGTGGCATATTTTTTAACTTTTTAATCTTTTATAGATGCTCATATATCCTAGTTTTAGTTTAACTTATCTAAGAATCGGTTGCTCTTGCGACATTTTTATTTCATTGTGTGGGGTCAATACAGTTCATATTAGCTTATTTTAAACCCTACTCTGAAAAATAAGTACCGACTACAGTCATCATCTCCATTCGATATACAGAAGAGTCAAATTAAAGTTTAAACTCAAAGTTTAAATCATAGGTCTCCTCGGAGTACCTCTAAACTGTACCGAAGTGCAGTTCTTGACTAAATGTACCTCATCCTCCACCAGATGTCTACTGGGAATGAGCAGGATATATGAATATATGAACTCTCTCCCCAAGCCCAAATATTCAGGGCTGTACTGTCATCAAAACAAACTTCCCTCAACTTCTCCACCACCAGCAGCCCTGATATAATTTATTAAACTAGGTTTAGTGGACAATAGAGAGCAACAACGCCTTGCTTGCTTTGTGTTTCCGTCAGTACCTAAAATAAATTATTACTTCAACAATGACACATGTTATAATGAAGGTGTTTTTATGCACATTTACATCCCAATATTATTCAGGGGGCTCAACATTTCCATTTGAGGCATGAAAACACCATTTCCCATCTGGCATAAGCTCCCATCACGATTATGTGCTGGGATAGGCTCATATTACCGAGGGTACCCTATTTAATGTTATTTTTTTGTGGTCACACTGAGTTCTCATTCCATAATAATATCCAAAGTATTCAGCTTAATTATGTATGCTGGGGTATTTGTGATTAGGATATGAATATGCATATAAACAGCTTAGCCCAAATGTGACCTCAACTGGAGCATGAGCTGGTATCCACAGTATTCTCTGTGTGACTGCGCTCATTGGTGCGATGTCATTTTCGCTGAAATGTTCTAATAAGCTTGACTTAATGGGCCCACCATGGATACTTGTGATTAGACACAGACACTGACATTTTTCACACTGCATCTTTCTTCACTGATTAATGTCTTCATGCTAACAATATCAAAGTACAATTTATGTCAGCTTATTTCTGTGGTTATACTCATTAGACATTGAGCATTTTTTCTACAGATATTTTGGAGCCTCTAAACCTGTAAAAGTTGAATTCACAATGTGAAAACCATGATGAGATAATCTACAGTGTTTTGCTCAGTGGTGGAAGAATAAATCAGAGACTTTACTTAAGTAGAGTTTTAGTTAAAGCTACACTAATCAATTTTTTTAAACAATGGATCAAATGAATATGTGTAATGTGAAAGGGGTCGCTCGTAGTGACAAGGCCACAAATGATTATCATCCAACTTTGCACTTCACCTCAGCTCTACAGAGCACTTGGGCCTTTTTCAACTCTTTGTTTTGGTTTCTATGGTCCGCAAAATTAACGCTTTGAATTGATCTCACAGCTCTCATCAAAAATGAATGCAAAGGTATCAAAGCATGAGGAGCATAATGTACATGAAAAGCATTCATTATATATAATGGCCCTTTTTCAGAATGTGGATTTTATATATTAATGGATAAGAATGCATTGATGTGTCTAATGGGTATTGAATCTATAATAATACATCATGTTTTACAAGATACATAAGAAGTTGTTTATCAAAAAATCTTTATCTGGAAAGTAGACTAGGCAACTATGGAAGGAAAATAAATGAAGTAAAATGAAATGTACATAATTAGCTTCCACCACTGGGTTTGTATCACTTTGATTGTTCTATTCATAATTATTTCATTTAATTTTGTCTTTTTTTTACCATTAACAGGAAGACTCAATGACTCAAATAATCTATTTCTCAGAACAGAAATAAGAAACCAAAATAAAAATGGTTTAGGATTGGGTTTCATAATCTGGGGTCCAGGGTTTTTTTGGGTGAGGTTTCTAAGAGGTCCCTGTCAAAATGAAGGTTGGTTCAATTTCACTCTCCCTGTTATCTTCCATTGGACAGTGCAGAAAGGCAACAAAAGCCTTTGAAAGGTTCCGTGGGATGAAACCTCTATTAAGTCCTCCAGACCTCTATTAGGTCTGGATTGATTTTTTTGACATAAAAGTTTGGGCAGCTATGCTCTGACTTTATAGAATTTGTCAGTGACTTCATCCAAACCCAGAGCATCCTCAAACATTTAGAGGGTTTTTCAACTAATTGCTTTTTTTTTTTTTCCTGTCTCATAATCTCCACCCAGAGGGGGGCCTTGGACAAATGTGCACCCCTCTTGGAGCAGAAATGGATTCCCCTAAAATCCCATCAGCGCCCCTGGTTTTGAGGGTTACAGCCTGTGAGCCAGTCTCGTCTTCGGTGGTATTTTAAATAAGATGCACTTTGTCTTGTGATGACAGGTGAATCCAGGGATCTGACCGCCCCGTGCCACGCACACACCGCTGGAGCGCACGCATCTAGACGCACCGCCCTCCTGTCCGCCTGCAGCCGGGAGGAGCGAGCAGACCGGAGCGCAGCATCACCAGCATCACGGCACCTTAGGGATGTGGCAGCAATCTCGACAGCCAGAAATGCCCCGTGAAATCCTCAAAGTTAGTCTTTTTTCTTATGAGAGCTGAAGGCAGAGAATAAATCAAATCGCGCAGGAAGGTGCATCAGCCGCTGCAGAGATTCTCCCGCGGTGCCCGCCCGCCTGCCCGGGCTCTGTCGTTCGGGAATCGGGAAAGCGCGTCGGAGCCGGTGCCCGAGCCCATCTCACCGCCAGGAGACGAGCGAGAGGAGGAGGCGCAGAGGCAGCCCACTCCTGCAGACGTGTGGCCCCGCTGACGCCTGCGTGTGGACCCCCGGGGTGCGCGCCGAGGTGAGTGCAGAGCTGATGTTCCCGGGGTGCCGACGCCCGCTGGAGGACTCACAGGTGAGGGCCACGTGTCCGGGCTGAGGACTGTACCGGCGCGCCTGCTCCGGTTCACTGTCCAGCCCTGCGCGGGGTGACACCGAGATGGAGCCCGAGTCGGAACTTTGTGCGCATCGCAGCCTTCCCTCGGTGCACAGAGGCGTCGCGGCGTGCGGGGCTGTGTGTCTGAGAACGTCAGAAATGCAATAAGTCACACTCAGATCCAACCCGGGGACCAGGCGAAATCAGAGGGAAGAGTCCGGATCTTTAACTACGTCTTTAAGCATATTATAGCTCCACTGAAGAAAGAAAAACAGCAGGAGACGTTTTAATCTAAATGAATCCTATAACAGCCTATAACAGCCGAATAAATACATGTGACATATGAAGTCACAATTTCAAACCAAGTAATATACATTTGTGCATTATTAGTATGTTATAGCCTCATAGACAGAGAAACATGAGGTATTTTTGTATTTAATGAACTAATGCTGAAATTAACAGTTAATAATTCAACTACAAAACTGACATTGTAATTCATTTAAAACCACTGTTCAAATGTGATTTGCCGGTTTTCCTCTGTGTTATGTTGTTATAAATTCAATACCTTTTGTGTTTTGGACTGTTGGTTGTTCAAAACAAGCAAATTTCAACATGTCACTTGCTGCTTTCAGACCTTATGAGGGTCCTCTTCTTATTTTTGACTTTTTATAGAGTAAATGTTGAATTGAAGAAACATTCATTAGGTTAACCAATAAACTCAAAACAGCATGCATCCTGCAAAAACAACTTAACTTGCGTGTTGGGCCTGTCCTCAGTAATTGGCTGACTCCAGTTCTCTGGATATCACAAGTGCAACTGTTAGACAAGAGCAACACATCTGAACAGCGACTACACACAAACAGAAACACTTTTGCAGTGTTTCTCCGACTCGGTGCTTAAACTGCAGGCAGCTTCTTTCCAGACTGTGATATCCGCAATATGAAAAAAATATGAAAAAGAATACCTGAAATGATTTTACTTTATGAACACTGGATGGAAATTGTAACGCATCACCAAAGGCATGCATTGTCCTTAAAGTCGCCAAAGAATTGCATCATGTGCCGGAGCTGCTCATGTAGTGCGGTGCGAGTGACAGCTCCATGGCTCATCTGAAAGGCCTGTAGCAAAACAGCAGCTCATTACAAGTGCAGCGGCTCGGTCTTCCTCTGGCAGGAGGCTGCTGGCTCATTAGGGGTCACAGAGGGGCGAATCTCCCACTATGAGCCTCAGCTTGTTACCAGAGCGCTCTGTGAGACCACTGTTAATTGGAATGAATTCATTTTTACTGACAAAGAAAAGTGAAAAGACGTACACAAGTCAGTAGAACTATCTCTGGACTGTGGAAAACTCACTGTTGTGCTGAGGATTTTTTTTTGTTTGTTTGTTTGTTTAAAAATGTTTTTTGTATAATAGCAGCAAGGCCTTGAATTAGACAGAGAGAGCCCCTCCGCAGCACCGTTCAATCCCCATAAATAAAAAAATAGGTATGACACGACATCGGTGTCACTAAGAAACATTATGCTTACTGTCTGCAGGGGGCGCTGTTTCTGGCAGCCCCTCATCTTCAGTGCCTTAAGGAGAAGAAAAAAATCTTTATTACAGAATGTGTAATGTTGCGATCCGTCACAAAAACCAGCCTTCTGAGGACATGGTTCTGTTTTGGCTCAGTTTTCTGGTTCAGTTTTCAGAAACATAAATCTTTCCAGAAAAAAAGTTAATGATGGGGGTCAGTTTTGACGTTGATGAGAAAACAGACAAATCCTGCATGTGGATATTTTTTCTATTAATAGCTTTATAAGTACAAATACTGCTGTTTGTAAACTAAATAATGATGTGTTTTGCAAACCCACCAAACTTGCACCATTATGGCTTTTAGTGGGGCTGAGGTCGTTTTGAGCTATTATAAAGGCATGATCCCTCACTGGCTTCCCATTCACGACACAGCCTACTGTGTTCACAAGCAGGGGTCCCATTACCGGTCTTTCAATCCCATTTCTCAGCAGCAGCGTTTACCCGCTGGTTTAATTTTATTGTGAGAAAATATATTAGCCCAAATAGAAAAAATGTGTTTTCTTTTCATCTGTGACTATCACATAATCTATTTGTGTTTTATTGTGAAGTTACTGCTTTGTTCTGTATTAGAAACACAAAAAAAAAGTGTTTTGCTGTTTGTACATTAAAACCATGAATAAGCTATAATTAAATATTAAAGGCATTTACATACCTTCACATATACAATTCTCGCTTCAGAGAAGCCAGTACTGCAAAAAACAGACCAGGTGCGTTAAGACAGTCGAGCGGAGAAAAGAGCTGCACCTGAGACATGAGCCCAGTGGACGCTGACACGCTGAGTAGAATCACAACCGCTCTGTATTTGCACTCTTTGGACATAAGGGGTTATGCTGTGTTGTGTAACTGTAGTAATACTGGGCAGATCCCAGCTGAGCTCTGCTGAAACAGGACCTGTGTACTTAATCTTTCCCAGCTAAAAAAATGGCTAGACTCTTAAATCAAATGAGTCATACTTTTGAATTCTTTCATACTGTACAAGTCATTTAAATGAAGTCATTTTTCCTCTAAAGGAAGAGGAGGCTTTCATTGACCCATTTGCTCAGGCAGAACTTAAACCTAAAGAACTCTAATCCTTCCAACTTTTTGAATGGAATTACATGCAGGCTTTTTTCTGTTGCCTTGCCACAGTTTATACAGACAAAATGCAAATGTCCAACCTGGGAAGACATTTATGCTTGTAGCTCATTTTAAAATCTAATTTATCTTCCAAAGTGTCTCAGTTGGGTTTTATAACTTCCCTCTTACTCCATTTCAACTTGTTAAGAGTTTTCTAGAATCAGTTTCACGGATGTATACGATCTAATCATTGGAACTGCACTTGAAAATGCTGAAACAATACCTAAAAAATTAAATTACCTTTTAAAAAATGACATTTTGGGGGAAAGTTAGATGCACTGAACTTGCTGCTTAGAGACAGTGATGATTGCGACACCATCCACTCAGGTAGTCCTAGCAGCCACTCACTTGATTTTCTCCGTGAAAGGTTAGACAAATGCCACAAATAATTGTCGGTCTGCCTCTTGACCCTCGGCGTCTTACCATGTTGATTATCTGAGGTGGTGCCGGTCACGAATGTCTGTGCAGCTGGAATCTATCGGGCAGCCACCGAGCTTTGCTGTGACACGGAGGATGTGGGGCGTGAGTGTCGGAGAATGGAGGCTGCTTCAGTGATAGTTGATCTGACCTCCGGCCCATGTTCAGCCGCTGTGAGGAGAAATCTTAATGCCAGCGCTGACTGAATGACTGAGTAACTGACTGACTTCCTGCCCGGCTGAATGAGCGAAAGAATGGACCGTAGTACAGCATGCTTAGCACCGATGCCAAGTTTATCAGAGGAAGGAGTTGAAACACTCCAGGCATGAATCCAGACTGTATATTCATGCACTTGGAGATGCATTGATGTTGCCGTCAAGTGCTTAACTGGTTCAGTGAGCATCGTGATGCTAAGCTTGAATATCATGTTTATTAAGAGAGGGGAGAGGAGGGGTCTCAGTTTCTGGGTATAATATTCAGCCCCATATGCTCGACATAATGTTTGCTTCTAGATCAGGAATCGGTTGTAGTCAGGCACCCAGCGTGTTTTAATCGAGTTCACCTTGAATGCCAGCATCTGTTGTTGAAGTTTGTGCAGTTACTTTTATAACCTGAACTTTTTTTGTTCCTGAGTGATCCTGAGAATCCATCAGAAAGTCATCATTTGTTAATTCAGTCTGTAGGAAAATCATTTCTTCGCAATTTGCAGGCTCTGCCATGTCCATTTTCTTCCAATTTTACATCCATTTTTAATTAACTAAGCCAGTTACGTTTTAAGTTTTACATTACTGTAAGTATTAGTAATATAGAAGAGTAGTCAACCTCTAATAGCAGCCAACAACACTGTCAACCACTGCAGATATATTCATTCTGTGCTAAAGGGCCGCAAGAATCTTTTTTATAGACTTTAGGTGGATACGTTTTTCTTGTTGTTTATGGTATAGAAAGTAAAATCTTCATCTGTTAATTAAATTTAATCATTTTCATTTATTGCATTGAATGTATGAGTAGTAAATTACTAAAAGTAACTGAACTCCACCACGATGAAACAGAAATTGCTCCACACTGACACACCCGGTGTTATTTGTAAGAAACAATCATTTCTATTGATCTGAATACTGGTTGGTAGCACATTACTTTAAATAATTGTCAAGTACTGAAAGCTGGCATCGAATGTTTTATCAGACACATAATGTTGTTGACTTAATATTTGATTTCATGTATGGCTGATTGCATGTATAGATTTAACATTTGAGAACTTAAATTATTGAAAAGGGTAAGGTAGTAGTAAAACGGCCTATACACACACACACACACACACACACACACACACACACACATATATATATATATATATATATATATATATATATATTCAGCCTTACAATCTACATGTACAACTCCCTACAGATTTGTACTTTGCATGCACAGTATATTCATTTAGGTTACAATGCGATGTCTGATTGCAATGATCTGGAGTTACCTCAGGTTGATGCAGCAGATATTGCGGAGTGCAGAGGAGTGTTTTTGTCCACATTTATGCTTGAAAAAGCCTATAGGTACTGTTGAATAGTCTGAGATGCTTACTTAAATGAACCTTGCTCATGGGAAGAAAATTAAACAGAGACAGAAGAAGTGGGAGCCCGAAGCAGGACCACGAATGTCTGAAACGTTTAAGTTTAGCCCGTGCATAAAGTTGAAAGAAGAATTTACATTTGTACGTTTAACACGACCTTAAGGTGATATAAAATAGTGTGGTGTGATGCCATTTCACATTTCTGTACTGTATTTGTATTTTAACTTTAGAGCCATTTTGTCCATTCAAATAAAAAAAGGCCCAGCATGACAATAGATGAAACTGTAACTGTTGGGGGCATTTCAATCCACTGCACTTCCTCTCATCTATGCTTTAACAATTCCCTTTTACCCCCAGTGTTTGATTCAGGTCCTCATTTTGACTTCCTTTGAGGGGGGTTCAAACCACGTTCACAACATTTTTAGGGAAAGTTCTTTGTACCAAAAGCTCAAAGAGACAAGCTTTAACTGTCTTCCAGTGCTTCACATATGTGTGAACCTCATGTGCTGTAGAGGTTTTGTTTCCAGCTGTCAGAGAGCAGACCGTACACCCTTTGTACAGTGATTTATTCAACACTGCGTAGTTAATTCACATTGTAGCTGGGCAAAAGCCAAATACAACGACTCATCATACTCCCAGTGTCAACTACATTTGTCATTATAAGTTAGGCCAAGTGTTATGACAATGTATTATTCAAAGTGGTTTTACCTTGGCTGCTTGCACCTTTATGTCTGTCAATTATAACATTTATGTGAACCTGCAGTATTTTACAAATGCAACTAAGAATGAAAATGTAATTTTTTCTGAGAATTTTAAGAATTGTAAGAACGTTATTCAAACGCATGAATAGATACATTTCTAGAAGAATCATCAGCTCTGTGGTTTTAAATTATGGTTACAAATAAAGACAAAACCTCACATGGCCGAAAATGGGAAGTAAACAAACGAAATAGTGCCCTGGCATGATGAAAAGCTCAAGTACTAGCAAGTATTTAATTAGTTTAACTGGGCCGGGAAAGGTGAAGCACATTCTGAAATAATATGGCAAACAAAACCCTATCTAAACTCAACAAGACATAGATGGGAATCTCATAACAGTGCTGAAGTGAATCCAAAAAAATATTTTAGCAAAGTTTTCAGACAGCCACAATATTGCCTCATTTGTATTTATCACCAGGGTTTAGCTCAAAATCCTGATTTTTCTCCCTGATGTTCTTGGGCTTGTTCATTTTTATTACCAGTAACATCACTAAAATAGGGTTCTGTCTGTAACTGTAAAAATCTGTGCACCTGTTTTTAAAGCTAAAAATGTTTTTTTTTCTTTTTTCTTCTGCACTGTGTGCACTTCAAAACAAGCTTGTGTTTCTTTCCAAGACCAAAACACCCCATAGCTGAATTTGTAGTAGAGCGCATTTATCTGCTGGTGATAAGTTCTAACACACTTCTTTTTTAGGATAACTTTTTTTGTCAGCAAGTTATGTCAGACTATTTATCTAATGTTTACTAGATTCAACCTGACCTTGCTCGAGGGTACTTTGGCAGTATTGATCACTGTCAATCCAGGAATTCAAAAACACCAGTGCTTCACCAACTTTGCTATAAACACAGCCAATACACAGGTGTATCTAAGTTGTGCAGACCCAGTAGTGCATAGAATCCACAGTATATAATAATATAATATATTGTAATCTTAATAATACTATACTGTATACAGTATAATGTGGTTAAACTCAATGGTGGTAGAAGCATAAAGATCCTTTAAGTGAAAGTCCTGCACTCAAAAATATACTCAAGTGTGCAAGCAGCATTTTAATGTTGTATCTGGTTGAGGTGGAACTGATTTTAAAGGCCAAATATAATGCATCATATTCTATAAACTGACCATATGCTGTAAGTACGCTACACAAGTCAAATAACTTTTGTGGAGTAAAAAGTCACCATACTTCCATCTGAAATGTAGTGGAGTTGATGTACGAGGTACCTCAAAACTTAAGTACAACGCTTGAGTAAATGTGTTTAAATATTTAAATGTACTCAAAAAGGTTTCTTCTATTTCCATCACTAGTTAAAATATGTAACAGGTGAAAACAGGTGAGTTGATATAGAAGACACTGCAGTAGCCAGATCAACAAGATATCTCAGATAACCCAAATTTTGCTCCTACACACTCAACCACAAAGCTTATATTAAGAGACAGGAAGAGAACTGTTGGAGCACTGAGCTTTAAAAGGGTTCAAATAAGAACTCTCAGCTGTCCATAACAGGGAAAAAGTTGCCCATATAGCAACATTAAGTCTCCTTGTGTTTTGAAGTGGAATGATCTAACGCTCACTGAAGTGCGCTTTGCCTGCTTCATCTTCCGTCTCTATGGCCATTTTCCCTCAGCGTCTCTCCCTCTGCTGCTCATTTAGCATAATGTGACTTTCCACCCATTAGTAGCCAAGAAGGGCTGTACTCACACAGTTTATTGCTGAGTTCAGCTCCACAAAGACATACTTCTGTTCTTACGGTTCTTACTTTTTGTGTGGAATACATTCATTAATGAGTAACTTAGCGCTGCTGCGTAGTCCTGTGACACATCATAGCTCACTGGGTACTGCCAGAGTTAAAAGGTCAGTTGTCCCCCAAGAACAAAAAAGCATATTTTCAAAGTCAAAGTGGTATCTACTCATGTAGACAGTTTGGTTTTAAGTGCTGACGTTTTGAGATATCCGTCTCTGAGATCTCTGCTTCCACCCCAATACAATGACATTTTTAATTTAAAAAAAACCACAGAAGTAGTTGCTATGAAAGCCGTTGACAATGAGTTTTTAAAATGCTATTTGTCATAGCTCCAAGGAGCACAAACGAAATTGCTCTCATCTCCATTGTATCGGTGTAGAGACAGAAGCATCAGAGAATACCTCAAAATCTTGGCACATAAAACCAAGCAATTTGCACAGCTTCGTACCACTACGGGTGAGAAAAATCAGATATTTCTTTTCTAATATCGATGACATGATTTACTGATCCAAAACCAAGGCTCTTTTTTTCCACACATTTAAAATCTGTATACCACACTATGTGGAACTTACTGGGATGATTTTTATATAAAGGTAATGTGGCGCTTTCTATGGTGCAAAAAGCGGATGATTGTGACTGATGCTAGTAGTGGAAACACAGACTTTTATAATGGCATTGATGAAGAAACTGTTAATGTGGGTTGTTTACGTCTGGCTGATGCTTATCTGCTTAATAAGGTCTGTATTAGTTGAACTGATTCTTTAAAATAATATTCTATGCTACTGAACTGATATCTCTATAGTGGTCACATTGATCACATTGATTCAGTGTAAACTGAATATATACAGTATGTTTTTTGCACTGTAGGTCAGACAAAACAGCCAATTTATTTGGCTCTTGAAGATTTGACAGGCATTTTTCATGCATTTTATAGACTGAAGGATAAATCATTTGCTCACTCATAGAGTAGTCGTAATTGTTCTTTTCATCATACCTGTTAAAATTCTATATAGGCGGAGGACGGAGCTATTATATACAGTACATTGGAGTTGTAAGAGTCTTCTTGTTGTATGTAATTAGGACTGTAGAGATGATAATGGGAGCTAATGGATTGCACCAAAGTGCCAAAGAATCAAAGGAAGACAGTGAATTCCCTTATGAAATATGCATCAATGACAGTGAAATAAAGACCAAAGGCAAGCTGCGTTTGTTTGGAGATTGGGGTGGAGGGCTGGTTGTAATAGGTTGCATAACTATGCCATATTGCCATCCCTTTTTTTTCACATGCACGCCAGCTGTTGATGAAGGCACGAAGCAGCTTTGATCAGCTAGAGGAGGTGCGCTTAGGTTGACGTTACAGATGTGGACCTGAAGGCGACTGAGGCTGCCAGCTTGCTTGATTTATTTATTTCTTTTTCATCAAGGAGTTTTCGGAAGCTTGTGTTTGAAAAAAAAAAAGTTTAAAAGTTATATTGGAGCTTTGTCTTCTCAAATGTCGCTTTGCGGGATCAGGCTTTTAAAAAATGAATAGTTGTCCAGAAAAGTTTCCTTTATTGTGGGCCGGCTTATTCTTTTAATAATCAGATCACATGATTTGTATACAAACCAGTATGTGCAGGTGGTAAATGTGGAACAGCCGTACAAAGCAGTACATCAAACTGTAACAGACTCCAGTAAACAATGAAACCTTCATGAATAATTGCTTCCAATTGTTCCCCCCCGACGGAGTCACCAGGATTACCAATAAACGTCTGAATATGAGGCTGTCGGTGCTGATATTTACTCCTCCACGGTCCCACAGTTAACAGTTCTCTGTGAGCCGTTAAACTCCGCTCACTGAAAACTCAGATTGACAAAAGTGGAAACTCCAAAAGTCAGCATTTGTACAAGGCGCCTTGGGAAGGAAATTCAAATAGCACTGTTGATGCACCTGCGACTGAAGCTGTTCATTGTCATCACTGATTTATCACTGGAATTTCAGGCAACACAGGTGCTCAGACAGTATATATACAGGTCTGGAGATTACTGCGGGAGGAGCTGATTGTCTCAGTCACACACACAATAATCTGAAAATAGCTCAAGGTAGGAACTATTTTCAGACATTTTGCCTAAATTTATGACAATTTGACACTTTAAAGAGTAACTATTGCTATTAAACATCCAATTGAGCATCATAATTATCCACAGAAATAAGGAGAAATATTACATAGAGCCACGGGTTGTTGTGATGTTTTCAGGTATAATGCTTACAATTAAATACTTGAATTATGGTCAGTTTCAGGTTTAACTTCAAAATGAGCGTACTTCAGTGCTTAGAAATTCAACCTTTCATTTAGATGAGGAAGGATGTCCTAACCTTTCATTCAAAAGTTACTTAGGCTCACTTAAAATTTTACTTTTTTGCATGCTAATACATTTTAAACAACATTAGAAACAGATTAGAAATCATAGCCAGTTCCATTTACTGTAGTTCAACTCTGGAGTATGCACAATCGTGTCCGCGGTAAACTAGTAACAACACAAGCTGCAAAACATTTTTTATATTCCTTATACGCTGAACAAACGCCTCCCATAATTCTCAGCCGATTTCTTTGCCAAAATGTAGCTGAAATCATAATGAGTCTCGCTCTGTGAGAAGGTGTTAGATTTGAACCCTTCGCACTTACAGCAGTTTGAATTTGTTATATCGCTTTTGTTTCGTCTCATTCATTTCAGATAGGGCTGCATGCCTGTAGTGAGGCTCACTCAGTGCACTGTGTTTTTTGACAGTGGGTTCGATGCGGGGAAAACGACTCTGGTATCGGCTCGGGGTTGTTCCACCGAATGTGGCAAGCCAACTACTGAAGTGAATCAACTCGCCCCTGTCTGTCAACCAAGACCTGGACTCTGCTTCACTACTCAGTGAGATTACAGAGTCAGTGTCTGAGAAAATCAGTGTCCAACTGATTGAGCTGTGCTGGTAATTAAACTTTATGACGACAGAGATTACTGTTGGTGTTTTGGCTCTTAGCATTAAGGAACTGGCTTTAAATTGTCACCAGTTTCTGGAAACCAAACCGAGGTTACATGGCAGCAGAGCAGAGGCCTTTCCTAATGTCAGTTGGTTACATGTGAATCAGAACTGTTTATAGGACTTTTACTGTCCATAGTACAAAAGAGCATACTGTATTTAAGGGTGTGAAGGTTGTTTTAAAGATCCAATGACTCAGAAAATTCTACTTTTTAGAGCTCACTGTGCTCGTTCTCAAGCCAAGACACAAGCATTACTATTATTAAAGCATCTCCAAGGTGATACATTACCTTGACACCAGAGCTCTTGGCCGCATATCTGCTCTATTTAACCAGCTTACTAGTCTCTTTTGTAAGAAAATATGACTTCCCCTATACGACTCCAGACCTGGAGCTGGAGAGACCTGTTGATGTTGTCGCAGTACCTCGGCCCGCTGAGGGAGATCGATCCATGTCAGCGATTGCTTAATATCCTGTTATTTTGGCCACCTCCATCCCCTTGACACACACAACTTCAGCAGAGCGTCTCCAAGACAATCTATTTCTGCCGCTTCCGCCGGCTCCGTTTCTTCAGGTACACATCTGCCGTCACCCCTTAAATCCAGCTCATGAATTATTGAAGTCTGTCCCGCTGCTGCGACCCTAAACTGTAATTAGTTTTGCCCAACACTTCTCATCATGATACACTTTGTGAGCTGCAGGAGGGGGGGGGGGGGGGGGGCAGGGTCGAGGGGGTGTGAATACATTGTTCCCCTTTAAGATGGGGGGGGGCTGGAAAGTGGATGAGAGCAGGGCAGAAAGAACCAATGAGGGGAGAGGGTTTGCAGAAACTGTTAGTGGCACCTTGCCGGGGAGAGTTGTGCTTTGGGGGATGGAGGGGGGGGGAGGAGAGAGAGAGAAAGAACATCCATGCGCAGGAGTGGGAAGGCAACAGAAAACAAGAAGAGCAGAGCCTCCTCCTCGCCGGCCGCTCGCCGCCTTCATGATGAGTGTTGATCCACTTCTCTGACAGCCAATCACCTTCTCCCGCGTGAGTCACGGAGCTCGTGGGGACCGGCGGCGCGCGCACAGCATCCTCAGACCGAGCGCGCTGATGCGTTCACGTGCGTCGGGCAGGTGAGTGCGCTGCTTTTCTCCCTCCTGACGGCGACGCTTCCTGTCCCTCCTCCACTTTTAAGCGGTGCCATTTGCGCTCCGTGCGCCTTTATTTCCCGGCTGGTGTTTTGTTGGTGCTGGTGGTGGTTGGGAGTGGGGGGGGGGGGGGGGGGGATCTGACTCCTCTCTGGCTGCATCTGTTTCTCTCCTCCCTTTCAAATGAACCCCTCCTCCTCCTCCTCCTCCTCTTCTGTCTCCGTGCCTCCTGCAGCGGCTCAGGCTGCAGCGCGCGGTCATCCAACTTCTCCCTGCTCAGTTTTTCCTGCTCATCGGGCCAGTCAGTGTGTCTCATATCAGCTCCAATTCAGCAAACACTGAGGCACAAATACAAAAAAAACACACACACACACACACACACAAAAAAAAAAAAACTATGTCCTTGTGTCATGTTTGCGTTTTATTCCTCCTGCCTGCCTCACTCGCACTCCTACTGGCTTATTTCAAGCAGCGAGAACTTCATTTCACTTTTTATTTATTTATTTATTTATTTATAGTAGGGAAACTCAGCCGTGCCCGGGGCAGAGGTTACCGAGCAGGTACACCTCGGCTGTCCCGTCTGAGCGCTCCAGCGGCTGCGCTCGGCTCTGGGAGTAAGCGGCTCGGCTGGTGTCCGCTGCGGGCGCAGAGCTCGCTGCAGCCGGCGGGCGGCGGAGTGCCAGGACCGGGGTCAGCTGATCGGCTCCGAGGTGCGGGAGATTTATGACCCCCCAGAACAAAGCTGTGTCTGCTGAGGGACCATAAACCATAAATCAGGGAGAAGTGGGTCAGATTGGGTCAGTGCTCATCTGCTCACTGCAGATCTGCTCCCTCTTTTCCTAAAGGTGCGCTTTTTTTTTTTTTTTATTCTATTTTTCCACCTGACTATGTGACACTTTAAGTGACTTTTCCGGTCTTTTCCTCCTGGACAAGTGGACCTGTTGTTGAATGAATGAATTTATCCACCTCTGGTTTCCTTTCTGTGCTGCTGCACTCAGAGATATTCAGCTGTCAGTCACATTTGCTAATGAATTCCTATTTTCTATTTTAAAATGCCATTAGCTTCTGTAAGTGAATCACCCCTAATCCTTTTATTATCTCCAGCTATGTTAACACTCTTGGCCTTTAGTCTCTGCTCATCTTAATCATCCTAATTATATCATGTTTGTCTTTTTAAGAGGCTGATGAGAATGAAATGGCATGTTCTCATTCTGGCAGCGACTTGTTACTGATTGTACACGAGGCATTACACTCCCCTCCGTCTCATTCCAGTCTGTTTGATTCTGATCGCTGGTTTGACTAGTTTTGTGATTTGTCTTCCTGAGGGCAGCCAAAGCCAATGTGAAAAATTGATTTTCTGCAGAAGGATTAGCAGTGGGGTTATAGCTATAGGCTTGCATTACATTACAATGATTCATTCCACATCTGTGCACCGAAGTAGGTTAAACAAAGTCTTTATTAGCTGTTGTATAAGACAGATATTTTACAGAAACATGCAAAGGCATACAGCGGACTGTAGTCTTTACTGTCAAGGCAGTGGGCGACGGGTATATGGGAATAGCAATGCATAACTTGAAGCTGTGTTTTCGAAGTTCAGACAGCTTGAGTAGGGAGATAAATAATCTCTTCTAGGAAGGATGGATCTTAATTTATTTGTGTCTGTATTGTTGCACAAAGAGGCATTGCACACTGCTGCTGGAAATCAAACAAATGCAAATGCTGGCAGTGGAATGGAAATGACTGCGAAACATCAGAAGTCTCTCAGTATGACTGCCATAACAGCAGGGATTTGTACTTGTGTTTACGACAACACTGATAATATTTTTTCCCATTTTACGGTGAACAGGAATTAAGCATGAGTGTGAAACATGCTGTGTTAATGTTTCTCCCTTTATTATTCTAATACCTGGCTGGTTTACAGTGTTAGTGATATATAGAATTGTCATATGCCTGCAGACGCATTGTGAGAAAGAGAAGAAAAAGGTTTCCCTGAACAACTTCTACTGATATTTGCTTTTAATTTAGCAAAAAACACCATGGCTTGAAAAGGCAAAAGTGACCTTTTCTGAGCTAAATGTTAATTTATACAATGTGTAAAACTGGCTTGAATGGCAGCTGAAGTGATTCCAGAGTGTTTTGTATGCTGTTTGTGGCTTTTCACACATTTAGTTTACATGTTATTCACAATCACTGAGAGTCATTGTGCTGAAGTTTTGTCGCCATGATGGCTTTTACTGCCAGTGTTGCTGTAATGGGTTACATAAATGGCATAATCAAGTCTCCACGGTCAGCTATTAGGCCTGTGTTTAGTTTATGACTGCAGTCCAGTCTTATTGTTACATTAGTTTGGATGTGGCTCTGGACTTTACTGGAATACTCTCGTTTTACCCATTAAAATGATTCCCACAGCAGTTTGATGGCATTATTATACAGTAATGTACAGCACAAAGCTGCAGTGTTTTTATGACCATCTCAGTAATGAAGAGTAAAGGAGGAAAAACATAATGGTATAACCTATACACTTGGAAATGTATCATTTTTAATTTGCACTCAACAGCACATTTGGTTCGTCCCAGTCCAATACTTTTAGACTTTAATTTTGGCTTTGGAAGGTAAACAAATTCACTCCCTTTACTGTACGTAGTATTGTTGGGTTGAAACTTCACATTGTCAAAAAGAAATAAACTCTTGTGGAGCCAAGAGAAGCAGGATGTACTGTACATCTATGAGTTTATTCAGTGGAGCTTGATACATTCATGAGACTAAGGAGGGAGTTTTTCTGAAACTAGAGATTTAAATTGAATTCTTCAGCTAAAATGAAAACATGTCAAACATACAAAATATGAAGGAGTTTCATTTTCTACAGTACAACTGATAGATAATTGTTATATTTTAGATTTTACAGTCACACATAATGATCATCAGCACAGCTTGGACAATATGTAATTAAAATCCCTGTTTAATTGATACCTCTGCAGTATAGAAGATTTCCAGAACCCTGCAGAACGCTGCTCTGTACCTTTAGCAGTTTGTCTCCGGAGAGCCTGCTGTGCTTTGAAGTGAAATGTTTCATTGTGCTTTGAATTCAACATCAGGCGTGCATCTGTTCTATGGGTTTAAGTCATTGACATCATCGAGCATGATAATTTCTCCCCAGACAGCCTTGAACGAGCCGTAATGTCATATGCAGTGAATTGATGGCCTCATGCTTAGTGGGAAATAAATCAATGTGCCATACAGAGTAAGATTTCAAAATTATGGCATAGAACAGGGCTGCGGGAAGTCACTTTTCTTAAAGGATTTTAGGTATTTTTAGACACATTACAGCCATGCATTTCTATAAAGGACAAGTTCTGTACATTCTTTATGAGTCACTTATGAATTGAAGTTACTTTAATCACAATTTGTGCCCAGCTAAAGGAATCAGATTGACAGGTCAGATATTATGCACAGCTCTGGGCTTTAATAACCCATATAGGAAAAGGAAGATAAAAATGGCCATCAAAGCCTCATTTCAGTACATGTTTAACAATCAAGCTGAGACATTTTATTGTAAAGCTTGACTTCTGACACTCAAACGATGAAGCGAAAATAATGAACCAGAGAACTGAGAGGAATATGCATTTACTCCACAGTCGGCACATGTCAACCTGCTGGATGATTGATGAATTTCCTTCATTTCATATTTAAATGGAAAGCAACAGTCAGACATGACAATACTGTAACCATGTTAAGATTATTTTTCCAGTATTAGTATATATCAAATTATGACAAATGTATGTAAAATCCTATATTAAATAATCTGTTCCACTGTATCACCCCACATCAGACAAAACTCACCCACAGAAACTTTGAGAGCTAATTTTGTTACCATACTACAGTATGATAGCATCACAACATGAACCCATGGTTATTTCTAATGTTTGCATTTCACCAAGCTTAATATCAAATGTTGCTCTAAAGTCTGGTAAACACAATGGTTTTCCATATCACCCTGCAAACTTATCATTTTTCAAATTGAGTATTTTTCAGATTTCAGTATCTTGTGTCATGTTGTGTGACTCATTTTCCTTTTTGTGTTTTGTAGCTGACGCACTGCAGCGAGCCTGGACATAAGAAGCCCAAGTTACTACCGATCTTAATGGAATGGAGCCAGATAAATTATTAATGTCAAGGTGAGCATGAATGAATGCAACACATACATATACTTTCTCTGCACTTCTTGTCACTGGTCACTGGCACAAATGCAGCTTTTTGGTGTTTGGCTGCAAACAAAAAACCACAAACCTTTATGTTAAAAGAAAAACTTGAGAAAATCTTGGGAAAAAAACACTTTGTGAAGGTTGATACCACTCTTATGTCTGCACTGTAAATATGAAACTCAGGTTAGCCTAAAGACTGGAAACAAAAGCCACCCTGGATTTGTCCAAAGTTACCAAAATCCACATACCCCTACCCATAAAGCTTACTCATTAATGTGTTCCTCTAGGTGTTTCTTCTTTGCTTGTTCTCACGCAGATTTTCAGCTATTGTCCTTAGATCAGGAGTTTATTAACCTTAAGGCTGCTGCCTCCTTTAATACAGTAATGTATCTTTGTCATGAATGTCAAACAACAGGGGATCTTTTGGTTACTTTTTAGATAATTCATCGTCTTTATGCACCCCCACTCATACATTGTTCTGATGCAAAGGGTTACAGAAGAGTAACGTCCAAGAATTCCCCAAATCCTCCCGATTAGACAAAACATATATTATTTGCCATCACTCAAATCTGGCATAACAACATATTTAACAGCAATGATTGGTTAGAAAAACATATACAAGACAGGGGGATAAATTATTATTTGCACTTAAAGCACAATTCTGTTTATTTTCAGAGCTAAAGCACATCCCAAAAGTCAAAGCTTAAAGAGATTAAATGTTCTTTCAACACAATAATACCTACACACAAATGTGATGTTCCCATATCCAAATTGTTTTTTTAACTGACTGAACGGACTGAAAACTGCATATGTTGCAGAATAAGATATATCATTACATCTAGCATCACTATTTTGTTAACAAACCACTATCATACTGTATATTTACAAAACAAAATGTCATGAACACGCCATTAAAGTGCCGGCTGAAAAGATAGTATGTGGGAGAGTATTTTGGTGGAAATGTCAACGAATTGAAATCCACTGAAGATGTTCCCAAAAGTTTAACACATACTTTCTGTCAAGCTGCAAATGTAAGTTTGTTGGCTTCCACTGATAAGGCAGAACACAGCAGGAAACCAACCAAACAAGAAAATGTGTGATCAACACTAGAAATGCAAAAGAAACTAGAAAAAAGGTTCCAGTTTGAAAATAACTAGAAACGTACCCGCACACCTGCAGCTCTGAAGAAGTTCCAACTTTTCATGTCTCATTGGTAAAGTTTGAATGTCATCCTCTGAAGTCTGAAGCTAATGTAAGTCAAGGTCTTCATTTAGTTTTTCTGCTGAATTATTTTAATTAAGTAATTTTGTAATGTTATTGGCTAGGAGGCTTTGCAGTATGCCAGCATCCAACAGTAATGAGCAGAGGACATGGGCTTTCTTAATGTAGCCTAGATTTGCATTTTGCCCACTGCAGAACTTAAGGCAAATTATACCTCTCTGCCTGCCAAATTCCAGGCTGGTGCTGAAACATATACTTCTTCTTTTCTTGAGTAATGCTGGTTTTTGACACTGTTAAAATAACACATTAGCTATTCAGGAGCCAGAGTAATACATTTGTAACAAAAAGCTTTTCTTTCTCCATTGATTAGCAGTTTATTCCTCCTTTTTGTTTGAGTCTCAAAGTGTTGAATGTCACTGTGGCTGAATCTGGTAAACTGCACTCTGAGCTCTCTCTGAGAGTGTTTGGGGTGAGCCGCCATTTGGAAAAAGCACTTGGCATTACCTTTTTGCAGTATTACTCATGTATGGCTTCTATTAGTGCATTTATTGTGCCACGCCACATTATACGTCACATTATTATCACAAGTGTGAATGCTTTGGTCCTTATCAACTAGGTGCACAATGTTTTTTTTTCAAATGAAAAAACATATTGAAACAGCAAAAAAATCACTTTTGATTTAAAAAATAATAATAATATGTGAAAAACACAAAAACATTCATCTTTGGAACCATAAATGAGCAACGTAAGTTCTCTCTTAACTCCAAAATGTACATTTACAGCATCAAAAAAGGATGCAACCACACACAAAAATACAATATGTAGTCAAATAGATAATCGTCCAAGAAATGCCTAGTAAGTCATTAGTGCAAAAACATTATCCCTCACCGGCTTCCCGCCCATGAAGACAGCAAGATTAAACCATTAAAAAATACGCAAACACTAACTTAAACAATAAGAAAAATCAATACGCAATCACTCACTTAAATGTTTATTATTTGTATTAAGTGTACAAGTGGATTGACTGTAAACAGGGAAGAGGCTTTGTTTTTCAATATATTCAGTATGTTCAATCATAGCAACTTGGAAGTACCATTGGTGGATCAATGGGAAACAGGTATAAATTCCATTGTTATGGTCTCACTTTGAGAACTGTTTTATGTCAGGGTTCATAATGAGTCAAAACTCAGACCTTGTGCCATTGTTGACAGGCAGCATAAATACGTTTGGACGAAGCCGGCACAGTTTTCCTCGGATGTGTATCAACAGTGCTGGTTGCACTTGCAGGGTCACACTGCAGCATCAGCTACCACAGATGTATTTCCTATCCCCAGGCTTCCCGTTGCCTTTGTATCCTACGAGGGATAGTGTGAGCAGGTAGAGACAGAGCAGCAGAATGAATGGGCGGCAGAGGCAGCAGCGAGGTGGACCAGAGAGATTAGCTGGGAAATTGACACTGACAAATCTCATACATTAAGGCTTCCTGGGAGGCAGCTATCGGTGGAAGAGGCGGCAGGTACCATATCCCGTAAATGGCACTGGGTTTCTTTAATACTCTGCTTGCAGCACGTTGGAAAGCTGAACCACCGCGTCGTCTACAGCACGAAAGATAAGGAAAGCCAGGTGTGCTGCTCAGAGACATTTCATTTGACTAATGTGTTTACAGCTAGAATAATGAATAGAGTGAGCAAGATGAGAGTAATTAATTTGAGCTGTTCGAGCTAAATAACAAAGCAAATACGGGCAAAACTGTTTCATTTCCCTCTGGAACTAGAGCTTTTTTCCCCCTTTTCTCGCCTGTGTTAATGAGATAAAGCCAGCCTTCTTTGATAAGGAGTCCTAGTTACTGTTGTTAGTAGCCTAGTAGCCTTTTGATCTGTTCTGAGGGTGTTTGCTCACATTTCCTGTATGAAAATGAAGGACAAAGCCGCATACAGCATTTGCATACATTTTCTATCTTTTGAGTGTTCCTAAAAAAAATTCATATTACTCTTTAAACAATACAAAATTGGATTAACCAGTTCACAATTTTAGCTTCAGTAAGTATCGTTTAGACTCAAAATAGCCTATTCTCACTCCGTAAACCTTTTGAAAATCGTCGATAGGCGGTACGCTTCTGTGTGTCCTGAGAGTAAAAAGTCTAATTACCAAACATAAACAACTCTTTGGCATTTGCAGACACACTACTTGATGCTTGCCGAGTGTTATTCCCAGCGACTTAACCCTGCTGAAGAGGTTCATGGTGTGTTCCTTCTATCTTTATTTATTTTGGACAGTGAAGTTGTTTTCCTGAAAGTGGACCGGTGCCCTTGCTGTTGCCTAGCAACAAAGTGAGTCCATGGGACTCAGCACCTTGCAGGATCGCTCCCAGACTGCCTTGAAACTTGTCCTCTTTACACGTGTGAAGAAAGTTTATTTGCGTATCCATCGTTGTTGATGCATAATGAAATGTCATTTGCAATGATTGAGAAATGAAGATGGTTGTTTTACCAATATATGAGTTACTTAGTCGGAGTATGTGTGTCACCGTTGGTTATAGTCTAAATACTCAATTTAAAACCACTTGCATTATTACTAAAATACAGACGTTTTGTTTTATAGCAAGCATAAGTACTGTACTATAATATTGTACAGAAGCTTCTTGGCAGCAGCAGCTTCACACAGACCATTTTCTCCATAGAATGGCAAATTCATCAGACTTTTTATTTTGGTGCTTCATCAAGGAGACAAGCTGTTAAATATTCATGGCTGTGTTGTGTTCTTAAAATAAGGCTCATTAGCACCCCCAGCCTCTTTTCAAGTTCCGCCTTTCTCTTGTCACTCTCAAAAGAGCAGCACAAACATGTTATTCATCTCTCACAATCTCTGCGCTCAAAGTGGGTTTGAATAATACCCTGAACGATGCCTTTATTTTCAGACCGACTCTAATACTATTCGATTTTAATTCCTGCTCAAGTACCCATAAGAGTATTGATTGAATCAGTTTAAGTGTTGTAAAAAAAAAATGTTGGTGCTGTAATAACAGAATTGATTTCTTAAAATAATGGAACATATGCTCCTAACAGGATTACAAATATTCTATTTTCCCCCAAAAAAATAAACAAATGTGGGCAGCCTGCTGGCTCAGTGGTTAACTTTAAACATCCTTGTTTCAAACCAGCTGGCTGGCTGGGTTCTTCCTTTGCTAAGTTTGCATGATCTCCCCTTGTCCACATGGGTTTCCTCTGGATGCACAGTTAGAGAAACTGAATCTGTATGAATGTGTTGTCTGTGTGACCTGTGCATGCTCAGACAGGCTTCAGCCCCCCACGTCCCTGCACCAGATTAGAGGCATAGAGACTGGAAGGAAATATTGATGAATGGATGGGTTATTTTTCATGACATTTAATTTACATTCAGGGTAGTGTACTGGACAACAGTTCTGGGATACGTGGTCCCAAAACTACAGCTTTAGGGAGGAACAGTAGGAACTAGGGCGTCAGTTAACAATTATCTTAATAATAATAAATAATAAGTAATTAAAAATAATTAATAAATAATGTTTAGATTCATTTTAGAGTATTTTTTGTCTATAAAATGTCATAAAGCAGTGAACAATGCCCTACACAAGTTCCCAGAGTCCGACATAATGTCTTCAAATTGGCTTACCGCCACCTGCTGGTGAGTCCAGGTATTCACCTAAAAACCTGCGTAATGCTTGACTTTTTGACCCGCCCCTGCTCTGCCCAGATTGGCTAGTGTTTGTTGCCTTCGTTGGTTTGGTTGGTTAGATGTAGGTATGAGAAGTGAGATGTTTAGGGTCAGAGCCAATCAGAGGCAGAGTAGGGGCGGGTCAACGCAGAATAAGGGTGGGGAAAAAACAATAAGTCTGGTGCCAATGCAATAATAACCTTTTCAGTTATATTCAATTTATGTTGATTTGACATACTGTACGTCAAGATGTCATTTGATGGGACTGGAGCTAAATAAATGCCCATACATACATGTATGGGCATTTATACATACATTGCCCACATACACATACACACATACATCACGGAGTTGCCTTTTTATTCCTTCTGATTATCCCATTTAATCTCTACGCCAACAGACATCATATTTTCAGTTGGTTTTATTCAGACATATGTTTGTGTACAATTTGATTTGTATCAATAGCTTCATAAAAGGTTTTTATTAAAATAATATACATTTATGTACAACTATGGAAATGTATGTGGTATATAATGTATGTAATGACATGCATTCAAAAATACATTTGAAGTGGGATATATCACCAAGATATGCGTATAAATATAAATATATCCAAGACACATGCAATGATCATTCAGCAACCGGTGAATTAGGGTACTGGCACATTTTGGGTAATTTCAAGCACTAACTTGAATGACAAATAAATTATCCCATTTGTTGTTAATTGAGTGTATGTCAATCATCTTATCTTTTAAGTAATCGTTTCACCCTTCATCCGTCCTAATGTAGGCTCAGACTCAACTTCACTCAGCATTCTTTACTAGTCCAACTAAGATAATGAATATTCGTCCATTATGTTCCTTACACAAATAGAAGATTCAGTAAAAAACAGCTTTGAGAGTTCAAGGTATGCACCATGCACAGTTCCTTAATGCGATTATTGGAGATGCACTAAAGGACCTACTTCAGAAAATCCCATAATTGCAGTCTTTAGTGAACGTTATTAATGAAATATTACTAGTGAACATACAATTAAAATATTGTATTTTTGCATTTGTGGCATCCTTGTTAAGCAGGGTAATGTGAATTTGGAGCACTTTATTTAATATAAAACTTTAATTAAAAAGAAAACCTCTTTAATGGTAAGTGGATAATGACTATCCATTTTTACTAACACATCTGTTGCATTCTGTGCAAATTGTAAAAACCTAGTTTTGTTTCATCATGAGCAGATTTACACATTTTACACACACACACACACACACACATGTTTTTAATGAGTTGTTTCTGCAGGAGGGAGGTTCACCTCACTTACAGGCTTGGTCCACCCATAGGCAACCTATTAACATCCACTTTATCAGTGTTTTCATATTTCATGACCTATTTCATCAAACTTTAATGCAGTCCTGCTTCTACACGTTTGTTTTTTTAGTGCAAAATCATGTCTGAATTGAAAGCTTTACCTATAAGTCTCTTGCTAGAATCTTTACCACAGCTACTAATAGAAATTATAGACTTATTCTTTAGCAACCGGGTTATTCATGACCTCTACGCATACATGCTCCCCATGGCTATCCAAAAGATCTTGGATGGATCGTGGCTCGCGAAAGGACATCATTAGTGGTGCAAAATGATTTCACAGAGCCAGAAACCTGCTGAAAGCAGACGATGGGCCAAACGCCAGTGGTTTCTCTCTCTCTCTGCGGACATGGCATTCAGGCTGCTGTGCCACACTAAAGCACGTCTGGGGTAATGTGCTGCCCTCAGATTGCTGGAGTCCTGCTGAGCCTGTGGGACGCACGATTAGCCTGTGCCCAGACCTGATATGCAGTGACCAGAGCCAAGCACTGATAGATGAATAGAAAAAAAGAGGCCGGGAGGAGATTGGAAGGGAAAAGGATAGGCAGAATACAGCGGTGTGTCTCCATAGTGTGCAGGAAACAGTGTTAGTGTTTGAGGGGTTTTATAACAGAATGCATTTGCCATTGAATTATTGGAACCCAAGTCTTTTTCCAATGACCCAGGCCAGTATGGTTTCTCATAAAAACTCACGCCAGTGCCTGAAAATGCTCCAATGTGAATGAAATGATGAAAGTGGCAATCACTCACAAAATGGCAGCGATGATCCACAAAGCGTTTGAAGCATTACTGATTACACTACTGGTGATTTTGATTCAGCCTCGGTTCAATGTGCCACATTTTGGATGGCTTTTCTATCGTAACATTGCACTAATTAATATTTATATTTTTTTATATTTTAAATCTTTTTGCAAAAGAAAAACACTTCATTTGGGGTTAAAAGCTCAAACAAATCTTTGTCTCCAAACTGTAGTCAGTGGTAGAGCTGTGGGCTATGGCTTTTATGCCATCACATATTACAGTTTTGGTTATTTTATTAGCAGGCTTAGGGAGAGTTGCTCATGTTCAAAAATATTGGTTGAAACTTGCCCAAAGGAAAAACATGTGTGAGTCAGACAAATGGGTAAAAATCCGGTTGTATCTGCTCTGGCATTATGAACTTGAAATTCTCTGCAGTTTTTCAAGGAGGAAGAAATGTGTGTATTTGACTGCATAACTCACTGCAAAGGGTACATGGGTCACGGCTGTCCTAAAGGCACAATATTGTAACCGTCTGAAAGTCAGTACCATGACTTAACATTAAATATAGCAGTCCCTGCATTGTAATGTATGTTTCATGTATGTTGTGTTCTCTTAGACCAAAAAACCACAACATAAAGCTGAAGAAAATAGTAAATCCTCACATTTGATAAGCCGGAACCAGCAAGTGTTGGGAATTTTACTTGAAAAATGACTTCTAATGACTATTAATCAATTATCATTCGTTTTTGAATAATTTTCTGTTGATTAAATAATCAATAAACTGACTAATTGTTTCAGCACTAGTTCTCTATACACTCACTAATTTGGTTTGTTATATTGCTCAGATTTTCTCAGTGTTCTGTATGTCAGTGATGTACGAATGTTTTGTATGTTTAAATCCACCAATTGTCACTTGAAGTTGAGCGGTATGTTTTGTTTGTCTGTGTAGTGCGGCCGGTCCAAACTAAAGGGCAGTAAATGTTTGTTGGCATTGGAAATTTTAAAGGGCATGAAAAAGACAGCACTGTGGGCAGGAGTCCGGGCAAAAACAAGGTGGTGTTGATTAGCAAAAATGTTTATGAAATAGGAAAACACAAGCCCCAGGAAGTTCAACAAACACAACTAAATATTGAAAAGAAGAAGCAAAAGCAAAACAAAAAAGAATTCAAAAGCTGAAGCTCACCTACTACTCCTACTACTTTAAGATCATCTTACCTTCTCAGCCTCACCTAACTGGAGCCGACCATCTGCTCAGGTAACCACAGGGTGAGCAAGACTGACACACCGCTTTCAAAGACAAACAGCATAACAAACGAAAGCATTTATCTAAGACTCCTCTGTTGAAAATCAAAATTCATCTACGTGCACACCAACTGTGATGGAATGTAATTTACTGCAGAACAGTGTTGCCTTTTCTTCACATCTTGACAGTTCCCAGTCACTCGCTGCTTTGAGGAACTAATCATGCACACCTGTTTTTACTATCGCTTATTGAGCAAATGATCTCCACCAGCAGCACAAACTGAACCTCACGCATCACTACAGTGGGGCCGACACTACTTCAACCACATACTTATTCATCCTTATAGTCTCAAATGATGGGGCTACAGTCCATGTAGTAATTAGTAGGTAATTAGGTTTGGTAAGTTTAGCCTAACCCGTCGGTCATGTTTACATCCGTTCAGTATACTTACTTTTTCCTGCATGATTTCTCATCAGCTTTGACAAAAGTCGACTCCCTTGTAGACATGACCCTCTTAACACTGCAATCTTGACTTAATTCCCTGCCATATTTCTCTCTGTCAGTCTGCAGCTTGTGGTATGTTTGTGTTATCATCACTACATCCCTCTGTTGGCTTTATCCATAAATATCATTTATGGGCTGTATACACAATGAGGCAGACAGGACACACACACAAAAAAGAGTTCCCATAGGGAACTGAAGAGAATAGCAGTTAAATGATATGGCCTCCTGCAGGACAAGGTGGCATTCAATCACTGAAGACAGTCCAGCCCCGAGGAATACGGACAAACACATCATGTTATTGAGAGGAATAAGGTGAAAGACATGGGGGCTTCACAAACAAGGTTTACGCCGCTCCCATGATACCCCCCTACTGCCATCGTCACCCATTAATTATCAATGTGGACTCATAACATGGTTGATTACTGCCTTAAATTGTCTCTGCAGCCATGGATCCACAGCCATTTTCCCCTGGAAATTATGAACTCAATGAAAAGTGTGACAATCATGATGATTGATGGCGTGCGTTTTATTGCGTTTGCTCATCTGCACTGGGCACGGGCGGGATCCTTGGAGATGGCCATCAGTGTGATGGCTGCAGTGTACACATCTTGTGACTCACAGTTCCCCAAAGCGCTCACGGATTGTAGAATAAAAAACAAACAAAAAGGCAATATAATAAAAAGACATTAAACCTTGGAATGGAGGCCCTGAAACAGATGTTGTTTTGCCTCCATTTTGTGCAGAGGACCATTTAAGTATCATATTTAGTGTATACAGAAACCAAAACATGCAACTCATTTCTTTCAGTTGACACCAACTACTTCCTTAGCTGCCCTTATCTGAGCCTTATCTTATGAGTTTTAAAATAAAGTTCTCCCAACTGACCTAGGCTCTTATCTGAGCAGGACTTCTGCTATCAGTGCCACTGACCATCACCGTCTCAGTGTCTCCTCACACCTCATTGCCCTCTGGTGGTCCACTGTGCGGTGACTGGAGCGCCACTTCTCCTCATCCCCATATCCAACTGTGGGGTGATTGAAACAAGAGTGAGCTCTTGTCAGGACCTCGGCCACCATGTAATTGAATTCTACCTTGTTTCACAGAGTGCAACAAAGCATAGCACTGGATAGAGGGTAAATATACTCAGCACTTAGAGACAAAACTGGGCCACGACTGCTCAACAACAAACAGAGGCACAGGGTATTGCTTGGTATCATTTACAGACACAGTGCTACCATCAAAGTAAAGTACTGGAGCTGCTATCTGTGTGATTACTTCGGGGAAAGGAGGAGGCCTTTTGCTGTCGTTCAGTGAATCCATGTGGTTTTCTAGGCAAATTCTTTTACAAATTATATGAAAAAATATACATATAAAAACATATTTATTATATCAGACTTCTTGATGATGATTAGCCAGCAGGTGTCTGTTAATTTCTTGTAATGAACAGTGTAACTTGACACTTCTGATACAGATGTTTACAGGTGATTGTTTTTCTCCCACATTTTTTCTATTCTTTTTCTATTATTTGAAGCACTGTCTGAGCTGTGTTAGTCATAAAAGGAGAGCAGTGAACAATGTCTTCTCGCAGAGTTTATTGCAGCACAAAATCAGACCTCTTGCAGTTGTGTTCAGTAAATAATTACTGTTCTACAGAATAATTATAGTATTGGTTATTTGTTAAAGAAGCTTAAAACAAGCTATTATTATGGTCAGTAGTAAAGTAGGAAGAAACATGGTTTTTATACTGCCAAAAAAATCTTTTTTGGAGGAGGAGGTTAGAGTGATAGATGGACAGGTGTATATTATGTCGACATTGTAGACCCGATTAATGTAATGTCTTAAACCACCATTCAATTCAATTTCAGTTGGTTTAATTTATCCATGACGATACTATTTCCCCCCAACCATAACCATGTTGCAGTTGCCTTAACATTATATATATATATATATATATATATATACTTCTTTCTCATATACACTTCTGTAAAGACTGTTGACCACAGCTCATTAGACTCATAGTATTTATTTCTTCCCATTGTCACTATATGTTATATACAGTTTCTTATGCTCAACATGAGGAACAATACATCATCTGTAGCTCTGAAGGTTCGGCCCTGATGTTCACCAGAAACTATGCAGCCGCCAAGTCCCAGATGTACAAACAAAAAAGGAAAAACACTTTTCCACATAATTCATGTCATAATCATTTTGGTGAAATAATTATATAGCTGACAGATGTCCTTGTAATGGGGCCAATTTTAGTCATTACTAAATAAATTTCTTGTTTATACAAGCCTGCAACTGCAAATCAGATATGAAAACAATGTGTCAGACTTTGGTTCAGAGCATAAAAGAAAAATGGCTTTTGCTGTGTAATTGTTGGTTCAGTCTTGTCTTTTCCAATTTCCTCCCTGGCATCTCTGCGCCACCCAGGTTGGTGGGGAGGTGTGTGTGTGTTCTTTTTGTATTTGAGTTTAAAAAAGGGTCCGAGGAGGTATAGCTCGAGTTTTAGGAGGGCAAATGGGATTACATTGGCGAGGCTGCTTCAAGGCTTCTCAGGCGTCACTTCACTGGGGCAGGCTCCAGTCGGTGGCCTGTTTGCTGTCAGCTAATCTAAGTAGATGGATTCTCAGTGCAGGGCTCACTCCAGTACAGTTACTGTGCTTAATGGGTTTGACTCCCTAGGACATTGTTTCAATCTAAAGGTCTTCATGGTCTTAGCTCAAGCCAAGCACTTCTCAACCCAGGCTGATTTGCTCCTCAACCACCCTCGCGTAGTGTACTTCAAAGGACATTTTTTCTAGCACTGCTATACTAATTACTAGGGGAGAGCATGCATTAATTTTGTCAATTTCAACACACGGGCAGCATAACTTAAAAGGCTGCTAGAAGCGATATAGCCAGATTGTCTTTTTATGCAGCAGAGACTCAAAATGAGTTTGAGTTTTGGTTACTTTGCTGCTGTTCCTGTCCCACTGTTATGTCACTAGGAGTCTGAACATAACATGTAGTGTAGACTCCCCACTCCTTTTGTTCCCAAGGATGGCAGTCTTAAAGTTCAAAGTAGAAATTTGTTTTACATCTGAGTTCAAAAACTCACAAATCACAATTTCCTGAAATTGCCTACTCAAAATGAGAAATAAAGACACAGACCTTAAAAAAACATCGATACGGCTTCTGGATTGGGCTGAATTTACTATAAATGCTTTACTGACAAAATTATAGCCTCAAGCTATCTAATACTCACATCAAAACTACACAAACACACCTTAAACATGTTCATTTCACATTAAGCAAAATACCGTTTGTCTAAACTAGTTCACAGACTGAACACTTGTCCCAGTGCCCATGTCAGTCGTTGGGCACTGGGTTGAGAAGTCCAGCTGGTAATCATCATCTGGTCGTTACATATGCCAGAACTGCCATCCATGAACAATCACTCATGGGCACAACCCTGCAATCAGTTGAATTAACAAATCAGGTAGCACCACCTGAAGTTCATCAGACACACCCACACCCAGGGAGAGAAAATAACACAAATCACCAATATAATAATAATGATAATAAGTTATTACAAAATAAAGAGGGTCACAACACAGACAGACTTTAGGAAGGGCCAGAAATATTTGCATGGGAAATATTTGATATTTGGTCCAACACAAACCTTCACACTGCAGCAATACTGTGTATGCACAGTGTTAATTCAGCCAGTAAACAGGCACTGTCACTAGTATCAATATCAGGACATGGGATGGGAATTTCTTGAAGCTCATGTATAGAGGGGTGAAACAGAGAGAGAGAGAGTGAGTTAATGAGGAAGAAATGAATCTCAGCTATTTGCTAATTCAATCCTAGTACATACTAGTCTGGCTTAGCAACTGGGCACAGTGAGCAACTGCCTTTGGGCCCCAGACCCTAAGGCATCCCAAAGGCAGTTACTTTGTGGTCATTTGATTAATTGCAAATATTTTTGGTAATATACGCCATTAAAACATAATAAAAATTGAAATAGTATATTGGCCCTGAGGGCATCCCAGCATGTTTGTACCTAACTTTGAAGCCCTGTCTTGTACAGGGGCTTGTCAGATTCTGGTTTTAATAGGTTTTGTATTTCGATTAATATAATGCTCACATCTTAAACAAATTTCTGTTTAATCAAATGATCACAAACTAACCTATGCACAGCAAACAATGGGCAAGTATTCAACAGTGGGGATACTGGTTGTATTTTGGGCAAAATGGGATTGAGGAATGTGTGTCACAAAAACAACCCAGGAGAGTGTTATTCCTTTGCAGACAGGATTCTTGCCTCGCTGAGGAGCTGTAGTTCCTGGGACAATTTGGTCAAGCATTATCAAAAAAGTTCTTAAATCGGTAAGGGTTGAGTATGTTGGAACTTCACTGTGCTGTACAGTTCTTCACTCAGTATCTCTTTGTCAACAGCTAAGGCCTTTAAACCCACCAATGGACTGCAGGTGCACTGCTCTTCTCCCAGCAGGTTCCCACCACGGGAAACCCTGTACCTGCGGTTTGGTGACAGAATTCGACTGCTTCCTGCCACGTTGTGGTTTCATGTCACCTCTAAGGTGACAGGTGCCTCATCAGGCCTCGGATAAGGCTCATACAGAGTCCACTTGCCCGCTCTAATTTATCTAAGGGATTTCTTGCTGCATATATTTTGTTCTTTGAGCAGCCAAGCATTAAATTGCCTTCCATTGGGAACAGCTCGTATGCCGGGGTCGCCAAAGCTGTGGCTGGTTTCCAAAGAGACGGTTTGGCAGCAAACCCAACACTGTAATTAGGGTCACCCAGGTCTGGAGCTGTTGGTGGGCCAAAGGGTCGTCACAGTAGCATAGTGCGTTTGAAAGTCACAACAAAGCTAGCGGATGGTAACATATGACTTCTTAGATCATAAATCAACAGACCACTAAAGTGGCACATCATCAAAAAAAACTGGGTCTTTTTCTTAAAAGACCAGCCCCCAAAAGAGTATATTTATTTATAAAAATCTTCATGAAATTCATTACTTTCCTCCAGGGAATTATATAGGCAAACAGAAAATATGGCAGTCTGTAACTCTGAGAAAAAGAAGTGCAAAAGACAAAAGAATATATAGAGAGATAGTGGCAGGGCATGGGTAGTGAAAGCCCCATGTATAACGAGTTGTCAGCTTTGTTTTATTGTGCCAGAAGCTGACTTCAGCAGTCTTTGCTGTTTGAGCTTTCAGTAAAGCCTCCTGCCTGTATAGTGTGCCTCCCCAAATGTAGCCTGTGGTATTTTCATGAGGAGGCTGCACAGCGTGTGTCCATCTGCAAAGAGCTCTCCGATGTGTCCAGTGGTGGAAGGAATAATAAAAACTCCAGGGAGCTCTTTTCAGCCCACAGTATTCTCATTGGCATCGCAGAGAGTAAACGCCTCTAGAAAAGTGCAGAGAAGAAACATTTGAAATGCTGCTCAGCAGAATTGACTAATGTCTTGGGTATGATATGACATGTGATTTCTGTGTGAAAACATGAGCGCTTGACCATGAGGGTTAAAGGAATACTGACACTCTTTCTAGACGTACTTCAAGTCTGCGTGACATGAGACTTCCAGTGAAATTTGCATTTGATCGATGTAGAAGTAAATTGAAGTGAGCTCTATTGTAGATGGGCTGTTTTTGCTTCTTGGCTTTTCTGAAGCTAAATCTCTGGTAGAAACATTCAGGGCCAGAAGAGGCTTCATCACTGATTAATTAGATTTCATACTGTACTGTGGAGCACATACTGTATTGAATTTGGCTAGAAACTCAGCACAGCGTATTGTCATAGACTGACAAGCCGTTCCGTGCAACAAGGACTCCCTTTTATGCTGAGGCATGACAATTTTCCTGTGCATTATAGTAGGCATTTTTTACTCCCTTTTTTTAGCTGGTATTTAAATGGGAAGGTTGGCTGAGAAATAATTTCTTTTTCAGGCTTCAGGGCAGAGAGGGGCATACAAGAGCAGTCACTGCTACACTGGAGCAGTTTTGGTGCTCCAGTGTAGCAGTACTTCAGCAGTAATTATTTCATAAGATTGGTCTCACAAAATTAGTACAGTGTCCTTGGATGCCAATTACAACACAAATATTTCTGTGGAGATGACATGATTAGTGGTTTCATGTGGAAATATTGAACTATGTCCTCTTACAAAAGTTTGAGTGCCTCATCAGTGGGTCCTTTAGACTCTGCAAACACATTACCACTGGAAGGTATCAATAGTTTCGCAAAGAGCCAATTGTTTACTGTAATCTATGTTTGAACACTTTGGGAGTGTTTTGATAATTCCATACCAACACAAAATTCCTTTTGTTCTTCCCATAGATGTGAACAGGAAACCTTCCGCTTTCAATCTCATTTTACTAATCTGAAGACGGCTGCTGCTCATGTCTTATCAGAAGTTGCATAGACGTTGGAGGTTTGCAGCATTGTGTCTAACATCATGCTCTAATCTATAATAATCTATGCACCTATGATTGCGCTGGTTGAACAAAGAATGTTGCAGCTACAAATACAGCCCAGTAACACCTGCACACCCCTCAAAAGTAGATGAATGACCCATTCCTCAGTTCCACAGTGTTAGTGCTGAGGGACTGAACTTAAAAAAATGTTTATTGTCTTTCAGAAGAACCAGAACACTGCAGTCCAGTGTATATTTAAAACCAATGTGTTTTCTCTGGCAGTTCTTGTTGAATTATTTATCCATTCATTTAGAGATGAGTCAGTGTTGAGCATTGTGATTAACTACATCAGTTTTTTCTACAATATATGAAAAATTAAATGATGAGAAAAAAACTGTCTCACCGCTTATCTTATAATAAACAGTATATGTGGTGCTGGATGGTAAATAGGTGCTTATATAAAGCGTTCCATCCTGAGTGGCTTGCTAAAATTAAGCAGCGTCAAGGGAGTAGCTATTTATTTTGCTTTCGTGCTCACACATGCACACACCCACGCACATATGTCCTTGTAATACACGGTGACAGTAATGGAGGATTTAATTGTCTGGGGAAATAGATAAACAAAAGAGATTACTTTGCATTACTGGTGAGTTTATAAAGGTGGTGAGTGTTACCTCAGACTCCCAGAACTAGTGATCTTCAACAATTCTTCTGGACTATATAAACCATCTTATGTTGAAACACTATATAAGTGAAGGCACCTCCACTAAGTCTCCACCTCCTCATTGCTCATTTGTTTAAAAACATGCACCCATTAATGCAGATCTGTGGATATGCCTTCTGTTAAAGGAGACAAAGTTGTGCTTTTTGGCTTCATTTTACAAGATCTCAACACTGTAGACTGATTTCCTAATGAAAATAAAAGTAAAGCTGGATAGTATTAGGAAGGAAATATCGATTTGTGGTTGCAAGTTAAATGTCTTTCCTGATTGATTGTGTCTTAGTTTAGAACATAAATGTGACAAGCTCCTTGGGATGTCTTTAGATGCAAAATATCTGTCAAGACTGCCTGGAGCAGCAATCTTTTAAAGAACTTCTACTTGCATTTATCACCATGTTGCACAGACTGTCTCATATGAAGATGGAGCTGTGCGGTCTGTCTCAGTCCCTCTCCCTCGACCAGCACTAGTCACATTTAGGTTCAGTCCTGCAGATATGTTATTTATTTCCTCCATATTTAATGAGGAGTCGCCCTGGGAAGCAGATGGTACATTAGCTGTAATAAACTAGAGCTGACTTCAGTGGTTTTGTGGGGAAATACAAAATTGAGCCGTGAAGGCCTCGCTGTTTCTCACCCTACATTGTTGGAGGGTCGAAAGGTGACTGATGTGCATGAAAAAAAGTGTTCGCTCGCCTGGCCTCATACAAACAGGTCCTTTTTATGACTCTGGACAGGTTCTCATTGCCCCCGGCGAAGCATCATATATTGATGTGGAGAGAACAAAAATTACTGTAAGCTCTGACCCCTTTGTTCGCGGCGCCAGCATTAAAGTTGCTGAGTGAGGGCTTCACATTGAGCTATGTTTTGTTGTTACGCTCAGCAGAAGTGATTTGAGTGTGCATGCTTGTTGAGACTCACACCACGAGTGGATGCCATCACACATCCCATACACCTTCACATGCACTGTGGAAGGAAAAAAGTCTAATTTAAATTTCTGTCATGTTCTGGAGAGTCACGGGGCAGATGTGGTGGTCATCACAACATTGTAGGAGCAAAATGTATTAAAGAATCTTTATTTTCCAAGTGCTAGTTGGCCCGACTCATCCCACTAATCTAGTGAGATGAGTCGGACCGAAGAACCAGTCAGCTGTATTTGACAGCCTCGCCAAGATGGAAATATTATCACAGCCAATTCTTCAAAACTACATGTGGCAACACCCATTTATTCCCTAAGGTTACTTCTGCAATCTGTAATTTCTTTCGACTGCTTACCCCACAGCTGGGGGTTTGTTGATGTCTGAGTATGTTTCCTCCATTCACTCTTTGAAAAGAGACCAGGGACTGGTGGCAGCTGTCTGAGAGCCACTATGCTCCCACGGTCTATGGCTAATGTTGATAATTAAGGGGAGTGAATGGATTGATGGATAGAAGTCTCTGCTGTGCGTAAAATGCAGCTTTTTTTTTTTTTATTATCCCTACTGAGTCACAGGGCACCTTGCAGGTACACAAGCACAAGCAGGTTTTGAGGAAGTTGGAGGGCGGTGGATGTGTTCGAAATGATTCCTCACCTCAACTGCGTGCTTTCATAAAGCAAGACTCAAGATGTGCACTGAGAAAATAATCATGCAGTGCAGCATATCAAATCATGGCCTGATGAGGAAATAAACACGTCTATGCTCATTGCTTGTGATGCAATAAAGCACAGACAAACTCCAGGGTCTGAGACTGGAGGGCTCTCTTTATACACAGACAAATGCCATTGTTAAAAGGAGCAGAGAAGAGATCTTAACAAGTTAAAAGAACCTCCCAGGAGATGGACCAGGAGGGAGAAGGAGGGCTGATGGGATGGAAAACACTGGATCACCGCGTGTGTTCATTGAGAGGAATGAATGAATAAATTGAAAGCGATGGCATTCCTGGCGATCTTCAAGGCAATGAGACGTTATTGATTTCTAAGGAGAAAACGCATTCTTAATGTGTCCAAGGGATCCAGACTTTCTTTCTCCTTCTCATTCCTATATTCACTCTGTTTCTGCAGCTTTTAGCCACCAAAAATGACTGAAGAGTGATGATATACAGCAAAAGCCCACTGTAGCTTAGGCGTGCTGGTCTAGCTTTTGGAACAGTGAGCACTCATCTCAATGGACAGTGAAGGTAAGGCCTCAACCATCTGTTCCCTTCTGACACAATGCAGTGAATCAGCACTTTAGGTTTTTTGAGAGAGTACATCCTGAAAGCCTTTTATCTGCGAGGATGGAGGCAGCGAATTGCTGAGAAGATGGTAATCTGTGTTGATATTTTAGAGGGAGGGAGCGATGCATTCTGTTATTGCTCATGAGCCCATTTTCACACAAATTCTGTGAGGTAAACAAGCTGTCCTAAGCTTTTTTTAAAATTTGTTTACAACATGATGGTTCGTTGGCATATGGGTATCACCTGCAAGATATTAGAAGAAAGCGTCAGTATTTGGAAGTGTTTAGACGTTTTTCCAGTGAATATCTGATGTGAAAGAATGAATATCTGCTTATGGCACTATTTTATCTTCCAAAGTGTGCACACCTTTCTGTTTGTATGTGTTCCTGAGTGAGGGCTATATGAAGCTGAGGTTGCCATTTTAAGACACCGTGCCTTGGCACTGAGCAATAGTTGTGCAAAGTTATCAGCTTTTTTTCATTTCTGGGCTGACACTCTGGGTGAAAGATTCAGGGGTGAGGTGGGGATCCGTGGATTAAAGATCATATCAAAGCCAGCGAATAGGTATAGTGATTCAGGAGCGATGGCAGAGATAGCAGATGAAGCCGAGTTTCTGGAGATATGGAGTGCCGCCCCAAGTTTATCATATAAAGTATAGATAGTCAGAGGATAGCAATAAGGGAGATGGTGTGGTGTGTGGCATAGTTGTGCGTCAGGGACCTGACGAGTGTTTGACTTTTATGTTCAAGGACACAAAATAGAAGATTCTAAGTAAGTTGATGGCCAGTCAAACCACGCATTGGTACACAGTGGTGTGCATAGCCTAAAAATGGGCACGTAATTCGTTTGCAGGGTTTGCTTATGCCTTTAGATCATACCAGAACAGCACCGAAGTGAACCGGGGGGGCATTTTTGGCAACCAAATACAGAGTGTGTCCGAGGAAATGTTTAGCAGCGGTAGTAACCCCCCATGATTGTGACACATCTTCTCAGGATCGCTTTAGTTTGTAGATGAGGGCCAAAACAATAGCCACAAGCATTAAATATATTACATTTGCTATGAGAAATGGAAAGGATTTCCATGAGGATTAATGTTTTATTTGGTAAAAAGATTTTGATGATGTTGGTTGAAGTGGTTTATATTCAAAGCGAGGCGGCCCACCTCTACGACTGAACATAGGGAGAAGCTGGGACACTCCCAGGGGCACTTGTGTTGAAACAAAGATCACTTGGGGGGCACTCAGCCAGACCAGAGAGTCACTTGGGGGGCACTTGGGCCACAAAAATTGCAGCCCTCTGATTCATTAGAATGGAGCCAGTCCAGTGATGCAAAAAAAAAAAGACAACACAGGGTCGTCAGGCAAAAAAAGTTGAACCGGGCTCAACTTTTGCTGCAATGTCACATCATCTGGCAAGGTGCTGCATCGGTTAATTAAATACACGCAGGCGCACATTGCCGATAGATTACTTTGTAATCATTATGGAACTGGTAGCTTAAACGTCACGCCCCCCACAAACGCCGCCGTTTTAATGAAGGGTTGTTGTCGGTCTGAATCACCACTTAGGTTCCCACTTTGATGTGACATCCGGGCAAAACCTAAGCAGGAGTGGCTCATTAGGGTACAAACATGTCCTGTGGCGGCTTTGACCCCCCCCACCTTGCACACCAATGTTGGTATATAGATCTGCTTGTTATGCTTTGGGCTTGTAAATTCGAGAACGTTTTTTAAAAGCATGTGTTGGAAAATTCAGCCCAACTATACATAAAGTTACTGTACTTCAGTTTTGATGCCATCATGGAGGAAATCCCTTTTCATGTTCTGTTTTGGAAGGTGGGAAAATTTGTTCCCCTTGAATAGCTGTATATCCAAGAATCGCTTAGCAAAGAGAAGATTAAGTGCACACATTAATCCAGGAGTCAGAGCAATCTTGTAATCCACTCAGTATGCTAATTGCCTGTTCTTTCTCCAGCAAAGGGGTTTACAGGCCATTAAATGGCACTGAGCAGTTGACAAAGGATAGCCAGCATGCTCCCCCACCCGCTTGCCGTCTCTACTTTCTTACTTGGACAGGCTGTTGCACACCCACACAGCGCTCCTCTAAAGAAATGTGGAGAATCTAAAAAAAAAAGTGTGGCTCTATGATTCTAAAGCAGTTACTTTTATTGCAGTATTAGGGTAGAAATAGCTAGCCGTGCTCTTGTTCCATGTAGATTTGACAGTGACAAAAGTGGATCTCTTTATTCTGAGATAAACTTTTGATCCTCTTGACTCTGAAGGGGGTTTCTTTAGACATTTTCCCCCAGCGTATGAATGTTTTCTTGTAACATTTGTCCATATATGACAGTGGTACAAGTAAATAATAAAAGAGAGTTGAGTGCTATTGTCTCCATCTCAGTCGCAGTCATGCACAACTGTCCCTTCTCCCAGTTCGCCCGTACACAAGAGGATCGCACCAAGGTAAAGTGCAATTCTTCGCACGCTAGTGCCTGTGTAGTCCCCCAAGTGGCCTTGGCGGCCTCAACATGATGGATGTTGTTTCAGATTGGGTTTCTTGCTACACTGATAAAGCAGCCTTGTCAAAACACATTCACCAGCAATGTAAGCAGATAAAGATAGTTTCAGATAATTAGAAGATTTGTGCTTTGCGTCATTTGTGGTGCGAACTGACAAGGAACGGGGCTGTGACGGATGACTCAAACAAGAGAATTCGGCATGAAGCCTGACTGCAAATGTAGCTGGTAATGACCAGAGTGTGTTTTTCAGATGCAGCTAATGAGCACGGCCATTAGACATAAATGACATTTTAAAAACCTGGGGAGTAAAGAAATGAAGAAGTACCCCAGATAGACTGCCTGTAGGCAGCAAATATGGCAAGAGCATCTGGAGAATGCAGCACTCAGTTCACATGGATGACCTCCACCCAGAGTGGTGAGGCTGTCAGTCATTTCACTGCTGTTAACTGTGACAATAGACGCTCATTACAGTAAAACTGTCAGAACTATTCGCCTCAATATCCACATGGCATCTCAGGGCTCTGTACAATTGGCACTTATCCCCTGTGTTTGACAGATAATCTTTTTATGGGTATATTATTTTAATTTTGATGATGAGCCCATTTGCAAGGAATTTCTGCCACTTTGAAAGCTCCTGTAGAGAGAGACTGGGGCGGCGAAAGAGACAACAGCTTTGACATTGCAGCTTATAGTTTGTGGGGATATGTTGGCTTAATCTTAACCTACATGCCGCATCTAGATAACAAACCCAGCACAAAGAACTGACATATTGCACGAGGAGAAAAACCAGATGGATTTGTTTTCTTCTGTTTAAACAGTATCTCTCACACATGTGCCGCTAAATCCCAAGAATCTTCAGGCTTATGGAGCAACCAATCACTACGTACCATTATTGATAAGTCAGCCATATTTAGATGAATGTGTGCAGATCAGGGTGAAATCAGCTGCTGCAGTGTTTGTTTAGAGGTTGTACACGTATAGTCGTAGTCAACCGCTATGAAGGGTTTTAAAACTACTGATTCTGATATTGTTCATTTCTTTCTTAGCCCAAGGCATTATTTTCTACTTCAACAAGGTCTGAACCTCAGAAATAAAATATTAGCTGCTGCTTAATATTTTAGCATTTTTGTAGTTGGGATGTTTGTCATTGCGTTAACATGCAAAAATAAATAGTAATATTCTATAAAGGAAACATTCATGGTTGCGATCATCATAAAAAAATATGCTCACACCTGTCTTACAACTTCAAATTTGCTAATTTATACTTCTCTATTTTTAAGGTGATGTATTTTTTTCATGAATAATTTCAGCATGATGAAAGTGGCAGGAAATGTGTTGGTACAGTGATAAGAAATTACAAAACTCCCCCCAGAACAAGTTTTTGTACATGAAGAGAGAGAACATTTAGATTTGAGAATAATGGTTTGCGTTTGAACACTTCAGACATTTTGTCTTTTTTTTTGGGAGTGCAAGTGGGTGTTTCTGTTTGTTTTGTGTTGTTCATTGGACCCTGGTTAAAGGGTATTTTCCATGACTTGCTGTATTGTATGATTCTTTTGGAACCTCTGAAGGTATTCTGAGGTGAAAGCTTCCCGTCGCTCTGAATACGAGGGGGAGCAGGGGGTATGATAAAATGCAGATGAGATGTTAAGGTAAGGCTGTATGTGGGTGGTTGTCTCTCAGGTTGAGACTTTTCCTGGAAGCTATGGAGGTCACAGTGGAAAAAGAGCTGCGATGAATATGCTCCTACAAGCATAATGTTGGCAGTGAAAACCCATTCTGCTCGCTGCAGGAGAGAAGTATTTTATTCACACTGAAACATGTAGAATCCACCCTACAATCCACAACTAAATTACAACTAAATGAAACTCAAGGCCCTATAAACCATTTTCTTTAAATGCTCACACTTCACTTAAAAAGGAAAAGGGTCTGGGTCTTATTTTTGTATTTGGTTGGATAAAATATTTATCCCCAACTTCCTTTCTGAGATCTGGGTTTTTCAGCCATGGGTAGTACGAAAAATTATCCAGTAAAGAGCTTAAAACAGCACTTGGAATTTTAGCATATTGCCTCAAGCTTCAAATGGCAGCAGGAAGAAATTGCTTTAAGGATGAACTTCTATGAACAGAAGTTATGTAATGTGATGCTAGTAAACTACACAATGAATGCTCATGTTGACTGCCCAATCAGCCTGTGTTCACCTTACACCAGAGGACGTGGAAGAGTAGAAGATAGGCAAAAGATCTAAGAGTTGAGATTATTTAGGAGGGATGGGACACACTCCTCCACAGTCTGTGAAAATCTCACCATGTGTAGCCTTAAAATCTACTAATGCACTTATATGAAATTATGTTTTCATATCTAATGTGGGATAAAAGCAGAGTGGGTAACTTGGGCTTTGTAATAAACACTCAGGTGACTTGGTTCCCCACACATCCACCCATCTCAAAGCTCCCATTTCAAACAGGACCACAAAACCAACTGAGTTAGGAGCACCTAGCAAAATGAGGTCATCTCCACACATCCTTTGATCCCTCCATTCTTCATCTCGGAGGCAAGTGGCATATAAGAGGATCTATCTTTGTGAACGGTTTTGAGCCCCCAAAATTACAAACAAACTAAAGGCGGAGGATCGATAGAGTGTGTCTCACAGAATGATGAACTGGCACTTCAGAGGGGGAAAATCAATGTCGCGCTCCCTTTCTCTCCCTCTCCATCTCTCTCCATCCTTCTCTTTGGGTCCTAAACTCTCTTATACTGCAGTGTTTAAGTGCGTGTGGATGTGTGTGTTGCTCGAAGCAGGGTCTCTCACTGTGATTTAATGGTCCTTTGTTTCTTATTCCTTTTTAGCCTGGAAGACCCCTGCCACTTTGAAGTGTGAGCACACCCACCAATAATGGCCCATAGGATACGCAGTGGAAGTAAGTGCTTCTGGTCAGATTTACCGCTTCAGTGCCCCCCCCCACCCCCCCACCCCCACCCCACCCCACCCCTTTGCTGCCCCAATAAACCTCAGCTCATCTGATGCAGACGTATTGATCAATGCAACATGGCAATCTTTAAATCTAAACATAGCACTTAACATGAAGCTGCCAAAATGAAACCATGTATTAATTTTGAACCCGTGCCTCGGACAGCCTACTGCACGACGTTGGCGAAGAGAACATACAGAACCTTGTACATATAAAAGGAAGTCCATTATATATCTTTAACATAAAATTAATGAAGTTCCCCAGGGAGGAGATTGAATTCCAAGAGCTCTGTCTGAAGCTAGGAATGAACCGTTGTACTGTGCCAATCCTTGAAGATCACATACACAAAAAACAGAGGCATTTTCTTGGCTCAGTGTTTGTTGATTTTGCTTCAAACTTGTAATCAAGACGTTCTGGTCAAAGAGGTAAAAAGATTCATATAAAATAGTTTTTTGTTTCTTCAAAATATGCTGCTTAAATTGATAAAAATTGAGTGTGATTATCTCAGTAGTTTGTTGGTTTCTTACAGGGCAGAGGCAGGTTGCGGATTGGACCAGTGTACATTGTGTGTTTGCCTTAGCTGAATAAGTCAAAACCAGCTCTCAAATGTGGTAGTTAAGTCTGTGATGTATATGTTTGTCTACTCTACTGGCAGCATTGGCGGGTAACCAAGCACTGTTTGGCAGGCATCTGCAAAGCTGTCCAGAAAAATTTTAAGGTGAAGATTAGTGTCGTGGCTCAACGGAAAACGATGTTGGTGTGTTGGTTGGTCGGTCCACCACTTTGGTCCGGACTGAAATGTCTCAATAACTATCAGATTGCTATGAAATTTGGTACAGACATTCCTGTTCACCTCAGGATGAATTGTAATAACTCTGGAGATCTTTTGCCTTTATCCCTTGTATTAGGTGCTAATTAACACATTTTAGCATGTTATCATAAGCTATAGTGGTGAACATAATAAACATGATATTGTTAGTGTCTTAGCACGCTCATGTTATCATTTAACTGAAATCACCGCTGTATCATGCTGTAGAGTCTAAGTCTTGTTTCTTCTTAATTTTCTTACCATTGCACCAAAATGGCAGTTTCCTTACCTGGTCTTTCCACATTTTTCCACATGTGCATGTAATCTGCATGAGTGGATGGGTTGTGTGTTTGAACGCAGTCAGTATTGAGTGTGTGTGTCTGTGGATCTGTCCTGGGCGTTACCTGCTGGTGTGATGTGGGTGAGCTCTCAGACAGCCCCTGTTGGTGCTGGTAGGCAGCACTGTCAGCTGTGGAGAGCTTTTCCTGTCAGCCCTGCCTCGAGAAATTTAGGGCTGCGAGATGAAGCCTGAGACAGGTATCCATGGGGGGTGAAGAGGGTGGGGGACTATCTATCTATCTATCTATCTATCTATCTATCTATCTATCTATCCATCTATATCTATCTATTGATCGATTGAATCTATCTAGAGAATCTATCTACAGAATCTATTTGTTTCTGTTTCTTTGTCTTTGTCTGTCTCCAGGGGTGCAGCTGGGAAGCTGCTGTGTGTCAGTAGTGAAATATTCATAGTACGTGCCGGGAGTTTGACGAGTCGCTCTGACACTTCCATTCTCTCCACCCTCATTTTCATTTCCTCTCTGGCTCCAGCACGTTACCTCGCAGCTCGCCCCGGTCTGCCGCTCAGCACCGAACTGTATGCTCAGTACAGTCATGATGAAAAGAAACCCACAGCACACACATGCTTTACATTTTCATAGCTAAGAAAATGGGATGTTAAAAAATAATTCCATATCAACTGGAACATATAGCTGAAAGGCTTTAATTTGAGCTTTCATTACCATTCTGTTACAGGCTTTCATGCTAAAACTGGGGCTTTACAGTACGCTCTCTAAGATCCTTCTCATCCTGTCATAACCCTCTGATTCTAAATTTGAAATTACTGGAAGATTCAACCCTGGGTGCTGTACTTGACTCCCTTCATTTCCCAGTATGCCACTTGACATCCCTCAGAGAACTCAGCTAGACTGAATGTTGCCATGTGGATTTCCTGTTAGAGACAGTTCTGATAATAGCAATAGTATCAACAAGAGAGGGAACGTTCTAGTGAAAAAGCAAGAGTCTGACTTCTTATTAAGAATGGGTTGTTCCTTGTGGCTGCATTGTAATCTGGTGTATTACAACTCTATTGTATCTCTCCAGCCTCTACTATGGATTTGTCCTTTGGTGCATAACGCTGGCTCTAGAAAGAATTGAAACAAGGATGGAAACAAGAAAAGGACACAGTCAAAAACCAAAACAGGCCCACAAATTCAAGATACATCACAATAGGTAGTTTCTCATAGGAAGAATCCCTGCAATAAGTTTAGAGAAAAAACTGTTTGCATAGACAATATCAGCCCACTCCCAGGATTTACATCAACATGAAACCATTTCCTTCGGTGGATGTGTGTGTAGTATGTCTGACTTTCATGTAGGGCAATGGAGGTTGCCTCCTTTACAGACATGCAACATTGGTGGCCCCGATGGTAGTGCCCGTTCTCTCTCTCTCGCACCGTAACAGTCCATCAACATATCTCGCGAACATTTGTTTCCTCTCACAATTTTCAGATTTCGTCCGGTTCGGCGTCTCATATGACTTCATTCTCTGACACTAGTGGATGGATGGGGGGGGGGTGCCTAACCCCATCAATGTTCCTTTCAGCACTGCTGTATGTATGGAGAAAAGGTGCAGTGGGACAATTTCACTTCAACTCCATTCTTATGTAGTTCAGTTTAAAAAAAAATATGGAATTAAGGTGTGGATACCGTTAATACATTTCTGCAGCTTAGTAGTGGAACTTCCTCACATGTCATAACCAGAAAAGCTGCTATCTTGACAGCAGGCCTGTTTACATCCGAGGCTCCAGCAGTGAGACAGCATTGATCAGCTCCTTGCTCTCTGCATAATTCTCAGCATCATCCTGCAACAGAATGATTAGCCTCGGGAGAAAAAGTAAACAGGAGCAAGTAAAAGTTGCAAATCATCTTTTCATTATATTTTTTGTGCAGCCTCCCTCATAAGTCATCATCACAGAGTCGAGGCCTCTATCTCCAAAGTCTGTAGAAATATCAATATGGATTTAGGAGTCTCCCTGAAGCAAGGTCCTCAGCTAATTAAATCTGTAATCACTTTGTACTGTAAAAACACAAGCAGAGGAGGAGGGGTGAGGGGTATGTGGCGGTTTAAATTAGGGCCAGTGGAGTTTTATTTAACAAAGACAGCTAATTGGGTCAGAGCTCTTTATCCTCATAAAGCGCAGAGGTTTCCTGCCATCCAGTCGGACCGCTTACGGCTAGTTTGCTCTCAAACAGAGTTCGACTCCTTCTGAGAGAGTGAGAGGGGGTAAAGAGAGGTTACGGCGAAGACGGAGCAGAGCCACTGTCGTCAAGGCTACAGCAAACAGGTATTTTATATTGTCTTCAGGGTTTGAAATCAGTTGTACGACGAGGAAAGTAATGGGATTCAGAAGAGCTCCGTGCCGAAAGTAAATTCTAATAGAGGAAGGTGCTACCAAGATGTACAGGTCCATGAACTCCCACCATCTTTCATCCTGAGAGGAGGATGCTTCAAGCAAAGTGCTGCATGCTTCACTGGTGCCAAGCGTGAATACGATCATACCGCTGTTGTGTCAAACTTTCATCACACAACCTTTCTTTGCCTCCGCAATATATTGTGTACAAAATTCTGTGTCACGGCACTAGCAGAAGGTAATGTATCATATAAGCACTTTGTATACCGTGTCTTGAGTGTATTGTCGTATATTTCCAGTTGCACTCTTTCGAATAGTTGTTGTGGAATCTGACTTGTAAATCTAACCGTCACTGCTGTGTCATTTTTGTTCACATTTGCCACTTTGCCCTCAAGTATTTAGCTTGTTTGAACGACTACATTGATCACTGATCACAGGCGGTGTCCAGTAGTGAATTCTGCATTTGAAACAGAGTGGGGCATTTGGAGGGTGAATTGGGTAAATGTACTTTTTAAATTTGATGTCATTCTTATAGGTTTTTGTTGATCTGCTACCAACAAAGATTTGGCTTGCCTTATTGTGAGCATGGCTCAGTCCATTTCTTGAAAATGTGATTAAATCCAGTATCAGTAAAACAGTGGTCCATGTTCTTACATGTTCCGTGTTTTACTGTTTTACTACACGATTAAAGACTGTGTGCTCTCAAAACTCGACAGCTATTTAAGTAAAAAGCAAAAGCTTACTTCCTATATACATTAACCAATCAAAAGTGATATTTTTTTGTGTTGGCTGTTGGTCCATATTTAATACTATATATATATATATATATTTTTTTTTTTTTTAATGTAATGAAAGTGTATTTATGTTATATATCAATTATATGAATACAGTTGCTTTTAATCTTCAGTATCTAGTTAAAAACTTTAGTTTTTAAAGAAGGTAACTTCATAGACAACATTTGTTGTCTGTTGCACAATGCTGGTTTACTTTGTAGCCTGTGCTTAATATTTCAGCAAGCTAAAGGTTATCAGCTTTTCTTCATTCATGCACAAATGTAAGCACTATTAGTCTTAAATTGGCTACAAATTGATTCATGCTTAATTTTTAAACTCATTATTTGCCAAACCGAGGTTGGTGAAGCTATGTTGGTGTAAAACGTTTACAAGCAGATGCGTTTTTGTCCTTCACTCTCACTCAAGTAAACACATATAAGGTTATTTCGTCTTTAGACTTTGACAGATTGTTAATACAGATTAAGTGTATTCTACTAATTTCTGTCTTAAAGCAGCAGAAGCCGTGTCAACCTCCCTGCAACCCTTTCAGTTGCTACACATTTACAGCATATTTAGTGAAATAAAATTAAATAGACACAGTACGACGTGATATGGGAAAAATTACAACAATATATAAGTCATTAAGATGTTTAACTTGTCGCGGGCTGTGCACACTACATCAACAAACACCTTCCATTTAGAGTAAATAGGTGCACAGCGGACAAACACTTCATTAAAACTTCACAGAGAAGACAAATGAACAAAAAATCAGGACAACCTTGCCAGGATTGTCTCATTACTCCCCCTTTTTTTCTCTTTGAATTTTAAGCCAAAGGAGTCGCTGTGTATCTACGGTTTCTCTGTGAGCTGCAGCTCTGAGGTGGTGACCTCGCGTTGCCTCCATCCTCTATGTTACTCACATTTGTGTCTGTCCCCGGGGCTCTTCGTCTAAAGAGCCCGGACTGAAGAGGCAGGCGGGCCAAGCACAGTATGGCGGGGTTAGCCCTGCCCTGGAGAAATCTTCACAGCGACCTGATTTCTTTCAGTTGCTCCCCATATTCCCCAGATCTTCCGCTCATATTCACCTGATCCTCTTGTCAGAGCAATTTTGTGGGGGAAAAACTTCTTTAACAACAGTGAAACTAGAACAGGATTTCAGTCCAGTAGCTTAATTGTGGATTTCACTGCCGTCGCTGTCCACGCACCAGGCTGTCAGGTGTTCCCGCAGATTTTAGTTTCTATGTTTAATCTGCCAGATAATTGCATCCATTATTAGAAATGATGCATCATGTCTGACTGATCTGGTTGTGACTGTTTTTATGAGTCCTCATCAAAATTGCATATTGTGGGATAGCAATGCATTGAGAAGAATCTCTCATCACAGCTTGTCATATTCATCTCGCAGAGATCTGAGTTAATATTAGTGATTGGTCCCCAAGTCACGTTCAGTCCCATCTTTTCTTTCCAGCATCTGGATTTAATTGGTGCTACGCTGTAAAGCCACAGCTGCTCTGCCTGTTAGGACAATAAATTACCCCAATTAGGAGTCGAACAAAAGAGGCTGTCTGACACCACAGCCCGCTGCCATGTCTAGACATTAGAATGCAATGGAATGAAGCTTCTCGCTGACATGAAGCTGTACCAAAACACCTGCCCCATCATCTCTCTGATCAAAACACAGTTCCAGTCCAGCGGATATATAGAGCAGGAGGAGATTGCCTTGCCTGGCCTGCAGCTCACTATGGCCTCAGTCACAGGAGCTTCTTGTGTGAAAAATGAAATAGAGAAAGCGTCACTGTTTTCAAAATCAATTGAAGGTATGGTGGAAGGTGTGTAATTGTTGGGCGGATGATTAATTGGTGTTTGGATGATGAGTTGTGGATACATCCAGGTTTTCTGGCAGCCGCCCGCCATATCGATGGCATCGGTAATGAAGGCAATAATGAGGGAAGGTTTAGGAGGATGTGGAATGGGAGGAACAATAGGAACATCTGTGGCTCTCTACAGTTAGAGTATAATTGAGACCATATGTCATTTTCCTCTTTGAAACCTAGCCTTACTATACTTGCTCTCTGAAAGATGAGGCATATTTATTTGCTGCTGTAACACGTTCAGCAGCTTTAGCAGCTCAGGTGGTCTACTTTTGAGAAGAATGTAGGGTAGCCGCCGCTGTGATGACGGCCTCCATCTTGATCGGCACTCCTTCCACGTTTCGGGCCGGCCACGCCATCCCTTTGTCTCACCACTTGCTGTGAACACGCCATTAAGCCAGCCGGAGTTTGACAAGAAAAATGAAGTGTGCTATTTCCTGTGGCCTCGAGTGTCTTCCTGAATAATGAGCGCATTGCCTGGACCCCCCCTTGTCCCTCCCTCTCCTTGCCATCAGTTTTACTCTCCCCCTTGAAGTTCCAGTCTGCTGAGAGAGTGAAGGGGTCTTTAGGTTGGCGTTTGTCTCTGAAAAAATGAAGAAGAAAAAAGCGGCCATGCAAGACCTGTCAAACTAAATCTGGAAAACCCAGAAAAAGAAAGAGGATTAGATGAATGAAGTGGCTTTTATTGATGAAATCCTCATCCCATGTCACAGTATTAGAGAATGCAGAATAGGGCATGCTGTATCTGAGGAAATATCCATCATGATACAGCATCATGGGATGGGGCAAACAGCTGCAATTGCGTGAGCCAAATTAACTGGCACTGTTTCCCCGCACCTCTTATTATTTCCTTGCTTTTTTAAACACGTCAAATGGCTCAGCAGCACTACTGGATCATAGCAAAATGCTGCCTTGCACAGCAAACCTCTGAGAAGAAAGGGAAGCTCCAGTTCTATTTCCTTACCCAGCCTTCTTTCTCCCAATTACCAGCGTGTGAGCAAACATTCTGACATGACTGACCTCCTCTCAGAGAGCTGTGGTCATGACTGGAAGGCTCTCCCTGCTTATTATGACAGAAGTGTTATGGTAATGGAAGGAAAGTCTGCACCGTGGCGATAGCACTGCAGGAACGGATAGCCTATTATCCACCACTGTGTGGTGGTAGTAATGGTGAGAGAGAGGGCATCCTATCTGTTATGGTGATGATGCATTTTAAATGGGTAGTGCCTATTATATATCAGTGGATGATAATGGCAGGAGAGAGCATCCTCCGGGTTATGGTCATGATGCCAAGGAAATGGTGAAAAGGTCCGCACAGAATATACAGTGTGCCGTCATGGTTTTATGATGATGGATTGAATGAAAGGAGAGGCAGGGTTTTTTCTCTCTCTATTGTAATAATGGTGGGCCAGCCCGTGTGTTTAAAGAGCGTGAATATCCAGGGAAGGGAAGACAATGAGCAGCGCGGGTGTGTACGTGGCCGCACGCGTGTGCGTATGACAAACAAGAGCCACGCGCTAGAAAGAGAGCCTTAGTTAGCTGTCTGCTTGGCGCTTCGCCGCCCCTGTGATGTATGTTTATGGCCCATCATCTCTAGCCAATTACCCTGCCTCAGTGTGGGAGCGCCGCGCCTTCCCATCACAGCCGTCAGTGTCTGAGCATGGAGAGAGACGGCGACAGTTAACGTTCCTGGACATCCCTGGCAAAGCGCTGTTTTTTCTTAGGGGGCTCTGGAGATTCATCTTTAAAAGTAAGCCACTGGGTAGCAGAGTCTGCTGAGTCTACAGCTGCTTTGGGAATTGGAGGCTTGTTGACTGTGTGTTTGTGTGAATGTGCTTATCTGTGGGTGTGCATGAGTGCCGTGTGGGTGCTATAACTTTGCACAGTTTGTGTGAAAACTTTGTAAATCTCATGTTTCCCACGCACTCTTGTGTTTGCATCAGTATGAGCTGTGTGCATCACGAACAGCTCGATACATTGATGTGTGCTATCTGCAAATGATGTGTGATCACCACATGTTACACTGAAAAGCCTCCCAGCTGTGAAATAACCTTGGCATGTTGGGTCTCTTTGTTTCCCAGATACAGCTGAGGCAGACGTGTTCATGTATTCCCTCCAGGTCAACCTGCAGACTTTCTTCCACAGACACATCTGACTTTTACAAGGTAATCTTTCTCACTCTCTCTCTCTCTCTCTCTCTTTCGTTTTACGTCAGAAAAATGTGTTTTGTGCTAGATTATACTTTTGTGTCTAGTCACAGTAGCTGCCTCAAATTGCTTTTCCATAAAATGTTCTCCTGCAGAGAGGACATGAGGAAAGGTAAACCAAATCAAAGTCGCAGCAAAACAGCTATTAAGACTAATTTTCTTTTAGCAGGGAGTCTTTTTTTTTTTTTAACCCTGCTGACACTGACGAGGAGTGTGACTTTATCTCAGGCAGTCCTTAAACTTCATATTTGGATGATTTCTCTGTGAAACCGAGAATGCAGAGTGGCAAGACAAGGGTTTATATTTTTCTTTTTCTCTTTCTGGCTCCATATTCACACACTGTGACAGATTGAAACTGCAAAGCTGTGTTTGTGTTGGCTGGACGAAAGAACGCTCCTGCCCAGAGGGTTTATCAGGGAGAGAAAATATTGACCGCCAACAGTTGCACTTTGGTGGTGTTATTGCTTTTCACACTTGTGTGATACAGACAGCAGTCGCCAAGCACAACAATTGTAAACCCGCAGCCATATTGACAACCACATTGCTCTTCTGTGCAGGGCAGCATATCCAGCTTATGGTGTTTACTTTTTAGCTTATTTCATCAAAGTGCTTTTTGTAGACAAATATAAAGAAGAGAAGAAAAGAAAATACTTACTCTTTAGGTGAGACGCAAAACCCGGAGGGGCCTCTAAATTTCCTTCTAAATTAAGACTACAAAACACACTGACAAAATAACAGCAGAATGTGTGTGTGGGTTGTGTGTCTGACTTTTTTTTCAATAAGCTGTAGCATTTCACTTCCTCAGCCAGCCACTGTGATTATTGGTTAGCGCACAGATGAAGTCAATTCATCACGGCAATATTAGAGGGTAGCTCTGAAATATCGGCTATTACTGCAGCTGTTATTGTAATTATAAACTCACCAATATCACATTTCAATGTTTATTAGTTGGTAAAAGAAAGAAGTAACAGATAATGTCACTTTTACCGATCACTCTGGAAGCAACTAAGTAAATGACTATTTTTCGCAGTGTTTCATGATTATCTTGTATCATCTTTTAATGGAATTGTATTGTGATGATAACGTTATTGTTTCACAAAATTCCCCTCTCCAAATTGCTGATTCCCAGCGAAATTGTTTTTAAAAACTAAGAGAATGAATAATTGCAGTGTTTGTGCACTTGTGCTGTTGGCTGTAATCACACCTATGGGTGGTCTTAGTCTTTTTGATTCCTTTATACCTAAAACAAAATGCCAATTTTTGCTCATGTATTGTAATGATCTTAAAGTATTTTTATCTAATTAAAGGGAGCAGATGTTGCGAGTACTTTAGAAGATAGGATTTCACATACATTCGCCAAATGGGGATACTGCACATATCAATATCAGAATAATATTGGTACTAATAACGTGATATTTATTTCAATCATTTTGTCCATCCCTACGATACACTATATTTTGAAAAGCAGTTTCTGTACTTTCAATAGATTTCTATGCCCCCATAAATTCCATACTGATTAAGGAACTCTGCATCACATCTTGGCTAAACCACTGGAGCTGTTTTTCTTTTTCAAACCTGTAACATTTTTAAGTGGTGCACTCCAGTGAATGAGACATTCTGAAATGGTGGGGACTTGAAACAGCTCAAAACAGGGATTGAGGTGATCCTCCACATTCTCATCTGCTTCAATGGCACGCCAATGTGGGCGTACATTAAAAATTCATACAAACAGCTGTTTCTTCTACAGGACAGCATGGCTCAGAGCAAGGCTGTGTGCTTAGATTTCAAATCAGGCAAGTCTAGAGGAGCTGGGTTTGAGAGAACATCGTATACAGTGCAGGCTACTGTATTAGGGCGGGAAATTAACACATGCTCGTAACCCAAAAAAAAAAAAAAAGGCAGCGAAAAACAGATAACACATCCCTGAGACTGGGAGTAGGAGAGCATATGATTCCTGTAGGCAAGAAAAATTGATTTTAATAGCTTAAAATAAATATAAAGAGTTCTGGTAATAAACAGACCCATTAAGAAACATTTCACTCCTTAATACAAAGTGAGTCTGATCAAAAGCCAAACAATATCAATGGGAGCAGTTCATTTGAGTCACATTAGTCATTTCCATACAACATTTTGCTTTGACCTTTGCCTAAATCAGCATGACAGTCGAATTGTGAAGCACCACAATCATAGGTGTGCATTCATTCGAGCCGACATTTGTATGTTATTTCACGATGGATGCAGTGATAATGTATACCAGGTCCTGACAGCCGTGCAGCCACTCGATACAGAGGCTGAGGTACGTGTGTTGGGTCTGTAGCTGCCATCATTCTCTCTCCCTCTGATGCCCACATGCACTCTGACTCTGGTGTTTACGCTTACATTTGTTCTGTCTCATTTTCACCGTCTCTCATGTATCCAGATACACTCTTTCCCTCTTTTTTCTCCAGTATCTCGGGAGACTGAGGTATTGTTTCAAAAGAAAGTTTCATTAAATATCTACGTCTGTGCCGCATTGAAATGGGTTAACCAAACAGATACAGCTGAAATCCCGGTGTGTATGGTTCTGTGTGGACTATTATATTCTCCACACCCCACAAAGAGACAGTAAATGATCTTTAAGAGTGTAACATAATAGCATTCTCCTCTCCACTGAGACAGCCCGTGACCTCCTCACAGGAGCTTTACAGTGACCATTTGAATGGTAATGTGACAGGCTGATTGCCAATTTACAGCCCACACAAAAGCATTGCCCCACTGAATCAAAGGACAGCTCTGTTATGACAAACACAAACAATACAGCGAGCGCCAACCAAATTCTATCTGCTGTTTTTCCCTCCTCTTCAAAATTATACTCTCAATCACGACGTCTGGAAAAAAAATGATTGAAAACAGCAGCAGTGGAATCGGAAAAGACAGTGTTTTTCACCTATCAGCACAAAATCCTTGCTTAAAAGGCGCCTGCCATGCAAAATAATGCGATTGCGAACTATTCCTGCTGGATATCGCATAATAGGCAGATGATCCCCTTAAATAACAGCTGGCTGTGTGTTTCTAATGGTGAGGCTCTATCACCGCCCGTCACTCCTCATTCATCAGCAGCTGTTTGCCGTGCATCCTATGTAATTGCATTCGCTCTCTGCTATGGTGCACTATTTTTCACAGGCACTTATCAGTTGGATAAATGTGCCATAATACAGACATTAAAGTGGTTGAGTACAATTTCTGTTCTATTTTTCGAGCAACTTGATGCACTAGGTGGCTGATGGTGACGGTTGGTGGGCTAGTGATGGTTTCTGTTGGTTATGAGCAGCAGAAACTCACTTTACTGCATGGGAGCTAGAAAACAGCCTGGACAGAATATCTGTTTTTCACACAGTAGAGTGATATATTATGTGAGGATTTCTGAATGATGGTCATTAAGTACGTATGTTTTTCCATCATCTGAAATGATGTTACCTTTTTTATGCATCTTGAATTGGCAAGAGGCATTCTTACATGGTCAGGCACAAAACAAAAAGACTCATCAGAACCTCTTCATGTTTGTCATTTTCTAATTAATTTTGAACCGTACCAGTGGGATGCCTAGCTTAGAATAAAATATGCTCTGTGGTTTGGCAGCTTTGACTATGGACGTAATGATGGCAAACCAAAATTTATTTATTTTTTTCAGTGAAAAGAAAATCCACTCAAAAACATTGTAATAATGAGTTTTCTCATGCCTGAAAATTTCCAGTAGAGCTAATAAGAGTTTTATGAAATATTGTCTGCCGTCAGTCTGACACATTAGCCCTAAGCCTCTTGGTAACAGACACTCAGAACCAGAGACCAAGGACTTCTGTCTAGACTCATCACCCACATTCAACATTCACACAGGGAGAAATCCATCGTAGACGAGGTAGAAACATCACCAGTTACAGCCTCACAGTCTTTGGCTGAACAACAAGACCTGCTACTACAGCAAGCACACCTTTCTTGAGGTTGTGTAAGGTCATTTTGAGGAATTCATAACAGAAACTAGAAGTAGAAGAAAAAGTTTAATGCCAACATCACATCACATTTTACAATATCTCCAAGTGTGAGCATATTATATGGTGGATTTTTCCTTCAAAACTTGAAGGTGCACATCAGAGATGTGTAAAGCCTTCTCCTGGATTGTTGATATGGCACTATCTTTGGCTTACACCCACATGGTATTTCTCTGCAAGCTGGAAACCCACTCAGCATTCTATATTTCTCTCATTTTGGTGTGAGAGGAGACTCACGGTGCCGACCCCACGGGATGTCGATTCCCACCAATGCTCGTGGACTTACAGTAGCATTTTGCCCCAGTGTCAGGGAAGAGGAGAGGAGAAGCAGAGCGAAAGAGAGAAGACTATGAGCTTAATGTAGATCTGTCATCAGCTGGCTGCAGATCAAAAGAGCAGCATTGGCAGGCGGAGCACAGAATCCACCGGAGCCTCCTCTCTATGCCAAGCTCCAGCTTCTCTGAGGTAGACAAGCACAGAGGGGCCTGGCTCCAGGCGAGGAGTGCGTGTATATGCTTTTCACTGTTTATGTGTGTGTGTGTGTGTGTGTGTGTGTGTGTATTTTTTGGGGGGCGGAGAGGTGTGGGCACATGCACAATGTCTCAAGGCAAGGATCTGGCACTTTGAAAATGTCACCAGAATCCCAGAAACAAAAAAAAAACAAAAAAACAAGAGAATGGAGAAAGTGTGATGAACAGACGCGTATGCTCTGGGAGGTGTGGGATTTAGAGAGTGTGGAAGGCAGAATCGTTCTCTCAGAGTGGGAGATTGGGAAGAATAAAGACCAAGGCACAAAGACGGAGAGATGCAGGCTTTCTTGACTATACACCTCTGCAGCATCTGTGTACAACTGCTAAGTGGGACCAAGGACGTATATAAATTGCAGCCTTCAGAGGTTTGTAAGTGGTTTCTGTTTTTTGAGTGAGAGCCATTCAATGACCTCTTTGTCCTGGTTTCTTCAGCCCCCTCTCGGAGCCAGAGCTGTGTACTTGGAGCATGGTCGGACTCAGCCCCAAGAAGTAACATGGGGCAGCCACTGTGTGACCAGCCACCTTCAAAGCTCGGTGACTGGCAGGCGAAGGCGTGGGTCTTCACTGACCTGCAGGTGGAATGTCACATATCTGGTGGGGAAGTTGCTGGGGCAAGTGTGGGAGGTGTAGTGGTACAAATGAGAAATAACCGGTCTCACCTCTATGTACAGCACCAACTGTGAAATCAAACACCTGGACAGCGGAACGAGATGTAAATACTCACATACACACAAGTAGGCCAGCACATCTCATCTCATTAGAGACGTGAATTGCCAGGTTTAGAGTTGCTCTGTTCTTTAGGCAATTTACAGCAGTAGGCAGCAGATACTAAAAGGTGACAACCTCCTGTGACAACCAAGGTGTAAGCAGTATTCACTCTATATGTTTATCTGTACAGCCCAAACAGTTTCTAAAGAGAGAGTTGCTGTGTTAAGAAATCACGGCCTGACCTGGCATCTTGTCTTACAAGTACAAGAAAAAAAAAATCCGATTGAGTGAAGATGCACCACATCTCTCTTGCGAGGTGTTTTCTTAGTGTTTGAGTGTGCATCTGTGTGCATGTTTTTGTGAGTGTGCTCCTGCGTTTACCCAAACTCAATGTCAAACCTATTTCAAAACCACTGATTCAGCTAGTTGTGGAGATATACAGTGGCGCTGCCAATGCTAACCTTTAGAGATTACGGTGACATTAAAAGCTGCATGTGGCGAGTGGAGAGAACCAACCACCAGGCACCTCATCTGATGCAAATGTCCTCTCTCACCTCTATCAGCAAAAGTAATTATGGCAAACCACTGTGACATCTCAGGCTGTGCAGGAGAGGGGAAGAGTACCTGGCATAGGTCATGGAAATACACCCATCTCTCTGGGTAAGGAGGAGACAATTATCTATCCGTGCAGCGAGGCAGCATTGAGGGAGGAGTCCTCCACCCTCTAACCCCCCCGCCCCTCCTCAAACTGAAGTATCTTCTGTGCCAGCAGCCTTGAGGGACTCAGTCAAGAAATTGACACTGCTGTTAGCTTGCTCGGGGCTAAAGAGATGTATCGATGTGGCTGCGCTGTCTCTCTCGACGACTCGGGCTTCATTAATATGTCGGCAAACATGTGTTTGGTCTAGATTTTAGAATGTATTTTTCCAGCGACTGCATAGATGAAATGACATTCATATTGGCGTAGTGTCTCTACAGTAGTCCTGGGATGTCAGTCGATTAAGTGCCTGAGTATAACAAATATTTATTTTAATGGGCAGCTCACACAGTCTTGCCATATTAATAATAATACTACTAATAATAATAAATATAAAAATAAAGCTTATTTGATTCACTGTTTTCTTTGGCTTGTATTACATTTTCACATCTACTTTTACTAGTGATAAAACTAGAAGAGTGTGTGCTTTTGATTAGAAAATATTCTTACAAACAAAGCATTCATTTGTGAAATAGGCCGTCACGCCTCCTGAATACCATCTGATTCCTTCTTGAAAAACAGATCTGAGAAAGATAGACAAACCATACCATTGGCCACATTAAGTACTCAACCACATTGTGCTTTTGGAAAGAGTGTACTCGTATGTTTATGCTGTGTGAATTAGATGAAATCCCACCATGTTACCCATGCTGGAAGAAACCATAATCCTCATGAAAATATTTTTCTTCTCCCCTCCTTGTCATGTTTGCGTTGTGGATGTGTTTTTGCTGGAGTGCTTTACCTAGCAGAGGGGTCCTGCAGAGCCACAGCTGACCCTGCTGTTCAGAGTCAGTGGGCTGCGGTGGCCCAGAGCGGCTTACGCTCACCTCTAACCCCCTGGCAGTCGCTGCTGGCTTAGCTCTGCTGAACAAGTCAACTGGGCTTTGTGCCCGAAAGAGCCGACCTGCAAAAGTGTCATCTGGCCCTGTAGTGAGATCCCCTGCACCTCAGGGTGAGCCCCACCACATTATCCAACGCACTCCTGAGACAAGAGGGCATGGCACTCGCTAAGGCTGTCCCTTCATAGACCTTTTAGCAGTGGCTACATTGCCATTCATTTGAATGTAAATGCATTTGCTATTCATTTGAATGTAAATTAATGCAAAATATCTGACCGCATTTATAGTACAGTAAAATTGTGGGAAACTTTCTTTGGATTTGCATTCATTTGCCACATAAAATATTCATACCAAGAACATGATGCGGTGATTCAGCCACAGCGGTTTTTTTTGTTGCTGTTCATGTAAATAGGCACACCAAAACATTTTGGTCAACTAACTCTGTTAGCCGTGGATTACAGCCTTACTGCAATTAAGATAATCAAACTAATGCCCTGATTCACCAAGATTGCCTCAGTGTGGCCAAATTCTGCCTTAGTCTGACTCAGCATCAAGGGGCAAAGTAAATTCTGTTCCCTAAAATAACGATGCAAATCCAGTGATTACACAGTGTCTTAAAAAACACAGTTGGCAGTGACCAGTGCTCTCTGCATTTGCCAAGTCCTGGAAATAAGTGGAATCTATAGTTCCTTCTTTATACTATTGAAAATATCCATTATCAACTAACATAAACAAAGAGCAACTAAACACCAGCTGAAATCTTGTTTCTGCTGACCTCCAGGGCTTTAATATCTTGCCTTGCTGCTGTGATGTATGTGAGCACACTTCTGACCACACCCAGCCGCAGCCATCAGAGGAGCTGGCTGAGGTTAGATGTGTGAACCATGTTTCCTTAAAAGAAAAATGAAAACATCAGATACTCTGTTTTTACTTTTGTTTTACCCCAAAATAAAATGGTATGTGCTAACTGGTCTGCTCCAAATACCTGTACAGTATGAATCATTACTTTTCGATTCATTTTAAACTCTTCGGCTTCTTATTTTGTGAAATTGTGAGGAAGGAGAATGCACCCTTTACTAGTTCTGATCCTGCCTGGCTCTATTCTGCTTTACTCTGTAAGTGTTATATGGAATGTTTTGGTCAAGTTGGTTATGAAAAGGTGGAACAATTGAAATTGTAATTAGTACAGTTGAAGTATTGCCATAATCAGATCAATGTGGAGTTATTAGTGTGGATTATAATGAATCCATGATGGGTTAAGTATTGTACACCTACTTTATCAGTGTCAAAAGTGAACAGAAATTAGTTTTCTCATATTCATGTCAGTCTGCTGTAAACAAAACTTCCCATATTAATTTTAGGTGTGTAGGTGGGGTGGGGGTGATCAGCCGGTCTGTGCAATTAGTTATTGCACTGAGGGAGGAAAGGAATCACATTCATTATGTGAAAATATGGCCACCACGAAGGAGCCTCTTGAATTGTAATGAAGGAGGCCCCTTGATAACCATGAATTCACCAATTAAGGTTCTCATATAACATTCAAATTATGTGCATTTTAACGACTAGTCTTGCCACAGAAACACTTGCATTTTCCTTTGGTTTCAAGAAGCGTCCCTTCTTCAAATGTAGGAGTAATTAAGATAATTAAAGCTTTTGATGTTCCACATATAATCCAATGTGCAGCAATGGTGAGAAAATGCTAAAAAAGTTGTAATGAATTTCAGGGTTTTGTCCTCCTCTGTTCCCTGCCATTAAAACAGCTCTCATTGTCTGAGATTCCATTTTCTTTTAGTGAAACGGTTCTTACATTATTTGGGGAGAAATTGGCTTCATTTTGCAAAATTAACAACTTCCTGTCTCCTTCATGTGTCAGCTTTGTAGTTGAATAGTCAGTGGAAACTCAACAACAGTTGCTTTTTGTTTCTGTTTCTGGGAATGGTGTTGCTGAGCACACATGTACCTTTCCATCACTGGATGTTTTAGCATATGGTTATATTAGAAACTCATTTATTACTGCGAGATGTCTGACTCTACCATTTGACCCCTGATAGCAGAAAAAAGCCGAAAGCTCAGCCATTTAAAAGATACATAGTGTCTTATGCAGAAAGCAGTAGCTGCAAACCACAGATTTCACTGGGTGTGCTTTTAACACTGAATTTTTGTCCCTGAAATGTCCTTATTTCCATTCCTACAAAAGACTTTGAGACATGACAGCTATTTTAAAGCAAGACGTAATATCTTCTTGAGATCAACTGAACGCATGTGCCTGCATTATGTATGATGTATGTGTGAGAAAGAAAAAGAGAGACAGCGGAAAGAGGCGGGAGAGCTCCCTGGCTGAGCTTTTATCATCCTTAAATGTACCAAAATGAGTCTTGGGGAAAAAGGAGCCGTGTGGCTTTTGAAGAATTAATAAGCCTGTCTCATTTGGATGTGTCTAGCGTCTCGGACAGCCTGTGGAAGCCCCAGTTCCACACTTTCCTGACAGTGCCTTTGATGATCACTGATAACGTACAGCGACTCCCAGGGAGCGAGGCATCCAACAATGAGAGTAGAGTCAGTGGAGACCGGCTTCACTGATCCTGACTGAGCTTTATTATCTGGCCTCTCTCCAGCAAAGTAGTGCATTAGGTATTCCTGAGACAAAGCTTTTGGGACAGTGAGTGTGCGCCCATTGTGCTGTTCTGCGTGTCGAAGAAATATCGTCCTTTGACAGACGTTACTGGTTTACTCACCTGCTGTCTGCGGACAATCTCGTCTTTGCCTGGGTCAGTTTAAAAATCTGTTAAAGCCCTTTTGGAAAATATCTATGGTGTGTTTTAAATGATTGTTCCAGCAATAATTGAGATGTTATTTCTTGTCCTACTGGTGTCCTACTAAATGTTTATTTTGTCTTGAAGCTGCTCTACAAAACACAAAAGGTCAGGGATGTGAAATTAGAATTATTAATAAGTGAATCTAACTTAATCATAATGTAATTTATTGATGTTTTCGATACACGGAACATTTTGCTATACTATCTCATTTTGAGTTACTGTGCTATACTGTATATTTTTTCCAAATCATAATTCATATCTATTTTGATATTTCCCACCTGTCATGTCATGTCTTATTAGTGTTGCATTACTGTAGCATGAGAAAGTAAGAGGAATTAGTGCCATTGTGCTAAAAGCTACCATCCAGAAAATTTGCTGAAACCTGGTGTGTCAGAGGCCCAGAAATGGGCTTCAGCAAACAAAATAATCGGTCAGAGGTGATACAGAAGCAGGTACGTAACTATGAGCCCTTGCCAGGCAATTTTCTACTCTGCTACTCATAACCTACAGGAAATGACAAAAAATGTCCTTTGTTGAGGACAATTTTGTGATTATGGGGTTGATAGCTACATTCTGCCATTTGATAGCAGGCACATCCGTCCTTTTCAGGGCTACTTTGGCCGGCTCTTTTTGCACCAATGTCACTCCAAAAAGTGTCCTATATCCTTTCATCCTACAAACATGGTACACCAATTACTAATTTCTGTATTTGGGGAAGTAAATGAAAGCCAGAGGACAATGTGCAGTAATAAGAGTTGTTGAAAGTCAGGATTTCGTTGACACAGTCTGGCTGTAAGTGAATTTTTTGAGTTGCATCTGTATGTATTTATTCGCAACCAGCTATTTAGTTCTACTGCATCTACTGCATACCTTCCTATGTGTGACTTTTGGATATTTATGTATATGCTGTTTTCCATCCATCCAAGGAATGATGTAATGTGATGCAAAACAATAGAGAAGCTTCTAAAGTATGAACTACAATGATTTGATCCAATTATGGACTGTTGGAAGATATGTGCTTGTCTTCATGATTCAAGTTGTCACATACAGAAGTTGTTCTGAAACAAACAATTTCATCAAATCAATTCATCCACTCAATTTCTTGATCTACAAGTCTGTGCTTCACTCATTTTAGCCGAAAACACTGTGATCAAGGTCAATTAAAGTACCTGCAGTTAATTTATTGATGCAGTCAGAATCTAAACAATCCTTTCTCAATCTGGTGAGAGGGTTCTCTGAATACATTTCACCCTTACCTGAAACATACTTGTTACATTAAAACCAAACTTTGACAGGGAGCCCCGGGGAAAGCTAGCCTGTGACCCTGTTTTAATATGTTGCCTCAGGCAATTTCTCTGCTGCAATAACATGCTCTCACTTACTGACATTGGTAACCTGACAACTGATGCGAAAGCCAAAAAAAAAAAGAAAAATACAATACACCAACAAAATCTCTTGAGACATCCATAGGAGAAGGGCGGCAGGTACACAAAAGCCTTGAGGGACATTCTTCAAGAACAAAAACTTTTTAATTGTTTGTAAGACAAAGAATGAACAACTCAACTGAATCCTTCTGGCTGGAGCTAAAGTGAGCTCCACTCATTTTAGGGGATGTTAGTTGAATAGATTGGTACACAGGACACTCTTGCTTAACATAGTCACATGCCGTCCCACCTCTTTATAACCACTGAGGTTGTCAGCAAGTTAACCAAAGTAACATAGCTAAAAGACTGGATGATGGGAAACAGCAAGTAAGCCTGAATGAAAGAGAGCAATGAGCAGGATATCGACATGGAGAGCAGAATTAGAATTGATTTGCAGAGAAAAGAGGGTTGCCGTCTTGCAGAGGCAGAGGCTCCTGTGAATTCCTAATCCAGTGGTCTTTGAGGAAATCTCTGTGGCAGAACCAGTCTCTCATTACTCTCACAGACAGGCCTGCAATCTGTAGCAGATTGGAAGCTAGACAAGCATCAGGCTGTATTAAGATTCAACCCTTCCGTGATGTTGGCAGACCACAGGCCTAACGGGATTCTTGTAAACAGGCAGCTCACCAGAGGACATCTGGGTATTAAGCATTTAAAACTGAGAGGGAAAAAAAATCGATCCAATCAACACACTATGAAAATCTGTCCATGTGACTGATCATGGATACATATTTGCTCTGAGCTTTTTTATTTTCTGCTTTGTCTGATTGTTATTTTCTGAATGTTTTTCATCTTATTTGCTTTAATTACACATTAAAGAAGTCTCAACGTGAAGTCAGTTTTACTGCCATGTGTGGATGTAGGACAGAGGCGTAGAACCAGCTACTCTGCGGAAAGTTGTTTTTAATCCCCTGTCCCCCACAGTTTTAATTGGACAGCAGGTCCACAACAGCAGACAGAAACCCTCCACGGGAGCTTTAGTGCAAGGCTGCAGGGCGGCAGTGAAATCTAAACTGAAGTGACACTTACTGACTGGGCCAAGGGGAAGGGAAAATGAGCTTTTCCTGGGGAAAGGGGAAACCTTTGAATAGTCAGATTGACAGGTTGAGCAGTCAGAGGAGATGGAAAGCACTTGTAGCTGCTCGGACGCGCCGAGGGGTCAGATGCCAGGTCTGGCAGCTTTGCCGGAGTGGCAACGGTTTTTCGTGTGACATTCTTGTCAAACGTTTGGCAGCAGGATCTCTCACAACAAACACAGCGGGAAGCTGACGGTTAATCTAATTTCACCGGTCCCAATCATGGCCTCAGGGGGGATGTTTTGCCTCGACAACATGTTAGAGGGTATTGTAGACAGAAGTCTTGGCTTCGCTGTGTGATTGGTAGGGGTTTCTTTGGGGGGGAAACCTTCAGAGTAATACAAAGAGGTATATAGCAAAATGAAAAAATCACCTGTTATCGCTCTTGTATGTCAGTCTGTGTTGATACCACAGAGGAAATTGCTTTTATCATTGAAACACCACAAGCATTATGGTGCAGAGAACAAAGGCAAATCATGACACATGTCACTTAGAGCAAAATACATCAGCAGCATAAAGAAAATTACTATCAGCGCTAGTGGCAACCTGCACTCAGAGGATGTGTCAGGTACGACTCTAGTCTGATCACTCCACAGCCTCAAGATAAACCTCAGATAGTTTCTCAGGAGTAGGGGGAGACCAAAACATAGCAGTAGTGTGAATATTGGATTTATATTAATTAGGTGAACAGAAAAAAGGCTCCACTATGATGATACAATAATACTATATTTCTGCTGGATGTAAGTAGTCAACTTTAAGCGAACACTAACAATTTTACAAGGTTCATTTTTTAGCTATCCTCCTTGGCCACAAAATGATCAACAAAGATTTATACTCTTCATAAGTTAGTTAGTTAACATTAGTTGAGTTACTTAACATGGGAGGTATCAGGAAAATGGCAACTAGTCAGTTGTCACTCAGTTGTCATAATTGGGTCACATCTGCCCTTGGAGGCAGGGCAGAGGAAGTACATAAACAAAGTAATTATGTTTAGTTGACTTGATAGTCTGCTATTCCAGCAGACCTGCCAGGGGATCCTTGATAAACAGCAATGAGACGTCTGCTCCAGGTTCATTTGATACAGCTCTGCCTCGGCAGCCTTCCCTTTGAAATGAGCTGATAGCACGGATGGATGTTGTCCTCATAATTTATAAAGCCTCCATTAGGTTGTGTTCTTGACAGGATGTGCCTTGAAATTGTTCCCTTGGCACTGCTCCAGCAGATGAAAACATATTTTTCAAATGGCAAATACTCTAAAATATGTAACTGTATCTCTCCTACTTTTTTATCTTTTGGAGTGCAACACCTAATACTTAATCTAACAACAACAAACAGAAGGATAATGGAGGGAAAGAGAATATTTTTTGCTCTCAAAGTGAATTAGTGACCTGTTGATGCATGAATCAAGGACACTAAAAGGAGGAGGTAGCATTCACTGAATTTACAGTTTGCAAACATATATAACTAATATACTATAAAATAGCTCTAATACTGTATTAAATGACTTTGGATTGAAAAAAAATGATTGCAGAGTGCATATTTTCCATCCACCATACAACTCATACTGTTGAGGAACATAAGAATTAATATGCATAGCCGATGAATTCACAAAATCCCAGATTGGCATTTTAATGTTCCCATTATCTGCTGCGGGAGAGACAGCTCCTACGTGCAGCTGATCTTGCTGACTTGTGTATATCTACTAAAGACTAGACCAAAAGCTGGAGGGTTGGAAAAAAGAAAAAATCATGGAAAGTGCTTAATTAATAAATTAAAGACGGTTGGTGCTTTGAGAGTTTTCAGCTTAAGAAACTCAAATTATTATTTAGAGAATCAACCACTGATACACGTTATGACAAATTTATCTTTGCAACAGTAAGCAACTTTTACTAGTCATCTGGGATCCAAACAGTTTTTCCATCCATTCCAAGTCAAATGAGCTATTACAAAAGCATGGGGCTACAACTGAAGCATTTAACAGCACAATTAAATTCCAATGGCCCAGTATCTATTGAGCAATTAACCTTTGGTAAACCAATTATTATTTAGTACGTGATGACAAAAGTTAGGGTCCTGGAGGAGCCATGTCCTGTTTTAATAGACGGTCTTATGTCCTATAAAAGATGGAAATGTAGAGCCATTTTAGTGCCCTATTAGCTTAGCTCCGCTGAAACACCGCCAACTTGCTTCAGCCGCGAGTATTGATTAATTGGCACGGAACAGTCTCACGAAACAGTCTGGGTTGGCGAGAAGGAGAGAACAAATGGATGAAAATGGGTTCGGCCGAGTAATGGAAAGTCAGGGTGTCCAATCCGCTGAGAGCTGATGTAATGGACAGGATGCAGACCAAGGTCCTCAGATGGTCCACATGGAGCCTGTAGCAAGGCCTCAGGACCTGTTTCACCTGTTAGGTCTGTCAACCCGCTGTTCCCCTGCCCGTCGACTGCCATCCTGTTGCTATTGTGAGAGGTTTCCAAGGCAACTTGCATCAAGTCACCCAAACCAACTCTACACCGCGCTGTATTCTCTCTTACAATCATTCTGGAAGTTTGACAGCTCACTGTACAGCCCTTTTATTCATGCAGCATTGTGTAAATATATAATGCATTGGCTCCCATTAGAGCACACTTAGTCATTTGAATGACATTGTAAATGACATTGTTGATTTGTCACTGGAGGGTCATTTGTCATTTTAGTTGTGACTTCAACAATCTGGACAATTCCCGGCCCGTTATATCCCTCATGGAACATGGAGCAGCTCAGCCATAAATTTATCACAGGCAATGCCATTACCTTTAGCTTGACGGCCCTCAAGCAACGGCAGTGCAATAATAGAGAATAGATTTTATCCCGTATGGAGCCGAGGCTTTCGCTTGTGCTTTATTTCCTCCTTCCAGCATCCAAGATAAAGGAGAAAATAAGGTAGCCACTGAAGTGTTATACCTACCTTAATGAAAGGTTTTAAACTGATACTGGTATTGACTCTGAAGCCCCAGGAGCATGCCTGTATATCAGATGCTGTGTCATAAATGAAGATCAACAATCCTGTTAACTTTCCCTAACACTAACCTGAAGGAAAACCAAATCAAACACCGCATTGATGAGTCTTATAATTACATTTTCTGTTGTGATACGATGATTCTCCTGTGAGATCATAGGAGAGATGATGAAACGCCTCAGATGTTGAAAATGTCGAGTATCGTGATGGTCTTTGGCAGCTCGCACCATTTCCTGCAAGTATGGGAACTTGGATTTTCGATTTAAAGGGACAAAGTTAAGTAGTGGTTGATTTTGATCTCCCCCGATTTGGCTTGTAGATCGATAATGATAATGCAGGCTGATCGATAGCTCACCCCTGGGACCACGTGGCCGAGTCAGTGTCTACTTGAGATGCATTGTGTGTGAGATGTCATCCGGAATATTGATATCGGTGCTCATTTCCTGTGTACCACCAAAGCTTTGGTGACGGTATGAGCTGTTAATGAAAAAATCAGCGGGGCTTGTCAACTGTCATCACGGCCAAATGAGGCAGAAAGAGGGGTGGGAGGAGGGGACTTAATAAAGCACAAATTTCTCTTTTCACAAATATGAAGCCTAATCAGAATGTTTGTAAAAAAGACTTTATGATGATTTTTTTTTTAAGAATTAGCACTGAACGCTGTCAACACCAATAGGAAATCCTATCAGAATGTTAATGTGAAACTGCTAAGGCACACATTTTTCTGCCAGCACAAATTACGACATCTAAGCCGGATTAGGACATATCCTTTCATTACTTTATTTGATTTTCTGACTTCCTTTTTTTCTTGTGCTCACATTTTTAGGCTGGCTTGCTGAGGGGGCTTTAGATTTTCAGTGATTAGACGATAGTGGCGTAACAAACTGTGCTTCTGAGGACTATATTGTGATTATTTTTATAAGGAAGGCTTTGCTACCACCTCAAACCATTTCCTCTAGCCTGTTAATGTTCTTCTCATTGTTATTGTGTTCTTATTCTTAGCACTGCTGTTCCAGATAACACAATTCAGCTGTATCTTTTCCCACATTATCTGATCGTGTATGTGGGCAGGAAAGAAGATCTTATCCCCCCTCCCCAAGCCAGACCCAAGACCACATAAATTTGCACTCTCCGTGTCACACTTCTAGCTGCTTTATTAGCATAGACTCATTTGTTTCTTATTAATTATGCATTAATGTCAACCCACTAATGAAGGCAAGGTCAAGACATTGGTAAAAAATTCCAGGAGTGAATGTACCCAAAGGAGCTGGAGAATTTCAAGAGTGCTGAAATATTTCTTACATTTGGTGACTAGTCGGTGCATCCGAGTGCAGACATCATGGGATGATGGGTGTGCTTGTTAAAGCTTGCACAGAGCTACTGGGCTCACCCTCATCACAGGGCCTATTCTTCCTTTCTTCCCTCTACCACCCACACCTTTTTTTCTCGCAGTCTCTCTGGTCCTGAAGTCAGTGCTGAGCCCTTGCTGCCGAACCCTAGCGTGAGAGCGGCACGACTCCCCTCCTCCCTACACCTCCACACCCTCATTATCGGCCACCATCTGCCCGACCTTAGCCTCACATCACTCCTTTCCACCCGGAAACCCCATCAACACTCCCCTCTCACTCTCTTCTGGCACCTTGGCTCACACGCCTGCCACAGCTGTCATCTCTCTCAGAGTTACACATTTGTCCTCTTTGGCCATGTTTTATGCTCTGTAATCCCTCTGTCTTGAGTCCTTCTTACATGAACAAGCTGTGCGTAAGCCACTCCAGCAGAAACATTGATCTCTGAAGTATTCTCGAGACTTTTCGTCAACACACTTCCATTCTTTAGAGCCTTGAAACACTGCATGTATCCTTCCAGTGGTCAGATAAGGTAATGTGAAATCAATTTGCCAACTGCTGAAAAATAAATCTGTTGTTATTTGGAAAGATAGTAGGTCTAAGATAGTGAGAAGACAACCATAACTTGCATATAATGCAGTTTGATAAGCTTGGAGTACCTCAGTGTATTATAGACAAAGAAAGTCTGAGTTAACCTCCAGCACTTCTTCCAAAAGAACATGAAAGTCAAATCTAGTCTTCTGAGTTTGAGCCTCTGCAGTTCCGGGTAAGCCACAACTGACCAAACTTCTTGGTGTCAGGAGTGTTGATGGCACAGCCAGTTTTCCTATCAGGCATGTCTTTCTGTCTTCATGTTGTCTAAGACTTTGTCTGCCCAGAGAGCTTACAGGCAGAGCTGGGAGAGAATAGTGGGCTACAGCCGCTCGTCTTGACAGATAAACAGGATTTTGTGTCTGGCAAGCCAAAGATTGTCAGCTCCAATCTCTTGAGAGAATTACAACCGGCAGTCAATGCTGGGACACTGGTTCAACAGACAGAGCTTCAGACCCTGTGTATCTATGAGTAGGAGATGCAGACTCCTTCATCACGATAGCGCGGCATGGTTTATTCATGGCTGACAGAGCCACGGGTACAGTTCAAGGTTCCAAGAGCTCTGTTTTTCCAGCGGTGAAATGGCCTCTTCGTAAACATGTTATAAAAAGGCAGAATGAAAATGTCACCAGATTTGTGTAGAAGCATAATAATTGTACTTTGAATTCAAGAACAGGTGGGTGACAAGGCATCTGAGCAAAAGCTTCATGATTTACGAGCTTTTTACATTTTACATTTCACCTTTCATCTAAACATTGCCTCTTTATCTCTGGCTTTCCCTACGCCGCCTCTGTGTCTATTCCACAGTGGAAGTGGGAGAACATGGGCTTTAATTGCACAACTGGCAACATTTAACAAATAGCATTCGCAGTTGGTACTGCCCAAGTCCAGCTTTTGACCTATATGTTCTGAATGGAGCCCCGCAGGTCACATTGTTGTCTTTGTTAAATGTCAGCAGTTAGTGTCTCAAAGCGATGCCGCCAGTTTAAAGCATGTGGGCTGGATAAAAGTCACCTCTCTGCCATCGAGTACTTCAACCAGGTTGATATTTCCCTTTTCGTAAAGGGGGGGCGGGTTCTTGATGCTCTCTAAATCAATTGGAATGAGTTGGCTGCGAGACCCCTTTGGCGTTGAGCAGCATTACCCAGAGATAAGGGAGCGCAGACGTGACAAGCCATATTAAACAGCCAGCTTTCCTCCTGATTGGATCATTGCTGTACCGCTCGCCTGCAGGAGGGAGCCCAGCGTCTAATTGAACAGTCTGCCTTTCTGTTGACAAGACTATAATTTCTACATATCACCAAGGACAACACGTCTTGTTTTTCTGCCTCTGTGCTGAGGTTCTGATGAATGTTAGCTAATTTCTCTTGTGGCGACAAGCCTCAATCATGTCAAAGACGAGGTTTGATGATAATTTACTGGAAGGAAAGGTTTAAGGTGGAAGGGGGCTGTGTAATAGAGGAGGTGCCATGGACAGGGTTTAGTGGATCAATGTCCATTTCTTTAGCCTACCCAAAGCCCAGATGTTAATCTAATTTAACATCTGAAGGGGGAGGGTGCACAACATATAGAGAGAATGAATTACATCAGATGTCAAGAGGAACATGACTAAATAATTCAGTTAGCCAAGTGTGGAATGACATTTATCTGATTGTGACTATTAATAGCACAGAGGTTGGGCTGAAGGATTAACTGGTTTGAAGTTATTATAATTGGTATGAAGTTTTCACTTTAAACTTTCAATTTTTTGCACAAAGAAAAATATCTGTGATAGGGTTTATTTTTGGGAGTTGATTTTGATGGATAACATGGAAACATCCTGTGGTTTTAACCAGTGTTTCCAACCTGTATGGCTTGTGACCCATTGTAACAGGTCAGTGGGTTATGACCAGGTCACCCAAAGACAGATTTCTTTGTCCCTGTTTTATTTGGATGATTTTTTAGACTCCAGGAAGTTATTGAGATTGTGTAGCATAAATGCTTTTTTTCAGCTTTTTCTATCCTGCTAAACATTTTGCAAACCTTTCAGATTTATATTGAGACCCCTTGGAGTGAGACAGAGAACATGTTACTGACAGTACTACATTATCCTACTGCTACTGTTTCTGCTAATGATTACTTGAATCATGACATTTATAACCCTTATTCACGGTACACTTTATTGGCTAATGAGTCTCATTCCCCGTCACTACAAAGCATTGGATTATGGTAAACGGATAACCGTGACATACTGTATTTCCATTTAATTACCACTGATTACAGGTTAAACAATCAAGCATGCCTAGTTAAGTTTCTCATCAAACATTTACGTTTAAAAGTCAGTTCGTCAGTTAGAAGCACTCGCTGATTCACTGTTGTCGTCCTGCTGCTGGCTCTCTATGTTGTTATTTATTTCAAGATATTTTTCATTTCTTAAAATAACTGAGCAGATGTAATGACAAACTGATTGAATTAGCTATTTATGCAAGAACTGAGCAAACACAAACAGTGTACATTTATTTTAAAGCTGTGAACATTCAGAGGTACACATCTGTATTGTTGAGAAAGATATAAGCTGTATTTTTAATAATGGAAGGATCTGGAACCACATAATTTTCTGTCATCTAGTCCCACCCTTTGCAAAGCTGTGTGTGTACCCAGAATTGATGTATTCAAAGAAATCCTTGCTTTGCGGCTGTCAGAGTCAGCAATGAAAGCTATCAGCAGCATCAGACAACTGTGTCTAAAGCAATGTTTCAATATTTTGCATGCTCCTGCTCCCATATGGTGTGTTACATTTCCTCCTTGAAGAGCCCACCATGCATATTATTGTCTTCTATTTTGAGAGGCTGCCCGCTGTTCAGTGTGTAGAGTGAAATGTAGGGGTTTCACCAAACGTCTGTGCCTACCAGGGCCAGCCACACAGCAGCTGTGACTGATAAAGCGGATCCTCTCCACGAGAGGAAAAAAACTTGTTCTCTGCTCCCTCTCGACTCTCAACACACAACTCCTGTCCTGTCCCCGAGGCGCAGACGTCCAACTTCCAAATGCCAACTCAGTCAGGAGTTATCGCCACTATTTCCCCAGCGAAAAATGTCAGATGGAGGGTGATTTTCTGCTTTATGATTTCACAGGAGTGGTGATCGTACAGTGTGAGAGAGATACTCTGTCCCAGTTTGATAAGTGGGGCATAATAATGAAAATGGCTTTTTGAAAACTAAGGTAAAGCCTCATTTCAGCTCCGGCAGGTCAGTTGAAACTGCAAAGGACAATGTTTAGTACACTGCTATAATTATTGTTATCAATCTCCTGATATTGTGTGCAAATTCAATTTGTTTGCATCTTTTTGCTGGGTTGTTATAAGCCTCATCTATAATGTACTGGAGCCTTCCATGAACAATGACAACATCCATCATGTGCTGAACTGTGCTGCCTCTCATACTGTTCATTTGGGGTGTATTTCACAGCCAGTGAGACACAAACGACAAACCGAGCAGGCCATGGCTCAGCGCCCATTGTCACTCTTCCTGAACACAAGGCAATAATCGTCCATGCATCTCCAATCTGAGCCGAGAATAAAACAAGGTGAGAAAATGAGCACCACGGCACCGCTGCAGGGGGAGAAAACGTGAAAGGACGCTCAATGACACGCCTAACACATTTAGCATCACTGCACATTTCAAAAATTGTTTTATTTACTGTTTTATTTACAGTGAAGTCCAGCGACATTGCGCCGGTAAAGACAAACAGTACAGTTTTCTTCTGAGACTGAAGTGGTCACAGAGTCAGGAGATCAAGGAAGTGAGTAGAGTGATTTGACTGTGGGTTGATGCATAGTGTCAGTGTAGAAGCTACTTAAAGCTGTTACAGTGAGATTTGACTGCCATTTGTCATATTTCCTTTTGAGTCATGAATGGAGCAGAGAGAAGAGGCTTACTGGATATTTTTAGACTTTCTTTGATGGCTTATTAGCTGGACTGGAAAGCTTTGACTCTCTTAAAACCAAATATAAATATATCACAATGATGTCAAAGGACCAAAATTAAATCACTGTTTCTATGACTATCAGTAATGGAAAGGAAATTAATGGAATAGATGCCCTCAGTATAAAATAAAATAAAAATAATATATATATATAGATGTTTACTAAAGGCAGAATTACTAAACCTTACTGACAATGAAACTTTCAGGGATTTTCTAATTGCTTGAGTACCATCTTTATATATTTGTTTTTCATTTCTTATTAATTACTAATTATACTTTTTTTCAATTATAGGAACACAATTTGGGAAATAAATGTTTCAGAATATCAGTTGTAACTTTTAAGACCCACTTAGTAACCTTGCTTACTGTGGCTACAACTTTACAAAGGTTAGTTTATTCCAGTGTCTGGATCCTCTCTATTCAAGATACTTAAGTTTCACAGTCTATACAACAGCCTACATAAAAAAAAAGTGAAATTACAGATAGATTAGATCCATATTCAGTGGTGTACCAGGACAAATCCCGGTGGGCTGGTAGACCGCCAACAAATCTATGATGTTATTATCGTTTGTCCAGCCCTGTCCGTGTCTTGTGTGCCTGTCATTCGGGTGCACATGAGAGCGTCACTGGCCGATATATTGCTAGAACAAAAAATATAAATGAGGCAATTCTTAATTTGACAGTGCTTCACATGCTGACAGTTGAACACAATGACAGTTGACATTTACCAGAATAAACACAATCTCTCACTGTTAGTTGCCCTGGACTGAGTGTTAAAGACAGTACAGCAGAAACAGAGCAGTGTTACCAGCTGGTCTGAGATTCAATCTGACCACAAACCCATTTTGCTAAGCATTAGACCAACCCAATGACATCCCTTCCATTTGTATGGTTGTATTGCTCATGAATACTCAGTAAACCTCAGAGGTCCATTTAGTTTCCATCTATTCATTTCAATGCACAGTTTGCCCAGTACTCTCTTATTACCTCTCATTCTGCGAGTGTCTCCCGGAATACCAAGCAATCTGTAGAGAGTACAGGTCAGACAGCACAACACGGGGCACTTAACCAACCAGCAACACTGAGTGAGAGCTTTGAGTCACTTTTCCTTTTTGTAGGGCAACCATCATGCTAAGGTAATGTGAAAACACCCACCCATCCTCCCTTTTCTTTCTGCATGGCTAATGAGAATGCAGCACCATCTATGCCAAACGCAGATGCACATACAGACCGCATAGGGGTCGAAAAAGCTACATTTACTTCATGCGCCAAAGACTGCACACACAGTAGCAGTCATGAATATTTGACAGGGGCAGCTCAAAGCTTGAAGATTTTTAAGCTCACTGGTCACCATGCATCTTTAATCAGGTCTGCCCCTCTTGTCCGACAGCAGGAAGAGGATAACTGCGGGGACCCAGAGTTTGAGAAAGTAGCTGGCCCTCTCCACCTTGATGAATAAGTAAACACATTCAACCAGACAGAGATGCAGTTGGCAGGCTCTGAGTCGATAACAAGTAGATTTGTTTTCTTCTGAAAGCAGCATTGTTTACAAGCTACCGATTACCCCTCAAATTTGATCCATCTCTCAACAGTTTTCGCCGGGCTTTGACGCAGTCTGCCTGGTAGTCCGACCACATTCTGTTTCTCCTTTCAACGTGCCAAAGCAGCAGCCTCTGAAAGGTGCATTTCATGATGCAATAAAAAATAACTTAGGTTGTGTCTGCACTGAGCTTCTGTTTATGAGGTTCCCATAAATATTTTCCATCTAAATTTGTGTCAATTTTAGAGCAGCTTCCTCCTATGGCGACAAACTTGATTTTCTTGAGTTATTGTAATATTCATTCTGCACACTTGAGATCGCTCACTTCTCAAGGTTATCTTCAACAAGAAGCCGTTTAATGTTAATGCAGCTTTATATAAACTCCTGAAAACAAAATACACATGATTGTGCATTCTTTGCGTGCACTTCTGCATGTGTTACAATAGCCTCTGTGTATTGGCAAGTTGAAAGGCGCATTTTCTTTACATTAAACACTGACTACGTTTACATGCACAACATATTCAGTTTTTTGTCCCTATGCAGCCGTGCATACTCCGATTAACGTAAAACGCCCCCATGCCATACGTCCCACACCACATATCATTTCTCTTTCCGACCAGAAATGTGGGCTGTTATTTTGGGCATGTATTTCTACCCCAGCCTCGCAAACTGTTGCTAGTTGGTTTGTTTACAATGAACAGAGCCGACGGTAAACAGGCGAGAGGTCGTGTGTCACAAACTGCAGTGAAAACCACAATTGAGACTTATATTCCGAATACGCTGTAAACATGTCCAAAGAATGCTCCTAAAGCCCGAATAATATCGGCATAAGCAACGTTTTAATCAGAAAATGCTACATTCGGAATATCCTAATGGTATATGTTGTTTACATGACCTGTATCAAATTTAGAATATTGTCATATTCTGAATATTAGTGAAATATTAGAATGCATTTAAACGTAGTCAATGATAAGTGTTTTTATTTTTCACAAAATCCAATCCGTTCCATTGCCTGCATGTCATCAAACAAATAAACAATAATGTTTACCAAATGGCTTTGTTGTACAACATACAAGCTTATTAAAATGGCATCTCATTAGAAGCATTGAGCAGCCGTTTTACATGAGATTAATTGGGTTTTTTGAAAGCACTTTCTCTTCATTATCATTCTGTCTTGCAAATGGATTCACTGCAAAGGCAATGCATATTCATTTTACAGGAAGCTTGAAAATTGTTCGGAAATGAGCCAAAGGTGGAGCTGGGCTGGTGTGCCGACTTACACTGAATAATAAACACAGAGAGCCTCTGCTGTAGAGGTGAAAGAGAATGGCTGTGTCTGTGGAATACATTTGGAGACCTGCTGAAAACACGACTCTCACCTCCAGTGAAGATATTGTGGTTAATGTGTTAGTATTAAATAATTAGTATGAGGTCTAACATGTTTTTAAATAATATGTTATTAAAAGCATGTTAATAGTACATGTTTGGATTTGAAATGAACAGTGTGTTGGTGTTTTTGTTGCCCGTGCTAACCAGGTGAAGATTTTGATGCAAGGCATACTCTTGGCTACCTCTTTCACTGGCATAAATAATGCACATAGACAAGCTTTTACGGGATTCTGATTTGCTATTTCAAAAGGTAGGAGGAAATGTGCAGCATACTCTCTTAACAGAGCAGTCTATCTGCACTCTCATGAAATGAGTTGGGATGATTCTGCCTCGCTTTTTCTTTGACATACTATTTTGAATGTGTAATGTGTATATTTCAACATCAGAGGAGCCCACTTGGTTGAAAGCCTGCCTGAGGGCTGGGAACCAAACAAAAACTTTTCCTTTTTGCCAAGTTATGGACTCTTTTACCTGAGGCAAGATGAAGTACTTCAAAGGCAAAGGGCATCCTTTGTCAGCATCTCAAATTGACAGCAACAGATCCACCTAAAGAGTAATTGCAGACAACCGCTATTCAAAAGAAACAGTCCCTTCGGCTACACATCCAAAAAACAAGAGACACAATTTCACTGAGCTGTAACACACAGATAGATCCTTCATTAACCTTAGCGGGGTTAATGAAGGATCAGTGAGTAGAAAGAGAAGAGTAGCAGAGATTTTTTTCAAAGCTGAGTAATTATAAACATGTCTACATTTAACTGAAAAGTAGACTAATTAACATGTTGATACACATTTAATAGTAATTACACATATGTAATGCTATGATAATATACATTGTAGAATGTTAAACCTTTTCTTGACTGTAGGACAAGTTTACCGTCTACCTGATTAATTTCTTGAGGCAAAAAAATTAAGGAATCAAACCTGGGAAATTAGCCAATGTCATCTTTGTTTCGACATTCTTAGTCTTTAGCACTGAGCATTAATGTCACTGAACAGTAAAATAATCGTTAATTAAAGTGTAATTGTGTTACAGTTGGTTTGGTGCCTCATTTAGTTTGATCTGATTATAGCAATAAACTGCCACTGCAGTTTCACATACAAGTGACAGAAAAGAGCTGTATAGACACTGACTGAAAGCTTTTGTGTTATTATGTAACCATAAATCTAATCAAATAATCAGCATCATTTTCCATCACGTAATGCACCTGGTTGTGGCAGCTTCCCAAGAAGAGATGGAGGTTAAAGGTGCAATTAAAAAGACTTTTCTTGCCCCATAGCACAAAATGACTATAATACATCTGCAGGGGGTTGATAGAGTTGCCAATTGATAACAGTAATTCAACAGTTTAATACTTTTGGACAAGTGCCTTCAAAAGTCACTGTGTTTTAGAGCAGAAATTCAACATCATCCACAGTTTTGATACTTTTCCAATCTCATTAGTTGAACATAGAAGAGAGAGAACTGTAATAGTTGAACTATAGTGAAGAAATCGCTCAATTGCAGCATCATTAAAAGGGTACGGAATTGGAATAGGGTTTTTATGACGACCTCCGAGCTCATTTCTGTCATCACAAATGCCACAGTGTTTTGCATAACCAAGGTTATAAAATAATAGGCTGATGATGGAAAACTCAAGGTCTGAGCAATGACCGCAGGAATTTGCTGAACACTCTGTAATGTTGCTGTGGCACAAACAGGGTCGTTAAGGTTGAATAAGTACAGACTTAACACCCAGAATAGCTAATTACTATGGACCACGTGCTCTTGGATTCTCATGGGAGGCCAGACACGACAAACACAGACGGGCAAGATGTACAAAAAAAAAGGTCTTTATCGTTCTGTTGCCGGTGGTAGTGATAAATATAAATATAAGATTTTAAAAAAGAACACATCTTTTGAATCCTAATGCATTCTCAGCATGCGGCCGAACAAATCTTCCATACATACATTAAGATGGTATCAGTGATTCTCGTGAAAGGTCCTTTTCATCCATGAAACATTTGTTTTTAATTACCAAAGGAGAGGCTCAGCGAGTCAGGGGTATTGGAGATAAATGTCTTTTAGTGATTGGCCATCCCACACATCTCTCATCAAATATTCATGCTGGAGACTTGGGAGATGTCCGAGGATGCAGGGTAATCAGATATTCTCCCATCAGTCTAGCACTGGGATGGGTAGTCAGTGTCTCAGCAGAGATCCGCCTCCAGAAGAACTCCACTTTCAAGGCTGGTGGAGCCGGCAGGAATCACGGGCTTCTCCACTGAGGTATCGTGATGTACATCTCAATTTCCGCTTGTTGCTTACTCCCCTGCTTCCAGGAGGGAAGAATGTGCAATTTCTAGGATTGTAAAGATTGCTTTTGAAGTATAAAACTTAAACGATTACTGATTTCTTGATTTAAAATCACTGCGATCCACTGGAAGGTTTAAACTCTGTGATGCAGCCTGGTTTGTCGATAATGCAGATCATCCCAGTCGGTCTGCATTATTGACTGTGACAAAGTCGATGGAAGTGGACTGGAAGGAAGTTTCTTTCCAGTTTAAATTTGAATTTCAGAAGATCACAGAGAGTTGCTGTGATAATCATTTACACTGAATAATGCAGAAACTACTGGAACATGATAGCCTTATTCTCAGCCGATTAGTACTAGGGATCTTATTTTAATATAAAGAAACTCCCAAATTTGCACCCAGTATGCTACCAAATCATTAATATTTCGACTTCAACATCAATTATTCTCTACCCAGTACAGTACTTTTTAAAAGTATGTAAAAACCAACTGTTTTATCTATGCGTAAAGTTATTACAAATCACAGTTGGACACAGTTCATCACAGTTCCAGTTGGACAGGTGATACTAGTCCGGTGAGCAAACAGGGCTTATAGGTTATGGGGACAATGAGTCACAGCATATGAGTCACAGCTGCAAGCCCATTGTTTGAATAGAAGTGATTTGGGTGATATATATCACAGAAAAAAATCTATGAGCCCACAGTGTCAAGAGATAATTCAGCATCAGTGGACCACCTGGTGACATCAATTCGTTTTACCACTCTGATTTCCACCTAAGGGAAATAGGCCTTGTTGTCATTGTGTTTTAGATATTGATGTTACGCATATTGGATTAGCGCACTGTCAGTTCAGTTTTTCCCCTTCCTGACACTAATGATTCTTGTCTAAAAGGGAGGCTGCACCTTTAAATTTACCTGAGTACTTTCAGCCTGTGATTGAATGTAAAACCCAGTTGTGTGAGCTCCCGTTCAGCTCTTTGGCTGTCCACTCTCTGCTTGACCAAAAACCTCATTCCCTAAGAGCACTTCAATGTATGCGCTGTCATACTGGGTGAAACTGGGCCATCTTATTGTGTCTCCGGTCCTCATTTCAACACTGAGCCTTTTGAAACGCCTGCCAGTGCCCCGTCCTCCCCTGCACTAAATGTGTACGGAGGAGATAGTGCATTCTCATGTTATCTGCCACCGGCCTCTTGCCCCTTCAGCCATTTTCTCATTTCACAGATTTGACCAGGAGGTGACCTTGGCTTTTTAAGTGCTTTTAAGGCAGAGCCAAGTCTCCTCTTCCTTTTTCCTGTCTCACAAATGGAGACAGAGAGAGAGGAGGAGAGGGAGAGGGGATTTCTTTCTGGCCTTTTCTTCAATGGCCTTTTTTCCCCTTTTTTTCCATCCTCTCTCTTGCCCGTAGCCACTGTCCAGTTTTTTTTTTCTTCTCTTGAACGGAGTAGACATGATGACAGGCTGTTGTCTGCTAATTCACGTGGGTCTGTGCTTTTAATGTACAAAAGGGCCTCAGGGGAGCAGCAGCATATGTTTATGACACATGACGTCAGGCACAGAGGGCAGTGAGGGAGTTTGAAGTCGGGGATACAAATGTGACATAAAAAAGAACTAATTAAATACCTTTGCCCTAGAGAATACTTCCCAATATTCAAATACTAATCATATTGTGTCTCAGACATAGGTAACAATTTATATCACCGGCCCCATCTTCACAACCTCACACAGGGGATGTAGAAGAAATGAACACCATATGCACGTGTCTGCATGTGCACAGGAGGTGTACACATGTCAAGTGTGTTTTCTAGTGGAAGTAAGCAGGCAGTATCGCAGTCCTCCATCGCCATCCCTCCCAAGTGCACCCCTGGCAGAGTGCTAATCTGGGTCAAAATGCTAACTGCTTAGAAGGGCCTTTGAGAGGCTCGGCCACATACGAATCATTCCTCACTCCTCCCGTCCTCATTATGCTCACCGCAGCTGGAGCGGTGAAAGGCTTTCATTTTTCCCTCTGACCTTAAACGTAAACATCCACACAAGAAGCTTTACAGCAACCACATCCTCAGTCTCTTTCACGTCAATACTGTCAGTGACTCCGTCACCGCAGAGCGTCTCAGCAGTTGTCCGTGATGAAGCAAGTACTGTATATGTTGTCACATCATCAGCACGTTAAGCTCTCTGATTGCACTCAGTTTGTGTTTCATGATAAATGCAGGCTCGCTGCCATATCACTGATGGTGTTAAGGATTGAGTTTATTCACAGCTATACATGATGTGAGACTTTTTCCTCTCTAGCCAAGAAAGTATAAATCCTAAAAATATGGACCGATCTGAGGATGATTGTACTGCCGTAGAGAAAGGGCCACAGGCGTTTGTTGTAAATGTTTTGATGCTTGATTGCTCTGAAGGGAGCATCAACGGGTGGCACGTGCTCAGTATTTCGTGGGGATGTACTCCAGTAGCTTGCACCACAAGCGCCAGTGCTGCTCTGGAAAAAAACAGCCTGCATGCTGATGAAATGAAAAGCTTTGTTGATGTCTCCAACACATCCTGGAACGAGAACAAGGCACTGTCCTCTCACTGTAGGAGCTTATAAAAGCAAGGACACCGGGACCGTCCGGAATAGAATAGGCTGTTTGGCAGTGCTTGGAAATATTCTTGTATCAGAGAGCCTGACAGGCTGACTGGCTGAGAGTATTTTGGGTTTTTTACGCTCCAAGGCTTGTCTTGCACACTGGTTCCTTAAGGGAGAACAGCTGGAAGTGCCGTTGTCACTGGACTGCTTGTTTCTCTCCCTCGAGGGCAGCGGATGTGGTAGCAGTGGCGGTTGGTGGTGGGAGCTGTGGTGGGGGGAGGGTGGCGCACTTGGACAGTGTGTCCATGGGGAACGCATCACATTCAGCACACACACACACACATACACTCTCCCCTCTACCACCACTTCCACAACACCTCCTCCTCCCATTACAGTGAGTGAGCTAAAGCTGCTGACAGGCCCAGTGCAGGGAAGCGAGGGCGGTGCTGCTGCTGTTGCGGGGTGTTACATCTGGTATAAAACAAATAGGTGGTACATCTGTTTGGCTCCCTGGCGCAACTGCCTGGCCTCCAGAGTTTGATGCAGCCGGGATTAGTTAACGGACACCACGTCTGGGACAATTGTTATGATCAGAAAACAACTTGGCGGCTTGGAAACACCAAAAAAAAAGAGAGAAAAATATGAGTTTGTGGTGTCGCTTCAAATAACATGATGACTCCATTTGGAAGATTACCTTTGTGGAGTCATTCACCTCAAACATGATTGGCGTTTGTGACACACATTGTTTACAGGAATTACAAGGTGGATCTCCCAGTAACACAGGTTTCAGGCTTTAATTTACCACACTGTTTGTTGATAACACCGTCATTGACAATTCCCCATTGCATCCTGATAATTAAGATCATTTCCATGTTTCTATAAGGGGCGTGGATGTCTGACAAGGGTCACTAAGTCTGTGTAGATGAGAGATCCCTTTGTCTGGAAGGCTGTAAGAATGTAATAATTGGTAAACTGTTTGACCAATTTGAATTATTAACAAAACAGCCATTTCATAATAAAGGGATTTATTATTCCAGCCTGCGCCACAGTTTTGTTATCAACAAAAGCCTTTGTTACTCTCGGCTTTTTATCGAGAAAGAAAATCCATTTAAAGTGGCTGAAGGCCTGACACAAAGCAACTGCTGAATCCCCTCAAATCTGCAGGCTTAATTGATTATTTGTGTAGAGCTGTATATCTGCAAGGTGCAGGATACCCAGGGGAAATAATGTAAAACAGATAACAAGATGAAATGTGGGAGAATTGCTTTCTGCTACCCATTTTATTAATCTTTTCCCCCTTTTCTTATTCACAATGAGTTTCCCCATCTAGGTTTTCCCATTACGGAAACCCAGGCTCACATTTTAAAAACGGAGTGGCCTAAATCGAAAGTTGAGAGTTGATTCAAGCCGCCAGGAAAAGTGTCTGTTAAGAGGTTATTTTGATTTCTGAATAACACATGGAGGCACTCAATGTTGTGTGTACCTGAGACTCCCAGAGGAGAACATTTTATTTTCAAATCTCTTCATTATTCTGCTTTTCTCACTTCCCTGCTGGCATTCAAAGAAATGAATTCATTATGCTGATACTGTACACAAACATTTTCTGAATAAGCAATCTATTCAGATTTTTTCAGATTCAGGTTTGCAGGTGTTACTCCTCAGCCGAACCACGTGTTCTCCAAGGCATCCTGACATTGTGGTTTCACTTTTGTGGAAACGACTTTAAAGGAACAACCTTGGCAAGATGGGATGTGAAATTACTGTGGAACTCAACTCATGTTTGTGGCATGTCAGTGCCGCTCTGCTCAGTCCTATACCTTTTTTTTCCCATTTACTCTTCTCTTCACTCCCCTTTCACAGCACTCAAAAAAGGAAGTGGTATCGTTGGCATGCAGGAGGAATGCTTCCACTCTGCAGCAATCAAGCCACAGTGAATAGAGGGCCTTTTGTTTTGTTTTGTTTTGTTTTTTTGGTGTGATATAGAATTCTTGGCATTAGGTTGCACATCAGGCCAGACCATAATTGCCTTTTCCTCACTGGGGAGCTCCTTGTTTTCCATTTGAAGTCTGCCCCCGTCAGATTTCACCATTAAAAGGAGGGGGTGTAGCAGGGGAAAGGAAGACAATTCCTGGATCAGTCATCTCATATGGGCTGCCAGAGAAGCATGGAGGACATTGACGATGAATCCAGAGATAGCTTGCCAAGGTTTGCCTGAAACACAGGAAAAAATTTAATATTGCTAGCAAAACTGTAAAATATAAAAACAAAAAAAAAACTAAACTTTCAGAGATACTGTACTGTATATACGTTGAAACAATTAGACCATTAATTGATTATTTATTCATCAAATGTAGGATTTTGCTGATTTTCTGTGTTTTTTAGAATGCTAAATTAAAGATATTTTGGTATATACATCACTTGGGGCTGATATTTTAGAGACCAAATGATTTAACAGAAAATGATTATTTATAGATTGATATTGAAAATAATCCCTCAAAATATTACACTCTTTTAGCTGCAGGATCTGGGTGATGGTGTTACATGAGTTCATTCAACCTTCAAAAAAAAATTATTTCCAAGTCCTGAATTCTATTCTCCTAATCGTACAAGGCACTTTGTGTAACATAAATCTTTCATCATCATCATGATACTAGTGTACACACAGAGCTTGTCACGTAATTTTCCAATTCCTTTGTTTCTCGTTTTTGTTCCCTCGTATGCTCATCTTTCTGCACAGCAACATAATAACCCTCAGATTGCTGTAACGTCAAGGATTGATGGGCATACGATTTCCAGCTGAGAGCCATTTTCAAACCCCAAGGCACTAGTCTTGGTGTGATACAACCAGGTGATAGTTTCCTTAGAGGATTTTTGGAGGCTTTCTGGGCGTATTTTCTATCTTATCTCTTCCAGGAGCAACTGTATTAACACAATCAGAAGGGAATTCTGGCTCCTAGCAGGGTGTGACTGCTTGTTACAGCCCACATGATTAAAAAATATTTTAAATGACAACAAATTGCAGAGGATATTTAATTTAAAAAATGCAAGGCTTGAGAAATCGTGATCAAATTGAACATTTAGCCACAAGAATGAAAATATAATTGAATTTTTTAGGTCCTTTCGGACCAGCTTGGGTCTTGTCACAGTTTTGTTGCCACCAAGCTTTCTTCATGTCAATCTAACGGGATTTAACTTCTTACTAAGAACACGCTTCTCAAAAGGAGTTCAGGAAAGACAGTTGATATGAGTTAAGTGCACAGCGCACTGCTGGGTCTGAGAGACCAGAGAGGCAGTGTTGTGGTTTATTTGGTCCAGTTCACACACACAGTGCATAATGGATATTTAACAGCCCAAGCCTGCTGGAAGTGTTCTGTGTCCTGAAATGGTGCTGAGGACATCTGAGAGAGTGTGTGACTGCCAGGATGACACACCCATTAAAACACACTTAGTCCATTTCACTGCTGCAGTTCTACTCTGGATTCATGCCACAAGAATGAGCACAACAACACACACAGGCCTCCCTCTGGTTAATTGATGCTCACAGTGAATTCTTACCATCATCCGTATATCTCTCTCTATATATATATATCTTTTCTATATCCTAGCACATTACAAGAATATACAGTAGACTGGAAATAGGGATGATGATGTTTTGCTGTGCATCCCAGTACTCACACTTAAATCTGGGGTAGGAGAAGTGAGCATGTTTCCCAGCTGCGCCTTTGGCAGCATGAGCATCTCATCCTCTTCCTGCTCTGAGCCCATATTGAATTATTGAAATAGGAGAAGCGCCTCGCTTTGTCTTGTATCATCAGAATAGACACCCAAAACTCCAATTGGAGAGATCAACTCCCCTCCAACACGAGGCAGAAAAGTTGTTTAATTGATGCTCTCCCACTGGATCACGCAAAGAATACCATTTAGTTTAATTGTAGGTCAGGCGCCTCAGCATGGCTTATGTTTGTGCAAAAAGAAAAGAGCTGCTGCTGAGTTCTCAGTAAAGAAGATGAGGCGGACGCTGAGAAGCAACAGTTACCTGAGATGTGGTGTCAGGAGGACTCCAAAGTGGCCCTAATGATTCTTCTCATCATCATGCTGCACTCAGTCTCCAGCAGAACCCTGAAATTTGGAAATTTGGATTTGAAATGGAGACACACTACACATATAATTGAGACAATGCAATACATTCTGCTTTAGCAACAGTGCTACAAAGTTAGAGTTACTGAATTTGCGTCTCATGCCACCTACATGTTACTGAGGGGAACATAAAGTTAGCCAGAGAATAAAACGTAAAACTGCTTTAAGACTCCCAATGTTTGTGTGTGTCCAACACTGATTGCTTGGCACGAAAACCAGCTGTTTGTTTGTAGTATTGTGCTCCAGACATTTATATTTTTTTTAATTTTATTTTTGTGACACATAGTTGGCTTGTTATACACAATTTTTCAGAGAATCTGTTGTAAAAGCACAGTCTAATCTAACTAGTGACTCCTCTCTTGATTGAATTAATCTGTTGGGAAACGGCTGCTCCTTTTTTTTGGATATCAGGTTAAAAAACAACCCGTTTTCATACCGAAGCAACACATGACATGACAGATACATGACTGTATGACCGTTGGACAGCAGCAACAACCAGCATCATGGTAACAATAATAAACACGTGGTTATCGATGTGAAACGGTCACAGTTTCGTTTAGGCTCTAAAACTACTTGGTCAGGTTTAGGAATCGATCATGGTTTGGGTTTAAAATAAGTACGTTAGTAACACAGGCTGCGTGAGCTAAGTTAAGTCAAACGTCAATGAGTCAACATTGACTTTCGGTCTCACATGGGACGTGAACAGCGGCCTCCTGGGTGAAAGCCCTGTGATTGACAATCGACCACTGTTGTCGATTTCATTATGAGGATGGGCTGTAAAAAAAGTCACAGACAGAGGTGGCACATTAAATAATATTTCTTCGAATTTGACAGAGAAAAAATTGCAGCCATTAATCAGTTCACAACTAGAGCAGATTTGTACATAAACTGTAGGTAACTGTGGCTTGGCTTGTTATGTTGTTTATGCTTAAAACAGCTCTAAATATTGTAATTACTGATAATTGCCGGCAGCATTAAACCACAGAGCTGAAAATTGCACAGAACAGACCGCAGAGGATGGATATGTTAAATTCAGTTTTCAAGTGTGCACAAAGAGGTATTGACTAGCCGAATCCCAGGTGAGGCTGGCTCCTGGTGCGAGTGATCGATGTGTGTGTGGCCACTGAACTGAGCTTAGAGGTGGTTTGTATTCTATTAGGCATCTCTGGGGTTTTGCAGCGGTGGAACAAAAGCGCATGCTGATGTCTAATTGCTGGCAAACAAAAGACCAACGCCATTGTTACATCTGTAGGCGGTTACTTCTGCTGCTGCTCTTTATGGGCTTTTTCTCCCTCAGTCAGTCTCAGTTGTGCGGTTGCTAAGAGGAGTCGCCAATCCTGTTGTGACGAGCCTGAAACATAATGCTGTTCTAGCTGAAAGCTGCACAGTATATGATACGTATTTCATTGCTGCTCATAAGCCTCCTGGATATATGTAAGTTTAGATGTCAACATATACCCTTTTATTTAAAAGGGTATAAATCAATTCACTGTATGACTTTATGCATTTCTGTCCATAGCTTTTGTTCTTAGACTCTGTGTGTCTTTATGATGCTGTCATCTGTTGTTTTAAAAGGTTTACCCATGATTTTGTCCACCCATATACATTATGTAGAGTGGGGGATGTGAGCAAAAAAAAATGTTCATGTACCCATACATTCCTACATCATCATATCAGCACATTGCATTAGTGTCCATCCTGAGCATCTCCTCCTACACAACTCACCACTCAACTCCCCAAGGTGCTGTTGTTTTGTTGGTTTTTACCAAATATAACCACAGCTTTTAAAGGATCTAGAAGCTGGTTTGTGACCAGAATGGAAGGTCACAGTTCAAATTCATGCACCAGCAGAGAAACTGAATCATATTGCAAACCACCAGCAGACATTTCAAGATGCCAATCAGTTGTGCTCTGACAGGGGTTCTGTATTCTCAGTAGCTTTTATCAGCCTCTGTTATCAACCAGAAGGAAAACATGGCCAGAACCTTTCTTCTGCTACGCCAGTCTTATTTAACATTTGTAAAAATAAATAAATAAAATAAGAAATAAGAAAGAAAGGAAGAAACATTTATTGACATTAATTGGGATAATCTAAGAAGTCCATTGCAAAGAAGTCCATTTTACTATGCAACTCATAATTGAATACCTTTGGGTTTTGTACTGGTGCTTAGAAGAAAGGTAATTTTGGGGTCTGGGAAGGTATGATTGGATTATAAAATCAATTTGATTGACCAATCAAAAATAGTTGCTAGATTAATGAATTTAATGATACATTTTATACTGTATTATATATACACATTTTTGCCTTTTATCTTTTTTCTTCAATGGACCACAAACCTGAAATACAGTGAACTGAATTTAAAATTGAATTGGTGGCCTGTAATCTCCAAATAGAAAATCACAACAAAAAGGAGTAAGCCAGTTGATGAGAGCACACAGAAGCATTTCTTTTTGACCATCGTGGCATAAGAATGTATTGAAATTCTGGCCATCAACCAGAGCACCATCCTTCATCATTGAAGAATAACATTAGGGTGGGGGATGTGGCTGCATCTGTTTTCATTGTTAATAGGGAAGAAACACATTTGATCCACACCAGTAATCCATTGTTGGGCAGGTCAATATCCTTATTGTTCTGCAGTGCCTTTAGTTTTCCTCTCATGTGATTTGCCAATTAGAGAATTTGGTGCATCTCTTCCCCTGAAAAGGAAAAAACACCACTCTATCACAGATCATTAGAGGTCTGTTGAAGAATAATGATGATACTAGTGGAAGATAATGGCGGCATACATGGTCATATGATCCTAAAATTAATTCCCCCACAACCCTGTGATGCTTGATAAAAAGGCAAATTATCTGCATGCTGATGACATTCACAGTAAGCCGGTCTAACGTGTCTTCTCTCGTGTCTTTCTCATGCAGATCCCAGTGAGAGAGTGTACAGTATGAGGCTGGTGTGGAAATCCCTGGACAAGATGAGGTGTCTGAGGAAACGCTCTACTATTCCCTTCCTCGGCTTCCTCATCACCTTCCTCCTCTTCCTGAACCTCTACATTGAAGATGGCTACGTGCTGGTTAGTACATTTTGTATTTCCCAAATTAGAAATTAATTAAAAATTAAGAAATTAAGATTAAGCACTCAGTATTTGTATTCCTTCTTAATGTCAGAACAACAAATCTGACCAAATATGCCTTTGAAACCAAATGTGTTCTTGTATTTATTCACTCCATCCATGTTGCCCCTTTTATAATTGCTTGTTTTTAAAAGGAAACATGTTTAAATTTTCATAACATGGACCCAAGTTGAAATCATCCAGATGATTTATTTCTTATTCATGATGCCATCAAAACTTGGTGATCACAGTACATTATCTGTGTTTGTTATTTGAATTATTAAGAGGTGGTTCGCATTTTCAGCTCCCTGGTGTTCTCCTGAAGTCCATTTGCTTGGCTATGCAAACTGCCTGGAGAGGTTTTAAGATTCCTTTTGTCTCCAAACGCCGAGGGTTAGCTCAGCCACATCAAAACACATATTGTCTCAAGTTTGTTTAAGATGTTAAAGACAAGTTTAGGCAAACAAAAGTCGAGTTTTCCCCTCATTTGAATTATTATTTTATTATATTATTGAAATTGATTTTTTTTTTTTTTTAGATGACTTTCCTGTACCGTTTCTGCTGTAGTTATGACAGCTTGTTGTATTTTTTTCTCTCTTGTTCATGTGAAGTAATGTTGTGTTTTTCATGTTGTGTTCCAGGAAGGAGATAAAAGGCAGCTTAGGGAAACATCAGTCCACCCTTCGAGCTCAGAACGATACGTTCACACCTTCAGAGACCTCAGTAATTTCTCTGGAACCATTAATGTTACGTATCGTTACCTCGCTGGAACCCCATTGAATCGCAAGAGTAAGTTTAGTGTTTGTTTAAGGAGGAATTTACATTGAGTATTTCCATGAGCCTGGGGGAGTTACAGTAAGTTACAGTTGTGAACATGAGCTGACAATACAGTCAAAGATAAAACTCAAAATCTGTGATGTGGGGATTTAAAGCACAGCCATAAAATGCAACTGCTCCACAGAGACCTTTTTACCTCAAAATTAAACAGTAAACACGACTCTTCTCAAGTATTCCATGATTTAGGCACCAAACATTTTGACTTTTTAACCTACAATGAGACTAAAGCTCTTATTTGAGGTCTAAGCCATAAAATGTTTACCAGGACTATTAACAGTTTTATAACCAGTGATGAGTTTCTGTAAATAAATATAATAAATAAATAGAAAATGTAATATATAAAATGTACATAAATGTTTCTGAAGTATTTACAGTACATTATGTGGTATTCTGATTTGTCCAATAATACATATTTGACAAAGTAATCTTGACCCAAGGTTCACTTTTTTCTCAAGCTTTCAACTTCATCTCACAGTCTTCATTAGCAGGTGCTCAGCTGTCATCATGTGACATAAGTATGGGACTTTGGTCACTTGGTAACAGGTGGTTGTGTATATGCGGGAGATCAGCTAATTAAGACCGTGAGATGCAGTTGAAAGCCTAGGATAAAGTAAGTAAGTGGACCTTGACCCAACATCAACAATGAACATTCAGCCTTAAATTACAACTAAAGGTCAAGTTTATTTTCAGGGGAACAGTCTTTTATTGTTTGGAATTATTAATCTTCTTCAATATACTTCCAATTGGTCATTTGCAAGCATTTCTGTGATATAATAATATGAAATGCTCATTTTTGTTCACAGAGTATCTTACCATTGGACTGTCTTCAGTGAAAAGAAAAAGAGGAAACTACCTTCTGGAGACGATCAAATCCATCTTTGATCAGTCCAGTTACGAGGAACTCAAGGAGATTGTGGTTGTGGTCCACCTGGCAGACTTTGACCTGGTCTGGTGTGAGAACCTGGTGCAGGAAATCACCAGGAAGTTTGCCCACCACATCATAGCTGGTCGCCTCCTGGTGATCCAGGCCCCAGAGGAGTACTATCCATCTCTGGATGGGTTGAAAAGGAACTACAACGACCCGGAGGACCGGGTCCGTTTCCGCTCTAAGCAGAACGTGGACTACGCTTTCCTCCTCAACTTCTGCACAAACCTCTCTCACTTCTACATGATGTTAGAGGACGACGTGCGCTGCTCCAGGAACTTCCTGATGGCGCTGAAGAAGGTGATCACCTCCAGAGAAGGTTCCTACTGGGTGATGCTGGAGTTCTCCAAGCTGGGCTACATCGGGAAGCTGTACCACTCCAGAGACCTGCCACGTTTGGCTCATTTCCTCCTCATGTTCTACCAGGAAATGCCCTGCGACTGGCTTCTCATCCACTTCAGGGGTCTGTTGGCCCAGAAGGACGTGATCCGCTTCAAGCCCTCGCTGTTCCAGCACATGGGCTACTACTCCTCCTACAAAGGAGCCGAGAACAAGCTGAAGGACGACGACTTCGAGGAAGACTCCATAGACATTCCTGACAACCCTCCTGCCAGCCTTTACACAAACATCAACGTCTTTGAAAACTATGACGCCACCAAGGCTTACAGCACCGTGGACGAATACTTCTGGGGGAAGCCTCCTTCCACAGGAGACTTCTTTGTAATAGTCTTTAATAAATCTACCAAAATTAGTCAAATTAAGATTGCTACTGGTTCTGATGACCGTCAGAATGATATTCTTCACCACGGAGCTCTGGAAGTAGGAGAGAAACTAGTTGGGACTAAAAAAGGGAAACAGTGTTCCTCTTATATTACATTAGGGGAGTTTAAAAATGGCAACATTGAGGTTCAAGACGTAGACCACAAAATTGCCTTTGACATTGAGTGTGTGCGTATCGTGGTGACAGCCAGTCAGAAAGAGTGGCTCATTATTAGAAGTATAAGTTTATGGACTACACAACCCCCCAGCCAATGAGGACTATACATAAAGACTCTTACTGTGTCATAGGGGCAAAGGTTTTTATTATTATTATTTACTAAAGTATGTATTTCCAGGTTTATTTATTCATTTTGTATGTATTTATTGATACTCATTTTGATTGCCAAATCAATCTATAGTTTTTTATACCTGCAAGTTGTAACCTTAGTGGAGCATCTTCCCAGTCATTCTTAAGGACTGTTCAACTGACCTCAGAGTATTCATGAACCTATGTTTTCTTAAATGTTCCATAAGCCTTTATTTATTTCAACTTTTGATAGCTATCCTTAACATAGGGCTGGGCGATATTTCAGTATTATGTTTTTCCAACTTTAAGTGATATTGTATAATTATGATATAATCATTTTACGTTCTTGTGTTACAACGTTCTTCTGTCCTGGATAAAGCTTACAGTATTCTGCATTTTTCTTACCATCAACAAATCCAATGAAAAGCCCGAAAACAACAATGAATTGATTGATTGAAGTATTTCCATGTAGCCAAAGTCTGATACATCTTATTCCTCTGTGCCATAGACCTCCATTATTGTTGAAAAACTATTAGAATCAGTGAGCCATCCCGTTTTATTGGGTGACATTTTTGGTTTTGGTCTTTTCATGGGATTTGTGATAAAATATAAAGAATCACAACAGCCTTATCTTTTATTCCAAGCAAAATGTAATTAAAAATTGAGAAAAATAGTTATTGAAGATTTAGTTTTACACATTAAAAGAGTTTTGTCTGGCATAAAGCAGTGAACAGTGAAACACGTTTCATTGCATTGAACATCAATTTTATCATTTTAAATGGGATTTTGCATACATCTGCCATATATGATACAGCAGTATCCATATATCAATAGGATAACAGTTTCAACCATATTGCCCAGTCCTACCATGACAACATATTTGAAGGCTCTTGAGAAAGGTGCTTCAAGTGAGGAATGAAGACAAATCTTACTTACAGAAGAGCGTACTACTGATTTTGTTTATTTTATTACAGTTGACCAGTGTTGCTTTTCTAAATATATGAACTACTGATTATTTATAAAGCGGAAAAGGATAACTATTACAAAGTATAACTAAATATTTTTTAGGAACAATTTCTCCCTGAAAATACCATCAAATTAAAGCTATTGTTCTGTAATTTTACATGACTGATATAGAGCCTGCAAAAGCGTAGCCCTGGTGTCCTCTGAGAATGTCCCCATTTGGCCCTTAATTATTTTCCTTTTTGAAAAACCCACCAAGAAAGTGTCAGAGGTTATTGTTGCCTTGAATATTCATCACGTCACATCTAACTTTTTCAGTTTTAAATATTCTTTCCTAGTTTAATGATCTTCTTCATTGTGTTTGAGGTGGGTGTGTGAGTGGCCTATACTAGCACTATATGTTCCGTCAGGGCCGCTGACAGGAGAACAATGTTTGTTTTCACCCATCTTCTGCAAGAGATTAGATTGCACAGTGAAGAATGGGCCAGGTCTGCTCTTAGGTCTCTTTTTTTTTTCCCACCACAGCACAATTTTCCCCCAGCAAATTGGTCTGTGTTTGCCTCTCTCTCTACACCAGCAAAACAACATCTACCCTGAAGCTATAGGATCTCAATTCGTTCTTTCCCCAATGCTGCGCTCTCACAACTCCAATGTTTCTTCTCCTACATGGTTGCCTCTCTGTGCTCTTTGCTCCCAGTTCATGCAGTATGCTGCTGCTTTGGGGAAACTTGCTTGGCTTTCCTTTGAAGATCCTTTTAGAATTCCCCACCTTGCTTTACGTTGTTAAGCGGCTAACATTTGCAAGAATGCACGTTAACGCATCACCTCTGTAATGCTCAAAGCAATTCAGAACCGTGCTTTGAAAACAACCTTGTTATTTTCCATGTCCATGTAATTATGATCAGTTGGCGAGCAATGTTCAGTGACAGATTAGTTTCTACATTGAACTGGCGTCAAGACATCACTCAACAATGCAATAAAGAGGTAAATGTTTACATAACACTGATGTTCTTTAGGAACATGAGGTGGAAGCAGATCGTCATTAAGCATGCTGCAACAGTTTAGTAAAGCTTTGTTTCTGCTGTTGCAATAGCCACCTGCTCTGTGTTTTCCCTCAAGGTCTTGTTCGGTGTCACAGATCGAGACCTTTCGCAGATTGGCTTGTACTGCCACCTCGAAATCCTTCCTCAGCAAATCCCCCATGTGCTATCTGAAATGAAATTAGAATGCCCACCACCTCACAATATGGCTTATTGTTTTTCCTCAGCATTTCCCCTGAAATGTCGCCATTCATTTTGGTGAATGATTCTGTGACCTGCACGGATCAGCTCCTTGGAGGGGATCTTGTTTGAATGGATGATGCTCGGAAACACAATCTACATTGTGCTGCGCGTGTGGTATTCTTTATGACGCACACCATGGTGCCAGTTCAGCCTAGTATTACCTGCTTATGAGCTATAAACACATGATGTCACCGTAGGGCAGTTAGCTGTTTTACAAGTGTAATGGATGGCTTTGATACGCCTCATGCCCAAGTAGAGAAACCGTGTTGTGAAGCTGATTTTTCTGGAGGAGAAATTGCTGTCTGATTTTTATTTGAAATAAGATGCCAGCCAAAACTAGCTGTACACTGCAGATTTATGGACAGATTTACATCGTGGGGATAACAACAAAAGCTGCATAAATTCCTCAACTGGATGTCAGCAAACCACTGCGCACAGCATTCTTTGCTATTGGCAGCATGTTACGAAACCACAATCCATACTAGGGCCTTGAGTGAACAGTGTGCACATGATCAGTTATTCTGTACATTACACTTAATACTTGGGAAAAAACTTTCAAAAAAGCTTTCCTCCTGTTGAGTACTTACAGCTAGTAAATATCTTCGCTGTCCACTGGTCAAGAATTAAACACTTCTGCATCGTTAGATCTCTGTGAGAAAAAAGGTGGAGGTTTGTAAATCAATTGCAGGCAGGTAACTGTCTAAGTTTGTTCAATCCAATTGGCTGTGAGGGTCCGATCCCCCAAAGCTTCAAGCAAGTGATGAATGTGAATATGATGTGCAGATCCTGATTTATTTGAAATGTGGGCTGTCTTCCAGTGGAGCATGTACAAAGTGCATGAACAAAATCCTTTTCAGTGGTTAAAACAACTCCTTTTGTTATGTCGGGATCTATGAATTATTGTTCAGCTTCTGCTAATGAAATTGTACTGGGTTTGTACGTAGAAGCCTACCGATACTACCTTACAACGGGTTCGGAGTTCACATGTGCTGTATATTGTTAAGTGGAGAGAGTGTGTTAAGATGTTGTTTCAGTGTCTGTTTTACTTTCCATCGTTCTCTAAATGGTACTGTATTGTAAGATGACATATATTTTTTTACACGTATCATTTCAAATGTTGTATTGTATATATTGTATTTAAAATGAAATTAGATTAAAAGAATGAATGCCGACTTTGTGGTGTATTGACTGCTGAGAAAAAGCCGTGTGTGAGAGAGTTCAAGAGAGCACAAAATATTAAATATATGTCTGCAGTGTCAGGGCTTGAATATCGGTTTGAATGCCTCGAGGAAAACCAAACACTATTTACATGACCCTGACTCAAGATGTTGTCCCTGTTGTCCTTGCCTGAACATGTTTTGTTTCACTGTCAAAAATGTTTATGAATAAAAGTACATACGGTTATGGCATACATTTTAAATTTAAAGAAAAAAGACATAACTGACATTTGCAGTTCCTTGAAACTTGCAGTGAGAGTAAGCCTGTTTGACTCAGATCTTGCTGTAGCCAACAGCAAAATCCATACATTATTCATTTCAATATTCATATGCTTTCTGCTCTTTTTTTTCTGCATACTTAATGACGGTGTAGTGATGGTGCTTGGGGGGGGATACTGTACTGTTAAAAGCTTCATGCTCTTTGTGTGTTTGTTAAGAGGGGTCATACATTTTCTTATATAGTGTAAAGCACACTGTCAGACACCTGGAAACATGGTTGACAAGGACAACTGACACAAATTCATCCTGGAGGACTTCAGTTGATAAAGTAGTTTATTCAGTGAAAGTTACTGTATATGTTTTATTTCCTGTGTAAAGGGACAAACGATGCTCAGCATTGTAAGTGCCTGTTTAACCTCCAGAGCCCAGAGGATTTAAAGTCAAACCTAACACCACTCCTGTGTCGTAAATTAGCGCAGATGTCATTCACATAAATGCTGAATTCAACTTACTCTTTAAACTGATAGCAGTATCTTATAACTTACAACTATAGATCTTGCCTCACAAACATACATTTATAAAGTAATCAACTTGATTGTTGTCTGTACATCCATAGTTGAACTGCAAAGGAGACACATCATGACTCTCCATTGCAGAGTCACTAAAATGTAGACAAAGTCAGGCAAAAAAGGCATAAAATGTTTCATCAAAATGGTCTTATATCACTGGACAATCTGGAAGTGGAAGTGTGGAAATTACATTGGACATGAATGGCCTCCTTGATCATTCTCTGGCCATCCTCCTACTCCAAGTTGATGACTTTGACGCCGTGAAAAGGTTAAGAGATTTTTATTTGCTTATCAATGGATGTAAGCACACTGACAGCAATCACTCCCGATGGCATTTCAATGATTCAAGCTCATTGTTAATGGGCAAAACTTCAACATTTCTCCAAAGTAAAATGAACAATATCATTCTTAGCTGTGAGACGTCTAATTGGTTCTGAAAGGGTTTCATGAAGCCAGGAGATTTAGAGAATTCTCTCAACCCACAGAGGAGCATATAAACTGTTAATTGAACAGATTTACAGAGTTGTGTTAATTTCCACTGCCAATTGGGTGTTTAATAAAGAGCATTGCGCAATTTACAACACCGCTAGAAAAGAAAAATCGTAAGAAAATGAAATTAATACTTTTATAACAGTTCATCAAAAGTTTAGGATCACAGCTATTAGAGGTTTTATGACAGGTTGGATAAAGGCTGCTTTTGTTAATGGAGTCGAGTCTCATACTCAGTTTAACAACTCCAGGCTTTCATAGCACCAACACCATTTTAGAGGCCTTGAGTGTTTTGTCACAGTCATCCTTGCCACTCTCCCTCTCCTGTACTTCAAAGTCATCCAGAACAAAATGGAAGGAGAGTGTACATGACGGCCGGGTACCTGAGAAACCACAGCTAATGCACGCTATGAAGGGGCCAGGATAGCAGGTAAAAAAACCAATATCCCACATAACAAGACCTGCACTGTGCACAGCAGGAGACACCAGTCAATCAATTGCTGTGGTTGCCATGGTGCTGTCAGCATGTACCTTCACAGGAGGGCAAACCCCACATGATATCAGGCCGATATGGATTGTGTGGATTTCCACATTTGCCTTGTGATCTGTCCTGCTCTCATTCATCTGGAGATCTGCCTCTGTGGTTGGATTTTAATTCCACCTCACATTCCATATCCATCCATTAAGAAACAGCAAATAAAAAAAAAAAAACAATGTTCATGGCCAGTTTGATTTTTTTTTTCTTGTCCATTTCTTCTCTCAAGCTGCAGGCGCAACACATTTTCAAGCACACACCAGTGCACCATCAAAGCCTGTCAATAGCTTTTGATTAGTACATTTTGTGCCACGTGTTTCATGGAGCACAGACCCACATGAGCCAGGTGCATAGGCTGAGTTGGGGTTTAACTAGGGAAATGGAGGTGGGGAGATAAAAGACACGTTGGAAAAGCTGAAAAGAAGTGCAATGAACAGACAAATGGGTAAGTACGGGGATTTAAAAGTATTGAAGTTGAAGCGAAGCTGAAGGCAGGGAAACACGAAGCAGGCGCAGGTGATGAATGACTTGTAATAACCTGGCGAAGAACTTGTGATTGTGTGTCTACCGGTGATGGAGGGGCCCCTCAGCATACAGGTGCTCTCAGGCTGATGAGCAGCCAGTTACGGTGGAAACCAAAAGAGGCCTGAGCCAGCCTGCTCCGCTGGGTATTCAACCTGTTTCATGATGGCAAAGGAAAAGGGTGTATTCTTATCTGCCAAATCTGGGATGAAAATGACTGAGGGTGAGGATGAAAGTGCGTCAGGCATTCAATCACCATTTGTTTCCAATAGGTGGCAAATCAAAGCTATGTAAAGTGGAATCTGCACATGTGCAGAACAGCGGTATGAGCTGGTCCATGTGGCAAAAAGGGACGAGGTATGACTGTGTATGTCAGGAGTTTAATTACACGGGTTAAGCCGCACTCTTATTGCATAGATGATCCGTCGCGGTGGTGCAGACAACCAAAGAAATTTGTTTCATTTGCTGTCATGATGTTGAACATTAACAGTGAACCAGCCCAGCAGAACACTGTGTGCTTCACTTTAACTACTCCCATGGCATTTACGGGGTCTTCATGAGGAGTGGAGATAAAAGGAACAGTGCTGCAGGCGCTGTTGGAGCCAGCTCCTTCCTAAGAGTGGATAGTCCCTACGGCAAAAGAGGGTTTAATCGCTCCCAATTGCTTTGCCTCACAAAGGTATGACCCCCCCCCCTCCTGCTACCACCACCACCATCCTCCCATCTGTCTCTCATTGTTGCCAGTGTACAAATCTTGCCGCAGGGAGATGTGCTGCCACTTTTCCTTAGTCCCTTCTTCCTTAAACCTCTACTTTCAGCGTTGTAATGCCTTCATTCTACTGGGGACGGGGAAAGGAGTAATCAAAACAATTACCTAAGTCCCATTTTGTTTCATAGGAGACTTGTCTTTTTTCATGTGAATCTTCAGCCAGAATGAAACAGGTTGTGTCTTGGGGGCTTTTTGTGGAACATCACAAAGGCAGCAGCTGTCACAAAACAAGAAAAGCGTCAGTGGCATGCTGGTTCTACCAGTAGGTTTATCACTTGGCTCTTTCAACAAGAGATCCACAACCAATTACAAAAAAAAAGAGGCTAAAAACGAGGGGAAAATACAATGTGTGAACCAAAAGCAGTCACCTTGATATGTTCACACAAACAGTTATCAGAAGACGTGCTATACAGGACTGTGGAACATATACCAATCTGTATTATCGCATAGAAAACAAAGCAGCCACACTGCACATGTTACACTACTGTTACCTCCAGGGATTGTTGTCTATTTTAGCAAAAAGGAAAACCAAAAAAAAAAAAAAAACAGGACTGTCTCATTGCCAAGTTTTACCTTACAGTGTGTCTTGTGATCCAAACAGCAGAAAAGTAAGGAGAGGCAACATCTTGGCAGATCAATGGATCCTTGACTTTGATGAGACAAAATGAGCTCACCATGAGATTTAATATGTTGCCTGGCCCTCCCCACTGCCCACTGTTCATATCTATCCCCTACAGTAACTCTCATACTCCCGGGCATGTCGTCCGAAATTGTAAAGGCCTTAATTAAAGATTAATGTCAGGGTTTTTTGCATGCGCTACTTAGATAACTCATTTCCCAGGGCGATTGCTAAAAACCGCCCAGGCTGGACACCAGATTTTTCAGCTTTCATAACAAAAGCCCTCAGCTCTCTGGCCAACACGATCCTTTCAGCTGAAGGACAAGCAATAACAGCTCTGCTGCTGCCATTGCAATGCCACCACTGTGAATGGAACAGGGGGAGGTTGAGTCATTTTAATTATCACAGGCAGGCAAAGAGACACAATCAGCCAGTTGAAGGCCCGCTGCACCAACTGCTTGTCCCTCCACCCCTCGCAACAATCACTGATGCGCGTCTTCTTCATGAAGCCTGTTTATAATGTCATGGCATGCCACAGAGTGGGGGATCTGTCTGTGGGAATCACCCTCGCTATGTATGCCTCTCCACACAACGGAGGTGTAGATGCATGTTTGCGCAGGCAGAGCCATTGATTCATGTGTATGCATGTGTGCTCATGTAAACATGTCTTGTCAGCAGTTTCAAATAGATATAGATGAGATCTGACCAACTCCAGTGCAGTGCCAGCAGCGCTACAACGAGGCTTGTTGGTTTCATTTTTACATAATACCACGTCCTTCTTCCAGCATCTCAAGGCTGTTTCTAGTTTTGCCCATAAAAAAAGATGACATCCACAGTCAGTGACACGTTAACCACAGACACATCAGCTACCATGTTTACAATCATTAAGGCTCTCAGTGACAGAGCATTGCAGAGGGGTGAAGGAGGATACTTTGATGGTCTGAAAGGCCTGTTATTCAGCTCTTTCTGTACACCTCCGCTGTGGGATACTCAAAATAACAAATCTGAAAGAGCCTCACAGAGATGAAAAACGATCACATCCTGCAATATCCAGCAAGCTGTCCAGGCCAGTTTATTAGAGATACAGTTTTTCAAACACAGTATATCTACACTGGAGGGAATGGTGTCTAATCATTGCTTTATATTTGCTTAACATCTCAGATGCCAAAGCGCTGAGTCAATGTAAGCAAATCTCTAGCCTGATATTCAGAGTGAATGGCAGTTTCAGTCATTGATTCAGTCTGATATTTCTTTCTTGTTAGCTGTTTTTGAGGGTGGAGGATTCATTTTTGCCTTCTTCAATAGCAGTTGACATGTCAGGTAGCTCTGACGTCATTCCTAGTCAACAATGAAGCCGTGTCAGCCAGCAGACAATTGGCGTGACTTGTGTACAGAGAATGGCAGCACATATAATGACAATTTGCTTGTTTAATGACAAGGTGTCATACGCTGTTGCTTGTAGGAAAATAAGAGATGAGGTGGAGTTGATGATTTAAACAATGCAAAATGGGTTTCTCCAGCCACGTCCATTGTTTTCCTGTATCAGGATGCTTCAGAGGGGATTATCACTGTTGCAATATTGACAATTACCAAAGAAACAAATGAGACACAGTGTTTAATTAACTCAAGACAAATAATCAAGAAGATTTATTGAGGGCTGTACCTCCTTGACCCAGGTTCTGTGTTATCTTTACAGCCAATGACCAAGCCTGGATTACCAACCGCCCAAAGCAACTGCCCCGTCGCACCAGGACTCAAGGGGACCTGGGAGCTCCAGGTCTATGGTGTGTCAGCTGGTTTGATTTAATTTGATTGAAAAATTGTTTTGGGATGAGGCCAATAAAGGGAAATGATTAGGTTCGTTGGGACAGCGAACTGACAACATGGTTGGTTGTTAATGAGGAAAGGCGAACACTGACGCTATCAACAGGCATCACGTCTCATTTTGGAATTAAAACTTAAATCTCTCTTTTTTAGTTGCACTTTGTCTCTATCTGCTGTCTAACTCTAAATTGTGAACAGTGGCCCCTGGTTACTGACACTGACAGCCTTACCTGTGCCAATAAACAGCTCCGACATGGCTTGTCCCTTCACTCCCATTGCTGAAGGCTTTGGTAATACTGCCCATATGTTAGACCTAATTACTTTCTCAGCTGGCCCCTGCAACAAGGTCGCACTTGTTATGCCACTGTCCCATCCACACAATCAGATTTCTCACAAAAGGGAGCTAATCTCATTCCTTCACAAGCCATTATCTTGATCGGACTGACTTTTTACGCAATTTGCAGCGCTGTCCAGATGAGAGAATGACTTTCCTTTAGCCGGAGTGAAGACGCTCATCAGCATCCCACTGAGAAGTTTCAAACTGTCAGCCAACATCCACCAACTCCAAATTGGAGTTAAATTGAAGAGGCGTCAGGCTGGAGAAAGGCCAAGACAAGCAGGCCCGAGCATCGCTGCAGCGGCAGATGTCGATGAAGGTTTTTAATGGAGTTGAATTAATTCACGCAGGGTGTAATTTGTGCTGTGGATGTGGGAGGCGTACTAAGCTTGAACTTTTTCAGGGTCACAAGAGTCGTTATATTGATAGACATCTGCTGAGGCCGCCTGCATATTTGCAAAAACTGACAGATCTGCTTTGATGTTGAGATAATGATAAATTGCATTCCTCCAATGTGAAGCCTGTTGTGAAGTCAGAGTTGTGTCCTCACAAATTTTTGGCCGATACGCTGCGAAGGAAAAGTTCTCAACAAGTATATAATTACCAACATACTCTTCTGTTTTCCAAATATAAATATAAGTCCATGTTGACATATGTTCAAATATATTTAAATGTCCAATCTGTACTTGATTTTACATTTACATACATATAGATATTTTCCTGCATAGAGTGTGATGTAAAGATGAAACACTGGTATTTTTATGTTTCTCAGCTAATCATAATTGATAAAAATTTGCCGATTTTCCTCCAGTTTTTTACAAAGCAGTATTAATTTAAACAAATATTAACTTAAATTTACTTGTTTGCTAGTGTTGCCATTCTAAAAGTTGTTACTCGTGAAAGTCGAGTTACAACAACCTTTTCAGCTGCGTCACTCTCATCCATGCTTGTTGCCATTTCAGGGGCAATTTATGAGTCGCTGTTTTACTGGCTTTTGCACAGGAAGTTGACGTCTCCATTCTACAGCTCTGATTGGCTTGGCTGTTTGTTTACAACCAGCGATTCTGAGGTCTGACACCAACTCGAGTTGGTCTGCGTGTTTATGGATCTGTCAATAAATTTAAGAGTGAAAGAAGGTTCCAATCTTATTTTTTTTTTATGTTAGTGGTGAAGGCAACCCTTGTTGTTGTTTACTGCATCAAGAAGCTAAATCCACCCATCAGGTGGCTTTGCAGCGTTTCACCTGACACCCATTCACCTGGTAGCTTTGTTTTAAAATCAGAGGAGCTGTTGTCCAATCTGGGTTCAGTATTGTCACTGTTGAAGACTTCAGGTTTATTCATTAACGAACCGACTTCAGCTGTATTTACTAACAAAACTGTAAACACACAGTAATTTTGAGCACAAATTGGCTGTTGTTGGGATCAAGCCTTTGACCTTTCAGTTACATGATCGTCAGTGTAATCCCTTTTCTGCCTGCTACCATCACATTTAAGTGTCTGGAGCTCCACTGAAGCAGCTCGATGCTCTGGGGCCAATCCAAAGCAAAGCTACTGTAGTTCTTCTTGACATTGCAACTAATCAGTGATAGCCTGAGGATTCTCACTGTCAATTTTTAGTAGGCACTCTGAGTATACTAGGTTGTAAAATTACATTATAATGGAAATACTGCATTGTCTGTTAGAATTAAGGCCAGGAACAATTTTCTGTAATTTTACTGGATATTATTTAGGCAGAATTCAGAAAGAAGTTTTATCTTGGTGGAGGAAAACCAAAAGGTTATATATTTTCTTGTCTCTTTTTACTCCTGCCAACCAAAGTCCGGATTACAGTAGTGTTGTACTGTACTGCCACCTGCTGGTACTTGAATGTACACCAAACAACATCAAGGGTTAGATTTAGGGTTATGGAGAAGAGACATGGAGGGGTTAGGGTTCTCAAAAGGTTACCCTAACCCCGAAGAGAAGGATTAAGGTTCCCTTCCCTAATGCTGAACTTTTATTAAAGTAGTATTTCACCACATGGCAGGATAGTTTCTATTTTAACCACACACACACACACACACACACACACACACACACACACACACATACACAGATACACGTTCATTAATATTCAAGAGACCTCCAACATTTGCAGCCGTGGGGAGCTGTTGTCCCCACTGTGATTGAGTTCTTTCATTCTGGAGACGTAGCGTAGGTTTTCATTTGTAGGTCAGAAGAGGCTAAATTACTTTATGAAAAGTTATTCTCTGGATAGAGAATCAAATTGCACAATCTCTGTCGGCTTTTGCTCAGTTTCATTGTGTTACGGTGAGACTTTCAGACTGTTCACCTTCAAGTATTCTAAGACTTTTTAAGTTTTTCAAATATAACTAAATGACTTTGGTCTTTGGGCCAAAATCACTGCTTTTGTTTCCTTAGACGTAATTCCACTGGGAAATAGCTTATTTTTATTCTCACTTTTTTTGGATGTTTGGATGCAAATTGAACATTTGTATCTCTGATGGTCATTCCTTATATATGGAAGTAACTGAAAACCTGCAGAAAGGTACTGTAGGTTTTTGGACAGATAACTTTGTATAATCCACAGTTCAGTTAACAAAGCTGCTTTCTCCATTATCAGATGTGCATGAGGAAAATTGGTCAAAAGGTCTCAATCAGTCAACATATTCTCAATCAAAGACCAAAAAGAAACATCATACAGCTACAGATTAAATTGACCTTTTCACTGTCAGAACTATGAAGATGTACTGGAACTCTTTCCAAAACAATATTTCATTTTTGTTTTTTACTGGCTGGATGCTTTATGATGGTTACTGACAACATTTTGCAATAATCTTACATAAATTCTTAAATAAAGAATATTAAATTCCTATTCCTATTGTATGCAGAGTAAACAGCTGTGTCTCTTTGAAGTAATTTGATCTGTTTCCTGGTCCCAAACCTCCTCTGGCTGGACAGAACTGGACGAGGGCCCTGAGTGAGAAATAAGCTCCCTTTCCTTACCAGCCACTGCCAAACTGCCTTTGAGCAAAGTACTTTAACCTTCATCTGTTGCAACATACTGTTGTTGTACTGCACTTCTTCCAGGGGCAAGTTTGGTTCATTTTGAAGTAGGGCGTTTAAAAAAGAAAAGGTGGAATTGAAAAGATGAAAGAAGAAATAGTCTTCTTCTGTCTTGTCACACTTTATCAACACTGTCATTGACACTGGGCCATAGAAAACATCAGAGTTCTCACTTTCTGCTGTTATTTAAGATTGTTTTCTCCAATTGATTTCTCTTGATTCAGTTGCTATTTTCTGCCCGTTTGTTGTTCCAATAAGCTGTTCTTCTGCCTGAAGGGATACTTGTATTTCTGTGACACTTTGCAGTCACTCACACTGTAAATCAGGCCATTGGACTAGTTAAACAACACTGCCATCCGCTGCCTGTGGTGGGCACATACAGAGTTGGTGGTCACTGACATGAGAGGAATAATAATGGAGGCTATCTTTGGTATTCTTTTTACCTTTATTTATGCAAAGTTTGTCCTTTTCCTGCTGCACATGAACAATTTGACACATTTCAAGTTTAAGAGCTTACTGGAGCATTTACTGTAGTTAAAGTGTCTGACGCAAAGGCACCTTAGCAGTAATTGTTGAGGGAAAGTTTAAACAGCAGCTTTGCAACTCAACTTTTATGGATAAATATCTGTCTGAAGTGGATAAAAAGCTTGAACAGTGACAGCTACAGATAATCTCATCCTATCAAAGTAATTTGAATTTAGGGTCAGTCTGTGAAGACTGGATTAAATGAGATACCATTTATGCGTGTCGACATTTGCTGGCCTGAATATTACATATATTGTGTGCCTCAACTACGTACTTTCTCCACTCTCCTGCTCCATCTCTGAGGTCATTTAGTCTTTATATTCACAAGAAAATAGAACCTAGAAAAGACCATTTCATATTAAAGGACTGATTCACCTCAAATCCAATGGTATCTAGCAATGCAGTTAAGTTTAAGATGTCTGTCTCTGAGATTTCAGCTGTCACACCAATACAATTGAGGTGAATGTAATTTTCTTTTCTGGTGCTCAAGTAATTGAAACACATTTGAAGGTTTCATTCTAAACTTTTTCTACCTGGAGACATATAAAACCCCAGTAAGACCCAAACTATCGGCATGGCTTGATAACACTGTGAAAATGTCTTCTGGGATTTTGATGTTCTGACCCTTTGAGGTGAAAGTGTAATAGTAACCTTTACATGGGTAGCACAACTGACTTTTATCCTTAAAAAACAAAGCAAAGCCCTAAATGTCCCATTACTTCTTCGCTGTAGGCTCTTGCATTATGATAAAGGTGTTTCACCAATTAATTTAGAGTATACCTGAATCTTACAAAGTGAATGTTTGATTCAAGGGACCCCCACTTTTTATTTTAGAAGCCACTTTTGTGTGTATATATTAAAAAATGATTATGGTATTTGAGATTTTGTATAGAATGTTTGATACAAGTAATTTAATTATTATCAGAAATGAGTTACCGCTTTAAAAAAATCACAATACATCACAAAAATCTGATATGTAAACCTGTTTCTGTGAGGCTTAATGGTTGTAAGCATTCTGTGAGTTCAGATTTTGCAGGACACTAATAAGTGAGTGAGCTTGTGTCTGGTTTTGAAGGGCTGGTCACAGCGTGAGTGAGATCCAGTTTTTGTGCCTGCTGATTATCACTTAACACATCTTGACAAGTGTCACTGCAGCTTTATTGGTGGAACAAAAGGAGTTATTTGTAGGTAATCCTGTGGTACCAGGCAGCTTGTTAGATGAGTGGGCTTCAGGGAAAGATGAACACACACAGATACAATCAAAAAAGATGTACTGTTTTAATTAAACAGTCAAGTGTCTGTTGAGGAAAATGCTTTTCCTTTTCAGAAAAACCAAAATCCAATCATACTGTCTCACCTGTTCAGTGGCTAACAGTGTAAACTGGGCGAGTGCCAGCAAGGATTTGTAGAGTAAAACTGAATATGCAGAAGAATGCTGGAAAAGAGTATTCATGTTTCTTTCTTCAGCTATGTTTCTCTGGAGAAACAGAATGAGGTTTTTCAAAGCACGTCTGTGTGTGCTGCACTTCATCCAGGCTCTCTGGCTGTCAGGGTTAAGAGCCGAGTTTCAAAGGAGGACACCAAAGCACTTTGATTTGGAGATGAAACTGCCATTTATTAAGGTCAAGACTCTCATTCGCCACAGTCAAAGTCTGTTTTATCCACTGAAGTTGAAGTGCCTCTGTGTCCTTTTTATAAAATGTTCAACGCCACACATACTAATAAGCGCACACATCGACTAAATGTGTACTGTGTTGTTGAAGGTGCCATGTGCTGAATTTAAACATCAAGAAATGATTTTTGCATTCATTTCCAGACATGACTGTAATATCTGAAATCATTATCAGACAGGCAGCATCTACTGGCCTCATTTTACAAATCTTGCAGGAAAATCTGCTGTATTGATTTATAATTTTGTTGTGTGGCAAAAAAGAGTTCTTTAACAATCTCTTTCAACAATAAATTCTGTAGAAGAGGGTGATCACCACTAACAGGCAGTAATGTGATTCATGAGAAATGTAACAGTAACAGTAGTGCATATCCAACATCTCAACCATAATCTAATATTACCAAATTATGAAAATGTGTTTCAAAATGATCTTTAAAGTAAAATGATTCAGAAATGGAGGCAACACATAATAACAATAATTCACATTTCCATTTGGAATGGAATTTTTTCTATTCATTTTACTGTGCAACCATATTTTCAACATAAATGTGATGGTCACATCCATAAAAACTCAAAACCCACCAATTATAACTTGTGTGTAATTGTACTGTAGAATGTAAATGCATTCTCAGGTGCTTAAAACCCCCCAACTTCCCAGAAACATTATTAATGACGTGACCTCCGTCCTCAGCGTTTCTGCCTTGTGGTGAACATGAAGTGGGTGAGAGGGGTTTAGAGCTTAGAGCTTACGGAAGCCCTGAAGTGAAAGAAAAGATAGTCACATCACACTGGTTTTGTATCATGAATCCTTTAATCATATCCTGAAACAAAATAAAGTCAGTGTGCAGTGAAGAAATAGAGTAAATAAATATAGTTTCTCAGAGATACACAATTTGCTTGATGCTCAGGGTTTTATTTTCAGGACCTATAACTTGAAAGGAGCAGAATACAGGCAGGCCTCAATGCTGGACATACAATCAAAGGGTCTGACTGGATAAAAACAACAACAGGAAAAGAAAAAACATTGTAGCTACAAGAAGGGAGAAAAAAACACAATCACATTTTCACAGCAAGTAAACGATCTGGTCCCCTAAAACGTCACTCCGGCCTCTGGGATGGTTGTCAGTAAATTGTACTTCGTTTTAAGATGTAAGGCCTCCGGGACTTGGTGGTGTGCGCCGCTTGCCTCTTCAGGATGTAGGGTGATTTTCGTTTCAGCGGAGTGTCACTGTTCTCCTCTAAATATTCTAGAGAGTTGTGGAGTAGCTGTTAGGGGCAGAGAGAGACACGGCGGCGGGTGAGTGTCACACGACGAGGGGAAAACGGCAGGCAAACACATGTTCTGTTGCTGAGTGGCAGGGTAATGGGTGACTACGCCGGTGTAACGGTGATTAAACGAGTGCTTCTGCTCTGTGCTTCCATGCATGGCAAAACAGGTGCTAATCTGCAGTTGCTGTGTTAAGATTAGAGGCACAACAAAAAAAAAATGAAAGAGAGAAAGGCTGCTGTGTGAAGAGCTGAGAGTGAAAGGAAAACGATGGAGGGGAGAAGAGGAGGGAACAGGGAGCAGGGGTGAGGGAGAGTGGGGGGTTTAATGAGGTGTGTTTACTGTGAGAGAGGATTGGATGGGCTCTTGCGTTGTGAGATGTGACTGAGATTTAGAGTAAGCCTGCATGCACGTGCCAGTGTTTAGGTGAGTGTGTGTTCATGTGTTTTCAGGATTCTATATCGGCCAAGACCTGCTGTTATTGGCTTTACTGGCTTATTTGTGTTTTCGCTTTTTGGCACAATTAGTAAAAGTACAATTTAGTGATATTGGTACTCTGTATTTAGTTACTATTTTCTTTCTCGGCTACATTTGAACCAGAAACTAATTTCCTTTTAAAGTTATTCCAAAAGTTGTTTTGCAGAAATTCTGTATATAATGAGCTGATTAGATGTTGCTGCTGTTGCATCAAAGAATAGAACTACAAACCTCAACTTTTCAGGCAGTATAAATAAAGATTGCCTTAACTGTATAATTATATATTTTTATACATCTAAAAAGAGAATTTTCTCAAGTTATACAGCAGCATGTAATCATTCAACTAAACTGAGATCATGGAAATTCACACAATTATGGGTGTGTGTTTGATCCAAGATGAAAAACATTTAATCACCAATTTAACACATCAACACATTGCTTCAGCAGTTAGTTATTATTTGAACAAAAACTCAAATAAATGTGAATATGCATATCACACATGCCCACCACATAGTGTAAAAGATAAGAGAATAAAGTTGACCAAAAGAAAACTGTGTGTGTGTGTGTGTGTGTGTGTGTGCGCGTCTCACCCTCTCCTCCCGGCTCTGCAGCGCTCGGCAGATGTGTTGCAGGTTGTACATGTCTTCCAGCAGCTGGAGGCTCCCCTCCCTCATCTCGCCTTCCTCCTCCTCCTCGCCGCTCCACGCCTCCTGCCGCAGGCTGCTCACCATCCTGCACAGGTTGGCCAGCGACGTGCGCCAGTAGGGGGCACTCTGCTTATTCTGTTTCATCTGAGGGAACAAAGAGAGGGAGTTAGCGTGAAAAGGTTTAGGTTTCAAATTAGATTCAGGAAGTGGTCGGTTTTCCAAATTCATATGTTGGCAATAAATAAGATCCAGGTTGTGAGGAGATGATTTAATTTAAGTTTTGATTAACGTGGTGAACTGAAGTGAAAATTGCGTTGAGCCCAGAGGGAGATAAAACCACAGCCTGATATTTAGACCACGAAGAACAATATTGTATATTGTCTATATTGTCTGAATATATATTGTATATTGTCTGTTTTTCTTTTCAACATTCAACTTTTCTGAGTAAAATTAGTTATAGGGTTATTTCTGTGGTTATGAATTTGTTGCTTTGACCATTAGATTCACACAAAAATAGGGTGGATGCAATAATGGGAACACTTATACCATTCAATGCAATCTAATCCAGTAGCCCTGCTATAATTGGTACACGTGTAACTTATTATTATGCTCATCTTTGGCTGTGACTGTGATAGACACTATACTACTGAAGAAACCATTGAATAGTGATTTTATAGTCAGTGGTATTATTGTACTGCATTATTTTATTTTGTTTCCATCATTATTCATCCCATCCCCAAAGATGTTAACATTGTGGGAACAAATGGTCATTGATACATCTTTCACAATGTACGTACTGTGTTTGGTATCCTAATAATGTTGTATTTTATCATTTTTGTATTGTGTCCCATGTCAGAATCTCACTTTTCATGGATCTTGAATCTCATGTTTTGTGTCTTAAGCTATTAAAAGACAGAAATCGATGTTCTTAATTGATATAATAAAGATATAATAAAGATAAAACTTAAGTTCTATTAACAGGTGCAATGAATCAGTCTGCTTTAATGAGCTGCTAACACGTCACACTGTTTTCCATTTGTTGCACTTAAGTGCTGTGGTCTAAATGCTATTATGGGGGTTGTCCATATTTTCTGTGTTTACTCAGTTGAAGCAATAAAAGCTTTGGCGATTCCCTTTAGGAGGCACTGAGGATGCTGCATTTTAAACTTTCACTTGATATTGTGAAAACTGATGCAGACTGCCACATATTAAGAGAGCAATTTTTTTAACATTCTTAGGCACCAGACACCCAGAGTGCTTTTTCAGTCACATCTAACCTCATCAAGCTGCAGCCTGTTGTGTTATAATCTAGTTTGAGTGCTTTAAGACGTCCAGGGCCCCGGGACCCTGTGCGTGGGCTGGCGATTCCACACACGTTGCCGCAAAGACATTTGGGTGTCACTGAGGATGATGGAGGGATTTAGAGGGCGAGGGGAAATTGTCACTTCTTATTGTAAATGGCCACAAGCCCTCCGAGACTCACTTTGCTCACATCGTTTATGAGCAGCAGAGGAATACAGCCTCCTCTGATGTTGCAAAGACAGGAACCACGTCGAATTCAGGTTCGATTCGGGGGTGGACATGTAATAAAAAAACTGTAGAGATGTCAAAAGAACAACACACCAGGGACCCAACATAAGCAGCTACTGACATTTAGAAATCGTTCATGCATTGACAATCTCAGTAGTTTTCATTTAGTTTTAAATTAACCAAGTGTGCCCACCAGGGTTTTAACTGTGCTAAAAGGTCACATGAAGGATTGTTTCTTATGTAGCGTTATCAAGATCTTCTCCCATAATGCTAATGCCAATAACTTGGAGGAGTGGGATGAAGAGTTAATGCAGAGGTCCAATATTCTAACAATCCCCACTGGACTCCTTGTTATTAACAAATTGGCCTCGTCTCTCCGACAATTGACTTTTCTGTCAGTGACTGGCTTAGTAACTGAACCACCAATTCAGCCAAATTAGTCATTCATTCTTTACCGTATGTTCTGCACTTTTTTTTTCTTTTTTTTTAGATTTTAGAAAATTTCCTCAGCATCTTTACAAAGAGCAACTTAAAATTACTGCAAAAGCTCAATCTACATTCCAACATTTCAAGCAAATAATGATAGGTAGTACTGGGGACAATGCCAAATCAGCCAGACTAACAGATGCACCCTGGCTGTGGAATAATGCAATCATGTTCAATAGAGAAATAAGAGCCAGAAAGGAAATCTACCTTCTGCATCTAATCAGATAAAAAGAGTGGACAATGTCAGTCAGTTCAGTTGTCTAAAAAAGAAAATATCATGTATATTATCAAGATAGAGAGCTACAAGTGTCTTCTACAATACAGCACTTCCAGCCTCTTGAGCACTGTATCAGTCATCTGGCAAGTTATTATTACAATCATCACCCCTGAACAACCTCCGAGCATCAGCAGCAATGAATCACACGGCTGATTTGTCACCGTCACGTCTCCGTACGAACATCACGAGCATCAGAGAGAGGTGGAAGATGTGTCGTTATGATGCTGTCAGGTCCATCTGAATCCTATTAGGCTCGGCCATCCGTCTCCTCGTGCCTCTAGTCCCACTTTCACCAACTTCATCCCTCAGCTTTGCCTAGCCTTGAGCTGACAGCACCAGATAAATGTGTTCAAAATCATAAAGTTACAACTGAATTACTTCCCTCAGCCTCAGCTCTTATTTTCTTTTTATCTCAAAGGACATGCCCGCAACTGCAGCAAGTGGAGTGTGTTTATCATATTTTTTTTGCTCAGCACATTTGAACTGTATAAAAAAATAAATACTTTTTTAATTTCCAATCAAAACAAGGGCAGTCCGAATGTTAGAGGGCCCCTGAGTGACACAAAAAAAGCCTCTTATAATAAATGATTTACGTCCCACTCAGCATGAACGCAAGCAAAAGGTGAGGCTGTGACTGAAGCATGGGTCCAGATTTCATGAAAGAACACCTGGGCCGCCTGTGTGTCGGGTCAGCTGGGGAGATGTGAAGGGTCACTAACTGACCGGGTGGGTTGTAGCTTTTTGGACACTCAGTCTCTGATGTCACAGGTGCAAAGAGGGACCTCGTACCTTAGAAGTGAAGAGACTGCCGAGTAGCTCCTCTTCTAGCGCTCGCTGGTCCTGGTTGACGTCTGTCAGTTGGAGGAGAGACAGGAATATAACCTTTAACCAAATCTAATCAAGACTTTAGTGAGTCTTTAGTGATTGCTGCATAGGAAATGTCAATTAGATATGGAAGTATAGAATGCTCTACATCAATTATTTGTAATGTATCAATTGGCATTTAGACTGAAGATGAAGATGAAACATCTTCTTTGTGAGCTGTAAGTAGGTAGTTTGCAACATTTACATCTCAAGCATTATGTGATGACAACCCAAGCTGAGCCAAAACTCTTTGTTGGTAGATAAAGCAACAGGTGACACATTGATTTACAGCACTGCCAGTGTCCTGAGAGTGAAAGAAAACACCCGCCCATTATTTATCTTTAAAAAGGCTCCTTCTTTCTCTTCTATTGATGCATAAAAGGATTTAAATGAGATACATTTTTTCCATCTTACTGCACAGATTGACTGCTCATTGGCTCAACAGAGCCACTACAAAGTGACTTTGTAGTCTTTGTAATTATCCATGGATTCAGACTCCTAAGCAGTTCACTGTAGCCTATATTTAATGTGAAATAGATTCATGAAAGGTAATTTATTTAATTTTGAATCAATTTAAAACATTTAATTGACAAAATTAATATTTATTCTGCTGTGGTTTATTAGTGTAACCATGAGTTCAAATAGGTTCTAAAACATTTAAATGAGGCGTCATTAAATTGGATTATTGAGGAAAAGGTGTTTAAATGAGTCGGAAGTATAGAAATAGGAAGTTATAGAATAAAGAGGCTAATAATGTCTTCATTTATATTTGTATTTAAGAAAGTAACTGAGATTAACTGACGTTATTAGCCTCCTACAACATTTTAATAAATTGTGGGACCAGAAATCAGAATCATTTTGGCAGCCTGGGTATTTCAGCATTCAGAGAAGCATAATGTTATTAAGGTTTGAAATGCATAACAGAAATATTTCCATGATTTAGAACACTTGCAACAACATCATGTAAATGATGCACCTGTTGCACACAGTGAGTTATGTGAGAGGCTCAACTTGTTCCACACTTTGCTTGAGTGTCATGGCCATTTCCCTATTTTGTTAATATGAATGAAGTCAGTGATAAATCATAAATGTAAAGCCTGTTCAAAGAGTCGCGGTGCTTACCTGTGCAAAGTCCGCCACATGTGAAACAGAGGAGAAGCATACACGCCAACTGTGCCTGCATCTTGATGAGGAAGCAAAGAAATGCAAAAAGAAGGATCCCGCACTGAAGAAGTCACCTGAGGAGGAATCTAGTCCATAAGGTAAAGGGTCAGACACGGGCAGCTAAAGAGGCTGGAGACAGAATTGGTGGAGATGCTGCTGCTTTCTCTCCTTTTTTTTTCTTCCTCTTCTTCTTTTTCTTCTTCTTCTCTTTCCAGCTCCAAACACACTTCCCCTTCCTTGCAGTTTTCTGGTTGGATGTGAAGTGCAGTGGGCTCCATTCCCTCAGTTTATAAGAGCCAATGTGATGTCAGAGGATCAGTCCCCCCCCCCCCCCCCCCCCCCCATCCTCTCCTCATTACCACCCCCACCTTCCCTCCCTCCAACACAGCCCCCTTCATCCAACCATCCACCCATCACTCTCTTCATATTTCCTCTCCTCTGCTGTCACTGTGTCATCGTTTCGTCAGACGTCACTTTGGCATCACAAGGCGAGAGGCTTTTGCGTCAAGGTTTGGGAGATTTGGTTATTTCACCTCACGATTGCACCCAGCCTGAGGTTCGTTATACACTTGTCTCCCTGCAACAGATATGCAGGGCTGATGTGGGAGGATGGGTGACAAAGATTCACTCTTTGTGTCACAGAAGCTGTGCTCCACCACATCTTTTTCTTTTTTCAAATTAAGTCTCTTTTCAAATCAACAGGTGATTGTCTAGACTTACAAACCAACTGAGTGCTTGATGAGAGTTTATCTATATTAAACCTTCTCAGTACAATAGAACAATGCATTATACTTAATCTATTATTGATACTCTTAAATAAAGGATGTCTTTTAAAATACGGCATAATTTAAGAAACCTCATCACAAGATCCATTTAGTAGCTATTCTGGAACTTTTGATCATATCGTATGGAGTTTTCCCAGTTGTCAGTAATTGTAGCTGTTCATATCCATTTTTTCCATTGTTACAGCAATTTTTATTATTCCTTTTAAGTTTTTGTTTTTTTTGTTTTTCTACTTCGAAACCAAATTGAAATATTTAAATATTAACCACATTCCCAACACCCAGAGGTCTTTGAGGACATAATTTAGTAATTTCTTCATTTCACTGTTTATAAAATTACTGATTTTTGGCTTTGTAGTTCCATACCTAATTAACTAATTTGCCTTTGCATTTCAGTATTTAATTGCCTTAATTACAAACATCTATAATTGATGTTCATTACTGAACAGAAAACAAAAGTTATCTGGCATCTTTAACTTGGATGCCTTGAATTGCAACAATATAAAAAAGTGATTGGATATTTCTTATGAAACATAATGTGTGTACAATGTGGCACAGTATCACATACAATCCATTTTGATTTAAAGCCACAAAGTAAGTACAGTGGGTAGTAAAATGTAAATCAGCCTTAGTTTCACTTGTCCATATTCACACTAATTGCTCCCCATAGAATTATCCTTTTAATATAGAGTAAATATCCCAGCTGGGACAGCTTCAGAACTTGTGTTCTGCAAAAGATGTTTCAGGCATAAAAACAGTCAGACTGGAGTTAAAGCAGGCTGCATTCCTCTCATGTCTGAATCACAGCTTTGTCATTTGAATCCAGCAGGGAGAGCCAGTTACCAAACCCCAAGACTTTACATTTACCTCTGCATGTCCTGAACTGCAGCTCAGAGACTGTAATCCTATTTTTACATTACTTTATTTACTTTTCAATGCACTTTTAGATATACTTGTAGAGTGCCCTAAAGACAAAACCAATGTGCAGAACTGTTTGTGTTTTCTGCACCAATATTCTGCACATTCGGTAATATATTTTGTATAATGTTTGTACACATGGTACTTTTGGGGACATGTTTTTCTTTCATGTAGATATTTTTTACGTCCAAAGTGTGCATATTATTCCTAATGCACCCTCTGCACTTTCTAGTATCATAATCTAATATTCTCTTATTAACTTTGCACTTAATAGTGAGTTTAATCTGACATTTTCCTACAAACTGGGACTTGTTTAAATTGCCACAAACATTTACTTTTATATTTTAAGTTTTCTCTGTGGTAGTTTTTCAGGTTGCTCCTGCAGGTGGAAGGGGGCAGAGTTTCACCAATAACTCAGTATAGTCTGGTAAACACCTCCCTCCGCTTTTCGGATGGGGCAGGACAGAGTCGCAGTCGGGACACCCCTTAACTTTTCTGTAACACTCCACAAAGTGTCCGACGTCCTGCCATGCTGGGACTGTAACGCATTTCGGATCGTTGGTCTATTTCCTTGCGCTCCTGAGTCATGGCTCCGTTTGGAAAAAACTTCCTGAAAGCTCGACTGAAAAAAAGGTAATTTGATGACAGCGAGGTTTCTTGACGGGGAACCTGTTTTGTGTGTTTCTTTTCCGAGTTTGGGTGTTGGAAAACTGTTGAGGAGGGAGAATTACGCACAACGCAGTGCGCATCGGATTCATGAGTGCGCTGCACAAGGAGCAAAGAAGGCTGCATTTTTCATGGTTTTTACATCCTTACTGACAAGTGATTTCAGAAGGATACTGCAGGCTACTGTCCAAATGAAATCAAAGTAAATATGTAGCAGCATGGTGATGTCATGGGACATAAAATATACCTTGGAGTAAGACAAACGCACAATTAAATACTATTAACAACCACAGGAACACAATATAAACTTCATTGGAATATTAAGTTATTTTTCAGGGTTTTTAGTAACGTCTAACACACTTCCATTGTTGTTTTAAACCCTAAAGTGTGTGTGTTGTCACTGTAATATGTGGTAATCCAACTGATGAAGGGGTAGCTATATCTATCAATATTTAAGGCAGTATGTCTTGTGTCTGTGTGTGCACACACACATCTGAAAGAGGGATGTCATTTTAGAAAAACTTATTTTTATCTCTATACTTATATTTTTGCCACATAATTTGCCACTCACTAAATTAAACTGGTGTAAGAAGTATTTCCTGCCTGTACTGTAGGTGTGGTTAATATTCCCCATTATAGACATTTGATAGTGGTTCTCTCATTCCTATCAATGTACACTGTACTGTACATCAACATATAAGAGATCTCACCATGTCCTGCTCTGTAATTACTGCAAATATGTTATTTTTAATACACATTTCAGCTAGGACACCAGAGTCAAAGAACATTCTTACTTCGGGTTGAGAGAGATCCTGTCATCAACACCGGTATAATTTGCTTCAGCAATTTCCTTGAGTGGCTAGCTTGGCCTTTTGATGTGTCCCCTGCTGCAGCTGAGATCCAGCCTCAGCTTTGAAAAGGTGGGAAAATTAGATTTACTGAGCCACAAGCTGCCCTCCATTATTGGTGCAGAAATTCTATTTGGATTGTTGACTGCAGACTTCTGTTGTGCCGAGGTGGTAAACAGAGTTTCTCTTTTGGAGTATCTAGGTCATGATCCAATCCCCCACAGCCTGCAGCATTGCCAAGACCAGGATCAGGAAGGTTTTAATTGTGGGTAAAGAACTATTTTCACTAGCTCTACTTATTAAGACTCTCATTTACCACCAAACTTGGCGGAAGGGTTTGGATTAACTTCAGGAATGAAGTGTGTTTTTATACTAAATTACTGTTAAAACTTTTGACAGTGGCACCAGCAGCAGAATGGATGTGCTTTTTACATCTCACACTGAGCTGAGATGAATTATCTTTGATCACTTCAAACAGTCTGACTGAGGCTGTCTCCAGTGGATGTCTTATTTTTTTTTTTTTTTCATGTTGTGTAGTAATTACCGTTGCGGCACCTATAATTACCTCAAGTGTTTAGATCTGTAGATATGTCAAACGCTTGATTTCAGAGACTCGCTTTTACTTGCACTGAGACATTGAGCGGGAAGTTTGCTACAGAATGACAAGCTGATGTGCAGTTGCTGTCAGTTGAAACATAAAAACTTAGAATAAAAGCTTAAATATGATAATGATTACAGCTGACAACATTCGTTTTAATACTCTTTACCCATAAAGAAACAGTGCGTCATCAGGGAGTCTTGTGCGTCAAACTGGTTTCCTATAGTGAAACAGCACATCCAGGCTTCAAAACCCTCAATGGGCTTGAAATGTAATGGTTGCCAGCCAGTGACATACGTCACCAAAGCAATGTAGTGACCGCTTCCACTTAATCTTGCTCTTAGCCACAATTGCAGCATGACGGCATTGTGCACCGGACCAATTAGCCACTGAAACTGTTTGATACACACAAATTAGCAGGCTACCGCAAAACAATAAAAATCAATCAGTTGTGTTGAAAGAGAATAAGTCTTTTATTTTCACTGAGCAAAAGATTATTTGGTGATTCACAGACCTGCTCGGGGGAATTGAAATCTGAAGGGTGGGTGGTTTCACGGAGGAAGGCAAGAGAGGGGAAGGGGTGTGTTGTGTCTCTGCTCACAGATGCCTATCAGAGTGCGAGTCATCCCAGAGATCAACATAAAAAGTGATGTTATTTCCTCGCTGATGCTTCATCCTCAGATAAGAGAGAGAGGAAGTGTCTCCTATCCAGTGACGATCTGCTCTACTATATTCTCTGTGTACTTTTCATACATTATAAAACCAAGAGAAAACATGTCTAATATATTTATGTTTTTGTGAGAAAGAAAGTAATTTGTTCATTTCTATATTTTGACCCTAGTTGAATGGTATGATGGCCTTCTGTGGCACTTTATGGCAGATAAAACCTTTTCCAGATATGATGAGTAAGCTGCTTTAATGAGTTTAGGAAATGCTAATGCAGTGTTTCCGTCTGAGTTGTATGGCCCAATGTTATTAACATCCATAACATTTACCATATGGGAAACAATGCAAAGGTCACGTGTCTGTAATGTGATGCGTCATGTCCCACAGCAGATTGATTTGGTTGATTCACTTAAACTTCCAAAGAAAACATAAATTCTCTTAGCCTTACTGGTATGCATCGTTTTCACAGGGCTTTAAAAAACTCCCAGTGAGGTCTGTGGATTATTCAGAGTAACAAAGACACTGTTTCTAGAGAGAGATGACGCTTCCACATTTTTGCCACTTCAGCAGTGGGCCTCAGTCAGTCAGTCAACTGCTTTGGTCTCCACTAAAATATATCGACAACTATTGGATTGATGCCATAAAATAACGTTGGTGATCACTTGGCTTTCTCTAGTGAAATGTCACAACAGCTATTGGATGGATTGTCATAAATTTTGGGGTGTTAAACTCAGATTGAAATCTAAAAATGGGTGCCATAAAAACCAAAATGATCTGCATGGCTACCACTAGAGGTAGATAAGAAAATATGTTTTATGTATTTAGGTGGACCAACGGGTTGCTATCAGAGGTGATTCACAGTATAAATCAGGTTTTGCTTCACTGATAATCTGTTGATTTCAGTACTGTTTGTGTTTCAATTGTAAGAGCAAACCTATAATTTTATCAACACCAGACTTCATTAGAATGTAGTCGAAATTTTCATTCCCTGGCAAGAAAATCAGAACCTGTTGACAGCAGTGGCTACAGGATATATTTGCTGATATGCTATAACAGCTTTCTATTGTTGGAAATATATGCATCACCTTATCATATCACTATTGATCTGAGAAAACACGCTGAGACACTGGAGAGCTATAATTCTCTCATTTGTTATGACTTGTTGAAACCACCAGCATGCAGTCCTCTGTGGTAACTTGTAGTTTGCAAATTTATGACACAGAGGGACTTGTTAATGTCTACAAGGTTGTTATGAGTGTTAACAATGGAATAGAGCAATGCCACCATGGTGGAGCTGTAATGTAATCGTCCAGCGCATAAAAATTAATATAATTTAAATGCGGTTTCCTCCCACATGGCTGATGTCTCACTGAGCATCTCAGCTTTTAAGTTCAAACTGAGGTCAAGCGGGTCTGCTCAAGTTTCTTGGGTTCACTCAAGTGTGAAATGTTTAGTCTAACATGTCCTGTGTTATTTCACTGCACACCATCTATCCCCACTTTGACAAAAACTTTATTTTTAAATATTTCTATTAATCATCATACATCCTAATATTATCGGCACGTTTTCCAATCAGCAGGTTTGAGTTTATCAGGTGTATCAGTGTCGGCTTTGTCATTTATTGCTCAAAGCTGTGACCTATGAGGGCACCCTCATTTGTTGTGTCCTGAACCGCAGCTTAATCCCCAACTATGAATATCAAATGGCCCAAGGTGACGGCCCTTATGAATGTATTAGCTGCGATGCAATCAGCCCAGTGGTGCGTGCAGCGTTTGTGTTTGTTCTGGCAGGGAGTTGACTAGAGAGGGTAGGGGTTTCAGTATTCCCAGAGACTAATACCACCAGTATCTAGGGGTGTTCAAATTTACATAGTCGAATCTGATTGGTCAAGTCTTGCCTATCGTCGACTGATCGTCAAATCATGTCGCTTTTGTCAATCTGATACTGCAGGTGCATCCAGCGCAGGGCTCCACACTCACCTTTCGACACTATCCCAGAACCGTCCCGAAGTGAATGTAAACCTTCCCAGAATCAAAATGTTGTTTCTTTACTTTGTTATTATCAGCTATAATTGATAGTTGTTAGTGGCATAATGCTCCTTAGATTGAATCATCGAATAGTCAAGTATTCAGGTTCACCCCCTCAGAAAATACATTTCTTTCCCCCTTACTGTTTTGTGAGGTTAAAGTTAGCCTGCTGAGTATTAAATATCATAGGCATGGTCATGAATATCTAAAATATGACTTTTTTATGCTATATAAGTTGATATTTGCTACTCAGTTGCCACTTAACTAACTTGTTCTTCCCATTGAAGTTTACTTTAATCATTGACATATCTGTCTCCAAAGCAGCGCAGCCTTTTATAAGTATTTACATATTTTCAACATGAACATTTTTAACACTACGGGACTATTATTCCAGACAGTTGAAATATAGATAAGGCTGCCACAGTCATAGATTTGTCAACACTTTCTTCACATTAGAGCTGAAAACAGACCATAGTGACCAGTATGGAATCCATTTTTCCCCTTCCTCCCTCTGTCCATTGAACTGTGGTGGCAGGATGTTGTGTGAGTGTTGGTGATTGTGGCCCAGGACAAATACAGGTGTTTCCCTGCCTTGCTGTACCCTCTTCCTGCACAGCTGAGGGCTTGGGTCACCCTCTCTGAAATACCCAATTGTCTGTAGAGCGTGTTTATTCACCTGTACGTTCAGATATGACCATACACACGCATGTTTATCACATTTGTAGGCCAGTGCTTGTAGGAAATATCTGTACTTCACAGGGTATTTAAAGATGTTTAGTACAGTTACGCTGTACTGATCATGTTCTTCTTTTTCCCTATCCTGTCTTCCCTCCTTTCCTGATATTTTTTGCCCTCTATTCTTTCATCCATCCTTCATCCATGTTTTTCAGTGCAGTACAACAGTGGTTCCCAAACTTTTTGGCTTGTGACACCTTAAAACAATGCCATTTGTACTTCTGACCCCTCAGCACAGCTTTCCAGTGGTAGGAGAAGTTTTTAGATCCTTTATTCTGTGTGTGAGCTCCTTTAAATGTTGCATGTCAGTCAACATTTAGTTGATAAATGTAAAGACTTTAGAAGTTAGAAATTTAGATTTTCTTCCTGCCTTTATAGTACATAAAATATGATTTTGCTTCTCTTCTTACCTCTCTTGGGAATCACTGCAGTACAATACCAAACCAAACAAACCATGAGCTCAAAAGTGACCATAGTTGAATTGTTTTTGAATTTCTGACACTGTCAATGAGACGTCTCGACAAATATTGTCATAAGCTGTACAAACACATGTTGCAGAGCTGTTGTATTTGATTGCATGATATTGTAATGCAATGCAAAGGTGTGGCCTTTACTGTGTCCACCCACTGTTTCCTCTCCTGTGCTGCAGTGGTGTTCGCAGGGTTTCCTGAGTTGGTGGTAGTTGGAAACTCTGAGGTCAAAGTCGTCATGGTTGTTGTCTTTGATTGCTGGAGGCGTGCCGGGTTTGCTTGGCCTGCGCATAGCTCAGGTATTTGCTTTGCCCCGCTCGTTTCCAAGGGTCTCCATAACCATTAACCAGTGTCTTGCATTGTTGCATACGTATCGCATTCCTGAGACCTTATTCACTGCCAGTTTACACAATACTCCAGTTGTGTGTTTTCATGCTGTGTGGGAACCAAAACACAGGGGTATCAGACTGTAAAATCAGCAAACCGCGATATATGCAGCATTTAAGTTTTCCAGTTTGATTTATTCTTAATCCTCTTGCTTGGGCTGATGTGTTGGTATCTGTATCATCTTCGGAGGATGTGTATTTTTGTCCACCCTTGCTCGTGACGATCAATTGTTAATGTTGCAGCCCACATTATAGCCAAGGTTATCTCCACAGGTAAAAGACACAGCCGCTGCATGATGCAAGGTTCAGATCTGAAACCATTACTACATACTAAGGCAATAAACAACATCATGATACAAACATTTGATAGCCAGGCTGAACACCTCTGGTGTTTGATTTTAATCACATCATTTATTTATTTTTGTTAATGCACTATAGAAAAGACGATTATGCTTTAATGTTTGAATGCAGCTTTCTTCATTTTGAACTGAAATACAAACTGAAATATTTTTGGGGGGGAGGAAAAGTCCTTTTAAAGATGTATTGGTTAAACACCATTTTGGCCTCGTTCAGGTTATCTGACATAAGTGGACAGAAACCACAAGTCTCTTGCTAAACACCCTCAGTGATGTCAGAGTTTCCTATCTGGCTGTGGACTGTAAAGGAAACTTGACATTAACCAGGATTACAAGCACGTTATTCTGATTTATTACTGTTAACAGTTTAATGAAGTATTGCCTGTTTGGTTACAAAACCACAGACCAACATTCCTTCAACCCAAAAAATCAGTCTGCAGTTCAGTGTTAGAGGAGGTGCTCCAGTTTTTGTCCCTTGGTGATATTAGATGGATAATCTCTCTCTGGTTTCTTTGAGATTAAACTGCCTGTAATTAAAGGAGTATTATATGTCGCTTATTTTTGCTTTCAGTGTGGGCTTTTACTTTAAAAATGAGTTATTCACTGAGGCAGAAACTTGGCAGTCAGCTACAGTACATCAAACTTAACCTAATTAATCACATGAATTGCACAATATTCCAAACGTTTTATCTTTCATATAAATGACTACATGAAACGTCATTCTTTATTTTGAAATCAAATTGAAATTTCTGACAATGTTATCTACTTATTTGATTACTTGTTCATGTTGTGGATGTCTCCATTCCCGGTGCCTATCATTTAATGACTGGATATTAGGTCGTGGATATTACCGGTGGTCCATTAAGCATGTAAAAAATGGATATCGCCGGTCCATCAGAGGTCAATTTTTGAGCAAGTTTTACGGTCCAGACAGAAAGGTAATGAGGGCCTTGGGGTTAAATAGCTCAGAACTGAACCATTAAGTGATCATCTCTGATGAGTAAGACGATGAGTAACAGTCTAATAGAATCAAGCCAGGCAGCACAAAATGAGTGAACATAGTTTTCTGCTCACTGACCTAATGGAAAACCATCAAAGTAGGATCTATTTAAGAAAATATACTACTCAGAATAGTGAAAGGACTTCAACAGCATTAGTGGGAGAGTATGTGTGTACTACAGTTCTGTATCTGCTGATGTAAATAAGTTTGTGAAGCATTCAAATGTAACTTTTTGTGTGTTTGTATATATATATAGCGACATTGTTAAAGCACACAAAACTTTATTTGAAAGTCTTGTTGAGATCCAAAAGTTGCTAAAAATACCAAATATGTGAGTCTGAATTTGGGTATAATATGTATAAAATACTGCACAAAACATCAGTTATTTCGAATTTATGCAATGGTGAAGGCTTTAAAACCATGGAGTCTTGGGTTTTAATATTTTACTCGGTGCGAACATCATAGAGCATTAGATGACACAGAATACTGTTAGTGTGGCATGAAAGGGTTTCAACAAACTTAAAGTTACTTAAGGGGAAACCTGTATGTTAAAGGGTTAAAACTTCTAAATGTTTCATTCCAAAGACACGATTACTATATATGCTTTGTTTTTCTGTCCCTTTCTTTTGTAGGACGAAAGATGCCGAGCCTGTGGTAGGAAAGGAGATTCAGGTTACTGTCTGCAACGAGGACAAGGTTGTCTGTGGAGTAACGAAGCACACAACATGTGCAGATATGATTCAGGCGTTGCTGGAAGATCACAAGTCAATCCCGGAGAGCAAACGCCTCCTGCACGGGGAACCCAAAGACTTCTGTCTCGTTGAGCGGTGGAAAGGTTTTGAGAGAGCCTTGCCCCCACTCACCAGAATTCTGAGACTCTGGTATGCTTGGGGCGACCAGAGACCCTTCATCCAGTTTATTCTAGTCAAAACCAGCGATTTTGTGCCTCAGCCTGCCAAGAAGGGTGGAAAGTCCAAGGGGGCCAAGCCAAAGCGATGGGAGCACAGTCGCCCTCAGTACACCCAGGCTCTGCCGGTGGAGAGGCAAAAGCGCATGGTGAAGAAAGCTTTCCGGAAGCTGGAAAAGCTTCACAAGGACAGCCAGAGCTCCCCGGGTGCCGACGAGATCGACCGGATGGTGCAGCTTATTCTCAACCAGGACCACACCATCCGAGAGCAGATCCAACGCATGAGGGAGCTGGATTTGGAGATGGAGCGTTTAGATCTGCAAGTGCAGATGGAAGCTGAGTCCGAGAGTTCACTGGCTCAGGCTTGTGGTCAGAGTTCGGAGGCGCACAGCGACGAGCAGCTGCAGGAGCGCCTGTACACCAGCGATGGAGTCGAGCAGATCGAGCTGCAGGTTCAGAGGCACCAGGAGCTCATCCGCCAGCTGTCCCTGGATATTGACACTGAGCTGAGAAGGGCCAACTTCCCTATGAGCCAATATGAGAACAGAGAACAGGAAGGAGCCGCGGCTGCTTCCTGGATCCCCTCGGAGACAGACGAAGCGTTCTACACCGCTGAACTCGAGAGGTTGCAGGATGAACTGAAGCACAGTCTCTTCGCTGGTGTGTCCCTTCACAACCAGGCGGCAGAAATAGACAAGCAGCTGAAGTACTATGACGCCACGCTGGTCTCCAAGGATCAGGAGTGCTGGCAGCTGGCTGCCCACCTGAGCTCACTGCAGATTGGGGACGGAGGAGAAGAGGAGCAGTCCAGCCCCGTCCCTCTGAAACATGAGACTCAGTGCAGCGTCTCTCAGTCAGTGAAACTCAAACACAGCCTGTCGCCTCTGGACGTTACAGACACGGACTCAGACACTGGGATTAGCTCCACACACAGTCAGGACTCGCTGTCACCGTGTCTCGACTTCCCTCCCCCACTGGACACAGACGTTTGAATAACCCAGTTGACCCTGAAATTTAACGTTCTGTGTGCACTAACCTCAGTTTGGGCCTGTTGTGTGTGATCATTACAGCTGAGTCACGGAGCTAAGCACAGTTTTTTCGGAAAAATTAATCCCTGTGAATCTTTTATAAAAGCATGGAGGAGATTTAACTGGAGATGAAACAACTAGTTCATTGACTTCAATTACCTTGATAATAAATTAATTCTTTTTTAGCAAAAACACCAAACATTCTTTGGTTTCAGCTTCTCAGATGTAAGATTTTGCTTTATGAATATATTTGGGTTTTAGACTGTTGGTCAACAAAAAAAGTTACCTTGGATTTAGAAATTATAGAGGCATATTTTCTGAAATCTTATGGAAAAATGTATTAATCCATTAATGGATTAATCACTTGTGGAACAGATTTATAATCTTTTTGTTAACTGAACAAGATTTTGTTTTTATCCAGCTGCTAGTGTTTTTAAATAACCTTCTGGGTTTCTGAAAGGCAAACGGATGCTCAATTCTACGACTCAGATGTGATGATACATGCAACGCACAAAACTGGAGCTGTGTATACACCCACTAAAGTCTATCACTGTTTGTGACGGCTGGGTTTCCCGACTTTCAAGTGTACATTTTTTCCACCAAGAAGACTATTTCATTAGCACAACCATGTCTAAAGTGTACCAAGCTTAGTTACCTAAGTGTTTTTATGTGTTTGTTTAATTTCTTAATAATGGTGAATGTATGCTTCTTTCCTGACTTAAAGTTATCAAGCTATTTATGAAGCTGCACTTCTTTGTACACACTAATGAGTCTATTAACAATGTTTTATATTAAAACAAATTGCTAACTGTTTTGGATGTAGAATTTAAGATTTGTAACCTCTCGACTACGCTGTAAATATACTGCTGTAACCACTGTAAATGATTGTTCTTATTCACAGGCACAATTTGTAAAGAAAATCGGATAGAGCAACTGAGAGAAAAACATATTTATTTATCATGTAATTGTATTTTACAGATGAGATTTTATTATGACTATTTCCCCTCTGAGGCGATAATGTCCATCTGCCACTGATCTGATCAAACACATCATATTCAGGGCCAAAATAACAAAAATATCTGGGCTATAGCCATGTAAACCATGCTTAAACATTGTGTACATTTCAACCTTCATAATAAACACTAATACTGTAAATGTAACAAAGAGTAATCAGTTGGTTGTTGTTGAGTTTGTTTTTTGGTGCGAAACACTGATGATTTAATTATTTCCTCCAAGGTGTTAAAAACGGCTTAGCAACAGGGCTGCGGTCCTAGGTGTTAATGCTAAAACCATAAGGGAAAAACAACTGAAGGTGCCAAAAAACACACAATTGACTTTTTCAGATTCCTTAAACCTCTGAGTCACAAGAGGAAAAATGACACAGCTAGTACAGAGCCCCCCCCCCCCCCCCCCCCCTCCAGTCACCGCAGCATATCATCAGACAAGATGGTCGCCAGGCAAGCACAAACAACAGCGAGCACTCTCCTCATGTCGAGGTACTGCTGACAGACTAACACTTTGTACTCGGGGCAGAGCGGGGCTGGCTGCTGGAAAAGCAGGGGATATCTATTTCACACACTAATTGCTTAACCCCCACCCCAACCCCCCTATCCCCCCCCAACCCTGCTTCTCCTTCAACTCCTCCACTGCTTCAAGCCACTAAGTAACTCCACCAAGCATGAAAGGCCAGAGATCTTACAATGTGAACAATCTTGCACCGGTGCCTCCCACTTGTTGATGGAGCGAGGGTTTATTACGGCACTTATAGCATGTTCTGTTTCGCCAGACACACACCAAGCTGGAATAAAAAGGAACATTGTGTTATTTATATCTAATGCAAATCAGGCCTATGTTTAGTTGGTGAGAATTCTAAGGAAATGAATGTTGAACAACTGAGTCTGTTGTTGAACCAGAAGCCAGGTGGATGCAGAGGTGTCCGTCACTTGGATCTAAAGTTTAACAGCCATTAGTCTTTATTCATAGTTAAGGCCATCTGGGGGCATCTGGTGCAACAAGAACAATTTTATCAATATTTGAAGGCCGATGAAAATGTTTTGTGCTGATAATTTAACAACAGTATCTGTCAGAAACAATCTTTGAGAGTACCAGGTTTAAATCAATCTGTTTTTATTATTTCTGCCCTGGTGAAGACCCTGTGGGGTCTAAACAAGTCAGTAATATTTTTAACCAAATAAAGGATTTTAGTGTTGGCTTTGTGGAAGAGTGCCTGAACATTCTTCTTTTATGCGACCATTTTCTTTATCAAAAGCACCCCAAGGCTAGATTCACTGCATGTGAAAACTGATTTGCGCTCTTTTAGTGTTTGGAGATCAACACATCTCAACTGGACAACTACATTTTTAAAGGCAAGTTAACATTTTCCTCCAGAATTTTATTCTTGACAGGCTGGGGGAGGGGGAGCACCGGGAGGCCTTAAAAATCAGAGACAAACTCTGTTCACTTCATTTACATGCTGAGGCACCTGCCATTCTCAAATGGCAGTAAATAATGAAATGAACTGATTCTGGCTCTGGTTTTTCTAGAGTATCCGTCCTCCTCCCTGTACTTTCTCATATGAGTTGCTGTTAAGGCAGCAGAGGCACCAAAAGAAGTTTAACAAAGCACACGGTTTATATTTCCAACACTTGGCAGATTGTAAAAGCCTCAGAAACAGGACTTACTGTATGCCAAGAAAGGACAATAAAAAATCTCCACCATTCAGCCTTACAGAGTCTTCTGAATAACTTTTTTCTAAAACATACTTCGTCTCAAAATTAATATATAGTATTTGGAAAGCCAATAAAATCTGTACAGAGGTGAAATTGGTGTTTCCCTGCTGCAGTGGACCTCAGGGAGGCGGCAGGCTCAGGCAATGTGTACACTCCTCCCTCTGCCGCAGATCAGCAATTCAAAGACAAGCCAGCTTGCAAGTGTGTTTGCCGACAACAATAATTACATGGACCAAAATGACAATCAGGCTGACTGCAAACCTGTCTTTGCTCAGCCCTCCCAGTTACGACGACTGGCCAGCTTGAGTCAACCATAACTTGTTATCAGCTGCGGTTCCAGTGCTGAAGATGAAAAGCTGAAATTTTAAACAGTGTATGTATTTACCCCCCTTTACCCAACCTTTACAGTAACCCTATCTTTTTGTGTACAGATGTGTGTAGGAAGCAGTGAGATAAGAGTCAGGAAGCCATGGTGTGAAGGCTACTGTACTGTATGTACTGTGTGGGCAGCTTTCACCATCAGTGAGCGACACAACAGCCTTTAGTTAGGACCACTTTGCACTATTTGGGGGATTTTTATCAGTTTAAAAAGAAAAAATAATGTCTGACTATAAATGTTATGTCTTAGAATATATTAAATAAAAATCATACAATTAGTTGGTTGTCATTTTCTATAATAAGAGTCACCAATCTGTGTTATTTTATGTCCCTATTTATGGATGTTTTTATTACCAGAAGAGAGGGCAATTGAGGAGAGAAAAAACTCCTCTCACAGGTGACAAAAGCATATTTAACACCTGAGATTAAATTTCCAACAAGTACATTTGGCTCCAATATTTGAATACTGTAGATATGTTTGAAAGTTTGAAAAGCAATTTGCAATCTCTGATAAGTGAAGAAAGATTTAGTATTTGATAGAAACTGCTGTTTGAGACTCAAACTGAATTCTCATTTGTTTTATCAGTCTTGATTTTCACTGCGTTAACACTGTAAATGAAACACATTCAGGATACATAAAATCTGGACGAGGTTTAGAAAATCACTGACCGCTGTCTAATAAAAATGTTTGAGGTTTATGGACAACGGTGAGATGACTAATGTTTGTGGAGACCAGTAACTTGTCATTTGTCGGTATCCAGTGGTAATGAAGTCAGATGGTTCTCAAGAAGCCATCAAACGTTTCACTTTTGTCTTTGTATATTACGTTTTTCAGGAGAAACATACATCACCTTATGCATGTGCCAAAAACCTGCACTGTGTTCCCACAACACGCCCAACAGCCACCTGTAGGTGATTATGTGTTATGCTTTTGGCATAATCATAAAAAATGAAATCAACCTTTCTACTCTTTGTTGCATCAATTTGTGTAACATTCACTTTCCTACTTTCTACTAAACATCCGGCACTGAATTTGATAGCATGAAATGGGACCAAAAAAGCATCAAAATTATCCATGACATTAAAGTATATTCATGCAGTGGCCCTGCAACGGTCCCATCAGCCAATTTCAGTCACATTTGCATTCAAAATGGACGAGTTGGGACTTGTCGAAATAGTTCAAGGGCCTTGGGCTTAATTGCCTCAATCAAAGCACATTTGGAGTGCCATCCCTTCCAAAAAGGCATGAATCATTTGATAAAAGAGCCCAAGGAGCAATAAACGGTCCCTGCTGCCGGTATGTGTGGGTGTGTGTGTATGTGTTTGTGTTTCTGTGTGGTGGAAAAACCTGCTGGTTGCTGTTTTAAAGATGGGAAATTTTAGAAATATGATCTAGGTCGTGTGGTTTCTTACATTATTGTACATAACATAAAGTGTTCACCAATTCAAAATGAATTCAGCATCACAATGACTGCTTTCTGTGTAAACAGGCACACACTTTAATGCTCGCACCGCCATCCCTCCTTCCCCGCCAGCTTCAGTAAACACATTTGATTTTGGCATGGATGTTAATGTTCCTCTTTATTAACACTGCTGTCCTGGCGGAGGCTGTTTGCTTTCCTACAGGTGCTCTCTGATGCTCCTCTGTCACACAGCCTTTCATTACAAGAAGTGGAGACACGTGCCACCGCTCAGACAGTCAGGCAGGAGAGATGATCTCAACAATCGAAGCAAGGAAAGATACTCATGCACAGTTTTTATCAAACATAAATAAAATAAAAAAATTAAGGCAAAGCTGAAGTGGAGGCAGAATAATCTGAGTCACAGTTTCTCTTGCGTTCAGTTATTTTAAATTGTGAGATTGCACAAATGATTGTCGCCTTGTTCTCTTTTTAAAATTGATGAATCCTTTTTGCTTTCTGTATTTCAACATAACGCTCAGGAACAAGACATTAGTAGACAAAAAAGGTCATTTCCATGTGCTCAGATTTATAAAAACGTTGGTATATGTTGTGAACTATCTTGAGAGCTATCGTTAAACTTCCACTTCTACGTTGCAGACACCAGTGAGTCATTTTTATGGACTTTTCTTGTACAAAATTCCAACTGATGGCACCATCTCCTGCAAGTTTATAGGTTATCTATTAACCCTTGTTTACCTTTTAAAGGTCACTCTTGCTATGCTGTCACTATTGAGGTCAGACATTTAGCTTGCTTATATGGAAAATAAAAGCCATGGTCATCAAAGAAAAACAAAAAGACAAACATGTATTTTCCAGGGCGCCTGGGTGGAGCCAAGGGGCAACCTCCCAGTCTGAAAAGTGAAGCCAACGCAGAAGCCAAGATGGGGACGGCCGAAATGCCAAACTCAAGGATTCAGAACGGTAGTCCACAAACTAATGGGTGACATCAGGGTGGCTACGTCTACTTCTTTTATACTGTCAATGGGTGGAGCACAGGAAAATGTCACATGATTGTCCACATCCATTGAAGGCAAAAGTGGGATTTTGTAAAGACAAAAGGTGATATGGTAAATTAGAGATTCCAAAATCGGGAGAAAATATTTAATTTACGTTTCATTTCGTTTGTACTTCACTTAATTTTTGCATAAAACTGTTTTTTGGGCTCTGCCATTTCTGAGTTGCATTATGGGAAGTGTTTTTGAAGCATGAAGTCTTGTGAGTCCCACAGTTTTATTCAATCATAGCTCACACATCACATTAAAAAGGATTCTGTTTTGATTTATTCGGCACAAAAGGTAGCATCAACACAAAGGAGGAAGGAAAATCTTGTCATATAAGACCAGAGAATAAATCAAAAACATGTATGAAATGATTCACACAGCAGTCCACATATTCTAACCTCTTTTACATTGAAAGAAACCCACAGGTATTCTCTTCAAGTCCATTTCATACACAGCAGGCCACATGAAGATGATGGTATTTGAGCGTTGCTGTCAGTCAGGAGGACGAGGACCTGACTGTTGCCTCTCATCTCTTTCTGATTGCCTGACTGTAGCGCTCTGATTAGCTACTTAAGTAAACATGGAATTCGTTTATGTAGCTTCGCCTCTTCACAAATCTGCAGAGTGACCTCTACACTCCTCAACATTTCTTCTTTGGTTCTCTCCATCCTCACCTTCATTCTCCAGTGTGGGATTCCTGATTGTTTTTGTGTGGTTTATGGTTTTCCACAGTGTGTAATCAGCTGGTGAGTCCTGACCTCGCCTTGTTGAGGAAGACGTAAAATTCACCAGGGGTCACCTGTGGGAGGCGGAGAACTGCCTCCTGCATTGCTGCTTGTGTATATTTCCATGATAATAATTCTGCACTCTGGTGAAAATAGGATTTTTTTCTCCATAAAAAACAGCGTAGATTGCTACAGTATCTCCAACAGCAACAGCCTCTTCCCCTCTCAAATTAATTCCTCTTATAGAAGCTGCTGTGATGAGTCTACTCTAGTTTTCATCCAATTAGTGTTGGTTTTATATTATAGCATCATTTGGTCATTTGAACTTGAAGAGTCTGTGCAGGTTAGCTAATGAGATCACTGCAGTAAGTCTGGTCTGTCTCCTGGACATACATTTAAAAAGCAGAAGGCAAATATAATAATCAATTGACCTCAAAATCCACTCTACAAGTAGTTTGACCCCTTTTTTAGAACCAAAATTAGAACAAAGAGCTTGGGCTTCATTCATTTCTTGACTAATCACGGATTGTTTTTAATCGATTCAGTATTTGAAATGTTAAGTATTTATGGTTGCCTTTTGTTCTACTTTGATGGTTTTTTTGGGAGCGTCAACTACTGAAAGATCACATTGAATGCTTGCTCAGGTTTGTAACCTCGTCTATTCTTTAAACAGATGCTTGCTTTAAATGGAAAATTGTTCAGTTTTATTTAGACAAAGTTCTAGTACGGCTGGTTATGACAGACAACATTTAAAGACGTTTAACTTTTATTAAATTAGAGAGAAAGGGAATTGGAAAAAGTATCGTATTGACACTGGTTTGGAAAAAAGTCAAACGATATCTACAAATGCTGCCAGCATTGCTTGTCTTGAGCGTAGCGACATTCAGATAATTATCTCATAGCATCTCTCAGGAGAAAGAAGACTTTGAAGAAAAAGCTCAGCTCGGAGAAGGTTTGAAGTGGCAGACTACTGAAGGCCGACATGCTCTGTGTTGGATCTGCTGCGCCTTTGATGGTGGGCAAGAGGCTCTCTTGTTTCCTGTGCCATGTCGAGGCTAGATGACAGCACTAATCCAGACACACTTCCCCTCCAGAGCTGGCACTTTGAAGACCCTAGTCTGTTTGTGAGATTAATATGATTCAGGGATAATTTCCTGTCACTGTCGCAAACACACCCAACGAGCCTGCACATACAGTACCATACTGTATACACACGCACGTATACAGCACGCACAGGCAGTTCAGTGCATGCACAAACAAACATCAAAACAGAAAACACCCCTTTTTACAACCCGTAACCCACAGCCCCCGTTTCTTTTACCACTCGTTACCATGGTAACTGAAAGCACACTCAGCTCCTTGGCAGATGAACCTGTCTCTGTATTTTTAAAAAGGTGCAAAAGCTCAGCAAACTTGTTTCCAGTTGCTTCCACTGTAGCCAATGTTTATCCATGCTCCCTGCTGTCAATCTAGAGTTTGACATTTAATTAGATAAACTTTATTTTATCATAAAAAGGTGCAATATTTCCCAAATTGAATTTCTGAGAAATGAGGTGAAAGCTGCTGGAATTCATTTTAATTTCAAATAAACAGTCAAGTCCAAACAATCTGTTTTGTTGTGCAGACTCAGCTTCTCTGTGTATTTATCTTAACAGGCAGCGAGGCTGCATTGGATTTACAGCAGAGATTGAGGTTGCGCTGACTCTGACACAAAGAAAGCTGCATTCCTCTGGCTCTGGATGTATGACGGAGCAGGGCCTGGCCTGGCCTGGCCGGGGTCCAGTCACTCCTGTGCACTCATGGGTAGTGGCTTCCTGTGATGCTTCCTGTCAAAAAGGGCTTTCGGGGCAGCAGTTATAGCCTTGTGGGAGGAATGTAAAAGATACCAAATGAGTTGGTTACAGAGCTGGGCTCACAAGTATTTGCACATTTTTATAGTTTATTGTCCAGAGATGTGCACAGTCTTTGGGAAAATGCAGTGAATGTCAGAAAGTAGTAAAGTTTTCACTAGTTTTACCCAGGTAGCAATAAACTCTGGTAACTCCCACGCTAAGACTAAACATTACTTAAAGACAAAAAAAGATAATCAAACTCTGCAAACTGCCCATGCATATATGCTGATTTAAAAGAAAACAAAAATCAGACTTTGTCAGCATACTCCTTGAGACTGGTAGCAGGCCACACAGGAAGTCAGGGAAGTGGTGTGTTTGTGCAGAGAAAGAGGTTAGTGCTCACAATGGAGCCTGGCTATATGCTGTCTGGGGGGGGGGGCATTGTAAATCAACACTCACACACACACTTAAACACTGCAGAGTAACCTATACAGAGGGTTTTTTCTATTAAACCATGAGAAAATGAGACACAGTGGTCTTGTGTTTCAGTTTTTAAATGCATTGTGGATCACTGATATTGCTCTCTCCTGCATCTTCATTCTCTCCCTCACGTACACACAACCACACTACAAACTTTCACTGAACAGCCACAAAAGCCTCAGCCTCTCCAGTGTCTCAAGGTACTGGGACTAATATGAGAGCACTTGACCCAGCCCAGACTCAGCTGAGGCTGAACCCACCAGGGATAAAATGTAATTTCACAAATTCAAACTAAAACTAATCCCAGGTTGACTTAATTTCAAGATCAGTTATAAAACCTGATTACTGCCAAAAAAAACAAAACAGTTGCACTCTTAGAAGATGATCAACAATACAGCCAGAGAAAGTCTGATTTTAATTTACAATGTAACACATCCAACAGTATGCACTCACTTGTCTGTGCCTAATGGCTATTTTATTCAGAATGGATATATGACATTTTGGCATACACATCCACTACCTTTCATTTTAGCTAAACTGCAAAATATTTGAAATTGTGAACCTCATATTGGAACTTTCATTGCATCACGTGTTTAATATACTGAGCAGAGTGAACTGTTAAATCTTCACGTTTTGTCTGCAAACTCATTTATGAAAGTGGGCTTTCACTGCAATTGTTTTACCTCAACCAAACTTCAGAGAAAAAAAATATGCTTCATATCAAAAGTTGGGATTTTCTTCCCATGGGTGTCTGTGATTGACAGGAAGTAAAAGTTTATTCTAATGCAGCACTGATATAAAAACAGTCAACTCAGACAATAAAAAAGCTTCAAAGCAAATGCATGATATACGTGTTTACTGTGAGGGATTATCTCAATCTGTGTAAATCCTAACTGAATATCACAGACTGTGTGTGGACACCAGCAGGAAGAATGGTTGGTTAACCTTTAAATTGGTCTTAAATGAGGTTATACAGGTCAGGTCTTCTCATCTCTCTCCTTTAGTCTGCCATGAATCAGATTACTGATCACATGCTTATGCACCATTCCACCATCTTCCTCGTATCATTATCAGTGCAATATTTGTCTGTGCTGCACAGTATCATAGACCTAATTTAGAAAGGTCTCAAAGGCAATGAGGAGATCTGGACCAAGCTGTTTATGTATATCTAAAAAATATATGTAAAGATGTCCAAGTCAAGAGTAAATGATGCAGCTTTTATTAATGTTTCTGTCATATGTCATTTGTTTTTGTTTGTGGCGTTGGTTGATATTTTTCCCAGGCATTTAAAAGGAAGAATTTGGAAGAAAACATGCTTTTGTTCACACAGAGAATCAACTCCCAGTTTAGTCAACCTCACAACAATACACTTCATCATACTTTTGCAATTTGAGACGGATACAGTATGTGTGACAATTCCATTTTTCCATTTCCATTTCTGCAATGTTATAGGGTTGAACGTTTGCGAAAAACAGTGTCCACTCACCAAAACTCAACAGCTACTGATGTCATGTTAAGTCGTATTCTGATAAATGATTTCCTTAGGTTTTTTCTACCTTGGCGTTTTTAACCACCTGGTAGGTTTCCACTGGATACACATCAGCACAAATGACAATTACAGTTTGTGAACAAATGTCCATTGTGTTTGAAAAAGGCCATCATGCAGTTATGATAATTTTCTGATTATCTTTGCCCTTTGCCTTCCTGATCCTGTGTCTTTCTAGCTGGCATGCTTTCTGCTTTGCTCACTCTCAAAGTTGAAGGAGATTGTTTCAGGGGGGTTTCACAGTAGCTACACATTTACTGTATTTGGTTATGGAGGAAATGGAGCAGTGTAAAATCCCTGTTTATGTTCACCTATTTTAGTCAGGCATTTCCTGCAACAGGCCTGTGGCATGTTTCTTTGACACAATGGGCTGAACTGCACATTACCTTAGAACAACAACGGGGAATTAAATTACCACAGAAGAACAAGAAGTTCAACTTTTTAAAGCTGGAAAATTGCATATGAGAGATAAGCAGCTTAGGGTGGAGTTCAAGCTAAGAGTAGTGGATGATTTAATGACCATTTTGTGGCTGGTAGACCGTTTCACCAAGACAATTTTGGGGCTACTGTTGAATTTATTGACGTAAATGCTTAATCTATACAGTATTTGTTGAGATATGAACACAAATGTCATGTTCATGGTGGCACTTAGAGGGAAAAGTCAGGGGATCATGAAGTCAATAAGAAACATCTGGATACCACGATCTCCTGTAGAAAAGTTCATGGAAATCCATCCAATAGTTTTTGATATAATTCCAGACCAAAAGACCATCCAAGACAAGCCAACGTTGCCAATCTATAAATATTCTTGTTGACCAGAAAGTGATGCATGTTCGTTCTGAGCTGCTGCGTCATCTGTGAAAACGTCATTACACTGATGTCACAGTTCTGAGTTTAACTGCAGAAACACAAAAGCAATGAAAGATTATTTTTTTATAAAAACTGTCGCAGCAAAAACAATGTTTGCAGGGCCATTTAATTCAAGAATACTTCAAATCTCTCAACGGATAATATTATTTAAGGACCAAATGTCATGAGTGTGTTCAAAGACTTTCATGACCCTTGTGAGCATGAAACCTGGCGATAATCATTTGTCTTCCTGGAAACTTTTTTCCCCCGTTTTAAATGCAGTGCTGTCTCTCAGTGTTTCCATTAGCTCTGACCGTCACATTAGTCCTCTCCAGGGAAACGTGGTATGTCGTAAACATCAACCCCTGCAGGACATCGTTCCTGTCGGTCCGTCCCCTCTCGTCTTAATTATCACTTTGGTGAAGCCATTTCACAGTGGCGATGAACACCCCATGCAGACAGTAAACAAACAAGTGGGCTACTTTCATGAAGCATCATCACAAAAGTTGATTGCGCCACAAAATTGGTTGCTGCCGACAGTAAACAGCAATTACTGCACCCATGGCTTTTTATCTCTTTCATACATATAATTCAAGAGCTCCTTCTTCACAAAAGCTTCATTTGTCTTAATGTGTATTGAAGTACGAGTCTCAATGGCATCTCTGAGTAGTTTATTATTGATTTGATATAATTTTAGAAACTTCACACTAGAAATGTGTCAGGAGGTTAGAGAAGTAGGATAAACAGATGTGGAAAGGGAGAAAAATCATCCATGGTAGATAAAGATAACTGTCCAGGAGACGTAAATACTCTATGTACGCCTGTACATAACACAAAGGAAGAATTTAAACATCGGACTGACAATGCCAAACCCCCCTGACAGTAGAACAATATGAGCCAGCTGGCTGCTGGAGAACAATAGGTTTTAAACATAACCCTTTCCTGTTGCCAGAAAATCACCTTATAGTCCCCTGAAACCTGTTTGTCACAATGAGAGAGAGAAGAATTAAAAGTGGAATTCAATCGCCCACTCTGATAACACTGCAAGTAAACAGATCCATCTTAAGGAACTTTCTGGCAGAGAAGCCCGATCATACAATGACAGGTTTGGTTTCACTTTTACTTCTGCGTGTATATGTCTTTAAATTCTACCAGACCTATTAATTAATTTCCTCACAAGAAATTAGACTGCTAACAAAGACAAATGAGACTGGTCAGAAAAAAAGTTGGTCAGTCTGTAAACTGGCAAATCTTAATTTAACCAAAACTGTTATAAGCCTACTTACCTAGATATTTAATCAATGTATTAACATTAACTTTATAAAACACCAGATAATGGGATTGCCACTTTTTTCAGAACATGATCTCGTAGCAGTAATCTAGCAAACCAGAGATTGTGTTGCTTTTCTAAAATGTCTTGAAACTGTATTAACGTTGGACAAACGATCAAAAAAGTCTAGTTCAACTAACACAAATAATGTTGGCAGCCTGCCTGTGAAATCAAGGTGCTAATGATACGATCCACCACACGTGTGTTTTCACCTCTCACTCTCACATTGTCTTTGCTCTGCTTTCTTTGGCTGAAGTGCAGCCGAATGCTGCTGCGCTCTGGGATATGATGTCAGGACGGACGTAGGGAGCACCTGTTGACTTACGCACAAAGGCAGGGAGCGAGTGGATAGGTTCACGACCCCCACCAGCCCTTATGTGGAAGTATCTGAATGCTGAGACGGTCCTGCTGCGTCTTAGGTACAGACGCTCGCTGTACGTAACCGCTGTGGCAGTGTGAAGCACCTGTGAAGTGTGGCATCTGCAGCCCTCCTCCGGTCCATTTTAAAACACACAAACACTGCAGATGCACTCCCTCAGTAATCAGAGGAAACTGGTAGCAGAGGTGCTTTGATTCCGACAGGAAACACCCTCCATTGTTCTTCACTGGTAGTTTACCCACACCCACAGACTGGCCCTCACATTAAAACGTCATTTTAACACCATCACTCATTTTTGTGACAAGCATCTGTGCTTTAATATAGCCCTCATTTTCCCATTTTACATTCCATTTCCATTTTCAGCATTTAGCTGTTTCTATAAAAACAGATCAGCTTTACAGAGATGCTGCAGGTCATGTTTGGTGTCTTGGGACATTTGAAAAATGTCTGTTAATGCCTATTTGGCTGAGGTAGGATAAAAAATATAAAAAAATGAGGGTATTTTAGTTAGGTCTCACTATCCATAAAGCCCTTTTCCACTGATAATTACTATATATATATATATATATATATATATATATAAGGATATATTTAGGACTAAAATGTTTATAAATCTAACCTTCAGGTTCGACAAATAGCGACATTAGTGTTTTTATAAGAGATGTATACTACTAACCCTGTATGGATGGGACATGATTGCTATCATTGTGGTATGGCCTGGACTCAGGTTAAAACCTTTGTAAAACATAAACAAACATATACAGAGAATAAATATATAGAACTTTCTTTTATTATCTAGTTTGACAGTCAGTCATAACTGAAAACTTAACTGAATCAAGGAATAAATAACAATTACTTTGATAAATTGTGAAAGTGCAGCCACAATTTAGTAAAATAATAGCACAGTAACAGTATAAAACAGTAGAGCAACAGCAACTTAAAAATTAAACATTCAAAATAAATTAGAATTACAATTGAAGTGTAAAACAAAAAGCAGCAGCTGCTACACAGTAAACAAAAAATAGGCTAAGCATTGCAGTTAACTTAGTATTGCCAACAATTTAAAGAGCAATAGCAGGTTTTCTGAGCATTTCTCTCTCCTGTTCCTTCTTCCATCAACAATGTTGTCCATCCACACTGGTGCAATGAGCACAGAGAAATGTTGCAGCGGTGGCAGCCGGGGCGGGAAACCAAACCTGGTTGCCTCCCCAGTACTGGAATCGGCTGTGTGAGCGCAGGATAGTTTGCTCTATCGAACATGTCTGTTTGAACCTGTGTGCTTGTGCTGCTCGCCCTGCGTTCCTCATCAAGCTCCTGCAGGATTTCCTCAACAGGCTGCTCTTGCTGCTGCTGCTTGGCTGTGTTACGATACCGGGGGCGTTTTTTTTGTGAAGCTGATCGCCTGCACCTCCTTTTAGCCCATATGAAATGTTTTCCCTCGCTGTCTGCAACCTTGCAAACTGTACCAACTCAGGACTTGGTCGTCCACAACAATCAATTCAACCAGTTTGTCGGTCATCTTTGTTGCTTTTGGGCTGTCTCTATGTGTGGCTGATTAGGTTAAAAGAGACCCATGACCTTTGTTCATGGTGATATGCAGCCAATATGAGAGCTTCCTTTGGGACCTGCTGTCCATTCCCACTTTGCACTTGGTCAAAACTCAAATTCAGTGTAATAATGTTCACAAAAATTCTGTAAAAGATGAGCAGGATTTACTTTACCTCCGTGAATAAATCCAATTATTGCAGAGATCACATTGAGATTAGGCGGCTCAGTAAAAAAGTTTCACTGCTATAAATGTTGGTGTCAGTGGGCATTCCTGCACAGCTCATTGCATTATTACCCTCTTTAAAATATGACATCACAATGGGGTCTTAAACCCAAAGACTCTTCATTTTCTTCAACTTTCATACTCAACAACCCAATTGTATTATTCTATAAGCATCTCTTCAGTTGAATCGCTCATGATTGAAATATAGTCTTGATTACAGTGTGTTTCCATTTGCATTCCACACATCCTCCAAGTCTGGCCAATCAACAGCTTGATTCATCACAAGAGAGAGAGAGAGTGCCCACGCTAGGCATTGATTCTCACATTACAAACATCCCATTCACATGACAGTGTTGAATACCTCCACAATACATATTCAGTAAGTGGGTGAGTATGCTTCATGGATATTCAGCTTGTATAAAATCTTAATCAACTGGAGGCGGCAGTAGATTTAAAGAAGTAGACATGACAAAGATGTAGCTGGCTAACCTCTTTAACATTTAGTTCTCCCTTTTTTTGTCACTAAAAAGCTTTAAGGTCTTTGAAAAAATAATTTTACAGAATTATACATTTTCTGTATATTCCTCCAGTTCATTGAGGATATGGAATATTTAGAACCAAGACTCACTTTTGTGGTTTTGGGGAAATATTGTATGTGCTGATGATTACCCCTAAATTCAGTCAGACATATTTGGTATCCTTGGAAACTTTAAATTAAGAACTTAAAATGCAGTTTTGTGGATTTTGACAAAAGTTTGATAGCACAGAATGAGTTTGTAATGACGATTTTTATCATTCATCATTTGCACACCTTTTTTGAAATATAAAAATGAGATTCAAGGGGTTCAAATTGGCCAACACATTAAACTGTTTGTACTGGGCAGTAAGACAAGATTTTAGACAAAAACAGCACAGATTGTAGTTTCAGTGCTGAGGCTGCAGTTAGCTGACCTGGAGAAAAAATAAATAGTGGGTAGGCCCCAAAGTTATAGACTCTTGCTTTAGTCCTTTCACTTTTGTCAGTGTGTTCAAACATGAACAAGGGTCATGGGTCTCTTTTAACCGCTCATCACTGATTGGCTAATCAGCCACACCTGGAGTCCCCATTAGACTTCAGTCAAATATCCACACTCGGTTAATTGAAGCTGCAGGAGGAGTGAATCAGCAGAAAATGAACAGGTGGAGCCAAGAACACAGAGAGGGAGGAAAAGGTGGAGGCACAGGAAGAACTACATGCAACCTGTTTTTAAAAAGGTAGTTTGGATCAAATAGGTTGAATAATTTTTCCATGATACTTGGTATTCAAACACAAACAGCGTGCAGTTAATGCCTGAATATTGTCACTTGTCAACAGATGTCTTTATTTAAATAAATACATTTTTTGATCGAGTTTATTCCTGGTGGATACGATCACTAGAGTATTGTAAGATGGCAATAACTGAAAATAAAAAAAGACATGATGAAATAACTGTAGGAAGGTTACATCATATTTCTCACCATTGTTTCACTTTAAATCACTAGTACGACACAGTAGTCAGAAATTTACAGATGTCTTTTTTTTTTGTTTTGTTTCAGATTGTACAACATGAGATTACAACATACAACATGTTTGTTTTGTGTGTGTGTGTGTGTGTGTGTGTGTGTGTGTGTGTGTGTTTTTGGACCAGTGCATTGTTTTTTAAAATGATGTTGGCCTAATGGCCGCACCCAATTTTGAAACTGCATTCCACAAAACTAGTCCTATGTATCAAAACTAAGTTATGTTTTGAGCAGGTGAGTACAAAGGAGCAAAAAACCCACAGAAGATAGTTCACAGAAGGGCAAATAGTTAACGTTTTCTTACATAGTTGTGTTTCAAGAATAGTAGAATTTGTTATTGTGTTTAAATAAATAAAAAAAACTCACACACTAAAGCCATTTTATTTTCTCTTTCCTTTTAGAAAACTCTGAATTTCCCAAATGTCAAACATCTCTGGAATGCAGAGATGCTTGCCCAAATATTAATAAACTCCACAGAAACACATCCCCAACATGCCTGAGGGCCCCGTCTGGTGCCAAAGCAGGTCGTGTGATAGTTTTGTCTAAAGAAGTCTCTGTTCTTAATCTCAGTGAGGCAGTGAGGTATCTGGTATCTGGTTGAAGGCCACGGCGTCTATAGGGGTGAAATGGGAGGTCTTGTTTTGACACCGTGGGACAGCTCGCTTTGTTCTTACTTATCTCTCCTTTCTGTAGCTAACCCCTACATACTGTTTCCCTGTGATGTCTGGGTGTAAGATAGCACACCTTAAAAACACACTCTGCTCCTCTGAGAGGGTAGCAGAGCTTTCCTTTTGGGATTTGTAAAAATATGTCACCTCTAAACTCTTTGACAGTTATTGATAAATGTGCTGCCACCAATGCTGAAAAAAGAAAAAGATCCAGACCAACAGGAGGAGGAAAACATGCAACACTGCAGGAGTGTGTTGCACCACTAGGTATTCATTTAAACTAAGGTTAGCACAGATCCCATCTACACTGCATACTGTGAATTAAAACCTGGATTAGAACTCTTTAAAGTAGTTGAACTTTTTATTAAATAAGATACAATACAGGCCAGAAAAAAAAAGTGCTCCAGATTAAAAGTACCACCAACAAAAGCCCAAAAATAGATTGGAACTGGTAACATCCCACAGCAAAACACATTTGTAGCTGCTGTTATTAGCTGGTTATATAATGGACATGCTGAAATATAACTTATTTAAAGAAAAATATTATGTTTGAGCTGATGGACAGTTTTAATGTTTTGGAAACTGTTAATGAAGTTAGAGGCTCTCAACTCCTGTGTTTAAGCAGGTCAAACCCTCTGAATTAAAAGTGTTTTTTTTTTTTTAATCTACATTCATAGAAAAAAGAAGAAAAACATGTATAGTCTAAAACTAAGTTTATTGTTGTGTGGCCATAGAATTGTAAGAAAATATAATTTTAATGTGGTTCAAAGTTACTTCTGGTTGGTGCACACAGAGTAAATAAACAGTTATCTAATTTGAGAACTGTCAAAGAAAAAAATAAACAAACACTCATTAACCCTAGACAGATTTACTGTATCATATTGGACTGAAACTGCACATATTTTTAAGGTTTGTTGTCAGGAGGAGCTGCTTTCAGGAGCATTTGCAGAAAAGTATAAGCCTGTTTGATAATAAACAAATTCCACTTGATCCATGAGTATATAAACCTTCCTTCATTTCAAGGCCAATATGACGCAGTTGATATATTGTTTCAATCCTGAAATTGTCAAAACCTTGCACATATCCATTACAGTCCATACCGTCCACTTTATCTTATGAGCTTTCGCCCCTCCACCCCCTCCCCAGCATACAGTACCTGGGTGTATTGTTTCCTGGAGAGCCCATGTGATTTGCTGCAGAGCTCAAGATTATATTTCCGCCTGAGGCTTTGGAGTGGCCATACGTCTTAGGAGAGCGAAAATTGGCTCCACGGGGGGGACGGCCAAACAAGTAACCACCAACTGGCTCTCCTTCTAATCCTATTGAATGGCAGAAAGAGGTGAGAAACTATAACCCATAAAAGACAGAGGCCTCATTTTACACATTCTGCACCAAGATCCCAGCTTCCCACAGCACATCTACAATAGAAATTAATGGGTTTGTAGCCTTTCTGCAACAATGTTTGGCAAAAGTACCCTGAGATTTGCACGAGAGCTTTTAGTCAAAAAGATGGAGAGCACGATTTTGTACCCAATTTCCCTTAGCTGCACTGAGCAAAGGATTAGTTCAACACCTACTTTTATAATGGTGTTTGATACAGTTTGCTGGGCTCGGCTCACAACAATGTTCAGTCTAAAGCTGTGTCCCAATTCATTACTTCATACTAATTTGAATGTGGTTCCTCTATGCAGTATACAGGAGGAAATGGAGGAGAACCTCACAGCAGCAATAAATTAAGGCTGATCTTGGAAGGTAGTGAGACATCCCAAGGATCATTTTAGAAAGTATTTAATCAGAGGAAACGTTTTGCTTCCCATTAAGCGCGCTGATTTAGTGATTTTCAGGTCAAAATGCCATCAGACAAAACTGGTCCAATTTTGGTTAGCAGTGCTTCTTTATAATTAGTCGATTGTGTAATAAGCTTTAAAATAGCCTCGTTAAGTGGAGTTTTCAACTGCATTGACTCTGTGAAAGCTTCACACAGTGTAAGACTGTTTTTCTCAGCTGCAGTTTCCAAGGTCTTTGAATCTCAGCTTTTAAGACATGTGAATATTAAAAAGTGAAAAACTACAATTCCATGACAACATGGGCAAACTCCATCTGCTGATGAAGATCATGTGGTATTATCCAAAGCCTTCAGAACAGCTGCTAAATGGACCTTGTGGTAAGATTGTTTTCTCAACAGTTCATGTCAAGATTAGTATTAAGGCATTAGTACATGTGATTGTGACAGAAAAATAGTCATACTAAGTATATTGTTGCTGTACGTCTAAATCTCCCCGAAGCAGTTCCCTGCACCTTTTTTTTTTTTTTGCTGTTCATGTCAAACAGTAGTTTTGAGTCTTAACTCTTTCCCTGCCAGAGTATTAATTTTAAGATGCCAGCCACTGCCAGCATTTTTGATCATATTCACTAATCTTTCAAAACCCCCAGAATATTTTATTCAAAGAATATGTAAAAAGTGAATACATCAAAAGAAAGAGAGAGATTCTGTTTTTATACGCATTCATTTTTATTTATTTTTTTGTTTACATTTGAATGTTGGTACTTTTCCTCAAAGCAATAACATTTTGAACAAAAAAATGTTATTATGGTGGAGATATCATGTCATAACATTCCCCACCACAACCTCAATGGAAAATCTAGTCAATGGGAGGAGAGAGAGTTAAAAGTTTTTATTTTCTAGACTTTTTCACTGAGATTTCATCTGAAATTAACATACTACAATGATCAACATCCCACTACGGCTCAGCATCTGTAACTGCACTGAAAGGCACTGGGAACTCTTTTGTCTTTTTTTAAATATGTATCTGTTCACGCTCAGAACAGCGCATCTTTCTAATTAGTCGATATAAGTTTTAAAATATCCTCTGAGAATGGAGTTCTCGACGGCAGCGACTCTCTGTTTGTGCTACTCGGGGATGTGAAAGCCTGATGCACTGTGTCTTCATAACGCACGACTGGGACGCTAAAACGGTATCCAGGAGCCTATTACTTCCACCTTATTAGCAACCTGAGAAAGCGCATGCAGTTCTTGTAGGAGAAAATTGATACTAAGTGGTGGGATTAACTCGGTGTTATGGTGACAAATTAGTTTTGGCTTTGTCTTGATTCAACTCCGTCCTCTGCGAATGATAAAGTCTGAGAAGCAGAAAATATGTTAGAGCTGCGTGATTGTGGGAATTGGGCATTGCCTATGAAGCACATGGAACACAGTGTGCTTTACCATGTGAACATGCGTTGTGTATCAGCTGGGAGTTGGCCCCAGCAGATCACACAACTGGTGTACAGGTACAGACATATTCTCATTTGCCTTTGGGGAGTTGAACGAGTCGTTTATCACCGATGCCAGCCAAGAGAGAATTTCTTCACTCCACTCTTCTTCACAGCTGCTTTGAGGTCTCGAAAGGTTTCCCTCACTTCTGACTGGCATGTGGTTTGTCAGCTTTTGCCAGATACCAAGTGTTTGATCACACCAACAGCTTCCCAGAGAGCCTATAAATCACTGATTGACATTCAGTCTGCTTGCAAACAAGTGTCAAAGGCAGCTTGAATCTGAAATCAGACTGACAGAGTTTCCACCATTGTTGGTTTGGTGTCCGATCAACGTATTGTACACACATTTGCGGTCAGTGGGTGTTGGTTTCATAGGCCGAAAGCCTGTAATTTGTTGCAGAGCACGGCTGTGACTCAAAGAGCAACACTGTGAGCACTCAGCAAAAAAAATGGCACAGTAATAGTATATGTTTTCATAGCCTTTACATTGTCCTGAGCTGTTAGCCAAACTGCCTGCCTTTGTTTTCTGGACAAAGGCTCAAGGTCTGACCATGAAAAATGGCTTGACGCACTCGCTTTCTTCCCTCCGTACAAATAACAATCATTTTTCTTCTGTTTTAGTTGTGAGCTCAGCAAATTTCAGAGCACTGAGAAGCAATCTCGACATAAATATCAAATGCTCTGCCCTTTTGGACGGTAAACTCTGTGCATGTCAAGTCAGGTTTTGCAGAAATGTGACTGACAACCAACAACAACCTCCATGTTAAATCTAATCAAAAGACTTCACCTGTAAGCAATAAACCTGATGCACGCAGAGCAAACAATTAATGCAGGTGTTTTGCTTAAGCTTCAGTGCCAGCTTCAGGTACGCATGACTGCACATTTCTTTCAGTGGTAACTTGAAGTTGTCCAAGCATTAAATCGCTTCAGTCCTGTCCTGCATAGTTTAATTGTGCATTATCAAAGTTCAGCTGGGTGAATATAGAGGTTAATGGTACATCTCTGGTGTTGGGAGTTATCTACCTGGTTTGTCAAATCATTATACAAAACCACTTTATGGGTTTAATAGTGCTGTAGGTCACTGACCTTTACTCTCGGTTTACAACAGGATACATGGCAGATCTAGCTACTCCCACTGCTATAAAGTCTATAAAGTTTATAGAAGTGTTTTGGATCTGCTTTGAGATTTAATTTTGATAAGAAGCTTTCATTTCAATTGTTGTTGTTGCCCTCAAGCCCTTATTTATGGAGGCCCAAATGTTCAAAATGAAATAAATAAAATGTTATTAAAGAAATCATCATTTGAGTAAATACAAAATTAATAACACAACCTTAAAATGAATGTAGGTCATTATTGTAAAATGCTGTTTTTAAGCAGCTTCTTTTCACAGTTCCAAGCAGGACTTTATTTCATTTCATCAGTTTTAATGAAAAAAAATCAATTTTTATTTCATTATTCAATTCCTCTCTGTCATTGTTATTAATAATGCCACTTTTCATCGCAAAGTCTTTGGCTGTGAGGCCGAGTCAGTTTTTCAGTCTGAATAAGCAGATGAATTTTTTTTTCTTTTTTTTTTTTAAAGACCTGCAATAAACGCTGTTACTGTGAAAAGAAGCAAAATGAAACCTTTTTTTTTTTTAATGGCTGTGTTATAAGGATTTCTTTTTACAACTTCATGGTCAAATTAAATGTTCTGTTGATTCCTTCATATAATCTTTTTTAATTATCTGTACTTATTTGCAACATATCGGACCAATCAATACATGTTTTAATGGCAGACATTTTAGCAAGAAAAACAAAAACAAGTGTGATTAATAACATTAATATTGGCTGCATTCCATTCAGGTGTTCCAGTCCCAGGACTCTGGATTGGTATTGTTCATACTGGCTCACTGGGACACTTAAAGGGACAGGACCATCATCAACGTTGTAAATTACAAATCTGTGCATTTCCTGCCTAATCAAGTCAAAATGTCTGTCGCAAAAGATATCTATAGAGATCACTCAAACTTTCTTCACTTCACAACATACCGACTCAAAACAGAGGAGGTTTCTCTTCCCAAAGTATCTGCAGAGGTGCAGATGTTTGTTTGTTCCCAGTCAAATGAAAATATGGAATTATCCAAATGTGGTTTTGCCTGACAAACCTGGTGAGTGTCCACAAGCAGGCATGCTGTTTTATTTTGATGCCATTCTGTTGTGTCTCTTAAAGCTTATAAAGTGAGACGAATACTGGAACTATGGCCGCTACATTCAACATAATGAGAAAATATTACATAGAGTGTGATAAAATAGATGCAGTTATTTAGATCAGATTTCAGGAAACACTTTAAATTAAAAGTGTTCTCATCACGTCCTAACCTTTCCACCAGTAATTGTTAATGGCAGTTTATCTCAGGTGAAAAAAAACCTGATTTCAGGCATGATCTCCTTCTGGATACATGTGCAGCTTAATTTTATACAATGCTGACTTTATTCTATTCTATTCTGTTTACTCAAATGTCTCTCTTTGTAAATCAGCAGGGGAGCCCTGCATGTGTCTCACATGAAAATGGTTAAGACACCAGAAAACAATCAGCAGTGTTGTGAAACAGCAAGCAAATACAGGAAATGTGCTCATTTCACCAAATTATATGAGATTAGCTGATGAATCACTGCGAGTCAAGCTAAATGCCTCTCCACTGCTGGCTAGAGAAAATAGTGGGCTGTGAACAACAAAAATGGCACATTTCTTATGATGCTATTATAATCAGCAGCAATTTCCAGCCAAAACCAGTCAACTGGTAGTTCATTTGGTGGATTTAATTATATTGAGGGGAAAAAATCATGTTTTTGGCAAATACTCATTCGACAACGGTTGACAATGAAAAGGAAATTGTCAGTTTATCTTAAAAGTCAAGATAAAGGAAGCTTTTTTCTGTTTTGAGAAATAAAAAATGAGACTGACTTGGTGCCAGAGCTCAGTGAAGGATGCGTCTCCAATCAATGCCTAATTATTTAGATAGATTTAACAGGGCAACTCAAATCAAATAGAGGATGTTCAACAAAGAGCTCTTGATCTCTTCGTAGGTTTCTGTCCATGTTCATAGAGGCTGTGAGGAAATCAGAACAGCAATCAGGCAATGTGTTTCCACAGATATTAGGTTAATTAAAGCACACAGATGTGCGTTATGCAAAGCGTCGCTGCTAATTCATTTAATTGTCTGCTGAGAAGTAAAAGCAGGGGAGGAAACACTTTATGTGATTACGTTGTAATTTTCAGTGTGTGTCAAGACTGAAAGGGTGTTAATTCATAGTTTGGTTACAGCCGTCGTTTCGTCTCCTCCGCAGGAGCCTGTGTGTCATGCATGTTGAGTCTAAACATGTCCATTTACTTACTGTTTAGTTTTTAAAATCACATAGTAAAGTCCCACCCAAAGAAGGGTCTGACTATGTGTAACTAAACCTGACTAAATAACGTCTTGACACGTTGCTTTAGTTCACTGTTTGTTGAAAATTAGTTAATTTTAGCCACACTGGCAGCTTGGCTCTTTGATAATGTTGGTTTATTGGTCAGTTCATACTTTGGGCCGGACTGATAGATCTCAACAACCTTTGGATGGTTTGCCATGAAATTGTGTTTGGACAAACTTCACAGAGGATGAAGCCTTGTGCCTTGTGATTTCTTGCAATTCATCAAGTGCGGTCGAAAAATTTGATTTGTTCAATACTGTGGTTTATGACCAAATACATGCAAAACTAATAACAACCCCACCAGCCTCAGCTGCACTTTGTCTTAGGTTATTAAGCAAATTAACAAGCATGGAAAAAGACACTAAACTAAAAGAGTGACCACTGTAATCGTTTGCAAAACATGTTAACATCATCTTTGTGAACATGTTGGCCTACTGACAAGTACTGCTGTGCCTAAATACAGCCTCACAGAAATGTAAGTAGACTTAAATGTTTTAATTGCATGATTCAAGTATTACTGAACATATTGGCCCAACACCTAAAGTACCATTTTATAACCTCTAAAATAATTATTCATTTGCTATAGTTTTTCTAATCATGATACATGTGGTGTTCAGGGGTGAAGAAGAAGCTCTCGGTCACCATATTATTTACTACAAATCACACATACATACAATGCTGTGTTTCAGAAATTTGAATGTACTTTTCCACCATTCTAGGTATCCACTGATTTCCATTCATTACTGAAGCACATTAAATCTAACTATTAGAAGCCACTTGCTTCATTTCTTTAATTTTGGCCAAAATAACGTTATTGTTATGAGGTAACCAGGTACAGACTTTTCTTCTCTTTTTTTTTTTTAATTAGTCTGCTCTTAATCGGCTTTATTGTGCAACTATAATGTAACATTGGCAAAAACTTACTGCAGACTTGATGCTCACTGTGATTTATGACACAACTTCAGCAAGTGTCAACATGAGTTGATTTTAATAATGTACAGAAATGACTGAAAACCAACGGTTGGAACACACAATACATTTTGAAATGTAAAACTATAAAGCATGCATTCAAAAATGTGAATTATAGTACATTTTATTTTATATAAAATAGCTCAAACTTGCAAACACACTGTGTTGTCCTGTTAGGACACATCTGAGGATTTCAACTCGGTAATACTGATTTAACAAACAATTATTACCTTGAACTCAAACTGTTTCCTTTTCAAACTCAGTTTAGTTCAGTTCAGTTTGCTTTTTCTTTTATTAAAAAGTAAATGTTCTGTAGGTTTTACAGTCTCTTTAAAGCACAAATTCCACTGCAGTTGGATACAGACTTCTTCTTCTGGCTCCAGCATGCAGTCTTTAAGATGCAATTGAGATGTTGTGAAAACAAAGAGGTCAGCCAGAGGATCCTGAGATGAGATATAAACCATATAAACCTCTCTCTCTCACTCTCTCTCTGCCATCAGGTTTCAAAAGCTGCTCCTGAATGATTTCCAAGAGGTTTATAAAGCAGCTCCATAAATCTGTCACAGAGTGAAAGCAGCGCTGAAGCTGCCGAGCAACAATGGCCACATTTATATTTTACTTTTCTTACTGGTATACATTCTGGATTCTCGGAAAGGGAACGGTCTTTATCTATCTGCACAGAACATAGTCATTTTCAACAATATACACAAAGTGTAAACCGTGTCTCTTATTGTCAACTAATTCCATGAAAAACAGCCATCCATCTCTTTTATTTTCTGACTTTCCAAGCCTGCCTATGGCCCAAAATAAACCTTTACAACTGAGTCACAAAAATAAAGTTTTATTTTAACAAAAAGTCCAGTAATTTCTTAAAACAGCTGGGAACTGTAGTTTTTTAGTATAAGTGACTCAAACAGGAGGAAATAGTGCATTTGTTTGGGATTAATACACATTTAGGGCTCTATTTGAATATTTACGGAAACAGGACGTTGTATGAGGCATTGACGCAAATTAAAAAGTGTGTGTGTGTGTGTGTGTGTGTGTGTGTGTGTGTGTGTGTGTGTGTGTGTGTGTGTGTAGCCATTGTAATGAAGGAACATCTAGTGCTTCAGTGTGGCTTATTGTGTGTGTTTTTTAATAGTTTTTGGACAATAATGGAGCTCTGCACCACAGAACAACACAAGCAATTCTTCGTTTTTATCTTTTTTGAAGGCCTTTTTGGACAATAAAAAAAAAAATAGAATATTGCCAAGCTTGTCCTTTTTAAATTAATTCTTTAATTTCCTCATTTCAGATGCTGACTGTCTTCCTGGATTTGGAGGTGGCCTTTTAAGTCTGCTGTTTGAGATGTAAACATATTCAGATATTCTACTTCAGTGGGAAGGCTAATGCTATCAGCCTCTCAGGGCTCAAATTAGGCCTATATGTGGCTGTAGAGGAGGAGAAAGGCAATATGGTGAAAATGTACTGTATGTATCATCTCTTGGTGAAATTACATCTAAAGTAGGTTCCTCCAGACCAGCCAGTATTCATTATAGCTGAGATGCGTCACTGAGCTCTCAGTAAAAGTGATCACCACCAGCTGTCATCAGGAACCCCTGATGGACCATTATGGACCACAAATAAATAGAATAATGGGGTTGTTTGACACAGAAATTATGGGGAATTGAGCCTCATCTTGTCATCAATAGAAATGCAAATTCCACTGAAAAAAAACGGCATAAAACAGATGGACAAAACAAAACAGAAAATATTTTCATTTTCATGGTTGTCAGAACTGTCATGCAGTGAAAACCATTCAGTTGTGCTGATGGGCCGGCAGGATGTGCTGTGTGATATAATACACTCTCATTGCAGACACATTAAAAGGACTTTTTCTTTTTTTTTTTCTCAGATTTTCATAATTATAACACATATGTGAGAGTGAGCCAAAACGGTTAAATTGTGGGAAGAAAAACCATAATTAAAAGAGTTAAAATAACTGGTGGTGATCTGTGGGTTCATCACTATGAGCAACCACTTTCACATTTCACATAGTAAATTAATCTGTTAAAATAAAGATTTCGATTGGTGCAGTTTTAAGATATTAAACAGCTTCACTGTCCTTCTAAAAGTGCAAAGAGGGTCAACTTAAAGTGTTTCCATAGAGCTGTGATAACTTAGTTTGCCATTGCCAGACCATTCTTTGTACCTTCTGATGGTTAATGAGAGAAAATAATGAGAATTTTGGACGTTGGAACAAAGCGAAGTTATCACAGCAAAATGTTGTTTCAAGGACCTTGAGTTTGTGTGATCCAGATAATGTCTGTGTGCCTTCTCTACTGTGCTGTACTAATGACAGTGGCTGCACCTGTGAATCATGTTCCCTGTCATCTTTATCTGAACAAAGTGGGTCTATGAATCATCACAAGTAGTGACGTCCACCAGTGAGAGCAAGTACATCTTTACGGTCCCTCTGCATCCAAACTCCCTGATTATAGCCACAAAATATAGTCTCATCTACACCAGATAACACTCATCAGTGTTTTATAACATATTGTCATAGTCATATTATCATTTGTACAGTTATGCAATGGTGCAAAAGCAATACTCAAGCAAAGTAGAACAGAAGTAAAAAGATAATCCTCTTATAAAATGCAATGCATTGTTATAGATTAAACTACCCAACAGTATATTTACATGATAAAGTATGAAACGTACTTTTACTCAAGTTCATTTTGGATTACAGGATTTATACTTGTGGTATTTGTGCTTTTACTTGAGTAGTATCTGAGCAATTGTTCTGCACTTATGTTGTGTAAAAGAGAATGTTGTGAAAGCCAAAAAGCAACAAATGGTATTACAGAAATACAATAATTCATTATTTTTATCTTATCTCATTTAGATTAGCAAATCCACGTGGACAAGATCAGATGATCAAAAAAAGCTCTAAGCTGTTCTTACTGATTAAAAAGATATTCCTTGGGAATCACAGGTGAGGGGAAAAATGTACAAACTGGACACATCCAGCTGCAGTGTGAAGAGTGGCCATCTTTGTTCAGTTAAATAATACTGGTCCTCTTTCTACGCACGCAAGACCACAAGCAGCAACTCGTTACCTGAGGGGTCGGCCTCAGACAAGAATGGAGCTTTTCAAGGATCACTGCAAAGCCACTCAGATCAAAAAAGGCAACGCAGCCACGGTAATTGTTGGATGCTTTGAGTGTATCAAACGCTGTTGCCTTAAGTAGCCTGGGAGATTTATTTTAATGGGCTTTGAATCTTTGACCTGCATGATGGGTAGTGCAGATGCTTATATTCCAAAGACAAGCCTTGAATGTTAAAGCAGTGGGTTGAGCTCCCGACTCAAAACCTTTTTAATGGATTTGTACAACAGGCTGCAGTGAGACAGATTCATTAAGATTTGGCCCTGTACTTCCTGACATGTTGATGCACATCATGTTCTTGTTTTCCCTGTCCAATTCTTCTTTCTATGTATTATCTTTGGATTGACTCCCTAGAATTTTAACATGTATATAATTTTCCCAAACTTTATTTTGTTTTTGTCTTAACATCAAACAAAGGCCTTTCTCTAATGAAATCTCTTCTTTTGCTTTCTTTCTTTTGCTGTCTTTGATTTAAACCCTATTTAAGTTTCTGGGTAGTTCCGCCTTTGACATTGAGATAAACACTATCAGAGCAGTAAGACTGTTCAAATGAATATCTCAACACAATCATAACACTGCGCTGTATCTCAGCTACTCTCAGTAGCACTGTTTGAGTAACACATTCTGTGCATGCCATTTAAAAGTCGATTACCGTTCCTTCCAGTGTTGACAAATGGAAACAGTGAACTCCAAAGAAGGACATCTAATCTCTCACTTCAAACTTGAAGTTTCTGGTAACACATCTAGTACCGGTTCCTGCATACCTCAGATTCCACACACCTCAGAAGACTCAAAAGTATTTACCTCTGAATAGTTTTCTAGCTAAATATTACCTAATTTTGGTTATCTTAACTGTGCTTTGTGTAACAAAGATTTAAATTGGTACTTCAAGGCACCTTTTAATTGCTTCAGAAGGACTTCCACTGTTATGGAACATTTTGGTTGACTGTGTGAAGAAAACATTTCTTGTTTTTGAGATGGCATCAAGGACAGCCTGTCCTTGTATACACTGCAGACCTACTCAGTACATCTGTGTGCTTTTTTTTCTCTTCTCTGTAGTGTGAGAGCATTTTAGTGGCTTTTGAAGAGCTCATTCATCCCTTCCTGTGGCGACGAAGCTCATTCCTTACACAGCTGAAAAGAAGCACTGAATGTGGTGGGAGAATGTTCAAGTGTTTATACCCACACATTCCCCCTGGGCCTTCTTACAGTTTCAGCAGCTAAATCTATTTCAAAAGCTTACGTAAGCCAAGCCGTGCCACAGTGCCAAGTCCCATCAAACCCGTGGGGGTGCCCGGTGTGTGAATAAAATTTCAGAGAGGAGTCGGTGAATATGTTTGACCTTTTGTGAGGCGCACGGTGAGGGCCTGCCTCCTGAGCTCTCCAGGGCATTAACCTTATCTCACAGTCACATAATAGCCTATTGACTGCAGCCTGTATCTATCCTGTGACTTCAAGTTCAATGGCTGGTGATGTCTTTTTCTCTGGGAGGACTTTCTGGTACAGCGTGGCATTAACACCATTAGAGGTTCATTTCATACTGGTGCTACCAATGCTACCACATTTATGCATTTATGATGTGTGACAGTGGGTTCAAATTAACACATTTTGCATTTATTGTATTGTATTGTATTGATAATAAATGTGCTTTCATTTTTTAAATAACTGCAATTTAAACTTTTGTCACTTTTGAAATGAGAAATAACACATTCTTCCTCTTTAAAAAGGTTAATTCATAATAAATAAATAAAAACAATAGACTTAGGGGTTTTGCACATTGAACCTGACTTGCTTTGGTATGATCATGAATGTATTTTATTTTTTATTTTTCCCGCTTGGCCCGTAGACTTTACATTGGGATGAGGTCATGCACTTTAAAATTGCTTTTCTAGGCTCTGGGAAAGTTTTGCAAGAATTAAACCTCCATGAATTAAGAATGTATAATACAAAGAGTACTAATTGACCTTGTTTGCAGAAGGAGGTGACCTGTCAACAGATGTCTCTTTGATTATGGTGGTCCATGGAGAAAAAGCTTTTTGGACAAGCAGAGATTTTTAATGGTGGTACCACGGTCGGCCACTGGGGCAAACTGGCAGCCGGGCTGAGTGGGGGAACTGTCTCGCCCATGGGTGTGACCACGAGCAAATGTTTAAACAACTTTTAACAGATCTTGTCTTGTAGTTGACATTACGGAGTCGGTTTGCTGTCTTTATGACTCTCAGAGATTTTATCACAAAAGTAGACCAAGAAGTAAAATACACAGACACGTAAATTAGTTCCCCAAAGCATGAAGCAAACGATAAGAAAGGACTGACAGCTGCCTGGATGGGAGGAAATGAATCTATACAAGTTTGAAAATCCACTTGCTTACAACTGTGAACATTTGGCTTACACATTTTCTAGCATTACGTCTCGCACATTTCTGTCTTTCTAACAGTGACTTTTCAGCATGTGGGAGACGACAGGCATAATCGTATAACATTACTGGTGTTTAAATGTTTATTTCCACATGTATTGTGAGTGAGTTGAATGTTTTTTTGTCAGTAGTTTTCATAATGCTGTATGTGCTCAGTTCTCTCCTGTTTATCTTCTTTTTGATCATTTGTCATCGTCTCTTTTGACATTTCCTTGGCTGCTCCTTTTGTAATGTTATCCTCTCTGTAACATTAGAAAGTACCACTTGAGCCTAATATGTGTTTATCTTTAATTGTGTTTTAATAGAATGCAAATCCCAGAAGTACACTGAGCCAATGTAGCTTGCCTCTGGGCAACAGAACTATTTTACCCCATAAATACCCCATAATTGCCTCAGCTTGCCCACAGGCTCATCTTTTCTCCTCCAGTACTAAAGACTTGGATTTAAGCTTCATTTGGGGTATGATACTGTATAGGCTATGATAGATCAGACAGACACACACACACACACACACACAGCACATACATCCCCCATATTGGATCAAATGTCATAGTTCTAACGTTGCATCATGAAGAGTTAATGTTAGTCAGTGGGCAGCCTGGCAGTCCATTGCAGCCGCGTTGCTCCCATGTTTTGCATGACACTGCTGCATGTCTCAGTTTAAGATCCACCTCAACGCCTTGATCCCAAAAGTCTTTTGATCCAAAGACAAACAAAGAAGAAGCTTTGCTACTCCCATGAATCATGGGAAAACTTGTTCATCTTAATACAATAAATTGTAACAGGATTTTCCCTTATTTCCTAATTTCCTATCTGCATGTTACTTGTGTAAAGAAGTATTCTACAGTTCTTGTTTTAATACATTAAAGTCGAGAAAAATGGATGATGGCTTTCTTTGCCTTAATCATCATGAAGAAAGCATGAATGAATCTCAAATTGACTCTATCCCTGTGCTTTTTCTCCCCAAACGCTTTATACCAATGCATTGCTAATGATCAATAATGTGTTGACATTATTGGAAGAGCTGACCGGTCATCTGTGAATCTCATGTTGAATCTTAATGGGCTGCTTTCTGCTGCTGTGGGTCCATGCAGAGGAGAATCCTCTGGAGACCAGGGCTCCAGCTGAGGCCCAGCAGGCCTGGCATGGATCGGTGCATGTGAACGTGTTTCATGAAACACTTTGTGTAACAGCAGCCTTTAAAATTATAATCCTCCGCATCATTTTCATTTTAAATGAATCACCAGTAGCAGTGCAGCTCAAGAGAAAAACAACTGGCGGCATTTTAAACAACAGTAAACATCTTAAAATGCATCTAAAAAGACAAGGAGGGACAATAGTAAAATTATATAAGTGTATATAATAAGATGAGAGTAGAGCAATAAAAACAGATTCTAATGTAACACAACAGTATACAACCGTCTCTTCATGAAAACTTAAATTGTATTTGTTGTTTGGAACAGCCAGGGAAAAAATGTCTGGCACACTTGAACCAATTTCTCTGGAATAATTGTGTGCTGGATTACAAAGGTTAAATGAATAAAATGGCCGTATGCAGTACCTAAAAAATGTATTCACTTGGATTGTATCATGTTTTATTATTTACCAACTTTGAATCACATTTGTGATTGGGCGTTTTTGTACAATGATCAACAAAAAGAGATTCTCTAAAGGCAAAGTGAAAGCAAATCTTTACAGGCTCTTTAAAATGAAGTACTTATATTGTGTTTTCACACTTTAACTCAATATTTAGTACAGGCATCTTTGGCAGATTGTTGAAGGAATGAATGCTGGTATAGTATATATTAGTATAGTATAGGAATAGCCAGCTGCTTACGAGCCTAAAATTGTTTGACAGGCAAATTCAGTTCAGTGGTCCATTCATTGTCTCCACGTAACTCAGTTTCTACAATGTCATCAAACAAGCACAAACATAGATAATCAATACAACAAGGCAAACTGTGGAAAATGAAAGCAAATGCACATAAACAAATGCATGAATACAAGTCAGCATGAAATTGCAGAAAAAATGTCTTGATTCTATGAGGACAGATCTGAAGAGTGACATTTTTCCATGTTCTTCTTTTTTTGTCAAGTGTCACAATTAAACTTCAACACCTATCCCACACAGAATCTTTACTGCAACAGAGAACTATAGATGAATTTTTGACAACTTGGGATCAGTAATGAGGAGGTTTGCTTGTCTCTGAGTCACTCCTGAGGTGAACAATTGCATCTTAGATTTATAAAAATAACAGGCTGTGTTATTTGTCCTTGAGTAAGAGTGGACACTAAACTTGACTCCTAACGGTATATTTCCACTCCAGTGATGAAATAAGTCATATTCAACTGTAGTATTGGGGTCGAAAAATGAGTCAGAAAAATCTTATGTGGAAACACGGTATGTAATGTCACAAGGCACAAAGACAAACTTATTCATCTTAGCTGCCAGGCACAGCTCCAACTGGGAAAACTGATCCATCTTTCTGCTCCAGCTTGAAACAGAATACAATACCATGAAAGCCCAAACTTCCGTCTCACCGGAGGAAGACTGCAGCCCTTATTAGTTTTAAGAAAAATGACACTTGTTATGCTGCAAGCCTCCAGAGGCTGCTTTAAAATTTAATTTGTGTTCATGAATTCTCAGACTGCTTTACTGTCACCGTTCCTTGTGTCAGTCTTCTTTGATCAAACTGTTATTAAGCGCCCTGTGTCAATTTAAGAGGCAGGCAGATTCAGGAATACATTTGCGTGTCACACAACAGAAACAAGCTTCGGTGTCGTGAGCTGCTTGATATAAAGAGATGCCCGTCAGCGCCAGACAAAACCTGATTCTACTGTGTGAAGCATTATGTTCTGCAACACGATAGGGAGCAGATGTAGGCTACATGTTGCAAATAAGCATCCCAGGTAAATGTAATAAGGAATGTAGACTATTGTTGTGTGTTATAAGATACAGCCCTGAGGAGAAATCCTTTACTTCCTATTGCAGAAACACGCAGCCCATGCGCACTACAGCCATGTTAGCATCCATATGGCACTATGAGGTAACACCCTGACACCACAATACCCACTGGGAGTGTTTCACAGATAAAGAAGTGTTGGACAACGTACTCCGGGGTTGTTCTCTGCACAGGTACTAAGTGCTGCTGCTGTCCGTCCCTCACAATGGGACAACAAGTCCTTCTGTCAAAGTGACAAAAGAGATCATTCGTCATCTCCAAAAAACTGTTTTCCCATTGGTCAGAGGCTGAGCTGTCACACACATATACACACACACACACACACACACACACAAGTCTATTGACTATTAATTAGTCAGTTCCCACTTGTTGATTTATTTATTTTGATTTCTTAATAATTAAGTTTATACAAGACAGTGAAACAATGCAACATTTCCCATATACTTTTACCGTCTAACTTTTCATTTGAGTATTCATTGAGTATTTGTCTTCATCACATCATTTTGCTTCAAGTTATTTTTATTCTTCCTTCGGAGCTCAGTAATGTTCTCCTCCCCCCCTGTTCATCTGGGCTGAAGATGCATTATGAAGGAGCCGCTCATCCGAGAAATGTACATCGATGATTCATCTTAACCTATTTTGCTGTACATCGCTAACTAAATTCTTCAACAGAACAGAAGTGATCCCCTGTACACAGCTCCATTTGTCATTTTCCTAGATATTTCATCTTATATAAAGTTTTGACGCTTGTTTTCTTCACTGTTGGCTGCTTGCATAATGGAAATCTAGGAAATGTTTTCTTTGATACTCTATCAATGTACCAAAGAAGAAATATTCCCCCCTTCTCAACAGGGAGATCAGATGTGCTCTTCAATCAGGTACCCAGACATCCATAACGGCTCTGACCAACAGCAGCCTGGATCTGGATTGCCTGGTTGTTGGACCCATGCCGGACCCACAGAGAATGACGCACCAGAATTGGCAAACCTGGGAGCCAGATTTGGTTAACTCCTAGAGCTCAACACAGCTGCAAGAAAAACACTCAACAAGTCCTTATCTTAAATGGCTAAATAGGTTGTTGGCCATTGCCTTCTAAAACAAGTCATTTGAGCATTTTCTGAACTGTCCCCTTTAGTTGCTTAAGGCTTGGTTAATAATGGGTTTATGATTTTGGTTCTGGTTTGGCTTTGAACCACACAAACCACATGGCTGGTCAATACCACCTTTGCCTTGTACACCACCACCAAGCCATCACTGATACTCTTTCTTGTCTGCAAGTGTTGGGTTTGAAGTGCATTCATCTTTCCTTTTATGCTTTGTTTCTGCAGACTAAGTGCCCCATAATAACGGCAGGGCTCTGCCATCTACCATCTTCCCTAATGAAAAAGGTGAGAGTGTGCAGCGCTCAGTCCCACCTGATGCCGCCCCATTGGTTTTAAGTGGTTTTAGAGCCACTTGTGGTGTGCTTTAGAAATATCACTCTGACAGAGGAGAAAGTGACAGCAGCCCTCACATGCCCATCCTCAAACTCGACTGACACGTCTTTTAAAAGTTGCAGTGTTGTGCTCGTGTTGGAAAAACAAGAGATAAAAAACAATCTGCACTGCTATTTTAACCTCTTGAACTCCTGAGTTTTCTGGCTTTAAAGAAAGTAAAGCTCACTTTATATACAACACAAAAAAAGCTTTATTGATCAATTTATTGAAGGCTTCAGGTCCTAAATTCATACAACCACATAGTGAGTCTTAAGGGTCCTACTGCAGTAGAAACACACTGGTGCAAGCCATCAGCCTCAAAAAACAAAGGTTTGTTTGTTACATTGGCTTGGCCCCTTAGTTCCAGTTAAGGGAAATCCTAATTCTACATCATAAAGTGACATTTTAGACAATATTGTACTTTCACTGTACATGCCTGTGCAAAAAGCCAGCTTCATAAAGAAATAATTTTCCCACTTTGGTGTTGAAGTACTAGCCTGCACAGAGCCCTGACCTCAACCCCATCCAACATGAAACGGTGCCTGTGAGCAACACTTTGTAGAAAGCCTAGGAGGGTGTTATGGCAGCAAATTAATTCCCATAGTTTTGGAATGAGATGAGTAACAGTCTGTGGTGGAAGAAGTATTCCGATCCTTTACTTCAGTAAAAGTATAATACCACACTGTGAAAATACTTGACAACAAGGAAAAGTGTTTGACAGGAGTGGAAATCCTTTGTTGCTGCCCTACATGCCATTAAGCATAAAGGGCAGTCAGTAAGTAAGTAGGTAAGTAGGCGTACAAGTAAAAGTCACTAATAACCTTAAGTAAAAGTATGTAAGTATTATCAGCAAAATGTACTTAAAGTATCGAAAGTAAAAGTACTTATTCTGCAGTAAAATGGTCCCTGTCACTGTTTCACTATTTGTTTTTTAAAAATATTACTGGTGTAGTTGATTAAGGTTGTGCTTATTTAACCGCTGTACATACTGTGGGGTAGTTTAATCCTTAGCAATGCATCATATTATATTAGATCATCATTTTTCACTGTCCTGTCAGAACCACAAATATCTAACAAGTCAACTTTTCAGCTTAGTGCCAATGCATTTTCCAGCTAATCCACGGGGGGGTTAAAATAGTTTATTTAGCTTAAGAAGTAGGAACATTTCCCCAAGCCATAAAAGAACACTTAATCCTTCAGTTTATAAAAAAATAAATCAAATTCAAAATCACAAAATTCAGAGATACATGGTTTTCACTGGACAGGAAGGGTATGAAAGATTGTAATCTGAAACTGTAATCTAGTAACTAAAACTATTCTTCACGTATTGGTGTTTTGTTCGGCTGTCCATATACTTTTGGCCATGTATGGCTTTATCTGGTTATATAAATGCTCAACAACATATCAATGTCTGGAAAAACAGGGATCCCTGTAGTTTCTATACTGGCAAGCGTTAATTGTTAATTATCACCTTTGTTATGTAGGTGTCACAGACACATCATTGCAATTAAGATCTGTAAATTACGGTAGAGTGTATGATCCATACAGGTGCTGCCTTCGGTAGACTTTTTAAAGGATTGGATTCTGTGAATGTGAGAGAAGCAGGGAATGAAAAAACATTGTGATGAGTTGTCTATAGAAAAGGGGGACGCTTCCTCACGACTGTGTCACACTTTAACCAGCAGATGGCGTGATGATCAAAGTGTCCGTTCCTCTTTAGAAAGCTGTACACTATATTTCCAAAACTATGTGGACTCCTCAATGCAACACCCATATGTGACTGACGCACATTTATTTCCAAAAAAACTAAACCAAACTGGGAAAAGCAATTCTTGTTCAAAGTAAGAAGCAGGTTATTGTCTAAAATATAATTTTGTTCTGTAGCATAGACAGGGGTGTCCACATACTTTTGACCACATATTGAATTTCAACAGGTGTCCAATCAGAAGGATTGTAAACTGGGAAAGTTTGTCTGTGTGAGAAAAGTGTATGTCTGCATTTTTATCACTAAAGCAAATAGTACTGATCCTGTGCTGCCATCCAGTGGACTCCTGCAGAATTCCCAAGTTATAAATCTCAAACCTTGTAAATCAGATTACACTGAGTTCATCTACATATTCATATTTTATTTTTCTACAGATCCATGTCCAATTTGTGTAATTTGCTGTGCACATGCTAACGATATCCCCATTCTCTTATCCTAAGAAAAGCAAAATCCATGATTTACACCAACTTTTTCTTTACGAGTCAGGTTATACTTTCATCCAAGGACCCACCCCTCCCTCGGCCAATGTGCACGTGCTCCCATGTATATTTATGGCGTATGTAAACTACCTAGAGGTGTAAACCAAACACAGTCATGTCAGATATATGGGCCACTGTGGGGCTGCTGGGGAGCCGGGTTGCGGTTTAGTTTGGCCACAGCGCAGCAGGAGTCATCTCCTCCCTGGCAGCTTTTATGTTGAGGAGACATTCATCTCTGAGGAGGCAACAGGAGTACAGCATGATGAACAGCGTCTCTCGGTGGTCCAATTCCTGCTGCTGAAAAATGTAGCTTTTTTCATATGCCGGGCTGCTTTCATGAAGCTGCTCTTTGTTGTTTTTCTCTTCAAGTGGATGTATCACCTTTTGAAAAACAGTTGAGCCAAGGTAGTCTGAACTAATTTTAACCACTTATTTTGAAAATCATAACTTTGGCCTTCATTTCTTGTCCACATAATAGTTTTGTAAATCAGAAACTTAAAATAAAACTCTTTAACTCTCTAAAAAATGTATCATCCAGTGCAATCACTCATTGAAACTTCAGATCATAACTATGTCAAAATCGTTATTAAAGGTTATAATTTCTGGTCATTTTCTGACGCCATCACCATGTTAAACTAGTGCAAAGTTAACATGTATTTTCATATGATTCTTTATAATGCAAGTTCAGTTGAAAAAGTTAACACTTTTTTTTTTTTTTTTTACTTAATTTGGCCTAAATATCATATAAATACAGTATTCAGATTGTCCCAGGACCAGCAGTAATCACTGAACCTTTCCCAGGCAGACTCATTACAACAGGATCAGAGAGATCCCACAGTCCTAATCCTCTACCCTGCACAGCTCCACCCTGCTGGGACTCTGAGCCTGACTGCAGGCCGAGGACACCGGGCACATCCACACTGGGTCCTTTATCACCCTGAACAGCACGAGTCCTCTAAACCTAAAGCTTAAATAGTGTAAAAACAGGGAAGGAACATAAGCTACTGGGCGGCAGTTTAGTGGCTTTTTCCTCGAAAAGTCAGTCAAGCTGCAAAATCCCAACAATCCTTGCTGAGAGGTCATAACTTTGCCTCATTTGTCCAAAAGAAATTCTGACAATGGATGTGGACACTGACTCAACACTTAATAGTAAAACGCAGTATTGGGTTACCAGCCAGTAAACGTTCTACTTATTAAAGATGGTCGATGCTGTGACCAGTGGATTCTTTTAGTTTTATGTCCATTTCCAGGACTGTTTTTGTCCGACATATCATGAAAGTTATGTCAATTACATTTACACATAAACAGGAAATCAAATTTTCTTTTCAACATAAAATAATTTCATGGTCTATAATTTGTACATAAAACTCAATTTAAATCAAATGTCAGAGGAGAAAATAACTTCAGTTTGTACAAATTAATAATAATTCCTGCAATTATGGATTTGTTCTTTACAGACACAGACACAGATACACTCCCTGAGTGTTAATCCAAAATCTAGAGTGGACATTTTGGTTCAAAGCATAAAGAAAACAATCTCTATACATGGAGAGTTTATTGTGAAATCATTAATATTAAACAGTGAGGTTATGAAACCACAAAGAAATATTAGGGTTAGTTTGTACTTTGAGACAAAAATCGCATTAAATTGAGGCAGGAAACAATCACAGGGAACAATAATCACAGTGCTTTAGTTTTATGCCACAGATTTTCAATCACACCTTTTGTACAGCAATTTTTTTAGCTTCCAGTGAATTAGAAATAGGCTTTTTTCCACTTTTGGTTTGACTTCAACCATTAAACGTTCAGTCATTTACTGCTTTTTAATACAGTGAACGTCTAAAGGCTATCTGGCTCAAACAAAGGTCACTTCCCACGTTGACAGAATTTCTCAGTGTCTATTGTCTATTATGGCTACGCGCTCATCCACAGTGACAGAAAACTTGCTTCGGGGCAGAACTCCTTGAAAAACAAGAAGAGAAGATCTACAGTATGTGTAAGTAATAAGAAGAGTACTGTATTTTGGGGAACCAGCGTGCTTTGGAGGTGAGTTAGCTCATTTAGTTCCCTGCACACACTAAACTCATCAAGAGAAGGTGTCATTTTCAACAACATCTTAACTCGTGAACCTGAACTCTCACATGTACAGTAACTTTGTTATACACATTTTCAGAGAATAATTCATTTTTTTCACTTTCACTTTTTAACACTAACACTTTTTTCCAAAGCATTTTCACACTAAAATCTTCTCTCCTGCTGTAGAGATGAAGAGATGATAACAGAGCTGAAATAATATGGTTACTGAAAACCAAGCCTATCTGCTGTATTTTACAGGTCAAACCAGCCATCACAGCAGTCACATCAGCGTCGTCTGATGACTGTGTTTGTTTGTTTGTTGCTAATTGTTGACTGATTCCAGCCTGTGTAAACATCATTATTCTGCAGGGGTTCTGCCTCATCTAACTATTCATGAGTGAAGCATCTGTCGGAGCCAACATGATGCTTTTCTACTGGTAGATGACACACTGTGGGAGTGGGAGTGTGTGTATGCATGTTTGTGTGCATGTGTTTTCATTTAAAATATTATGTGCATAAATTTTTAATTTGGCAAACATGTTTTCTGTTAAAGAAAACTGACTAAAATATAATTTCAAATTTGGCCCCTGCAGTAGTTTTAGATGTTTATGACTTACTTCTTTTCAAAGGAATGGTTGTTTATTGGCTCAGCAGCATTCAGTTTTATATATTTTTTAAATATTATATTTATTGGTTTCATAACACTTCTCTGTTTGTGGAGAACTTGTTTCCAAAAAGCCAAATTGCCAAAGTATAACTTCACTGTTCTATCATAGGTAGGCGGTTACACACTCAAGGGTTTTTAGGGTGGGTTTTTTTTTTTTTTACTTTTCTGAATCAAGGGACAGAGGATGTCGTATGCAGTGCAGATTTTAAAGCCCCAAATTTGTCATTTGTGATACTGACCTATAAAAATAAAGTCGACTTGAACACCCCAGTCGACACAGGATGCTGGAGGGCCCCAGTCTCCGTGTCCCAGGGAAGGTGGACACTGATCTATAGAGGTCACTACTGGAGCCTCACCCTCATTTTTCTTGGACGACCCTACCAGAAGCTGTTGACACCAAACTACACAGCTGGTATGTAGTTATTTTGAACCAGCTCCAGTTAATGACTGAATGCACCAAGTGGCCTCTTTCAGAACTCAAGCTGCTCTCAGTAGCCTGACCAACCTGTGTAGCCTCTCTCAATATCCAGAACTGCAGCACACAGAGAGTAAGTGGGAGATGTAGCAGAGGACTTTGAAATGAATGCATGACGAGGACGAATTGGTCCATGAGGCCGCTGGCTTGTATTTTTATTTCTAAGTGTTACACTGTTAATTAAAAAGTCATTAATGCTTTTAGAAATGGGTTCATCTATTTAAGTTTTTTAACTTAACCTTAATGTGGCCTGCAGGCAAAGTGGCCTTGCCCCTAAAATGATTAAATCGCAGGCCTGGGACAGAGTATCACGAAGATACAGAGAGAGAGTGTCTGACTCAGATAAACTGCTCCATCAGAGAGAACTGACAATGAAATCCCATTTCAAGTATCTAGAGTCAGTTCATTTCACTTCAGCAGGAGCTGCGTTTCCATCAGTGCAGACTGATTACTAATCCACTTCAACTGCAATGGGAAAAACAGGCCAAGGAAAATAGCAACAGACCTATGCCTCAGAATGACATCATGAAAGCATGTAATGATGAATAACGATTTGAGGAGAAAGCCTTTTCGACCACTTGTGGGAGAAGAGGAGCAGTGGGGAAAGTGTTACTGGCAATCTAGTACAAATAACATGTTTGATCTGTTTTTAGCCTGTTTAGACCGGGTCAACTGTGCACTATGCGCTTTAATTGGTCAAAGCACGTCCGCATAGATTACAAATAAAAATGGAATTGGAAGCAAATCTGATAATTACTCAAGAAAAACATGGTGACCTCCAGAGTTTCAAAATGTTCAGGGACGTAAATTAAAAAAGTGCCACCATATGCCCTTGGGAGCATAATTGAGCTCCTGACTCTGCACATCCCAGATAAGTTTCCTTTCGGGAAAAGCCCCTATGGATTCTCCACTCCAAGCAAATTGTCAGAACTTAATGGGGAGACGACTGCTTTTAAAGGAAATGAGAGGACCCACTGCGATTGGCCATGTTATCAGCCTCTACCATACCCATTATTAATGTTTGATGATAGATCTTTCCACATTCTCTTCTTTGTTTCCACGTTCAGCCCGGGTGCATAATGCCCCTGGTGTCTATCTTTCATGATAAAAAATAAAAAAAGTGCTTTGTGTTTTTGTTCGTTTGGTATAAACCAAAGAAAAACTGGTACAGCATGTGCAGTAACAGCCACCATAGCGCCGCCCACACAAAGTCAAACATGGAAAATCAGAAAAGGAAGACAGACACTACAGAACCAACCACAGTTTGACTGATCCGTGGGAAGTACTGCTGCAGGCGCTTAACAACAGAAAATGTAGTCAAAGCTTTAAAAAATAAGGCTGTCACATAGTTAATAGTTTAATGATACTGTAGCAGCAGTGGGTCTCTGACTTAATGACACTACTCAAGAGTGGCAGCCTCCAAGTGATGTCAGTCAAACCTCCTGTACAGCAGGGAGATGACATCAGTGATTAGGTAATAGTCAGTTAGATTCTCCATTGGTTACGGTGGATTGGACTACATTTACCAAGGGACCCGGCCTGCAGCTTTCCCACAGTCACACTGCTAACACATGCCTCGTATGTGTTTGGGTGTACACACACACCCACAACATGAACAATACACTCTATACACACAAACACATGATGCACATTAATACACTTCAGACTGAAGACGCACACAAACCCAGCTCCATCACCCTGACGCACACACTCTTATACTCCACTCTGACATGTCCGGTAACCGGACACCTGCTCTCTCCTGCTCTGACTGACAGGCAGCAGCAGAGAGTCCAGATCCAGTCCCAGCTCTTCCTAATTGGATTTGCGAGGCATCCTGCCGCAGGCCTCTAATAGCCTCTTGTAAGCCGCCTCGGGCCCGTTGAGGACCACTTCCTCCCTGCTCTGAGAATAAGGGACCTCCTGAAAGGCATTTTTGGCTGCACACCCTGATTCCTCAGAGATATTAGGCACTTGTAGATTTTGAGGAAGTTTGACAACAATGTCAGGACAACAGGACATATGGTAGAAAAAAGGAAACAAAGAGTGATACAAGGTTGTAGCTTTAAGAAGACCGAGCCACTGCCAGCTGATGGTGGTTTTAAATTTTTGGAACATTTTTATTATTTAACTGACTTCCTTTACAAGCCAGTGTTTAACATTCGAACCCACATCAGGAAATCAAAATTTTGTCCATTCACCTTGAAAAAATGCAAAGCCCTTTACAGGCCACAGTGGCATGTTTTTTAATGTAAGGCTGCTTTGGATCATTTGGTCAACATGTTTGTTCACAGCTTGTCTAATAAACACAAACTAATAAATTCTCAAGTGAAGGGAAATGTTTAAAAGACAGGAGAAATCTTTAAGCTTTTTGTTTTCATTGTTTTAACTTAGTCTTTAGTCTTGCAATATATTTACTAATGTTTTAGTGTCATATCTCTTTTCTTCCTTGTTTTTCAATTTCTAACACATTTTTATTTTTATTTTTTAAATAATTGTATTTTTTTTCCCCTCTGTGAAGCACACTGGGCTGCATCTCATGTTTGAAAGTTGCTATATAAATAAAGTTGAGATAAATTGAGTTGAGTTATATAATATGTAACATGTAGGATCTTCTGTAGCTAAATGTACCCAATAACTTGTATTTGGATGTATTATATCAACATTACATTGTT